>OY728160.1:1551467551-1553867551 GCA_963277665.1 Viscum album
ATTTAAATAATAGTAAGATAATGAATTTAGGCATTTAAAAAAGGAATAAGTCATACTGAAAACATTAGAAAAATATTTATTTAATTATTAATTTTATTTCAAGTATTTACATCTCCTTTTATTTGGAAATGTTATAGGAATTACGTTAAAATGTAAAAATCACATGTTGGGTGGCATATTTTCACATTTCTCATGACCATGGGGGTTTAACTGAATATCAAAGGTTGATAAGGGTTTGGTTCCCACCACTGGAAAACAAGATGCCTCAGTTAATATAAATTTTTTTAATAATACATCTTCATGGATAAATATTATTTTTATTTCTAGAAATTTTTATTATTTAGAGTTATAAGTGACCCTTAGATATACCCTAATATTTTATCATGAGAACACAGAAATATTTTTGTATTTTTTGACTATTTGGATATATGGATATATAAGGAATGAATAATATTTACCTTTGTCCTTAGTGATTAATATGAATATTTATATATTTTATTTATTTTCTAACATTGTGTTAATCATTTTGGTTTTTGTAAAAAAAAGGAGGAATATGTAGTTAATTTATTATGGATTGCATAACCCATTAAATGTTAATTTAGTACATCATGCACAAAAAACTATTCATAATTTATATTGATTTCATTGAATAAAAAAATTGATGCACAACCAAATGTTGAAATTGTGTTTATGATATTAAAAATATATCATATAAATATATTTTCTAGTGTTCTCTTTATTGATAGTAAAATTTTTCCTCAACTCTATTAAATGGATCTTAAAAAAATATATCATATTACAAAAATATAAATTAAATATAATTGTCCTTTAAATCACAATGGATTTATGGTTTTGAGGTCATTAAAATTAAATATATCATTCAAATTATTGTTATTAATAAACTCAATTAATCATTATAATTAACTATGTTTTTATTTTCTGTCCATAACTTCACATCCCTACAATGTTCTCATATTTGAAAACATATTTATGTTTTTATTCTAGATGGCCTTTTTATTTTGCATTTCCATCTTTTAAAAGGTGGTTTTGTTAACCATTTTTAATATGTAGTTTTTAGAAACGGTATTTTCAATTTTCAATACCTTGATTACCAAAATCAAGATTATATTATGAGGATTACATTTATTTAGGTTGTAGACTATAACATCCTCATATTTTTAAATAAAAAATCATTGTAATTTGAATATAATTCATGAAAAACAAACCATTGAATATAATTTAACACCTTAAGACACTATGATATCTTTATTTTTAAATAAATTCAATCTATTCGAGATATTTTAATGCATGCAACGACAGGCTTGAAAAAAATGTGACACTCAATTAAAATATTATTATTTGAACACAACCATTATAACATATCCATTAAGATGGCGGGTATAAAGAGTAATAAAGAATTATGATGTTTATATGGTTTTCACATTTATAAAATAAATACAATGTGTAGTAATTGATTTGAAAAAAAAATAAGAATCATTTGAAATAAAAAGGAATTTTTTCAAAGAAGCTATATTTTTCTAAAAAGTTATTTTCTCCCATATTACGAACTTTTGATAAAAAATAATTTTTAAAATTAATATATTTTTTCATAAAATTAAATTAAATTTGAAATCATCATGTGAAATTTATATTATGGCTATTTTTTATTTTTCTGAATATTTTCATTTTTTCAAAAAAAAAGTAAATATTATTATTTTATTAAAAAATCTCCTTATTGAAATTATTTAAAAAGTTAAATTATATTATAAATTTATTTTAATGTGAATTATGTAAAATTATTTCACAATTTAACTACTTTAGGTAATTATAATCATTTTCAAATTGAATTATAATATTAAAAAATTATCTTATGATAGTTTTCTTTGGAAAAACTATTTTTTTATCTATTTGTGGGATTATTTTTAAATTGAATTCTTCCACAAGAGTGAAATGAATTTTTAAAATTGTATTTCACATATAGAATAAATATAATTTTTAATATTTAATATATTAAATATTATTTTTGAAAATAATAAATAATGATAAAATTAATAATTAATATCTGTTGTTAAGGTAAAAAATAATTTTTTAGGGGTTAAACTAAGATGATAAGAATTAAGGTGACCTAAATTCATGTCCAATTCCCATTTAATGGAAATATTTATACCTCATATCATATAACTTTGAGAAATTATCATTTTACAGAATTTTGGATAGAGTAAAATGTGTGTATGATTGATTATCTTCCAAAAAATCAATTGTGTCCTTCCCCTATTCTTATTAAAGGACACCCACTATCCACAATTATTTTAACTAAAAATATAAATTTATTCATTCATTAAATACTGAAATTTATTCCTTACTTACCCCCAAACATCTTAGAGGCGATGTTTAGATCATAAATCCAATCTAGGAAGTCTTCAAGTTATACATAATGGAGTTTTCCAAAGAAGAGGTAATGATCTTAAACAATCATTATTAGTTTATTTATTCTTCCACATGCTTTAAATAGTATTAAATTATTATAATACTAAAATCCTAGTATATAACATATATTTAGATTTTATTATTTTATGGGAATAACCTATGTCCATATCCTCTTCAATGAAATGGGAAACAAATCTGTCAATCGTGTGTATGGTGGACTACCGCCTCACAAACTGATGTAATTTTTCTTCCATCACTACAATTAAAAGTTGTAAATATATATGGATTTAACATATATATATTATATTAAATAAATTATTATAAATAAATAAATTTTATATCAAATATATGTTTTTTACTTTCCATTCCATGGGTGATATAACAATGTCACTCATGTGAACGGTAGACTACTGCGTTACGATGTGATGTGACTTGATTTAAATAACTTATTAAATGGAAGGTAATAAAGGATAAATTTAATGAATTTATTTGATATATATGAAATTATATTTATTATATAAAGTTAATATATCACCCACAACCTTACCATTTTATCCATTAATAAATCATATCGTCTCTCATGCGTATGTACGACATACCGACTCCACGAACCGATGCGATTCATTTTCATTTCCCACATTCCTTGAAATTTTATAAATATATACCTAATTTCAAAATTTATATTTTTAACTCTAAAATAATTCTATATATGGAATAGTTGTATCATGTGTTCTTGATGTGAGTATTTCTTGAAAAAACATGTGTACAGAAATTAACACCAGAAACATTAGTGATAATGACTTGTTGTTAACGAACATGTTATAAGTTGTTATAAAACTGTCATATATGATTCTAAAATTTTTAGTATGGTTCTGTTATAAGTTAATAAAATGCCTAAAAACAGTATATATGAGGTTAATGAGAGCTCAACTAAAGGTAAGTGTGATGTAAGGGATATTGTCTCAATTTACTTTTATTGAGGTAAATAGTAATGTTATGCATCTAATTTCTTATATATACATAATATAAGTCTACATTAACATTTAATAGCATTATTCATTAATAATTCATGGTATTTAATTTTTCATTTTAAATATTTTTCATCCAAGGATATTTGATATAAATGTTACCAATTGGTAAGTAATTTTATTACACAATATCTTTTAATTAGGTAATATTATATCATTGTTTTCTATGATATTCTAAAATTATGTGTTCAATTAAATGTGATTATATTTTGTTTTATTTACCCTTCTTTATGTGGATAATAATTCTATAAATAAAATCGATTCATTGATTAAATATTACTTTTATGTAATGATCATTTTAAATTTTTAATCAACAATCTCATTGCAATCGAGATTATTTATTCATTGAATTTTTTTGGATTAAAATTATTTGATCATTGTCTAATAAACTCATTTAATTTTATTATTATATGGTTATTTTTGATATTTTTATGTAATATTACCATTTCCCACTCATTGTTACATAAAATAATTTAGAATATGTTTTCATGAAAATTTGACTTCATTTCACTCTTCAGTCAGAAATATGTTTCCTTCAAAAACCATGTTCGCTAAAAATGTTTTCCAAAATGATTTTAACATATTCTAAATTATTTATTAAATAAATTTTTAAAAATTATAACATTTTACAAAATTTATTGAAAGGGATATTCATGTTGTTTTCAAAACAATGCCCATTTTTATTTTCCCTAAAAATGTGACAATAATCATTGTTTTCACATGTACGGTATGTATGAAATTTCAAACCTTCATGAAAAGTAAATTTTTTAAAACTTCCAACAGATGTTTCAATTGTTACATTAAAATAAATTTATTATACAAATATTTTATGAACATTTATTTTTAAAATTATGTTAAAAGTGAAATTCCATTTTCTTTAAAAATGTTTTTAGATATATTTTTATAGAATTTATATTCATCAATGATAACAACCCATTAGTTTAATTATAGTATATAGGTACATGTAACATTGACACTATAATTATTATTTCTTTGGATTTTTTATGATCATGTTGACTATGAAATGTATTGTTATTCACATTCTTGATTCATTTTTGTAGTAATTTTATTTTTCATGAAACATTCACTTTCATGTGATCATTGTACATTTAATTTTTCATAAGTATCCATATTCATTTTATCATGGATATGATTATTGTCTAAAATTTATACTAATTTTTACTAACAATGTTACCATGAATGATCTTTGATTAAATTTTAAATATTGATAAATCTGTATTATTTTCTAAATACAGACAAGTAATGATAATACATATTCATCATTAACTATATTGATGATTTGATATATGAGTAATGAGATGGAACTTCATTTATTGTTGGGGAATAAAATTATATATCCACTAATGCATTTTTAGGCTCATGAGGAGAATCCAAAAGCTAGATTTAAATTTGGTTTTACCCATAAAATTTAAATTGTCTTGTGAAGTGCCTTTAAAATAGAGGTATCATGATACCTGAGATCATAACATACAATAATTAATTATTTATATTATAATGAATTCAGTTATTGATTTCCATGATAATTTTTATTTTAAAATTTTATATTGATGCAATTAATTCTTAATTTATTGATTAAATCAAAAGAATTTTATATTATTTGCCTTTTTATATTTATTTGTAAAATATATAATAATGACATTCACATTATTGATTAAATTTCATGTGTTAATGTTATTTATGTATTTTTAGGCGTAGTGGATTTATACGATGGGTTGTGACCAACTTTTCTTTTTTTCATGATTGATGATTAATCTAAGATCTATACGATTATAAATTTCGTGTTCAATGAAATTGAATAAAGGAATCATAAAATTGAAATAACACCAGAACTAGAGTGAGGTCGTCACATATTATTTAAAAAGCATTTTACTTATTCAAAATTACCTTGACGGAATTAGTTCTCCATTTATTAATCTTAAAATAGATTTTAATTTTCAAGTCGTCACATTGTAGGAATTTAATGGATATTCCCTCTAGCAGTGATCCACACGTGTTCCATAAATATTGAAATTTCATTATAGTGGTCTCCTAGTACTAGCATAGTGGATCCTATCGGTTGTATCATCTTCCTTTGATGACCATGATAACCACTTGCAAATTGTTCTCCTTTATGTCTCTTGACTAGAGAATATATGGTGAAGGAAGATCAATCTCTATTCAACCAGAATTCATAGAGAAGGGAGATCTCTTGGGTTTGAGATAATTCTCCAAATTCATGTACACAACCAAATAAATAAATTGGCTGAGAGAAAAATAATATAGTTTTGTTTATATATCGCAACGGTTAAAATAAAATAATTTCACAAGTGTCCTTTATTATTTATTTAATCCCAACAGAACCCCATGTCAACCAAAATTATTATTATTATTTCTTGACATGCTCATAAATAGATAATTAAATTATATATTATTTAATAAAATAATATACAATATTTATTATTTATTAATAGACCATTAAGCTTCATCCACCATTCCTCAAAAATATTTATCAGGCCTTCAATAAATACTATTTATTTATTAAAAGAATATCACTGCATTATTATCCAATAAATAAATAAATTTATTTTCACTAAAAAATAAATATTTATTAAATATTCATCTCACATTATATTCTATTGAATAACTGGTGATAAAATATATGCGATAAGGAAAAAATGAATAACTATTAAACCATTTAGAGGGACTATATTTTTTTCAACTTATTAAGAAACAAATAATAATATATCATTAAGCTAAGATTCTAGATACACTTAGTGTGTGACCCTCTAGACCTATTTATCAATGGCATTAGGAAAATTAGCCTAATGTCCATGGTTGGAATCCACCAACATGCCAAGGTACCCATAGTGAATGAAGTTAATGTTACAATCACATGATTCCCCACATGGATTCATACTGTGTAATACAATCTATTTATCATGATATCTCCAATCAAGAAGGTTGATTGTTGGTGACATTAACCTATATGCTCGATGCATCTGTCATTGACTTCCTGGAAATTAACTTTCTTATTGAATTGTGTGACCATTGATTTATTTATTATATATCATTTCCATTAATGTTCCTGAGATATCAACTTCAATTAAAGAATAGAAGGGACAAATTCTTTCTTTATTTATTTATTAATGAAATATTAATCGTGATGCACCAAACATATATTACCTCTCCATGAACATTTATCACCATGGTTCTCATTAATACATAATAGTAGATTACTCATAATACTCATTAATAATAATCATAATGTTTAAGGATCAATACACATATCTAATGATAGGAAAATCCAATGTAACATATAAATATCGATTCCTTAAGGGTGGGTCTCCATATAATAATATCATACACTGGATATCACTATGGTCATACACAATGGGATGGTGCCTCAAAGTCGTATGAGTCTCCGCACCTGATATCATGAATCATTTGTGTCCCTCAAAAGATAAAATCTCACTATATAACATATATTTAAGAATAGTGTCATCGTACATCCGTGTCCACATCATAATGGGGAACTACTATGGACTTTTTATGTGAAAACTACTCTTGGGACATTTTCACATAACATTATATGTAGAAGAATAGTCATGGTATGATAAGAAATTTATTAACATTAATAACATTTAATACATGTTATCATGAAGTATGCAGAATTTAGTTGTCATGAACCAAATCCAACAGACTCCCACTTTCACTAGATCTAATTTCTAACAACCTTTGGTATTATACTATCACATTATTCCAATTATTCTACTGAGATAATACTTTAGTCAAGGGGTCCGCCCCATTCACGTCCAAGGGTACTCATTTTACTGCAACTTCACTCATCTGATTAAAATCCTTCAAGAGGTGATACATTCAAAGTGTATTCATTATTCATTGGTGTGACCTTGGATCCTTTGCAAGAGTCACCACTGTAGTATCATAATAATAAAATGTGATTTATTATTTACTACTTGGTACTATATCAAGATCTTGAACAAAGTTCCACATCCAAATATCTTATTTGGATAAATCATAAGTCCCTATATAATCAGAATCCATTTTAGAATTAGTGACAACTGGATTCCTTGAAATCTTCTTACTCATAACTCCTCCCTTGAGATTGAAAACATATCCTAATTGTGACTTTAGATCATTTTGATCTATTTGAAAACTACAATAAATGTATCCTCTGATGACTACATCATCATATCCTCCATACACCAGGATGATATCCTTAGTTATTCTCAGATATTAAAGGATCCCTTTAAAAGAAGACTAATGTTGTTCTCTTAGATATTCTTGATATGTTCCTACCATGCTTAACAAATAGGAAACATCAAGTCTATTACATAACATGGTATTCCTGATTTATCCCATTACTGGAGCATATGGGATCTTAATCATTCTATCATTCTCATGTTCTATCTTGGGATACATTTTTTTAGAATGTTGTGAACCTTATGACACTAGAACCAATCCCCTCTTGGATTTTTTCAAAATAAATCGCTTTAATATCTGGTCAATATATGTACTCTTACATAGTTCAAGAAGCCTATTGTATCTATCAATACTTATCTGGATCCCTATAATATAGAATTTTTCACCTAAGTCCTTCAGGGAGAAAAAAAATAACAAGTCCTTAACATACTGCAGGACTGGTATGTCATTTTTAACAAGTAATATGTCATCAAAGTATACTAAAAGGATAATGAATTCATTTACAATAAACATCTTGTAATAATATGGATAACAATAATTCTTAATGAAACAAAATTATTTTATGGATTCATTGAATCATATGTTCGATGACCTGGAAGCATGCTTCAATCCATAAATTGATCTCTCCAACTTGTAATTATTTTTGGCATAACATGGAGTTACAAACCCTTATGCTTATGTCATATAGACATATTCCTAAAGCTTCCCATTAAGAAATTTAGTTTTTACATATATATTATAAATCACATATTCATGGTATGTGGATAGGGAAAGTATAATTCTGATGGTTTTAAACATAGAAATTTGAAAAAATGATTCATTATAGTCAATTAATTGACTTTTTTTAAACCCATTAAACACTAGCACTACTTTATAGGTATTTACATTACCTTTCCAGATTAGTTTTTTCTGGAACACCCATTTTCCACCAATGGGATTCATATCAATTGTTTCATCGACTAGAACCCAAACATGGTCCTGATACATGGAATCCATTGCAGAATTCATGCCTTCATTCCATCATGTACCTTCGGAGATCTCAATTACCTATATGTAGGAGAGAGGATCACTATTCTCAACCAATAATGAGTCACCATCTATGGTGACTAAAAACCCATATCTTTTTGTATCTCTTACCTCTCTTGAGATCTTATAAATTACTCGTGTTTCAAGAACTACTTCTTTCATGGGGACATGTGGAATCTGTTCATATACCATATCTTGTTTATCTTGAGAATCAACTTCTTCAAAGTCAATATTTATCCCACTCACTTTTTTGAGGATGTTCTCCCTCTCATGGAATACATCTTTTCTGGTGATAGTCACATTCTTTTCTAGGGGGTTGTATAGGTATTATATCTTTTTTCTTTAGAATACCCTATAAAGATACACTTTGTGCTCTAGGGTTCTAGTTTTTTCTTTGAGAAGGGCTTGACAAATTCCTCATAACCCCATACATGTCTATGTAACAAAATGGGTTACTTAAAAATCGATAAATCAAAGGTAATTCATTTTTCATCTTTAGTGAGTGCTTGATTTAATGTGTATTCCATAGTTTTTAATGCATATCCCAAAAAGTATAATGAATGATCTGCATGAATCATCATCGATCATACCATGTATTATAAGGTACGGTTCCCCTTTTAACTAAAATCTTTACACGGTGGTGTGTAAGGTTGATTTAGTGGAGATATAATATCAAACTCTTGTAGAAATTCAATAAACTATTGGTTATTATATTTACAACCTTAATCCTATATAAGCTTCTTTATCTTATTATCGGGTTGATTATCTACATCATTCTTGAATTCCTTGATTTTCAAAAAAGACTAGGACATATAACTAATCAAGTAAATATATACATGTCTACTAAAGTCATCAGTAAATGTAGTGGATTATGAATATCCACCTCAATCTTCTACTAGAAATATTCCATACACATTAATCTGTACCAATCCTAGAAGATATGTGGCGCTTTTACCTAATCCACATAATGGTGATTTGGTCATTTTTCATTGTAAACAAGAAGGACATATTTCAAGTGCTTCAAGATCATATGAGTTTAAATAGATATCATTAGAAAGTATTTTCAAATTATTATTATTTACATGACCAAGAATGTGATTCCAATAATGGGTGTTATATTAGAATTGTGAACCTAATTCGTTATCAATTACCAATACTTGGTTTTTGAAATTTAATATATAAAGACTGTTATTTAAATGTGATATACCATAAAATATATTTTCATTATAAAATAAAAATATATATTTCTATAATTGAAAATATTCCCATCTGTTTCTATGCATGATAAAAAAATTATGTTCTTGGTAACCATAGTTACATAATAACAGTATTTTAAAACCAATATCATTTTATTTGGAAACGAAATATGGTAATCACCATTGTATGGAGAAGACATCCTCTCACTATTGTCAGCTCAAACATCAACTTGTACTATAAAAAATCCTTTGGAATATACTTGCTTTCTGTATGTGGGTATAGATGAGGTAACCACAAGCTGTATCTAATACTTAATGAGTAGATATTGAAATATTATACTCAATAAAGAACACACCTTTAGCTTCCCCATTATTCTGGGAGCAGTTCCTCTTCCAATGGCCTAGATTAGAAAATGAAAAACGTACTTCCTCATTTTTGTTACAATGCCTCTAGATCTTATTCTTCTTTGAAGAATGGTTGTTGATAGATTAATTCTTTTTAGGTGTCTTGGGCCAATTTTACTTGTTTATATTTTTCTTATTCTTCATAAGAACCATAGTTTTTCCATGACCCATCTACGTATCCACTTGTATAATCAATGTATGATTTTATAAAAGACTATTCTCATTATTTACCATATTATAATTAACAATAAAAATTGGGAGGGTCTTGGGTAGTGATGAAATTATGAGATCTGTACCCAACTCATCTGCAAGTTTAAAGAACCCCATCTTTGGCTGGTCATGAACTTTGAAAATGGTTTTATTTTAACTGAAGTAATGGAAGGCTATACTGACTTAATGTATATTAGTGATGTATTTCATTGTTTTATGTGTAAATTTACAATATTTATATTTATCACGTGAATTTAAATAATAAGGTGATGTATTTATGTGATTAACAATTCCTTAGATAATATTTACGCATAAACCATTTAATTTTAGATCTATCATTCATGATCGTTAATTTCATTAATTCATGTGATTTCCACAAAACACCCATAATGAAATAACCATGAAACATGATATGAATTAAATAAAAAATCAGTTTTACCAGAAGATTTTACTAATGGTTATTTTATCTAGTAGTTGATAAACTAACCATTAACCTAGGGGAAAACACCTTGAACCAATTAAGGTTCGTGTTACATCATTCCACCTGTACACCTATTTATCTCTCTTGGATTGGTTTCACCTAGACTCCAAACATAAACACATCCAATAGCTTCGGAGTTGCATCCATTACACAATCTTTTACTAAAATGCAGGTGAGGGAAGCAAGGGGTTTATATAAAATAAACCATGGGCATGCAAGTCTCACATAATAAGTGGAGGGAAGGCTCATAGAAAAAAAATTTAATTTAATAATAATTTAAATTAAACAAATAATATAAAAATGTCTGATCTATGATCATGATCATCCACAAGCAAGAAACGAATTATGAATTTAATAACACAATAATCCATTTCTTAATTGATCATATTTAAGATAAATCACACTCGGATAAATTAATTTTTATCTTCAATTAATCAATTAATTTATCTTAATTCACATCAGAAATTCCTTGAGATTCTCATCCATCATAATTTTAAACATATTAAATAAATATATTTAAAAATTATCTATGTACATAAATGTACCATAGAAGAAACATATAGAAAAAAAGTTTGATTCTACCCAACATGAGTTATATTCATGTACTATTTTAAATTGTGATATATGGAATACATGAATTATCATATAATATCATGATGTGTATTATCAACATATAAATTACATGAATTACATGATTTTTCAGTTATGTGTTATGGTTCATTACATGTAGAGTGACAACTGTAATATGACTCATACATGATATGCAGATCTGAAAATTACACAGATATTAATTATTCACATATATATATATATATATATATTAAAACCTATCACAAGTTGTGCCCTAATAACTTAATGAAGACATTAATGAACATGTACCAAGGTTTACATAGTATTATAACTCAATTTTAACTCTGAGTAATTTTGTATATGTACACAATGAATGAATGGAAATAGATGGTTTTTATGTCACTCACTGTCTATCTGAATCACATGCCTAGGGACTTTGAGTGCATGTCATGCCTCAAAAAATGGATTAAATTTCATGTAAAAGGACTATAGGGAATGTGGAATCCGAGTCACATGGTCACCAGTCAGGCAGGTCAAGCATGAAACACATAACCCATCTATGAATCAAAAGATACTACACGCCATGTATGTGGGATACACGGCGTGTACTCTAGCTGATCGTGCACCACACTGACCTGGTCAACATTCATTGTTATAATTAACTATACCACATGTCATAATTCACACACTCTGATTAATTACTGAATAAATTCATGGTGCATTGAACACATGTCGTGTACTCATGTGTTACCCATCCAGAATTATCGACACCTCCCGACGAGATATTATATTTTATTTTATTCATAAAATTAATCATGTTGATTAGATCTATGTGATATAAAGAAGGAAAAATCATATCTATCAATTTTTATTAGAAGATTAATTAATCTTGAATTGAAAACTAAATCCAAAATTCTTAAAAAAATAAATGATCTTTAAATAATTATAAATAATTATGAGACCTCTCTGATACCACATGTTGGTTCTTGGAATTATGGAAGCATGCGATGAGTCATACACAAATTTTATTATTTCCATTATGGATGATCAATTTGTGATCTACATGAAGACACAAGTTGTAATTAATTGACTTATATCAAATAAAACTGACAATGGAAAACACACCAAAACCAGACGGAGGATCATCACATATTATTTATAATCAATTTAATTATTTAATATCACCATGATATAATTATTTCTTCATTGATGAATCTGAAAATAGATATATTTTGTCATGTTGTTTCATTGAAATAATAAAATGTAGATTCCCTTTAGTGGAGATCCACATATGACCAAAAAAACATTGAATGTGGCTATTAGAATCTTTGAGTGCTAGCACGACTGATCCTATCGCTTCCATCGTCTACCTTTGATCACTATGAGACACACTTATAAGGAATTCCCCATTAAATATATTAACATGAGAGTGGATGGTGGAGTAATATCTGTCACGACCCATCCTCGGGGCCCGTGCCGTGACTACCCCAAGCTCGCCTTCCATAGGCCAGGGGCTGGCGACTATCACCAAGGCGTAAATCCCGGTAAAAAGGGAAGGCATTTCCTTTGTAAAGTAAACAAGCACCACAGAGTAAGTAAGCGAAAAAAAAGTAAACACTAAGTAAAAACTGGTAGAATAGTAAGTGCGGAAAAGTAAGTGGGCCAGTATACAAACCCAAACTGAAAGTAAAGTACAACTCAAAAGGGAAAACAGCAACTGAAAAGTAAAAGCTGTTACACCGAGCTGTCCACTGGAAATCCCACCTGAAGGGTGGTAACAGATAGCTCCACTGCTCCTCGGGTACCGTCGTCCGCTCCAAGTATGTCCCGCCCAGTGGTCCACCTCCAGGTATCTTCTTGCTCTGCAAGCCTCAACCACGATCAACGCTGTCTGTCGTCTGCAACCAACACAACGTAGTGCGGGCATATCCTGTTCAGGGGTGAGTATAAGCTACTCAGTAGGGACCCCGAGACCTCCGAAGGTCTCCCAAAATCCACAAAGGATAAACCACAAAGGAAAAATACAATCACGAAGTAACAACCGACACTGCTTAGGTATATTCCCATACATATACCTAAGTCATCAATTCCAAAACGCTCCAACCTCTGAGCCCAAGTACAACCCAGTCCACACAGGAAAGTATACATATTCCACACAGGAAAGAAAAACGTAATCCACACAAGACAGCACAACACAATCCACATAGGAAAGAAAATAGGATTCAGCTCACACAGGTATACTTCTTCGAAAGACGATAGAGATGATCACTGATCTATCTAAGTCGTCGGACCCACAAAGGATCGATAGGTACTAACCCCCGCAATGACCCACACAGGATCGGACCCACACAGGATCTGTAGGCGCTGGCTCACACATAACCGCTGAGCGCTGACCCACACAGGATCAGACCCACACAGGATCGGTAGCACTGATCCACACAGGATCGCTGAGTGTTGTAGTCGTCGTCGTCGAATCCACTGAGGATCTCTGCACAGTCGTCGTCACAGTCACAGTAGCAGTCGCAGCCAGCACTAGGGTTTCCGCACACAGCAAACTCATTCGGGAGGGTCCGCCCCACGAGCCGAGAGGCTGATACATCAACTGACACATAGTCTAGAGTTGATGTATCCAAAAGTTCCGTATCGTCAATAGGAACTCAAAGTCGCAGACGGCGCGTCAATCAGACGCCCGGTCTGAGAGTTATTGTCTTTTTCATCCCAGGGGCCCGGTTCGTTTTTAAGGAAAAACCAACCCGACCGTACTCCACATGTGTCCAAACCTCGGGCTGAGTAATCCAAAATATCCTTCTCACTAATAGGAATTAAACAAAGTCGACTTCACGTCAATCGGACATCTGAAGCTCAAGATATGAGTGTTTCCGCTCTGAGGGCCCGGTTGGTTTCGTGTACGAACCAACCCGGCTGAACTCAAAGTATTTTGAACCTTGAGTGCGATATACTGAAACGACCCTCTCGATTCAAGGATCACATTGCAACTGACGGTGCATCGACCGGAGGTCGGTAGCCCAAGTTTTGGGCAAAAGACCGAAGACGGTCCGAAAATGGGGGTTTCGGGCCCGGACCGACCCGGCCCGAGACCCCCCGGTCGGTCCGAACCGGGTCGACCCACCCTGGTTTCGGGTCAGCCCGGCCTGGCGCGGCCCGGCCCGGCACGCTGGTCGGCTGCTCGGCCAAAACGGCCGAGCTGTTTTGGCTCGCGCGGGGGGGCGCTGCCCCCCCCCCCCCAGTTTTCTGTAACCGCGGCCCCTTAATTGGGGCCGCATTGATGTCCGGCCGGGGGAATTAATTCCCTCGGATCCTCCCTGTCCGGTCGGCCCGACCTGGCTGGCCAGTTCCTTCTCAACAAGACCGGCGATGGCCGGTCCCCTTCCAGCTCCGATGCTGGCGGCCCGGTTCGGCCACCGGTCACCTTGCTCCACCGCGGCCCGGAACCGGCTGCGGCCCTTGTCGTCCGGCGCGGCGCGACGGCGCCGAGCCCCTCCGTCGCGGCCCTGGTACCGGCCGCAGTATTTTTGTGCGTCTCCGACGCGGCGCGATGCCATCGCGTCCTTGTATTAATTCGTGGCGCGGTGCGACGGCGCCGCATATTTCTTGCCGCATAAACCCACGTGGTGCGACGGAACCGCGCCACTTCCATATCGAACCAAAAGAATCCAACAAGAATAATAAGGAGGTTGGTCGGCCGTGTTTGTGCGGTCCGGCCCCCCTCACGTTAATAGATAGCAGTTGGTTAAAATTTCACGAAGAAATTCCGGGATGTAAACACGAACAAATTAATTAATTACAATCCCCTACCTCGGTTTCAAGAACGGTGCTCGTCAACGAGCTGCGGAAAACGAGCGTCGCGGAGGTCGGGCATCGTGGAAAATGAACGTCGATTCTTTTGTTGTCGAGGTGCGTCCGAAGAGGAAATGTCGTTGGAGAATTTCTCCGCGTTCTTCGGAGGAGATGTTCTTCGTTGAAGAACGGTGTTCTTCGTCGGAGTCCGAGGTGTTCTTCACATTCTTCGTCGAAGATGTTCTTCGTTGGAGATGAAGAAAATCTTCACGCTTCCCAAAACCTCTCCCGTGGCATAAACACTAACATTAATAAAATAAGCCCAAGTCATAATTTATTAACACAACTTAACCTTTTGAATTTCAAGAGTTTGAAATTCAATTTACCACACTTTACTCACGTCATTAAATTACACAAGTTATCTTAATCTATGGTGAGTTGAGAGGAGTTGAGAAATATGAAGGGGTGGGGTTCGTGTGGGCCCCACCACCCTCATAACCTCCCAAGGGAGGTTGGGTAGTTTCCCAACTTCCACCCATAGCCTTAAAACACAAAAAGAAAAAGAAAAATTGTAGAATAAAAATAAATTAACTTCCACAATTTTTATCATCCACACCCATGATAACGCAACTCCAGAACAGGCGTTCCTAAGAAATTACCGGCGATGTGGTTCCATCGGTGCCCTCGTAATAAGATTCTGGGCACTGGTTCAAAATTTAGAAATTCCCGCTCGTTCGTTCACTGAACGTACCCGAGCTAAACTTCGGATAGAAATTCCAGGCACACCGGGCCTCGGAATCAAGTGCCGTTTGAAACTTCGTTCTTGTAAAAACCCAAATAAAATTAAGAAAAAATTTCCCTTGAATTTTACAGGTCTTTACAATATCGCTCTCTTTTCTTACGTTCATTCTTTGTGAAGGGAACTCCCTAGATCATGAGAGGAACCTCCAAATTTGTTGTGCACAACCGAACAAATGAACTGGATGAGTAAAAAACTAATATGATTTGGTTTATATTTCAAGAGGTTTAAAATAAAATAATTGTATAAATTCGGATTATTTTTTATTTAATCCCATCAATACCACATTTCAAATAATAATATTATTATTATTATTTCTTGAAATTCACTTATCTTGCGAATTTAATTAAATGTTATTTAATCAAATAATATTCAATATCTAATATTTATCACTGGACCATTAAACACAGTCCTTCATTCCTCCACAATATTTATCAAGTCATAAATACTGACTATTTATTTATTAAACAAATATCACTATACTATCATCCCGTAAATAAATAAATACTATATTCACTAAATATAAAATAAATATTTATAAAATATTGTGCTCACTTTATAGTCTGTTGAATAACTGGTGACAATATATATTTGTATAATAAATTATTAATAATTATTAAAACACATGTATCATTAATATTTATTCAACTGGTTAAATAATAAATAATGATATATTACTCAACTAAAATTCTGAATACACATAGTGTGTGACCCACTATGCCTCTTTCTTAGTGTCATTAGGTGAACCAGGATAAATTTCATGGATTGTATCTAGAAACACACCAAGGAACCCATAGAGAAAGATGTTAACATAGCAATGACTTGATACCTCCTACATATGGTTACTCTGTAAAATAATCCCTTTATCATGGTACCTCTATTCAAACAGGTTTCATGTCAGTGCCATCAACCAATATGCTTGATGTATCATTATTTAACTTCCCGAAAATTGATCAGCAGAATGGAACACTATTTCCATGGATTTATATTGGCTAGATAATTTCCATAAAAGAACATGAGATATCAACTTCAGTTAAATAACATAAGGGAAAAATATTTTCTCATGTTATTCATTAATACAATATTAATTGTGAGATTCTCAATGTAACCTACATCTCCATGAACATATGTCATCCTGGTTTTCATCAACACATCAAAGTACATTACTTATAATAATCATCAACTATAATATTAAAGTGTAAGAGTCAAAAAACACACCTACATATAGGAACATAAAATGACACATATAAATGTGGATTCCCTAATGGAGGGTCTCGTTATCATAATATCCTAAATTGGATATTACCAATGGGTATACAAAATGAGAACGCTCTTCAATGCTCTATGAGTCTCCACCCCGGACAGCCGGTATCATTTTTCCCTTAAATGATATTATTCATGAATATAATATATATTTAAAAATAATGTCGTAGCAATTTTGGTTTCTCATAATAGAGGGGAACTATTATTATATTTTAGTGTGATAGCTACTCTTGTGAAAATATCACAAACGATGTTTGGTAGAAGAACAATCATGATGTGATTAGTAGTTTATTAATATTCAAAACTATGAATACAATTTCTCATAAAGTATGTAAATGTTGGTATAGAGAACCAACTCAAAAAATTTACCTTCCCATATTAACTATATTTTATTTCATGGAAAAATATTTAATAGATAATATTTTTTTCAATTATTTACATTCCCATACTGATGATGTTTTAATTAATCATGATCATTTTTACTCTCTATAGAAAATAATGTGAACATTTTTTCAACATTATTTTAGTTCCCATCCCTAGAAATCTAGGAAGTGTACCAATAATATGATACATGTATATTCTAGAAATAATTCTAATATTCTCATGAAAATATTCAAGTTTTAATTTATGTTTTCAAATGTAATATGGGAATCATGTATTTATCTAGTTTACAATGACTACTAAATTGTTCATTCCTTTGGTATTTGATCCCTTGTATCTTATGCTAATGTATCAAATTAACCATCAGCTCTAGGCTACTAGGGTTGGGGTATTTAAAAAATTTGAAATTAATAGGTTTAGTAATCATATCATTGATGATTCATCATTTCTATAAATAGTTTTTTGTGAACCACCACCTTATGAAAGGGTCTCATAAGGTTCTAAAATTAAAATTTATTTATTTAATTTTAAAAAAAAATCTAATTTAATATATAAGGATGATTTTCTAATATGATATCTCATTTTAATGATATTTTAATTTTTATTTCAAAATACATTATCTAGTAGAATATTAATTATTAAAAGGTTTTAGTTTTATTAATATGAATACCCATTATTTAATTAAAAACAATATTAATGAAAACTAATCCTCTTAGGGTGATCATTTATATATAATTTCTCAATTTATAATAAGAGGAAAATGTAGAAGAAAAAAATTAAATAGGAAAATATAATAAAAAATACATTCCATAAAAATGGAAAATGGAAATAGAGATAGTTTTTAAAGAAAATGAAGTAGATTAGATAAATGATAATAGCTAGAATTCCAAAAGTAGAATAAATAATAATGAGTTTGAACTAGTAATGGAAAGATCATATACATATAAAAAATCCAAATTATATCTAGAAGAAAATTTTGTTTCAAAATATAGACTAGGATAAAAGCATAATATATTAGAAAAATTTCGAAGAAGAAGTGGAATTGAAATGGAAATTTAAAGTAGACATAGAAACCTTATTAAAATATAAATCAAGAACCAAAGAAAAAATGAAATCAATAAAAATTATAAATAGATGAAGTAGTAATGGAAGGAAAAAACAAAATCCACAAAAATATTAAAAAGTATAGGTAGAGTAGAAAACAAATACACACGAAAATGATAAAGAAAATGTTACACCAAAAACCATTCTATAATAAATAAAAATTCAAAGAACTAAATTGTGATAAAGAAAAAATGTGAAACCTAAAAGTGATGATGAAATGAGAAAGTGAGGGGAAAAGTGGATGTAGAAGATAAATAACAATAAAAAAATAAATAATATGGTGCCTTTAGAAGGTATTTTAGGGGTAGAAAATAGAATATAATAAAAAATTAAATGTAAAAATAAAAAATTAATGTAAAATATGAAGGTAAAATTTAAAATAAATCATAATTATACATAAATAAATAAATTATAATACATGATTAAACGTATAAGAATAATTTGAAGGATAAAAAAATAAAGTTTTAAAAAATATTTGATGTAAAATTAAAAGGATGACTATATTTAAATGTCAAATAAAAAACCAAAATCTAAAAGCATAATGAGAAGTAATAAGTAAATTAAAAAAAATATTGTAAAAAAATTTGAAATAAATGGTCTATTAGAATCCAAAATCTAAACAGTGTAAGAGGAATATCAAAAGGGGGATGGGAATTATTTGAAAAAATATATTAGTTGTATATCTATAAAAATACCTATGTAAAAGGAATAAAATATAATTATATGAATAAGGAAATTTTAATGACATAAGTGAATGAATTTCTACGAAAAGAGATGAAATAATGTTATAAGTAAAAGATAAATCTAAATGAGAGAAAATAGAAGAAAAATAAAAAATAACCATTAATAGTAAATGAAAAATTAAGAAGACTAGAAGGTAAAATAAAAATAAAAAACCAGAAGGAAAATTTGAATAAAAAACAAAAAAAGAATACAAAATAATAATGTTGTGAAGGAATTTTATGAAAAATTAAAACAACATAATTAAAATCAATGGATATATTCCAAAAATATTAGTTACAAGAAGAATAAAAAGCTAATATGAAAAGATAAAGAGAAAATTAATTAAAAAGAAAAATATAACTGTTTTAAATTGAAATAATTAAATGAAAATTTTTAAAAGGATGCATGTCTAGAAGTAAAAGTTGAACAACTTATTTGAGGATCAATATTGAATATAAATTGCAAATTAATAAAAATACATATGTAATAGAAAAAATAATAGTTATAATCAAAAAACAAACAAGAAAGTAATAAAATGGAGATAGATGTATATGTAAGTGAATAAATATTTGATATAATAATGTAGAATTACAAATGAATAAATAATAAATAAATGAAAAAATAAACGAGAAAGTAATAAAATGAAAAAAAATAAAATTTCTAAAGAATAGATGTTAAGAATCCAAAATTAGCAGTTCATGCTGAAATTAGAAAGAATCCATAAGTATTATTCAAATATAACTTTTAATTATAATGTATAGAAGAGTGTTATAAAATATTTCAATGTCAATGTTGGGTAAATATTAATTGATGACGCGTAATTAAAAGTATGATTTTATGATTTAAAAATCAAAAAACATGCATCAAATGATCAAAATGAAAGGATCTTCCTTGGTATACCATGGAATCATTGGAAAAAACATTAATATAATTTTTGAATTTTAGAAACGTATTTATCAACATTACTACATGGGTTGAGCTTATAATATATAAAAAAATTTAACATTTTAAATTTATTTATAAAACCTATATCAAAGGCTTAAACCCAAAAAAATGAAATTATATTATAATGCAATCATTCAAGAAATGTCCACCATTGAATTTTTTACCATTAATAGTAGAATTTATGTCATTACAATGTACAATGTTCTCAAAATGATTGATAATGTAGCTTTATAATAAATAATGATTAAAAATATTTTATATGGTCCAAACCTAGAAAAAATAAAGAATTTTCATATAATCACAAAATAATGACAATATTTTAAATTGTGACATGTAGAAATAGGTCGTATGTCAATCCATCTTTCGAGTTGATTATAATTCCATTAATTGAATTTCAATTGATTTAAAAGGGAAACACATGAGTCAAAATGTCACACCTAGCTAGCAACATGATATTGAAGTTTAATATTAGGACAATGATCATTGATTAATTTATGATAAGTATGAATAGATACAAATTCCCTTATATATGATTTTGATGAACAAAAAATAATTTAATAAGATTTATAAATCATCAAATCATTTGTTAATGTTTCAAAACCTATCCAACAACTTTGAATTATGTTACAAACATATGAAAATTACCACCATAAAATTTTGGATATATATAAAAAAAGAATTGTATTTCCAACTCAGGATTTGTTAATAAATATTTCTAAAAAAAATATCATAATAATCCGATCATCATAAATAAACAAATTTACATAATAATTTCATCATAAATTCATGGAATCTAACATCAAATTCTATAGATGGGTTTTAAAAAACATGGGTTTCAAATTTAAGAAAAATGAAATTTTTTTAATAGCCAAATGTATTCACAATAAATTATTTATGACTACATTGTAGTAATGGTTTATTGTGGGAAAAAATAACCTTCGATCACAAAATATGGTAGTATCCATATTAGATATATATATATATATATTATCTATGGAGACCACCAACATATTCTTCAAATTGTGTCCTCTAATAATCTTGTTTCTTCAAAAAAATTATTATGTATAATAATAATAATAATTTTAAAATTCCATTAATTTAAAATCAATAAATAAAAAAACGGAACTATCTAATAATCAATAGTATAATAAAAATATATCATATTCATTCCAAATAATCCATCTTCCTAATGAAAAAATGTTACATAGATAAGAAATTATAGTTGACATAATAATTCATCATATGATGAACACTGTTTAATTTTTGTCAAAAAAAATATGTCAAATGGACCAAAACTAAAAAAATGATGAATTTTGATGAAATCATAGGATAATAATTGGTGGTAAATTTGTTAAATATTTGAAGAGAACACATATTAGTCTAAGGTTTGATGTGGTCAGAATGAGAAAAAAATGATATTTCATTAAATTTATGTCTTTATGGACACACTTTATAGTATCCAAACCATGTAAAACCCCACTTATTTTCATGGATTCATAGGAAAATTACCTCAGTTAAATTGATCTTTTATTGAATAAACATCACATAAATCCACCATACTTTTTTCAAAGAACTATTGTATGTGTGTTGTAATGAATTTATAAGCCAAAAAAATGTTAGTCAGAGAAAAAAACCTAGAAAAAAAATTATCATGAAATAAAATTATAACAATTGTAGAATAATTCTCTATAAGTTGGAATAATTTAATTATCAATATGACATGAAATGGTCTTAAATAATTAAAAGTGCATATTTTAGAATATTTTTGTTTAAAATAACCATGTTTTAAAGTGTCAAAACCCTAGTAACGGCTTTATATTATCATAAAATCACACAGAAATGACTTTTTATTTTTTTATATGTATGAATAATAATCACATTAATTAGATTCACATTTTTATCAAAATTTCTAATTATATTTTGGATATAAATGTAAATATAATTGTGAATTAAATGGTAATATCCTAGAAAAATTCATTGAATTATCATTGAATCATAGCGAATGATTTTCAAATAATTTTTTTCATAGAGAAATAGACATATCATCAGTTCAACATGTGGTGAGTTATTAATAATGAAAAGTGTGATTTTTAAGATTCAATGTCTTTAAAAACATGAATTAATGAATCAAAACCTAGTAAATAACCTAATATTTTCATAAAATCACTTTAAAGTTAAAATAATTTAATTAAGGACCTATTATAAAGGAAATCATGGCATTCCATTGTATTATGTGGTTATAATGATCAAAAAGTAATGTTAATAGTAAAAAATGATTTCAAATATATTATACCGTAAAAACATAACAAAAAACATGGAATTTAATATAATCAAATGAAAATTAACACAATTTAAAATGTTAAATATATATGTAGATAATAAATAAACATATCTTTAATATTACATAGAATGACCAAAAGTTCTATTTTATTGATTTGAAAATCCAAAAATCAAACCTGGTAAAATGACCTCAAATTATCTTGAAATTACAGGAAAATGATCATTAATTAATTTGTGACAAGATAAAATAGATCATACAAAAATAAATAATATTTTTAGTGATTGATTAATTAGTTTTAATATAATTTAAAATCTATAAAAACATCTTTTTTAATGTCCCAACCTGGGGTCCACATAACCCATGCCCCAAGACGATAGGTCAAATGGCCTCAACTGTTCTCCCATATACTCTAGATGCTAACTAATAGTAGCAAGTGTGTAAATGTAGTATGGTGGGGAGATTATATCTCATTTTCATGGAACACAATGGATATAACCACAACATACTATAGAAAAATAGTCGAAGCCCATAATAGTAGACATTACAAATTTAAAAATGTGAAGGACTAAAAAACTGAACAACTGATAATATAATCGAAATCTTCTAAGGTTGTTTCTAATAAATGGATTTATGTAATGCTATTAAAAAAAGGGAAAGGGTATAGGAATACAATAATTTTATTCAAAAAGTAAAAAATTGAATAAAATATTATCCAGAAGAATCTCGAGTAAATCCATAGTCCTACGATCCTAATCCCCAACTATAATAAAGAATATCAACAACCTCTAGAAGTGATCTTTTCCTTATAAATACTAGTAAATAGACAATACTATCAAGTACCAAAGGCCTCTTGAGTTGGGATTGAGATAAAAACTCATTAGGTTACCACCAATGGTGTCTACACATGATCCAAGTAGTGATTGATACTAAATAGTCTGAAGGAAATATTAATTAATTAACAATGAAGAATAAATAAATAACCAACCCGCTCAGGTTCCTAAAGGAAAACTGGAAGGTCTTCCTTCATCATCTCATTTCAAGTAGGAAAGTATTACAATCACTATATATATACTATATATATGTATATATTTCATCCACTTATATGGACCATGTACATCTAGACATATGTTGTCATATACCTAAAATACTAGTGTTGGTCGGACCAAAGTGTAACTCAAACATCCATGATAGTCTAATGAGACTAATAGTGCAAGGAATTGGGAAAAATCTATACATCCCAACAATATTGTTATACATCATTCAAAAAAACTCAGTAAGGTGTGTAATCCATCATATCATCACAAGAATAAAGAATGTGGCATGTCAAGCACAACGTCCTAATAATATCAGTGGTGTGAGATGCCACACTAAACACCCAATGTAAGGGAGATTGATTTTTCTTACAGGCTCATCACCCCTTACCATTGTATCACTACCCATATAAAGTCACCATCACCTTTATAATAAAATACATGAGTAAAAATATCTCATGCATATCATTATTCAAACTTAATTACATACCAGGAATTACCTATTCCACTAAGCATTTAATAAGAATTATAGAAGGTGTGGTCTGACCACCCTTCCAAATAATTTAAAAAGATCCATTTAATTTAATAAATGAAACAACCCACGATGAATATGTCAGACTATTCAATAAATTTCATTTAAACCATTTTTATTAACATAAAAAGAGGTAATCAAATATGAATATGTGATCCTATATTATTCCAACCAGTTGAAATACTTTAATGCATGTAAAGTCCATTTATAAGGATCATATTTCATTTAGAAGATGAAATGATCATTATGAAAATTTCCTAACATGGAAAATTTATATATAGGTTGTCCCAACCATGATGAGGGGAACTGAGTAAAATTAAACAATCATATAACAAGGGATAAAACATTTATAACTAATCTGAAATATTAGGAGGAATAACGGGCCGATTCACATTTATCCAAAGAAGGCAGCTTAACTCTGCACACCCCATGGGTGTCCATAAATGTATTAAACCACTTCTAATTCACAAAACAAAATATCAAAGAACATGTATCAAGGGGTAAGGGTAAATTTGACCTAAGAAACCAAACAAATGGGGATGTTTGACAAAATCTGGTGTACAACATAATGGGGTAACTATGAGAAGAGAAAAATAAAAGGTAAAATAATGTTACCACCTACCTCAAGAACATAGATGAATCCTCCTTTGATATGGGCCATAGATTGGAATCAAGTTGAAGCAGATCTAAAAACTTTTCCAATTCCCTTAAAATAGGGGAAATGAGCTTTCACCTAAATAGATTAATATATATGAAGGAAACTGTAATTGGAAGGGAGAGACTAGATGATATCACCAAGAAAGATCCAATGCTTCCATTGGCTCAAGAATCAGACACAATATTCTATATTTTCTTGGATACTTATCTTGAGGGATTATGGAGCTCGAGGGTGAAGAAAAGACGTTGGTTTTCTAGAATGAGCAAGAGGGGGGAATGAATTAGAATCAGAGTTAAATAAAGGGAAATGTTTTCATTTCACCAAAAAATAAGGGGTCGTATGGTTTGGCCACACGGTTCAACGAAATTGTGTGCCAACCATGATAAATCCATTTTTTTATATACTACAAAAGCTTAAGGTGCACGGTTTCCCAAACTGTGTGATAACTATGTGAAAACTCACTATCCAAAAACCTGTATTTTATGAATTTTCATGCACATCAGGTTTCACATGATTAGGTAGACTGTGCAGCCTATAGGTTCCCACTGACTATAACCACAAAGTATCTTAAAAACCATTCGGGTTGAGGGGAACAGTTTATCCAAACACTACAGCACAGTATTTTTTCAATATTTCTAGTACTCTGGGCTCTGAACAAGCCCAGATTACTCGTAGGGCCTTCTTTAGGACAAAGTACACATATACCTTGATTAAAATAAGGAATCAAATTGAAAAAAATGATTCATACCTTCATAAAAAGAAATTTTTTTACAACCTACCATAAGGAAACTCTTCCCTGAGTTGGCCATCTCAGGGTAAAGAGGTGTTATTTGCTAATAGGTGAGGCCACTATTCTCATATATCATATTCTCACTCGCATGTCTCATCTTCTACTAATTCATGAGTCTATATCACCCTTACTAAAGGAACTGACCAGCCTCGGAGGGATTTCATGCTCTAATCCACAATATGATTAGGATGCCCCTTTAGGGATGAATCTACATCCATTTCAATATCATCCAATTGAAAGATATGGGATGGGCCTAGATAGTGTCGGTGAAGCTAAGATACATGAAATACATTATGCATAGACCAATATCTTTAATTAAGTGACAACTGGTAATGTCATGACCTGACCCATGATGGGTGATGCACGCCTATCACAGGGCATGAAAAAAATAAATTTATTTTCCTAATGCAGTACAGTGGATGACAAGGATCGTCTAACTTGAGGACTATTGCAGTCGGTTCAATCACTTATTTCAGTTAAAAAATTATAATTCATTATTTTTTTATATTATTTTCATAAATGATGGTTTTAAGAGTTTTGTGAAATAGTGAAATTAATATAATGGAATGAAAACTTGAAATCTAAATGCATATGCATATGAATAAATAATAGAAGTATGGAAGAAAGAACTTGGTCCAAGGATTGGATAAAATGGGGTCATTCATTATTTATTTATTTTTTATAATAAATTTGATAATTCATTTTATGAATCCTCATTAATAAATTACATTCCATTTATTTATAGAGTGTGTGATTTTGGTATGTGTCCAGCACACAAAACCACACCTCCTATATTAGTCAATTAAGGTAGCACCTCAACCGAGAATGTTATTCCTAAAATACTTAGCTCCACCGTATGTCATTTCATCACTTATAGAAACCTCAAATCAACCATAATAAGTGTTTGAATATGATAATGGATGGAAAATTAATTAATAAATGGATAAGAATGGATTCTGAAATAGTGTCGTGGTGGACGATCGCCTCCCCCATGAAATATTCCCCCCACCACCACAAATGGAATAAATGTTTTTTGAATTGAAGTGTAATAATGAATAACACCATGAAACCTCACCCAGGTCCAAGACTTAGGCTAGTAACTTTCCATTGCAAAGTGATTAGTGATCATGATGTAAATGGGAAATAGAGAGATAATGAGTTAATTATTGTTTGAATACTAAGAATGATAGAAGAAGATATGGAAAAAAATTTAATAAAAAATATGAATGTATTACATGGAAAAATAAAACTAAAATAAAATTTAAATAATGAAATAAAATTCCTAAATGGCCCTTGGAATATCCTCCTTGCATCCTCAGATGGTGTGGGAATGTATTGGAACGGTTTGAGAGGTAGGACCTCCTCTCCTTTTATGGGAAGATTTATGTACTCTGATGGTTCACGCATTTTGGACCCATTAAATGGACAAGTCATGCATGGTCCCCTTCATGAATTTTGTTCCCCATTGAAATTCATGTCTCTTATCAAATTTTCAGCTAATTTTTCTACAAGATTTATGATTTAGGAATTTTTGAATGAGACTTATTTTTTCTGGATGAAGATTACCGGAAGCTTACTTCAAATGTATAACATCCAATGGAAACCTTAATGACTTCAAAACACCCTCAAATTATTTTTAGATATGCTGCAGTGTGTCCTAATTATTTTATAGGTTAAATCACCGCGATTTAAGGTGTGTAGGCCATGATGGGCTTCTGTTATGGTGGTGCAGTCCAAAATGTCTTCTCGAAAAATGTTTCAAGTTCCTTGATTTTTAAGGCCTCTAGGAACTCGAATCAGATAGTGGTCCAGAAGACAACATTGAAGGAAATAAAATTAGGATTCTAAAAAAACAATCACTCAATTTTTTATTATATTTTTATGTAAATGACCAAACTAACCTTACTATAAAAATATGTAAAAAATCCAGAATAATCATATTTTACAATTTTTCTCAAAACACATCCTAAATTGAAAATAGATTCATTTAATTTAAAATTAATAATTTGGGAGAATTAAAACAATTTAAATTCACACAAAATTTTGAAAAATATTAGCTCTATCATCATGGCCTGAGACACAACTACCCCAATACTACCATCATAGTCTTAGGGGTGGTGACAATCACTAAAGGCACAACTTAAATCAGAGAGGCCATTTCCTATGAATATATATGAACACACTCATCAAAACCAATGAAAATGTGTACATGGAAAGAAATATAAGATACAACAACACTCTAAATAAACCAAAAGATGCATGGACCACTAAACAGAATGAAGTACGTTGGTGTATACTGAAAAAAGGGAAAATCACATGCCCACATAGATATATGTCCTAACCTGAAAAATTGGATAAGTAAAATAGTTGTGATA
The DNA here is from genome assembly GCA_963277665.1 of Viscum album. Lineage (NCBI taxonomy): Eukaryota > Viridiplantae > Streptophyta > Magnoliopsida > Santalales > Viscaceae > Viscum > Viscum album. The sequence continues at coordinate 1,551,495,796 of OY728160.1, forward strand.
TCCCATCTCTTGACTCCCAAGCTATTACCGCAATACGCATTCCAAGAACTCCATATACCTACGCTCCTCTAACGCCACAATCAACATGTCCTTCATCTGGAATAGACACGTCACGTGTTGGGAGAATTCCATGAAGGGGTGAGTATATAAATACCTAGTAGAATGACCAGAATAGGGTGAAGGGTGGGTGTAGTAATAGATACACTGAAGAGGAAATCAATAGAGAGAACAAGTTATGGTAAAATATTACAGAACAACCTGATAATGGAGTGAAAGTAAACTCATCCAAACACAAGGATCTCGGAATTGTGAGAATATGAACTTCTCATTGATCCTTTTATACCTATAGTAGGAGTGTAGACTCATACAACCATGAGAATCTGGACATGGAGGCATGTGGTATACCTCACGCGTCTTCGCCTCTCCTAGAAAGAGAGCAACCAAAACCCAATAAGTGGTTTCTGAATTAGGATATTCATATATATATATACATACACACATACACACACACACACACACACAGACACATATATATATATATATATATTCTCAGTCGAATAATAATTAATGATAGAGTAATGGGATCTCCATCTCAATGTTCATCCAAAGAAGTAGAGTGAACAATAGTTCCAAGTTCAGTCCATCTACCGTGTCGAGCACCTCGTGCATCTTCATTGAACAAATAAGTCTAAGGGAATCAATCACCACACCTTGATATTATCCAAATTGGGCAACACTGACACGCTTGTATAGTTTTAGGTCATGCCGTAATGGTGTTTCTTTGTAGGTAATGTGTACCTCTTTCTTGTGATTCCAAAGGTATGTCAAACCATATCTTGTCACTATACATCATAGTCAAGGGACCACAATTTCAAAGTATAGGACTCGCACCCTAGTACGTCAGGGGTTCTACTCTAATAATAACTATAGAGGACCTACACCTATATTGATGGGGGGTTCCACTCTAATGTCATGGTGACCCATGCCATGATACAATAGGGGGTTCCACCCTAGTTATTAAGGATGTACCTATACCAATATGGTATTCCACTTGAAAGGTAGAGGACTCGTACCCATAATGATGGGGTTTTCACTCTAGTGGTCAAGGAATCATGCCTTGGTATAACAAGAAGTTTCCACTCTTGGTTATAGATGACCCGCACCCAACCCAGTAAGGGGTTCCACTTGGAAGAAACTTTAGAGGACCTACGCCCATACCGATGGGGGTTCCACTCTAGGAGAAGTCTCTGGTGATCCTGCCTGATCCCATCCATCATCATGTGTTGCCTCAGATAGGTGTTGCACCCAAAGAAACTCGCATCATATATCCAACACCACTATAGAGTGAAAAATCATGTTCTACGTAGGAAAAAAACATAGGATAGGCTACTCGATGCCCAAAGTCCAAGTCCAAAATAAGGAGATATTAGACGTAGAAGATTCATAATGAGGTACACAGCAAATATGGGGCCCACAAGATGTGTGAACCCATCTCATCACCTAGACATCTACCTAGCCAAACTATGGTACTAAACAACGATTATGTACAACTAGGAATGCTAGTGTACTCCCAGAGTACATGGAAAATCGTGAAAAAAGGATGAAAAGCACACAATACTCGTCGTTGGTCTAAAAGGAAAAAACACAATTTCTCTAACATGCCTCCAAAAATGGCCCTACATAACAAAATAGTTCATACCATTGAAATCCTTGAGGAAAAGTACACAAGATCAACAATTCATTTTCCTAAATTGGACACCCTATGAAGAAGCTGTATTTCATAGCATTGCGCTCGAATAGTGCCACATGAAGCCCACATCTCAATCCTGAAATAAAATATAGAGATTGTACTATTGTGATCTTGAAGGGAAAAAATCACAGAATTGAATATTTTTTCCTCAATCGGACACCCAAGGAAGAGGTTATATTTCGTCGTATTATGCCCAAATTGCATCTTGTTGGCCCAATCCACAAGTCAAAATTAAATACTCGAAATTGTTCTTGAAACATCTGCCTTAAAATCAGGGTCACATAATTATAGAGGGTTTGTAATTATGATAATGAATGATGGAGAAATGTCGGATACAATATCCCACAATAATAATATTTATATTATTATCGTTTATTCTGTTGGTCCAAGGAAAATTTTCAAAAAATGATATTCAACATCGATCTTAAAATGACCGTCTCAATTCCAGGGTCACACTAACGGTTCATCAATCGGATAGCGTACGGAGAAGTTACGGCATAATTTAGGTTTTACCAATAAAAATAAAAATAAAAATATCTTAATATTATTATTTATATATTGTTTTAAACCCTCCAAGGATAATGTTAGATCTCCCATGGTCTTCACATCATGTTCACGGAGCCTATTTGGCTCCTTCATTTTAGTTATAATGTATATATCAATAATGATATTCATATATTACTTATATAATTAATATATTATTATTATATTCATGTTTTCTCTCTCCAATATCCTTCTACATCCCCTGATTTCACACACAAACCTAACAACATCCCTTTTCTCCCGCAACCCCCAATAAACCCTAGTTGTTGTCCGCCTCCACACAGTCCACCGCCTCCTCTCTCACTGGACCACCACGAGCCGTTGTGGCACATCGTCAGCCACCCTTGTCTCACCTTCTCCAGCCGCCTTGTTTAGTCCTCCACCTGATCAGCCACTATCACCTACCTGTCCAGCTAGAACCACCACGTCACACTACACCTACCACCACCTACCTCACCTGGGTTTCTTCCTAACCTCACACCCGGACCGGATGAAATGGACACTCATGGACTATCAAATTGACAAATTTTAGGCTGCCTACTCCATGGTGTTCCACTCGCTGCACTGGCCTCTTTTTTCAAAATCCCTCGATCACGATCCCGACCCATTTCTATGAAATTGATCTTCTTCATTAAAGGTTGGTTTCGTGATGATTTATTTGCACAATGATTTATTTGTGTAATGATCTATTTACATATATTTGTTGAATCATTGGTTCAATGAGATACTGACGATTAATACACAAATTGTGGAAATAGAGACTTACAAGAAAAATTGATGGCCAAGTTAATTTTTCCATCATAGATGACATTCATGAATGAGAAGAGTTATCAAATAAAACTATTCCACATTGAATAAAACCAAATTTCCAGATTAATAAATTATCAAAATGGATTAAATAATGAAATTTTCCTCTACAAATTAATTATTTGGAGGATTAATTCTTGTTCTTCATGTGGAAATAAAATAGGGATAAAAATCCAAAAAAATCCCACTTCATGCTTGAATCTTTTTCTGATGAAGAATGCTCTTGCTAATGGAGTAGGAGATCCAATGATTGGTCAGGCATCGATTTTTATCGATCTAAGGATTTTTTGTCTGATCTTGGTTTGAAAACATATTGTTGAAGCAATATCCTATAAACGATCCTAATGTTATGTGGATAACCCTGGAGATCCACCATAACATCATATTTATATAAAAGGCTAGGTATAAGTCATTTTATTTAAAAAAAATATTTATTTTAACTAAATTCACCCATCAATGCCTCATATGAATGTCCTCAGAGGATGATGTTTTGGTCATGCCAAGGTAAAACATTGCATTACAAACTCAACAGTGGTATCAGATTCCCAACTGAATGCCATGTTCATGAGTTGTTTGGATTAGTGTAAAAATAGAATAATTTTGTTTAATTATTTTATTTACGATTATATCCTCGGTGACTTTTTCTATCGATGACCCATGCCAACAAATGCTATGTCACACCAATGGTAAACATCATGTTTCAGACTCAAATGTTCCCTCAGATTTATTATATGAGCTTCCATTTATTAGATATTCCATTATTTTTGGGAAACCATTAACATGAAATAAATATATATTTTATATTTTTATAAAATTAATTTTGGGAACATCAGACCTCAAAAATCGTGCATTGCCTCAGTTCCTGGCTCTGAAAACATTCCTAGAAATATTACATAGTCTTAAAAGTTAAAACTAGGTTCTCTACATTATTCCATTCTTTAAATCTTTTCATCCCAGAAATGTGAAACTAGTAAAAGTGGTGGGGACACGAAGCCTCCTCCTGGCTCTTCCCTACACCAGGATGTAAGGTCAAAGGAGAAGTGTGAAACTCCCTCATCACCTCATCTCCTAACATGACTGGAATCACAATTCATCCTATAAAGTGATGAAATGATTCACTTCTTTAAAAAATTAATCAGGTAAAACTCATATGTATATTTTTTCAGGAAAGATTTCACAGTCGATGTCTCCCAGTTGTGAATCTCTCACACACTTGAGAAGCGATGGAGTCAACACCATCAACTGAATAAAAATTATACCCTCCTATTTTACTAGGGTCAACTACATGTAAGCTAAATGCTCTGAAGCATCCTACATTAAGTGGTCTTGGGACTTCCTGCTAAGGGAATCTATTATAATGTAGCCCTACCCTAGAGTATATTCTATACCAAAGTCATAGTCATACGGGTATTTCATCTAGTGTCGTTGTCTCGAGTGAATGTATCTCTGAGTGAAGATGTCATTGAGTCTCTACTGGTATGAGTAAACCACAAATGGCTCTCCCTAAAGGTTGTTTCTACACATTCATAGTCAAAAACTACCACTATCAGCTCTAGGTAGAGAGTCGTGTAGTTCTATTCATGGTATCTCAACTTCCTCGAGCTCTATTTGATAACACTCTTCCATTACATCAAGGATGATGTCGAGCATGCAAGGGTACCACGAAATAATGTTGTTCTGTAGACTCATCCAACCATAAGAAGATTGACATGTAAAGAACATGTCATACCCCATGTGTCTTCGCCTCTATTGGAAGTATAGTAACTGCAAACCAGAAAAAATACCACACCCACCAGTTCCATCCCAAACAAAAAAGGGTCAAGCATAAAAACTCCACTGGAAATATCAGGACCGTCTCTGACACTACATCTCACTAACACTCCCAAAATGTAAAATATTAATGGAATCATCCACCACACCCTAATACTATCCACTTTTTGTGGCACTCCTCAAAGCTTTTATCGCATCCCAAAAATGTATCTCGATGGGGGAAGAACACCTCTTACTCCAACATTTAAAGCTACATTGAACAACACTAACACAGGTTCACACTGACACCCCGTGTAACCCCAATTTAACTTCTAGAAAGTAGTGGAAAGAAATATGTATCTCATAAAAGTGTTTAAAATTACAACTACATAATGTAGAAAGGACACCAAGTCTACCATTTATCATCTTGTGCACTACAGGATCATAGAAATCCAAAGACAGTTGGTGTCTATACCTCTGGTCTCCATCTCTCATAGAATAAAATGGGAACCTAGTGGTGATGGAAGGATCTCATAGAAACTTCCACCAACCATTAATCCTCCTACTCCTCTTCCAGCTCTGCCTACCTAGGGACCACCCTATCACACCTTGGAGATCCTTGATCATAGTTATATATATTCCATGATGGTTTATCAGTTAGCTAAATATCCTATTTAGCACCTCCAGTTAGAAATCTCACGTTATTTAACCTCATTCATCATAGTCATAATAATGTCCCTCCTTAGGTTGTTATAGTTCTCTATGTTGTGACTTCACTATATAACCACAAGACTGAGCCTGCTCCTGAAAGGGTTTCTTGCACCGAGGTCCCACTAACTTGTGTCTACTAGCTACTGCAAATGACTTAGCATTGTAATGCACTCTTCCATCTCCTTCTGGTTTTCATCCATCTGACAGAAATATCTATTTCACCAATGACCACTCTAGCACCCAATCACAGGTGTCAATTCACTAGTTCACAACTCTAGCTTGGATCTCACTTCAGATTCTCTACTCAAACATCTATGCTTGGAAGCAGGCATCATGAATCATATCGAGAGGGTAATGCGTAATGTATTCGAACCTAGATGTGTACTCATCCACCATAATCAGTCCGTAATGATGCTCTAGAAGCTCTTGAATCCAAACGCTGCCTAAGCAGGAGGTGTAGTACTCCTCATGAAACATATACTCTAAGTCATCCCATGAGAGTATTGAAACATCATGCATCTAGGTAATGAGGATCCACCAATGCGTAGGTGCTCTGTGGAAAAGCTTGGCTTACAAATCCACCATCTGATATGTCGGGATCCGAACATGACTGAAGATATAGTCCACTGACTATAGCCAATCCTTTACTACCTAGGGATCTTGCTCACTAGAAAACCATATTGGTCTCTAACGCATAAAATCGTGGAGTGCACTCATTTTGTGAACGTCCTCAGCCTTCTCTGCTAGGATGATCTTCTACTCAACATGTGGAGGTGCTTCTACCTACCCACATAGAGTAAGGGGGTTATGGGATGGACCCTGAACTAAATCCCCATTGCTAATAGGCTCTTCATTAGGAACTAGAGTTGGTATCCTAGTTGGATGTCATCGCAGAGGCATCTTGATATATATCAGGGAGTAACATGGTCAAATTTGTATATATATATATAATGTAAATGGGGAAATGAATCAAGAAGGAAAGTCATAAAATCAATCCTATATGATTCATGTACCATTGATCCCTACAAAAAATGTCTCATCATTCCATGTCGACAAGTAATTATTCAAGGTCCTGGTAAATGTATGTGTCAGCTACTACACCATCATTGGACTCCCTAGATAGATAGGAACACTCCAGACCTGTTGAAACTATTTCCCGAAACCCACCCAATCCACATAATTGGATAATGTTCGAACAACATCACAATGAAAAAAATTTATCTGATACAAATATTTCATGACCCCACTCATGATAGGGATCAAGCCGCAACTACCCCATGCCCACCTCCATAGGCCAGGGGTGGAAACAAGCACTGATGTCAAATCTAAAATTAGGGAGTCCATTTCTTAAGTACCTGTATACAAAAACATAGCCAACATAATTCAAAAGTGAATAAGTAATTAAATAATAGATATAACATTGCTATAAATAAACTATAAGATTAATGGACCACTAAATATAATTAAATAAATTTGTGTTAAATTAAGAGAAGGTAAAAATACAAAAACACCTAGAAGTATGTCACATCCTAACAAAACTAGAAAATTTGAAAAGATGAGTGGGCCAAGATCCTAATTCCCATGCTACGAACATCGTACGCGTTCCATGCACCCCATATCACTAGGATCCTTTGATGTCATTATCATCCTGTTATTCCTCTAAAAAATACAAGTCAAGTGTTGGGAGAATCACATGTAGTGGTGAGTATATACATACCCGGTATAATTCCCAAAAGTGGATGAAGGGGGGGAGTAAGAGATACAATGAAGAGGAATGTAGTAGATAGAACAGGGTATGGTAATATAGTACAGCTCAACCAGATAAGAGAGTGATAGTAAACTCATCCAAAAACAAGGATCTTGATACGATGATGATATGACCTTTTCATCGAGTCATTTTTACCAATATTATGAGATTAGACTCATCCAACCATGAGATGTTGGACACGGAAAGCACATGTCATACCCCATGCGTCTTCACCTCTCCTGGAAAGAGAGTAATCGAAACCCAATGAGTGGGTAATGAAACAAGATATATATATATATATATATATATATATATATATATATATATATATATTCTCAGTAAAAGAATCCCAATTAAGAGAGTAAGGGGATCACCATCTCATTTCGCATCCTATGAAGAAGAGTGGCCAGTAGTTCCAAGGTAAGTCCATCTATGATGTCCATCTGCACATGTATCTACCCTGAAAACACAATTCTAAGGGAATCAATCAGCACACCTTGATATTATCCACTTTGGGTGGCACTGACTTACCCACATTGTTTTAGGTCGCCTCACAAGGGCGTGACTTGTTGTAGAGAGTGTTTATTTTTCTCTTGATTCCAATGGTAGGTCAAACCACGTTTCATCACTGTGTCTCAGTGTTGAGGGACCATAATTTAATAATAGAGGACTTGTGACCTATTGAGTAAGGGGGTTTGACTCTAATAATAATTGTAGAGGATCCACACACATATTTATGGGGGGTCCACTATAGTGTCATGGGGACATGATTCCTAGTAAAAAAAGGGGTGTTCCACCTTGTTCATCAAGGACCCACGCCCTATTCCAATAGGGGGTTCCACTCAGAAGGTAGAGGACCCAAGACCATGGTGATGGGTGGTTCCACACTTATAGTCGAGGACTCAAACCTTGGTATCACATGGGGGACTCAGTCTAGGTCATTGAAGACCCACGCCCTTCCTAGTAGGGGTTTACACTCATAAGTAATGGTAGAGGACCAATGCCATTGTCGATGGTGGGTTCCACTCTATAATAAGTCATTGAAGATCCTACATAATCACAATTGTCATCGCGTATTACCTCATATAGGTGTTTCGCCCAAAACAACTCGTATCATATCTCGAAGGCCAATACAGAGGGATCAATCATGTTCTGCGTAGAAAAGAAACATAGGATAGGCAACTCGCGGGCCAAAGTCTGAGTCTAAAAGAAGGAGATACGAGAGGTAGAAGATTCATAATGAGGTACATGGAATGTATGGTTCTAAAATGACGTGAGACCCCAACTCTTCTCCTGATCGTGTACCGACCCATAATTGGGTACTAAATGATATATATGTACCCCTACATGTTCCAGTATACACCCAGAGTAAATGGAATATCTAGATAAAAGGTGGATGAATGCACAATGCTTGTCGTTGGCCTCAGCGAAAACATAATTTTTCTAGCATGCCTCCTCAAGAATCCCTGTATAACCCAATGGATTACATCAATGTTATCCTTGTAGATAATCACACATGATCGACTATTCAATCTCATGAATCGAACACTCGGTGAAGAAGCTTCATTTCTCAACATTGTGTAAGAATAGTTCCTCATGGGGCCATGTCTTAATCCTAAAATCATATATACATATCTCACCATTACGATCCTCACACAAAAATAAATGGAATATACTATTCATTTGCTTCAATCAGAAACATGTTGAAAATGTCGTAATTCGCCGCATTATGCTCGAATAGTGTCTCGTGGGACGAAACGACAAGTCCAAATTAAAAACATGAAATTTTTCTTCAAACTCCCATCTTAATTTCATGGTAACAAGGTCCTAGATGGTTCATCATTTTGATGTCGTATGAGGATGATATTTCAGATACAAGATCCCACAATAAAAAAAATTATTTTTATTAGGTGTTTCATTGACCGGAGTTCCATGTTCATAAAAAAAGATATCCATCATAGATCATAAAATTATGGACTCGATTCCAGGGTCACACTATCATCGATGGTTCATAAATCAATCATTGTAAAAAGAAGATATAGTATAATTTATGTTTATTCAATAATATTTAAAATAATAATATTTTAATAATAGTATTAAGAGAATTCTCTCATCTTCAGCTAAGAGATTTTGGAATTTAGGGTTTCACCCCCTGGGGTTCACTATTTGGCTTATTTGGCTTCTTCAGTTGGGGATCTGGGTGAGGTGGTGGGTTTGGGCTTCTTCTTCAGCAGTGAAGAGTCACGTCGGGGCTCCGAGATGCAACGGAGGAATGATAGATTGTCTTAGTCATCATAATTGTGTGCAGTGTTGGATATAGTTTGTGGCTTCAAGAGTGGACTTGGGTAGTAGAGGCTGGCATTTTGGCTTCAAATATGATCCAAATCTGGTTTCAGAATAGATCTGGAGATCTAGTAGGTGGGTGGTCTAGTTTCTTCCAGATAATTGGCACAAATTTCTTGCATTGTTCAGTTACTTCGATAGGGGATTAATGGCGCAAACACCAAGATGTGGGGGTGGCCTTCTTTGGTGGACAAACGGTCAAGCGATGGTGGCACGATGGTAGCGTGATGGTGGAAGGGAGGTGAGGTCATATGGGAAGCGATGAACACCTTGGATTAGGTGCTTATATGTTATGGCTAGAGTCTAGCTGATGTGATAGGGGATAGGCTTCATCTTCTTTTGTCATCAATAGTATTTGTGCAGCGTGGGTCTATGTGGCCTTCGATGGTGATTCTGGTACTGTGTTGGTGTGATTGGTACAATGGATGAGAAATGTGGATGGCAAGTCATGTTGGTGGCAGTGATTAGGGTTCTTTAACCTTTGGTTTTCTTGTAATGTGATTTCTGTCCATGGGATTTTTTAGGGTTTTATTTTTAAGGGGTTTTGTCCCTCTTTGCTCTCAAACCACTGAATTTTGAGGCTATGTGACTCTGCGACTACAAGATTTTAATGGGTTTTCCCTTAACTAGTTCAAAAGGGGTTGATAATTTCTTTTTATATTATTAATAATGGGTTTTGCCCCCAAAATTTATGGTAATATTATAACTAATATCTTGCTTTAAACAATCTAAGGAGAAAATTGTTTCTCCAATGGTCTTCACGGTGTGTGAACCCAGCCTATTTTCCTAATTTATTATAGTTTTAATTTATAAATCAATAATGATATTCATATAAAACATATATAATTAACCAATTATTATACTCTTTTTTTCCTCTCTGATCTTCTTCTACCTCCTTTGATTTAACAAAGGAACCAAACATCATCCCTTTTCTCATGCAGCACCCCTATAAACGGCAAAAAATTATTTCTGGGTTTTTTGAAATAAAAAATTTTCCTAAAAGGGATAGGGATTGCGGTATTTTTAAAAATGGGTCTGAGATGCGTGAACCACGTTCATGCATCCCCGATCCTGGAAAGATGTGTGAACGGGGTTCACGCATCTTCAATCCAAGCAAGATGCGTGAACCCCATTCGTGCATCAAGCAGGAAGTTTTTTAATAGTTTTAAAAAAAATTATTTTCTGTTTTGTTTTGTTTATATATATATATATATATATATATATATAACAAAAAAATTTAGCAGAATTTATCCGCTATTTAAAATCCAGCAGCACTGCCATTACAGCAGTCTGGATTCGGACAGAAACTCTCACCCAGGACTCCCTTTTATAAGAGGGCTTGCTCTAAAAATTATTCTGCATTTTCAATGTGGGATACAGGTTCTTCCAAACCTGCACAGTACATTCTGTATTTCCGATGTGGGATTCTGTTTCAAGTACGTGACTTTGAAATAGTATAAAATATAAACTATAAGACTAATATAAATGAAATTTTTAACATTGATTAAACATATAATAAATAGTTGAAAACAAAAAGAATTTCATAAAAAATGTTGATCAAAAATAAATTATAACCATTCAAAACCAACAAATTGAAACTTAAAAATGTTTTACGTATTTCAAATACGTGACTTTGAAAGACTATAAAATATAAACTATAACACTAATATAATTGAAATTTTAAACACTGATTAAACATATAAAAAATAGTGGAAAAAAAAAATTTCATAAAAATGTTGATAAATAATAATTTATAAGCTTTCAAAGTGACCAACTGAAACTTAAAAATGTTTCAAATACGTGTCTTTGAAAGACTATAAAATAAAAACTATAAGACAAATATCAATGAAACTTAAAATATGGATTAAATATATAAGAAATAGTTGAAAATAAAAAGAATTTTGTAAAAAATGTTGATGAAAAATAATTTATGAGCTTTCAAAACCACCATCTTGAAACTTAAAAACATTTCAAATACGTGGCTTTGAAAACCTATAAAATAAAAAATATAAGACCAATATAAATGAAAATTAAAACATGGATTAAACATATAATAAATAGTTAATGATTAATTAGTTAATTAGCAATATAATTATTAATTAGTTAATAATTAGTTAATTAGTAATATCATTATTAATTAGAGAACAATTAATTAGTTAATTTGTAATATAATTATTAATTACATAATAATTAATTAGTTAATTAGTAATATAATTATTAATTATACAATAATTAAGTATTTAGTAAGTAATATAATTATTAATTATATAATAATTCATTAGTTAATTAGTAAATTAGTAATATAATAAATAATTATAATTATTCATTACAATTATTAGTTATTAATTACTAAAAAATAATTATATAATAATAAATTAGTTAATTTGTAATATAATTATTAATTATATAATAATTAACTAATTAATTATTATATAATTGATTTTTAATAATTAATAAAATAGTTAATGAATAATTAGTTAATTAGCAATATAATTGTTAATTATTTAATAATTCGTTAATTAGTAATATCATTATTAATTATATAATAATTAATTAGTTAATTTGTAATATAATTATTAATTACATAATAATTAATTATTTAATTAGTAATATAATTATTAATTATACAGTAATTAAGCATTTATTAAGTAATATAATTATTAATTATATAATAATTCATTAGTTAATTAGTAAATTAGTAATATAATAAATAATTATAATTATTCATTACAATTATTAGTTTTTAATTATTAATTTTTAATTATATAATAATTAATTTGTTAATTAGTAATATAATTATTAATTATATAATAAAGAATTAGTTAATTAGTAATGTAATTATTAATTATAATTACTAATATATTTATTAATTATAATTATTAATTATTAATTATATAACAATTAATTAGTTAATTAGTAATATAAGTATTAATTATTCAATAATTAATTAATAATATATTTATTAATTATAATTATTAATTATAATTATTAATTAGTATATAATTAATAATTTGTATATAATTAAATATTAATATTTATAATTAACAATTATAAGTAATAATTATAATTAATAAATATATTATTAATTAATTATTGTATAATTAATACTTATATTACAAATTAACTAATTAATTATTATATAATTAATAATTACTAATTATAATTAATAATTATATTAGTAATTATATTTCATAATTATATTACTAATTATAATTAATAATTATATTACTAATTATAATTAATAATTATATTACTAATTAACTAATTCTTTATTATATAATTAATAATTAAATTACTAATTAACAAATTAATTATTATATAATTAAAAATTAATAATTAAAAATTAAAAATTATAATGAATAATTATATTGAAAATTAAATAATTAATTATTATATGATTAATAATTAATAATTATAATTAGTAATTATATTACTAATTATAATCAATAATTACATTATTAATTAACTAATTAATTAGTATATAATTAATCATTAATAATTATATTATTAAATAATTATTGTATAATTAATACTTATATTACTAATTAACTAATTAATAATTAGTTAATTAATAATTAATAATTAATAACTAATAACTAATAATTATAATGAATAATTATAATAAATAATTATAATTACTAATTATATTAAAAATTAATTAATTAATTATTTATTTATTTAAAATTAATAATTATATTACAGAATGACTAATTTATTATCATTTAATAAATTATATTACTAATTAAAAAATAAATAAATAACTAATTAACTAATTATTAAATAATTACTAATTACTAATTAACTAATTAATAACTAATTAATAATTATATTACTAATTAACTAATTAATAAATAACTATTTATTATATGTTTAATCAATGTTTCAATTTTCATTTATATTGGTCTTATAGTTTTTATTTTATAGGTTTTCAAAGCCACGCACTTGAATCATTTTTAAGTTTCAATTTGGTGGTTTTGAAAGATTATAAATTATTTTTCATCTACATTTTCTACGAAATTCTTTTTATTGTCATCTATTTCTTATATGTTTAATTCATGTTTTAGGTTTCATTCAAATTGGTCTTATAGTTTTTATTTTATAGTCTTTCAAAGACACGTATTTGAAACATTTTTAAGTTTCATGTTGGTATCTTTGAAAGCTTATAAATTATTATTCATCAACATTTTTTACAAAATTCTTTTTATTTTCAACAATTTCTTATATGTTTAATCCATGTTTTATGCTTCATTTATATTGGTCATATAGTTTTTATTTTATAGTCTTTCAAAGTGACGTACTTGAAACAGAATCTCACATCGGAAATGCAGAATGTTTTGCGCAGGGAAGATAGCAGTTGAGTCCCACATCGAAAATGCAGAAGGATTTCTAGGGCTAGCCCTCTTATAAAAGAGAGCCATGGGTGAGGGTGTCTGTCAGAATCCATACTATTGTAACGGCAGAACTGCTGGATATTAAATAGTAGATAAATTCTGCTGAAAATTTTTGTTTTATATATATATATATATATATATATAAACAAAACAAAACAAAAAATACAAAAAAAAATTTTAAAAATACAAAAAAAAAATCTTTCTGTAGGATGCGTGAACGGGGTTCACGCATCTCACTCGGGTTGAAGATGCGTGAACCCCATTCATGCATCTTCCCGGGGTTGGGGATGCGTGAACGGGGTTCACGCATCTCAGACCCATTTTTAAAAATACCGCATGCCCTAACCCATTTTTAAAAATACCGCATTCCCTATCCCTTTTAGGGAAATTTGTTTTTCAAAAAACCCAGAAAAAAAAATCAGTCCCTATAAACCCTAGTCATCACCCGCCATCCGCATGAACCACTGCCTCATCTCTTATCGGGCAACTACGATTCATCGTGTCACATCATCCGCCGCCCTTGTCTCACCTGCTCCAACATCCTCACTCCAGCCTCCACCAGATTAGCCACCGTTGCTCGCCAGCCCAGCTGGAACCGCCGCGTCAACCACCTACCTCGCCCAGGCTTCTGCCTTACCTCACACCCGGACCAATCGCATTGGACATTCTCGGACCACCACGACGACCAGGGTCGGCCCTAGGGCAAGCCCAAAGAGGCCCCAGGCTAGGGCAACATGCAAGCAAAGGAAAAAAATACATAATCAAGGGAAAAAATATCACCATTTCACTGTATCCCTTAATACATTTTAGGGAAAAAAATCATATGCAATCTTGGGCAACCAAATATACCGGGCCGCTCCTGACCATGACAGACCATTGGTCGGCTACTCCGTAGGGAGCTTCTCACTACAATGGACTCTGTGGTTAAAACCCTTGGTCTCAATCCTGACCAATTTCCATGAAATTGATTCATTACATTAACCACCAATTTTACAATGATGTATTGGCGCAACGATTTATTTTCAAATACTTGTTGAATCTCCAGTCAAATGAGACACTGATGATGAATGCACGAAGGGTGGAGATAGAATTATATGAAACAACAACAAAATTGATTGATGGTCATGTTCATTTGTCCATCATCGATGATATTCAAGAATGATATGGTTTATCAAATAAACATCTTCTATATTGAACTAACCCAAATTTCATAAATAAGAAATTAGATCAATGAGTTAGACAATTAAATTTCAATCCATGAATTAATTTTTTTGAGGATTAATTCACGTTCATCATGGGAAAATCAAAAAGGGATAAAAATCCACAAAGAAAAATCCAACCTGAAGATTTAATCGTTTTCTAATGAAGAACATGCTTGCCAAAGGTGGAGGATATCCATTGATTTTTCATGCTTCGATTTGTCTCAATCCATGGATTTGTCGCTAGATCTTAGTTTACCAACAGAGGGTCGAAGCAATCACCTCAGAATAATCCCAGGGTTATGCGGCTATCCATGGAAATCCACCATAACATAATATTTATAGAAAAGTATAGGTGTATTTCATTTTATTTAAGATAAAATATTTATTTTAACTAAACACACCTGCCAACACTCAGCTCATCAGAATGTCCTGCATCGATGAATTTTAGGTCACACCTATGGAAAACAAAACATTATGAACTCAATGGTGGTCTTTTGTTTCTAATATGAGTCCTCGTTCTTGATTTATTGGGATTACTGTTAAAAAATTATTAATTATTTTATTTAGGGTTGCATCCTCAGTGCATTTTTCTACAGTTGACCCATGCTGGTAAAAGATATATCCCAACAAGGGTAAATGCCACATTCTGGAATCAATCGTTCCCTAGGATTTATGATTTGAGATTCTGTTTAAAAGATATTCCACTATTTATGACAAATCACATGAGTAATAAAATTATATTTAATATTTTTATAAAATAAATTATGGGCATGTTGGGATTCAGAATCGTTCTTCATCTCAGCGCCAGGCTCCGAAAATATTCCTATAAATATTCTAATGTGTTACAAGGTAAAACTTGGGACTCTAAAGGCCATCCATTGGTTTGATCTATTTCATAACCTATTAGGGTTTGATGAACCTCAGTGAGAGTTTACCCTACTTCTGAATACGTATATGGCCCATCCTGATTGTGACTCACAAGAAAACCCAGTCTCCGACCATGAACTCGAGAGGTAATTAGTGTCTATTGGAATATGACTAAACTCTATATAAAGCTATATTCATTTGATTTCTAATCTATTATACGAGCTCTGTAGTCTATTGTGTGATATGTAATCTAAGCATAGATACCTCCCCTACTTCTAATCAACACAATGGTGAGCAGCAAGGCCTTCCATATAAGGCTTCATAAGGATCCATCTCAATGGTAGCCTGAAATCTATTATTATAAGAGAGATCAACAAGATGAAGATAATATTTTCAAGAACCTCCAATGTCAAGGACACAAGCTCAGAGAATTTCCTCTAGCACATGAATCATATGCTTCATCTTTCCATCAGTCTATGTGTGATAGGAAATGATCAAAAGAAATATTGAACTCAATTACTTAAAAACCCCTACCAAAATGATGTCATTAAGAGAGTGTCTATTTCTAAAACAATAGAGTGACAATCTGCATGAAGACGTACACCCTCCCTAACGTACATCCTTCCTAGATCATCTACTGAGAAGGTTTCTCACACAAGTATGATGTAGGCGCCCTTCATCATGTGATCCATGAAAACTCACACCATATTGATTCCATGAGCTGAGCTAGGTAAACAAGTTACGAAATACAATGAAACATCACCCCATTTCCACTCAGGAATGGAAAATGGATATAAAACTCTATTGGTCACTTATGTTTTTTCTTCACCTACTGATAGTTGAAACACCACGTGAAATAATCAGCAATATCGCATTTCATACAAGGACAGCAATTCTAGAACTATAGATCACGATACATTTTGGTGATACTTGGGTGAAATGCTAATGACCAGGCATGGATTTAACACATCATCTCCTCTAAGATGTATTATGGGAACCATACGAACCCATGGAATTTTATAATATCATTATCATCAAGGGTCCAACTAGAAGATGTATCATCTTCCAAAAATGATTTCCCGTAGCACAAGGTCTTCAAGATTAGATAGTTTTCTCAACCTTACCCATTTTAAAATAGTCGAGGTAATAGATATTGCTATGAGGATGGATAGACAATGGTACTCTGGAATCTCAATATGCATCATTGAGGATAAGAAAATATGCTTCCACTCACCATTGTATTCCTAAACTTCTTGATTCTGAGTCTTTTAGCTCAGAGTGTCGGCTACTGAATTTCAATTACCAAGAATATGGTTAAGCTCGAATTCAAATGACTGTAGGTACTCAATACACATTCACAACCTGAGATTCACATCCCACTTTAAAAATATGTACATGAGAATTTTGTGATCAGTGAATACCAAAAAGCACTCTCCAAGTAAATTGTGCCTCCAACATCATAAGTCATATAATACATCAGAAACCTTGAGGTTAGGTGTCAGGTAATTCCTTTCGTGTGGCCTCAAATGACAAGACCCATACGCAATAACTCACCAATACTATGTCAGGACAACTCCATGTCTGATACCTACTGCACCAATGTCTATACAATAGATCCATCCTATATTTAGAAGAATCATTATTGATGCTAAATTCAAATTTCCCTTCAAATCCTAAAAGTCTACTTCAAAAGCTTATAACCGTACAAATTTCACACCATTCATAATTGAGCCCAAAACAGAACTATAAGGCATGATAAATCCTGGATGAAGCATCTATAATATCTGGAAATCCAAAAGAAAATATGAATGTAAATGATGTTCTTGGTATTATCCTAGGAAACTACATATATCACAGTATTTGGGTCTACTAAAACTCTAATCTTCGAGATGATGTGACCTAGGAAGTGGACTTTGTAGATCCAAAAGTGGAAATTATTGAGCTTACAACAGAGTTTACTATCTCTCAATGAATTAAGCATGATCTCAAGATAGATGTCATGGTCGTGTATAGAGCATGAATACCCTAAGATTTTTTCATCAAATACTTCCAAAAATGAATAAAAATACAGGTAGAATACTCGATTCTTAAGATCCATGAAAACAGATGGCGTTATTGTGAGTCCAAACAGCATAACTAGGTACTCTTATAGACTATACCTACTCCTAAATGTTATGTGATATGTTTTTGAAGTCCTAACACACACTTGATGATAGTTTGACCTCATATATATCTTTGAATACATTTTCTCTCCTCATAGCAGATCAAATAGGTCATCTATTAAAGGAAATGTATACCAGTTCTTTATCTTGAGTTGATTCAAGTGAATGTAATCCACATAGAGCTTGAGGATTATTTCCAAAATCATAGTGAAAATGACTTGTGAACCCCAAGGAGAAGATCTAGGGAATATAAATCATTTATCATCTAGATCATCCAACTGATTATTGATCTCCAAAGACTCCTTTGTTTCCATCCTATAAAGAGTAGTGGTTACCGACGCTACTTCTGTTGTAAGCATAATAGTAAACTATAACTCTCACACCATATTTATACTAAATAATTCTTCATGAATGATTTCTCTGAAACTCTCCACTATAGGAGGAAAAATAACATGTTGTAATCCCTGGTCATTTAGAAATATACTATCGATTTGATCTGTCACATTACCCAGTATATACTACTTGGGTCCATCCCTAGTAAGAATAACATTCCATTATCCCTTATGAATGTTCCTAACACCCTCTATTGTGGTAAATGTCAACCAATGATGATATCAGTATATATGGGCTTGATAGGGAACTAAAAATTCCATCCCAATGATTACATAAAATCCAATCATATTGAATAAATATATATTCCATATGAAAAGATATCTTCTTATCTCAAGGTGGAAACCCCTACAATGGAAAACTCTCTAAGATCAGTTATCTAATAAGGTGTATTGCATTATAATTCCATAGAATTGTTTGATATCGAGACCCATACTTTACATAATAGTTTGAGATATAAACGAGTGATACATTCTTGTGTCAAATAAAGAGTACACTAATGTAGAAGCTACTAGAATAGTACCATGTACAGTAGAAGGTCTAGCACTCTTCTCCTCTAGCATAGGCAGTAATGCATGTAACTAGCCTATACTATGGCCCAAGGTCACTTCCCAACTTCCTTGAGAAATCTATCTTTACTGGCACTAAGAATCATAATTCTGACTACCATTGCCTCGATCGCCACCTTGGTCTAATTGGCTAGTGGTATTACATCTACCCTTCTATCATTATCCTACTAGACCTACTCATAATCATTGATTGGTTGTAGATCCCTTATCACTAGTCATTATTAGGAAAAATCTTACAGAATCACTAGATATGGACCATCCTTCCATAGCCTCTACACTCAACTAGATCACATAAGAGCTAATGTTTAGTATGGCATGGTTTTCCTCACTAGTGACAGATCATGAAACTATAAAATGTGGGGTCTGACCACTACCACCTCAACGAGTATCCTCAAAGTGTCTCTTTAAAGAATATGAAGACCCATTGATAGCTCTAGGTTCCTAACTACACTAACTCTCACCACCATATTCCCTCAGATTCTTCTCTATGATAAGGTAATGGTTGAAAATTCTAAAAATGATACTCAACCAAAAAACATCGACCTATGATGGAATGGAATAAACTATATCATCCTAGAATTTCCAAGTATTCATAATATCATCTTCTCTTAAATTAATATTGAACCGATTTAGTTTAGTGAAATGGTACGTGTATTCCGTAACTGACATACTCCACTGATGTAGGTTCATGTGTTCTCTAGATTTGAAATCCCTCAAAGTCCAGGGACTGAAATTGTCATAAAAGATCCTTTAGAAGTCCTCCAAGACTAGATTTCTATTCCAATCATACACGGTGATTACATCCCACCATCTCTTGGTGGAATCCCTTATCATATATGAAGATAACATGACCCTCCTTTATAGAGGCATCTCCAGATGCATGAATTAAGAAAGGGTTACTTCAAGACAAGAAACTACAACATGAGGTTTGTCATCCCCAAAAATTTTGGGAGGATTGTCCTATTGAAATTATCAAGTGAACTCTTCCATGATTAGGGAATGTTGAACAACTCCTTTCATATACTATAACATACATAAGAATCCCTCTTGGAACTGGGCATCCATGCTAAAATTAGGTACCAGAATTGGTGCCATAGGTGGAACTTCTAGAGGAATCACTGGAGGCTCACAGCCCACCACCTTAGGAGCTTAGTCGTCACCGCCTTCAAGACATGAAATAAGAGGATATCATGTTAGCATAATTCCACAATTAAAAAAAATCACCTCGGAATATATTCATGTAATTGAAAAGATTGCATTTCAAAAACTAACATAGGAGTAAAACCTTCCTATCAACAGATCATACTCTTATACAAACATCTCAAGCCAATACTAGGTAATAGGGAGTGACCATAGCAAGCCATAAGAACATAAGATACACCCACTATGCACTACTAACGCTTGGTTTAGGTATTATTATCTCTATCAGATATATATAAGATGGATATTTTCAAATTAAAAGTCAAAATCCATTTTTAAAAATTTCTCATTTAAATACATAAATTGTGTTATATGGTTGAATTAGATCTATTACCATTTTCTAATCTATAATGTCCCATACTCCTTATGAACCAAAACATGGCATCCACTTAACCCACTCCATAACATGTTCCAACCCATACGACTAATGGTCCATGGCTAAATGATCCATAATTGACTTGTTATGGTGTCTACTTTAACCTATTCAGGAATACACTGTTAGGTTAACATGTGAACTTTAAGTATAAAATATTTTTTGTAATCCCTATAATAAGTGTCATAATAATTCAATACATATCAAGGTACTAAAAATATGAAACAATAAAATACATGGTGAAAATAAAAATGACATGGAAAAATGCATGGCATATTAGTCATTGTGTTCCTAATAAAGATGCATAGTATAATGCAATTCTGTAGTTTCATTAGGCCATAGTATATAAATTTGAAATTCAATCATACCAATATAAATAACATCATAAGTAATGTGTTTCACCCAATAGTGAATTCATTTCAAATATAGATGTCATAATCAATAACATCAATTTACCATCTAATGTAATTTGGGTTTCCCTTGTACATGGGTAAGATACATCCATGAATAATGTAAATTCAAAATTCCTTTAACTCATTGTCTCGTGTCTAATACCCAAATAGTAAGAAAAAGGAAAAACATAGGCTTTGGAACCAATTTGTGAAACCCCAACCTGGGGTCCACTAAACCCGTGCCTCGAGCCTGTAGCACACATGGCCTCAAGAGCACCTCACCATATTCCAGAGGATGTCGACTATTAGTGAGGTTGTAAAGGGGGTACCATGGGGATACTATACCTTCCTTTCCGAATAGAAAAATGGATATAACCATAACATAAAATAAAAAAATGGTGGAATTAGATAAAATAAGACATAAAAATTTTAAAAATGTGTAAGTGTAAATAAATTAACAACTGGAAATATAATGAAAAGAATATAACATATTGCCTGATAGATAGATATATGTGATTTTTTACAAAAAGGGAACAAGTGACATAAATAAAACCATTTGATAGAAAAATATAAAAAAATATCAACAGCTGCTCCACACATATCACAAGCGAATTATCATCATCTACACCTAAGATCCAACTAAATGTAATTATATCAACAACCTATAGAAGGGCTCTTTCACTTATGAATTCATATAGACAGGTAATATTATCATGTTCCAAAATTATATTGAGTAGGGTTTGAGATACAAATCCCATTAGGCCGCCACCAATGGTGTCTATGTGAGATCCATGAAGTGCTCATAACTAAATAATGTGCAGAAAATATTAATTAATTAACATTGTAGAATATAAAAATAATTATCCCAGTCGGGATCCTAAAAAAACCTTGTAGGACTACCTACTTCATCTCATTTCCAAGAGGAAACTATGATAGTCACTGTATATACATATAGTATAATTATATATATATATATATATATTTCATCTACCTATTAGAATCATGTATGTGTGGACGTAAGTGGTGATATTGCTAGAATACCATTGTTAATTAGACTGAGGAATAACTCAGTTATCCAAAATGAGTCTAACGAGCCTATAACCTCACAAAATAGTTTACATTTCCTAAATCCCAATAAGTGTGTGAGACTCATGAAACAACACATGGGATTGTGAGTGAGCTATCATGTCATCACTCGAACAATGAATGTGGCACATTAATCCAAACATCCAAATAGTATCGATGGTGTGAGATTCCATACTCAAGACCCGCTATAAGGGAGTGTTATTTTTTAAATATGATCTACATACCATACCATTGTATCATATCCCATATAAATGTTTTATCACAATTATAATATAATACATGAGGAAAAATCACTCATACATATCATTAGTTGTGCTTGGTTACATAGAATGCATTCCCAATTCCAATGATCATTTAATGAGCATGATAGAAGGTGTGGTCTTACCAATATTTGAAAATCATTCCATAATATCCATTTAATTTAAGAATATAAAAAAAATAACCATAAAGAGGTCAATCCATTCAATCCATTTTATTTAAACCATTTTAATTCACTAAATGAGAGGGAAACCAACATGAATAGGTTATCCTATAATCTTACAACACATAAAAAATATCTAAAGCATGGAAACTGAATTTATAAGGCTCATAGGTCATTTTGAAGATGACATGATCATTATGGAAATTTTGTAAATATGAAATTTCTTTTATGGGTTAGTCCAACCCATAGGAGGGGTTTTGTGTACAATTAAACAGTCACATATCATGGTAAAATGAATTTAGAAACTAAGTCGAACACTTGGAAGGCTAAAAGGGGCATTCATATTTTACCCAATGGGGTAGTATAAAATTCCACACCCCATGGGGTGTTCATAAATGGATTCATCCACTTCTAATTAACTAAAAAAGTGTCAACGAAAAAGTATCAAGGTGAAAGGGTCAATTTGACATTATACATCCAAATAAAAGGGGAAACTATAAAAATTTGGTTTGTGGAACAAAGACATAACTACGAGATGAAAATCCTCAATGGGTAAACAACTTGGAAACCTACCTCAAAGATGTAGATGACTCATCACTCGATATCAGCCTCATATTTGATGCAGGTTGGCAAAGATCAGAAAGCGGTCTAATGCCATGAAAATATTGTAAATGACCATGAACCTATATAGAACTATGTATTTGAATGAAAACTAAAATAATAATGGAGATACTATAAGAGAATACTAAGAAAGATCCAATGATTTTGACGACATGTGAATTAAACACCAGATATAAGAGTTTCCTGGATTCCTAGTTTGAGGGATTCTTGAGATTAATGGTGAAGAAAAGGGGATGATCCACATGAATGATAAAGAGGTAGGAAGGAATTATCTTAAGAGTTAAATTAAGGTAATAGTTTTCATTTCACCCAAAAGTAACAGGGAACACTATTTTTCAGAGGTTTTGTAAAAACCTTGTGTAAACTATGATAAATCCATTACTGTAGGATATACTACACATAGTTATGGTGCACAATTTCGCAAACCACGAGAAAAGTGTGTGAAAAAACATTGTCCAAAAACCATCAGCTCTCGTAAGACCATGCTCCTTGGTTCACATGGTTTTAGGAAAACTCTATAGCCTATAGGTTCCCACTGTTTGCAACCACATAGTCTTTGAAAAACCAAACAGGTTGAGAAATTTTTTTTATATAAACCATGTAACCTATTCTTTTCCTATTTTTCATGAACTATGGTCTATAAACAATCCCCAAATGCTCTTGGGACCTTCCTTTGTACATAGTACACATTTACTATGATTAAATAAAGGATTTAAATTGAAAAAAAATGATCCATACCTTCATGAAAATATGGGTCATTACATGTGTGAAAGGGTAAAACCCTTTATAATGACTGTAGATTATAATGAAATCATAAGAAAATTACTGCCATTTAATTTACAATATGGTAAAACATGAGGTTTAATTTTAACATGTTGTAATATACCACACATTATTTGACATTCTATTTTCTGAAAATCACTTAATGTGTGTTTTTAATTACTTAAATGTCAAAAAAGCATTAATAGATTAGAAACTATAAAATAGCCTCATATTTCCATGGAATCAGATGAAAATAATCTCTTGTTAAATTTTGAAATGTATGAATACATTACATAATAATCCGGTATGAATTGTGGTGAGAATGGTCAGAAATGGAGTTTTAAAAAAATTGAGTCTTAAAAAACAATCCCCAAAGGGAAAAATCTTTGAAAATACCTTGAATTGTTATGAAATCCAAAATAAACATTGATTATTTTGTAACATTAATGGATATTTCACATTCCAATCTATCATGAATTGTGTTTGGAATGAGAAAAAGTATGCTTTATAATATTAAACAATTTTTAAAAACATACTTCAAATGGTTAACAGCAAGAAAAAGACATTCATTTAATTTGTGACTTATTGGAATAGATTGCATGTTAGTCCTAGATGCGATGTAATCTGAATGACCAAAAGTTGTTATAATTGATTTAAATGTTAATTTTTTATTAAAATGGTCAAATACATTAAAAACCCTGGATTAACATAAAAGCCTAAAAAATGGTTGTTGATTAATATTTGATATGTCTTAATAGACTTTATTTCAATCTAAAATATTGTGTGTTCAGAATGGATGAAAATCAGTTTGATTAGATTTGATTCCATAAAATCATGAACTATAGTGTTAAACCCTATAATGAAACATATGATTATCGTTATATCTCAGTAACACAATCATTATTAAAATTTTGAAATATATGAATAGATTGCACCTCAATAGGGGTCGAAGTTTACTTCGAATGAAAAAAAATGTTTTTTTATTCAATAAATTAAAAAAACATACAAAAAATAATCAAAACCTATATATCTACCTCAAGAAATTAAAAAATCCCATAAAAAGGATCAATAATAAATTGGTGGCATTTACTGATAGACTGCACTTGAATCTGACATGAGGTGTGGTTGTAATTACCAAAATATTAGATTCATTATATATTGTGGTCCTTAAAACATGCTTCAAAGTGTCGAAACATATAATATAACAACATGATGTTATGACATTTCCAGAAAATGACCTCCATTAAAATTTATTTAATATTTTATGAGAGAACACATCATTTATACATGTAGTTATACTTAAAAGAATCAAAGTTAGTTTTTATGGATTTAAAAGTCTGAAAATGTGTGTGTAAGGTCAAAACATGTTAGACACCCTTGGATTATTGTGAAATAATAGAATAAAAATTTAGGAATATATTATTACATTGAATTTTTTTAAAACTCTCATTAATGTGTCAAAAAATAGAAACCGACCTTCCATTATCATGAAATCATAGTAAACAACCTTCATTTAAGTTGTGACATGTGTGAATATACCACCAAAAATTCCAATGTACTATGTGTTTAGAATGTTAAAAAAGTCATTTTACAATAAAACATTAAAATAAATATTCCCATTTAGTAAAAACCTATTGAACTGCCTTGGATTGTCATTAAATTGTAGGACAACATCCATTATTTAATTTTTGGAATATAGTAACACTAAACATTTCAATTCGTCATGTGGTTTTCTCAGAATGGTAAAAAGTTCATTTTTAATAATGCAAATGTTTGAAAAATGTGCAGCTAAAGATCAAAATAGGAAAAATGACTCATATTATCATGAATCCAAAGGATAATGATCATTGATTAATTATTTACATGTACCAATAGACTGAAAATAATTTTATTGCGTAGTATGGGAAGAATGATCCAAAAAGAAGTTTTCATTGATTTAACAATCATTAAAATTGTTCTTTAAATAATAAAATCCTTATCAATATCCTCATATTGTCATAAAATCATTAAAAATTGCTTTCATTTAATTTTCAATTTGTACGAATAGATCACATATCAGTCAGACATGCATTCTTCTTGAAATAACCAAAAATGCTTTTGTAATGATTTTAAACTCAAAAAACGAGTGTTAATGGGTCAAAATATAGTAAGCAACCATAATTTATAATGAAATATCCATAAAATTATTATCTATTTATTATGAAAATTTCGGTACTAACCACTAGTTAATTAGATAAATTATATAATGATGGAATAGATATCCAGTCAATTTGACATGTGGTTTTGTTAGAATAATAAAAAAATGTTTTATTGGAATTATATTATTAAAAAATATTACAAATATTAAAATCCTAAAATTTAGTTTTTTATTTTCATGAATCCATTGTAAAACTATTATCGATTAGTTTATGACAATTGTAAAAATACTACACACCAATCCGATGTGTAGTGTGGGAATAATGATCGCAGAATAATTTTATTAGATAGAATCATAAAAAATGTTTGTCAGAGGGTAAAAATCCATAAAATGAAATTGGATAGAAGTAAAATCTTGTTTTAATGAATTCTATATAATTTTTTACATATAGGAATGGACTATACTTCATTCCAACCTAGGGATTACATGGAATGTACAATAGTGCATTTTTGTATATTTAAATGCATATAAAACTGCATCAAAATGTTTGAATCAAGGAAAATGACCCTAAATTGTTTTTAATTAAAGGGAAAATAATAATTAATTAATTTTTTATGCTTAAAATCCATCCTCGTTTCAATTAGTGATGTAGTGTAGATGAAATTACTGAAAAATAGATTTTTTTTAGATCATCTTCAACGATTCTATTTTTATTGAATGAAAAGAAAGAGACAAGCAAGAATATAAAACAGGGTCTAAGGAGGCCTAAAATAATGCAGGATGAGGGATTCCCCTTGTATAAATGACATGCCCTCAGGTTTAAAGAAAGAAATCTTGAGCGAGTTGGTGACTTCAAGGATTTAGTCATCTTGAGAGGCTAAATGATCTGCAACTTTATTCCCTTCATGCTAGGTATGAGAAACCTTAATAAAATTTCTATGGAGAGATCTGAATTTTCTTTTGATGTAAGATATCGACCACGTGGTTTGATCATTACCCTGAATGGAGTTGTGAATGATCATTCAATCAATCTCCACGTGAGATAACCTGATGTTCTTCGGGATGCTCAAAATGATTCAAGACTGCAATTCTATGGACTCGTCCTAAATGCTAGTACCATTCATGTAGTGGGCCTTAAAGGTCATAAACACACTCCCCCTATAGCCCCGCATGACCCCTCCACCCCGAGCAATGCCCTCGTTGAAGGAAATGTCTATATTTAGCTTGAATCCAACCTTCAGGGGAATCCATCGCACCCAGTAGCCTTGAAATCTGATCCAGGGGGGTGAGACATTGGGGAAGACACACTAAGCATCCTAAGAGAAGGCACATCCTCGCAGTTTTTGAACAAGGGCACCAAGCCCGCCAGCAAGTTCTGGATTCATGCGATGATGAAACACCCTAAAAAAGGAAGCCCCTCATACCTCACCTGGTTCCTTTCATTCCAGAGACACCAGCATCCAGCATTGAGAAGAATGGCACGAGCCCTCTTTTCTATGCCCATGTTGTCCATCCCCTAAAACCATCTCTCCAAGAAGGGTTTGTTATGGTAAATCGAGGTAGAGTACGCTGTGAACTTTCTAGAGAAACACCACACCTCTTGAACCCAATCCCCCTCAAATGTGATTGGCATCCTCGTCACGCTTACTAATGAAACATTGGAAACATGATGTGATACTTATTCCTAGTTATTTGATATTGTCGTCCAAAGGAATGGTGTGATTTTTGATCCAACAGACGTGAAAGCATTATTTAGAAGGAATCTTATTGCACCACACCACCTCACTTTATCTAACGCATTGAGACTGGGGGGAAGCAATCCTGTGATAATCCTTTGTATAGAAGTTACCCATTGTAGAAGGAGTAAAGACAAATTTATTTGGTTCAGATTTGATGAGAATAGTTTTAAACACATCTGTTTTCTTCCCGTCCAATTCCATTGATATAAATTCAGGATATTGACTCATTTCCCTGAAGGAAATTATGGGCCCATGGCAACCCGGATACACTATTATTTTTCCAGCCCATTGGTTGAACTAGAAGTTAATGTTTCTCTGCCCTACGATCCATTGTGAGTGATGTTGAAGATTCGGGTTGATGGAGAAAATCAAAGACCACAGAGGAGAACCAATCACAGACCGGATTCCCAAATTACATCCCCTATTATAGTTCAAGGTCTTTCCCCATAAAGATCTCCCCTCAATCGTTTCCCACGCTAGTTTTGCGTTCATGCATTTTATAGTGGATGTTATGCTCCTCACGTAAATACCACCCTCATGGATTGGCCATTCCATTCATCCCCATGAAACCCAATGTCATTTAACCTTCGATGTAGCACCCCATATGAAACCAGTCATGATTTTACCGATAGTTTTAATAACCCCTTTAGGAATATTTGTACACATCGTTTCATGCACTGGGATTGCTAATAAAACACTGTTAACCAAAGAAATACGACCCTCAAAGGATAAAAAATAATTCTTCCAGTTGACCACTTGGCTCTCAATCCTTCTTACCACGTGATTGAAGTCCCTAATCTGTATTCTACCTAGAGAGATATGAGATCATTGATATTCCAGAGGAAACTGGCCTCGTTGCATGCCCAACCTGTTTTTTAGATGCACCGCTCTCGAGGTCGTGCAATTGTTAGTGATGTAGAAATTGTGTTTGTATTTGTTAACTGCTTGGACACTCTAGTGGATGTATTCATCGATGATTCTGGTAATTCCCTGTGTGGATCTCCTTCCAAAATTAACGAAGATAATGGAACATTAGCAAACTTGAGATGCGAAACTGGAAGCAAGCTCTTTTTTCTTCGATAAGGAAGGATGTCTCCATTCTGAATCCCTATGTTTATCATTCTACTTAACGTATCCTGCACTAGGATGAATATACAAAGATATAATGGGTCTCCTTGGAGAATACCTCTCATAGCCTTGAAAACCCCGTAAGATCTACCCATAAGAGAAATAGTGAGCCAAGAAGTGCTGAAGCATCTGAAGAAAATATTGCATGCACATACAGTGAATCCCATGTGCGCCAGCACCCTGTTAATAAAACCCCATTCCATTATATCATACACCTTGCTCATATCTAGCTTTATGATGATATTAGTCCCGCGACTTCTGGTGTTGATTTCCCTAGTCATCTCCTGAGATAAAGCCATTGCGCCTTGGATCGATCCGCTTTCACAAACCTGTGTTGTTCGAGGGAAATGCACTGGGGAGGAAAGTCAGACAACCTCATGGTGATAATATTTGCCAAAATCTTATATGGAAAGTTGCAAAGACTTAAATGCTGAAAATGATTTAGGGAAGAGGGGTCTTTTATCTTCGGAAGCAGAACCAGGGAAGTGTCACATGCTGCCCAGGGAAGGTCTCCTCCCCTAATGAAGTCTTGAATGGACACTATGATGTCCCCTTTAATGGTATCCCATGAGCCCCTATAGGAATAGCATGAGAGATTTTCTGGACCAGGAGCACTATCTGGATTAATCATCATTGTGGCGCTATATATTTCTTCCTCCTCTAGCCAATGAACCTAATATTCATTGATCTGAGAAGGCACAACATTCAAAGGTTCTCCCAAAAAATCCACACTCCATATCAGATATCCTTCTGGCATTGTTGAGTGAGGCCTTGCCAACCGGTATCTAAAAAACGTATACGCCATCCCTCCCACCACATCTTTGTAATCAGTGATGGACCCATCTTCCAGCTCTATATTAGGCTTGGTGTTCCTCCTCTTCTCCTTAATGTAAGCTTGAAAGAAATCTGTTTTTTTTTTGTCACCCACTCTAAGCCACTTGATCTTACAAGCCTCCCTAGACCTTCTCTCTTAGGCAAGGATCAGATTAGACAATTCGTTCTTTTTACACAGGAACTCAGTGAAAACTGACTCATCCAACTTCTCCTCCAGAGTGGTGTCTAGCCACTCCACTACCTACTTCATGTTCTTTATAGAATCATCTGTTGGAGTTAGATTCCTCATCCACTGGTGGAGTCTCTGTTTTAGTCTCCTCAACTTGTTATGTAGAGCCACCCAATAATGACCACAAACTGGTTCTTCCCATGACTCCCTAACCATATCCTTATTCCCTTATTCCTCTCTCCACTGGCAGCAAAATTAGAAGCTATCATAGATGGTTTGCACTGGGGATAGAGAGAGCAACAACTGACAGTGATCTGACACTCCTTGCCCTGGATGTTTGACCTACACGTTGGGAAACATGGAGAGAGTGTGAAAGTTGGGAAGGAAGTGATCCAAATGGCTCCAAAATTGACTACTCCCCCATTGACTGTTTCACCATGGGAACCTGTTACCTGAGTATCCCATGTACATTAATCCTTTGCCTTCCTTAAATTGAACAATGTACAGACTAGCCTTTCGAGGGAATGTACCGCCCCCTTTCTTCTCCTCTGGATCAAAAACAACATTGAAGTCTCCCCCTATAATCCTAGGTAAATTCTCTAGGTCTAAGCCTGAAATTTCTTGCCAATGCTTCTCCCCCCATTGGGAATCACAGCTGCCATAGACGAAAGACATAAGAAGAATTCTCACGGCACTTGTGATATTCATGGTGATGAATTGCTCCCCATCCGGAACCAAGTCCGTTGAAATAATCTTGCTCCAAAATAACCAAATATGAATGTAAACCGGATCTGCATGCATGAAATTCTGCATTTTAATCCTATGAGATAAGTACCTAATTTTAGCTGGTTTCTATTTGTGTTCGAGGATGGCTACCAACTGAACCTTGTTCTTTTTATCTTTTGAAGATAAGTAGTCTGTTTTAACCGGCTCTCCTAAGCCATGGGAATTCCATATCATCATTGGTATCATTGGAAAGATAAAGGCATGGCTTTGTCCCCAGGCAAGAAGGTCTCTGTGTGAAGGGAAGGAGAACACTCCCGATACCGTTGAAGCTTTGAAAGTGATCTAGTACGCATCCCTGAACTACAATCTGAAGTCCCTAGGACAGGCTGAAGGGAATGTATTGAGATCTTAGTGGATCACCCACTCCCTGCTCTCGGCGGCGTCTTATACAAACACCCATGCTCCCCAACTAGTCCATCTTCATTTGAAATCAATGAAACTGACGAAGGGCTGCTAAGCTCGTCCTTATTTCGAGCTTCCTCCAGCTCTGTAAGAGAAAAAACCCTCTTGAAACTACTCACCTAAAAATAATTCCCTTCGATAGAAGGCAGCCTTGAGGATTCGATGGATAGAGGAGAAAGGCCCATTAAAGACGATGTAGACCTGAGGAGCCTCTCCAAAAGAGCGCCATTCGACAGCCACTGGGAGGACTCAGAAAAACTCCCCAAGCCTGCAAGGACCACTGTATTGTAGACTTGCTTAAAAGAAGGAACTATCACCTTGCATGATGGGACCTCTCCCGACATGGGAGGAATAAGGGAAGCCGATGTGGATGTTGAAGCCAGAACTAAACCGTCTTTATCACTGGTTAAGTCCAATTCTTCCACTGGGATACTGTGCGGTCTTGGCCTCGCCGATGGAAAATGAGGGATTCGAGATGACGCTACTCGATCTTCTTGGTTCCATGATTCCTAGCGTCCTTTCCTACAATTGTGTAACAAATGTCCTTGGAGAAGGCAGGTTACAAAATACCTGGGAAAAACTGGGAAGACGATATCATGAATCCAGTCGAATGAATCCTGAACATTCATAGATATCATATCCGGGATGGGCAGCGAAAGGTCCAAATCAACACAAATACGAGCCTCCATAGTCTCCTCTCCCCCACGGGTCCGGTCATCCACGCATAGGAAACCTCCAAGCAAATCTCTGATTGCCTGAAGAAGAGATACATTCTGAAAAGGCAATGAGAGGTCGGGCAAGTAGATCCAGAGAGCCGCATGAGGACTCTCCTTCCCTTTGTGATCCTCCATGGACCAATCTTCCAGGTTGAAGTGCCACCGACCCCAAACGCTTTAATTCTAGGAGATACCGAATCACGGATTCAAATCGAGCCACTAGGGTCCAATTCAAGCTAGAAACAACGTCATCAAAAGCTGAGGTCGGGAAACCCACCGAAACCCGAGAGTCGTCCCGTGGTACCATAGGGGAGACCGGACGAGCCGCCGAGAAGCAAGGAATATGAGGACCTCCTGACGAGCCACACAAGGCATCCTTAAAGGACCGAGCCTCGCTGCGAACCTTTGGGAGGTGACCAGGAGACCCCCATGCCTGCAGATGGCCTTTAGCTGGAAGAACCGAGCCTGGATCGTGAAGAACGGGAGCCGGGATCTCCGTCGGTGAGCGGGCCAACACGGGCCTAATGGTCGAAGAAATTTGAAAATCCCCAGGCGCGTGAGGCGTGTTCTCCGGCACAACGGATGTAGCCATTTTAGATTTCTTCTAAAATTGTCACCGCACCTGTGAAGCCGTTCGATAAAAAATTTAAGTCTTTCAAAACAGGCATCAACAGATAAAACCAAGAAACGTTATATTGTTATAAAATTATAAGACAATTACATATTTTTGACATGTAGGAATACAAATAAAATCAATATGACTTTATATTTTGTTATAATTAACCAAAGTGTGTTTTCATTGATTTAAAAGTCAAAAAACCTGTGTTAATGGGTCAAAATTTAGAACACTCTCAGTTAGTCAGGAATTCATAGGGGAATGGTCCTTGATTAATTTATAACATTAATAATACATTTCATGACAATACAATGTATGGCGTGCTCAGAACAATTGAAAACAATAATTTTTTTTGATTTAATTCATTAAAAACATGTGTTAAATATTCAAAAGATAGAAAATAACCTCCAATTGTAATGAAGGCATAAGAACACTATCATTGTTTCATTTTTGACATATAAAAAAGTATTCACATCAATACGGGTTATGGATTGATTCAAATACCCAATGGTGAATTTTACAATGTTTCTCTATCAATCTGATGCTCTTTGCTCATTTTTTGATCCTTTGATAGGTTAAATGTCATTTTAATAAAAATTTGAACCAGAAAAGATACATTGGATTATGCGGATAATTCTAGGCCCTATATTTATGCACAAGTTATTATTATAGACCACAAATAATTTTAGTATCATTCTATTATGTTTTATGGAAATGAAGAATCCTAATTCATAAAAATTAGCATATTAGTAGAAGGAATAAGTAATAGAAAAGGTTGTATGACACCGAAAATGTTTTCAGATTATTATGATCATAATAATGTGGTCTTGGAATAATTGTTGATAGGTAATAACAGAAAACCCATCAAACTTATGATCTATGTTCCCAGAATTACCAACAAGTATATTTTGAAAGATGTAAAAGTAAGTCAATACATGCTTCAAAGGGTCAACACCTATAGAAAGACATATGAACAATCCCCATTTATCATGGGGAATGTCGGAGTATTCTACATGTCATTTCAATGTACAATGGGGTTATAATGATTGAAGCAACAGTTTTACTGTTAAAAATGATTAAAAAATTATATAATTAAAATGTAACAAAAAAACATGAAATTTCATAAAATCATATGAAAATAATAACTATATAATTTGTGACATATTTTAGTATACCGCATGTCAAACCTATATACTCTTTTCTTGGATTGACAAAAAGTGTGTTTTTATTGACTTACAAGTCAGAAAACATGCATCGAAGGTTAAATATAAGGAAAATGGCCCCAAATATTCACGAAATCATAGAAAATGATCATTGGTGGATTTGAGAGATATATAAATATACCAAAAATTAATTCTTCTTGTGGTGTGGTTGAAATGACTGAACAACCCAATTTTATTAAATTTAATAATCTTAAGAACATGCATCCATTGGTAAAAATATATAAAATTTCTTCGGATTGTTGTGAAATCATATAAAGATGATTTTTTGTTAATTTCAAATATATAAGAATATATATAAAATCATTCCAATGCGTGTTTTTCTTGAAATGACCAAAAGTGGGTCTTTATTGATTTAAAAGGCTTAATATCATGGAATCAATATCATATTATCATAAAATCATATGAAAATTGACTTTAATTTATTATTGACAATTATTAAAATATTACATGTCATTATGATGTGCATTATTACTGTAATGACCAAAAACTCAATATTAATATAATTAGAAATCTTTAAAAATTAGGAATCAATGGGTAAAAACATGGGAAAGTCCTCAAATTATCATGAAATCAAATTGAAACAATCTCTTTTTAGTGATTTGAATTTTTGAATATATCACACATCCACTCGATGTGTCATTTTCTATGAATGAGAAATAGTGTGATTTATTGACTTAGAAGTCAGAAAAATTTCATCAAATTGTCACAACCTAAAAAATTGCCCGGAAGTTTCATAAAATCACAAACATCTCATCAATCAAACATAAAGTGAACTTGGTATAATGAAAATTTCATTCATAATGATTTTAAGTCATTAAAAATACACATAAAATGGTCAAAACTAGCCAAACACCCTCAAATTGTCCCAAAGTCACAAAAAACGACCACCACATAATTTGTGACATGTAGGAATAGACCAAAAGTCATTCAAATATACTTTGTAGTCATAATTATTTGATATGCATTTTTATTGGAAAAACTGAATAAAAATATTATTTACTATAAAAAACATGCAAAAAAATTCTAATTTACACGACATCTCAAAACAATGACCACTATTTATTTATTGACACAAAAATAGAGCATAAATCAATATAAAATGCAGTTTCTTCCAAATAGCCAAAAGTTCATTTTTATTAATTTAAAAGACAAAAAACATGATAAAAAAATTCAACCCATGCAAACAAACTCATATTTATATTATATCATAGAACATAAATAATTTATTAACATTTTGAAACTATATATAGACATCAATTTAATGTAGTTCAGGTGAAAGGATGGAAAAAAATATTATATGTAAATGTTTTCGAAAATGTATGTTGAATGGTCAATCCTAGATAATGACCACACATTATCCTTAAATCATAAGAAAATGGTCATCATCATATTTTACATATGTTGAAATAGTTCACATGCATGTATGACTCACAGTTTAATTTCTAATGTGTGGCAATAGACTGCATGTCAAAGAGACTCGCAGTTATCCAGTAATGTCCAAAAGTCTATTCTAATTGATTAAAAAGTCAAAAAAAATTATTAAATTGTTAAAACAGATAAAATGAAAATGCATTGACCTAAAATCAAATGAAAAATAAATTTTATTATTTTTTTACATGTATGACTATATTTCACATCAGTATGACATCCAATGATATTTGAATGCTATAAGAATTATTAGATTCAAATGTGATTAAAAATATAAATTAAAGGGTAAAGACTTTGAAAATGACATTCAATTGTTGTGAAATAATTAGACAATGATAATTCATTAACCTGTTACATGTATTAATATACCATTCATTAATTTGTCATGTGGTGTAGTTGGAATGATAATTATAATGACCCTTTAATTCCATGATATTGTTTGAGAACAATCACTGATTTATTTACGACATATATAAAGATATACATGTAAGTAAATCACGGGGAGTTGTCAATATTAATTAAAAAATTATTTTATTATATTTAAAATTCATTATAAACATGTGTTAAATTGAAAAATTATAGAAAATGTTCCCGAATTATTGTGAAATTTCACAAAAAAACCAAAGATTATTTAATGATATATAGGAATAGACAGCACATGGAAATTACATTATTTTAATGTTTTAAATGTAGGAGTACACTACACAACAATTCGAAACATGATTTTTTTAATTTATTAAAAGTTTTTATTTATGGATTTAAAAGTCAAACAAAATTCGTTATATAGTTAAAACCTATGAGAGGGTCTCAAATTATCTTGGAAAAATATGATTTTTTTAAACATTCCTAACATATATTAATATACATCTCATCAATCCAATATGCAGTGTGCCTGGAATAACTAATAGTGTGTTTATAAAAATTTTAATTGCCATTAAAAACATTTGTCAGATGACCTCATCTTCTCGGTTATGACCATAGTGTGATATTTCATAAAATTACAAGGTGAATTAATACAATGAATCATACCAGAAAATCAATGCATTGAATTAATGTTATATTGATTATTACACATCACAAATTATATCTGTTTCCTTCACCAATTTTTTAATGAAAATATGAATTCATGTGATGAATTGTGACATCATTTAAGTAATTCACCACATTAATAACATTGTTAATGTAAAAAAACACTTTTGATCATGAGGAGAAATTTAGTAATTATATTTTCATGTGTTTGGTTATTATACAGTATAAATGACTTGAATATCATTTTACTGTGTTTTCACTCCATTTTCAGATTCTTTTTTCGGTTTTGATCATTAGATTGGTTAATTTCCATTTATTAATGAGAATTACCAATATGAAATCATAGTTCCCATTATATTGAGAAATCAAAGAATTATATTATTGTGTGGATCATTTCTAAACATCAAAAGTAACTCAAGGATAGTTTTCCAAAGCATCCATTTCAATTTAAAGGCATCTCTTAAGTTACGTCAACATTGTGCATGATTTTCATTTTTATAAAAATATCATGATGGAATGATAATTTGTATCATACCAAGAAATATTAATATAAAAATAAATATGTGTTTTATTCTAAAAAATATGATATCATTTAAGGATCATTCTCCCAAGAATTAATGGAAATATGAACATTTTGTCTTAGTTTTGACCCCTTTTAGGCGAGGCTTCTGAATGTAAAGCCCAGTTAGAATTGTCAGTCATATCGAGAAATTATGGTTTTAGATTGATCTCCAGTTGTTTCAAAAACAATTGATATAAAAAAATATTATTTTCATAATTTTTCATGGAAAACCATGCTCGATTTCTACATTTTTCTCTTTATGTGGGTGATTTTTAATTTCTTAAAAAGCGTTAACAATATGAAATCATTATTCCCATCATATCAATAAATTTGTATCACATATTTTTCCATAAATTATTACTATAGATAAAAAATTCCATGAGAATAATTGTCCAAATATTCTATGTCAACCCAATGTCTAATTCATGGTTTTGACTCCTTGACATGTGATATATATTTTTAAATAATTATCATGTATAAAATTTACATGAGATTATACAAAGAAATCTAGGCATCAGATTGGCTTGTAGTTGATTTCAATATATCTCAAATCATTTATAGAGCATTATATTAAGTTTTAATGGAAATTGAAACTTGTTTTTATCAGTTTTGAGTTCTTTTAGGTAACATTTCACTTTTATTAGAATGTAATGGCCAAAGAAACTTACGATCATACCAAGAGATTTTGGAGTCAGATTGGCATATGGTTGGTTTATCCCGAACAAAAAAAATTCATGAATATTTCTTTTATATGATTTATCCCTAATCCGATCTCTTTTGTCATTTTAAACTTACATAGATGATTTTTCATCTATTATTAAATATTAACAATGTGGAATAAAAGTTTCCATCATTTCATGAAATTCTAGAATTGTATCTGTGTGTTGATAATTCCTACAGATAAAAAATGACCCATGGATTGTTTTATTATGTTTACATACCAATTCAATGTCATCTTCTTGGTTTTAAACCATTGACCAGATATTTAACATTTTAATAACAATATAATGGTGAAATGAGATAGTAGAAATTAATAAGAATCCGGGACATTTTATTGATATGTGGCTAATTCCAATAGATACAAAATTATTTGAGAATATGTCTCCTATTTCTTCATTGAAATTTGAGCTCATTTACTCATTTTACCCCTTAATATGACTGGTCACATTAATAAAAATTTAAAATCCTAATGAAACAT
This sequence comes from Viscum album, assembly GCA_963277665.1. Lineage (NCBI taxonomy): Eukaryota > Viridiplantae > Streptophyta > Magnoliopsida > Santalales > Viscaceae > Viscum > Viscum album. Next base: position 1,551,533,849 of record OY728160.1, read on the forward strand.
TCGATCGTACTAAAGCATTCATGTGTTAGATTAATGTGTTGTTGGTTAGTACATATCAAAAATGACTCGAAGATCACTTTAAAAAGTTTTAATACCATTCCGATCACATTTATTCTATTTTAAACCCTATACTTTATTGTCCACTTTACCCAGGTGTATTTTTAATACAATAAGAATAACATCAGAAAATTGAAATAGAATCATTTATAGTTGAAGATATGGAATAGGTGTTACATATAAGAATCAAAATTTGATGGAAACCCATTTCGGAATTTGTGAGTTCAAATTACAAAAAAAAACTAAATGTGTGTAATAACTTCCATCTACTACAATATTCAACATTAAGGGTTTAAGTGATAAGTCTGGGAAGAAAATTTCCTATCAATTATAAAAACTATGAAATATAAATTTTAATAACACAAAAACATAAACACAGATCCTGAATAATAGAAAAATGAATTTCAGTAAATAAGATTATACACATGCATAATATAACATTACATGGAGAGTATCGATATATTTTACCCCTCCACCCATGATGCAGCAGAATAGATTGTTATGATAATTCCCAAAAGTTGGATAAAATATATAAATCATTAAAAAAAGTTTTGTCTTCATGTGTCCTATCGAGATGATTTATCCCACTGACCCTCCCTATAATAGATGAAATATTGTTTCCCCAAGAACCTATAGTCGAGGTCATTGGGAAAACATCTTCAACACCCACAATCTAACCTATTTGATTCTTAAATATAATCTTAAAAACACACATCAGATTAACTATAATGCCCCAACCCCAGTTACCTAGAGTCGGTGCATTATTACATAACATTGGCATGATCACAAAAGATCAAGTCTCGAAAGACCGATTAGTTTAGTAGCCTTGGAAGAACTAGATACATTCATGAAGTTTACATTACATCATAAAGTGAAAACTACAACAACATCTTGTCTCCACACTCATATACCCTAATACTATCCCTACAGGTCATTCATAAAATACTTCTTCACATCCTGGGAAAATAAAACATAGAAAGGGGTGAGCTCAAATACCCAGTAAGGATAACAATATTGCGGAAACTTTCATAAATAAGCATAAACATTTAAGGAAATGTATAACTAAAACAAAATCCTTTTAAACTTAAACTTCAGCATAATATGGAAAAAATGAAATGAAATAATTACATTTACTTACTCACATGGATATTCTACTAGTCGAATAATCACATGCAATATCAATAACCACTTTCATAATGATGGAATGCATAATGTCAGACTATCATAACCACATAGTCAAGGCCTTGTGCCAAGACTACAAATAAGATTTTTCAAGGCCTTGTTCCAAGACACCAGTTTGCCTCATGAGACCTACCGATGCATCGAGGATCTATAGCGGGATCCACTCATCACTTATTAAGTCCACTTCATTCCTCATGTGAATAGGTTTAAACATAACATAAACATTCGTATTAAAACTAGCATACGAAATGTCAATACATTCTCCATAAACCATAAATGGTATAAAAATAACACATCCACAGTCAAACATATCACAAAACCTTCAATACAATATGGAAGTTTTGTATCATAATAAATCAACTTCAAATAAGCATAAAATTCATCAAAGGATGTTGACATAGATGAAATCAAAACAATTTGAGAGAAATTTATCTTTTTTTAAATCATTTAAAAGTCACGTAATTATAAAAGAAAACATTTAATTTGAAAATATTCTTATAATCTTTTAAGGGAATCTTTGATGATTTTATAACGGCGAAAAACAGCCGCACCCGCCGTATAAGTTAAAAAAACATTCTTACCTTAATTCTGTCGAAAAGGTTAAAAAGGACCTTGTTTGGAAAACGACGGAAAGATTCATTTATAAACTTCTTATAAAAATTCAAACAAGGTTATAAATGACTTTAAACCATATTCTGTAAAATAGTAATAATGTTTTGAAATACATTTTTAAGAAACATGGATGTGGATGATAAAGAGGTCCCAGTAAATAATTACGTATAAACAATATCGGATAATGAAGAGATTGTGAGATAAACTCTTACCTTGTAATTTTCCTTAGTTGATGGTATGTTAACCTACTATATAATAGTTAAAACATTGTTATTAAATTATACAATAACCATATACATATTTATGATATCATATATGATCTTCTAATAATGCTTTGTTAATAATATTTTAGTATTATCGTCGTTTCAGATGTTAACTTACTCATTTTCTTTTATATGTTTTGTTACATAAGTCGTGTTTGTTATGGATAGGTTGTATATTATTCATATCCATATTATATCAAGTACTTAAACATTATTTGTAATCATAAAATGAGAATTATACTTTAATGGATACGATGGGGAATGAATCTCATCGCGTTCATGAAGACGGTAGTCCGTACATACGCACAAGCGACAATGTCACTCTTTTGATATTAAAATAATATATAATTGGATAGTATATCATATATACAGAATCATTATCATGTTATATTTATTATTTACATTAATTACACATCATTATTATACCCATCCAAATAATAATGTTTTGAATAACAATTACACCACGACGTGGAGACGGTAAGCCGTACGTACGCACGTATGGTGACATATCATTCAAAGGATGGATATAATACTGAATATGGTTGTACCATATTTATAATAACATAAAAGTATATAGAATATACTAGATTTATTATTTTATAATGGTAATAACAAATAAATAAGAAGTTGAAGAAGAAAGGAACTTGAAAGAGGGTGGTGAAAACATTACCTCTTCTTCGGGTTCTTCCTTTTGATTTGATCAAAAGGGATCCTTAGGATGGCTTTATGACTAAAGGAAGACCTATAGGATTAAGGGAGGATATTTGAGAGGGTATTTGGGCAGAGGTTGGCTGATCCAAAAGGCTTTGAAGGTATAAATTAGATAGAAGGGGGAGTGCCCTTTTATAAGAGGGGTGAGGGGCACCTTTGGAAGAGCTAGAAATATTATTTTATAATAAATTCATATTCGGTTTATAATGGCTCCAAAGTGGATTATTTAAATTTTAAGGTGGTTATAGGTCGAAAACCATTCAACCAATAGATTTTAGACAGGTTTTTGTCATTATATTAACCTTATCTTTTAGTTTTAACTCTTAGTTAATTAGTTTGACACTTACCATGTCACTTTGTATTTTTATATTATATAGTTAATAAAATTACTATATACATCTAAGAGACCCCCCAAGTGGTCCATTAATGATACAAATATTATTATATAAGTCCTTTGGCCGAACCTTAGATTTTTAGGAATTTAATATCAATTAATAATATAATATTTGTTTTAAAAACTCTTTTATGTCAAATTTGAAACTATTTGTTATTTGATTTTTGTGAAAATCGTAACAGTATGATTACATCGAAAAAACATAATTAAATCAATAATAACATGTAATATTAACCTATAAAATTAGTGTAATCCATAAAAACTCTCAAATTACATTTATTTGGATACTTATAATATCAATTATTTTAATATTTCATTAATTAGGTAATTACTGCATCACCATTGTGTCATAAATAAATTAAATTATTTAATGTCTAAAAATTATAAATAAAATATCATTATATAGGAAATATTTTTAGATTTCTAATTAATATTTACTATAGAATTTATCTTATATATAACCCAATATTAAAAATGTTTTCGTAATTAAACCTTGATTTTAACTCTTAAATCTTCTTTGAATTAAATAATAATAAATGTCCTAATCTAATCCAAGTGGACCTAAATGATAATATTTTACTCCTAAGGTTGTTTCTGGTCGAGATACACTTAGCCAATAGAATTAGGACATGTGTTAAGGTAATATTAATATCATTTTTACCCTTAATTACCCTATTTACTTTTAACCGTGGTAAAACAAAGTAAAAAGTTACAATTCACCAAAAATTATTTCTATCTTATTGAACCAAATTTTACTCCTTGATATTAACCATGTCTCTCAGATTTTATAAATTCTACTCACATAAGCTGTAAAATTAAGTTTTATGTGAACTTCCAAATTCTCCTAGGAGGTGGGTAAAAGACGGTGAAAAGTTCAATAAAATTTTTATATATCTAAAATTATTCTAAACTAACTCCAATGAATTACATGGAACTTATATAGGTATTATGTATGTATTTTTACCTTAATTAAATTTAAATAAAATAAATAATTATTTAAATAAAAATTCGGTTTTAAACTATAACTCAGTGTTTTTTCACTATTCATCAGAAATTGAATGTTTTCAGAAAAATACCAAAAATTCACCCTAAGCTAAATTCGATATTCCGAATCCAAAAATGAAGACCATTTTCAAAGATAAAATTTATAATATTTCAAAAAATGAGGTATTACTATTCATAACGGCTAGTTTGATTGGTTGTGGTGTGTGTTAGAACTCGAAGTTGCGTACAACACACGCTACAATATTATTCAAAGAGAAGCATACCGTGGAAGCTTGGGGTGTTAAATTAACATACCTAATATAAAATTTATATTTTGATTCATAAAAATAATGATCTAGAAGATTCAATTTTGAATAATGAATAGTAACTACCTATCTATGGCGGTGATAACTATCCTGCCATCATCATCATATCCCATAGTCTATCAAAACATAAAATATAAAATGAGGCTAGTGTAAATTAAATTAAAATAGTGTGAAACATTATATTATTATCAAAAATGAAATTTTAAAATGCCTGAGAAAAATATAAATTATGTTGTTTAGTAATCTGATCTTAGTTGATTTTTCATTTCTTACTACAATGATTTTGGAACCGTGTCCCCATGAATGGGTATTCTAAGGGTTTGCAACTACATTTTTTTAATGTATTTTCAAAAGAAAAAATATTTCATAAAGAAGTAAAATATTGATGATTTAAAATTTGGATATCTCATTTTAATGATATATTAAATTTTATTTCAGAATTAATTATTAATATTAATGTTAATTATTATAATAAATTTACTTTATTAATTTAAATAACTATTATTTAAATAAAAAATACAATATCCTAGAACCGCTATTCTCTGTAGGGGATCAGTTATATATCATGACTATATTGTTAATAAGAAGAAAATGTAAAAGTATAAAATAACAAGAAATAATTTAAATGAAATATAAAATGCATTTCCTACAAATGGAAATGGAAATATAGATAAACTTAACAGGAAATTTAGTATATGATACAAATGATAATAGTTAGATGGAAAAATTAAAATTAATAAAAAATAGTATATTAAAATATTAAAAAACAAATATGTTTTCAAGCCTTTCATTTAGACTAACTCATTTTATATAGCCATATTTCAATGATTCAAAAGTTGGACTAATATTCATGAAGTGGAAGATAAAATGATTCCACAATCACATTTAATCATTCCAAAATGTGGCCTTTCTTGGCCCAAATATGCATTCTCTTAATTTAAATCCACTTACTTGAAGATATCTACAATGTCACTGGTGGTGCGAATCATGTCTCCAAATTCATTGTGGGAATATTCAAAATCTATTAAGTAATGCTATGAATACTTTTTGGAGAATATATACTCCCTCTAAAGGAATTGATAACTGTAAATAAATTAAAAAAGTCAAGTGTTATGATTTAAACTCTGAGTTGAGTGGTTGACACATGTACCCCTCGTTTGGCTATAAATATCCACCACTATATACTCTGTTTAGTTAATTAATAATTTTATTTTTTTATAGATATATTATTATTATTTTCTTATATAAACATAAGTAAGGAAAATCAATGTAGTGATCATCCTTTCATAGATTTATAATTGGGGTTTTAAGAAGCATGTATATTTAGGGTTCTAATTTGTCATCCCCCTCCTTTAATGCCCCATTTAACTTATTATTTACATATCATATCTTTCACATCCATCACTATTATTTTTCAATTTCCAAAAAAAATCATTCCATATGATATCATATCAAAAGTTTTCCTATAGGGCCAAAAAAATTCTATATTTATTTCCATAAAAAAACATCTCTATGAAATAATACACTAATGGTTTTCAAATATGATATATCATTTTAAATATATTTTCATTTTTCATACAAAATAAAAATTTATCATTATAATGATCATTGTTAAAATAAATTAATTTTATTAAATTTAATAATCGTGACATAAAAAAAGAAGCACAGTCACCTAAAACCACTAATCATTATGGGTGATCATTTATATATCAGGAAGATCTAACAAGAAGAAAAATGACGAAGAACAAATTAAATGAAAAAAATAAATTTAATAGAAAATAGAAGGTGTTAAAATGGATATGTACATATAGGTATTGTAGTATATGAGAGAAATTATATGTGTTGGAATGTAAAATTTGGAATAAATAAAAATGTGTTAGAATCATTCAATTGAAAAATTATATATATATATATAGAAGAAAAATATGAACTAGATGAATATAGAGTTTTAAAATCAAGAGTGTGATAAATATAATAAGATGTAATACATTCAATAATTATGATGATGAAATGTAATGGACTATAATAGACGTCATGACCCGTCTCATTGAAGCATGTGTCATGACTCCCCAAGCCCACCTCCAAAAGGCCATCGGCTGCTGACTAGAACCGTGTAGGAATTTCACTAATATGAGATGCATTTCTTGTGTACTTGTACACTCACACACATCTCCAAGCCCAAAAAATGTGGAAACTTAAAAACTACTAAGAAAATTATGCTTGTATAACTCTATATCATAACCAATAGAGTTCGATAGGAAAGTAAAGTAAAGTGAAACTTGGCCAAATACAAGCCCCCCAAAAAGATGATTGTCACCAAAAGTCCAACCTGTATGAAAAGGTACTAGGACTGCTGTTTATAGCCATAGGAAATCACCTCATCCTACCTGATATCATAAAACTCTTTCTGGTCCTAGTCCGGATAGTACGCTATCAAGAGGTCACACATTTTCACAAGACATGACACGTGCAGGAAAATCCCATGCAGGGGTGAGTATAAAAATACTATGTAAGAAACCCCAAAAACACAAATCAATACAAAAAGGAAATTACATTCTTCTCTATAAAATTATATCTCTATGACACAAATAAGAATAATATCTAGAGAAACTGAAACAGATACACATAGTCTAGAGGTAAGTCACAACTACCACATACCTACATTAGGGATTATGTCTGAAGAATCCACTAAGGACTCATCCAGAAGAAAACACTCCTAAGTCTGATATCACTAATTATGTCTATATAAGATGTAATATTCATCGAGAACCATCATGAGAGAGATATGATAATTTATCGGAAGAGAAAGACACGATACAATAGATGAGGATCATAGTCGGGTCCATGAGGTGATACCAAGAACTCCATATGGATCACCCCACTATGTAGTGGATCGATGTCTAATAGGATTGGTAATTTTAATAACAAGGAATAAAACTAGGGCATGAAGATGAATAGAGGATCTTGAACCTGGCCTCTCAGGGGATTTCAACAACTATATCCTAGAAGTCTAAAAGAAGATATCACACACTTATGTGTAAGAAATGATACCCACCAACCATCAGGGAAGATATAATGGGAAAAAACCTAACAAAAATTTTCCAATATATGGTAAATAAGATATTAAATCTATGTAGAATGACATAAATGGAATTTAGTAGGGTCATACATCATATCCCATGTCCTCCGGTACTACCCATGTACAACGACCCATGTCATTCCAAAAATTTTCGTGTAGAAGATGTGTACACTATGTATAAGATATGTCACACACCGTTTCCTTCCATCTGTGGTCCACCCATGTACTCCTGCCATGTTATAGTACACAGTGTCATCCAATGTGTCTCTTCTCAATTTTCAATACATGGGTTACTCTTTGTACACGGTCTGGGCTAAGTTGTGCGGTGGGGTACATGCCGTGTCGACAACCCGTGAACTCCACCCCGTGTCTGTGTATCTACAAAGATACATGTTGAATCTCAGGGAATCTTGTACACACATTGTGATAGGGTCACGCACCGTATGGTATTTAACTATATCCCAAAACACTAGACACCACTTTTTGGGGGCCACACGTTGTGTAAACCTGAGTTACCCACCGTGTTCATCAAACATTTTCCAAAATCCCACATTCTTCCTCCGTGCACCTCTACCGATGATCCAAATATCATTATAGTGATTCTAACACCTTGAAACTATATATCCGAGGTTATTAGATATTCCTAACACCAAATAGATGTGTTTTAGGCCTTCAACTTCCTTGAAAAAAATGTTATAATCAATTATGGTGCATACAGCTCGAAGAACGGTTTCTACATATTCACTTTGATTCATCTATCGCAGTCACCGCCGAACCTCAATTAGTTTTTCTTAAGGTTGGATCTTCAATTATATATCATTACACCAAGAAAAAAAGGTGCACCAATTGTTCATTAATAAACACAATGAAGAATGAAGAACACATAGAAAATGGGGGAGAGAATTTCACATGGAATGAACCCGAGGAATGATCCTCAACCTTTGTTCATTCTGGCCTCAATCTGTTCCTATAAGAATGATCCACAATAAAAACAATTCTAAAAAAATCAAACCCCGATAAAATCCCAATATTAAAACCCATCACTCAAGAGTGATCTAACCAGGGATCAACCTATTCGTTGGTTGGTCCACGATCATAGTTAAATAAAAAAAATGGAAAGAAATAAAAAAACACACCCTCAAATTGGTTTAGATATCTCTCTGATGAATATCATTCACTTTGTCCCCATCATTGTTGAGATCCATCAAGAACATCATTCGTGGATTTTTAATTTGTGATTTCATCATTGTTCACAAGAGAAGATTATTTAGGTTTCTCTACAGCACCTCTAGGGATTTTCCAGGGTTGTGAACCAAAAACTTGATTCCTTCCTAAGGGCTTATTAAAAAAATAATCACATATGTGTCATTGTATTGATGAAATGGTAAAATAAAACTAAATATTTTTCTTATTTTATTCATTAAAAATGCCTGAAAATACTTTTCACAACCGACCCTCAACATCCTATATTAGTCCTCTCCTAGGGTAAACTCGCATCTCTGAATGTAATGGTGCCCTTGGATTTGTAATCTGGAAACCCAGTTAAAATTTATTCTATTTTATCATGGAAACTGTACGCATGAGATATTTAATATGATAATTTTATTCAATCATTTATTCTGGGAATATCGATCCTTAGAATCACACGTTGTCTCAGTGCCTAGTCTCGGAATTAATCCATATAATATTTAAAAATAATATGTGTAATATCTAGGACATTACATTCTCCCCACTTAGAGGCTTTTACTTCCCTAAAAATAAAAAATAATGGAAACTCAAAATTATGAAGGTACTAGCCATGTACTTGAGCCTCCCACTTCGAAGTGATCTCCTGAAGATTTTTGTGCTACCACCAAACACTAACTAAAGGAATCACTCACCCACAGAGTATCATCTCCTTCTAATCATTCATCTCTTCCGGGTACTAAAAAAATTCGGTCCACCTTTGATGTACAACTCTCTACAGTCGATGGTGTGTGATGCTCATGCTCATACCTCCTCAATTGTGACACGTGAAATAAATCATGTACTTGATCTAACTTTGGAGGTAGAGCTATGTGGTATGCAACCTCTCAAACTCTATAAAGTATATGATAAGTGTCGATAATACTAAGAGATAATTTTCATCCCTAAACAAATCTTTATAATCCCCATTTAGGAGAAACCTCAAAGAATACATGGTCTCCATCCTCGAACTCCAAAGGCCTCTACCTCATATCAGCATAAGACTTATAATAGCTATAGATAAACTTTATATGCTCCTATATGATCTAAAATTTCTCTATAGTAGCTCACACGAACTCCGGGCCTATGAGTGTTGAATATCCTAGTTCAGTCCGATAAAGTGGTGCCATGTAGTGTTGCCCATAAAAAGCCTCAAATGGTGACATACCAATGGTGTAATGGTTTCTATTGTTGTACGCGAAATCCACCAGTGGTAGGTGATCCCATCAACTACGACTGAAGTCCAACATGCAAGCTTGCAGCATGTACTCCAAAACCAGAATGGTCCACTCTATCTGGTCATCTCTATGGGTGTGAAATGTTGTGCTCATGTGAAACTGGGTCCCAAATGCCTCCTGTAATACCTTCCACAATCGAGATGTTAAACAATATACATGTTCAAAATAAATCATTGATGGAACTCCATGGAGTTGAACTATCTCATGAACATAGAGGTTTCCCATGCTCCCTGCTGAACTCTTCTCTCAGATAGCTAAGAAGTGGGATGACATTGTGAGTCAGTCAATGATCACCTAGATGGAATCATTTCCTTTGGATGTATGTGTTAAAGCCATAATGATGTCCATTTATATTCCATCCCACATCCAATAAGGCACCCCAAGGGGTTGAGATAAACCCACTAGAACCTAGTGCTCAGTCTTCACTTACTAACAAGAAAGGCATCAAGAAATGAACTCTACCACTGCTTTCATCATTTATTGCCTCCAAATTTAACATTTGAGGCCCTGATAACTTTCCACCACATTAGGATGTACCTCCAAAGGAGATTTATGAAACTCCCTCAAATCCTTCTCTGGCCATTCCACTGGTAATATTGTCTGTCCACTAAAAAGTACGACATGATCCCTACCATTCAAATATCTCTCAGGAGAATGCCCAGTGGATATCTGAACATGTAGATTCTCATAGTTGGTATCCACAAGTTGTGCCTCCCTGGATCACTGTAAGAGTGTAGGGTAAACAACCATAAATTGTAGGTAAGATAATCTATCTACATCCACAAAGGATAACTATAACGAGTCCAACTAATCATAAGTCTCTTTCTGAAAATAAAAACTACATCTTCTACTGTTGGAATATTCACCACATTCCCATTCATAGGAATATATACAATCTAAATGTCATAGTCATGGAGGAACTCTAGCCATATCCTCTGTCTCATGTTCAAATCATTCTAATATAATATACCCAAGAGACATGTGTGATTGGTGTAGATGATAGAATGACCAAACATTAGGTACTTTCACCAAATTTTCAATGAGAAGACTATAACTTCTTACTCAAGATCATGGGTCACGTAGTTCTACTCATGTTGTCTCAAATGTTGTGAACCATAGGCAATAATCACTTGCATTTTCATCAGGTAAAAACAAAACACGGTCCCTGATGCATCGTAGAACACTACATACATGACACCCTCCTCTAGAAATCTCATTATCGAAGCGCTCCTCAAACTCTACCTAAACTGATGAAAACCTTTCTAGAAATTCTATATCCACAAAAATGGATAACCCTTTCGAATAAAATCTTTCATTGGTGATGATTCCTTGGATAAAATATGTATGAATCTCCAGTAATAGCCTATTAACCATAGGATGCTCCACACCTCCATCATGCTCCTAGGTGGCTCCCATGCTAACACTGCCTCAACCTTGGCTGGGTCCACAAACACTCTATTTGATGAGATAGCATGTCCCAAAAAGTAGACAACCAGAATCTGGAACCGGAACTTTGAGAACCATCATAAATATCATGCTCTTAGAGTACATATAGAACCATCCTTATGTGTCTCATGTTCTCCTCCTCGGACACCAAGTAAAAAAGGATATTGTTTATTAAGACTACCCCAAACCAGCCCATGCAAGGATGAATGATCTGGTTCATCAGTCCCATGGAAACTGATGGAGATTTCATCACACCAAAGGGAATCACCAAGTACTCATAGTGACTGTAGCATCAGCTGGAATACGTCTTCGATATATCCTCATAACATACTCGCAGAAGGTGATAACCTTATCGGAGGTCACCCATCAAGAACCATCATGACCATCATAACTGATCAAAGAGGTCATCGATCATTGGTATTGTATAATCATTCTTCAATGTTACCTAGTTCATGCATCTGTATTCTAAACACTACCTCAACCTACCATCTTCCATTTTTAAAAACAAAATTGGGGCCACCCATGGTGAAACAATGGGTCATGTTAAGTCCTTCTACTAGTCCTCCAACTGCACCCCCAGTTCACAAAGCATTGTAGGATCCATATTATTTTTTATTGTAGATATCAGTTCCATCATGGGGTGTAAATAAATGTAGAAGTATATTTCCATGAAGGGAGGTAATCCTGGAACATCTTCATTAAAGTCATCATTGTACTCTACTACAACTTCTGTAAACTAAAATCTAATAACATCTACTACACCAACTGTCTGGATGGACAACTGATGAGTAGTCAACTATACCCTCCTATGAATGAGTCCATCCTATGCTGTCTAGGTTTCATTTTCACTAAAATAGGAAAACCTCGTTCCATAACTTCGGACACACCACACCCTCAACTCAAAACAGTCAATCTAGGCATGGATTGTGGATAATAAACCCATACCAAGGATGATGTCATAAAGCCTCAACACTTCCAACAAGAGATTCCAACTAAAACTGTTTACCCTAATGGTCAGGTCACACTATCAGTGTAGATGTGTTCTCACCGAGTCTTCTCTAGTTGGTGACTCCCGGTGAAAGGGTTGATTCAATGGTTCAACTAGAATCTATAGGTATCGAACAAGACACGTGGATAGAAAGGAATGACTAGAACCTATGTCTATCAGTACTATAACTAAAATATACAAGATGCATATCATACCTCGAATCATTCCTATAATGCCAGGGTCATATGGATCAAATTCATGCAGTTGTCCCCACCCTTTCCTCCAGCTCCCTGAGCCTGATGTGGACCACGTGGGGGTGGTGGTGGTAACATGTAAAAACATTGACCACCTCATGCTTCTCTACCAGCTCCACATCCATGTCCTCCACCTTGTGGATCTACCTGAACCGGTCATTTTCTATGCCTCACAAGTCCATCAATTATTTCACCGTAAGTGGAACAATAGGTCGGATATTATTAAGAAAGAATTCCCCAACCATCGCATGAATAACACCACCTCTCCCATGGAAATATGGACCCACCCTGTGAGCCCTGAACTAAATATCATCTGTCCTGGGATCTCCTCTGAAAATGTCTACAACATCTGAATCCATGATACTGACACCGGTTCCCTATTATCAAGGTTTTAGAACTAGCTCATCCACATCTAACTACCAGTGGATTTAACTGCTCAACAAATAAGATTTTAACCACCACAGATTTCTCAAGAACACAAGAATGTATAGAAATTCTTAGAGGTGTAATGTTTGATCAGATGTATCTACACAGACCACACTCAAAGGTTCGATCCTAGAAATACATATCTCAAACCATATCCTTTGAGTACATGGAAAGTTTAGTGAACCTCAATGAATAATTAGCCACTAGCATAGTACTGTACTGGAGTAGAAGAAGCTATTTTATATGCACATATCTCATCATAGCTGGTGATAACTCATCTCTAAAGGGAAATTCAAACTCTATCCAATAAAGAGTCGCCTAGTCCTGAGTCTAGATAGTTAAAATCCACCATCTCCCTGTCGAAACCTATGGAAGGATTGCCTCCGGGACCACCATCTAATACATTTGTGTCATAACAAGATGGAAAACTCATGTCACCTCCTCAAGTCAGTCCTTAGAAGACTGAGGGTCAGTCTCCCCTTAGTACCATAGGGGTATCTGTCTCTAAAAATACTGAACCGCGCTCATCCTACACTTCCCATATACTAGTATTGTGGGTACCATGTGCTGATCCATAGGAGATGGTATAGTCGGTAAACCACCTATAGGTGATATCTGGGGAATTAGTCCTTGTATCAAATCCTCATCACCGAGGGGTTCATCCTTGTGATTAAGCTCATGAATTCTAGATGGTTTGAGAATCAATGGAATCCTCTAATAAAACATGTTATACCATGGTCAATTACTATATCTGGAGAGCTTAATCAATAAGTACATGGAACCAAACCCAATTTATATATGATTCATGAACAATTATTTTACATACGATCAATTTTCTTATGTACCAAGTTGAAAGGCTGGTTATCAGAGTCCTTGTGTATGGATACGTCTGCTGCTCACACCAACACTAGAGTCTCCTTCCTAAAACATGAACTCAAAGAACTTAACATTATTTCCCCAAACCACTATCATAGACTCTTGGTCCAATAATAGAACCAACCAACTCTGATACCTCTTGGTCATGACCCATTCCCATGGGGTCCGTGTTGTTACTCCATAATCCCACCTTCAATTGGCTAGGGGCGGGTGACTAGCACTGAGTATGAATATCACTAAAATGGGAGTTTTTTATATGTACCTGTACTCATTCACACATCTCCATTACCAAAAAATTATGAAATGTAAAAACCACTAAGATAACAACGCATGAATACCACTATATCCCAACCAACAGAGTACGACATGAATATAATGTGAAGTGAAACTGTGCCAAATATAAGCCCCCCAAAAAGAAGCCTGTAATACGAAAAAAGAATAATTCTGTAACTAATAGTTATACATGTATGAAAAGGTACTGTGATAGCTGTCTGTATCCATAAGAACACATCTTGGCCTACCTGATATCAAAAAGTATTGTATGGTACTCGTCTTCCTAATACTCAGTCAAAAGGTCACTGATATGCAAAAGACATGGCATGTGTGGGAAAATCTCATGTAGGGATGAGTATAAAAATTCTCATTTGGAAACCATAAAACCACAATGAAATACAAAAAGGAAGGTAAAATCATCTCTACACAAGTACATGTCTACAACACAACTATGAAGAGTATCCAGATAAACTCAAACCAAGACATGAAGTCTAGAGGTAAGTCACAACTACCACATACAAACACTATGGATTCAGTCTGAAGATTCTATGAAGCACTCATCTAGATTAATGCACTCCTAAGTTTAATAAAACTAATGACATCCGTCCGAGAAGTTTTGTTTTCAAGAACTATCTTGATAGAGATACATTGATAAATCTGAAGAGAAAGATATGATACAATAGATGATTATCAAAGTCAGGGCCATGGGTGATTCCAACAACTCCATCTAGATTAACATGCTAAGTAGAGGATCGACATCCAGGAGGATTGTTCACGTTAATATTAATGTATCTATTCAAGGTCATGAAGAATGATAAACATCCCACAGCAGGCTTTTCAGGGGATTCCAATGACTCTATCAAGAAAGTCTATATGAAGGGATCATACTCCAATGAGTAGGAAATGATTCCCACTAACCTTTAAGAAAAAAATAAAGGGAAAAAACTAAAAACCATATCCAAGAAACGACATAAAAGATATTAAATCCATGTATAAAGATATACATGGTGTGTAATAGGTTCTCACACCATGTCCCTTGACCCATGGTACTACCCCTAAACAATGACCTGTGTCATTCCAAAATGTGTCCAATAAAAGTTGGGTACATTGAGTGTAGGAGAAGTCCCACGACCTGTCCTTCCATCAGAGGGTCCAACCATGTACTCCATCCATGTTCCAATACATGGTTTCAACCCGTGTTCCTTTTCCCATGTACTAGTACACAAGGTAGTCTATGTACTTGGCACATGCCAAGTCATGAGGTGGGGTACACTTTGTGTAGGTAACATGTTTACTCCACCCCGTGTCCTTGTATCTCCCAAGATACACACCATGTATCAGGAAAGGGCCTATATGTCACGTGATAGGGTCACACACCATATGGTATTTAACTATCTTTCAAAACCCTAGAAAATACTCAGTGGACGCCATATTCCATGTAACCCTGGGTTACTCATCGTGTTCATCATGATTTTCCGAAATCATGTGTTCTTCCTCCACGCGCCTTAGCCGATGATCTAGATCTCATTACGATGATCCTTTTCCTCAAAATTCAAGAACCTAGGCCATTTGATCACCTTAACACTAAATACTTGTGTTTTAGTACATCAATCAACTCAGAAATATGTTTAAATAAATTCTGAAGAAAACTATTTGAAGAACGATTTCACCCGATTCGCTCTGATTCATCCATTGCTGTCGTCGGCGCACCTCCATTAGGTCATCCTGAGGTTGGATCTCCTATTCCTGATCATTAATAAAATAAATTAAGTCATAAGGATCAGTTGATCATAAAAATGAGGAATAATGAAAAATGTATTGAGAATAGGGGGGATAGATTTTCACAAGGAACAAACTCGAGGAAAAAACATCAATCGTTGTTCATTCCATCCTCAATATGTTCTTGTAAGAATAGTCAAAAATAAAAAAAACTATCAAATAATAAAACCCCAATAAAATCCCAGAAATTAAACCCATCCCACAAGAACAATCTAACCGCAGATCAATATATTCATTGGTTGTTCTGCATTCATTGTTCAATCTATGGAAATATAATGAAATAAAAACTACACGACCTACCTTTGGATTGGATTTATTGCTAATGAAGCTCGGTCACTGTTTCACCATATTTGGTAAGATCTATCAATAACAGTGTTCGTCAATCATTGATATGTGATTCTATTGTCATTCACTTGAGAGGATTCTTTAGGTTTCTATCAGGTGCCTCTAGGGAATTTCTAGGGTTATGATCCTAAACTTGTACCCCATCCAAAAAAGCTCATTTTAAAGAAAGGAAGCATCATTGTTTAAATGTGTTGATGAAACAGTTAAAATAAAATAAATATTCAATTTATATTATTCATTAAATATGTCCGAAACTACTTATAACAGCTGACCCGTGCAACCTGATGTTAGGCCTCTCATAGGGTAAAGTCACTACTATGGATGCAACAATGCCCTCAGATTTATGATCTAGGCACCCATTTTTATGTTATTCCAAATTTTTAGGAAAACTGTGCATGGGTGAAATTTATATTTTAATACTATTCAAACATTTTTTCAGGGCACACCAGGTCTCAGAATCGTACATTGTCTCAGCACCTAGTCACAAAATTAATTCATATAATATTTAGAAATAATACATGAAAGATAGGGAAAATTACAATAGTAGACATGAAAACATTATAAATATATTAATCAAGAGCCTAAACAAAAACAAATTCCAAAAAAATATTCAAACGTAGATCTAGAAGAAAAAAATAACACTAGAAAAAGGTGAATCAAAATTAAAACATAATGAATTTTTATTAAAAATCAAAACTCAAATCACTAACCATACATGTTGCGAAAATGTGAAATATTAAAATAATGATAAAATGTGAATGTTTGGGAAAAAAGTGAATGAATAATATGAATCCAAATATAAAATATATAAACAATATGGATATTTTAGAAATCTGTAAAAAGATTTAAAATAGATGAAAAAATGTCCAAATAAAATCAGATAGTAGAATATAAATTACTAATTATAAGTAAGAATAAATTAATAAATGAATAAATAATAATATATGATCAAAATAATATGAAAATTTTAATATATAAAATAATGTAAAAAACATATTTTATGAAAAATTCAAAGGAGAACAAAAATAAAAATAAAAATTAAGAAAAAATCAATTACCATAAAGAGAAGGAATACTTCAAAATAAATTGTCAATACAGTGCTACAATTGGAAATCAGTGGTTATATAGAATCCAAAATACCATATTCGAAAGGATAATAAAAAAATAGGATTGGATGTAGAAAAAAAAAATAATTAGTTAGATATAACAACAAAAATAAAAGCCTTATGCAAAATTGAGAAACAATTAGTACAACAACATGGAAAAGTAGAAAAAATTCGGTATAATAATGCTAGAGGAAAAAGGAATAACCTGGGATAGAAGTATAAGAATAATCTAGAAGAGAGATAATTGGTGATAAAAGAATAATCATAAGTATAATTAAATGATATATCTATAACAATTGAATTTGAAATAAATAAAAAATAGAAGAAAATATAGAATGATGAAAATTGAATCTAATATAATACATAAAATAAACATTAAAAATGAATTTTAATTAAAAAATAAATAATGTATATGAAAAATAAAAGTCACAAATTCAAATTCCAAAATAAGGAATCATAATAAGAATCAAATAGTTAAATGAAAAAGGAGATTAAAAAATAAATGTTAATGTAAAATTTTATTGTTTAATATAGAATAATTAAATTAAAAAACATTAAATAAAAGCATAGATAAATTTAATATTGAACCAACATGTAGAGACACATGTAATGAGATGTGATCATATGAAAGAGGAATAGAAGTAATTAGAGAAAGAAATGTTGAGAAGAGAAAAACAAATGTAATAATTGGGACTGAAGTACAAATATACGACATATCAAAAGAGGTAAAATCAAAATAATTAATCCTGAAATGGAAGTATACGTATATGTAAGAGAATAAATAGGTGAAAAAACAAGTGAAAAAAAATCATATGATGAATAGGAATTAAAAGTTGAAATAAATGGAAAAGAAATAAAAATAAAAAAATTCCAATATAAGAAAATTTATTAATCACAATGTACTAGTTGAATCAAAAGTAACAAAGAATCCATAATTAGTAGTTAAATCTAAACAAGAGGATGAATCTAAAAAAAATATTCATAAATGAAGTAAAAGATGATGGTTGGGTGAAATTAATGGTAGATGATAAGCTAAAAAGATTGTATTAATGGATTTAATAATTGATAAATGAATGTTCAATGGTAAAAAACTAGAAATTGGCATCGAATTATCATATAATTATAGAAATAATTTTTTGAAATAATTTATTACATGTATAAATATATGTATCATCATTACAATGTGTCTTGATCTTAAAATAAGAAAACATGCAATTTTAATTGTGTTAAAATTATTTAAATAACATGTGTCAAAGGGTTTGAACCTCGAAAATGAAATTGTATTATAATGACATCTTACAAAAAATGATGATAATTTAATTTGGGACATATAAAAGTATACTACACATTATTCGGATTCACATTGTGGATAGAATTATCAAAAAGTAGTTCTATAGTAAAAAATGATTAAATATTGGTTATAGTGTCAAAAACTAACAAACAATTAGTAATTTTCATTAATAAAATGTGTTTTCTCATATTAACAAAAATTATATTTTTATTTAAAAGTAAAAATAGTAAAAATTAAATCCTAACAAATGAAATCATATAATTATTTTCTATCTATATAGTTTTGGGAACAACATAACCATTCAAGGGTCTCTATAATGGTCAAAAAATAAAAATTTCTAAACATATTTTCATAAAATCACTTTTCCTAAAGAATTAAACTATTCATGATTTTCAAATATGATATCTCATTTTCCAGATATTTTCATTATCAATTAAAATAAAATGTCATTATAATATTAATTAATAAGATAAATTTTTTAATTAATTTATATAACTAGGATTTAAATAAACAAAACCACAAACACCTAAAATCTAAATTCTCTTATTGTTATCATTTAAATATTATGTCATTTGTGTTAACAAGAATTAAATATTGAAGTAAAAAATAAAAGGAAAAAATAAAAGAAATATTAAACACCAAGAATGAAAATAGAAATTAATATAAGGATATAGTTGTAAAAAAATTCATTATATGAGTCAAATAAAAAGAGTTAAAATAAAAATATATATTATAAATAAAGTATAGTTGAAAACTAAAAATGAAAAAACATATATATTTTCATGCCATATGTTTTATATTTCCTCAATTTACATTGCCTTATTTATATATTTCAAAAGGGGAACAATATACATGAATATGAGGATCCAAGGGTCCCATAATAACATTTATTCAATTATAAAAGTGAACTCACATATACCAAATAATAAAATCATATGAATTTAAATCCATATTCATGAAAAAATACTCTAATTTCAAAAGATTTGGGAATGGTTCCTCTAATGTCATGGTGGGAATATTCAATGTTAGTAGAGTGGTGAAACAAAGTCTTCTTAGTGAAATTATTATCCCCTAAACCCACGTATATGTGTAATGAAAATAAAAAATTGAGGGTTCAACATTAAAAAATTTCGAGTTTGATGTTTACGCATATAAATCTCATTTGGATATAAATATCCATCTCCCATATACTTCATTTGGTTAATTATGAATTATTGTGTTCTTGTATAATTTTTAGGATTATTTTTTAACGAGAATGTCTCCCTTAGTTCATAATTGATCATCCACATCCTTCATTTTCTCCTTGCACATTCTATTTACAACCCATATCATTCACATCTATCACTTTTTTTTTTATGAATATTCATCAATAAATGATTCACCCCACATCGTATTATACTAATGGGTTTCCTAACAGCATGAAACAAAAAAATTATGAATTTCATTCCATAAAAATTTTAATCAACTAATTAACTAATCATTACTAAATTGATGATTTTAAAATATCATATCAAAACTAAAAAATATTTTATTTTTTTCTTTCAAATTAAATTATTCTTTATAAGTATAATTATTAAATTGAATTAATTTTATTAATATCAATAATCATTATTTACATAAAAACCATAATAGTGTTAAAACACTCATATCTCATTGTGATCATTTATATATCTAAATTTTCTAACAAGAAGAAACTGTTGTGTAAAAAAAGAAATAATTAAAATCTATAGAAATAAAAGGAATAGAAATGGAATTGGAAAATGAGATAATTCAGTCAATGAGGAAAACAAAAATTGTATGAAGGTAAAATTTAGAATAAATAATGAATTGTTAGAAATAAAATGTTGAAATATCATTTAAATATGCAAAAGTAATATATTAAAAATATGAAAATAATGTTTCCAAATAAATATTAAGAGAAATAGAATAATTCATAATCATGTTTTCAAAGTATTATTGGAAGTGTAAGGGGGATTTGAAGAAGACATATAAATAATAGTAAATGATGACCGAAATGTATAAGAAAAAATAAAATCAAAAAACATATTCAAATGTAGAGTTAGAATAAAGAATATTAAACACATAAAAATTTGACACCAAATTGAAACTACAAACATAGATATGATAATGAAGCTATAATGTATAGTGAACTAAATAAAGATGAATCTATAATGTAAGGTATCAAAATGATGACCAAATGAAATAGTTTTATAAATTTAGACGAATAATATGATGTATAATACCAAATATATAAATAATAATGCGGTTCTAGAAGGCAGTAGAGTGGTTTTTATATATAATAAAAATGAAAATGATATTACATTAAAAAATAGAAGGTATAATATAAAATTATAATCAGAAGTAATCAAAATTCAAAATTCTTAATACATGGTCAGAAGCTGAAGACATGTTTGAAGTTGAAAAAAAAACAATATTAGATGACTGATATGATGAAAAAGTAAAATTAGGAATACAATAAATGTAAAAATTAAAAAACCATAATGATGACATAGAGGAATAAGGAATAAGTCAAAACCAATTGTATATGTAGTTCTCAAAGTGTAAATATAATTTTTTTAGAATCGCAATATTTGGAAGGTGATGCTCAATAGTGGATTGGAAGTAGAAGAAAAAATGTATTAGTTGGATATATCAATAAAATTTATAGTCTTATACAAATGGGATATTAGATAATTATAATAAAGAACAAATATATAACACATTAGGTACAATAATGATAAAGAAAATAAAAAAGGGATAATTAGAGTTATAATTAGAAGAATAATCTAGAATATTGAAGATAAATGAAATAAGATGAATCAGATTAAGAGAAAATGAAAAATCTAGATGAATCAAAAGTAAATTAAATAAAATATGAAAGAAAAAGTAGAAGAATAAATAAAATTAATAATTCAATTTAAAAATAAAAAATATAGAAAAATTATTTTATGAGAAAATAAAATAAATCTATAAATAAAATAAATTCCATGTAGTAAATGCCAAAAATCACGATGTAGAAGAATAATAATGAAGTAAAATTAAAATGAAGAAAAGATAATGAGTGAAAAAAAGTAAATAGTAGAAGATTATAGCACGAGATAAGAAAAAAATAAATTTAAGAATAAATATAAGTGAATCCTTAACCAATAATCATAGGTGAAAGTAATGTGAATAATTAATAAGATATAGAAATAGAATTAATATGATAAATAAATGGTATAAGAAAAAAACATCAATAAATACATAAACTCAAGTATAAATATTTGAAAAATCCAAAGTATTATGATCAAAATAAAAATTCATTAAATGGTTATATATGTATATGTAATAGAATAAATATGTTAATATAAATAGGTGGAATAAAAAACATAATAATAATTTAATATAAATGTTTAAATGATGGAAGAAAGAATTGAAAATTAAAAATTGAAATAAAAAATTTAATATCAAAAGAAGAAGACATGAAGACAGATGTCATTGATGAATTTTAAGTCAGAAATAATCATTTAGTAAAAGTTGAGTCTAAAATTGAAGTAGAAGATACAAACTGGAGTCAAAAAATATGTGAATGTCAATATAGGAGAGAAATTAATGTTAGATACAAAACCAAAAAATATATATTTGAGGATATGAAAGTTAAAAAATTCTTCTTCGAGGGTAGTAACCAAGAAAAGGTCCTCAACATATATTTTAAACATATGAAATATTTTGTCATATAATTTTTAACATATATGTATAGACGTATCAATAATCCAATATGGGGTGAGCTCAAAATTATAAAACCTGTGTTTTTTTGAAGATTTTATGCATTAAAATTACATACATAAAAGGGTAAAAACATAAAAAATGAAATCAAATTGTCATGAAATAAAAGGACACTGACATACATTTAATTTATAACATGTTAGAGTTATTTTTTAGTTCATTATAATTTACTTACTGTTAAAAATTTTAAGTAATTCATTTCTCTAGTAAAAAATTGCTAATTTTTTTATGGTCAAACCCAATCAAAAAATATGAAATTGTCATCAAGAAAAAGTGAAATATTGTCAGAATAAAAAAATAATTTTTATTTATTTAAATTTTATGAAACACGGTTCAAATATTTAGATCTTACATATGTTGTCATATTGTCACAAAATCATAGTATAATGTGGATTGATTAGTTTGTGACATGTATGAATATACCATAGTTTAAGGCATGATGGTTGAAATAACCAACAAATAATTTTATTAGATTTAAACATGTGTAAAATGGGTATAAAAAGATCAAACAGTAACCAAAAACTTCATATCATCATGAAATCAAATTAAAATAACTAACTTCAAATTTTTGATATATCGAAAGAGATCACACATCAGTCCGACCCACAAATTGTTAATCAAAATTTCAATAACATAATGTCATTATAATAATATCAAGATAAAGAATCAAATAACATAAAAATTTCATCACAAATTTTATTTTTCAACCTTAAAATTCTATATAGTGGTTTTGAATTTTTGATTTTCCATTGGTCTAAAATTGATCATTCAAAATACCAAAAAAAGCAAATAAAATGTTTTAATGGTTTCCTACTGGTCATGGTTAATAAGGGAACAAATAGTATTTGGTGACTGTATATTGTAGTATCCCTATTTGATATATATATATATATATATATATATATATATATTAGCAATGGAATTCTCTAATAGAGGATTCCAATGGGGTCCAGGAATGCATCCATTTATTTAAAAAAGTAAACTTGAATAATAATATTATTATTAAAATTTCATTAATAATTAATCAATAAATGTCAAAAAATAGAATCCAAGAATAAATATTATGGTTAAATGAATAATCATTCTCAATAAACAATATTTTAATAGAAAATAATATATATATATATATATATATATTGTACTCGACCTGTTACTGTGAGATGTGATAACCTCCAATTATCTTATGTAAAAAAATGTGTTAAGTTACTAGAACCTAAAAAATACCCTCATATTTTCATGAAATTATATGATAATAATTGATGGTTAATAGATGATAGGTATAAAATATCCATATATTAGTCTGATGTGAGAAGTTTCTGGAACGATGAAAAAAGAAATTTCATTGGATTAAATTCCTTGAAAATGTTCTTCAATGTGACATAAACTAGTAAATGACCTTATATTATCATGAAATAATAAGATAATTACATCCATTAATAATAATACATGTTGTATTAAACCAAAAATCAATCATACATACAGTTTTCTCAGAATAATCATAAGTTCTTTTCACATATTTAAAAGAAGAAAAAAATCATTTTCAAATGTAAAAAATTGAGAAAAAATTATATCAATTTATTATGGAATCATTATTCAATTATTATTAAATAATATTTCATTTTTAGAAGTCAAGTCATGTTATTATGACTGGTTTTGGGCTTTGAATAACAAAAAGTTCATTTTTAAGGATTAAAAAGCAAGTAAAATCATGTTTCGAAGTGTCAAGACCTCAATAACAACCTTAGATTATCTTACAGTCACATGAAAATGAATTACATTAATTTTATGATATGTAGGAATGGAACTCACATTAATTTAAAATATGGTTACCTTAGATTGACTAGAATTCAGTATCTTTGGATTTAAATTTCATTAAATATGAATCAAATAATATGAAACTAACAGGTGATCTCTATTTATGCTTCAATCATAATAAAACATTAGTCAAATTATTTTCTACTTTTAGAAATAGTAATATCATCAATCTAATGTGTGATGATATCAGAAAAATGATTTTTTTAAATAAAATGTATAAAAAAATGAAGCAAATTGTAAAATGTAGTTAATAATAATATATTGTCAATAAATAACCTGAAAATGAAAAATATTAAATTTATGGCTTGTAGTAATGTAATAAATGTCATTCTGATGTACTGTATTGTAAGATCATGACATTTTTCAGGTATTTTCTCTTACATGATTGAAGTTAATCTTTTATATAATTTTTAGTACTTTTTATTTGATTTGTACTTTGGGGTGTGTTTGCATGAAAATGGAGAAAAAGGGAATAAAAATTCATTATCCACGATTGGTACACGGTTAGAGAAAACTGTGTGCCCCAGCCTAGGAAACCCTGAAACCGTGGATAGTAGGGGATCAAATAGTTGTTGCACAGTTAGTCAAACTATGCACCCTTAAACAATAGATGCACAATTGGCACAAAGTTAGGGAAAATCATGATCCCCAACCCATGAATCCTTGAATGACTATTTTAATTTCCTGAAAATTAGTTTTAATTTCAACTGAACCCTCCAAACTCCTCCCATTCACCCCAAAACAAGACCCTTATGATTTTGGATGATTTAGAGCTTTTAAGTTGGATTCCAAGTCTATTTTACCTTCATTCATCGTGATTTGATGCTGGGTTATAGATCTACACCTATCTCGGTAAGTGGATTATATGACGTTGGTTTCCCATTTATCCTCATTCCTTCTCTCATTATTTTTTTGGATTGTAATCTTCTATTTTTATGGGTCTAGATATATATTTAATGATTCTATATATAGTCCTATATATCTAGATCTATATTAATGAGATCTTTATTTTTTTAGTCACAATTAAAGGTTTTTTATTCGGATTTCGATCAATGTCATTACAAGGCTCAATTTTTGGGAATTATATTGTGCGAACGTTCCTAAAAAAATTGAGGTAGGTGGTCTAAACATCAATTACCATAGTCGTGATTTTTATCCATATATTAATGTTTTATAATATATTTCATTCTTTGTCAATTGTAATTATACAGTTGGGTAAATTAATCTTTCCAATTGATTCATTGGAATATTTTTAAAATGGATAATTAATTGGGAATTAATTATGAGGTTTCAGGGATATCGAATTGGATAATTCATTAGGAAATTAATTATGAGATTTCGGTAATTTGATTTATAATATTAATTGGGGAATAAATTATGCGGTATTGAATTTGTTAAACATTGATAATTAATGATGGCATTAATTATGTGATATTGATATCATATATTGAGATAATAAATGTTGGAATTTATTATGAATAATTGAGATTGTGAATGAAAAAAAAACCCAATATTTATTATTGGATTTTATACTTGTGATAATTGATTTATTTAATTATTAAATTAATTATTTGGTTTGACATACATAATCAATTGGGGAATTAATTGAGGTAAATTAAGTGACAAACTAATAGTTTAATTAGGAATGAAATTAGAGTTATTAATTAATTATCGAAATAATTATTATTATTGATATTGTTAGTTAATAGTTAGATTTAAAAATAGAATTTTTGAGATTAAATGATTATTGAATTAGAAACTAAAATTATGTAGATAATTAATTAATGAAGTAATTATGTTTTTGAGAATGTTATCATGGACATTAACTTGTAGTATTGATGAATGGTAACATGTTCTTTTACATCTATCAAATAATGAATGGAAACATGGTCATTCACAGGTGTGAAATAATGAATGGTAACATGGTCATTAATTTATATTTAATAATGAATGAGATTATGGTCATTCAATGGTGAGAATTAATGAATAGTAATATTGTCATACATTTGTATGAAATAAAGAATGGTAACATGGAAATTCAATTATGTGAATTAATGAATGAAAATATGGTCATTAATTTTTTAAATAAGAATGGTAGAATTGACATTCAGATATGTGGTATCCCTTGTGGATAATTCAGGTTCCGTCCTAGGATAAAGTATGTATTGAGGTATGAGGGTCTATGGGAACCCACATGGTTATGTGGTTAAATAGAGAATATTTAATAATGTGATTAACTGTTTATTTATAAATTATACTTATTTTATTATAAAAATACATAATCTCTCATTGAATGGATTTGTATGAGACAATAATGGTGGTGGCCAGATGAGTTGTACTCACATCCTACATGGGCATGCTGATTGGTACTCGAATAGACATTATTGTTGCATGATAGTTCAAGGGAAGAGGCCCTGTGTTAGATGGATGGGTTGGGGATGAATCATGGATGAGGGAACAAGACTTGGTTTAGGACCCACATGGGAGTTGGGGGTCTCTTTATTTTTATTTTCATTTTTGACACATGAAACTTACTATAGCATGACATGTTTTCTACTTTCACTACCAAAAAATAGGTTTTCAAAGTTCCACCCTTTAACAGTGCTAAAAACGCTGATAAAGGGACACTTTTATCATCTCTAAAAAAAGAACTGATAAAAGGTACTTTTAATAGTGCTTAAAAGAACTCTTTATTACACCCCTTTATGTGTGCGTTTTAGCACTAATAATGTCACCCCTTTTATCACTGTTTTTAGCGATTTTATCGTAATGATCAAAGAATAAATTTTAAAATTTTTAAGTTATGAAAATCATGAATCAAAGGGATATAACTAAAAAATGACATTAGATTATCCTGAAATAATAAGGAAACGCCTATGATTAATGTTTGATATGTAGGAATAGATCACACATCAATAGAAAATTTGGTTTTCTCAAAACGGAAAAAAGTCTTTTTTTCCAGTTTGTAAGCACTAAAAAATAAACATTACACAGTTAAGAGCTAGAAAAGGGATTTGACTTATTTTGTATCCATAATACATTTTTGGTTTAATAGTTTTTTTAATTTTAGAAATAGATGTCTCCTCAATCCGACATGTGGTAACATCATAATAATGATTTTTTTAAATAAATTATAAGTATTTGAGAAACATGAATCAAACAATCTCTTAAACTCAATTTTGATGATGACATGGGTGATATTTCATTTTTGTAAAAATATCAAGGTGGAATAATACATTGAATCATATATAGAAATACAATAATTAGATCAATGGATGTATTATTCTTATAAATCTAATGTGAGTTAAAAATTTGAAAGTATTTTTTTTCAGTATTCATTGATAATACCCCCTAATATAAAAAATTACTATGTAATAATTCATTTTAATTATTTGTGTTTGAATCTGGAACATCATTGAAAATTGGATCAAATGAGGAATTTTAATAATTTTTTCAACTTTTGGAATTAATAGTGAAGACATACATTTTTGGAATATGAAATGAATTCATTGATTCAATATTTTATCAGAAAATTTATTATTAAATTGATTTATTTTTGTGTTTAATTATTCTAATCATTTTTTAATTTAATGGAATCTATAAATTGGAATTTTTTAAAAATGCATTTTGAAATGAGTTTTTTAATTGAGTTTTTTTTAATTTAATTTCAACATGATTCATTTGCAATTAATGGAGTTTTTCAAAACTCAAATTTATGTTTAGTTTTTTTTATTTAGATGGAAATAATGTTGAATTTGTCGAACATATATATTTTTTATTTTCTTTTTGCATAAGGGAATAATCTATTTCAATATACCATGATACCTTCAATTGTAAAAATTTGTTATTGTTACTACTTCTGCTACCAGTAGCGGTCTATTGCTGTGATGAGAAACACCCGATTCTGATTCTAATACAATTTCTCCTATGATTTCCCCTACTTCCATCATGTTTAATATCACTGGTCGACCACCATCCCATGTTTTTATATCAATATATAAAACCCTAATATATTATCAAGAAAAACCCTAATCAATGCCACTACTCAAACAAGATCTGAATCTGGCAGAGCATAGAGAAGAACCACTCCAGCATAGAAGACAAACCAACAAATTCCAATCAAATATGATGAAATATAGTGAAATTACAATGATTTAATAATATCCTTTTTATCTCATACAATGAAGAAGTCAACTCATACACGTCGATGAAAGTGAAATAGAAATACTGAGCTGAAGCATGAGCCACACCATGATCTAGCTAAATACTCTAATATCAAGTCAAAACCATCTCAACAATGCTCAAAAACATGATGAACCCATGATGATACTAAAACAAGGATGATAATACCCTACTGGATGATGAAGATGATGCCTGCAGATAACTTCCCCAATTGGAATCTTTGGCTGTTATTGGATTTTTATACTAAATTTTGTACTCCATTCTGGATTTTCAAGACTAGAGGATGTGCTCACTCGATCCCAATCCACTGGTATAATATGTATTGAACATTTTGAAAAATTTTCTCCATAAAAATCATAATAAAATATTGAATCAGTAATTAGATCCCCCTATGATTTAATTTACTCTACCTGATAATAGAACCAACTATTGCACCCTCAAAAACCTACTAGGATGTGGCACTTGATGTTGATTCCAGGACACTGATAAACCTTAGAACAGAGGAACCGGATCCAAATTCCCAAGATCCAACTCAGATAATCCACATTCCTATTGAAGTCGAACCAATAATGAGGAGCTTCCATGACCTAGGATATCATTTGTAAATTAATGTGACTGTGTTATGTTTTACATGATTAAGAAGTATATGGATAGGGGAATAATATCATAATTTCTATAATATCAAACCCAAAATTGGATGGCCAACACTATAGGTTTGATATAATATACCCAATCCTACATAGTCATGATCCATGATCTTCAACAAATGCCTATAACCCTAAAACATGAAACTAGAAATTTGATCAAATTTTATGACATTGAGGCCCACATAAAAAATATGCCCTATATTCCCCTTCATGACTATGTGATTGAACCTGAATCTCACAAAACATAACATGAATGTAATTCTTCAATGAAGTAGAGATTTTATCTTCAACAATTATCCTTGAAGGTACCAATCACCGTCATATGGGTGAATAATTTTCAATCCATAAGAATTCAGGAGGATACACACCATGCCACTTGATATATGTTGATCATACAATAAGGATTAATACCCTAACAATGGGAACTAAAATTAATTATTATTCTATAAATTAGAAATCATTATATGGTTTAAATGAATTCAATTTTTATCAATTTGTGGGAATGGAGGATTTATCATCTTCTTTAAATTAGGAACTTCCAACTATAGGATATTGGGGAGGATGAGGTATGATACCATTAAGTGGTTGAGTTTCTTCTTTTTCCCTTATTTCATTATTTCATGTAATTTTTCTATATTACTATGATGATGGAATTATAGTCCATTTATGGTCATGCCAAGTGAAATATTCCTATTCCCAAGTTGATTAATTCTAATAGTTATGATTATAGTTACTTCCTCTATAGATTTTAATGGTTTAATAAATTATATATATCATATCGATTTCACTTTTAGTTTTTTTATTCTTATTCTTAGGATTTCACCACAAGACACTAATAATAAAATCCCTATATATAGTAACAATAAGTGGAATAATCTGAGCATGGTTAGAGATATATTATTACCAGGATTGGAATACATAAGGGACACAATGATTATTGAATTTTCCTATCCAAAATGACACAACCAGATAAGTGTAGTTTGTGAGATATCATTTAATTAGGGGAAGAGTGTGTAATAGTTTAAATAATTATTCAAAATTTGAATAATTTAATGATCTAAGGCTGTTCAACTATTCATAAAAATAATTTCAAATCTAATCAATTGCATCCATTGATTCCACAATTTAATCCCACTAAACTTGATAAAAACACATCCCTAGTATAGTCTTCCCCAAGGAAAACCAATGTCCCACTTTACCACATTTTAATTGGTCGGAAAAAAATTGATTTTCTGGAATCCCCAAAACTAGTTGAGCATTATACCGGGAACCATTTATGTGGAGTCTATTTTTATTGTATAAATTTTCATTAGGTTGATCTCAAATTACTAGATGTTCTTGTTCCAACCACATTGGATATGATCCTGAGTTTTAGAGAACTATCATTATAAGACATTGAACCTTACAAATCCTTGAGCAAGGTGAAATAGAGTTTGAGAATATCCAGTTGGAAAACTCACCTTCCTAAATTTTTTTCTTCCAATAGAGTTACATTACAAAGTGAAAATATAGAAGATTATCTTTCTTCAATAAATAAAACTTTTAGGGAAATATATGAACATAATTTCATCATTAACAACCCGAAAATTCAAATTGAATGACTGATAGGATTGAGAACTAAAAATTAGAATGATATTAATACAACCTATTTTCCATGGAATAACATGTGAAGAACCCAACAGTCATATAAGAGTGTTCAAATAATATTGAAATATATTCAAAACCAGAGGAGTTCATGATGATCAAATCAGTTGGAAGTATTTCCCATTATCTTTTGGATGGGAATCCAAGGAGTGTCTCCACAATATACAATAAAGATAAGACACATCATGTGATGATCTATGAAGGTAATTAATTATAAATCAATTCCCCACTACAAATAGTTCATGACTAATAAAGAATATCTAAAAATAAAATAATAATGTGTAGGAACCATTTCTATGTTTTGGGAAAGGTTAAATAAGTTAAATATATCATGCCCACAACTATTATATAAAGAACATTAATTCATGGTATTATTTTACCAAGGATTAATGGATATAGAACGGAATCTACTAGATTATTCTCCAGGAGGAGCACTAATTGATAAGTGATAGGATGATGTTTGGGAATAGATTTTAGGAATCTCCTGAAATTCTAAATAATTCATTACAAGAACTGTAAATAGAGGTGTACATGAGTTAAAAAATTCTTAATATATTTAACTAAAAAAATTGAAGAAATAACTTATCTTATAAGTAATCTATCTATGAACAAGGTATAGGATAAATCCCCTAACAAACCACCTCATGTTTTCTAACTTTTCTATTCTTAGCAGCACAACACTGATGAAATCCCTCATGTTCATGGGATTTAAATATATGATTCCATATACCTGTGGTAGATCTAGAATCAACCGAATAGAAGACATGGATTTTGAGAATTACCCACTAATAAATTTCAAGTTAGGAATCAATATCTAC
Organism: Viscum album; assembly: GCA_963277665.1. Classification (NCBI taxonomy): domain Eukaryota; kingdom Viridiplantae; phylum Streptophyta; class Magnoliopsida; order Santalales; family Viscaceae; genus Viscum; species Viscum album. The sequence continues at coordinate 1,551,565,574 of OY728160.1, forward strand.
AAAGGCCACCATTACATCATGTATTCCCACAAGACTATCACTATCCTTTCCATATTGTAGAGTCAATGTTTCCAACTATTCAAAATCTAATAGAGATGATACTCTCAAGAGCCTTCCATGTATAACATAATGATACAGGTGAAATAATTTCATAATGGACAATATTCAACTCACCCCACTCATGGATCAATGTTGAAGAAATATAATGTACACTTTGACTTGCTCATGACCACAATCAATAATATTGTAAATCACTGCTCTGGTAAGATTCATGGTCGACCAATTCCTAATCCAAAATCAGATAGTAGTTTTACTATATTGAGGAGTGACATTGTTTTGGAAACCAGTAAAGGATTATCCCTAATTATCGAATCTATATATGAATAACAACATGTACTTGATGAATCATCATAGGACAAATAACCTAAGAAGTAATATATATAAGAATCATCAAAGAATGAAATAGGGGAATTCAAAATGAAAAAAAAACATAAACCCAAATATCCATTCCTTTTTAAGGATGAAAAATTACAAGGATAAAAATGAAGATTGTTTTCTTCAAGTGATATTAAAGGTGTTAAAAAAGTATACATCAATATTCCCTTATTGGAGTCCATATTCACAATTCAAATGTAAGAAAAGTTAATTAAATTCAAGTTTACTGAGTGAAGAAGATTACAAGGAAATGAAGAGGTTTTTTTTGTTACGAATGTCTTAGAACTTTTTACCATATATATTAATATTAAATTAAAAGATACAAGTTCTTTCATTGTCCCTTTCATGATAGGAGAGATAACATTTTCTGATGCACTGTGTAATTTTAGAGCCACAATTTAAGTAAATCCTTATTTCATCAATTTTTATTTGGAGATAGATTAAATCAAACCCACTCAAGTGGTTGTGAAACTCATCAATCGATCCACTTCCTACCTAGTATATTTTCTTAAAGAAGTAATGGTATGTGTAAAAAGATATCATTTTCCTACTAACTTTTATATTCTAAATATATAAGAAATAAAATGTAAATATCACAACAACATCACTAAACATATACTATTCCTCAAAACATATAAAACTATAATAAATGTATAATAATTAATTCATTCCATGAATTTTGTTGAGGAAACATTGGATTTGAATATCCATGACTCATGGAAACTCTCATATAAGGGGAAATCAATTTTTACATTTAAACATTTTAAATCACCTTGTTCTTTATGAGATGAAATTGAAATGTTTGATAATATAATAAGATTCTTGGAATAATTGTAAAAATCAAACCATCATGATGAATATGTTTTTCAAAATGATCTTAATCGAGAAACAGTTTTGTGTGTTGATCTATTTTTATAAAACGATGACAGTTATATTGATGTGTTAATCAAGTCTACAACATATATTTCTGCCTTGGATTTGATGGTTTCCAACATGGAGAACTCTGAACTAAAATAATCACTATAAAATCAACTAGAACTGATACATTATATAGTTCCATCTAACATGAAATATATAATTTAATGGAAATTCGGAAACTACTAGTAATAATCTCAAATAATTTAGATCCTATCCACAAATTCCAACTTTTGAAAATTCTAAAACATAATGCTAGGGGTATATGGTGGAAATTAGGGTACATTCCAGGAATTTTTCCCTATCACCTCCATACAAATTTTTTTTAGTATAGTTGAATCCAAACTACTGAAATAGCCTGATGTAAGGATCAATTTAACCCTTATCTAATTAGATACAAAAAAATTAAAAATACACATAATAGTTGGAATAATCTACCCCATATAAAACTATAAATGGGAGAGTCCCATTCAAATTGTCCCAAATAAAATTGGTTATGAATTTATGGAAAATGACATAAATGAGTTAGTGACCACAATAAATTTTAATACCTATAGAGTCTGTATTGATTATAAAAGGTTTAACCGGTTCTCCAGATATTTTTTACCATACACATTTTTGAAATTAGGGAGGCCCCCAAACTCATAAAAGAAGTTGGAAGTGGAGAAAAACAATGGGGGTTGAAACCTCATATCCAAATAAAAATGAGGATTCTTTTCTAGAATATCCCAACAGTGGATAATAATCAAACTTATAGATCCATTTAGATTCATGTCCACAAGTATAATCTAGTTCTTATAGGGATCACTAAACCAAAAAGGATATTTTCCTCACAATTTACTAGTCTAAAAATCATGGTTTTCATTTGTAGGTTATTAATTATTCTCTGATAGAGTTTAAAATTATATGGGTTTTGGCACATTCCTCATTTGTAAAGCCTTGATTGGTTGTGTCTAGTGAGAAACATGTTTCATGTGCCTTTAAATTCATAAAAAGACAACACATATGTTCCATGAAATATGCTTACAACAAGTATCATGATCATATAAGTACTTGGATGGAAATTTAGTCTCTCAAAGCTAATATCACTGGTGCATGGGTTACCCTTGGCTACATTACAGAATTTCTGAATCCAGGTGAAAAAATGGGTATTGTGGCTAACTCAATATCCTCAAGAGAATTAAATTATTATATTTAATATAATGGCTTCATGGAAGGGAATCAGGTGGCTGCCACATATACATGGTATAGGAGGCATCCCAATGGAATTTTTGAGAGAAAACATGATAGATATTTTGTAAATGATTCTTCATGGGACACTTTAGACTCTATTTCTACCACAAACTTGTCATGACATAATTATTATCATCATAAAACTCTGATTGGTATTATGTGAATGGACTGTAAGACTCTGATACATTTATTGGTTCAACAATTCTTGGGTGTCTTGTCTTGAGTGTGCTATAATTATTCATGAATTTTTGAGGTCAGTTGATTATAAGAATTATAATTTATTTTTCATTATTAAACTCAAATTGATTAAATTGATTTTTGAAAAATTGGAGCAAATAACAACTTATCTCTCTTGATATTGATATTTCCTCTCTTGAGGCATATCTTCAGAATTCTTATGAGCATAATAATTTAAATGATTTTTTTGATAGATTTATGAAGGATGTTGAGATGATAAAAAATTTAACAACCTCTTCAATATTGAGAATGTCATGAAAAGAGATTCCTTTATAGAAAAATGGAAAAAAGGGTGGAAAAAATTCAATGTTCTTAAATTCCCTTCAAAGAGATATAATGGCCTCCAATGTCCTTATTCAGAAATGGTGATATATTATGGACAATTGGAAGTCCCTCTTAGACCATGTTGTCTCTTACAATAAGAATATCATAAATGGTTCCTTTGTTACTTTTTATTTGGTTGATGGTATTATTCCAAAGCTGGTGGATCATGAGGAAAAATCAAGGATTATTTCTTCTCATTTGGAATTAGAGATTAGGGAGGCAGTTTTTAGTCTCAAATATAAATATTCCCCTAATCCTGATGGGTTCACCTACTTTTTTTCAATTATATTGGGATATTGTTCAGGATGATGTCTGCAGGATTGCTTGTCACATTTTTAAAAGTGGTTCACTTATCTGAGGGATAAATTATCAATTCATATCCCACATTTAAAAACTCAATAATTCCAATGAGTTCATATATTTAGGCCACTTTATTTGGTCTATACCATTAATAAAATTATTAGTAAAATACTTGATAATGGGCTGGTCCCTATTTCAAGTGTGATTATTTCTCCAAATCAATTTGGATTCATTTACAAGGTTCTTGCAATGTTTGGGTTTGATGATGTTTTATTAAATGGATTAAAATTATTTTGGGGTATTCTCATGTATATATTATTATTAATGGATATCCTGATGGATTATTTTCATCCTCTAGGGGTGTAAGGAAAGGTGAACCTCTATCTGTAGTTATTTTTTCCATATTATAGGGTTGTCCTAGTAGACTTCTTTCCATCATGGCTGCCAATGGGAAACATAAATCTTTTTGTGTTAGTTAGGGGGATTTCTACTTCTAGTCAACTTCTCAATACAGATGAAATATTTATCCTCACTCAAGTGAACAATCGTAATATAAAAAACATCATGAAATACCTATCTCATTATATAGTGCTATCAGGTTGGGACATTAGTTGGAAGTAGTGTTTCATCTTCTTCCATAAGCACATTCATATTTCTAAGAAAATTGATTCTAATAGTGAACTGACTATTGGGGGGGGGTTATAAGTTTTAACTATATTTTTTGACTGTGATTTAGGTATGGATGATAGATTTTAATTTTGAAGGTATCATTAGTCATATTATAAGGAATCTTTCTTCCTAGAAAGGTAAATATTTCTCTTTGGCTAGTATAATTATCTTAGTGAAAACTATTACCATTTCTAAATTTTTACACTAATTAATTTTTATCAATTACCTAATTATTTCATAAAAGTATTAATGTTACCAACAATAAAATTATTTGGAGTTGCATTATTCTAGAATGGAAGATATCCACTGTCTCCTAGAATACTTGCTGCACGCCCAATGAATTCAATGGATGGGATTAAAGTATGTTGTGCTTCAATGAATCATTGCATGATATTTACATGTTTAGACACATAAATGGGAATTATGAAGCTCATGTATTTATTTGTGATAGATTTATGATCAGGCTCAAAACCAAGAATTATAACTTTATTTGTTCTTCTATTTGGTCTTCCTTTAAATCCAATTTCCCATCAATTGTTATTCATTCTAGATGGATGGTACACAGAGAATCATCTCTCAAATTTTAGAATAAAAATTGCATTGGAGTCCCTATATTAGACTACCTTAGAGATGATTTTACTAATATTGATTTGGGAATATCAACCAATTATCTATAGAATAATATGGATGTTCATTCGAATCACATTAATTTTTTTTGTAGCTACAATTTATCATAAATGGGTGATTTATAAGAATTGGAACCGACATTGAATGGTGTACAAACTTCTATGATTTTTATCAAAATTACATTTTTCTTGATATTTATATTAAATTTTGAATCAGGGAGAATAGGCATCTTATTACACCTTCTAGGTGTGTCCTCATTTGGTGGTTAGTGCACAGGAATCTTCTAATGGATTCTTTAAAGAAAAAATGTGCCCTTTCTATTTGATCATCAAGCGTTCTCAGTCATAGAAAATGTAAGGATATTGATCACATATTTAAAAAATGGGTCATATTTTTATCTATGTGTAATTCTCTATCAAAAAAAATTAAAATAAATCTTCCTCAGACAACCTCTCTTACGTAATTCCTCAACTGATGTTTAAATATTACTCCCTCTTATCATCTTGTTTAGTCTCTTTCTGGTTGTTTCAATGGTGGTAATTTTTATCATTTGATAGGATCTATAGCGAACCTAGTATTTTACACATATCAATAGATGATTTTAAGCATAATTAAACATCAAATTATAATACAAGGATCATAATGTCTAGTGTCATGGATGTCTAGGTTCACAAAAATGAAAAATGGAACTAAATAAAACATTTATTTATTTAATATTCATATAGATATTTTAAATTCCTTTGAGACCATAAATTGACATAGGATAACCTCATGATAACATAAACAAAGGTATGGGCTTAAATATTAGTATGGGAGATAAACATTAAAACAAATCCTGGCACATTGGTTGGTAGAGATAACATAATGATGTTAAAATCCATGGAACTTGACTAAACATGAGGAATCATGATCATGGGATCATATAATAAAAGATTAATAGTAATGTGGACGCAATATATAACATGACATTAGCATGATTCAAGGATTGTTTCACATATAGGATCACGATTCCAGGATTGTTGCATATAGAGGAGCATGAGTTAAGGATAACCACCATAATCATTTCACATAGAACATTATTCATGGCTAACCACTAAGATAATAGAAAATAATGTCTCATGAGACTAAATATTACTCAATGCATTATATTTCTATCTATGTTCACCCATAATAACATTTTAATGATTATGTATTCTACATGGATAATCATAGATAAGGAATCAAGAATAAACATAAGGGTTACCCATGAAATAATTGGGTGTTATAATCATGTCAAAATTAATAATAAATGGGAATATCATAAAAGTGTCCATTAAAGAATGGATTTAGAACATACATGAAAATTTTGAAAAGAAAAATAGGAATAGATCATGATTATTTTTGTCCAACTGAAATGATAACATGTAAAAAAGGTTCGTAAGAATCTTTAGGATTAAAACATTTTAGTGTGTTTTAAGGAAAGTACTAAAGAGCATTTAAAGAAGAGTAGGGAAAGATATTTTATATAAAATAAGAAGTGAAACAAAAAAATATTTCACAATAAAATCATTTATTTAGAAAAAATGGTGGCTTAAAACATATTAATGTGTGGACATGAAATTGGACAAAAATTTAGGTAGTTCCCTTATGTCAGGTTTGCTCACAAGGAAAATTGAACGTGGAACATTTTAAAAAAATTTATATACCTAAAAAAGAAGGACGAGTGAATATGGATACATGATTTTGGAACATATATATTATTTATAAGATATTCATAAAAATAAAAGAATGTTTCATTTGGGTAAGACGAGAGAAAGACTAACCTAAAGGAATAATGGAGGTTCGATTAGAATCCCTTACCTTAAGACTGAAGGTTCCCTTTACATGATCTTAATGTCCTAGATAATAAACATAAATTCATTAATTAATAATTAAATAACACTATATAAATGTATTTTATTTATTATACCTTTATTATGTTCATTTATGGATTTTTTATGGGTTAAGAGATTCAATTTCATTATTTGGGAGCGTTGGTTTCCTTTGTTTTCATGATCCGTTTACTTGTATACATGTATGGAAGATCATGTAAAGTGGAGGTAATTATATATAATTTAACATATATGTTATTAATGATATTAAAAGGCTTAATTAGTAATATATAACCTTTTTTATATGGAATGAGGATGAATCATTAGATAAATAATTAATGATAATCATTTGGATTTATTTTGGCAGTTTTCGATCACAACAAAATAATTTTGTACCATAATTTATAATGAACTATATAAAATGATTCCAAGAAATTAAATAATATATAATAATTATATTATAATCATTATCAACTATAAAAATGGTTTCATTATCATCCTTGAATACGGAATTGAAATATCAAAGATCATCATCCATGAATGTGGTAAATCAACAGCTTACATACAATGTTTTAATTCTAAAAATAAAAGAGAGGGGAGAAGAGATTAGATAAATAATTATTTTATGAATAAGATAAAATTTAAGTATATATAATATTCTAGAGTTTTCTTTCCACTTGAATTAATTTATGTGAGAATAAGCTAAGAAATTAAAAGATCTTGAAATTGAAAGAAAAAGAAGAGGGTTTTACCTCTTGATCCCTTCCCCTTGAGAACCCCATTAGGGGTTGGGTTTTGGTCATTTGATAATAATAAAAGATCATGTATGTGAGGAAGTGACTTGGTAGTATATTTAAACATAAATTAGACAAGTCACATGGCTTGATAGGTGTTAGGAGAAGACGTGACGAGGGGTGATTTCTATAGTGGAGGAGAGGGGTGTTTTCTCATTACATAAATTTTATTATTTTTCTCAATAAAAGAAATAGGGTTGAATCATAGGACTAAATATATTAAATATATCTTGTGAGTTCAAAAAAATGGTACTTAAACCATACATGACTAATGTAATAGTGTATTTAACTTATAATGTATATAAACTGTAAATTATTGTATTTCACTATCCACTAAAAAAATCATGCATTTTAGAAAAATACCAAAAAACCACCCAAATAATTTTTCAATGTGTAGAATTAAAAAATTAACTCATTTTTATAAAAATAATTTTCTAAATATAATAAATTTAATTTTAAATTAATATCATACTTTTCTAAAAAAAACATATTTTAAAATTATAACTGATTTTATAACACTTTTAAAAATTAACTACTGTCCCATGAAATTATATTATAATCATAAGACATAAAATATTAATTTAGGAATAGTTTTTATGAAAATAAATTTTCTTTTCAACTATTAAATTAATCATAAAATTTTAATTATAAATTTATGACCTACAAAAATACCAACACATATTTAATAAATTTGAAAATATTTATTTACTTATAGTATGATATAATTATATCATATTGACCTTTATAAAATGGATAAATTTTATATATACTTTCAAAGGTGATGTTACTATTTAATTGTTTAGTTTACTATTCATATGGGTCATGTTAATATTCTAATTTCCATGTTAATATTCTTTTTATATATGATTCATAACTTCTAGAAATTACTTTTATTTACTTAATTATTCATTTATAGAGTTTATATTATGTTTTTAATGTGATTTTATGTGATTATACAATATGAAATAACAATAATCTTGGTATTCTATTGATAAAACATTGTGACGTTACATTCTTTCCCCCTTATGAAATTTCTCCCTTGAAATTTTGTTTTACATTCTATGTTGAAAACATGTTTGGGTAATTTTCCATCACCTCTTCCTCTAGTTCTCATGTAATATTTTTATACTAATGGTTCTGCCATAGATCTTGGACCAGGTGAGTAGTCTTGTTTCATAGAACACTTTCTCTATGATCCAAGATCCTCACTGGCTTCTACTCCTATGAAAAATCATTCTATAACTATACGACCAATGAAGTCAGTACATGTGAATGATATGTTAGGTACATCCTTAAAAAGGATACATGGATTACATCATGTACTTTAGACATTGTAGGTGGAATTTCTAGTCTATAAGCCACAACTCTGACATTATCAAGAATATAAAAGGGGCTGATGTACATGGGATGTAACTTTCCTTTATTCCCAAATATCATGACCTTATTACATGAAAATATTCAAAGGAATACCATGTATCAAACCTTAAACTCAAGGTCCCCTAAACGACTATCTGCATGACCCTTTTGTTGAAATTGTGATGCATTGATGTGATGTTAAATGATTATCACCTTCTCTAACATTTCATCGACCATTTTAGGTCTTATCAGCATACATTCACTAGCATTATCCCAACATTCCAGTGTTCTGCACCATTTCCAATAAAGGGCTTCATATGGAGCCATATGGATGCTTGAGTGTTAAATATTATTGTAGGAGAATTCAACCAGAGGAATATTTTTATACCATACTCCATTAAAATCCATAGAACATTCTCTCAACATGTCCTCTAGAGCATGTTGGAGACATTTCCAGAACATCGTGGTGAATCTCAAATCTTGATCAGACACAATCGATAGTGGAACTCCATGTAGCCTTACCACATATTTGATATATATTTGTGCATGTTTATCCAATGGAAAATCCTCTCGAATTGTGATAAATTGATATGTATTTGTATGATGATCTACAATAACCAATCTAGCATTGATTCCTTTGGATTTTATTGGTAGTATAGTGAAAAAATTCATTGTGATGTTATCTCGTTTCCATGTTGGTATGGGTAATGGTTACATAATCCTTTTAGACTTTTTTCATTCAGTCTTCACTTAATGAAATATCAGAAACATTGATGTATATTCAACGATCTTATTTATCATATTGTCCCACCAATATTTCTCTAAAATATCTCAATATATCTTTGTGCTCCCTGGGTGAATAGACAAAGTTGAGATATATGCATCATCTAGAAGGAACATATTTATAAATGGATCAGATGGTACACATAGTCGTAAACCAAATCCTATGATTCCATCCTTGCCTATCTTGAACTAGGTTGATTCCACATTTCTAATAGGTTACACCATTTTCTGAATATCCAAATCATTTCTCTAAGCATCCTTTAATTTATTCATGAGTGGTGGTTGATCAATCAGTTGAGAAAGGATTGATGATGTTCGTCCCTTAATTATTACCATTTCCATCATTTTCATGACTATGAAGATTTTATCCTTCCCTATTCTCTTCATGGATAAACATGGAGGATCCTTTTTACTAATAGAATCCACTACCTTATTTTCCTTACCATTATAGTAGTGAATTGAGCAATTATAATCTTTGATGATGTTTAACCATCTTCACTAGCTCATATTAATATCCTTTTGTGAGAATATATATTTGAGACTCTTATGATTTGTATATATATCATACTTATCCCGATAGAGATAATGCCACCAGGGTTTCATTTCAAAGATCACAACTACCAACTCCAGTCATGCGTGGGATAGTATTTATCATGTATTTTCAACATCCTTGAGGCATAGGATATGACTTTAAAATTTTGTATCAATACACATCCTAATACATTTTTTGAATCATTTCTATACACTAGAAAGTGTTATCCACTTTTCATTACTGTGAGTATTGACACAGGGATAACCTCTTTTTTCACTCCTTAATGCATTCGTCTCATTCTTGAGTCCATACAAACTTCACTGCCTTCCGTTTCTGCTTGGTTATTGGGTTTTAAAATTGTAGTAATTTCTTAAAAAATTGGTGTAAATACATAGCTTGACCAAGAAAGTTATGTATATCCATTATAGATGTTTTCCCAGGCTACTCTCTAATTGACTTTTCCTTGGAAGGGTCCACAAATATTCCTTTACTGGTGATAAAATTACCAGTAATTATACTTACATCATCTAGAAATATTATTTATTGTACTTTGAAAAATGTTTCTCTCTTTTCAAACTCTTTAGAATACTATTTCAATGCTCCTCATGTTGTTTATTCCACTTGGATTATATCATAATATCATCAATAAAGAATAACTCATATTCTTTGAGGTAATATTTAATTAATCTATTTTTTAAATCCAAGAAAATTATTGGAGCATTAGTGAGTCTGAAGGGAATCAAAATGAACTCATAGTATCCATACCTTGTTCAAAATGAATTCATTGTAATATCTTCTTTCATATCCTTTAATTAGTAGTATCTTTACCGAAGGTTCACCTTATAGAAATAACTGGCCCCACATAGCTGATCGAACAAGTCATATATCAGATGCATGGAGTAATTTTTCATTACCATGATTTTATTAACCTCACGAAAAATAATGGTGAGGTACATTGATCTGTACTTATTCTTAATTAAGTGGACTGCTGTACCCCATAGTAAATCACTCAGGAATATAAAACCCTTCTCTATATTCTATTATAACTACTTCATAAGCTCTTCCAGCTCTACTATGGCTATTCTATAATGCGTCTTTGACATAGAAAGATATCTAGAAATATGTTCAATTGAGAATTCAACCTCTTGGTCAGGAGGAAGACCAGACCACTTTTCAAGGAACACATCAATGTATTTCATTACAATGGGAATGTCTTCGAGCATGATTTTCTCCTTTGTCTCAATAATTTGAGAATGATATTTGTACTCATAAGGAAATAATATCCAAACTGGAGACAGTGATTCTGAAGGATATTCATCTTCCTCTTTACACTCATACATGATACGAGGATGCTATGGGATGTGAATAGTGATCTTCCTTTCCCAATAGTTAATGTGGTCTTAATATAAATATAGCCAATCCGTTCCCAAAATAGCATCAAAATCTACCAAAGGGGGTACGAAAAAATTTAATGGGAGGTTCAGTCCACAAACATTTACCGGGGAGGAGTTACGAACATTGTATAAAATAATTTCCCCATTCTATGTAATCAAAGATAGATCAACCTTCATATTTTGAGTTGATATTTAAATAGTTATACTAAACTTGTAAGATATGGAAGAATGTATAGATGTAGAATAAAATAGTACATTCTATATTACTGAATGCATAACCAAATAACCTATCACCACATCATTGTTTGACTCCACCTCATTAGTGGTGATTGTATAAGCCCTTCCTTATTTCCTTGAAAGTTGTTGTTGATTGCCTCTCACATCCCAGGGCATAAGAAATTGGTTCAAAAATGACCATTTTGTTTGTAGTTTAAACATTTCACTACAGGCTGAGTGTTGATCTGATCCTTCATTTATTCTTCCATGTCAAAAATATTCTTCATTTCCCATCAGCAATCTTAGCCAAATTCCCCATTATTCCTCGTTTGAATCACTTTTCAGTTCCCTTAGACATATCCTGAGATGCTTCTTCCCACAATTTTGACACGTGGGATATTCACTATTCTTTCCATTTTGGGATTTATTTAATGATCCACCCATATTAGATTCCAGTTTCCACTTTTTTTACCATACCCATGAGACCACTAAGACTTTATAATCTCTATTTCAACCTTAAGAGAATAATGGAAAATCTCCTCATAACTGTCGAAATCTCAAATATCCAATTCTTTTCATAGACTTAGCTTTAGTCTCTTAAAGAAGAGATCCACCTAGATTTTGGTGCTCATGAAAAATATAGAGGTTTATCTTGAGAGCCTTGTAAATTTTCCTTCATAAGCCCCCATGGACTCATCTTACATCTATTTAAATATGTTAAAATATATTTCTATCTTGTGATGGAGGGTTAAAGGAATACATTTTTTGAAAATCATTTTCTTGAAATCCTCCTAATACATGGAATCCATTTCCTTAGTGGACTAAATATTTTTGATCAGTGTCAACCACTAATCATCTTCTCCAACAAATTGATAAACCACCAACATGAATTTCTCTTCTTATGAGCACTAGATGATAGAGATTTTTTTTTCAGTGGAGTTAATCAATTATTTAGTGAGGAGAGGATGAGAAGTTCCACTAAATAAGAGAGGCCTTTTCCAAAAGATGGATTAAACGACAACATTCTCTTTCCTTAGAGAAAGAGGGTATTTAACATGATTCAAGTTATTATTCATAACATGAGTTACCAGAGCTAATAATTTCCAAAAGATTTTAATCACCCATTCCCACCATATCAGGCATATCATTAGGTAATCATCACATTTACTATCACATTGATTACTTTCACCTATTATTATATTAAAAACTATTAATTAAAAAAATTTCAATTAGGGGGCATGAATATTATCTAATAAGAATATCAAAATATTCTTTAATCTAAATGGATAAACTTTTAAAATAAAAATATATCCTAACTTGTGATTCCCTTAGTTTCAATCTAGGTTTTCCATGATATTTTTCTTAACATATATTTTTATGTGTTTTTTCACCCATAATAATGGTCTGTAATGCCATTATGAATTTACCAAAGCATATCCCCCAGGACATTCCAAACATGTGCGCAGTAAGGCCAATTGTGTGTACCAGGTTACCCAGAGTCGGGCTCGGAACACCTTGTTGGTGTTGATACTCCTACGAATATTTTTTCTAGAACTGCATACACTAGTAGTATCCAGACATGGATGTATTTGGTCGATAAAAAACTTACTCTATACATAACACAATTTATGGATTTTTTTATACTTATCCTTATCCCAATTGTTCTTACTAAAGTTATCTGGTCCTAATATCCAAAAATAACTATACATTTCACTGATATAAACTACTGAGACACTATCCTTTTACAGACATCATTATATGACTTTAACCATAATTAAATATAAAATTACAAGCCAAGGATTGTAAAGTCTAGTGTCATAGAAAACGAGGTACATAACACAAAAAACCTGATACAAAATAAAAAATTCTTTATTTAATATTTACAAAGAACTTATAACTTCCTTTTAAGCCCTTAAATCATCATAAGATATCTTGGGGTGAACATGAACAATGGAATGAGATTAAATCCTAGGAAGGGAAATAAACATTAAAAAAAATCTTACTGCATGGGTTAGAAGAAATAACATAATGATATAAAAATGCAGGATACATGACCAAACATAAAGAATCATAATATGTGATCATATAACTAAGGTTTCATAGTAATGTTTTAGAAACGTAAAACAGGAAATTAGTATGAGAATAATCCCATTTGACCTAGAGGATCAGAATTCAAGGATCATTGGACATAGGGGATCACTATTCAAGGCTCACCACCAAGACCGTTTCATATGGATCATGATTCATGGATAACCACCAAGGCTGTTACACATAACATCTCATGAGAATACGAATTACCCAATTCGATGGATCACTATATGGTCAAACCCATCATAACATTATCATATATATGTGTGTCACATGTATAATTAGACATAAGGAATAAAACAAACATAAGGGTTACCAATGGTAAGATTTGGGTATCATAATCATGTCAAAAAGCATAATAAATGGGTGTATCAAAAAAGTTTCCCTAAAAAAATGTATTTATAACATAAATGGAAATTAATAAAGGAAAAATAGTCCTAGATAATGATTTGTGATGTAAAAATGAAGTGATAACACATAAAAATATAACTTAAGAATATTTAGGATTAAAACATTTTATTGCAGTTTAAGGTAAATACTAAAGATAATTTAAGGAATAAGAGTGAATTAAATTTTATATAATACTACAAGTTACCCTAGAATGTTTCATAATAAAATTATTAATTTATAAAAATAAACGTGGAATAAAACAGATTACATAGGGCAATGAAATTGGGTAAGAATTTGGATAGTTCTCTTACGTCGGGCTTGCATATCAAGAAGAATAGAGTAGGGAAACTTTTAAAAACATAAATATCCCCCAAAAATATGGATGATTGGATATTGATACATAACATTAAATCATATAAAAATAATTTAGAATATTTATGTAAAAATAAAAGGGAATTTTTTTTGGGTAAAAAGAGTGAAAGAACAACCCAAAGGAATATTGGAGGTTCTAGTAAAATCCATTATCTTAAGTATGAAGTTGTTCTTCAGTTGATCTTAATTTTCAGGATAATCAAATTATATTCATTTAAAAAAAATCCAAATCTATATATACATGTATTTTATTTATTATAATTTTATTTAGTTCATTTATTTCCTGTATATGGGTTAATAGATTCCATTTCACCATTTGGGAGAATTTGTTTCCTTGGTTTTCATGATCGGTTTACTTGTATATATATATGAAAGATTGTGTAAAGAGGGGGTAATTATCTATAATTGAACATATATGTTATTATTTATATTAGGTAAGTTAAATTGGTCTAATATATAATTTTTATTTATTTAATGAGGATGAATCATTTGATAAATAATTAATGATAATCGTTTGGATTTATTTTGAGGTTTTTGATCACAATGAACTCATTTTGTTTTATAAAATAATATAGTGTGTATAAAATAATTACATAACATTAATTATGATCCAATAAATATATTATAATCTTTATAAACCATAAAAATGGTTTCTTGATCATCCTTGAAGATGGAATTGAAAGATGAAAGCCCATCATCCATGAAGGTAGTAAATCGGAACCTCACAGATGATGTTTTCATTCTAAAAATAAAATATAGAGGAGAAGACATTTGATGAATAATTATTACATAAAAATGTTAAAATTATAGTACATAAAATATACTAGAGTTTTCATTCCACTTGGAATAAACGAAATGAGGGTAAGATAAGAAAAGAAAATATCCTGATGTTGAAAGTAAACAGAAGAGGGTTTTACCTCTTGATTCCTTCCTCTTGAGAACCTCTTTAGTAGTTTGAATTTTGTATTTTGATAAAGAAAAAAGATACAGTACATGCGGTAGTGTCTTGGGATGATATTTTAGAATAATTTGGACAAGTCACAAGGCTTGACATGTGTGAGGAGAAGAGGTTGTGAGGGGTGATTTTTATAATGGAGGAGAGGGGGGCTTCCTCATTACTTAATTAGTTTATTATTTTTCTCAACATAAGAAATAATGTTTACTATTGAGACTAAAAACATTACATAGATCATGGGATTTTTAACCAATGGTGATTACACCCTCTATGACACATGTGATAGTATATTTAACTTATAATGTATATACAACATCAATTATTATATTTCACTATTCACAAAAAAATTACGTATTTTAGAAAAATCCAATAAATTCACTCTAATAATTTTTCAATATGTATCTTTAAAAAATAAACTACATTTAATGAAAATAATTTTCTAAATATGAGAAATTTTATTTTTAAATACAATAATAATTTACTCGAAAAATACATATTTTAAAATTATAATTGATTTTATACCACATTGAAAATTTAACTAAGGACTCATAAAATTAGTTTATAATCATAAGACATAAAATATTAAATTATGGAAAAATTTTATGGAAATTAATTTTGTCATGACCCATCCTCGGGGCCCATTCCATGACTACCCAATGCCCACCTTCCATAGGCCAGGGGCTGGCGACTAACACCAAAGGCGTAATCCTGATAAAAGGGAAGGCATTGCCTTAATCCTGTAACACACACACACACAGTCTGAACACAAGCAGTAGAGGTAAAAACTAAAAATAACCACTATTTAAAACTGAATACAAAAGTAAGTGCTGAAAGGAAAGGGGCCGGAAATAAAAGCCCAACAGTAAAGTACAACTACAGAAAAGTAAACAGCAACTACTGAGTCGTTCTCCAGGAATCCCACCTAAAGGGTGGGTACAAATGGCATCCTCAACACCTCAGGTTCCTCCATCCACTCCGTGTACCTCTCGCCAAGTGGTCCACCTCTGGGTACCGTCCAGCTCCACAACACTCTACCTCGATCAGTGATTTCCATCGTCTGCAACCAACACAACGATGTGCGGGCATTGCCCGTGTAGGGGTGAGTATAATGATACTCAGTAGGGACCCCGAGACCCCCGTAGGTATCCCAAAACCCATGAAGGATAAACCAAAAAAGTAAAGATACAACCACGAAGTATCAAACAACCCTACTTAGGTATATGAACATAGATATACCTAAGTTATCAATCTCAGTTCGACTCCAACTCTCGAGCCCAAGCACAACCCAGTCCACACAGGAAGTTAAGTCAATCACATATATGATAATGATTGAAAGTCAAGACATAGTTCACACAGGTATAAATCTTTCGTATAGCGATAGAGATGATTATATGTAGTCACTGATTGATCTAAGCTGTCAGACCCACACATGACACAAGACCAACTATGATGTCGGACCCACACTGGATACAAGACCAGTTACTCTGTCGGACCCACACATGATACAAGTATAGAGGTCAAACTGCCGGACCCACACAGGATACAAGAAGAGTAGTCATCACAGTCGAACTCACGGAGGATCCCAGTATAGCAGTCATTGCTGTCGAACCCATGGAAGATCACAGTACATTAGTCCTCATTTTCGAACCCACAGAGGAACCCAGTACAGTAGTCGTCGCAGTCGCATCCAGCTCTAGGGTTCCCGCACACAGTATGATCGATTCCGGGAGGGTCATCTCCTTGAGCAATGGGGTTGATACATAAACTATCACTAAGTCCAGATTTTGTGTATCCCGAAGTTCTGTCTCAACATAAGGAACCCAACACGATAGATGACGCGTCAATCAGACCCCCGGTCTGAGAGTTATAAGCATTTCCGCTCCGAGGACCCGGTTGGTTTCAGAATCAAACCAACCCGGACATACCCAAAATTTTCCAAAATCTTGAGTGTGATATACCAAAATGACTGCCTCGATCCAAGGAATCCTACGCAACTGACGATGCGTCGTTAGGAGGTCTGTATCTCATGTTATGGGCAAAAATAAAAAGTAGCCTGTAAAAGGGGGTCTGGGTCCGGTCCGACCCGGGCCAACCCACCTTGGGCCGGCCTGAATGGGGTCGACCCAACCCAGGTCCGGGTCCGGCCCAGTAGGGTGTAGCCCGAATCAACGGCTGTGGCCCGGCCCGCGTGGCTGGTAGCCCGACCTGCGCGCAGGCGGCCCGGCCTGCGCGGCTGGCCGCGGCTCGGCCAGCTGGCCGAGCACGGAGCGGGGGGCGCGACCCCCCGGTTCTTCGAAATGGCGGTGCCAGCAGGCACCGCCCATTCCTCCCAGAACCCGTGGATGTCAGTTTTTCTCCATCACCACGACGGCCTTCTGCCGGCAGCGCGCAAGGGGCGCCGTTTCCCCCAGGCGGCCGACCGGTGTCGGCCGCTGCCTCCGGTCGCTGGCGCCGCTGCGCCAGCGAACCGCGCCACTGCGTTATTCCGCGGGCCACCAGAGTCATTCTGGTGGTCTGTTTTGCCTCCCGGTTACGTCCACGACATCCTCGGGTCCTTCCCTTCACTGCGACAACCTCAAAACGTCATTTCCCTTTCGTTCACCATTTCCAAAATAACCACAAAACAACGAAGGGTCATCAGGATGTGTTTGTTCGGCCCACGCCCTCCACGTTGGGTGATAAAAAAAGGCTGAAGAAAATCCAAATCAATAACTAGATAATTTTATTCACTTAAAATTATAAAAATTCCCCTACCTCGTAATCTGCGTTGAACGTTGACGAGTCACGAAATATAGGCGTTGTGGAATACAGGCGTCGTTCCGTCAACGTTTGAGGGAGTAGAGCTCGAAACGTCTTGTCGAGATGACGTCTTCGGTGTACTTCATGGGTGAGGGTGCCTCCTTTCCTACTCTGGTTGAAGAAGGCGTTGCTTCACGTTCTTCAAGATGTGGAGTGTTCTTCGTTGAAGAATGATGTTCTTCGTTGAAGAACGATGTTCTTCGTTGAGAGAATATTTTTCCTCGAGTTCTTCGTTGGAGAGGGTGATTTCTCTCAAGACTTCCCATAGGAAATTTTCCAACCCAAATTTAATAATAGGCTCCCCAATATTATAACCTTTACATGCATTTCAAAATATTCCAAATGAATTCATGACACCGCAAATAATTAATTAATTTTGTAGTTCAATTAATTAATTAGCAGTGTTGACACATTAAATGAGAGAGAAAGGTGGAATGTTTAACCCTCATCAGGGGGGGGGGGGTTCCAAGGGGAGTTGCAGAGTTGATGTTTGTGTGGGACCCACAAACATTATCCTCTCATGGGAGGTTATGTGGGGTTGGGCCCCACCACCATCCTACCTTTAGAGATATAAACCACAAAATATATAATAAAATTGTGCAACACAACAATTTTATTTAATTTGTTACGAATCCACAAATTATAACTTCTTCTCTCGACCAAACGCAACTGCGGTAAAGGTCTCCTTAAGTGAATACCGATGCTGTGAGTTCTTCGGTGTCCTCATATTTCAATTCTGAGCACCGGTTCAAGATATAGAAAAACCCGCATGTATGTTTACTGAACGTACCGAACAAAACATCAGAAATTGATTCTGGGCACATCAGGCCTCAGAATCACACGCCGTTAGAAACTGCGGACTCGAAAAATTACAAAGAATTTAAGGAAAAAAATTTCCTTGAAATTTCTAGGTCTTTACATTACCACCACCCCAGGGCTTTAAATCCCTGTAAAGCTACAACACACACAAGGGAAACAAATGGGGGTACTGAGCATGCATCTGAGCCTCCCACTCCCATGTGCTCTCCTGGAGGTTCCTGTGCTACCAGTGAATGCGCACCATAGGAATAGTCCATCCATATAGGACCTGCTCTTGTCGATCCTCGATCTCCACTGGGACCTCCTTGAAAGTCTCCCCTTCATCGATGTCCAGCTCACTGTGGTCGATAATGTGGGACGGGTCGTGCACGTATCTCCTCAGCTGAGATACGTGGAAGACGTCATGCACCCGGTGCAACTGTGGTGGAAGGGATAGGTAGTAATCCACCTCACCTACCCTGCTAAGGACCTAGAACAACTTGATGAAAAGAAGATATAATTTTCCACCCCGACCAAATCTCCATATACATCGTCGTGGTGAGTCCCGTAGGAAGACGTGGTCGCCATCCTTGAACTCTAGTGGTCTCCGTCTCCTATCAGCATAAGACTTCTATCTGCTCGGTGTAGTCTTTATCCGCTCCTGGATGATATGCACCTTCTCCGTCATAGACTTAACCATCTCTGGTCCTACAAGTTCTGACTCCCCTAGGTCAGTCCATCACAGAGGTGATCTGCAAGGTCGGCCGTACAGTGCCTCGTAAGGGGCCATCCTGATGGTAGAGTGGTAGCTGTTTTTTATACAAAATCCAAAAAGGGTAAGTGATCCTCCTAACTATGACCAAAGTCATGGAAACATGCACATAGCATGTCCTTGATTGTCTGAATGGTCCTCTCAGTCTGACCATCCATCTGAGGATGGAATGCGGTGCTCAAGCGAAGCTGCGTCCTGAAAGCCTCCTACAACCCCTTCCATAGCCGGGAAGTGAAACAGGCATCTCGATCGGAGACGATAGTCGATGGCACACCATGAAGTCGTACGATCTCCTGAATGTAGAAGCATCCAAAGCTCCCTAATGAGACCTGCTCTCTGATCGGTAGGAAGTGGGCCGACTTGGTGATCTGGTCGACAATCACCTAGATAGAGTCATGTCCTCTGGATGTACATGGAAGCCCCGTCACAAAATCCATGGATATTCTGTCCCACTTCTACTCTGGGACCTCTAACGGCTGTACCAAGCCTACTGGTACCTGGTGCTCCACTTTCATTAACTGACAAGTGAGGCACTGTGATACAAACTCTGTTACCACCTTCTTCATACCCGGCCACCAGTGCTGTCTTATGAGGTCCTGATACATCTTCGCCACTCCTAGATGTACTGCTATAGGGGAAGTGTGAACCTCCATCATCACTTCCTCATGTAATGCAACTGGTACTATGGTATGTCCTATGAAGAGAATTACATTCTCCCCAGCTTCAGAAAACCCATCAGGTGCCTTCCCTGAGGATATCTGAGCACGTCACGTCTCACAGTCAACGTCCCCACGTTGTTCCTCCCTGACCCACTGATGTAGTGGAGGAGTGATTGTGAGAGACTATAGGAAGGATGCTCCATCTCTATCCAAAAGGGATATCTGCAACGCGACCAGCTACTCTGTTGCCTCTCCTAGCAGCTGAATGCTCGATCTCCTGTTGAGAGAATATGCTACAATGTTCCCCTTCCTAGGAGTATAGACTATCTCTAAGTCATAGTCCTGGAGGAACTCGATCCATCACTGCTGTCTCAGGTTCAAGACCTTCTGTGAGAAGATGTACCTGATACTCTGGTGGTCAGTGTAGATTGTAAAACACTCACCCATAAGATAGTTCTGCTACATCTTCAAGGCGAATACCACTGCTACTAACTCCAAGTCATGGGTAGCAGAGTTCTACTCATGCTATCTCAACTACCGTGAACCATAGGCCATCACTGCTCACTCCTGCATCAGGACACACCCGAGTCTGATCCTTGATGCGTCTAAGTAAACTATGTACTCAATGCCCTCCTCTGGTAGCCTCAAGATGGGTGCACTGGTCAACCTCTGCCTCAGCTCCTGAAAGCTCTGTTGAAATCTCTTTGACCATACGAAGGTTTTTCCCTTCTTCGTCAAAGCTGAAAGTGGTGCTGCAACTCTGGAGAAGTCTGGCACAAATATCCGATAGTACCCAGCCAGAACTAGAAAACTCCGAACCTCCATCACAATCCTGGGTGGCTCCCAAGAAAGTACTGCCTCGATCTTCAATGGATCCACTACTACCCCAGCCTCCAAGATGACGTGTCCCAAGAAGTGAAACTCTCGAATCCAGAACTGGCACTTCGAGAGGTAAATATAAAGTTGGTGCTCTCGGAGTGTGTCCAGTACTACCTACAAATGGTAGGCATGCTCCTCCTCAGTAGTAGAGTAAATTAGTATGTCGTCGAGGATGACTATGTAAAACCAATCGAGGTAAGGCTGGAAGATCCTATTTATGAGACTCATGAACACTACTGGAGTGTTGGTTACGCCGAAGGGCATAACCAAAAACTCATAGTGGATATACCGATACCTGAAGGTCGTCTTCTGCATATCCTCATCTTGAGCTCTGAGCTGGTGATAGCCTGACCTGAGGTCTATCTTTGAGAACCATCGTGCTCCCTTGAGCTAATCAAAGAAGTCGTCAATCCTCAGGAGTGGGTACTTGTTCTTCACTGTCAACTTATTCAGGCAACGGTAGTCGACACACAGTCGCAAGCTCCCATCCACCTTCTTGGAGAACAAAATCAGAGATGCCCAGGGTGAAACATTGGGTTGGATAAATCCCTTTCCCTGAAAGTCCTCCAGCTGTACCCGTAGCTCATGAATCTTGGCTAGAGACTTTCGATATGCTTGAGTAGATATCGGTGCTCTCCCGGGGTACAGGTCGATTTATAATTCTACCTATCAGCGAGGAGGTAGCCTTGGAGCATCGTTAGGGAAAACATCTGCGTAATGATCCACCATAACAGGAAAACTCAGACTCTGCACATCAACTGCTCCGAGGATGAGACTAGCCAACTGATGTGTGATAAACTGCCCCCTCCTCTGTGTAAGTCCATCCCACACTACAAAGGATCCCTTATCACCAGTGAAGGTGAACCTGGTCCCATCCGTGTGGATACACCACAATTTGCACCTAATACAATCAATCTGAGCATGAACTGTGGATAACCAGTCTATACCCAAGATGATGTCGTAAGGCCTCGACGCCGCTACAAGAAGATCCCAGCCGAAGCTATCGACTCCTAGAGTAAGCCCACACTGCCGGCACCAGTGTGTAATCATCGAGTCTGCTCCCGTAGGAGTCTCTAGCCGTAAGGATCGAGCCAACGGCTCTGTCGGAATCTCCGAGCTCCGAACAAGGGAAGCAGCAATAAAATAATAACTCGCACATGTGTCTATAAGTATTGCATCAAGGGTGTCATAGACATAGATAATACCTCGAATCATCTCAGGTGTGCCATGGTCATAGGCCTCAACTGCCTAGAGATGAGCTTGCCTCTGTCCGCCAGCTCCCTGTGGTTGGGGTGGACCTCCTTGTGGTGGTGGTGGTAGAGCCTCAAAATGTCATCCACAACCCGCTGCTCGGCGAGCTCCTCTGACACGTCTGCCTTCTCTTAGCGGAACACCACAGTCAAACCTCCACCTCTGCCTGGGAGGTACCTCTACTATCTGATGCTCATCTACATGGTGGGTCAGGTAGTCACGAGCCATGTGGCCCTACCCGCCGCAAGCATAGCATTGACTGCTCCTCGTAAGGCTAGCTCTATTTCGTGTGCCCTGCACAACCGAACCTATATCCTGATGTCTCCCACCTGATGTCCTAGTCCACTTGGACCTCTATGTCAACTGTCTACTTCCAGCTGTAGAAGATTCCACTACGTGTCGTCCTGTGGTGGGTCTCACCGCTGTTGACTGCTTAGCAATAAAAATCTCCACTAGAAGGGCTCGCTCCTGCACCCCCGCCTACGTCGGGATGCTGAGGGGAATCATCGTGGCCCTGATCTCATGTCTGAGTCCCTGGTAGAAGGTCCATGCCCGGAAGAATGGGTCCCATACCATATCCGTGGAGTAACATTAGAGGTCGGTGAACCTCACTGAGTACTGAGCTATTGTAATGGTTCCCTGCTGCAGATGTAGTAACTCTTGAATCTGCACCGCACAAAGGGTGGCTGGAACAAACTCCGAGCGGAAGAGACTCTCGAAGTATGTCTAGAGTAATGATGCCTCGTCATGAACCTGGAGCATCGGGCTCCACCATCTGCCTACTGCCACATGCAGGAGACTCACAAAAAGGATCACCATGAGGTCAGCTGGTGTCCCTACCAATTTGAAAACTCTCACGACAGCCTCCAGCCAATCCTCAGCTACCTGTGGGTCCGTCTCTCTCCGGAACCTGGGCGGCCTCAGGCGTTGGGACTCATGAAACACACTTAGGCAGCGTGCACTCTCTACTACTGAAGATGGTGGTGTCGGTGGCCCAGTGGGTAGTGGTACCACTGGTGCCTCCACTATGATGGGGCCCTGTACTGAGGCCTCGTCGCTCAGTGGGCTACCATATTGTATGAAACTCGAATCCCTAGCTGGCTGCCTTTGTGGGGCCATCCTGAAAAGAAACAGGTGTGCCACAGTTAAAACCATATACCTGGTGAGCTGACACAAAGTAATCATGAAGAATTTTTTTTCAAAGGAATCACACACACAATAAGTGTTTTCGTGCATTGAGTTGGAAATCAGAGGTCAGGGTCCTGGTGTATGGATACATCGGCCGCCGCACCAACCCTGGACTGCTTGGACTGAAAACCACATTCAATACTCTTAACACTATTTCTTCACAGAAAAGAATTAGAGTATACGTTCTGTGGTAGAACCGACTCCTATGATACCAATTTGTCACGACCCATCCTCGGAGCCCGTGCCGTGACTACCACAAGCCCACCTTCCATAGGCCAGGGGCTGGCAACTAGCACTAAAGTCGTAATCCCGATAAAAGTGAAGGAATTGACTTTATACTATAACACACACACAGTCTGAACACAAGCAGTAGAGGTAATAACTGAAAATAAGCACTGAGTAGAACTGAATAAAAAAGTAAGTGCTGAAAGGAAAGGGGCCGGAAATACAAGCCTAGTAGTAAAGTACAACTACAGAAAAGTAAACAGTAACTACTGAGTCGTCCTCCGGGAATCCCACCTGAAGTGTGGGTATAAATGGCCTCCTCAGAACCTCAGCTCTGTTCGCTCTGTGTACGTCTCGCCAAGTGGTCCACCCCCGGGTACCGTCCAGCTCCACAACACTCTACCTTGATCAGTGTTGTCCATCGTCTGCAACCAACACAATGAAGTGAAAGCATTGCCTATGCAGGGGTGAGTATAACGATACTCAGTAGGGAACCCGAGACCCCCGAAGGTCTCCCAGAATCCACGAAGGATAAACCAAAAAAGGAAAGATACAACCACGAAGTATCAAAAAACCCTACTTAGGTATATTCCCATACATATACCTATGTCATCAATCTCATTTCGGCTCCAACTCTCGAGCCCAAGAACAACTCATTCCACACAGCAAGTTAAGTCAATCACATCAATGATAATGATTGAAAGTCAAGACTCATCTCACATAGGTATAAATCTTTCGTATAGCGATAAAGATGATCAAATGTAGTCACTGATTCATCTAAGATGTCAGAATCACATAGGATACAAGACCAGCTAAGCTGTCAGACCCACATAGGATACAAGACCAACTACTCTATTTCACCAACACAGGATACAAGTACAGAGGTCAAACTACCGGACCCACACAAGATACAAGAATAGTAGTCATCTCTATCAAACCCACAGAGGATCCGAATATAGTAGTAATCACTGTAGAACCCACGGAGGATCCCAGTACAATAGTCATCACTACCGACCCCACGGAGGATCCCAGTACAGTAGTCGTCGTAGTCGCAGCCAGCTCTAGGCTTCCCACACACAATATGCTCGATTCCAGGAGGGTCCGCTCCTTGAGAAAAGGGTTCAATACATCAACTATCACGATGTACAGAGTTGATGTATCTCAATGTTCTATCTCAACATAAGGAACCCAACAGGACGGACGGCGCGTCAATCAGACGCCCGGTCTGAGAGTTATAAGTGTTTCCACTCCGAGGGCCCGGTTGCTTTTGGAATCGAACCAACCCTTCCGTACCCAAACATCATAGAAACCTTGAGTTTGATATACCAAAACGACCGTCTAAATCCAAGGAATGCTACACAATTGACAGTGAATCATTCAGAGGTCTGTATCTCATGTTATGGGAGAAAACCAAATGTATCCCGTAGAAGGGGGTCTGGGCCCGGTCCGACCCGACCCAACCCACCCTGGGTCGGCCCGAACCGGGTTGACTTGACCCGGGTATGAGTCCGGCCCGGTAGGGCACGACCCGACCCAGCAGCTGTGGCCCGACCCACGTGGCTGGCGGCCCTGCCCGCGCGTAGGCGGCCTGACCTGTGTGGCTGGCCGTGGCCCGGCCAGCTGGCTGATCATGGAGCGGGGGGCATGGCCCCCCGGTTCTTCGAAACGGCGGCGCCAGCTGGCACCCCCCATGCCTCCCGAAACCCACGAACGCGGGCTCTGCTCTGCCTCCGTGGATGATGCCGTGGCGGCCTTCTGCCGGCAGTGCACGAGGGGCACCGCTGCCCCCAGGCAGCCGGCCGGTGCCGACCGCCACCTCTAGTCGCTTGCGCCGCCGCGCCGACGACCCTTGCGGCCACGTTCTTCGGCGGGCCACCAGAGTCGTTCCATTGGTCCGTTTTGCCTCCCGTCTGAACCCACGACCTCCTCGGGTCCTGCCCTTCACTGAGACGGCCTTAAAACATCGTTTCCATTTGGTTTACCCTTTTCAAAATAACCACGAACCAACAAAGGGCCGTCGGGCCGTGTTCGTTCGGCCCACGACCTCCGCGTTAGGCGATAACAAAAGGTCGAAGGCAATCCAAAGTGAGAACTTGATATAATTTTATTCACTTAAAATTATAAAAATCCCATACCTCATAATCGGCGTTGAATGTTGATGAGTCGCAAAATATGGGCGTTATGGAAGATGGGCATCATTCCTTCAACACCAGAGGAAGTAGAGCTTGAAATGTTGTGTCGAGACGATGTCATTGGTGTACTTTGTGGGTGAGGGTGCCTCCTTTCCTGCTCTAGTTGAAGAAGGTGTTACTTCACATTCTTCGTGACATGGACCATTCTTCGTTGAATAACGACATTCTTCATCGAGAGAATATTGTTCCTCGAGTTCTTCGCTGGAGAGGGTGAATTCTCTTTACCCTTCCCATAAGAAATTTGCCAACCCAAATTTAATAACAGGCTCCCCAATATTATAAAATTACCATGAATTTAAAAATATTTCAAATGAATTCAGGACACAACAAATAATTAATTAATTTTGGAGTTCAATTAATTAATTAGTAGTGTTGGCACATTAAATGAGAGAGGAAGGTGGAAGGTTTAACCCTCATCAATGGGGGGTTCCAAGGGGAGTTGAAGAGTTGATCTTCATGTGGGCCCCACACACATTATCCTCCCATGAAAGGTTATGTGGGGGTGGGCCCCACCACCAACATCCCTTTAAAAATATAAACCTCAAACTAAATAATAGAGTAGTGTAACACAACAATTTTATTTAATTTGTTACGAATCCCCAAATTATAATTTCTTCTCTCGACCAAACGCAACTGTGGTAAAGGTCTCCTTAAGAGAATATTGGCGCTGCGAGTTCATCGGTGTCCTCAGATTTCAATTCTGAGCACCGGTTTGAAAGATAGAAAAACACGCACTTACGTTTACTGAACGTACCGAACAATACTTC
Source organism: Viscum album (assembly GCA_963277665.1). NCBI lineage: Eukaryota > Viridiplantae > Streptophyta > Magnoliopsida > Santalales > Viscaceae > Viscum > Viscum album. The sequence goes on from OY728160.1 coordinate 1,551,592,574, forward strand.
AGAAATTGATTTTGGGCACACCGGGCCTCAGAATCAGGCGCCGTCAGAAACTACAGACTCGTAAAATTCCAAAGAATTTAAGAAAAAAAATTTCTTTGAAATTTACGAGTCTTTACAAATTTTATTTCAAATTATTATGTTAATCATAAAATTTAATTAAATATTTATGACCTATGAAAATACCACCATTTAATTAATATTTTTTAAAATATTTATTCACTTATACAATGATATAAGTTTATCATATTATTAATTACAAGATAAAAAAATTTTATTTATACTTTGAATGGTGAGGTTACTATTCAATTGTATGGTTCACTATTCATAAGGGTTATGTTACTATTCCAATTTTAAATTTACTCTTCCTTTGATTTATGTTTCTTAACTTCTATAAATTTCTTTTTATTTCATAAATTCATTAACTTTATTGGGTATTCAAAGTGTAATCTGGGTAAATTAGGTTATGGGGCTATCTTTAGGGACTATCCTGGGGATGTCTTTCTAGCTCAAATGGTGTTTCTTCTTCACTTGAAGCTGAAATATATGGTTTCATAATTTCATATGAGCAAGATAAATAATGTGGTTGGAATAATATCTAGCTAGGATGTGACTCCACCATCATTGTTCAAGCCATCAGGGAAGGATGTACACATCATTTGTTGATGTTAACTAAAATATGGACCAATTTTTTGGATTTTCATTCATCCATTGACTACATTTCCACACATGTCAATAGGGAGGAAAATTTTCATACATATAGTTTTTCCAAGAAAGGTTCTAGTGGGAATGAATTTATGTGGTCTAATCAGGTTCTGGATAATTTCATTCCCCTTATTAAGAGGTATCAGTGTAAATTTCATTTTTTAGACTCTTGTAATATCATTTATTTTTATCAATAAAAGAGTGTTTATATTTTAATAAAGTCATAATATTTCATAAAAAGATATCTCATCCCGAAGGACCATATATTTTAACAGTCTTTGAAAACGAGATTCATACATGATTCCAATATAATATTTGAAAAACAATTATAATATTTTTTTTGAAAATTTAATTATTTGCATTGTCAAATACATGCATATCATTCCTAGTATATTTACTGGATACCTTGCTAAATGAAATATTATAAGGGTAAGAGAAAAGTTTAAAGAAAGATGTCATAAATAAAAAATAATTGTTAATATGGAAAATTAAATAACTGAAAAAATTCCATTTATCAAGGAAATAATACATAATCAATATAGAAAGGAAAATAAATAAAACTCCTTCAATTTATTAAATAACTTGACTATCATGATTAGATAAAGTATAATAAATATAGAAATTTAAATAACTTGACTATCATGATTGTCTCTAAGCTTGTATACTCCTTCATGGTGTACTCCTGGCCGACCTCCATCCATAAAACTACCAACACACTCATTAGGAACTTTGTGTGGAGTGGAAGTATTCTAGAATGGAAAATTTTAACAGCCCCATGGAAGACTTGCTGCTTTCCACAGAGCATGGGAGGCCTCGGAATTAAAAAGATCAAGCTCTTCAACCAATATCTTCAAGATCATTTCCTTTGGCGCCTTATCAATGATAAATGTGAGTCCCTAAATTTCCTCAGATCTAAACTTATAAGAAGGCTGATATCAAGCAACATGAAATATATACAATCCTCGGTGTGGCCAGAACTCAAAAAGACTTTTTAGAAAATTAAAGTGCAGTCCCACTGGTAGGTCAGTTGGAACTCCTCCCTAAAATTCTGGAAAGATAATTGGATAGGTACCCTACTGGTTGATAGTGTCGAGCCTCAGGATCTACCTACAAATAAAAATGTCACTATTCATAACCATCTTGAGAAATCTAATCAACTTCCATCTCATATTGTGAACATTGTATCCTCCTATGACCTTTTTGATGCAGATGACATTCTTATTTGTGAACCGAGCTCTAATGGAATTCTGAACTCCAAGTGATTCTATAATAATATCCTTCAAAATAGCAGTAATCGAGCTGTGAATTACAACAAAAAATGGCTGCTACCATCTCGAGCCACTCTCCTCTGGCGCCTCCATCTTAATAAACTGCCATTTGACACCAATCTGCAGCGGGTTGGGATCTCACTCTGCTCCAGATGCAACCTCTGTCATCAGCACCGTGATGATGTTAATAACCCGTTCTTGTCATGTAAAATAGCAGCTTCTCTCTGGAACACGGTCTTGACCTGGTTTGAAATTAATCCTCCACATATAAACAACATCGAGGATCTTTTTCTGCTTCTCCCAAGGATTAATTTATTCAAACAGGTGCGTATTCTATTCCTTGCTTCTTATGATGAAGTTGTTCATGTCATATTGAAGTGCATAAATCAGGCCCAACACACAAACTCTAAGATCAATAGCAGGCTGCTACTCTCAAAAATTATACTGGTGGCTCAAAAAGCCAATATTTCACATGCTGAAAATTGTCACAACTATGTTAGAGATTTCACTATTCTGAAAAAATTGAATATGAAAGGGAATTATCCTCAGCCTCTTGGAACCATAGAAGTCTTCTAGATACCTCCTTTTGCAGGATGGATTAAGTGCAATTTGGATGGAGCCTCGAGAGGTAATCTAGGTCATGCTGGTTATGGTTTTGTCTTCAGGAATAATGATGGTGATTTTCTGAATGGGGGTCATGGTACATGTGGTATGGCCACGGCTCTCGAAGAGGAAATGATGGCTCTCATCAAGGCAGTTGATTTTTCTCAAAGAATAAATTTGACAAATATCTAGTTTGAAAGTGATTCTGTCACAGTTGTTCTAGTGGTTCGAATGGATCAAATTCATTTGGCTTGGAAACTTACTTCGAAATGGATTAAGTGCCTCGAAACGCTTGCTTAAATGCATTATATTATCACACATGTCTACCAGGAAGCCAATCAACTTGCTGATTGCCTTGCAAACATGAGAGCCTCGGTTGACACTTGTACTTATCATTACAATACTCTTAGTGAGTTGCTACCTACCCTTTATAGATACAAATGTAAAACTCTATACTTTAGACTTTTGTAACCTTTGTTTCCCTTCTTTTTATTTGAAGCCTTGCTGCTTGCTTTTTTAAAAAAAAATGGAATCTGTGATTTAAAGTATCATGAAAGTCTATACTGTCATGAAACTTCATGAGATCATTTAAATATTTTGGGTAAAATACCCATTTAATTATAGATTACAAATTCTACTCATGATACTACTGATGAATCGAGGGACAATATAATTTTGGGACCCACCCTTCACTTCACATCCAAAACATTACTCACAGATAAAATAATCGATTTAATTGAGGATTAAAATTCATTATCAAATTTTTTTTATCGAGTAAAGAATTCATACTCATCATTATTTTATTGTTAATCTTATAACTTTTAATCTGAACAACATATGTAAAAATGTTATCTAGTTTAGGAAATAATCATATCCATGATACAAAACATATGTGTATTTAATAGAAACACCATATGTAAAAAAAAATAGTATAAAATGTTATCATATCTATGATTCACAGAATAAATATATTTAGGGGAAATTAAATGTACAGTGATCAAAAGAGAATGAATGTTTCAAAAGAAAGTTAATGACTAGATAAATGAATCAAGAAAGTGATTGTCAAAAATTTCTGTAGTCATAATGATCATAAAAAATATAAAGAAAGAATAAGGACTGTTTCAATACAACATATCCTCAGTGGAGTCTATTTAAAATAATTGGTTGTTGTCAGTGAAAAATGGTAATACCATAAAATGATCAATAAAGTTATTCTTAAGGAAAAATATCCTTTTCATATTGAAAAGCAATTTTTTAAATAAAAATGATCACAAAATATTTTGAAATAATTTTCATTGAAAATAAAATTGAAACATGTTATATATGAATTAAAACATTGAGTGTCCATGAGTGTATGAAATCTCGTACATGGTGTATAAGTTAAAAAAAGAAATCATTATTAATTTTAGTAAAATAAAAACAATCTTTATTTTGAAAACATCATGATGATTCCTATAAAAGCATTCTGTTAAAAGATAAAATGGGTTAATATTTCTATAATTAATCATTAGGGAATGGTAATTTTTTTAAATAAAATAGGGTTTTGGATGAAAACAATTTTAACATCCCAATATTTTTCATCAACTAAACACTTTGCATGATAGAGTACAAAATATGCAACATCGAGCTTAAATGAACAACAGAATATTAATATTTTAATGTGACCATTATAACCCATATGTTAATTTAATTGGTATAAATAAAAATAACTTACTTATGAAATAATATGTAGCTCTTAATCAATATTAATGTATTAGTAAATGATTATAAAATAATAACATAATTTTTAGTAATGTTATTTTAATATCAGACATACATTTTCATCAAAAAAATTTATTTATTTTTATGAATGAATATTATAATTAATTTTTGAATGTTCTATAAAATTTATTTGATAAATTGAATTTTATTTATTAAATTATCATATAAAAATTAATCTATGGTGATATTTTGTCAATTTTATGAAAAATGTTATTTTTTTGTGAATTGTAAGAAATACAATAGTTTTGTGATGTCGTCAAGACATAATTGGGATAAAACATTTATTAAAGATATTAATTGAATAAATTATGAAATTTTAAGATAAATATTCTTCTAACATAATTTAGTAAATGTAAATTATAGTTTATTTAATGAGAAGTATAAAAATAATTATTAGTGCTGATGTAGTGAAAGAACATCATTAACAGAGTAAAAGATGTTCCTTTAAATATAATAATTGAGTGATAGAAATTATTCTAATGACTTATTTATTAAATATTATGTATTATTGATTTATTTGGATGATATTTTCTAATTTTTTAGTTATATAAAATGAATAATATACAAATTTCTGTGGAATTCTTGCACAAAGAAAGAAAAGTCAAATTAATAAATTAAAGAAGTTCTCTTGACATGGATATGTGTAAATATACTTAATAAAAAAATATAAAAAATTATATTAAACAAAAATGATTAATTTTTGGTAGTAATTTATTTTCAATTTTTATATATTAAATAATTAACTTTAATTTTCTTGCAATGCTGATGCAGTGCTTGTGCAAGTAGAAGAAAAACAAATAAAATGTTTTATTTAAAATTATATAAACTATTTAACGACCAAACAAACTGATGAAATATTTTCAGTTGAGTATGTATCAACCATAGTTTTACAAGGTTTGAATTAATTACCATTTATAGGCACATGGTTATGATTAATACACATATATTATTTTTTTCTAAAAGAAAGTCATGTTTTTCACAGTATTGTTTTTAATTAGTAAAATATTTTAATATATTAATTTATAGAATAAATATTCACCCATAAAGAGTAATTTTAAATCTAACTTTGTTTTCATTTTCATGGAATTTTTGTTTAAATTTTTAGGTAATAAATAATTACCTTAATGGCTTTCACATTGATGATGCAATAATTATTTAATTAATGAACAAATCAAACAAATGATATTAAATTTATAAAAAGAAATATAATTTGATATTTTTAAGGAAATACATGATTTATATAGATTAACATGTTATTGATTTGATATAATAAAATATCAGTTTCAAATTTTACATTTTTTGATGTTTTAAAATTCATAGTTATGAAAATAATTAAATTTGACAAAATATGTATTTCATGAATATAATATTTTATTAAATTACATAAAAATAACTACAATAATGAATAAATCCAAACATTATAATATTTTATAAACAATTTCACCCCATATATTTTAGGCATTTTTGATGTCTTTAACCCTATAATAGCCATATTTTATTTTAATATTCTTCATAATTCCTAAATTTCCCCTAACCTCAATTGTAAAATGGGTCGCCTTCTTTCAGTTAATTCCATAACCTTGATCATTCTTCCTCTATTATAATATGAAGAATTTTTTTCCTCATCTATATAAAAATTATATAGGTTATAGATTTGGTAGAACACCACCCTTAGTGGTCTTATGGTGTTAAGAAAAGGGATATTCTGAAGTAGGGGTTGATACATAAATGTATGTGAAAGTGTCAGACTCAAGGTAAGGGAATTATTTTTCATGTATTATTTTTATAAGATTATTTTATATTTGTCTATGAAAATATTTTCATTTATTTCATGATTTTAGAAATTTCCATCATCTATAATTGTTATTGACATTTAATGTATTTTAATATAGTAATTGTTTTTATTTCAATGTGTTAATGTTCATGTCATCTAAATTAATGTAATTATTTTTTTTAAAATGGATTAACCCTATAAAAGATATTTTTGTAAATATTTTATGTTATTAAATTTTTTTATTCTATGAAAATACAATAGGTATGATTTCGAAAGGTTTTTGATGGGTTGTTATTGAAAAAAGAGGATCTTAAAAACGATTCTTAAAAGTTTCATCTGAAACATGTGTATCAGGAGGGAGAATGATGATGGGGGAGTGAAACCAGGACCTCAAGATAATTTTTCCAACTGATGACATTTCTTTTGACCATATTTTTTTCATAGTATGTTCCATGTAACAAAATAATTCATAAAGAAAGTATTGTTTTTAAAATAATTTTAAAGAAGAAATCCTAATTTTTTTTCAATAAACAATTTTGAAATGAATTTTAAAAAATACAAGTATTTTTTAATATTTAAAAATGTATTATATATATAAACCATTTATATTTTATATAATATGTTTTAATTTTTTATTTATAAAATTAATTCCACTGGTTTTAAAACCCTTTATTTGGAAATTTAATACCCATCCCAAGTTTTAAATGATTTTTCAAAGGTTATGTAGAATTTAAAATTATGTTTGATTCACTTATATAAAATGAGTACATGAAGAATTTTTTTTATATTTTTTACCTATTTTTTAATTTTTAATTTTTATGTCTAATTTTCAAAAAAATAAACTAAAAAACATATTGGAGTGTAAAATGCACTGTGTATTATTCAATTGTCTTTTATAAAATAATACACAACATATTTATGTTCTCGATCTGCAAGTGTGGGTTGTGGGACTCACACACGGTATAAAAGAAATGTTATATACAATATTTGAAATAAATAATTATTTTATTTAAAAAAGTATTGTATAGAAATTTCTTTTGAACTTCTAGGTAAATAGGTTACCATAGAAGTTCTAGATTACTTTAATTACAAAGAAAAAAATTAAGAGAATTAAATATAGAGAAACAATTAGTAGAGAAAATTTAATTTATGTTGGGGAGAATTAAACATTTCTCTATTTTCCTTAAAATAAACTTTATTCTTGATAGTTTACAAAATATGCAACATCAAGCTTAAATGAGAAACAAATTATTACTATTTGAAAGTGACTATTATAACCATATTTTATTTTCAGTTGGTATAAATAAGAATAAATTATAAATGAAAGAAAACTAAAGGAAATAATCAATATTAATGAATTGTTAAATTATTATAAAATAATAACCTAATTTTTATTATTATTATTTTAATTTTAGAAATACATTTCATTCAGAAATGATTTTTATTTATTTTTATGAATGAATATTATAATTATTTTTTTCTAGTTTTGGAAAATTTATATAATAAAATGAAATTAATTTTTGAAATAATAATATGACAATTAGTCTACAGTGAAATGTGGAAAATTTTCTGAAAAAGAACAATTTTGCGGAATAGTAAAAAAATACAGTTTGGTTTTAAAAATACAATATTTTTCTGACATTATCAATACATAATTATGATATAATGTATATTAAACTTATGAAATGAATAAATTGTGATATTATATAATAATATTTCAGAAAATTAATTTAATAAGTGTAAATTATATTTTATTTCATGATAAGTATAAAAATCATTATTAGTGCTGATGTATTGTCGGTGCAGTGCTGAAAAATAAAATTTGGTTCCTTATAGATAATAATTGAGTGATAAAAATTATTTTATTGAATTATTTATTAATTATTATGTTTTATTGATGTTTTTTCTTGACAGTTTATAATTTTAGACTTATATAACCTGAATCATATCCAAACGCTTGTGCAATGCTTTCTTAAGGCATGAATTGTGAAATTAAAAAAATTAATGAAGCTGTTGTGAAACAAATTTGAATAAATCTACAAAATGAAAGAATATAAATGTTTATATTGAACATACTTAATTAATTTTTATTATATTAATTTATTTTAAATTTTTATACACGAAAAAACTAACTGTAATGATTATGAAATACTGATTCTGTGCTTGTGAATATAAAAGGAAAATCAATAAAATGATTTTTATTAAAATTACATAATCCACTAAATAACCTAAAAAACATATAATTTTTATTTATTTATTATATATCAACCATATGTTTCCAATGGGTAATGTTACGTTAGAGCCACATTGATATGATTAATCCACTTATAATAATTTATTTAAAATAATTTCATGTTGTTCATAGTAAAGTTTTTAATTGAAATAATATTTTAATATTTTATTTTACATATGATTTATTTGACCATTAATAGTTATTTAAATTTTAAAAAATTTATCTTCTTTAATAAATTTAATTTAAATTTTTAGGGAAATATAATTACCTCGATGTCTTGCACGCCGAAGATGTATTAATCATTTAAGTAATGAACAAATTATATAAATTATATTAAAAATATTTAAATAAATATAATTTGATATTTATATGGTAATACATGAGTTATCTAGATTAATTTCACATGTATAGGATATAATAAAATATTGGTTTCTAATTTGATATTTTTTTTTCATGTTTTTAGGTTCATAGTTAGGAATAGTGTTAAATTTGACAAAAATTATATTTATTGAATATAATAATTAATTAAATTATTTAAAACAAAAAAATATTATATGAAAAAATAAGATAATGTTTTTTCTAAAATGTACTCCACTTTATATTTTTAGTCGTTTTTGATGTCTTTAACCATATAATTGCCATATTAAATTTTAATATTTTAAATAATTACAAAATTTCCCATCACCAAAATTTCAAAATGTCACCCATTACTTAATTTAATTTAAATACAATGACCCTATAATATCAACCCAATCCTACCCATTTATTCTCATATCATCACTATACGTGTTTTGGAGGTCCTGGATTTCTAAAAAAACCACATCTAGATCTATTAAGAAGACATCTAAAGGATGTATGTTGAAGAAGAGTTAATCATTCGTACCAACCTATTGAAAATAATTTCTTCATTTACTAAATATTTATTTTTTATTAGAAAATAATAACTCCAGTATCATATATATATAGGGATGTTATAGTGATTATGAAATAACCATATTATACCTTTTATCCATCTTAGGGAAAAAGAAAGCATCACACGTGTGTACGTATGACTTACCGTCTCCACATATCAGTGTAATTTGTTTTCTATTATCAATATTAAAGAACGGTTATGAAAATGTATATAATGATTAAATATGATATTTATGAAATTAATTTTATTCTGGATATTTTTTATCTATACCCTATGCAAGATAATCAGGGCTTACATGAGAAAACATGCGTAGGAAAATGAAGTAGTTAACAACCAAAACAACGGTAATAACGAAATATCACTGGAAAATGATTGGTAAAAAGTTTTAAGGGGTTCATATATGATATCATAAATATTAATATGATTTATTTTATATGTTAATAATATTTTTAATACTACTATGTAGGAGGTTCAGACACATTTAAAAGAAGTTAAACATGATTTAAGGGTTTTTCTCATCTCACCATTATTTTTATGAGAAATGCCTTATTCACCAATATTTATTATGTCTAATTTATGTATAAAGCCCTTTTATGTTTCATGTAAAGAATATATTTAATTTCATGTTATTCAATATTTAAATTTATGATCATTTATTTTATGTGGCATATGATTCGAGTGTTTTCAAATTGGTAAGAGAATTCTTAACCCAATTTATATTTTTTGGGCCAAACATCTACTTACTTGATTATGTCATACTAACCATGTTCGTGATTTTTTTGAAAATATTATGTTTTATTTCCCCTTTTTATGTGTATTTATATCGGACACACATATTCTATTACTTATATTATTTCCTAGTTCAATATTTGAAAGAAAATTTCTTTTAAAAAATTTCTTTTTAATGTTTACCCTAAAACACTCTTTTTCTTCCATGTTCATGTTCTCTAAAAATATTTACAAAAAATATTTTTAATCTTATCCTATGATTTTTTAATTCATTTTAACAATTTTCTTACTTTTTTCAAGTTCATTTTAAAAGAAAATGTTTTCTTTTTTAATTTATTGCTTTTAAAAAAATGAAATCAACGAAAAAGGGTATTTCTCTTAATAAATTTTAAATAATTTTGATATAATGTTTTCAACTATGTAAATAGAATCTTTTTAATGTTATTGTCAATTGTAGATTATATCTTATGATACTATATACCATATTTTATTGAATGGTCCATGATCATTTTGACTACGAGTGTACTGTCTTGATACCATTCACCTTATTACTATGGATAGTTTATGATTATGTTTACTGATTGGGGAAATTATTTATATTTTATATACTAGATTTAGTATGAATATATATTTTTATTTTGTGTCACCCCATTAATGTGAATAATTAATTATACTTAGTAAGTATTGGGGGGACCCTCTATTTACCTTGATTAATCAGTATGTCTCTTGAGAAAAACTAAATATGGTTTTATCTGATGCGTTACCCATTTATTAGATAATAGGAATGAAGCCTTGAAATTTTTAGATTCATGGAATGTATCCTTAAAAGTAATTTATTCTTATAATTAATCCATGATAGTGATATATTATTAGCATAACGCCTCAATGGTATGTTCTAGATATCCATCATGATACATTCCAAAATTATGAGTTTAGTTATTGATATTCAATGTGATTATTCGTCTACTAAAATATCACGAGTTATGTTTTATTCTCATGTTATTACTTATATAGAATAATTTTATCATCATATATTCCTTTTGTATTATGCTCAATATTATGTTTTAATGTATTATGTAAGTAGTTATTTACATTACATTATTATTTAAACTTATTTATGAAAACTTCCACTTTAGGCTTAACCTTACTAAGCATATATTCTCACCCCTTTATTATGATTTATTTTTCTATAGGATTCCATGATGTATACTATGATTGACATGTATGGTTATGCTATTATTAATAACATTGTTATCAAATAAAATAATTTATGTATTATATATATTAAATTTAATTTTAATTTCATCTATGTATCTAGTTCACCAAGACTACTAAACTATTTGTTCCATTGGGATTTAAATCTGTTATGGAATATGGTTAGACACTGTCTCTCGACTATTGGGGTTGAGGTATTTACATTGATTTTACTACTGAACAATGAAATGATGTAATATTTTATTAATAATACTTTCATAATTATTTTAAGTACAATAGATTGAAAATGGTATTATTAATATAAAATTCCATAAATATTTAGACGAGAGTAAAATTAAATGGGTTTATTAGAAAATGATTATATAATTTCCATTAATTAAAATTACTGAAAATACCTTCTCGATTATAATTTTATTGTGAAATCAAACCTTATAATGATCATAATATTGAAATGAAAATTTATTAATGAGATGATTAAATGTTTCAACAAATATACAGATGAAATTTTTTAAATATAATTTAATTTAATAAAAGTTTATTGCGTGCATAATCTTAGAATATCATTGACAATGACGACGTAATGTAACCCAATGAAAATAAATTGAGTTATCAAATTTTTAACAATTGGTATCTTTTATGTGAATTAAATTTAGATGAATTAATAAAAACGTGAAATTAAAATACATTTAATTGTTATATAATAATTATATTTTATGTCAACGGGGTATTATATACACCATATATAAGAAATTGGGTGGACAATAATAAAATATGCCTCAATGAAAGGAAAATTGAGATGAAGTCCCCTACCTATTACTTACTTTTAGTTGGTCACTTCATATAATCTGGTATAGTAGATTAAAATGTGTTATATAAATTAATAAAGAACCATTTTTATTGTTATAATATCATCCATGATCCTTTTTTAACATCTTATAGCATGTTCTCTAAAAATCTTTCAATTTAAATATTGTTTTTGGTGTTAATTTCCTTATTTTCCCATGCATGTTTTGTCATGAATGTTTTGGATATTGAACATATGATATAGATCAGTAAACAACAGAAGTATTTAAAAGTTATAAATTTTATTTTTCTCATTAGATTTTTTTTCTAATATTTATATAAATGTGTACATATAATATGAATGGCATCTCTTCCTGAAGATGATAAGTCATATGTGTGCAAGAGGAAAAATATAATTTCTTAACGGATAAAAGTTATGGAATTGGGTGAAATATTAATATTAAAGAATAAATATAATATCATATAAATTACATATATTCATTAAATTTATCCTTATTATATTCCGTATAAACTGTTGGTGAAAAAATGAATCATATCACATCACAAGGCACTATTACAACGAACACATGTGCAACATTATCACAATTTCAATAGAATGGAATTTAAAAATGTATCTGTGATATTAAAAATTAATGTTAATAATAATATAATAAATATAATATAGATGTATTAAATCTATCATTTTATCGATACTTGAATGGTTATAAAGGAAAACGAATTAAATAGGTTTGTTAACAGTTAGTATACCGTACACATAATCGACAGTTTTGTTTCCCTTTTGATGAAAGTGTAGATTGATATAGTCAATTAACATAAAATAATTCCTTATAATTATATTTTAGGTAATTTATTTTATTTTATCATTAATGAATAATATTACATGTTCGTGGAAGAATAAATAAAATTAAAACACTCGTTTAAGAATGATACCTTCTTCTTTGCGCAATTTCTTTTGGTTTTCATAAAAATTCATACTAGAATGATTTTTGATCATACCAAGTTCCCTAGAATATTTTTTGGGGATAAATAATGTTATTTGGGAAGGTATTATCTTAACAAAATGGTTGTGTAGGTGTGAAGAGGGTAGGTGTAGGGGTGGTGTTTTATAAGTGGGGGAGAGTGATGCACTTGGCGGTTTTGAAAAGATAAAGTGATATCCATGTTTTGATCATTCTATAAGCCTAAAAAGTTTCTATTATGGAACCATAGATATTATAGGGTCAAATTATTTCTAGAAAATGGGTATTGGAGTAGTTTGTAGGTTAGTATGAACCCTTATCTTCTTAGTTTTACACCATGGTAAATCAATTTTACATTAACTGTGATAATTAATCTTTTACTTCATTAACTATAAATAATTGTAAAAAATTATGTTGACCATAATAGATTATATAAATTATTATTATTATAAATATTTACTCAATTTTTTCAAATTAAATTCAAAAAAGTGAAATAAAGAAATTTAAAATTATACCCACACACACGATGATAAAGTAGGTTTTCAAAGAGATAATTATCATAAGTATAGAAGATTTTAATATTAAAAATCAATAATAAATTTATTAAAATAATATAAAATAGATAAATTATAAAATAATTAAACCAATTTAACTGTAAAACAAATTTAAAATTTTAATTTATCCTTATGAATTATTTAAACTGAAAGGAAACCTTTCAATAAAAATCAGTATTCTTTACTATTCATCGTATAAAGAAACATTTTAGAAAAATCCCCAAAATTAACCTTAAGATAATTTTAATATCATTATTATAGAAATGAATTTAAGTTTATCAAATAATATTTATCATAATGTTAAAATGTAATTTTTAATTATGCACACAATGCAGTATTGTTTAGAATAATGATGTTTTAAAAAAACATTTATTTCCCTTTCAAATGGTCCTTATTTTATCTGTAATCTATATATATCAATTGAAATTATTTTATACATGTTAAAAAAAAATTAATTTTCATAATTTATTTGTTCCCATTGATACCCTACATCTTAATAGTTATGTTTAAATGGTCATATTTGAAGAATAATATTTTAATAGTGTATTGTGTTTAGACCATACCTGGGGTTGAGTAAACTAAAAATATCAAAGAGATTATATTTATTTAAAATATAGAAGTGTATATGGGGGTCAAAATTTCATCTAATATAATTGATACATTTCATATACTCTATCAAACACAATTTTACCATTTTAAAATTCTTGGGGTTGCGTGTATGACAAGCATCAAGGAGTTTAAATTTATTTATAATAATTATACTATAAAATCATGGAGTGCTTTATTTTCCACATCATAAATAAATTTCAACTTATTGATTTCATATTGAGCTTATAAATCAAGGGCTTGATATTTTAAAATATCATTATTAAAAAACCTGCATCATAAAAAGAGAATATGAAATGACTTTTTTAAAAAAGAGAATGGCAAGTGAAAATATCATAATGAATAACACATAACTAGGATTTTCTGTAGGAGAAAATAGATGGAATGTAAAGGTATGAACATAAAGGAAAATTATAAATAATTATTGGTATTTATTATTGTATTTGATCATAAAAACATAAATATTAGATAATTTAAGGTACAATTTGATTAATCCGATATGAAGGAAATATGATATAATTTCTTAACATCCTTTTTATAAAGTTGAATAATTTTTTAATTATAAATATTGAGAACGTTAAAAAATATAATTAAAAGATATCAATTTATCTCATAATTATAATTCCATCATTTGGTTGTGCTTCTATTTATTATTCTAATAAATAAATATATAATTCAAAACATTTTTTTTAATTTAAGTACAAAAATTTAATTTAATGGATCATGTAATCCATAAAAACAATAACATTATATTCTTATTATGTTTAATAAAACCCAAATGGTTAATATAATTTAAGGTAATGCAAAAAATGAAAAAACCATATTATTAATCTCCAAAGAAAATGATCAACTTAAATTATTCCTTAAATTAATCTTCAACCCAAATAACCTAAAAATACAAATATTTAATCATGTTATTCACATTAAATCATAGGATAGATCTGTGGGTTACATATATCTCAAACTAATGAAATATTTTTTGATATCAATATAATATTTTTCCCTGAAACTGTTTTGTTAAATATAATTTTGTATTGTCTGGTACATCACATAGTCCAATGGTAGAAACTTCAACCATAAAAACCTTCATTTGTGGGTTCAATATCTATTTCCTCATAGGTTTTAATTTTTATAAAAATATATTTATATAATTCCAATATTTCTCCCAAATCATAATAACCATTAATTACCTCAACATTGAAGATAAGATAAACCCAAATTTATATAGATACCAATAAAAATATTTTCATAAATATTTATGTTTTATTACTCAAATAAAATTTTCACTAAAATATATTCTAAATCAATGGGTTGTATTACTATAAATCCCTACCAAAATATACTTAATTTTTATAGACTCACTTTTCATAATACCTAAAAATTGGTGTGTAATACATTGATAATATGATCAACCTTAATCACAAAAACACATGATGGTATAAAAAATCTTGGGTTAATGAAAATATATATGCATCTAACATTTTAGAAAACATTTATATGTATCCTCATACCAAAAAAACTTCTTCAGTGTAATTATTAAATCCTAATGTTTAAATAATTCCCAACTTTTATTTGTACATAATTCCTTCCTTAGTCTAGGGAATAACTGTTTGAATATGAAATATGCTAAAAACAAAAATCATAGTGTGAGAAACAGTAATCACACGAGGAAAACTATACAACCATTTATAGGATGTCAAGATAATGGAATCATATTATCAATCTAAGACACCTAAGGTTTATCTAATGAAATTAATTTTAATTCTTTGTTCAAAGAGCTTATAATGGTTTGTAAATAAAAAGTGAATAATCTAAATCATATAGCCCAGGAGTGTGAAACCAAGTTATCAGTAAGGCCCATTATCTTATACCAAAAAATGCTTGAGTAAATCCTAACAAAATTTTTCCAGATTTGTTACCCATTGGTACATCTATGGTAGAACAATTTCTTCATTTATTATCCAGATAAGGATGTATTAATAAAAAAGCATCCATAATCTATAAATTAACAAGACTTTATAATGTTCTTATCTACTTATACTCAATGTATATTTTATGGTTATGTTCTATAATTTATGTTTTCCTAAATCTAGTTCACACGATTTATACGAAACATCTTCTGATACCAACTATAAATACCCCGACCCCAGTATCCCTAGGCTGGTGGTTAGATTACTACATTTTCATAAGATAGATGGGATTGTATCCTGAAGTACAAAATAGTTTAGTAGTTTGGGAAAACTGTATATGTACATGATTCCAATAATTTATTTGGAAACAAAAATTACTTCATATTTATTTTTTCGATAATATCATTACTTCTTCTATAATATCCTTTTATATGAATCAAAGTATACTTCCTATATTACTGGGTAAAGGAATAAAGATAAGGATGACCTCAAATGTCAGTAATAGTTAAGTACAACCGAATCTATCTTGATTAAGGATACCATTGTCAATATAAGAATGTAAATGACTAATAACACATTCCATTTAATCATGGAAATAAGAAAAAATAAAAATGGAAATATAAATAAATGGAACACATTTCATTAATTTTCAACATTACTATCATTATTATATAAGTAATAATTAATAAAACAAGATAAATAACTGAAAAAATTTCATTTAATCAATAAACCAGAAATAAAATTCATCCAAAGATAATGTAATTGTGAAAATATCATAGATAATAATAACAGAATTCGTAATGAATGAAATACCTATTAATTGGATTACATGGATCCAAGTAACATAGAATCCACAAAGGACATCACCTTTCATAGGAAAATTAAAATATTAGGGGTAAAAACTGATTAATACTAGTATGAAGATTCGCCTCATTGGTTTATTGATTCATCAAGCGGCTATATGATTTTGAGACCCACACATCACAAAAAGTATAAATCTTTCCTCATATATCAAATAATCGACTTAATTAGGGACCCAGAAACAGAATAATAAATATCCATAATATAAATAATATGAATTTATGATTTTTTCATAGTTAATTATATAAATTTCAATGTAAACACTGTATGTATAAATGTTATGTGGTTTAGGAAATAATCATATAAGTGATAAAATAAATATAGATATATAATAAAAAAATAATATGAAACAATTTTATATGATTTTGAAAATAATCATATCTATGAAACAAAGAATATTAATTTTTGAGTGTACATGAAATTTACAATGATCCTAAGAAAATTAATGTAACAAAGGGAAGTGAATGTTTGACAAAATTAATCATTAAAGTGATTGTTAATACATTCAATGATCAAAAATATTATAAAACATCCAAATAAATAATTATTATGGTATAATTACAACATATACGTAAGGAATTACAATTAAAATAAAGGGTTTTTTTCTTTGATTAGTGGTAATTACAACACCTTGTTACCTGTCTATCGGGTAGATTTTGAAATTTTCTTCAGATTTCCTTACTTATTGGTGGAGTGGGGACTAGGATGTATTGGAAGGATACTTGTAATGGTGATGTGAGGTATTTTTTTTGATTTTCAATATAAAAAATGTAATTTTTGCAGTCTTTTGGGGATTTGATCACTGTGTAATAGTGCTACATGATGTGCAATCATTGCCTGGTTGATCCTGTGAAATGGGTACACATCATGAATGGTTACACACTATGTAATGTTTAAACATTGTTTAATTATTAAAAATTATATTTTTAATAAAACATGATTGTTTTTTCAGTGTATTTGTGACTTGATAGTTACATAACAAATAATTTGGTCACACCCCATATAAAATACCATGTGTCGGTATTATGAAAGAATCTCAGATGGAATTATTATTTACTTACACTAGGATACCTTTATCTTGACCTTGATTCTCATCCAATGTGATTTTAGAGACCTCCAATATAACACCCCAAACATTTTATGGTATGATTCTCTTAAATACATTATATTGATAGACTATATTTCATAAATCACTCTGTTCCCTAGAAAAAATACTTGGTTATTTGGGAGATAGTCAAAACCTAGTCATTAAACATAAATTTTCCACTTATGTGTTTTGAATTTCAAAAAATGGTCATCTAGAGTTGTGACCAGTAATTCATTTGGAGTCTGATATAACTAACATGATTTTATGATTAATATTAACATAACCTTATGAATAGTAATATGAATAGTAATATCTCCCTTATAAATAGTAAATAATGATAATATTTTATTTTCTTAAGGTAATAAGATAATGAGATCTTAATTATTTCTTCAATGTGATATATAAGTAATTATACCTTTAAAATTTTTATTTTTCAAATTAACTAGGATTTTATTTAAAAATTAAATAAAAAAAACATAGAAAATTATTTTTTAAAAATTTAGTTCATTTTTGAATTCTACACTTCGAAAAATGGTTTGGGAGGATTTTTGGGATTTTTCTAAAATACTTGAATTTTTCATGAATAGTAAAAACATAGTTTTGAGTTTTCAGTACTCTATTGACATCATAATGATGTAATAATTAAATATAAAAGGCCAATCGACTTGTGTACAATAACTTATGAAATGAGGTTCCCTATGTGGCTAAAACCATCGGAAAATACCATGGGAAATCCCATGGTTTTGCAAAAACCACTAATGAGCTGTCCCTTTTAATTAAAAAAATCCCTCTTTATTACTATAAATAACCACTCACCCCCTTCATTTTCCTTCATTACAAACTAATTATCGTCAATGATCTAGTATTATTACTTACCTAGGATTCCTAGAAAGGTGTCCCCAAACCCCTAAGGTCCCAAATTTCATGTTTTGGAAGTTACTTTACAAGGTAAGAGAATCAACCACCCTTATCTTTTCCTAAGGTTTCATTTTATATTATCTTTTTTAATTTACATTATTATATATTGGAATTTGATTTTATGTGTTCCTATAACTTTCCTTTTTATGTCCATAAGATGATATATGTAACGCCCCGACCCCAGTTTCCCAGAGTTGGTGAATTATTGCGTAACATTGGCATGATCACAAAGATCAAGTCTCGAAAGACCGATTAGTTTAGTAGCCTTGTAAACACTAGATACATTCATAAAAGTTACATTACATCATAAAGTGAAAAACTACAATAACATGGTCTCCATAGTCCACACTCATATCCCCTTCTTAATTTCCCTGTAGGTCATTCATAAAATACTTTGTCACATCCTGGAAAATATTAAAACATTGAAAGGGGTGAGCTCAGATGCTCAGTAAGGATAAAAATATTGCGAAAGCTTTCATAAATAAACATAAACATTTAAGGTAATGTATAACTAAAACAAAAGCCTTTTAAACTTGAAATTAAGCTTAATATGGCAAAAGTAAAATGAAATAATGCCATTTACTTATTCACATGGATATTTTACTAGTCGAATAATCACATGTAATATCAATAACCACTTTCATAATGATGGAATGCATAATTCCAGACTATCATAACCACGTAGCCAAGGCCTCGTGCCAAGACTAAAAATAATATTTTTTCAAGGGCTCGTTCCAAGACACTAGTTTGTCTCATGAGACCTACCGATGCATCGAGGAGCTATAGCGGGTTCCACCCGTCACATAATAAGTCCAATGCATTCCTCATATGAACAGGTTTAAACATATCATAAACCATAACATAATTGTATCACATAAAACATGCATAAAGGAAACATATCTTTTCCACATTTCAATCACAAGATATCAATACAACACATTGATATAATAAAAACATTATCAAAACCATTTTCAATACCAAAATAAAAGAAAATTAAAACTTGGTATTTATTTTTCATTTAAAAAAAGTTATGGCTTGTAGAGGAAGCCGAAACTCAAATAATGGTCACAGCGGCGGAGAAGTCATTGTCGCCGCATACGTATGAAAAGAAAAACATTCTTTTTTGTCGTTTAGTAGTACACATCGTATAAAAATATTCCTTTTTAATAAACGTAAAACTCAAAGGGTTTTATACACCGTATAGAAGAAATTTGTGTATAAAAAAAAATATGCCTCAATGAATGGAGATTGAGACGAAGTCCCTTGCAATGATCATTTTGTAAATAAAATAGATCTTTAATGTGTATTCACTATAGGTAACATAAGTAATGTAAAAATAAAATATAGGACATAAATCGTTATTTCATACATAATCATTGTACGACATAATTTAAAAGTAGAAGTTTAACCCAAAGAAAGGAAAGTGGGTTAAGAAGTTCTCTTACCTTGTGTCCGACTTGACACGATCATTTTTTAACCTAATTAATAATAAACTAGAGTTAATTTATACTTGTTTAAGAACCTTTTTAAAGTTCATTATTCCTTTTATATCACTTATTACCATGTTATGAACATTATGTAATTATTTAAGTTAAGAATAGTCGTTTTGTTGATCTTTGGTACTTGAGTCAAAAACAAACTTCTTATAATTACAAGTTGTTCATGTGGTAAAAAATCCATTATATCAAGAATTATATTCATGATGTAGATATCATATATATCATATATATCCAGTATATACATGCATTTATAATATTAGATAACATTTAGAGGTAAGAAATGAAATGCACCGTTCATGGAGACGGTAAGTCGTACGTACGCATGAACGCTACTTTCATTTCTATTTCAAATTTAATGGAATGAGGTCATAATTATATAAAGGTATACTATAATTCCATTATAATATAATTTATAATACCATTTACTCCATCTTTTATACATCCCACACATGACATTAACGATTCAAATCACTTTTAGGGGGCGGTAGTCCACACTTCCTAAAATGAAATTATCGCGTTTACCCATAATGGAAATCATAAAGGTATGACATAAATGAAAAATAAAGAATAATAAGGAAAACAAAAAACATAATATATTTCATATATAAAAATATTGTCATCATAATGGCCACCATGAGAGGTGTTAAAAGAAGATGAACAATCATCGTTTCGTGAGGCAAAAATTTGCCAACCATAGAAACAGTATGTTCTTTAACCATTAGACGAAGGTGTATGTAAGTGTAAATCAAATAATTATCCTAAAAACATCCTAGTATATTTAAGATACTGTTTTTGTTACAAAATAAAGGAATAAAAAGAGTTTAAGGGGTTGGAGGAGCAAAATAAAATAAAATAACATAAGAGAAGACATTACCTTAAAATTGGGTAACTCGTTTTTGTTTTGAGCCAAAGGCTTCCTTGGGAAGAATTCTGCCCAAAGTGATGCTTCTTGGAGTAATATATGGAAGTTTAAAGAGTATTTGGTCAGAGGTTGTCCGAGCCAAATGGATTTAAGGTGTGAATAAGGTGGTAGTGGTGGGGGCCTTTTATAAGAGGAGAAGAGGGGAACTCTTGGAAAATAATGAAATGTTACATTATTATGAAGTAATTTTCGGATTTAAAAGGTCCCAAAATTATATATTTCTAGGATAAGGTGATAAGGGTTCGAAATCTACCCATCCAATAGGTTTTTGACAAGTGTAAGTCTTAGATTTTACATTATCGTTTCATTTTATTTAAATCGTTAATTAATGAGGTAATCGCTGCATCATCATGGTGTCATAAAAATTTTAATTTATTTAATGTATAAAAATTATATAAAAACTATCATGATGTAGTAAATCTTTTTATCTCTCCAATGAATATTTATAGTCGAAAGGTTAACTTATATAACCCCATGTAATAATTGTTTTAGTAAAACAACACATGTTTGTGATAATTTTATTTTCACTTTAAGTAAAAAGTTATTAATGTCATTTTCATACCCAAGTGGCTCCATGGGGTCCCCAATATGACCCATGGATTTTCTTGGTCGGACATGACTCATCCAATAAGGGTAGTACAAGTGTCATGATATTTTCATATTTTTATAATATCATTTTTACCTTAAATTCCACTAATTACCTTTAATTGCGATTAATAGAACTAAAAAGTTACTATTCACCAAAATTATTTTAATCCAATTTAACCACATTTTACTTCCTAATGACAACCATGTATGTCGGATTTTTGAAAATCAAATCACAGAAGTGGTAAAATTTCATTTAAACGAAAAATCAGTTTTTAACTACCACTTAATGGTTTCACTATTCATCACAAATCGAAGTTTTTCAGAACAAAACCAAAAATTAACCCTAAGATATATTTGATATTCCTAATTAAAAAATGATTTCTATTTTACAAAATTAAAAACATATAAGTTGAATTAATTAATTTAATAATTAATTCCCGATGTCACAACAAATAGCGTGTTTTTAAGAGAGAATATCAATCAAAAGATTGGCAATTGTTTATGTCCAATTTCAAAGTGAAATTAATTCTAATGACCACCAATGGATAAAATGGTAAAAATATATTGTAAATACACTTTATAACCACTCAATTGTATAATTTTTCACTATAAATTATTTTGATTAAAAAAGTTGTTTTTAAGTATTTTTCACTATTCATCAAAAATTGGAATTTCTCAGAAAAATACCAAAAATTCAACATAGGCTAATTTCGATATTCAGAATCCAAAAAATGAAGTACATTTTGGAATATAAAATCTATATAATTTCAAAAAGTGGGTATTACTATTCATAGCTGCTACTTTTATTGGTCGCGGTGTGTTAGAACTCGAGGTTGCGTATAACACACGCTGCTCTATTATTTAAAGAGGAGCGTACCATGGAATATTGGGGTGTTACATTCTCCCCTCCTTCAATAAATTTTGTCCTCACAATTTAAAATTTTTCTTTGAAAATAAAAGGTTGAAGATATAAAATACCTTTGTGGAAAACCCACATCAAAAATAAGGTTAATAAAAATATAACTTTAAAAAAAAGAAATAGAAGTACAAAGGTCACCCGAGATAGGCCATACTAGGATTCTATGAAAATATGGATATGGAGGAAAAACAAACCATCACGGTCTGATGGAGATTTGTATAAAACAGGATTAGGAGAAAGTTAACTACAAGAAAATCAAAAACTTGTGATTGGTTAAACGGTCATTGATTCCCCAATTGGAAAAGTTAACTGACAACATTTTTGTTTTAAGTTACCTTTTATAAAGTTGAGGAATTTATTTAGGAGATTTACTAAGAACCTAAGGAAATATACTTACTTGTCATGTAGACTTTCATTCTTTAATAAATTTTTACGACAAACCCATATTTCACTCCAAAAGGTAATAGAACTCAAAAATATTCTATTTATCATAATTGTATAAGGTTCCAAATATTAACACATACCATTTATATTAGGAAAACTTTTTTGTAATAACCAGGGACTTCCAGTAGGCTAGTGGTAGGTAATAAAGGCTTGTCGCACTATGGTTGTGGGTTCAATTCCTACAGCTTTGTCCGACGCGACGGGTTATCCCCCAACCTGCAGGTTGTACTTTTCCTAAAACTATAGTATTATAATATTCCAAAAATAATCTTCATAAATGTTTTAACCTTAAACAATACTATCCAAAGTTCAACATAATACATTCCAACCTTAATAGTTATCCAAAATACCTCCATCCAGACTTTCTCTAAAAGGTCTCTAAATTCCAAAATCAATTGTATCATCAGATTCCTCAAACAAAGTAGAGTTTCTCTTATTGTCACATATACAAATATGATTACCTTCATCATATTAAAACCTTAATGGGAAAAAAAAGTACTGTAGTACAATCCTTATATATATCACATTATTCTTATAACAAGAATATAATCCTTGATTCCAAAAGCACCAATACATTAATTATTCCTCTTCAACTGTAGTAACAACATAAGATTGTCCTTGATCCCTTGGACTTTTTTGAGGTAAGTTTCCTTGACGATTAGGAAATTCATTTTCAAAATTCCCCATTTCCCTACAATTGTAGCATTCAACATTGATAGCCTCTTTCTTTCCCTTGCAATCACGAGCCTAGTGACCTTTTTCTCAACATTTATAACAAACTCCCATTCCTTTTAGGTAAGTACCGGGGTGATTCTTCCCACAATTGTCGCATAATGGAAAATCCTTCTTTCCTTTTTTCTCTTTATCTATCTCTTGTTCGACCGTTCTCTTCTTCTCTTACTTTGCTTTAAAGTCATAAGACTTAGAGAATTCCTTTTCCATCTTGATAGCACACGAGACAATATCTTTGTACGACGAGAAGGTTTGTGAGACTAATTATCGATGGAGAAATGGTTTTAACCCATCAAAGAAACGATCAATCTTACTTCTTGGGTTATGTATATAATCTGCAGCATGCCTCACTAACCTTGCAAAGTTAGCCTCATACTTTGCGACATTCTCTTCCTCCTTCTGCCTCAGACTCAGAAATTTCCTTTCCATATCTACTTGATGGTCATGTGGAAAGTATTTTTCTAATAAAATTTACTTAAACTCTATCCATTACATACTTTATACTTGTTCATATTCCTTTGTGTTTTGAATCAGCAACCACCATTGATCGGCATCTCCAGTGAGGCAGTAAACTGCCATGACAACCTTCTCCCTTTCGCTACTCCCCAAGGTATGGAATATTTTATCTAAGGATTTTATCCATTGCTCAGCTACTAATGGATTTGTACCCCCATTAAATATTGGAGGTTTTTGCCTCATGAAGTGGTCTAACATTGATCCTCCATGTGGTGGATCAAGGTGCTCTATACAAGTAAGGTTATTATTCATAACATGAGTGAGTTGTCCCAGTATGGTGATAAGCCGATCAGCACCAGTTGTATCACCGGCTCCACTATAATTATTTTGAGTCGGAGGGAAATCCCTACATGGAGTGCATGTATTGATATGATTTACATTCCTCCCACTAGGCTCCATTTCTTAACAATGGCATAAAATAGATTAGTTTATGAATCAAAATACATAATTACAAACATGCAAAACACTTAACATAAATTGAACTATTTATGGATATAATCCATAATCATAAAAATGTTTTCTTTGAGTAAGTATATACTCATAACCCTTCATAGTGGATTTTAAATAAAATGAGAATTATCCTAAGAATATCCTTTGGGAGTGTCGTAACCAAGAGTGCAGCAAGACCCGTTGTCGTGCACCAGTTCCCGTTCGATTCTAGCTCAAAGCGGTATTTTCGGGTTTTACCCCTAGGTACATCTGTGCCAGAGCCGCCTCTACCTGCTCGTATCCAGACAGGGATGTATTGCTCGGAAAACTGAAAAAATATCCATAATACCAAAATTCTATGAAGTTATTCTATACTAATCCTCAAATTCTATCTTAGGGCTATGTGCTCTAATCAGAGTTTATCTAAATCTAGCTTCCACGGTTAGTACTAAACTACATCTGATACCAACTGTAACGCCCCGACCCCATTTACCCAGAGTCAGTGCATTATTGCGTAACATTGGCATGATCACAAAGATCAAGCCTCGAAAGACCGATTAGTTTTGTAGCCTTGGAAACACTAGATACATTCATAAAAGTTACATTACATCATAAAGTGAAAAACTAAAATAACATGGTCTCCATAGTCCACACTCATATCCCCTTCTTAATATCCCTGCAGGTCATTCATAAAATACTTCTTCACATCCTGTAAAATATTAAAACATTGAAAGGGGTGAGTTCAGATGCTCAGTAAAGATAACAATATTGCGGAAGCTTTCATAAATAAACATAAACATTTAAGGCAATGTATAACTAAAAAAATCCTTTTAAACTTGAACTTCAGTGTAATATGGAAAAATTGAAATGAAATAATGCCATTTAATTATTCACATGGATATTCTACTAGTCGAATAATCACATTTAATTTCAATAACCACTTTCATAATGATGGAATTCATAATGCCAGACTATCATAACCATGTAGCCAAGGCCTTGTGCCAAGACTACAAATAATATTTTGTCAAGGCCTCGTGACAAGACACTCATTTGTCTCATGATACCTACCGCTGCATCGAGGAGCTATATCGGGTTCAACCCGTCACTTATTAAGTCCAATGCATTCCTCATATGAACAGGTTTAAACATATCATAAACCATAACATAATTGTATCACATAAAACATGCATAAAGGAAACATAACATTCCAATATTTCAATCACAAGATATCAATAAAAAACATTGATATAATAAAAACATTATCAAAAACATTTTCAATACCAAAATAAAAGAAAATTAAAACTTGGTATTTATTTTTCATTTAAAAAAAGGTATGGCTTTTAGAGGAAGCCGAAACTCAAATAATGGTCATGGCTGCGGAGAAGTCATTGTCACTGCATACGTATGACAAGAAAAACATTCCTTTTTGTCATTTAGTAATACACATCGTATAAAAAGATTCCTTTTGAATAAACGTAAAAGTCAAAGGGGTTTATACACCGTATATAAGAAATTTGTGTATAAAACAAAATATGCCTCAATGAATGGAGATTGAGACGAAGTCCCTTACAATGATCATTTTGTAAATAAAATAGATCTTTAATGTGTATTCACTATAGGTACACATAATTAATGTAAAAATACAATATATGACATAAAAAGTTATTTCATACATAATCATAGTACGACATATTTTAAAAGTAGAAGTTTAACCCAAAGAAAGGAAAGTGGGTTAAGAAGTTCCCTTACCTCGTGTCCGACTTGACTAGATCGTTCTTTAACCTCCTGAATAATAAACTAGAGTCAATTTATACCTGTTTAAGAACATTTTTCATGTTAATTATTCCTTTTATATCACTTATTACCATGTTATGAAAATTATGTAATTATTTATGTTAATAATAGTCGTTTTGTCGATCTTTGGTACTTGAGTCAAAAATAAACTTCTTATAATTACAAGTTGTTCATGTGGTAAAATATCCATAATATCCAGAATTATATTCATGATTTAGATATCATATATATCATATATATCCAGTATATACATTCATTTATAATATTACATAACATTTAGAGGTAAGAAATGAAATGCACTGTTCATGGAGACGGTAAGTCGTACGTACGCATGAACTCTACTTTCATTTCTATTTCATATTTATTGGAATGAGATAACAGTTATATAAAGTTATAATATACTTCCAGTATAATATAATGTATAATACCATTTACTCCATCCTTTATACATCCCACATATGGCATTAACGATTCAAATCACTTTGAGGGGGCGGTAGTCCGCACTTTCTAAAATGAAATTATCGCGTTTACCCATAATAGAAATCATAAAGGTATGCCATAAATGAAAAATACAGAATCATAAGGAAAACAAAAAAATAATATATATCATATATAATAATAGTGTCATCATAATGGCCACCATGAGAGGTGTCAAAAGAATATTGAACAATCATCGTTTCATGAGGCAAAAATTCACCAACCATAGAAACAGTATGTTATTTAACCATTAGACGAAGGTGTGTGTAAGTGTAAATCAAATAATTCTCATAAAAGAATAATAGTATATTGAAGATGTTTTTTTTACAAAATAAAGGAATAAAAAGAGTTTAAGGGGTTTGAGAAGCAAAATAAAACAAAATAACATAAGAGAAGACATTACCTTAAAATCAGGTAACTCTTTTTTGATTTGAGTCAAAGGCTTCCTTGGGAAGCATTATGCCCAAATTGAAGATTATAGGAGTAAGAGAGGGAATTTGAGAGAGTATTTGGGCAGATTTTGGCTGAGCCAAATGGATTTATGGTGTGAATAAAGTGGTAGTGGTGGGGGCCTTTTATAAGAGGAGAAGAGGCACACTCTTGGAAAGTAATGAAATGTTACATTATTATGAAGTAATTTTCATATTTCAAAGGTCCCACAATTATATATTTCTAGGATAAGGTGATAAGGGTTAGAAATATACCCATCCAATAGGTTTTTGACAAGTGTATGTTATAGATTTTACATTATCCTTTTATTTTATTTAAATCGTTAATTAATGATGTAATCACGGCATCATCATGGTGTCATAAAAATTTTAATTTATTTAATTTCTAAAAATTATATAAAAACTATCATGATGTAGTAAATCCTTTTATATTTCTAATGAATATTTATAGTCTAAAATTTAACTTATATAACCCCATGTAATAATTGTTTTAGTAAAAAAACACATGTTTGTGACAATTTTATTTTTACTTTAAATAAAAAGTTATTAATGTCATTTTATTACCCAAGTGGCTCCATGGGGTCCCCAAGTTGACCCATGGATTTTATTGGTCGTCCATGACTCATAAAATAAGGTTAGTACAAGTGTCAAGATATTTTCATATTTTTATAATATCATTTTTACCTTAAATTTCACTAATTACCTTTAATTGCGATTAATAGAACTTAAATGTTACTATTCAGAAAAAATTATTTTAATCCCATTGAACCAAATTTTACTTCATAATGACAACCATGTATGTTGGATTTTTGAAAATAAAATCACAGAAGTGGTAAAACTACATTTAAACGAAAAATCAGTTTTTTAACTATCACTTAGTGGTTTCACTATTCATCAAAAATTGAAGTTTTTTCAGAACAACACCAAAAATTAACCCTAAGATATATTTGATATTACTAATTCAAAAATGATTTATATTTTAAAAAATTCAAAACATATAAGTTGAATTAGTTAATTTAATAATTAATTCCCGCTTTCACAACAAATAGCGTGTTTTTAAGAAAGAATATCAATCAAAAGATTGACAATTTTTTATGTCCAATTTCAAAGTGAAATTAATTATAATGACCACCATTGGATAAAATTTTTAAAATATATTCTAATTACACTTTATAACCACTCAATTGTATAATTTATCACTATAAATTATTTTGATTAAAAAAGTTGTTTTTAAGTATTTTTCACTATTCATCAAAAATTGGAAGTTCTCAGAAAAATACCAAAAATTAAACATAGGATAATTTAGATATTCCAAATCCAAAAATGAAGTCCATTTTGAAAGATAAAATTTATATAATTTCAAAAAGTGGGTATTACTATTCATGACTGCTACTTTTATTGGTCGCAGTGTGTTAGAACTCGAGGTTGCTTACAACACACACTGGTCTATTATTCAAAGAGGAGCATACCATGGAAGCTTGGGGTGGTACAAGATAAACTTTTCTCTAATCATTTCATTTTATGAAATTTTTATCGACGCCGTTAGGCTGCCAAATTTTCATAAGGGATCTCTCACCTTTTATTTTATTTTCAAGTTCATCAATTTTATTTTTCTCTACTCAACTCCTATGTCCAAATGACCATGAAAAATAAAGTATCATATATATACTAGAATTATATAATTTTAATGGTAGAACCATCATAAATATTCTTCTCCCCCATTTATTTTTATAAATGAAGTCTACATCCATGAGGTTTCAATTAATAACCTTTGTGGATGACTTAGTTTCGTTCTTCACTTTCTCCTTTATTACTGGTCATGAAAAAATTTTAATTGTTGAGCGAGATATGAATATATTTATTTCATCTCATTAATATTATGGAATCCTTACACACACATAATATAAAATATTAGTACAACACATGTTCTTTATGAACAAAACGACCATGTTGATCAAAATATTTGTAATAAACATTAAACTAAAGAATCATCATCATTGTATATAACCCAAAATAATTATATGATAATTTATATCTCCTTAATGTTATTAATAATATATATTAACAATTATGGATGTTTAACAACATTTCAAATGAACTTCCATTCATGAATACAAGTAAACGAATCATGAAAACCAAGGAAGAAAATGCTTCCAAAAACAATAAAATTGTAACATATTAAACCCATAAAAGGGACATGAATGAACCTAATAAGGTTATAATAAATAAATTAAATGTATATGAGGTTCTGGAGTTATTAATTAATGAAAATAAATTTTATTAGTCTTGTCATTAAAACAAACGAAGAACAAACTCGAGCGTAAGGTAAGGGGTTTCTCATATCACTTTCATTTCTGTGAGAGTTCTATTGTTCACTAATTATTTCATTTATGTGGTATATGTGTACTGAAACTTGATATATAATAACATGATTCTATTTATATTCATGGTATTAAATGATTCATTTGTTGCCTATTATGTTCTGTTTATATGATTCATCTAATAACATTGTGGTAAGGGGCTTTGTCACAACTACACTTTTGTTGTGACTAACTTTGTATTGTGCACCTAATAATCATTATGTGGTTTACCTAATACCCATTTGAGACCAATTTTCATTTGAAATTATATTTCTATTAAATATCCATAATCTCATTTCATTGATATTTTTATTTTCTAATCCGTATCACATTTTACATATGGTGTATTTTTGGAAAGTTATCTAAACAATGGAAATTTTGATGAATCTGTATTCTATACTCTATACAAATATTTCAAAGGAATATTTCTCTTGAATTAAATGAATTTATGTAGAATTATTTTTACTTTAATTGGTGATTGGTCCCCGCTATAGCCCCTTGATGCATCAGTAGGTCTCATGAGACAAATCAGTTGGCAACAAACCCTTCGAGTTTGTTTCCAAAAATCAGATAGGTTTCTACCCATAGAACTAAACCGTTTTAATGGTATTATGGTACCGTGAGACAAATACATGAATTCCAATTAATGAACATTATCTTTATTCATTTTCAGTCATTAATATACATGAGTTTTTCACTATGAAAAAATATATGTATGCAAGCCGTTTCTCAGTTTATTAATTGCGTGTAATATTCATTTATTCACCATGCCATAATTGTTTTTGATGTAGTTATTATTGGTTCATGCTTCCACTATTTTTAACCCTTATTGAGAATTTTATCTCAACCCTTTCATTGTATAACTTCAATATGGGATGAAGAGGAGATTTTTTATTGAGTTCCAGTGGTTGTATTTTTTAGTTTTTTGTTATGTATTGTATTTTTAACCTTTTCCAATGTAATTTGAGTTACATCTATGTATCTAGTTTCTTCAAGACTACTAAACTGATCATTACTTCAGGATTTTCAGACCTTATAACCATTCCAATATAAAAAGTAATGAACAGACTCTTGACTAGATGGGTCAGGGTGTTATAGTTTGATCAAAGGATGTTTAGTTGAAAACTTGGAAACTAGAGTAGGGAATGTATAGTAGGGAATGAATCCGTAAAGTAGTTTTTGAAGATATACATACAAGAACATCATGGTATTTTGGTAAGGAATAGATTATTTGAATCTTTCTAGAAAATAAATCCCTTTCTGGATACGAGCAGGTAGAGGTGGCTCTGGCATAAATGTACCAAGGAGTGAATGCTCCGACAAGGAGTTTCTGGCTTAACCCGAGGTATCCTGGTATATGACAATGGTCCTTACTACACTCTTGGTTATGAAACTCCTGGGGGATATGCTTAGGATAATTCATATTTTCTGTATATGACATTATGAAGGATTAAAATAAAAATTATTCCTCAAAGAAACCATTTTTCTAATCATGGGATTATCCATGCGTATGATCTCAATTTCTGCCAAGTATTTTGTTAAGTTAGTATTATTAATTATGATTCATACCCTATTATAGTTTGTTCCACTATTTGGAAAAGGCGTCTAATGGAAGAAGTGGAATCAATAATCTTGATAAATGTAAGGATCTCTCCACTGAGCAAGTCGACACATTCAATGTTGGAGCAGATCAAATCATGACCATATTGGGACAACTTACTCATGTTTCAAAGAATAACCTTTCCACACCAGTGTTGGATCATTTCATACAGCCAAAGCCACCATATTTCAATAGGAATACCAATCCAGTGGTTGCTGAGCAATGGATCAAGTCCCTTGAAAATATATTCATGGAATTAAGATGTAATGAAAATGAAAATGTAGTACTGACAGTATATTGTCTCAAGGGTGATGCTGATCAATGGTGGTCCTTGATTCATAATACCATAGAGGAAGAAGAAATAGAAGATATAGAATTGAGGAATTTTAAGGAAATATTCTCCAAAAAATATTTCCCTTATGAGCAATGAACCGAAATGTGGAAATTCCTTGGCATAAACCAAAGGGAAGAAGACAGTGTTGCAGAGTATGAAGCTAAATTCAAAAGGCTATCCAGGTATACCGTAGATTACATAAGTGACTCAGTAGACAAGATTGATCATTTCTTTGAAGGTCTTAAGACAAGTCTTCGAAGGGCACTGGATTCTCAATCATTTTCATCATATGATGAAATTGTATCAAGTTCCATCAAAACAATGAAGGATTTTGTTAGATCAAAATTGTTCAAGGGAAACCAAGATAAAAAGTGGTACTCTGATAATCGAGGGAAATGTGAAGCTCAAATAAGAACAAGGGAATGAAGAAATTCTTATTATGAGAGAACTGTGGAAAGAATCATCTCGAGAAATGCATGAATTGAATGGGAGTCTGCTATAAGTGCGGAGAAAAGGGTCATATATCTCATGAATACAAGGAGAAGATACAATTTGATGATGTTCAATGCTATAATTGTAGAGATATGGGACACTATTCAAATGATTGTCATAAGCACCAAAGGAAACAAGACATAGAAAAAGCCAAGAGAGAAAGGGAGAGTTTATGCGATTACAACTGCAGAGGTTGAAGTTCCTAATGAAGTGGTGGCAGGTACTTTAATTGTTTTCTCAAAATTAGCCAACATATTATTTTATTCTGGATCATCACATTCATTTATATCTTCCCAGTTTTCCAAGAAAATTAAAAATTTCCAATTAGATTTTTTAAAGGAGTTATCAGTCAAAACTATTAGGGGATACATCATTTCAACAAAGGCATGCCAACTAGTCCCCCTCGTGACACATGAACATGCTTTAGTTTTAAACCTTGCCATCATACCAATGACTGACTTTGATATAATTCTTGGTATGAATTGGTTGTCAAACTATGATACAAAGATTTATTTAAAGAAAAAAGAAGTTACATTTTTTTTGAAAATGGTGTAGAATCTCTTATCATTAGAGTAGATAACTTACTATTTGATTCTTATCTGGACCCACCCCCATTATCTCTATTGAATGCAATTCTTGGAGAGGAAGATAACCCAATATCTATGGGGGAGGAAATAAATTTTTTAATTGAAGATGTTCATATAGTGAAAGAATACATTGACATGTTTTCAAAGGATTTACCTAGAAATCCTCCAGAGCCAGAAATTGAGTTTTCTATTGACTTAATTCCCAGTGAAAGACCTTTATTAAAATCCCCCTATATAATGGCCTCTGGGGATTTAGTGGAGATAAAGAAAAAATAGAGGAGTTCAGTGAAAAAGGATATATTCAACCTAGTGTTTCTCAATAGGGAGCCTCGGTCCTGTTTGCAAGAAGAAAGATGGATCCAGGAGGCTATGTATTGATTATAGGGAAATCAATGCTATTAAAAAAGAGATTAAGAATGCTCTACCACAGATTGATGACTTATTTGATCAACTTGATGGTGCTCAATAATTTTTGATGATTGAACTTTGATCTGGAAATCATTAGCTGTGTTTGAGGAAAGAAGATATTCCTATGACAACATTATGATCTAGGTATCATCATTATGAGTTTAAAGTGATGCCTTTTGGACGGACTAATGCTCCCTCTATTTTCATGTATTTAATGGACATTGATTTCAAGGAATATCTTGATAACGTTGTTGTGGTATTCATTGATGATATCTTAGTACACTCAAAAATCAATGAAGACCATGAAGATTCTTTAAGGACTATTCTAAAAACTCTTAGAAGAAATGAATTATATGGTAATTTTAGCAAATGTGGATTCTTGCTTCAATAAGTTTCTTTTCATAGCCACATTGTCTCTAAATATGGAATACTAGTTGCTCCTGTGAATTTAATGTCAATTCGAGAGTGGCCCACACCAACAAACATAACCGAGGTACACAGTTGTATTGTCTTACCATTTTACTATCAGTGTTTTGTTTAGAATTTCGCCTGACTAGCTAAACCACTAACCAAGATCACACGTAAAGGAGTTAATTTTATGTGGAAAAAGGAATGTACGGAATGCTTCGAAGAATTGAATAGATGATTGTTCAATGCTCCAATTTTGATTCTTCCATCTGGAAGTGATGGATTTGTAATATACAGTGATACATCAAAGAATGGTCCAGGTTTCACCCTTATAAAAAATGGTAAAGTTATTGCTTATTCATCAAGTCAATTAAATACTCATGAGAAAAATTACCCAACACATGATCTTGAGTTAGTAGCTCTAATATTTTCTCTGAAAATACGGATACATTATCTTTACGGTGAAAATGTGAGATATACACTAATCAAAAAAGTTTGAAATAAATTTTCACCCAAAAAGAACTCAACTTGAGGTAAAGAAGATGGCTCGAGTTACTCAAAGATTATGATTGTTCAATACAAAACCACCCAGGGAAGGAAAATAAGGTGGTAGATTCATTAAGTAGGAAAGATCATGGACTTCTGAGTCAAATGATGATTGAGAGAGATCCTATATTAATGGATCTGATAAATATGGATATGGGAATAGTTAAGGAAGGGTAAAAAATCTCTTATTTCAAATTATTTATAAACCATCTTTACTAAAGACGATAATATTCTCCCAATCTGATGATGAAAATATACAAGAGAAAATTATTGCTGTTATGTATGGGAGATTGGGAGATTTTTTGTATGAGGAAGGAGTTCTGAAGTTTGGGAATAGGTTATGTGTTTCATCAGTACCTAAGCTAAAAAGTGAACTATTAGACGATGCTCATAGATCAAATTTCTCTATAAACCTGGTTAGAATAAAGATTTTAAGAGATCTGAAGGAATATTTTTGGTGGGATAATATGAAGCGGGAAATAGATGACTATGTGTCAAGGTTTCTAGTTTGTGAACAACTGAAGGCATAGAGAAAACATCCTAGAAGAGTGATGCAACCTCTAACTATTCCTACGTGTAAGTGGGATAACATTAGGATGGATTTTTTCACCGGACAACCGAGGAAACCTATTAAGAATGATTAAATATGGGTAATTTTTTATCATCTCACAATATCCGCACATTTCCTTCCTATAGGAGAGGATTTACCACTTGGGAATCAGGAAACACTTTATATTAATGAAGTTTGAAGACTTCAAGGTGCACCTATATCAATTCTGTCCGATCGAGATCCCTAGTTTACATCAAAATTCTGGAGAAGTCTCCATAATACTTTGAATACTGAGCTTCGTATGAGTACTTCTTATCACCCCCAAACCTACAGACAATCTGAATGTACCATTCAAATTACAGAAGACATGCTAAGGTAATTCTCTCTTAACATCCAAGGTTTGTGGGATCAATACTTGCCTTTGGTGGAATTTTCATAAAACAATAGATTCTATTCTAGTATTCAAATTGCTACATATGAATCATTATATGGAAAGAGATGTCAAACTCCAACGTGTTGGGATGATGTTGGTGAGAGTAAACTTATTGGCCCAGAACTTATTGAAGAGACCAAGAAAAATGTGAAGACAATCCAATCCCATATTAAAGTAGCCCAAAGTAGGTAGAGGAGTTATTCTGACAACCGAAGAAATGATTTGGAATTTCACGTGAGAGATCATGTCTTTCTGAATGTATTCCATGGAAAGGTGTCTTAAGGTTTGGTAAGAAAGGGAAACTGATCCCTAGGTACATTGGACCATTTGAAATTCTGGAAAGAATTGGAGCTGTAGCATACCGTTTAGCAATGCCACCAAGTCTCTCCAATGTACCAGATGCATTCCATGTTTCATTGTTGAAGAAATACATGCCAGACCCAATGCATGTACTCCCTATGAAGAAATAGAACTGGAACCTGATTTGTCATACTGTGAAGAGCCTATCGGGATCCTTGACACTAGGGAGAAGGTATTAAGAAACCCGATAAATCACCTAGTAAAGGTTCTTTGGAGAAACCAAAATATGAAGGGAGCGACAAGGGAACTAGAGGATTTCATGAAGAAGAACCACCCATATTTTTTTGGTGGTCTTTATACATAAAATTTCGAGGGAAAAATTTCTGAAGTAGGGAATAATATAACACCCCAAAAATTTTATGGTATGCTTCTCTTAAATACATTCTATTCATAGATTATATTTCCTAAATCACTATGTTCCTTTGAAACAGCACCTGGTTATTTAAGATATAGTCAATACCTAGCCACTAAACATAAATATTCCACTTCTATGTTATGTATTTCGAAAAATGGTCATCTAGAGTTGTGACCAGTAAGTCCTTTGGAGTCTAATTGAACCAACTTGATTTTTTTGATGAATAGTAACATACCCTGATGAATATTAATATGAATAGTAATATGAATAGAAATATGAACCTTATAAATAGTAAATAATTATAATATTTTATTTTATTATGGTAATAAGAGAATGAGATCTTAATTAATTTTTCAATGTGATATTGAACTGATTATAAATTTAAAATTTTTATTTTTCCGATTAACTATGATTTTATTTAAAAAATAAATTAAAAATAAATAGAAAATTACTTTCAAAAAATGGAGTTCATTTTTTAATTCTATACATCAAAAAATCGTTAGGGTGAAATTTTGGTAATTTTCTAAAATACTTGAATTTTTCAGGAATAGTGAAAATACGGTTTTGAGTTTTCGATAGTTTAATGACATCATAATGAAATAATAATTAAATATAAAAGGATGGTCAACTTGTTTACAATATATTATTACATTAGGTATGCCAAGTGGCTAAAACCATGGGCCAATACCATGGGAAAGCCCATTGTTTGGCAAAAACCACTAATAAGGTGTCCCTTTTAATCAATAAAAAAACTCCCTCTTAATTACTATAAATACCCACTCACCCCCTTCGTTGTCCTACATTTAAAAGTAATTATCTGAGAATATCTGGTATTATTACCTCCCTATTATTCCTCCCAAGGTGTCCTCAAATCCCTAAGGTCCCAACCTTCATGTTTTGGGAGTTACTCTACAAGGGAAGAGAATCAAACACCCTTCTCATTTTGTAAGATTTCATTTTATGTTATCTCATTGAATTTCCATTATTATATGTTCGTATTTGATATTATGTGTTACTATTACTTTCTTTATTATGTCCATATGATGATATAACCTTTTTCTCTCATCAATTCATTTTATGAAAATTTGAGCGACGCTGTTTTCCTAACAAATTTTTATAAGGGATCTCTCACCTTTTCTTTTATTTTCAAGTTCATCTCTTTTCTTTTTCTCTACTCACCTCCACTGTCCAAATGACCATTATAACTCTATTATCATATATATACTAGAATTATATCATTTTAATTGAAGAACCATCAGCAATATTCTTACTCTCCCTTTTTAATTTTATAAACGAAATCAACATCTATGAGGTTCCAATTTATAACCTTTGTGGACGACCGAGTTTTGTTCTTCACTTTCTCCTCCATTACTAGTCATGAAACAATTTCAATGGTTGAAACATATCTGAATATATTTATTTAATCTCATTAATATTCTGTAATACTTACACGCTAATAATATAAAATAGTAATACAAAATAAGTTTATTATGAACAAAATGTCCAAGTTAATCAAAATATTTGTAATAAACTTTTAACTAATGAATCATCATCATGGTATATAACCCAAAATAATTATAAGATCATTTATACCACCATAAATTTATTAATAATATATATTAACAATTCTGGATGTCTAACCACATTTTAAATTAACTTCCTTTATTGAATACAAGTAAAAGAATCATGAAAACCAAGGAAGAAAATGCTTCCAGAAACAATAAAAATTGAACCACTTAAACCCATAAAATGGGACATAAATAAACCTAATAATTTTATAATAAATAATTTACATGTATAGAAGGTTATATAGTTATTAATTAATGAAGCTAAATTTCATTATTTTGTTCACTAAAACAAACGAAGAACACACTCGAGCTTAAGGTAAGGGGTTTCTCATCTCACATTCATTTCCATTAGATTTCCATTGTTCGATAATTATTTCTTGTATGTAGTATATGTGTACTGACACAAGATATATAATGACATGATTCTATTTATATTCATGTTATTAAATGATTCATTTTATGGATAATATTTTCTGGTCATATGATTCGACTGATTACATTATGTTAAGGGACTTTGTCTCAACTACCATTTTGTTGTGACTAACATTGTATTGTGCACCTAATAATCCTTATGTGGTGTATCTGCTTACAATTTGAGATCACATTTCATTTGAAATTATATTTCTATCGAAAATCTATAATCTCATATCATGGATATTTTTATTGTCTAAATCGTATAAAATTTTACATATGGTGTATATTTTGAAAGTTATCTTAACTATTGGAATTTTGATGAATCTTTATTCTATACTCTTTAAGGATATTGAAAAGGCATATGGATATCATATTAAATAAATTTATAAATAATGGCTTGGACTTGAAGTGGCAGGTGGGCCCTACTATATCCCATCGACGCATCAGTAGGTCTCAAGAGACAAATGAGTTGGCAACAAACCCTTCGAGATTGTTTCCAAAAATCATACATTTTATACCAAGAGAACTAAACTGTTTTAATGGTATTATGGTATCATGTACCAAATACATGAAGTACAATTAATAAGAATTATATTTATTCATTTTTATTCATTACAATCCATGAGGTTTTCACTATGACAAAATCTATGGATGTAGGCCCTTTATCAGTTTATTAATGGCGTGTGATTTTCATTTGTTTACCATGCCATAATTTTTTATGATTTAGTTATTATTGATTCACGATCCCAGAATTTGTAACCCTTACTAATCATTTTAGCTCACCAATCTCATTGTCTACCTTCAATAGGGGATGAAGAGTAGATCTTTTATTGAGTTCTTGTGGATGTATTTTTTTGTTTTTTTATGTATTCTTTTTTGTAACCTTTTCCAATGTAATTTGAGTTAAATCTATGTATTAGTTTCATAAAGACTACTAACCTGATCATTACTTCAGGATTTTCATTCCTTTTAACCATGAAAATATAACATGTAATGCACCGACTCTGTACTAGAGGTGTTGGGGTTTTTTAGTTGGTATCAAAGGAAGTTTAGTAGAAAACATGGAAAATAAAGTTGAAAATGTATAGTTGGGAATGAATACTTAAGGTATCATTTGAGGATAAATTTACAAGAACATCATTGTATTTTGGTAAGGAATAGGTTACATGAATCTATCTTGCAAATACATCCCTCTCTGGATATGAGCAGGTAGAGGTGGCTCTCGCACAGATGTTCCTATGAGTGAATGCTCTGACAAGGAGTTTCGGGCCTGACTCGGGGAATCCTGGTATATGACAATGGGCCTTACTGTACTTTTGGTTATGACAATCCTAGGGGGATATACTTAGGATAAATCATATTTTCATTAAAATCCATTATGAAGTATTGAAATGTAAATTATTCCTCAAAGAAACCATTTTTCTGATCATGGGATTAACCATGCATTGGATCTCAATTTATGCTATGTATTTTGTTAAGATAAGATTATACATTTTGATTCATACCCTAATCTAGTGTGTGGAACTATTTATAAATGGTGTATAATGAAATAAGGGGAATCAATACTCATGGGAAATGTAGGAATCTCCCAACTGATCAAGTCAACATAGTCAATGTTGGAGCAGATCAGATCATGAATATATTGGGAAAACTTACTCAAGTTGTAACAAATAACCTTTCCACACCTGTGTTGGATAAATTCATGTAGTATAAGCCTCCATATATCACCTAGACTACTAATCTAGTGGTTTTTGAGAAATAGATCAAGTCCCTTTAAAAGATATTCATGGAATTTAGATGCAATGAAAATGAAAAGGTAGTATTGGCAGTATATTGTCTCAAGGATGATGTTGATCAATGGTGGTCCTTGATTCAGAATATCAAGGAGGAAGAAGAAATAGGAGATATGGAATGGAGTAATTATAATGAAATATTCTTCAAAAAATATTTTCCCCATGAGCAACAAACCGAATTAATGAGGGAATTCTTTGTTTTAAAGCAAAGGGAAGAAGATAATGTTGCAGAGTATGAGGATAACTTTACAAGGCTTTCCAGGTATGTCGTAGATTACGAACGTGACTCGACAAACAAGATAGATCATTTCATTTAATGGATTAAGCCATGTCTTTAAAGAGCA
The DNA here is from genome assembly GCA_963277665.1 of Viscum album. Classification (NCBI taxonomy): domain Eukaryota; kingdom Viridiplantae; phylum Streptophyta; class Magnoliopsida; order Santalales; family Viscaceae; genus Viscum; species Viscum album. The sequence goes on from OY728160.1 coordinate 1,551,632,792, forward strand.
CTGGCTTCACAAACATTTTCATTATATGATAAAATTGTATCAAGTGCAATAAAAATAGAGAAGGAATTTTTAGATCAAATTTGTTCAAGGAAAACCAAGATAAAAAGCGGCACTCTGATAACCAAGGGAATGGTGAAGCCCAAAAGAAGAACAAGGTAATGAATAAATTCCCATTATGCATGAACTGTGGAAATAATCTTCTCAAGAAATGCTTGAAAGGCACGGGAGTCTGCTATAAGTTTGGAGAAAAGGGTCATCTATCTCATGAATTCAAGGGGAATAAAAAATTTGATGATGTTCAATGCTACAATTTTAGAGAGATGGGACACTCTGAAAATGAGTGTCCTAAGCTCCAAGTAAACATGCCTCATAAAAATCCAAGAGAGCTAGTGAGAGATTATGTGATTACAACCGCATAAGTTTAAGTTCCTAATGATGTGGTGGCAGGTACTTTAATTGTTTCCTCATTCTTAGACAACACTTTTTTTTAATCTGGATCATCGCATTCATTTATATCTTCCCAGTTTTTCCATGAAAATTAGAAATGTCCAATTTGATTTAATAAAGGAGTTATCGGTCAAAACTCCTAGGGGATGCATCATTGAAAGAAATTCATGTCAACTAGTACCCCTCGTGACACATAAACGTGATTTAGTTGCTATCCTTGTCATCATACTAATTACTTAATTTGATATAATTCTAAGTATGAATTGGTTTTCAAACTATGATGCGAAGATTTATTGTATGAAAAATGAAGATATAATTTTTGAAAATGGTTTAGAATCTCTTACCTTTAGAGCAGAGACCACTCCATATGAATTCTATCTAGACCCACCCCATTATCTCTATAGAATGAAATCCATAGAGAGGAAGAGAACCAAATATATATGTGGGAGGAAATAAATTTTCAAAATGAATATGTTCATATAGTTCAAGAATAAATTGATGTGTTTCTAGAGGATTTACCTGGACATCCTCCAGAGCGGGAAGTTAAGTTTTCCATTGACTTAATTCTAAGTGCAAGACCTATATCTAAAACCACATATATAATGGCCACAGTGGAGTTAGTGGAGCTAAAGAAATAACTAGAGGAGTTGAGTGACAACATATTTATTCGACATAATGTTTCTTTATGGGGATACCTAGTCCTGTTTGTCAATAAGAAAGTTAGATCCATGAGTCTATGCATTGATTACAGGGAAATAAATGCTATTACAATAATGAATAAGTATCCTCTTCCTCGGATTTATGATTTATTGTATAAACTTCATGGATCTCAATACTTTTTGATGGTTGACCTTCGATCTGGATATCATCAGCTGCATATGAGGAAGGAAGATATTCCTAAGAAAATATTTCGATCCAGGTATGGGAATTATGAGTTTACGGTGATGCCTTTTGGAATAACTAATGCACCCTCTGTTTTCATGGATTTAATGAAGATAGTTTTCAAGTAATATCTTGATAAATTTTTTGTGGTATTCATCGATGATATCTCAGTATAGTCAAAATGTTATGATGACCCTGAGGATCATTAGTGGACTATTTTAAAAACTCTTAGAAGAAATGAATTATATGCGAAGTTTTGAAAGTGTGAATTCTGGATTCAATCAGCTTCTTTTTTAGACATATTTCCTCTAAGGATAGAATTATAGTTGATCATGTGAAGAAAAAGGCAATCCAAGATTGGCCTACACCAACAAACATTACTATGGTATGTGGTTTTATTGGCTTAGAAGGTTACTATCGACATTTTGTTCAAAAATTTTCTCGACTGGATAACCCACTAAACAAGCTCAAATGTAAAGGATTTATGTTTGTGTGGAAAACAATAATGTATAAAATTCTACATATAATTGAAAAGAAGAATGGTAGATGCTCTAATTTTGACTCTTCCATCTGGTTGTGATGGATTTGTAATATACAGTGATGTAGAAATGAATGGGTTGGGTTGTGTCCTTATGAAAAATGGTAAGTTTATTGCTAATGAATCAAGTCAGTTGAAAACTCATAAGAAAAATTATCCAACACATGATCTTGAATTAGTAACTGTAATCTTTACTCCGAAAATATAGAGAAATTTTCTTTACAGAGAAAAATGTGAGATATACACAGATTACAAGAGTTTGAAAGACATTTTCACACAAAAAGTACTCAACATGAGTCAATTGTGATGGCTCAAGTTACTCAAGAATTACGATTGATCAATACTCTACTACCCAAGTAAGGAAAATAAGGTGGAAGATGCATTAACCAAGAAAGATAATGGAATTCTGACTCAAATGAGGATTGACAGAGATCCTATATTCATGGATCTGCTAAAGATGGATATGGGAATTGTAATGGAAGGGAAAACATCTCTACTCTATCAAATTATTTCTAAACCATCATTACTAGAGAAGACAAAAAGCTCTCAATCTGATGATGAAAATCGACACAAGAAAATTATTGCTGTTAAGGATGGGATATTGGGAGACATTGTGTATGAGGAAGGACTTCTAATGTTTGGGAAGAGGTTATGCGTTCCATCAGTACATGAGATAAAAAGGGAACTATTAGATGATGCTCATGGATAAAATTTCTCTATACACCCAGGATGCACAAAGATGTATATAGATCTAAAGGAATATTTTTGGTGGGATAATATGAAGTTAGAAATAGCCGACTATGTGTCAAGATGTATAGTTTGTCAATAAGTGAAGGTCGAGATACAACACCCCGGAAGAGTGACGCAACCTCTACCTATTACTATGAGGAAGTGGGACAACATTATGATGGATTTGGTCACTGAACTTACAAGGTCACCTAGAATAAATTATGCAATATTGGTTATTGTTGATCGTCTCACAAAATAAGCACATTTCTTTCCTATTAGAGAGGGTTTTCCACTTGAGCGCCTGGAAAGACATTATATTAATGATGTTGTAAGACTTCTTGGTGCACCTCTATCTATTGTGTCTGATCGAGATCCCTTGTTTACATAAAAATTATGGAAGAGTCCATATAAGGATTTGAATCCTGAGCTTAATATGAGTACTTCTTATCACATCCAAACCGACATACAATCTGAAAGGACTATTAAAACTCTAGAAGATATACTGATGTCATGCTCTCTTGACCTCCAAGGTATGTGCGATCAATACTTGCCTTTTTTGGAATTTTACTACAATAATAGTTTCCATTCTAATATTCAAATGGATCCATAAAAAGCATTATATGGAAAGAGATGTTGAACTACAACTTTTTGGGGTGATGTTGGTGAGTGGAAACTTAGAGGCCCAAAACTTATTCAAGAGACCAAGACAAAGGTTAAGACAATACAAGCCCATATTAAAGAAACACAAAGTAGGAAACAGAGTTATACTGAGAACTGGAGAAAGGATTTGGAATTACAAGTGGGAGATAATGTCTTTATGAAAGTATCTCCCTGGAAGGGTGTCTTAAGGATTTGAAAGAAAGGGAAAATGAGCCCCATTTACATCGGACCATTTGAAATTTTGGAAAGAATCGGAGCTGTAGCTTACCATTTAGCAATGCCACCAAGTTTCTCCAAAGTCCATGATGTGTTCTATGTGACATTGTTGAAGAAATACATGCGAGACCCCTCACCTATGATGAAATAGAACTGGAACCTGATTTTTCATACTGTGATGATACTATTGCGATCCTTGACACTAGGTATAAGGTATTGAGAAATAGGATGACTCAACTAGTAATGGTTCATTGGAGATACCAAAATAAGTAGGAATCAACATGTGAACCAGATGATTTCAAGAAGAAGAACCACCCACATCTTTATGGTGGTCTTTAGACACAAAATGTTGAGGATGAAATTTCCAAAGGAGGGAATAATATAACACCCCAAAAATTTTATGGTATTATTTTCTTAAAAACATTCTATTCGTATCCCATATTTCATAAATCACTATTTTACTTTGAAACAACACTTGGTTATTTAGGAGATAGTCAAAATGTATCCATTAAACATAAATCTTCAGCTTTTATGTTTTGAATTTCAAAAAATGGTCATCTAGAGTTGTGACCAGTAATTCATTTAGCATCTGATTGAACCAACTTGATTTTTGGATGAATAGTAACACACCCTTATAAATTGTAATATGAATAGTAATATTAATAGTAATATGACCCTTATAAATAGTAATTAATGATAATATTTTATTTTCACAAGGTAATAAGATAAAGAGATCTTAATTATTATTTCAATGTGATATAGAACTAATTATACCTTTAAAATTTTAATTTTTTGAATTAACTATGATTTTATTTAAAAATTTAATAAATAATATATAGAAAATTATTTTCAAAAAATGGAGTTCATTTTTTAATTCTACACGTCGAAAAATTCATAGGGTGAATTTTTGGGATTTTTCTAAAATACTTGAATTTTTCCTGAATAGTAAAAATACAGTTTTGAGTTTTATGTAGTTTAATGACATCAAAATGATGCAAAAATTAAATATAAAAGTCTGGTTGACTTGTGTACAGTATATTATTACATGAGGTGTCCCAAGTGGATAAAACCATGGGAAAATACCAGGGGCATGCCCATGGTTTTTCAAATACCATTAATTAGGTGTCCCTTTTAATTAATAAAAAAACTCCCTCTTAATTACTATGAATACCCACTCACCCCCTTCCATTTTGTTCATTACAAAATCATTATCCTAGAATATATGGTATTATTACCTCCCTAGTATTCCTCCCAAGGTTTACTCAACCCCCTAATGTCTCAACCATCATGTTTTGGGAGTTACTCTACAAGGTAAGAGAATCAACCACCCTTCTCTTTTCTTAAGCATTCATTTTATGTTATCTCTTTTGGATTTCCATTCTTATATGTTAGTATTTGATATTATGTGTTCCTATTACTATAATGTTTATGTCTATAAGATAATATACCTTTTTTCTCTCATCAATTCATTTTATGAAATTTTGAGCGACGCCGTTAGGCTGCCGAATTTTCATAATGGATCTCTCACATTTTCTTTTATTTTCAAGTTCATCTCTTTTATTTTTCTCTAATCACCTCCTCTATCCAAATGACTATGATAAATCCATTATTATATATATAATATAATTATATAATGTGAATTTAAGAACCATCATCAATATTCATGCCCCCCTTTTATTTTTATAAATGAAATCAACGTCCATGAGGTTCCAATTTATAACCTTTATGGACGACGGAGTTTCGTTCTTCACTTTCAACTTTTTTACTGGTCATGAAACTATTTTAATGGTTGAACCAGATCTGAATTTATTTATTTAATCTCATTAATATTCTGGAATCCTTACACACTCATAATATAAAATAGTAATATAAAACAAGTTCATTATGAACAAAATGGACAAGTTAATCAAAATATTTGTAATAAACATTTAACTAATGAATCATAATCATTGTATATAACCCAAAATAATTATATGATCATTTATATCTCCTTAATGTTATTAAAAATATATATCAACAAATATTAATGTTTAACCACAAATAAAATGAACCTCCATTCATGAATACAAGTAAACGAATCCTGAAAACCAAGGAAGAAAATGCTTCCAAAAACAATAAAATTTGAACCGCATAAACCCATAAAAAAGGGACATGAATGAACCTAATAAGGTTATAATAAATCAAATACATGTATAGGAAGTTCTAGATTTATTAATTAATTAAGGAAAATTTTATTATTCAGGTCAGTAAAACAAACTAAGAACACACTCGAGCATAATGTAAGGGGTTTCTCATCTCACTTTCATTATCATGAGATTTCCATTGTTTGAAAATTATTTATAGAATTGGGTATATGTGTACTGAAACATGATATATAATAACATTATTCTCATTATATTCATGTTATTAAATGATTTATTTGAGGGCTATTACGTTTTGGTCATATTATTCAACCGATTACATTGTGGTAAGGGACTTTCTCTCAACTACCATTTTGTTGTGACTAACTTTGTATTGTGTACCTAATAACCTTATGTGGTGACTATACTGCCCATTTGAGATCAATTTTAATTTGAAATTATATTTCTAATAAATATCTATAATCTTATAACATGGATATGTTTATTTTATATACCGTATAAAATTTTACATACGGTGTATATTTGTAATTGTATCTTAACTATGGAAATATTGTTGAATCCGTATTCTCTAAACTATATTGATATTGAAAAGGAAAATTTATATTGTATTAAATAAATTTATAAATAATTATTTGGAATTTCAGTGGATGGTGGATCCCGAAATAGCCCCTCGATCCATCGGTAGGTCTCTTGAGACAAATCAGTTGGCGACAAACCATTCGAGTTTGTTTTCAAAAATCTGACAGGTTTTAACCCACAGACCTAAACCATTTATATAGTATTATGGTATCATGTGACAGATATATAAAGTCCAATTAATAATAATCATATTTATTTATTTTCTGTAATTACTATCCATGAGGTTTTCACTATGCCAAAATCAATGAATGCATCCCTTTCTCAGTTTATTAATGGCATGTGATTTTCATTTATTTACCATGCCATAATTGTTTATTATTTAGTTATTATAGATTCATGATTATGCTATTTTTAACCCTTACTAAGTATTTGAGCTCACCCATTTCATTGTATACCTTCAACATGGGATTAATAGGATATATTTTATTGAGTTCATGTGGATGCAGTTTTTAGTTTTTTGTTATGTACTGTATTTTGTAACCATTTACAATGTAATTTGAGTTACATCTATGTATCATGGTTCTTCAGACTACTACAATGATCATTACTTCAAGATTTTTATTCCTTCTATCCATTCCAATATAACATGTAATTCACTATGTCTGGACTAGATGGGTCAGGGTGTTACATCCAACCCTTCCTGGAAATTTAATTCAGAGATTGATCATTATTGCAGTTGCAGTGCATCTCTCCAAGTAAGCTGGATTTTGGTCTTTTCTTTATATATCTCTTTTAAACCTGGATTTTGATAAATCATAATGTGAATTATGGATCTAAACTGTATGTGGTTGAATCTTGATTCTTGGATGAGGTCCAAAATCTTCTACTCCTTCATTTTCCATAGGCGAGTCCCATTATGGGCATTGTGTTTTTGAGAAAAAGGTATACGGTTCTATTTTAGATTTGATAATTTATTAATCCATGAATCACTTGTGTTTTCAAATTTATATAAATTTATATTTGAAAAAATAATTTTATAATAATTAGAACATAGATTTTTCATGACATGTAGTTTTGGGAAAACCCCCAATTCTGAAGGAATTGTAATTAGGGGCATAAATTTGAAATTGTTTGAATTTATAAATTTTTTTAGAATTGATTATGGAAAATGGAATCAATTTATTTGATAAACACATATAATAGATTTTTAATTAAAAATTCATGAAATGATGAATAAAATATATGTTTTTTGAATGTAAACATAAATTATAGAAAGGAGAAGTGGGATATTTTAAAGTATTTTGAAACCAATGATTTGGCATTTTTTTATTGATTGATTTAGGAGATGTAAAATTGGGTAGTTTTTGGGGTTATTTGGGGAATTAATGATAGAATGGTAATTCAATAAAAATTAATTGATTATTTAGAACTCTAAAAAACCTAGTTTAGCATATCTTATCCCTGATGGATTGTTGATGGGTCTTATTTGGCATGATCCTTATGAACTTGTGTACACATACCAATCGTGATCACTGATATGGGATGTTTGAGGAACCCATACCATGAAACTATCATCCCATAGGTCATATGACCATGGTTATTGTTGTGATTTATTGGATGTATATTCCATTGAATATAAAATTGTATTTCACATTCCTAATGATTTATATAAAATTTATTATATATTGTGTTTATGGATTCCATGTTTGAAATGATTTACATCATTTGAAATAAAAAGAATGTTATTTTAATTATGAAATTTTACTACAAGGCCTGTTTTGATTAATATTCAATTTATGAATAGGTTTAGTATTTTGGAATCTTATTATGGAACACTTGGTGAGACCCTACTAGAATTTTTAGCTAACACCCTACCTTCACCTTCAAGCATTTATAGATTTTCTCCATCCATGTTTGAGTAAAGGGGAGGTGCCTCTTGGTGGGGTGGATGCTCAAGATCCCATGGTGATTGGAGTGATGTGTCCTTTAGGATGTTGATTTTTTCTTATTATAGTTATGGTATTTGATGATGTACTATTTTAGTTTTTTATATACATTCTTGGTCTGTGGGGAAATATCCATTGTGGTTTGTGAACATACTGATATGAATCTATTTATTTAAATGTGTTTGAGGAAAATTTGTTCCCATATTTATATATTATAAATTACAGGTTCTAGTCACAAACCCATGGGGGTCAGGAATATCATTCAGGCTATGTCAGTTCCATCTCATGTATCCGAGTAACAGAGTATCCAGGATGGTTCACGAAAAAGTTTCATAAGAAGTTTAGGTTATGAATATTATATTGATTTCAGTAATCCTTTGAGAAATCCTTTCAGGGATAAGGAGGTAGGTGTGATTGAGTTATATTCCAACCACCATCATAATGAACATAATTCACCAGGGTGGTTTCGTAATTTATTCTTGAGGATTAGTTATAGTATGTTCCATTATTTTAATTTAGATAGGTTTAAATCTATATCATTGTTATAAATATGATGAAATTATTTTTCTTTATTTTTCCTGTTTCACTGTTGATATGTGTGATCTAATGATGTATTAAATAATTTTTTATAATGTTGTGTAACATAAATCCTCCAATAATATGCGTGGATAGGATATTGGAGGATGCTGCTGATGAGCCGAAATGAGAAAATCTTCCCTTGGTATAGAATCTGGTTGGGGTTACTGTGTGTGTAATCCAATATATGGGATATGTACCTACACCCATAGCTTTTGAGGCTCCAGTTCAGGGACCCCAGAGGAAAAAATCATAGAATCATTCATAGGAGTTCCTTCATTAGAAAAAACATGATTTCCAAGGCTCTAATGATCCCTAAGAGGATGCGTACTGGCTGTGAAAGATGTATATTCTCATTGACTTCATGAAAACTCCTAAATATTTTAAAGTGAAATATAAACCTTTTATGCTTGATGGACCTGGAGAGATATAGTGGGACTATATGGTAATATTTATATAGCATGAGTATTTAGGGTGGATGGAATTCAAGGTTCTCTTCACTAAACATTTCTATCTATAATATATGTTGCTGTTAACGCTATGGAGTTTTTCAAACATGGGCTAGCATAGAGTACGATGACCGAATATGAGAAAAGATTGGATAAGTATGTTTAGTATGCAACTAATATTTTATCGAATGAGAAGAAGAAGACTCGATGGTTCAAGGTGGTAATTCATTCTAATAATCATTATCATGTCTTCATGCTGAATATCTCTTCTTCTACTGACATTTTGGGTAGGTAATTGATGGTTGAACATGATTTGGTAGGTATGTAATTGTTGACAGGAGTTATCTTTTATCCCTGTGGTAGTTCTATGAGTTCCCATAATGATATAAGAACACTTGTTGAATATCATGGAGATCATGATATTATGGTTCTTCTAGATCTTTTTTAGTTCCTGAAACATTCCCCTTGAAATGTTACCAATGTGGAAATTCAGGAATTTCAAATAGGTTTTATAAGGCCCCAGCCTTAAACCTTACTTAAAATTGAATTAAATGAATAATTCACATTCATGATCTTTTCAGGTTTAGAGTTTTAGATAATTAGGACATAACTATTACATCTCAAAAGATTACAAAGTAGTCTCTTCTACTAAATTTCCATAAAATAAAAAAACTCTTAAAAAGAAACATGTCTAGTTTCATGTTTTAGGTAGCATGACTTTCCCTTGATCCCATCCTTGACCCTATTCCATGCTAAGTCCTGTGAAAAACATTTCAAAAAATTGGGATGAGCATAAAAACTCAGTAAGGGATACACAAAGAATAAAAACTATTAGTTTATCAAAACAAAAAGTAAACCATGTATACTTTATCAAGGTAATACTTTTCACCTTTATGAAGTAGTAAAAACTCTTCACTGAATAAAATATCATTACTTACCTTTTTGTAACCAAAGGATTACCATAAAACCCATATAAAGAACACATAACATATATAATGGTAACTTGGGACATAAACATACTTAAGTGGAATAACCATACGGTCGACTCCCACACATATCACTTAATGGAATAGCGATACGGCCAATTTCCATACATACTTAATGGAATATCCATACGGCCAACTTCCATACCCAATGCATTGGAGGTTATAACGTAACCACACGTCCTGGTATTCACGGCACCACCCGTCATATGGTTTATAACGTAACCACCCGTTAAAATGTCCAAGTACCAATATAAAATCATAAAACATAAAACCAATATAAAGGAATGATAACATTTCCACATTTCAATCACAATATATCATAAATATATTGACATAATAGAATCCTTTTTCAAAACCATTTTAAATACCAAAATACATAAAAGAGTATATGGTATTTATTTTATTCTAAAAACATTACGGCTTGTTGAGAAAGCCAAAGACCAAATAATACTCGCGGCGGCGGAAAAGGTCGTTGTTGCCATGTACGTTAAAAGAAACATTCCTTTTTGTCGTTTTGTAAAACGATTCGTAGAAAAAGATTCCTTTTGTATAAAAGTAAAAGTCAAAGGGGTTTATACACCGTATAAAAGAAAGTTGTGTATAAAACGAAATATGCCTCAATGAAAGGAGATTGAGACGAAGTCCCTTACAAAGACGATATCCTTGGTTTAAAGATAAATCAATTACATAATTATGTGTGACAAATGAATACACCAAATATAAGTGGATATTAAGTGTAAAATAATCAAAGGTCATTCACACATATTCAAAGGATGACATATTCAATAACAACATGTTGAACCCAAAGAAATCGAAATTGGGTTAAGAAGTTCTCTTGACAGCCTAACGGCATCACATCAAAATGAGTTGATGAGAGATTAAAAAAAAGGGGTATCTCATCACTTGGACATAAAATTTACATCAATAAGGATATATGAGAACATATCCCAACATAAAAAATATGTAAATTAAAAGACCCAACAAAAGATGTCTTTTAAAAAGAGGAGGGTGAAAGGTTCCCTTACCGACTTGGGTAAGTTTCGAAAAGTACACCCCATTGAAGAAGTGTCATACAATGAATATGTAAATACCCATAAATGGAATTATATTACAAAAGGAGTGTAATAGAGGGCAGTACATAAACCACTCAATGGAAATTGTGGAAAATGTAGCATAAATCTCACAGGAATAAAAGTGAGATGAAAAATATCTTACGAAAACTCAGCAGCCTAACGACGCCACTTAAAACATCCAAAATGGATTGATGAGAGGAAATAGGATCTCTAATCACATAAAAATACTGTTTAAAGAATGAGTAAAATAAAAGAACATCCCCCAACATAACAAATAGGAGCCTAAAAGAAGTGACATAAAGGAGAGTACTTTAAATGAAAGAGAGAGGTTATATCTCTTACGAAAATTCGGCAGCCTATCGGCGCCACTCAAAACTTCCAAAATGGATTGATGAGAGAGAATAGGTTCTCTCATCACATGAACATAAAAATTACAGTAAGATTAATATAAAAGAACATCCCAATAACAATAAATATGATCTTTAAAAGGAATGACATAAAAGAGTGTACTTAAAAAGAAAGAGAGGAGTATGATCCCTTAACTCGGGTCCGACTTGACTCGATCGTTCTTTAACGTCCTGAATAATAAACTTGAGTTAATTTCTATTTGCTTAAGAACCTTTTTCATGTTCATTATTCCTTTTATATCACTTATTTCCATTTATAAACATTATGTAATCATTTAAGTTAATAATATTTGTTTTGTCGATATTTGGTTCTTAAGTCGAAAGTGGACTTCTTACAATTACATGTTGTTCATGTGGTCAAAGGTTCTTTATATCCAGAATGACATTCCTGATTTGGATATCATATATATCATTTATATCCAGCATATACCTGTATTTATAATATTACATAATCATTTAGAGGTAATAAATGAAATGCACCATTCATGGAGACGGTAAGCCGTACGTACGCATGAACGCTACTTTCATTTCTTTCTCATATTAATGGAATTAAAATTAAATGAGAGGCATGTATATTTTAATTACAGAATTATATTCATCATTTAGATGTATCATTAATTATATATATCCATTATACACATATACTTTTAATAGTACATTACATTTGGGGATAAGAAATGAAATGCACCATTCATGGAGACGGTAAGCCGTACGTACGCATGAACGCTACTTTCATTTCTATCTCATACTTTAATGGAAAGAAATAATAATGATATAGAGGTATATTATAATTCCAGTATAACATCATATATAATAACTTTAAATCCATCCTTTACACGTCCCACATATGGCATTAACGAATCACATCACTTTGAGGGGGCGGTAGTCCGCACTTCCTTAAATGAAGATATCGTGTTTAACCATAATGGAAACCATAAAGGTATGCCCAAAATGAAAAATAAAGAAGCTTAAAGAAAAAAAATAAACATATTATATATCATATATAAAAATAGTGACATCATAATGGCCACCCTTGAAGGTGTTAAATGAGTATTGAACAATCATCGTTTCGGGAGGCAGAATTTCGCCATCCACGGAAACCGTATGTTCTTTAACCATTTGATGTAGTTGTGTGAGAGTGTAGCTCGAATAAATCTTATAAAAACATACTAGTATATTGAAGATACTGGTGTTGTTACAAAATAAGTAAATAAAAATAGTTTAGAGGGTTGTAGAAGAAAAATAAAACAAATGAACAAGAGAGAATGAATTACCTTTAAAAGTGTAACTCCTTTTGATTTGAGCCTAAAGGCTTCCTTTGAATGGATTCTGCCCAAAGGGAATCCTCTAGGATGAGTAGAGGGATGTGGAGAGAGTATATGGGCAGGGGTTGGCGGAGCCAAAGGCTTGAGGAGTGTGTGAAATGAGGTAGAGGTGGGGGCCTTTTATAAGAGGAGAGGAGGGGCACTTTTGGAAAGTAAAGAAATATTAATTTATTTGAAAATTTGTTTCGGTTTTAAAAGGTCCCACATTGATATAATTCGTGGATAAGGTGATAAGGGTTAGAAATACACTCATCCAATTGGTTTTGGACATGTGTAGTTCATAGATTTTACATTATCTTTCCATTTTTTTTAAATCGTCAAATAATGATGTCATCGCAGCATCATTATTATGTCATAAATAATTTAATTTATTTAATGTCTAAAAATTATAAAAAAAATACTATGATGTAGGAAATCTTTTTATATTTCCAATGACTATTTATAATCAAAAATCTGATCTTTATAACCCCATGTAAAAAATTGTTTTCGTAAAACATATTATGTTTGTGTCATTTTTACTTTTACATTAAATAAAAAGTTATTTATGTCATTTCCCAACCAAAGTGTCTCCATGGGGTCCCCAAGTTGACCCCTGGCTTGTCTTGGTCGGCCATGACACAACCAATGAGGGTATGACATGTGTCAAGCTCATCTTATTTTATTAAAGAATTATTTTTATCTTAAACTACACTAATTACCACTAATCGCGATTAAGAACTTAATAAGTTAGTATTCACCAAAAAAATTATTATAATCTCATTGAACCACATTTTACTTCTTAATTACAACCATGTATGTCAGATTTTTTAAATTCAAAACACAATGCAGGCAAAATTTCATTTAAACGGAAAATCAGTCTTTATAAGTACCACTTAGTGGTTTCACTATTCATCAAAAATTGAAGTTTTTCAGAAAATTACCAAAAATTCAACCTAAGCTATATTTGATATTACGAATTTAGAAATGAAGTCTATTTTACAAAATTCAAAATATATAAGTCACATTAATTAATTTAATAATTAATTCCCGCTGTCAGAGCAAATAGCGTGTTTTTATGAAACAATAAGTATCAAAAGATTGACACTAGTTTAAGTCCGATTTCAAAGTGAAATTAATTCCAACGACCACTATTGGATTTAATGGTAAAAATATTTTCTAATTTAAATTTAAAACCAATTCAAAAGATAATCTAATCATATAAATAAATTAGATTAAAAAGAGGTTTTGAATTAAAAAAACAACATTTTACACTATTCATTAAAAAATGAACTTTATCAGAAAGATACCAAAAATTTACACAAAGTAAATTTTGATGTCCTGATTCTTAATAAGAGTTTTATTTGGTCCAATAGAATTTATAAGAGTGAACAAAACTATATTTAATGACGGTTCGCCATCAAAAGGTGATAAGTGAACCTTTAGTGAAAACTAGGGCATATACGCCTAAAATTGAATTCTTTCCGTATTTTAAGCCATTATATTTTATTGGATAAATGTAAAAACATTTAAAAACATATATAATCATATTTTAGTTATTTATATCCATTCCCTCCAATACAACAGCTATATGTTAACTACCATTTAAAATAATATTATTTTATTAGTAGAGTGCAACGTAAGATTCCCAAGAAACTCGTTGTTGCGTATTGGGTACGCCATCGGGCATAGCATCCCCTTTAAAGTAATATTAATATTTTATTCACAAATTTGGATAAATAAGAAAATGTCATATTCTTTATTTACCTGGAGTGTTACATCCTTCCCCCCTTTTGGGAATTGCGTCCTTGCAATTTTTAAAATTGAGCTTGGAAACATCCTTGAAAGTCCCACATCAGAAGAAGAGTCGGTAAAACAATCACTTTAAAATAAAGAAAGATAAGTACAAAGGTCACTCGAGTTAACCCATACTAGGATTCCAATTATGAAAACATGGACATGGAGGAGAAAACATAGGATCATGTTCTGATGGAGAGTGATAGAAAACATGTTTAGGAGAAAGTTAACCATGAGAGAATCACAAACTTGTGATGGGTTAAACAGTATTCGATTCCCCAGTAGGAAAAGTTAATAGAAAACATTTTTGCTATAAGTTAATTTTTATTGAGGAATTTATTCATAAGGAAACATAATCACTTATCATGTTGACTCTCAACTTTTATTAGATTCCTTACACAAACTCATAGTCTCTCCAAAAGGCGAGTATTTAGGAAGACTTGTTCAAATTAAGAGTACTATAATCAACTTCTAGAGAATTACCTAACCCAAAAAAAGAGAACTATATACTTCCCATGTCTTTAGAATTTAACCAAAACCAAAACCCAAAAGATTAGTACAAGATCAGATAACCCAGAAAAGGATAACCCATTAGAATGAAAATCTATTCTTAATCTCCAAAATTTGTCCAACAAAATCCAAAGTTCAACGAGGACCATTCTATAATCAATTTGTCCATAAAATTATTCAAAGTAAACCAAACTAAGATTGAAACCCAAATATTTGAAGGATTTAGTCACATAGTCTTCCAAGTTAAATCGTAACATTTATCTCCAAACAACATCAGTTTCTCCTAAAGTCTCGTATTGAAAAGTAGTTAACCTAATCACATATCCTCCATGATAGGTTAATAATTTTCAAAAATAACCCAAAATCAAATTACTCTTAATTCATAAAATCATATAACTAGAAAGAATCGGTCAAACTAACCAGGGACTTCACGTAGTCCAGTGGTAGGTGATAAATACCAGTCGCACTTTGGTTGTGGGTTCGATTCCCGCAGCTTTATCCGACATGACGGGATGTCACACGGTCTGCGTGTTGTCCTTTTTCCAAAACTATATAATTCTTAAAACATTCCCCAAAATGAGATAAAATCTTCAAAAATAATCATAACATATTTTAACCTCAAGTTTATCTCATTCCTTTCATTTTCCATCATATCATAGAGTAACCCATAATTACCTAAAAAGTAAGGATCATATAAACCCAAATGGTTCTTTATAACTATGTCCACAAAATAAGAGATAACTATTCCTTGAATAAAATTTCATATATTAAACATCAGGGTTACACATAATATAAAAAGTCTTCTAATGTAACCCCATCATCAAAAGAGATTTAATACTCTTAAGAATTTCACCATAACTCTTGAAGCCCTTATATGGTGACATCTTACTCATTCAACATTCTTCATGATCCATTAACCATTCCTTTCCAACTTATTCCGAAATACCTCTTTCCTACAAACAAAATCATGAATCATATCCTAAGATTCCAAAATAGGAAAACAATAGTCATGAAATAATACATACCTTTGATTGGTCATTGTCAAATTTCTTCATCCTCAATCGGAATGGCATTAGGTATTGGTAAACGGGTATTTGTATGATCTTGGTGATCCCATTCATGAAAATTCTTCATAGGACATGTGTTTGCATAATGACCATGCACACCACATTTAAAACATTCAATTGATCCCTCGGAAAGAACTTCTTTCCCTTTCCTCGAGTCAACTGGATGCTTCCTTTTTCCATGGCAGGTTCTTGCTTTATGACCTTCATTTCCACATCTATAGCATATTTCTGTCCCTTTGAAACATTTTCCTAGGTGTTTCTTTCCACATCTTTGACACATAGGTTTTTGAACACACTTACCTTTATGATTTTTACCTGTAGTTCCGTAGGGATTTGTTTCTCGCATACATGATGCCTTATAGAAATCACCAAGGATTAGGTGGTCAATCATAACTCCAGATAGTTGGTTGAGGATAAACACAAGAGTTCTCATTACAACTCCCATATCATTCAGTTGCTCGCTCAGAAAACTGTCACAGTTTCCTTCACATCCACCGTTACCTTGGTGCCTGCTAGATCCAACCATTTACTAAAACCAAAAAGGGTCAATGTGAGTACAACAACAAAACCATCATGTACTAATGAGGAAGATAAACACTAAGATATTCTTACTCGTTCACTTTATCTAAAACTAGAACTCTGTCTGAAATCCTAACCATTATGGTAATGTCACTTATGCTTAGAGAATACCCTGACCTCTAAAGTTATCTAAACCGACCTTTGATACCAACTATAAGGCCCCAGCCTTAAACCTTACTTAAAATTGAATTAAATGAATAATTCACATTGAGGATCTTTTCGGGTTTAGAGTTTTAGAGAATTAGGACATAACTATTACATCTCAAAAGATTACAAAGTAGTCTCTTCTACTAAATTTCCATAAAATAAAAAAAACTCTTAAAAAGAAACATGTCTAGTTTCATGTTTTAGGTAGCATGACTTTCCCTTGATCCCATCCTTGACCCTATTCCACACTAAGTCCGGTGAAAAACATTTCAAAAACTTGGGATGAGCATAAAAACTCAGTAAGGGATACACAAAGAATAAAAACTGTTAGTTTATCAAAACAAAAAGTAAACCATGTATACTTTATCAAGGTAATACTTTTCACCTTTATGAAGTAGTAAAAACTATTCACTGAATAAAATATCATTACTTACCTTTTTGTAACCAAAGGATTACCATAAAACCCATATAAAGAACACATAACATATATAATGGTAACTTGGGACATAAACATACTTAAGTGGAATAACCATATGGTCGAATCCCACACATATCACTTAATGGAATAGCCATACGGCCAATTTCCATACATACTTAATGGAATAGCCATACGGCCAACTTCCATACCCAATGCATTGGAGGTTATAACGTAACCACCCGTCCTGGTATTCACGGCACCACCCGTCATATGGTTTATAACGTAACCACCCGTTAAAATGTCCAAGTACCAATATAAAATCATAAAACATAAAACCAATATAAAGGAATGATAAAATTTCCACATTTCAATCACAATATATCATAAATATATTGACATAATAGAATCCTTTTTCAAAACCATTTTCAATACCAAAATACATAAAAGAGTATATGGTATTTATTTTATTCTAAAAACATTACGGCTTGTTGAGAAATCCAAAGACCAAATAATACTCGCGGCGGCGGAAAAGGTCATTGTCGCCGCGTATGTTAAAAGAAACATTCCTTTTTGTCATTTTGTAAAACGCTTCGTAGAAAAAGATTCCTTTTGTATAAAAGTAAAATTCAAAGGGGTTTATACACCGTATAAAAGAAAGTTGTGTATAAAACGAAATATGCCTCAATGAAAGGATATTGAGACGAAGTCCCTTACAAAGACGGTATCCTTGGTTTAAAGATAAATCAATTACATAATTATGTGTGACAAATGAATACACAAAATATAAGTGGATATTAAGTGTAAAATAATCAAAGTTCATTCACACATATTCAAAGGAGGACATATTCAATAACAACATGTTGAACCCAAAGAAATCGAAATTGGGTTAAGAAGTTCCCTTGACAGCCTAACGGCGTCACATCAAAATGAGTTGATGAGAGATTAAAAAAAAGGGGTATCTCATCACTTGGACATAAAATTTACATCAATAAGGATATATGAGAACATATCCCAACATAAAAAATATGAAAATTAAAAGACCCAACAAAAGAAGTCTTTTAAAAAGAGGAGGGTGAAAGGTTCCCTTACCGACTTGGGTAACTTTGAAAAAGTACACCCCATTGAAGAAGTGTCATACAATGAATATGTAAATACCCATAAATGGAATTATATTACAAAAGGAGTGTAATAGAGGGTAGTACCTAAACCACTCAATGGAAATTGTGGCAAATGTAGCATAAATCTCACGGGAATAAAAGTGAGATGAAAAATCTCTTACGAAAACTCGGCAGCCTAACGGCGCCACTTAAAACTTCCAAAATGGATTGATGAGAAAAAATAGGGTCTCTCATAACATCAACATACTGTTTACAGAATGAGGAATATAAAAGATCATCCCCCAACATAACAAATAGGATCATAAAAGAAGTGACATAAAGGAGAGTACTTTAAAAGAAAGAGAGAGGTTAGATATCTTACGAAAATTCGGCAGCCTATCGGCGCCACTCAAAACTTCCAAAATGGATTGATGAGAGAGAATAGGTTCTCTCATCACATGAAAATAAAAATTACAGTAAGATTAATATAAAATAACATCCCAATAACAATAAAGATGAGCTTTAAAAGGAATGACATAAAAGAGTGTACTTAAAAAGAAAGAGATGAGTAGGATCCCTTACCTCGGGTCCGACTTGACTCGATCGTTCTTTAACGTCCTGAATAATAAACTTGAGTTAATTTCTATTTGCTTAAGAACCTTTTTCATTTTCATTATTCCTTTTATATCACTTATTTCTATGTTATAAACATTATGTAATCATTTAAGTTAAAAATGTTTGTTTTGTCGATATTTGGTTCTTAAGTCGAAAGTGGACTTCTTACAATTACATGTTGTTCGTGTGATCAAAGGTTCATTATATCCAGAATGACATTATTGATTTGGATATCATATATATCATTTATATCCAGCATATACATGTATTTATAATATTACATAATCATTTGGAGGTAAGAAATTAAATGCACCATTCATGGAGACGGTATCTGTACGTACGCATGAACGCTACTTTCATTTCTTTCGCATATTAATGGAATTAAAATTAAATGAGAGGTATGTATATTTTAACTCCAGAATTATATTCATCATTTAGATGTATCATTCATTATATATATCCATTATATACATATACTTTTAATAGTACATTACATTTGGGGATAAGAAATGAAATGCACCGTTCATGGAGACGGTAAGCCGTACGTACACATGAACGCTACTTTCATTTCTATCTCATACTTTAATGGAAATAAATAATAATTATATAGAGTTATATTATAATTCCAGTATAACATAATATATAATAACTTTAAATCCATCCTTTACACGTCCCACATATGGCATTAACGAATCACATCACTTTGAGGTGGCGGTAGTCCACACTTCCTTAAATGAAGATATCATGTTTACCCATAATGGAAACCATAAAGGTATGCCAAAAATGAAAAATACAGAAGCTTAAAGAAAAAAAATAAACATATTATATATCATATATAAAAATAGTGACATCATAATGGCCACCCTTGAAGGTGTTAAATGAGTATTGAACAATCATCGTTTCGGGAGGCATAATTTCGCCATCCATGGAAACCGTATGTTCTTTAACCATTTGATGTAGTTGTGTGAGAGTGTAGCTCGAATAAATATTATAAAAACATCCTATTATATTGAAGATACTGGTGTTGTTACAAAAGAAGAAAATAAAAAGAGTTTAGAGGGTTGGAGAAACAAAATAAAACAAATGAACAAGAGAGAATGAATTACCTTTAAAAGTGTAACTCCTTTTGATTTGAGCCTAAAGGCTTCCTTTGAAAGGATTCTGCCCAAAGGGAATCCTCTAGGATGAGGATAGGGATGTGGAAAGAGTAAATGGTCAGGGTTTGGCTGAGCCAAAGGCTTGAGGAGTGTGTGAAATGAGGTAGAGGTGGGGGCCTTTTATAAGAGGAGAGGAGAGGCACTTTTTGAAAGTAAAGAAATATTACTTTATTTGAAAATTTGTTTCGGTTTTAAAAGGACCCACATTGATATAATTCATGTATAAGGTGATAACGGTTCTAAATCCACTCATCCAATTGTTTTTGGACATGTGTAGTTCATAGATTTTACATTAGCTTTCCATTTTATTTAAATCGTCAAATAATGATGTCATCGCTGCATCATTATTATGTCATAAATAATTTAATTTATTTAATGTCTAAAAATTATAAAAAAAATAAAATGATGTATTAAATCTTTTTATCTTTCCAATGACTATTTATAATCAAAAATCCGATCTTTATAACCCCATGTAAAAAATTGTTTTCGTAAAACATATTATGTTTGTGTCATTTTTACTTTTACATTAAATAAAAAGTTATTTATGTCATTTCCCAACCAAAGTGTCTCCATGGGGTCCCCAAGTTGACCCGTGGCTTGTCTTGGTCGGCCATGACACAACCAATGAGGGTATGACATGTGTAAAGCTCATCTTATTTTATTAATGAAATATTTTTACCTTAAACTACACTAATTACCACTAATCGCGATTAAGAACTTAATAAATTACTATTCACCAAAAAAATTATTATAATCTCATTGAACCACATTTTATTTCTTAATGACAACCATGTATGTCGGATTTTTGAAATTCAAAACACAATTCTGGCAAAATTTCATTTAAATGGAAAATCGGTCTTTATAAGTACCACTTAGTGGTTTCACTATTCATCAAAAATTGATGTTTTTCAGAAAATTACCAAAAATTCACCCTAAGCTATATTTGATATTACGAATTCAAAAATGAAGTCTATTTTACAAAATTCAAAATATATAAGTCACATTAATTAATTTAATAATTAATTCCTGCTGTCAGAGAAAATAGCGTGTTTTTATGAAACAATAAGTATCAAAAGATTGACACTAGTTTAAATCCGATTTCAAAGTGAAATTAATTACAACGACCACTATTGGATTTAATGGTAAAAATATTTTCTAATTTCAATTTAAAACCAATTCAAAAGATAATATAATCATATAAATAAATTAGATTAAAAAGAGGTTTTGAATTAAAAAAACAACATTTTACACTATTCATTAAAAAATGAACTTTATCAGAAAGATACCAAAAATTTACACAAAGTAAATTTTGATGTCCCGATTATTAATAAGAGTTTTATTTGGTCCAATAGAATTTATAATAGTGAAAAAAACTATATTTAATGACGGTTCACCATCAAAAGGTGATAAGTGAACCTTTAGTGAAAACTAGGGCATATACGCCTAAAATTGAATTCTTTCCGTATTTTAAGCCATTATATTTTATTGGATAAATGTAAAAACATTTAAAAACATATATAATCATATTTTAGTTATTTCTATCTATTCCCGCCAATACAACAGCTACATGTTAACTACCATTTAAAATAATATTATTTTTTTATTAGAGTGCAACGTAAGATTCCTAAGAAACTCGTTGTTGCGTATTGGGTACGCCATCGGGCATAGTGTAACGACCCAAAGTTTCATTAATGGAAAATCCCTCTTGATCTAGTTAAATGTTTCTTTATGAAAAATGTTTTTTTATAAGATGTCAACTTCTTTAGTTTTATGTTAAGATTTGTGACCGTTACTTTTATAGCCGTTGAACAGTGATCATCTGAGTAGTATAAATATAAGGCTTTAACAAAACCATTTATACTCAGACAAAGGAAGCGATGGCCTCATCCAGTAGAATTGCCCCTTACGAAGCCCATTTTTCGGAGCTTGGAAAAGAGGTGGTGTCTTTGGGCTTTGCCCTTGACCAAGCCCAAGCTGAGCTTCATCAAGTCAAGCTCGAACGTGATCGTCTACGGGAAAAATGGAAGTTGATAGAGATTACCACTCGAGCGATGTTATCCGAGAAACCCCAAGAGTCTGTCACCATCGCACACCTTACCCTTAGGTCTTATGCGGCTATTTTAAGGGGTTATGTAACAAATAAGTAGTACCATGTTCAATCACATTACTTTTGTATATAATAATTAATATAATTTCTAGTCATTTTTGATACATTGTAATTAGTTTTTAAAAGTACAAATGGTGTTTTTAGTTATTATTTAATTAAGAATTATATTTTATTAAATTAAAGGATTTTTGAATTAAATAATATTTTAATATTATTATTAATATTAAATTAATTTTTCATTAAATATAAATGATCTTATAATTTTATGAATGCAATTAAAATTTTTATTAAGGTTTGAAAGCCGTTTCTGTCAAAACCCGTAATTTTTTTTATAAATGTCACTTTTTATTTTAAAAGTGAAAATTCACATATTTAGAAAATTATTTAGATAAAATAAATATTATTTTTTGAATCAGGGCGTCGAAATTATCCAACGGTGAATTTTTCATAATTTTCTGAGACAGTCAAATTTTTGGGTAAAAATTAAATACCATTTAAATATATAATGTGTTTTATGACATCATAATGACCCAATGGTAATGTAATAAAATACCATAATCCTTATGTTCGGCCAATATATATTTTATCATTAAAATAATGAGGTTTTGGGTTTGTTTGACTCACTTTTCAAAGCATTAATGGAGCCCTCAAGACTTATTCAACAATTTGCCTTTTTAAATTAATTTCCATGGGAGTGTGACTCACCTCCACATAAGCAACCCTAATTTTATAATAAGTTAGGACATTGGACTTGTAAAATATTGTTTTCCTCTTTCCTTTTCCAGAAACCATGGGCAAATACCATGGGATGGTTTGTGGTTTGGATTATTTTAATATAAGGGGTCCCAAAACTAAATAATAAAGAATTCTCTCACCTTTCCTATATAAACCCACCCATGCTCCCACTTCCTCCTCACTCAAAGCCCTTGAAGTTCGTCCAAACTCTGCCCTACTCTCTCTATAATCCTCTCAAGGTGCCCCAAGCTCCCAAGAATCCTCTCACAAGCCTCTCTCTAGCCTTTGGAAGCACACTTCCAAGTAAGGGGTTTTCTTCCTTTCTCATTTTTTTGTCAATTTTCTTTAATTTGTATTGCCCTTTTAATTTCAATTTTGAATGTTGGGGTATGGTTTCGAACCTCTCCCATACTGCCCTATTATTGTTTGAATGATGGGAGAACCCTTTCCCTCTCATTAAATGCCTCCCATGTACACCCGTTACTATGCCGAAATTCCGAAAGGAACTTCTCTCTCTTCTTGTACATTCAAGAAATACTTTTGTATCATGAATTTAAATTCCATTTCAATTGTTGGGACATGTATATATATGACATCCTTACTGTCCATTACATGTAAATATGATGAGGAACCCCTTTCTCTCTCATCAAAATTTTTATGAATTCTTATGTCACGCCGTTACGCTGCCGAAATCGCACCGATTTTCTAAGCCAATGTCATTGTGTAGTGAATACCATGCCCATTTCTCCATCAAGGGTACTCACCTTTATGCACATTTACTTATTGATTGTAAAGTTTCATGTGTGAATTCCACATTCCTTTATCGTGGAATAAATGATTATGTTTTATGAATCCATGTTTTATGATCCATGTGGCACACTTATGCATGAAATGAAATGTTTAAGAAGGGTGCGCCCTGATAGCGCTCCAATGCATTGGGTAAAGTATAGTATCATGATACTTCATGTGCAATGAGTGTTTACTCATCCTAATTCAAGTGCAACGAGGTTTTACTCGTGCTTCAAGTGCAATGAGGGTTTACTCATGCTCCATGTGCAATGAGCCTTGGCTCATGCTAATTCAATGTTAAGTGTTGTTGCCACATTTCCATGTTATGATTATCATGCTTTATCATGCCTTTATGTTCATGTTTCTCTTATGCTCTATTGATATGCCTATTGCCTAACATGTATTTCACTCCTCATGTTATTCATTGTTTACTCCCTTACTGGGCTTTATAGCTCACCCTTTTCTTATGCATGTCCTCAGGTTATCCCATGCAATGCTAAGTACGAAGGAATGTAGTGGTCATGTAAAAGAAGTTTTCAAAAAAGATATTGTATTTCATGTTTAAAGTTTTTATGTAATTATCCTAAGCCCCAAAGACACTAAACCTCTCGATCTTCTTTGTTGGATCAAGTGAAGTTTTATGTAATAAAGCATGTTTAAGTTGTAATAAAAAAGCAGGGTTGTCATAGTTGGTATCAGAGGATAGGTTTAGTTATTTTTGGGATTAGGAAAACCTAGTAAAGCCTTAGATACAAGACTAAGAATAATAAAAACATACCTATGTTTTGGTAAATACTAAGTAAGTGGTTTATCAAACAAATACATCCCTGTCTGGATACGAGCAGGTAGAGGCGGCTCTGGCACAGATGTATCCTAGGGGTAAAACCCGAAAACACCGCTTTGAGCTAGACTCGAACGGGAACTGGTGCACGACAACGGGCCTTGCTGCAATCTTGGTTACGACACTCCCGGGGGATATGTTTTGATAAATTCACAATCTTAGTATGAACCCTTATTAAGGGAAAAATGCCCCTAAGAATATATGTTAGAAGGAATATCATGAAAAGCCTGGATTGAATCCTATAGACTCATGAGTTAAAGAGATTAAAGTTTATCTATAAGTCATCAACTTTTGTCTTTGGATTAACCTTTATGTGTTACCCCTAACTTTCCTTTTATTCCAGCCAATGGCCGGTAATAGGAGAACTCGGGCTAACAACCGTTGTGAAGATCAGTGTGATGATTGTACTTATGAGATGCCCAATCCAATGGGAGCGGGAATCGCGAACTTTTTCACACTTCTCTCTCAGCTATCTCAAGTTTTGAATAGAAACACTGGTCAAGAGGAACATTCAACCCCCCCTAAGAAAGAACAAGTAGCTATTGAATGCTTTATGAGACAAAGGCCTCCTACTTTTAGTGGATCATCTGATCCAACGATCGCTGAACAATGGATCAAATCCATTGAAAAGATATTCTCCATCCTCCAATGATCTGAAAAAGAGAAGGTTCTCCTGGCGGCTTATCGTATGGAGGGTGAAGCTGATCAATGGTGGACGTTGATCAAAAATACGAAGCCTAAGGAGGAGATCGAGGCTTTGGAATGGAAGGAATTCCGGAAGATGTTTTTCGATAAATATTTTCCACGCACCCTCCGTCTTAAGATGGAAAGGGTCTTCCTTTCCCTCAAACAGAAAGATGAAGAATCTGTGGGAGTGTACGAGGAAAACTTCACAAGGCTTGCACGATACGCTTCCGGCTTTGTTGTTACCCCCGAATGCAAGGTTGACCGCTTCTTTGGTGGGCTGAAGCCTAGCTTGCGGAAAGCATTAGCGATCCGTGACTTCGACAGCTATAAGGAAATTGTCCGATGTGCCCTCAAGGTTGAAATGGAGATCGGAGAATCACAGGGGTATCATGGGGACAAGAAGCGTAAGGTGGACTTCAATACTGGTGGTCCGATGGATAAATCCAACGGCGCTAAGAAATTCCAGCACCCCACTTGCCAAAAGTGTGGAAAGAAGCACCCTGGAAATTGCCTTAGGGGGATAAGAAAATGCTTCAAGTGTGGAAGGGAAGGGCACCTAGCTGTTAACTGTCAGCAAGAAGGACCCGCAGCTGAGACAGAGGAGAGGAACGCTCCGTTCAAACCTCAACGCGTTGTTCAATGCTTCAAATGCAAAGAACCGGGTCATTTTGCGAATCAGTGCCCTAATCCAAGGGTTATCGGAGGCAATCAACAACCTCCAAGATAGCAATTAAGAGCTTTTGCCATCACTTCTGCCGAAGTGAACCCCGACAACGAAGTGGTGATAGGTACGCTAGTTATTCATTCAAGAATAGCGAACGTACTTTTTGATTCAGGTTCTACGCATTCTTTTATATCTCAAAAGTTTAGTAGAATAATCCCTGCACCACCACAAATCATGGAAGTAAAGATGTCGGTGAGTACGGCAAATGGGGCAATCATTGCATCCCATGAGTATAAGTCCTCCCCTGTTATAATCTGTGGATTGAATTTCCCGGCGAACCTCGTCATACTCCCTTTGGTGGAATTTGATGCAATTCTTGGCAAGGATTGGCTTTCCTTATATAGAGCCAACATAAATTGTCGGGAGAGGGAAATAACACTCCATATGGAGAATCGACCCCAGATTCTTTACAAGTGTCAGGAGGAAGATGAATCTCCTTTAGCTCCATCATCTCAAGCATGGATATTACTGCCTTATGAGCACGCATATCTGGCTCAGATGATTGAGTCCAAGGAAGAAACCACCCTTGAAGAAATGCCTATTGTGAGGAAATTCGCTGAAGTATTTCCCGAGGAACTTCCTGGTCTTCCTCCAAGAGGAGATGTTGAGTTCTCAATTGAACTTATACCTGGGGAGCTACCAATATCCAAGACTCCATATAGAATGGCTGTTGTTGAGCTTGAAGAGCTGAAGAAACAACTACAGGAGAATCTGGATAAAGGGTTTATACGCCCAAGTGCATCACCATGGGGTGCACCAATCCTCTTCGTCAAGAAGAAGGATGGGTCAATGCGGCTTTGCATTGATTATCGTGAACTTAACAAAATCACGATAAAGAACAAGTATCCTCTCCCAAGAATTGATGACTTGTTTGATCAGCTGCGTGGAGCACAATACTTCTCCAAGGTCGACTTGCGGTCGGGATATTATCAAGTAAGGGTGAAGAAGGAAGATATCCCCAAGACTAATTTTCGTACAAGGTACGAGCACTATGAATTCATAGTAATGCCTTTCGGACTCACCAATGCTCCAGTAATATTCATGGACGTGATGAATACATTCTTTAGAGATTACCTAGACAAATTTGTGGTAGTCTTTAAAGATGATATTCTAATATACTCCAAAACCAAGGAGGACCATGAGGAACATTTAAGAACTGTACTGGAGACTTTGCGCAAGGAGAAGCTCTATGCCAAGTAAAACAAGTGTGAGTTCTGGTTGAAGGAGGTCTCATTCTTGGGCCATATCATCACAAGCAATGGGATATCTGTGGACCCCTCCAAAATAGATGCAATTGAGGGATGGCCGAGGCCAACATCGGTAACTGATATCCGTAGCTTCTTGGGGTTAGCTGGATATTATCGACGATTTGTGAGAAACTTCTCACGATTGTCTAACCCTCTTACCAAGCTAACTCGAAAGGGAGTAAAGTTTTCTTAGAGTGATGAATGCGAAGAAAGCTTCAAGGAGTTGAAAAGGAGGCTTATCACTGCACCTGTTCTCACTTTACCCACAAGTGGGGACCTTTTTGTGGTATTCAGTGATGCTTCGAAGAAGGGCTTAGGATGTGTGCTGATGCAGAATGATAAAGTGATATCCTATGCCTCAAGGCAGTTGAAAATCCATGAGCGAAACTATCCAACGCATGATCTGGAGTTGGCAGCGGTGATCCTTGCCTTGAAAATATGGCGGCATTATCTCTATGGAGAGAAATGTGAGATATATACTGACCACAAGAGTCTTAAATATATCTTCACACAGAAAGAGCTTAATATGCAACAGATAAGATGGATAGAGCTCATCAAGGATTATGACTGTTCAATACATTACCACCCTGGGAAGGCGAACAAGGTGGCGGATGCCCTAAGTAGAAAGGATCCATCGATTCTATCAATGATGAGAATTGAGAAGGATCCAATCTTCTTAGACTTGATGAAGATGGACGTGGGAATCATAAAGAAGGGAACATCATTAATCCTTTCACAAATGATTGCTCAACCATATCTTTTGGAGCTGAAGAAGGAACTTTTGGATGATGCACATAGTTCAAATTTCTCTATTCACCCAGGGAGCACAAAGATGTATCGAGATCTCCGAGAAAACTTTTGGTGGGATAATATGAAGAAGGAGATCGCTGAGTATACATCAAAGTGCCTGGTGTGTCAGAAAGTGAAGGCAGAGAGGCAGAAGTATAAGGGGATGATGCAACCATTGCCCATACCAGAATGGAAATGGGAGAACATCACCATGGAATTTGTCACCGGACTTCCAAGGACATCCAAAGGTAGTAATGCAATCTGGGTTATTGTGGACCGTCTTACAAAGACTGCACACTTCATTGCTATTCGAGAGTATTTCTCTTTGGATCAACTGGCACAGATATATATCAGGGAAGTGGTACGGTTGCATGGAGTACCACTATCTATTGTGTCTGACTGAGATCCAAGATTTACCTCTAAGTTTTGGAAGAGTCTTCAACATGCTCTGAATACTGAACTGAACTTCAGTACGGCCTATCATCCTCAAACTGATGGCCAATCCGAGCGGACTATCCAAACACTTGAGGATATATTGAGAGCCTGCTCAATGGACTTTAAAGGAGGATGGGATCAACATCTTCCCCTAGTTGAGTTCTCTTATAATAACAGTTTCCACTCGAGCATCCAAATGGCACCATATGAAGCCCTGTATGGGAAAAGGTGTAGAACACCAGCATGTTGGGATGAGGTCGGTGAACGTAAGCTGCTTGGACCAGATATGGTCGATGAAATGGTGGAGAAGATGAAAACCATTCAGCAGCATATCAAGATAGCCCAAAGTCGACAGAAGAGTTATGCAGATAATCATCGACGAGACCTTGAGTTTAAAGTCGGAGACATGGTGTTTTTACGCATATCTCCGTGGAAGAAGGTCATGAGGTTTGGAAAGAAAAGGAAGTTAAGTCCAAGGTACATCGGCCCCTTCGAGATTCTTGATCGTGTTGGGGCTATGGCCTATCGACTAGCACTTCCACCTACTATGGCCAAGGTGCATGATGTCTTCCATGTATCCCTCTTAAAGAAAGTACATATCAGACCCTTCACATGTACTCTCTTCCGAGGTGGTACAATTAGAAGACGATCTTTCTTATGAGGAGCAACCAGTGAAGATCTTAGATCGTAGAGAAAAAGTTCTACGAAATAAGACAATGCCCCTCGTCAAGGTGTTGTGGAGAAACCACAAGTTTGAAGAAGCAACTTGGGAGTCATAGGATATGATGAAGCTAAGTTACCCACATTTGTTTTAGTGTGGGAAAAGGAAAATTTCGAGGGTGAAATTTCTTAAGGGGGGAATGTTGTAACGACCCAAAGATTCATTAATGGAAAATCCCTCTTGATCTAGTTAAATGTTTCTTTATGAAAAATGTTTTTTTATAAGATGTCAACTTCTTTAGTTTTATGTTAAGATTTGTGAACGTTACTTTTATAGCCGTTGAACAGTGATCATCTGAGTAGTATAAATATAAGGCTTTAACAAAACCATTTCTACTCAGACAAAGGAAGCGATGGCCGCATCCAGTAGAATTGCCCCTTACGAAGCCCATTTGCCGGAGCTCAGAAAAGAGGTGGCGTCTTTGGGCTTTGACCTTGACCAAGCCCAAGCTGAGCTTCATCAAGTCAAGCTTGAACGTGATCGTCTACGGGAAAAATGGAAGTTGATAGAGATTACCACTCGAGCGATGTTATCCAAGCAACCCCAAGAGTCTTTCACCATCGCACACCTTACCCTTAGGTATTATGCGACTATTTTAAGGGGTTATGTAACAAATAAGTAGTGCCATGTTCATGCACATTACTTTTGTATATAATAATGAATATAATTTCTAGTCATTTTTGATACATTGTAATTAGTTTTTAAAAGTACAAATGGTGTTTTTAGTTATTATTTAATTAAGAATTATATTTTATTAAATTAAAGGATTTTTGAATTAAATAATATTTTAATATTATTATTAATATTAAATTAATTTTTTATTAAATATAAATGATCTTATAATTTTATGAATGCAATTAAAATTTTTATTAAGGTTTGAAAGTCGTTTTTGTCAAAACCCGTAATTTTTTTATAAATGTCAGTTTTTAATTTAAAAGTAAAAATTCACATATTTAGAAAATTATTTAGATAAAATAAATATTATTAATGGAATCAGGACGTCGAAATTATCCAACAGTTATTTTTTCATAATTTTCTGAGACAGTCAAATTTTTGGGTAAAAATTAAATACCATTTAAATATATAATGTGTTTTATGACATCATAATGACCCAATGGTGATGTAATAAAATACCATAATCCTTATGTTCGGCCAATATATGTTTTATCATTAAAATAATGAGGTTTTGGGTTTGTTTGACTCACTTTTCAAAGCATTAATGGATCCCTCAAGACTTATTCAACACTTTGCCTTTTTAAATTAATTTCCATGGGAGTGTGACTCACCTCCACATAAGCAACCCTAATTTTTTAATAAGTTCGGACCTTGGACTTGTAAAATATTGTTTTCCTCTTTCCTTTTCCAGAAACCATGGGCAAATACCATGGGATGGTTTGTGGTTTGGATTATTTTAATATAAGGGGTCCCAAACCTAAATAATAAAGAATTCTCTCACCTTTCCTATATAAACCCACCCAAGCTCCCACTTCCTCCTCACTCAAAGCCCTTTAAGTTCGTCCAACCTCTGCCATACACTCTCTAGAATCCTCTCAAGGTGCCCCAAGCTCCCAATAAGCCTCTCACAAGCCTCTCTCTAGCCTTTGGAAGCACACTTCCAAGTAACAGGTTTTCTTCCTTTCTCATTTTTTTGTCAATTTTCATTAATTTGTATTGCCCTTTTAATTTCAATTTTGAATGTTGGGGTATGGTTTCGATCCTCTCCCATACTGCCCTCTTATTGTTTGAATGATGGGAGAACCCTTTCCCTCTCATTAAATTCCTCCCATGTACACCCGTTACTATGCCGAAATTCCGAAAGGAACTTCTCTCTCTTCTTGTACATTCAAGCAATACTTTTGTATCATGAATTTAAATTCCATTTCAATTGTTGGGACATGTATATATATGAAATCCTTACTGTCCATTACATGTAAATATGATGAGGAACCCCTTTCTCTCTGATCAAACTTTTTATGAATTCTTATGTCACGCCGTTACGCTGCCGAAATCGCACCGATTTTCTAAGCCAATGTCATTGTGTAGTGAATACCATGCCCATTTCTCCATCAAGGGTATTCACCTTTATGCACATTTACTTATTGATTGTAAAGTTTCATGTGTGAATTCCACATTCCTTTATCGTGGAATAAATGATTATGTTTTATGAATCCATGTTTTATGATCCATGTGGCACACTTATGCATGAAATGAAATGTTTAAGAAGGGTGCGCCCTGATAGCGCTCCAATGCATTGGGTAAAGTATAGTATCATGATACGTCATGTGCAATGAGTGTTTACTCATGCTAATTCAAGTGCAACGAGGGTTTACTCGTGCTTCAAGTGCAATGAGGGATTACTCATGCTCCATGTGCAATGAGCCTTGGCTCATGCTAATTCAATGTTAAGTGTTATTGCCACATTTCCATGTTATGATTATCATGCTTTATCCTGCCTTTATGTTCATGTTTCTCTTATGCTCTATTGATATGCCTATTGCCTAACATGTATTTCACTCCTCATGTTATTCATTGTTTACTCCATTACTGGGCTTTATAGCTCACCCTTTTCTTATGCATGTCCTCAGGTTATCCCATGAAATGCTAAGTACGAAGGAATGTAGTGGTCATGTAAAGGAAGTTTTCAATAAAGATGTTGTATTTCAAGTTTAAAGTTTTTATGTAATGATCCTATGCCCCAAAGACACTAAACCTCCCGATCTTCTTTGTTGGATCAAGTGAAGTTTTATGTAATAAAGCATGTTTAAGTTGAAATAAAAAAGCAGGGTTATCATACATAGCATCCCCTTTAAAGTCATATTAATATTTTATTCACAAATTTGGATAAATAAGAAAATGTCATATTATTTATTTACCTGGGGTGTTATAGGTTTTCATCAAGTTACCCAAGATGATTGGTTCCTGTGGTCATTTAGAACACTTTAAAAAATTCTGTTATATCTTATCTACTCTAAAAAGTTTCAAGGGATCATTATGAAAAAGATTAATGTTGTGCAATCAGATGATTCATGATCTAAGGGGTACTATACCCAAGCATATGGAATTATGATTCATCACATAGTAGAAGAGTCTCCAGAGTAATCACATACGGGTTTAACAATAGTGAGAGGTATCATCACTATAGATTCATCTTTAGTGACTACGTTATTTCAAAGTAGTTCATCTCACCCGATTATATCAACTATTAATTTGAATATGAATAATATTTCAATAGATATATTATATTATGTGATGGATATTACTATACCTCTCATAATTAAGAGAGAGAATAGTCTTCATCATTATTCATATGTTTTCTCATTATCACATATTGGTATTTCTTGGTATTTCTTGTTTCTAAATGTGAAATCTCTTTATGTCATTTAATGTAGGTATTATCACATTCCTAACAAATAAAAAATTGATTTCTATCTTTGATTAGTCTTCTTTACTGTTCCCATTGTGGTGTGCAATATCATTTAGGGAGAATCAGACCTGTGGGAAATTATACCTGGAACATATCATCTAGATTTAGGGGAATGTGATATCAATGGTTTCTTTTGATCTGGAGAGGGAATCCTTGAGTGGTGAACCCTATAGTTTTCATCATGTTTCCTAATATTTTTCCAACCGACTTCAATTGTTTTCCATAGGTAAGGGAAGTATAGTTTTATATTGATTCAATTTCTAGTAATCAACCAGTTTCTTTTCCATATTATAATATAGAACCATCTAAACCAAAAAAATTGATGACATAGTGGGATGATCTATTAGGTAAAGGATTTAGATGCCTAAGTGTATCACCAAGGGCGTCACCTTTTCAATTTGATAAGAAAGACGATGGAGAAAATCACCTATGTGCTGATTATTAGAATCCACACCAATTTATGGTAAATAACTTGTATCTATTTCCATATCTTTATGATCAATTTGACCATTTGTAAAGTTATAAATGGTTCTCAATGATTAATATTCAATTTGGTTATCACTAGTTGATAATAATCAAATATGACATTCAGAGAACTGCCTTCCAAAGTAGGTATGACCATTATAAAAATATTATCATGCCATTGGGTCAAACCAACTATCTTATAGTATTGATGGATTTGATAAACAAGATCATTTATGAGTATCTTCATAACATTGTAGTAGACATTGTGGATGAAATCCTAGTTTACTATAATTCCAAGGAGGATCATGTGGGTCATTTGATAGATGTTTTGGAATCAATGATATGTCGATGTATTTTTTTCCAATATATCAATATATAATTTATGTATTTGGGAAGTGAAGTTCTTCGGACACATGGTCTGATAACATGGTGTTTTAGTTGACCTTGAGAAGGTGAATACTATTATGACATGGGACCAACTATGAAATGTTTTTGAGATTCAAAGATTATTTTTAACTATATATTGTTTCTCGTTTGTAAAGGAATTTTGAATGGTGGATTCTTTAATGACCACTCTAACATAGAAGGGAGTGATGTTTCCTTTTGATCTGAAATGGAAGTGATATTTTTTTACGTTGAAATGAATTTTTAATTTTTATTCACGTGTTGACCTCTCTAGAGGCTAGACATGGATATGTGGTCTTCAGTGATGCATTAGTTTTAGGTATGTGCTTTGTTCTTATGTAGGGTAATCACGTTGTTGCATATGGCTCTCAAAAGAATCACCTAGATGATTATAATTATCAGACTAATGACTTAGAAGATGAAGATGTGATATAATCAATTAAGATTGGTGACATTACTCTCTCAATGAAAGGTTTACCATGTATTCAGACTATATGAGCATTAATTATATTTTCTCTCAAAGCTATTTTAATATCTACTAGATGTTTTGGGTAGAGAACCTATAATATTTTTATTTCAATATTTTATATACCCCTGGGAAATTTAATGCTATTACTGATTTATTTAGTAGGAAATAGATGACCTCTATCAAGAAATAACCATTATAAGAGTATAAGTTTATGCCTCTTTTTCCATAGTTTCATATTATAGTTTGGGAAATAGGGACTGGGGTTATCATAGATAGTGTTCAGCTAACCTATGCTCTTCTTGAGATTGTTCTTCATGAAAAAATATTGAGAATTAGTTATGTGGCATTAAGAACCATCTTTATGGTGGGGATACCAATGATAAGAGGTCTTTATCCAGATAAGGAATCTTATGCTTTGAGAACCAATAAATTTTACCTTTTCCATTAAGGAATTATGTTATGGGGGGTTGAAAAAATTCATAGTAGGAAGTGAACCCTAGAACCATAATTTTTTATGACAAGAAATAATGATTTTGGTGGATGGTAAGAGATGAACCATTATTGACATGGTTTTATTCTTCAGTACTTTCCAACAGGTCAATGTTGAGCATCAAATACCTTCAGGTTTTCATTTACCACATTCAGTGCCAATTTCAATATGGGATGATATTTCTATTGACATTTCTATTGGGTTGACATGTACCAAGATAAAGAATAATTTGATATGGGTTATGATTGATTGGCTGACCAAATCAGATCACATTATAATCATTAATGACATAACCTAATTCGAGGATTAAGGAAATATCTATGTAGGATATATTGTTCATTTCACGAAATTACATCTGCTATAGTCTCTGATACTGAACTATGTTTTACATATCACTTTTGAAGAGACCGTCAAGAGGAAATGAGATCTTATGTTTTTTTGAGTATGATATTTCATCTATATATGGATGTCCAAACGGAGATAATTATATATATTACTGAGGATATACTTTGTTCCTCCATATTTTATTTTGGTGGAGCTTAGGCCAACCATTTGGAACTGGTTCTGTTTTCTTCAAACAATTGTTTCCTATGAACATTTTGAATGGATTCTTTTGAGACCTCGTATAGATAGCCTTGTAAATATCAACTATTTTGGTTGGAGATATGTGAAATATTTATTGGTTGAACCAAGCTTAGATCAGGAAACAAAAAAAATCATTTTATTCATCATAGGATGTTAAGGCCACAAAGTTGTTATAAATCATATGTTGATCATCATAAAATACCCTTGGAAATTCTAGTTGTTGACAGGTGTTCTTGAAGATTTCACCTCATTTTTTTCATAGACATCTGGGTGACAAGGGAATATTCGTCCTTATTTTGGGAGGACTTTTGAGATTGTCGAGTAGGTGTGGATAATGGATTATCTTTTAGAAATTTGTCCATAGTTGATGTCAATACAGAATGTGTTCTATGTATCACATCAATGAAAGTATCTTTCTGATCCATATTATGTTTTGATCTTGATTGATCATGATGTTGATCCTAATTTAGTGATGGCATAACATCCAAATAATATTTTTTTTTTTTGAGATTGTTCTATTTCATGGGAGGATGAGACATTTGTTCCATGTGCTATTGAAGCATGGTTATGATTTTCATGAGTCATGGGTGCATGAGGCACTGATGAGTGAGTCGGGGCCTCACATTTTCAATATGAAAGCTTCTTGGGGAGATTTTCAAGGAACTAATGTTTTTATAGTTGAGATTTTGTAACACCCCTTAACATTTATATCAGGTATGTTTTGAAAATTTCTTTGTTTATCCCTTTTCGTTGTATGAGTAAGGTCAATATGGAATTGGAAGGATACTAGTAATGGTATAGTCATCCATTTGATGAAATTTTCATCATTAATCATACTATTTTTGTAGTCCTCTGGGGATTTACTTGCCATGTAATGGTGTTAAAAGATGTTTAATCATCATATTTGATATTCCATGAAATGTGTACACAACATGAAAGGTTAAATTTCATGTACAGTTTACACATCATTTAATTATTAAAAATAAGATTGAAAAAAAAAGATATTGGTTTTTTCGTCATATATTGGACTCGAAGATTACATGATGTGTAACTGGGTTATATGTCATGTAAAATCATGAGTTCCAGTTTTATGCTGGTGGCATGGTTGAAATTCTTATTTCATTCCTCTAGGATTCATTTCTCTTGACATATATGCTCTTCCTTGGTGATTTTGGAGACCTTTAACCCTTCCAGACCATTTTTTGTACATATTGATCATTGCTACGGTTGCGATGCATCTCTATTAGTAAATGTTCATCCTATATATTTTATTTATCCCTCTATGTCATTTCCTCATGGAGTTTTATATGTCATATTTTGGATTAATGGATCTGAAATCTATGTTTTTAAATGATGAAACAAGGCTTAGTTCCTAGATCATTTTCACCTTCTTTTTCAATAGGTGAGTCCTATTACATGCATTATGTCTTCATGAAAAATGTGGGTGGTTCCATTTAAGATTGACCAATTAATTAAACCTTAAATTTATTCTGTTGAAATTGGTTTCAATTGATTTTTTTTAAAATCAACATGATGATAATTAGAACTTGGGTTTTACATGGTAAATATTATTGAGAACCCCCCCAATTCCAAAATAATTTCAATTTGTTATGTAAATTTTAAATTTATGTAATTTGTAAATTTATTTTAGAATTAATTTTTGGATGACTAATTAAATTTATTTTATAAAAACCTATTATTTGTTTTGAATTGAAAATGGATGAAATGATAAAAAATAAAATGTTATGGTTTTGAACATGAATTGGAATTTTGAAAAGTATTAATGAGTTATTGGGAATTATTTTCACATTGAATAATTTTACCTTTTTTATTGATTGATTGATAACAAGAATGTCTGGGGGGTCAGTGAGTTATATGGAAAAACCATGATAGGATGTTAATTCTATTGAAATGGATTGATTATTTTAAACTCTAATAAAATCCATTTCAACATATCTTATCCCCGATGGGATGTTGATGGGTCCAATTTCGTGTGATCCTGATGAATGTGTGTAAACAGACATTCTATGATCACTCATATGAGATGTGTGGGGATCCCATAACATAGAAATATCATACGACATGGTAGATTCCCAAGGTGATTGTTGTGATTTATTTGATTTATATTCCACTAAATGAGAAAATGATTTACTCATACCTAATTAAATTTATAAATAATTTTAAATAATGTATTTTTTTAATCCATGTTTGAAATTTTTTCCATCACTTGAAATGAAAATCATATTTTGTTTTAAATATGAAAATGTTCCTCCATTGTTGTTTAAAATAAAATTTATTAAATGATTTTTTTTATTTTTGTGGGGCCTTATTATGGAACAATTGATGTGACCCTACGGTGTTATGTAGCTCAAACCCTACTTTTTTCCGTTGGTAATTTTTATGTTTTCTCATTCTAGGTCTGAGTAAAGGGAAGGTGCCTCTTAGAGGAGGTGGATGTTCTTGTTCTCTTGGGGCATGTAGTGATGTTTATTTTGGATGTGACTTTTCTCCTACAAGTATTTTTTTACATTAATGATGTAATTTACCTGTTTTTATATACCAATTATGTTTCTAATACTATATTCCTTTGGTGTTTTTGGGAATTCTGATGCGCATCTATTTCTTCCATTCTGTTTGTGGAAAATTTGATCACAATATTATATTGTATGATTACACATGCAAGTCATAAACCATTTGGGATCAGGAATACCATTTAGGGTTATGTCAATGCCAACTCGGGTATCCCAGTACTAGGTTATCTAGGCATGTTCGTGATTGCAATACAATGAGAAGATCATTAAAAATAATCATGGGAAAAATATCAGTTTGAATCCGAAAATCATCTTTTGAAAACTAAACGTTAAAAAATATTATTTAAAATAATTTTAGCTTATAATAATATTGGAAACATGTAAATTAATATATTATACAACGAGTGATATTTATGGCAGGAAATATCATAAATGTCGTATCAGTTATGAATTAATTTATTCTCATTTTTGGTAAAATCCAAACATGTCATTTTCCGTAAACAAAATTTAGATTATT
Source organism: Viscum album (assembly GCA_963277665.1). NCBI lineage: Eukaryota > Viridiplantae > Streptophyta > Magnoliopsida > Santalales > Viscaceae > Viscum > Viscum album. The sequence continues at coordinate 1,551,671,070 of OY728160.1, forward strand.
TAATTTTTTTAGTAAAAATTTGTTAAGAATTTACATATAAAATCAATTTTAATTATTTTAAAAAATTGAATAAATTTATTGAAATCCTGGTTTTGGATGGAAATGAAATTACGATTGAAGATACTAATGAAGTAAGGCTTTTTTAAAACCGTTTTATACATTATATTAACTACCATATAGTGAAAAAATGGTACTATTACATGTAAATATCATTAAAAACCATAGGATATAGAAAGTAATTGGTTTTATTAGACAAATATAATATAATTTCTTTTAATGGAAATTCATGAATAAACAATCTCCATTAGAATGCATTTGTGAAATCAACCATTATAGTGATCATAAAGTTGAAGTGAAAATTAATAAATAAATATTTTATGTGTGTCATTTTAAATAAACATAAAATATTTTTATATAATATAATATTTTCCAAATTCATTGCACACAATCTTATATAATATCAATGAAAATGAATAAGTAATATAACCTAATGATAATAAATTTAGTCATGAAATTATTTACCAAATTATTAACTTTAATGTGGAGTCCTCTTGGATGATATAATTCAAATTAATACATTAAATATAATAAATTACTATAGAATTAAGATATGACATTTCAATGGGGATATATGAACACCATATATAATAAATTAGGATCACAAAAACTATAATATGCATCAATGAAGGGAAATTGAGATGAATTCACATACCTCACACATCCTATTAGTTTATTTCTTTAAAAAATAATATATATTCATCTGAAACATGTTAATAAAATATTAAAAAATCATATTAATATTTATAATAATATATATGATCCTTTTAAAACATTTTATGAACCATTCACAGACAATCTTTCATTATCATTAATGTTATGGTAATTATTTTTTGTATTTTATCATACATTTATTTTTTGAATGTTATGGATATTGATAAAAGGATATTGTTCCATAATCACAAGAATTATGTAATATTATAAATTTCATTTTATATTAAGTTTTTTTTGAATAATTATTGAAAGTGGATATTGAAAATGAATCATGTCACTTCATGTAGATGGTAAGTCATACATACACATGAGTGAAAATATAATTTCATAATGGATGAAATGGTAAGTAATTGTGTGATATATGAGTATCAAATAATAAATATAATATCATATATATAACATATTTTTATTAAATTAATTTGTATTAAATTCCATGTAATGTGTAATTGAAAAATAAACCTCATCATATCGTGGGCCAGTATTCCTCCGTACACTCGAGTGATGTTATAATAATTTAAACGAAATGGAACATAAGATGTTTTAAGTTATATTAAAATAAAATAATTATAATATTATAAAAAATTTCATATAAAAGTGTTAAATCCATCCTTATATCCATCATTAAAAGGTGGTTATGGAAAATGAATGAAATTTTTTCATGATGTTGTAGTCCACCGTACACATGATCGAAATTGTTTTTTCCATTTGATCCAAGTGGAGATGGATATAGTTCACCAAAAATAATAAAATAAAAGTATTTTAGAGATATTTGTGTTCTTATATTATGATATATGATTAATATTAGAAATAGGATGAAGAATAAATAAAACGAAAACAGTCATTTAAGAATATTATCTTCTTCTTTGGGGAACTTATTTTGGTTTGCAAAAAAAAGCCTTCATTTGATGAAATTATGATAAATTAGAAGGATATATAGTTTTTTAATGGGATGAATGAATTTATTTTGGAATTTATTGGTCAAAGCATATGGATTTGGATGTGTATATATGTAAGGAGAGGTGGTGGCCTTTTCAAAGCAGGGGAGTGGGGCAGACATTGAATTTTTCAAATGATAAAGTGATAGTATTTTTTATATGAGAATCCTAAATAATGGTCCATTATTGATCCTTATAAATTATAGGGTCTAAATATGAAAATACTTTTGTTGTAAAATTTTATAATTGAATTTATCCTTTATATTCTTTGTTTGACTTGCCCTTAAATAAGTTTTTACCATAACAACAATATTTAGTTTCTCCTAATTTTACTTTTCATAATGACCAAAAATTCTTCAGATATTATGAAATAATATAAAATATTGAAATTAAAAATATTTAATCCATTGTTCCATTTTTAATTAAAAGGATTAGTGGAATCAAATTAAAATTATACCCGTAGACACAATTAAAAAGTAAGTTTTCAAGCAGAAAATTCTCATAAGTATAGAAAGTTTTAATTTCAAAATTCAATATGAAATTGATTAAAATGACCTAAAAATAGTTAATTTGTAATATTATTTAACTAATTTTAGATTAAAACAAACATAAAAAATATAATTTAACCATGTGAAATATTTAAATGAAAGGGAATTTTCAATAAAAATCAATATTTTCTCTATTCAACGAGGAATGTAATTATTTAAAATAATCCCAAAAAATCACCCAATGTGATTTTGAATATGATGATTCCAAAAATGATGTAAATTTTATTAAATAATTTTTTTAAAATTTTTAACAACTATTTTTAATATATATACACACTATTATACTAATAATAAAAATACTATTTTTCAGAAATAATTTATTTTTATTTCCAATGAATTTTATTTTATTAATAATAAACAATAAAATTTAATTTATTTTATATGCATCTAAACTGTACATTTTTCAGAATTTTGTTGTTTCTATTAATACCCAACTTCTTAATAGATATGTTATATTGAAATTTTTTAAATAATAATATTTTAATAGAGTATCACGTTTAATCCAAACACGGTATTGCATGCATTGAAAGTTATCAAAGTGGTTAGATTGATTTGAAAGAAAATATAGTCTCATGGTGTAAAGTTATTTTCTAAACATAGGGTTTAATTTATTATACACTATCAAACCCAAATTTATCCTTTTAATGTTATCATGGAGATGTGTACCACTAGCTTTCAAGGTGACTAAATTTATTTAGAATAATTATACACATAATCATGGGGTATTAAAAAAATTATTCTAATAACAAATAATTTTGAATTAATTTAATTCTTTTATTTTATTTGACACTAAAATATACAAACCTCAAAAATGGGGGAAACCATGTCTACAGTTACATTTCATTTGAATTGTCCAATCTTCTAAATATGGTTTGTGTGTGATCCTCTAGGTTTTTATCTCAATAGTAGTGAGTTCTACTCACAGAACATGAGGGGAGTATTGAAATCCATTAGGAACCATTAGAAGATGAAGTATAGTCATAGAAATGAAAAACTCACATGTTAGTGTACTATGTCAAATATAATCTCCTTTTCTTATAATATATCATAAATTAAGAAGCACCCATTGTATCGTCATCATTTATTTATTTTTTTTATACAAGATGGAATTAATTAATTATTGATAGACAATTATTTACTCAATATAGAACCATCTTGGTCAATTGAGCATGAGATATCTATTTATTTTACAATAAAAAATTAACATGACCTTTCAACTGATGTCAGACTACTAACGACACAACTAATTAAAGATACATCTCCACGAGATAAATGGAAATGTTTTTGTCTTAACTCAGTGTATAGTGATCAAATGATATACATTAATAATGATACCAATCCTAGAGGATAAAAAAAGTTTATAAATAAGAAAAATCAATGAAATGTATAACATATGGAGTTCATATTGGGGGTCCAATCCACATGACCTCTTCTACTTGAGATCACCAAGTGTTTAACTCATGAGATGAAGTCAAAAAACATATGAACCATACCACCTGATAGCTATACATCATTTGTATCCAATAATTATAATGTATCATGATGGTAGTACATATCATTAAGATTATTTTCTTATTATATCGATGTTTTCATTATATACTATAAATTTAATTATAAGTTTTTATGAAAAATATTTTAAGGACACTACCATGTATATAGTGTACACAAATGTATCATGACTATAATAGTATAAAAAAATAATTAATAACCCATAGGATACGTGATATAGTTGTAAAAATGTACAATTTAATGTGAGTCTTGGGAATAAACCATTAAAAAACTCTCACATGCACTAGAGCCAATATTTCTAGAAATGGATCTATTTTTTATGACATGATAAGATCATGTTTCTACTTTTCTATGGATTTACTAATTAGGCTTACCGTATTTACATACATGGATTATCTACTATCATTGACATCACCTCCTTGAGTAAGACTCCTAAATATATTATATACCCTTCTATAATCCTTTTATTGTATTTAGAAATGTGACAACCTGGCTAGTACCATTATAGGAAGGTTATCATTATTTATATATTGACTACTTAATTTTCATGATTTTATGACCTAGATAAAATCTTTCTAAATTTTACATTGCCTCTTCAGTTTCATCAAAATAAAAAAATACTTGATATTTTTTGAATTTTTTTTTCTGATTTACTGGTTGAGTGACTATTTCCAATTTCCTTACCCCCACTAAAACATCATATCTTAATGAAAATTTAAAAGTCTAGTTTTCCCTAGTTTTAATTTGTGTCTATTCTAGTCCGTGTACAATTTACATTTACCTTTCACTTTCTAACATTCAATTGGATTGTTCTAATTTCCTCACATGTTGTTCTCCTAGATTTAAGTGATTTTTTTTACTGAATAAATATATGTTATAAATATCAAGTACATAAAATATAAATTTAGATAAATAATTTGAATATGAATATTGAATTTTACTCGCAATTTTAATCTCTTTCTATATATCGTATATGTCTTCTTGGAGAGATTTATTCCTGGTTACATTTGGAATAGTTATCTATTTAATTTTTCCAATAAATTTTCAGTATATATACATTTAATTGGTCTAAGTATCCAATATACCTAAATATATAATCTAGTTCCCATGAAATTTGTATGTTAATTTATTCCAATCTTGGGTGGGTTTCATTCAACTATGTCTTATCTGACTTTAAGACTAGTAACAGGGTTCCATATGTTATCAACATATTTTACATGAAAACTACGGAACTCCCTCGAACCTCTAATAGGAACATGGAGTAATTTAAAAATTTGGGTACAACCGTAAAAGCGACACACATGCAAGGAAGAAAATTACATGTAAATCGCAAGCCCAGAGACTTGACCCCACGACCTGCCCCTCACCCCAAGCCCTTACCACCCCACCACCAACGGTGGGGCCTCATGGAGTAATTTCATTATTGAAGGAATATTCTATTATCCTAATGATTTCATTAATCCATAAATTGAATTCTATAAAATTCATTTTATATTTTTATTCTTTGGTGTTATCTACCCAATATGGTTGTATCTTATAGATACTTTCTAGTAAATATGGTCATGACATCAAATAAACAATATAATGATCAGACATTATTTCTATGGTAATAATAATTTACATTCATTTAATAATAGAAATATAATATAAATAATCGATCAATATTGGACCTATTCTTATACCACACATGTATTTTATCCCTTGAATACACAACCAAAAAAATTAAATTATTTATTGAAACCAGATAATTGCCTAATTTATTTGCGTACAAGGAATCCATTTATCCTAAATTCATAAGATATCATGAATCATAGTTGATTTTCAAGTACTAAATTAATATAGGATTTATTATTCTTAAAAAAAATATATCATATGTAATGGTGAATATAAAAAAATAGCTCTTATTTTTATTTCTCATATGTATCATATTACCTGGGAACATTTAATTTTCCACAATAACTTGTTGAACTTTTCCTACACCAAAAACTTATGAATATTTAACCATTTCTTAACCGAAGACAATATTTCTAAAACTATATCAAATAATGATGTGAAAATTTTTATATAATTATACTCTATCAAATGAATATAACATTTCTATTTTAAGAATTTCTATAATATCCTTACAAAACCTAAAGGATGATTACCTAAGATGAACATTGTGTTATTGTTGATGCATGTTTGTTTATTGACTTATCCATAACAAAATATTTGGATCTAAAAACATGGAATATGTACTAATGTATTTCAATAAAATTATAACTCACATGATATCATGTTTTTAGAATAATTTTTATATTTTTATGGGTAAATACTTCTTTTTGCAAAGAATGTACTAAAAATAATAAGGAAGGCTTTGCAGGACATCTTGATCCTCCTTTTTCTAGCATTATACTATTTATATGGAAATTAAAATATTAATTTATGTATTAATTCACACTATATTTTATGGATCTTCATTTTCACGTAACAAACATCATTCATCATTTTTTTACAAGAATCATAATTTTTATGTCTATAAGGAAATATGAGTTTCGGAATAAATACACTCATTATTTATATTGAACGATTGATTTTGGGGAATCATATTCATCATCTAATGGAGCCAAAGAAACTTATATCCTATATCCATGAATTTCCATTACATATCTTTTACATTCATTTAATCACTTAGTGTAATATCATGAGGTATATTAATTTTACTCTATCATATGTTTATAATTGTTAAAACTTTCAAGATGAAATAATTCTTAATTCTTTGTGGAATACCATTATTTTCAACTGTATCATTCCCAAATACATGTTATATAATTATCTAAATAATACCTAATGTTTATTTCCAAAATGTTTCTAATGATCATACTGGGTATATCATTGAAAACTAATTTCATCTTAATAGAAAAATAATCATCTAGGATTAATTGGGTATCTAATTCATACATTTTATATTCATCTGTTACTAAAAACAATTTAAGAATTACTAAACTATTATATAAGTATGAAGTGCCAAAAATATTGATTACAAAATGGAATAATGTATTATTGTGTACAATGGACATATGATATTAATGATATTTTAGTTGAAAATAAAATTTTAACTCGAATCATTGAACTTTTCAATTATATGTTTTGTTCATCTAACTACATAATTCAGAATCACTATTTATAAATAGATTAGATAATTTTAAATTTCCAAAATTTTATATATATATATAATATTTAAATTGTATGGAATTATTTCAAGACCAAGCGCTTTGATGACATGTGATTCCGAGACTCAGTTAGCTAGGAACAGTATTTTGAACTTTTTAATGGTCATTTAAGTAAACGTGCAAGAGGATTTTTTTAATATTTAAACTCGTGCTTAGATAAAAATATGATGGAATCGTTGAACTCAAAATGCCTGGATTCACCTAGAAAGGACTTAAATTCAATCGGCAAGGGTATAATAGAAAATTTAATTTTTGGACTTTTCAAAAAATAATAAAATAAATTAAAAATTTATTTTCATTTCAATTCTGACCGTTGAGTGGTGGATGATGGCACTGCGGTGCGGTGATGAGGCACATTAAAGGAATATCCATTATGGATGATTTTTGTGTAGTGTAATAGATAAGCTATTTCATAAATGAAAGAGCATAATGATGTGATGTCACAGCGTAATAGAAACACTGCGACGTGTATTATTTTTAATAGGATAATGCATTGGGGGAATGAGAATTAAATCCTGAAAATTTTCTAACGAACCTACATCATGAATTCGGTCCAACGACGAATGAAAAATGCCGACCAGATCGCTAGAAACGTCGACTATTTATGAAGAATGAGACGAGGAAGTGATGAATTCCAACATAGAAAGAATACTTGAGGGTGGAGCGCTTCAGTGAAGAACGTCTATCGAGGTTGGGTTTTGATTTGTTATATGTTTTCCATGTTCTTATTCTAAAATGATGAGCACATTTCAACCCATGAATAGGTCAATAAATGGTGTGTTTGATCATGAGGGATGGTGTTCATCATTGGTTTTCTATAGCAGGATTAAATTTTATTGATATAACTATAATTCCAAGCCACTTATATATTAAATTTCATATGCAGAGGGTAAATGCCGATACAAACAAGGACCGAGCCCATCCTCCTTGTGTGCTCTTCCGAAAAATTTGAGGCCTTCTCATGGAATTTGACACCCGACGGAGGCCAAGGGCACATTCAGTGCAAAGAATGGACCACTAGTGCAGACCTGGTGCCCTGCAGCAATGGTTGTGGCTGGGTGGTGGTGGGATATGATGGTTTCACTAGAAGCGAACTGCGATCAACTGACCGTGGTAGTATTGTAAGGGCCGACGGCTGGGCCGGTGGTTGGAGGCAGGAGGACGCGGCCACCCAGCCACATCGGGGCACCACAGACATGGGAAATCCACGTTCAATCGATAGTGGCAATGGGAGCTATACCCAGGGACGACCTATGGGGAATGGGGTATAATGGATGTGGATTCTAGCTTCCACCAAACCAGCCGAAGGTAGGTCCGCCTATGGAGGACCGGGCAGGGCACGAACCAGACTGACGGCCCAACGGGACCAAGGCCCAACAATCCGAACCAGGTAGGACCAAGGCCAGGCCGAGTCTAGTTCGGGTAAGCGGAACCAGGTCGGGTTAGTGGACCACATGCCGGGTTGGCCTGGACCTGGACCCAATCAGACCCTTTTTGAAAAAACAATAATAACATGAAAAACGAGCTTCTGATTGATGATCCATTTGCAGCGTTGGAACCCTGTCGTTGGGGTGGATCTTTTGGTACACTCTATAGAGGAATTCATGGAAGTTGAAATACGATTAAAGGCTTGGAGAGAGGTTCTCATAATATCAATCATGCTACCTATAGAAATCCTGCTATTAGCTGAGGCCTAAAGACCACTAACAAGTGACCATATGTGTATCAGATATTGTTTTCTAGTGGGAAATGGATTTTGTGTGACCTGGAAGTCCCATGGGGGGGATTGCATTCTGTGTGACCTGGAAGACTCACAATACTCGACAACAAGTGTATCTTAGAATGTAAAAGGTGGGAAGTGGCTTCTGTGTGACTCGACATGCCCACGGTGGGGATGGGATTCTGTGTGACCCGACTTACCCACAGTACTAATCTTGGATGAGTACCACAAAACCCCATGTTTCGTAGGAAGTGACTTCTGTGTGACCTGGAAGGCCCAGTGTACTCATTGAGGAGACTTTTCCAGCATCCCATGTTGCTTGATGATGTGACTAATGGTTCTACATTCCTACTCTAGAATATACCTCGTGTGAGTTGACATTTGGTGAGATCATGTTTTGTGGGATTCTCTGTGGATTTCTGTGTGGTCTTTCCTTTGGGATTTGGGTTTCCTACTGATTATATTGTAACACACCCCTACATGGGATTTACTCACACTTATTGTGTCTGGTTCAGACGAAAACTACCTTGATGGAGGACTTGGTGGCCTAGGACCCGATGGTTCCTAGTGAGACCAGGTAGGCAGGTCATACTTATACGACTTCCATCAGCTAATCTGTACATACCCATTAGTTAGGGTTTTTAGTGGATGGCTATCTAGAATTCCTTTTTTGTATACTTGTTTTCTATTTAGTCTTTTGATGGGTTTGTATTTTGGCCCATTTGACATTCAATTGTTATTTTACTAAGCGGTTGTTTAGTGGCATGCCTGTTTACTTTTCTAGATTTGGGGAATGGTTTTGTGTTCCTACATACATGTTATCAAGAAAAGCCTCCCATTTTTAGCATGACACATTCAACGCTAGTCACCAACCACTATCTTTTGTGAGGTGGTCTTCAGGTATGTCTTGGCATGGGTCTCAGGGGATGGGTCATCACAATGTTGTATCTGAGGTGGTCGGTTATTCTTCAAAGTCTAAGAGTCTATTGATTTTTTTATTCTGTAAAAATTTCGAATGTTTCATGTTTGACTTTTAGATTTGGGGAGTCCAGTGTTGGTGTAGCGGCCAACATATCCATACACCATGACCCTAAATTCTTCTTTTCATCTCTACACATGAAAAAACTTGTTGAATAAATGTCTCCTTATAATATTATTTAAAAAAAGTCAACATACCAGGTATAATCATCTTACTATGGTACATCTTGATAAATTTCAGTATTCCTCCACAAAGATAGCTAGCTAGGCTTCAGATACATGATTTAGTGGATAGCCTGCCTAGCGATGCTGTGTTGGTTTAGAGACTAGTCCTTGAGATGTCCCCATTGGGTGGTGCACCGGTGTTGCCACTACTCATTGATCAGAATTTACTATCAGTGTTATCGATAGAGGACATACACTTACTTAGTTACTTTCATGAGTTTCAGATAGAAAGACCTCCTAGGTTCAGGGGAGAGACATATTCTCAGGTCATCGAGGACTGGATAGAGGCAATGACGTGGGTCTTCCACTTAGTGAGGACATCACATGACTATATGAAGTTCTTGGATGAAGGCCTTCTGTAGGGATCAACAGGGATATATTGGAGGTTGACCATCCAGACACATAATGATGTGACCCCCACCTGGATAGAGTTCAAGCAACTTTTTTGAGAGGATTTTTTTCCAATGAAATTTTGATCTATAAACATTCAGGAGATACTTAAACTATATCAGGGAATCATGTTAGTTAATGAGTAATCTATGATGTTTACATAACTCACTCACCACTCCACAGAAATAGTGCATGACCCTTTGTTAAGGGCCCTGAAAATTGAGCAGGGGCTCAGATGGGAGATCAAGGAATCCATGGGGTCACTTAGAATCCCCACTCAGGCTGGAGTGTTGGAGCTAGACCTTCTTATAGATTGATTCCCTGAAGAGCAGACACTAAAAGCCAAAGCCACTAGTAGACCTCAGGCGGTAGAGTCTTCATTGGTGAGCAGTAGTCATCAGATGGGGGGGGGGAGTGGCCTAGGTCTTTTAGGGGATGACCCCATGACTTAGGTTTAGTAGTGTGGGACTCCCAGATAAGAGAGAGTCAATAGGGAACCATACTATTCATCAAATGTGGTGGGTTGGGACACATGGCATGTGACTACTCAAGCCACCACACAGATGATCAGTAGATGGTCAAGTGACCAGTGAGGTAGAATCATAGGTTCGAATGAGGAGGTTCGTAGGGTGGCATACTTTGAAAGGGATCAGGCTAAGCGATAGGCAGTGGGTGACAGTTCAAGGTACTACCACCACCACCCCTAGGTGGTTGACAATGGGCTCAGGGAGCTGGAGGAAAGGGGCGAGGCTAACATCAGGCGATGGAGGCCTATGACCATATTTCTCCTAAGATGATTTGATTTTTTATCTATGTCTTCTACACCTTAGTAATAGTTATTATATACATTGGTCCAGTGACTCTTTCGTTACCACGATCCTCATTCGAGGTTCAAAAATTCTAGTGGACCTGTTATATTGATCCTTACGATTAGAGATTTTTATGGGACAAGATTTGATGAATACACACTGGTTCTGGAAGTGTGATATTACTCTTGTAGGTGAGAGCTTCGGCTGGGGTCTCCTAGTTGTGACATTGAGGCCTTATGAATTCATCTTGGGATTGGACTGTTTATCTACAGTCCATGCTAATATCAACTATTTTCAGGGAAATGGGAAGTGTCTCCACAATGATGTGACCATATATTCTTTTGCTGATGATAAAGGAACATTGGAAACACATGATAGACTTTCTTGGAGGAGGATACAACCAATCAATCACCAGTTGGCTAGCCACTCTCTCGGTGCGGAGGAAGATAGGAGTCCGAGAATTCCTATAGTTGTGGATGAGTATGAGGATGTATTTCTTGAGGATGTTCCGATACTACCTCCTTGGAGAGATGTATACTTTTTCATTGATCTATCCCCAGGGTCAACACTGATATCGACACTGGAATATTGGATGGATCCCGTAGAGATTCATAAATTGAGGCTATAGTTAGGGGACTGGAAGGAGAAGGGATTCGTGAGGCCCAACATTTCACTATGTGAATCCCCATTATTGTTTTCTATGAAGGAATATAGGATCTTGAAGGTATGTTTGGACTTCCAACTCATGAACCAGGTGACGGTGGAGAACATGTATCCATTGTCGACGATTGATGACCTCTTCGATCAACTTAAGGGAGCGAGGTGGTTCTCAAACATTGACCTTAGAGTAGGCTATCATCAGCTTTGGGTATGGGATGAGGACATAACGAAGATAGACTTTAGTTGCTGGTATGGACACTAAGAGTTCTTAGTGATGCATTTAAAAATGACCAATTCCCCAACAATATTTATGGGACTCATGAATAGGAATTTCCAGCCTTACTTTGATCGTTTCATGGTTGAATTCATTGATGACATCATGGTGAACTGAGAATCATAGGAGGAGAACTCTACCCACCTATGGATAGAAATGTATACATTAGAAGGGAAACAACAGTACAATAAGATCATGAAGTGCCAGTTCTGAATTTTGGTGGTCCAATTTTTGGGACACATCATCTCAGAGGTTGGAGTTACAGTGGATCCGGTGAAGATAGAGGAAGTTCTTTCTTGGGATCCACCCAAGAGTGTGACTAAAGTGCAATGTTTCTTTGGATTATCCAGATACTACTAAAGGTTTGTGGAAACAATTTCCAGAGTATCATCACCTTTATCATCCTTGACATGAAATGGATAACCATTCATGTGGACAGAGAAGTTCCATAATAGTTTTCAAGAGATGAGTCGGAGACTGAAGAGTGCACCAATCATGGGACTATCAGAATAGGGTGTTGGGTATGTAGATTTCGATGATGCATTAGGGACTGTATAGGGTTTTGTCCTATTGCAAGATCGAGCAGTGATCACCTACGACTCACAGAATATGAGGTAGCATGAGCAGAACTATGTAATCCATGACCATGAGTTAGCAGTAGTGGTACTCGCCTTGAATATTTGTCACTACCACTTTATGGGCGAACAGTTTACCATCTAATCTGACCACAAGAGTTTTAGGTATATATTATCACCAAAGGACCTGGACATAAGATATTGTCAATGACTGGAGTTCCTTTAGGACAATGACTTTGAGATTGTCTATACTCCTAGGATGGGGAACGTGGTGGTAGACGCGCTCTGTAGGAGTTATGGTTTAAGGATACTGTGTGAGGTGACATAGAAGCTAACAATGAAGCATATATCATTCGTGTATGGTGATCGAGAATCTTACCTTCAATAAATGATTGTCACTCCCACAATCTTACTACAAGTTATGGAGGCACAACATGTGGATGGTGACTATGAGGCCCGACATGATCAGTTATCCTTAGGACATGCTTCTGATGGATTTTAGATAGCGTGGAATCACATCATCATTTTAAAATGATGCACCATATTACCAGTGACGTTGTAGGATGAAGTGTTGAGGGAGTTCCATACACCCCCTTTGGCAGTACATCCTAGTGTGGAAAAGATGTATGAGGACATCCGATGTCAGTACTGTTGACCAGGGATGAATAAAGCGATTGAAAACATCGTTTCATGATGCCTTACTTGTTTTTAAGTGATGGTTGAGCATCAGGTTCCAATAGTCTTGGCACAACTACATGAGGTACCATTGTGAATATGTGATGGTATCTCGAGGGAATTTGTGATGGGGTTACCATGCTCATCTCGGGGCCATGATTCTATTTGGGTAATAGTTGAACGACTCAACAAGTCAGATCACTTCTTACCAATATAGGAGAGAGGATTAGTTGAGTTCATGGGGAACATCTAGTCCATAAGGTATTGAAAATTCATGGGTTACCTTCGATGATCATCTCAGACCGTGATGCATGATTTACATGCTAGTTGTAGAAGGGATTGTAGGGGCATGCGGGACTCAACTGTTCAAGAGAACATATTTTCACCCTAAGATAAATGGTTAAACTGAGTAGATCATACCGAACCTATAGGACATTCATCATTTTTTAATCCTTGATTTTGATCATATTTTGGAGGTACACTTACCACTGGTGGAGTTTTCTTACAATAATATCTATCACTCCACCAATGGAATGACACCTTTTAATGCCTTGTATGAGTTTCCATGTAGGTCACCTCTATCCTGGACATACCTAGGGTGTTGGTACTTAGGGATCTAGAGTAGGTATGAGCTACCATTTAGAAGGCAAAAATCACCCAGGAGAATATGGGGACTGCACAATGTAGGAAGAAATCATATGCTGATAGAAGACAGAGACACTTGGAATTTGAGGACGGAGACCGTGTGATCCTTCATGTCTCACAAAAACGGGGTTTATAGAGATTTGGATGAGACTAAACAATATCTCCAAGGTGGTGTACCGCCTATCACCCCCCACAAAAGTACTCAGTGCATGATGTTTTTCATGTGTCACAACTAAGGAGGTGAGTGCATGACCCATCACACATCATCGACTGGGGAGAGCTAGACATTGTCAATGGGGAGACAATTGCAGAGTTCCTTGTGGACATAGAGGATGGATAGGAGTAGGTCCTTTGTGGATATTATATTTCTCTGGTATACATTCAGTGGAAGAACATGAAAATTTAGGAGAGCACATGCGAGCGGGAGGCTCTAATTCGTGCTCAGAACCCCCATTTGTTTGATTGGACCTTGTTTTGGCTTTCAGGGACTTAAAGACCTAAGGTAAAGGGAATGTAATGTCCTAAAATTTTTGTATATTTTTTTAAAAATTGTATGGGATTATTTGAGACCCAACTCTATGATGGAATGTGATTCCGAGGCCTGGTTATCCCAAAACAGAATTTTGAACATTTTTTGAGACCCTTTAAGTAAATGTGGAATCATGATTTCTAACTTCTAAAAATGTTCTCGGATCAAAATTTTGAGGGCACCGTGGATCTTATAACATTCGGATTCGACTAGAAATGACTTAAATTTGACTGACATGGGTCATACAGAAAATTTAATTTTCGAACATTTTGAAAATAATAAAATAAACTAAAATGTTATTTTATTTTATTTTCTCATCGTTGAGTGGAGGACGAAGGCCCTATGGTGCGGCGATGATATTTGTTAAGGGAAGATCATTAATGGATCATTTTTTTGTAGCGTAATAGGTACGCTGTTTCATAAATGAAATAGTGTAACGATACGATGTCACACCGTAATAGAAAAATTATGACATGTATTTTTATTAATAGAATAACGCATTGGGGGAATGAGAATTAAACCGTGGAAATTATCTGATGAACCTTCAACAAGGATTCCCTCCAATGACGAACAACGAACTCTGACATGAACTCTAGAAACATTGATGTTTTATGATGAATGGGACCAGGAAGTGATGAATTCCAATGAAGCATAAATCCTCGAGGGTGGAAAACTTTATTGATGAACATTGATCGAGGTATGGTTTTTTTGTTTTATGTTTTCCCCTTTCTTATTCTAAAATGACGAACACAGATCAAACCACAAATATGTTGATTTTTGGGATATTCGTTCATGTGGGAGGGTGCTATTAATGGGTTTTCTATAAAGGGATTAATTTTTTTGATAGAATGGTAATCCCAAACCTCCCATATTTTAAATTTTTAAAATTGAGGGCGCAAGCCTACATGATCAAGGCCTGAGAACCTCCGCCTTGTGTGTTCTTCATAGCTGAAAATTCAATATAAAGGCAAGGTAAATTTGAGGCATTTATAGAGAAGGCAACACACCAAGGAGGCTGGAGGCATAGTTAGTGTGATGAACAGACCACTGGTGCAGACCCGGTGGCCCGTAGTGGCGGCCGCGGGTGGGTGCCGACAGGCCACGGCGGTGTGCCAGAAAAATTCCAAGGTCAAAAGACCATGGAAGTGCGACAAGGACCGGTTACTAGAGATGCGTGGACATGGACACTCATCTATGTCGATGCACCGTGGGCGCAGACACACAGCCACACCAATGCACCACAGATGCAACACCGCATCGTGTCCCCCGCAGAAAAGTCACGGTCAACCAACCATGGCTGGGAGATCTGGCCCTGAAAACATGCCACAAGTTATGGGGTATGTTTGATATGGCTTTCAGCCTTGTCCCAACCATCCGAAGGCTAGACCCACCCCATCGGCCTTGGCCGGGCCTCGACTGGCTTGGGTCAACATACCCAGACTCAACCGACCCCTTTTGGGAAAAACATCAATAACATGGAAACCAATGGTCCGATTGACGTAACATTTGTGGTGTTGGAACCCTAACGATGATGTGGATGTTTTGGTATACTATATATAGGATTTAATGGATGTTTAAATATGAATAATTTCATGGGGGTGGTTTAACCAAGATATATCATGCTACATGTGGAAACCCTACGGTTAGCTGAGACCTAATGACTGCTAACAAGAGACTCTATGTGGATCGGATAATATGGACCAATGGGAAGAATATTTTTTTGAACTGATAATCCCACAATAATCGATAAGAGGAGTCCCTCTGTATGGGGAAGGTGGGAAGAGGTTTCTGTGTGACCTGACATTCCCATAGTGGGGACAACTTCTGTGTGACCCGACATGCCCACAGTTCTAATCAAAGATTACTACCATAGTAGTTCCAAAGTTAGTGGGATGAGGCTTTGGTCTGACCCGACAAGCCCACTGTACTAATTGAGGAGGACTTCTCCAGAATCCCATGGTGTTCGATGTTGCGACTAATGGTTCCAGATTCCTACTCTAGAGTATAACATGTGTGAGTTGTCTTGTGGAGTTATCATGTTTTGTTGTTTGCTATGTGTATTTATTTGGGGTATTTACTTTGTGTTTTGGGGTCCCTACTAGGTATATTTTAATTCTCCCCAACACGGGATTCACCTGGACATGTTGTGTCTAGTGTAGATTACCGTTGACTTGACAAAGGACTTTGTGGCCTAGGACTTAGTGGTGCCCAGTGAGACCAGGCATGCGGGGCATACTTTTACACCTTCCAACAACAAGTTTTTACGTACTCATCAGGTGGGGTTTTCAACGGATGGATATCCATAGTTTCATTTGTACTTTCCTATTTTCTATTGGGTCATTTGTTCGGTTTTTATTCTGACCGATTTGATATTCCATTGTGCTTTTACTAAGTGGTTATTTAGTGGCATCCATGTTTACTTTTCCATCATTGGGTTGTGTTTATGTGATCATGCATATAGGTACATAAGAAAATGACTCCCACTTGTAGGTTAATGCCTTTGGGTCTAGTCGTCTACCCTTATACTTCGGGAGGCAGGCTTGGGGTATGTCATGACATAGGCCCCGGGGGAAGGGTCTTGACAGAATTCACCTATCTTATTGTAATAGTTAAATACATACTAGGATACTGCATTAGGATAAAATTTTGGGAAACATGTTCAATACCTAATAATAAAATTAAAATAGAAACATCACATAAAATGATATATATACTCTAAGTCGAATCCTCATATTTTTTCTATATCAATCACTAAAAAAATGAAATTTGGCTATATTTTTTTGCATTAGCGTCATTTTAAAATATCCAAATTCGTTTAGTAAAGTTTCTAAAAAACATCAGTAAATGAGGTGTCTCAAATTAAATTTTTTTTATAAACATATATAATTATCAATGTTTATAAAACATCACTATTTAGGGATATCCCATTTACCGATATTCTGCATAAACATTAGTAAAAAAATGACAAAAAATTTGTGATGTTTATAAAAATAGTTATTTGGAGACACTTTTTTACCAGTGATTTTTAGAGAATTCCTTAAATGAAACATAATTTATTTATATTTCAGAAAATATTCTATATATTTTCTTAATAATTTATGTTTTTTTCGAATTTTTTAATTTTTTACAACAATAAATTATATACTACCACTATGCCACCAACCTCTCCAATGCTCCCCACAAATCCCTCCCACCATTACCGTGATGAACTCTCTCCCACCATACTATAATGTTGCACACCACTCCATACCACCACTACCAAACTCAATAGCCACTCTTCACACACCTCGACCCCTTTAAATAATTTTAAGCGACAAGCGCTGCGTCCACAAGAATTTAAACTAATAACACATTGGGTTATAACCATATACCAGACCAACTCACCTATTTCAATTATGAATATAAAATTTTATTATGTTAAATATATATATGTAGATTCTAGTATATAAAATAAATATATTATAAATATTATTTTATATGTTAATATATATATATATATATGTTTATATGTTGTTTTTTTATGTTTTCATATATAAGATTATATGATATTATATATATATGGGTGTTTGTATTTTACATAAATATTTATATTTTATATTACATAACTATATGTTTATATATTATATAAATATGATATATATCTATATGTTGGTATTTTATATTATATATATGTTTTTATTTTCTATTTATGTATATATATGTTTATATGTTTATATTATATATATATGTTCTATTTTATGTTTATATTTTATTTTTATTTTTTAAATTTGTATATATGTTTATATTATATATATATATGTGTGTGTGTTTATATTATATATATAGGTATATATATATATGTATAGATATATATATATAAATATGTGTGTGTGTGCGTGTTTATATATATGTGTGTCTGGGTTTGTTAGTGTAAATATATATATGTGTGTATGTTTACATAAATATAAATATAATTATATAGATATTTATATATATATATAATTGTCCATGTTTTAAAACAATTGTTAAAATATCAATAAAATAACCACAATTTCTTAAAATCATAACTCAATTTTAAATATATCTACACACATATATATATGCATATATATCTTACTCTGTGTGTGTGTCTGTTTCTATATATAGGTGTGTCTTTGTTTATATATATATACAACCAAATAAATTAGTTTATGATTATATATGTTTGAAGATATGTTCGAGTATTTAAAAAATTAATATATTCTATATATAATTTAATATATTAAGATAAATATATTTATATGTATATAAATAATTTTATATATTATAATTTATATTATATTTATATGTTTGTATTATATTATATATGTGTGCATTTATACATTACATATATATTTATATTTTATACTATATAAATGTGTTCGTGTGTATGTGAGTTTATGTTTTATATTATATATATAAGTTTATATTTTATGTTTATATATATTAGGTGATTGGGGGTACAATTACATTAAACAGACACATACCACACACAAATGCCAAAAAGGAAGGCCATAACCCCCTAAGGGGATATCACACCCATCAAGCCTTATTTATTCAATACATGACCCACAGGCCTAGCGGGAATGAAGCCCATTACCTAGCTCGTAGGCCTTGTGGACATGAAATCTCATTATATGGCCCTAAAGAACCAAATATTTGTCCCGAAGGACATCTGGTGAATAAAAAACCTATAATACCCATATTTCTATACTGTTACCACTGCATCAGTGCCCGCCGCCACTATAGTGCCACCAGTCAATAGTTAAACCACTTCCACAGTCACAACATTTCTACTACAATGACCTGAACCTAATCGGTTTTGAACCCCCATATTTTATGAAGTATTATGAGGTGATTACCACTAAGCCAAACCCCAAATACTTTTATGTTTTTTTTATTTTTTTGTTTATATATATTATATATATATATTGATTATATATTATATATATTATATGTTTATATTTTAAATATACCATACGTTAATATTAATATATATTTATATGTCTGTGTTTATATATGTGTGGGTGTATAAAAATATTCATGTATGTATAAATACATATAATTATAAATACATATATATTTATACACAATTGAAAATATTAGTAAAAATGTCCCTTAAATAGCCAAATTTTCTAAGAAATTTGATTAAATTTAATAATTCTTTAAGTTCGTATTCTCATGGTTAACTTCACAAAAAAGGTAATAAAGTTTTCTCTCCATATTTTCAATTGTATATAATCCCAAATGAACATGATGTAATTGGGTGATAAGGATATTATATAGGGATGAATTTAATAATCCTAATATATCATGAATTTACACATATTCCATATAATCATCATCTCAATCATTTATTGCTTCACTTTCTCCTCCTAGAATACTCATAGATCAGACAACACATGATACCATCAATGTAATGATGTTTTATTGCAACACATTATACATTGATGATGTATTATGAAGTAAACATGAAATGGAGCATCCATGTGTCTCCTATAAGTTTCATTTTCATACTCACTTCCTAAGGTGGTTAAACAGGTAGTAGAGACTCCATCACAAAGACTTTCCATTCACATCATATTTTTTTCCACAAACTCATGGACAACCCTCATAAATTCATATAGGTAAGAACTAATATTTCTCCAAAATTGATTACTAAAAAATGTGGTATCTCAAACCATTTTACTATAAAATAAAACATAAGAAGATTTTTATTTTTATCAGTACTAGAATTTATTAGGAATCATAAAATTTACTATGTTAAATATTCTCCCACTATTTTATCAAATTATAATATCTCTCATCTACTAGATTTTGAATACTCAATCATATTATTATCATTTTAGATATCATACTTAAAACATCCCCTTATAGGCCATGTTATTTCAGTCATAATACTCAAAGAGTCTCGATATAGGATTTTAGTTGGCCAACAACGTTAACTCGCGACTCCTTGGACTATTGTGTGGAGTCATATCTCCTAATAATGAAAACCATTTATATCTCAATGCTTTTTTCACAAGAGATGAACCAATCCTGATATGGATATGTTTTTTTCACCTTGTTTATTTATAATGATGCACTACTATCATAAGAAATCCAATGTAGTTAGAGACACCCTAATTTAGGGTTGATGAGTACCTCATTCAATTATTTTTGTTCAAAATTATACAATGTAAGGCATCATGACTTAATATATATATTTTTTATTATACTTAGAGAATATTATCATTTTACATTTACACATTCTTGTTCTATTTTATCTCACTCACATCCTTACAAAGCTATAAATAGTAAAATATTATCCACACATGTTCATTTTATATATACATTTTTGTTTATTAGTTCTTTCATCGCATATAATCTTAAAAATAATAAAACACGCATAAATAAAAAGAAAATCATGACCATGATACAATTATAATGGTCAAACCATTAAGTGAAAAATGGGATATCATTGAACATAGAGGTAGTTCCCTGAGTCTATTTTCACCCAATTCTCTTTCCAGCACTCACCCCATTCAATGCATCAAACTCCCGAATGTTATGTTACCAAATCGTGGAGAAAACTATGTTAGCTTTTATCCTCGTTATTATACAATGACAAAATCTCATAGTTAAGGGGGTCTAAAAAATATTGAATATTCATAAATAACTTTTATATGGGTGCATAATCCCTTATACATGTAATGATCCAAAAGGTAATACATATATCATCATTTAATAAATAATTATTATATACCATTCATTTTAATAAATAAATAAAGAAATAAATATTTTTTAGATACCCATTAGCCAGTCAAAATCTCGTAATCTATATATACACATTAAGCACACAAATATGAATTATAATTATGATGAATTCATCATGACAATAATTTTTTTGAATTAAAATAAAATAAATTTATTTTATTTCAAAAATTAGTGATGGTACGGTCCCAAAATTTGTTTAATTAAATTTAATGCATAATATAAAAAACATTATATTTTTTTTTTGTATTTTTCTTTGATTATAGGGTAATTATGGAACCAATAGTGGGGTTCCATGTCTTGGTGAAAATCCCAGAAGGGTCAGGTGGGTCGAGCAGAACCCAAACTTGCTAGACCAGAATAAGGCCAACAAAGTAGGGGTACTGGTCGAACCTAGCGCATTGGTAGAAGAAAGTACCCTTGATGGGTAACCAAAATTAAAATAAAAAACAATAATTTTTTTATTTAGTTGTAACAACATGAGATTTTAAACAGAAAGATAATGTTCTAAAGCGTATAAGATATGAAACACTGAGCTTAAATGAACAAAGAGGTGTTATTTTTAAAATGTAACCATTATAATATTGTTGTTAAATTGGAATGAATAAATTATATTTACCAAAATATTAAATACATAATTGTCCAAATCATTTATCACATGTTAATTTATAATATTTAAATAATTACTATATTATTAATAAAGTAATTTTGTTCTTCCAAAAAATTATGTTTATCTCAAAAATAATTTTTATGATTTTTATGAATTAATTTTAGAATTAATTTATGTATTCTTTAGAAAGTATAATTGAAAAACTAAATTCCATTTTCTTGACATCTATATATCAAAATTAGTCTATGTTGAAATTTTTAGAAGTTTTTGAAAAAGTTAAATTTTTGATGAATAGAAAAACACACCATTTTTAGGAAATACGATATCTTTTATGATATCATCAAGACAAAATAATGTTATAAAAATTTATTATATATTTTTATAGAATAATTTATTATATTATTAAATAAATAAAATACATAAATAAATCAAAATATATAAATTACAATTTATTTTATGTAAAATTTGATGTATTATAGCTAATAAATGAGATGAAGAATGTATTATAAAAAAATTGTATTAAAATCATATATTAATGATTAATTATACTAATAATATCGAATTTTAATCTTATATAAAAAAATTACTATATAAGTGATTCTGTAGTGCTTCTACAATGAATGAAAAGTCATATTTAAAAATTAAATGAGTTTTTTAACATGGATGTGAGTAAATATGAATAATTAATTAATATAATTATCTATATTGGTAATAATTAATTTATCATATTTATAATATTTTTTTTAATTTTTAAAATGACATAATTACCTTTAATGCTTAAGCAGCAATTACACAGTACTTGTGAATGAAAAAAATAAAGAAAACGATTTTAATTAAAATGATAAGAACATTTATATAACCCATCCAATAAAATAAATTTTCGGTTTTTTGATTATAAATCATCCATGAATTGAATTTATGGCTATTTTATTCCATTTTTATATGATTATAATCTTCATAATATTTTATTTTATAAAAAGTCAATGATGTAACTATTTTTTAAATTGGTATAATATTTTTAATATGTTTTTATTTAGAAGATATTTTTGACTATAAATAGTGTATGTAAATATAAAATATTAATATTAATCATTATTATTTAAATTTAATTTTTAGTGAATAAATAATTGTATTAAATGCATTGAAAATGCCGATGGAATAAATATTTAAATAATGAAAAAATCGAATAAATGATACTAAAAATATTCAAATAAATATAATTTAGACATTTAAGGTAGAAAATGAATTATTTATTAACCATTAATTTATTAAAACATAATAAAATAGCTAGCTCAAATAAAAAAATTTTCTTGATGATTTCAATTGTAAATTAGTTATTTATATCAAATTTGAAAAAAATGACATTTTATGCAATTATTATATTAGTAAATTATATAAAAAACTTAATAATAATAAATAAGTAAAAATTGGATAATATATAGCCTAAAATTTCATCCACTACGAATTTATAGGCCATTTGGTTGATTTTTGATCTAGAATAGTCTTATTAAATTTTAATATTTGGAAAGATTTCCAAGGAGCCCTAGCCTCAATTATAGTAGTGAAACCCTTCTATTCTTTACACCATATAGAGCTATCTAGCTTAACCAAAATTTTCTTATTTTTATTCTAAACATCCTTATTTATTTTATTATTCTTTTCTAACTTTTAAAATTCCTAACCTAGGTCTCATAAGTGAACTTATAGAGGAGATCCTTCATAGAAGAGGTAATCTCTTTACATAAACATTCAAATTCCAGCCTACTTCTACCTCCACCTAATATGATAGACCCATCCAAAAATAATAAATCTAGTATTTTCTCTATACATAGATTTTATTATGATCTTGATACAACCATATTTTACCCTTTAGTTATCCTATGAAATACGAAATCACCACGGGGGCGTACATAAGACTTACTATTTCCAAATAGTTGTGTAATTCATATTTCATCACCTCTTTACTTGGATAGTAATAATTATGGAAATATATATATATATATATATGATACATATTATAATGATATCATCTATCATTTGTATGTACGGTATACTATCTCCATGAAGCGATTAAACTAATGTTCCTTATCGAAAATTCAATAAATGTTAAAACAATTTATTGGATCATTAAATATGATTCTTATAGAGTTAATATTATTCTAAATATTATGTATTAATGAACCCCTTGACCTTTGTAAACTAACCAATGTTATTTTTGACTTATGAATCAAATTTCATCAAAACATTTGATGAGAACCTAATTGATTTATTAATTTAATTAAAAATTAAATGATATTAAATTAATAATGAAAAACATGGAAATGTTATTAATAAGGTATTAATTAACCAATTGTTTTTATTATATTAGATAAATATGGAACCTAATGAGTCCAACTTGATTTAAGGGACTCTTTAAATGAAAATCTTCAATTTAAATGTTTAAATTATTTTTTTATAAATAATTATATTTAATATCTATGTCTTAAAAATTATGTTTATTAATTAATTCATAGGGATAAAATTTTATAAAAAAAGATATTTTCAAGTTTCCATAAATTTTTTTTAAAAAAATAATTTTTTATGGTTTTATGTAATGGTATTTCATTTAAAAAACTCCTCTTATAACGTTATAACTCATTTTAAATTTGTTTTTGACTTATATAGCATGCAGGGATTTCTTTCATTCATGATGCCATATTTTTTTATGAATCTTCAGTTACATGATTAATTTTCTATTTTCAATGAAAATGTTTACCATTGTATATAGAAAACGTCCATTTATAATAAGTGACTTTCCTAAAGGAATATTGTTTTTGAGAAATAATTAATGTTTTATGATTATTCTATGGTTCCTGGGAATTATTTATGATGATGGGTGGTTATTTTATAAACCAAATATGGGTTAGTCCAAGATAGCCCTCCAATGCATTGTGTATGTTGGAAGTTGACCGTGATGGTTATTTCAAGTGTATCTATGATGGCAACATCCAAGTATAACTATAAGAGTTATTTCATGTTACCTACAAGGGTTACATAAAATTATATCTCAGATGGTTACCTCATAATTAATTATGAAATGTAAATTATGACCATGTTTACCTATTTGTTTTGATATATTTTGGTATTTTGTTAAAGATATATCCTATTTTGACAGCATAATTTATTTGATTTATGTTTGAAGGAAAGTATTTGGTACTTCTTAAGGGTGAAAAGTCTAACATGATGATAAATTATTCATTAATGTTTCTCATTTTCATAGAAACCATTATATGTTTTATTTTTTCATTTAATAGTTCTCATGAATTGTTTTCTGAAATGATTATGGGAGAAAACGTGATTTATTGTGTATTAAAATGTTAATTGGAGCCTAATGTTTACTTAGAAAAATTAATTTTTTTATAATTATTAATGGTATAATGGTTTTTTTCTTTCTTTTTGTTTCCCATACTAATAATTTTGTATTCATCCCATGATTTA
This sequence comes from Viscum album, assembly GCA_963277665.1. Lineage (NCBI taxonomy): Eukaryota > Viridiplantae > Streptophyta > Magnoliopsida > Santalales > Viscaceae > Viscum > Viscum album. The sequence continues at coordinate 1,551,696,362 of OY728160.1, forward strand.
ATTTTTTTATAAGTTTTATGGAATAATAGTGACAAAGAAGAGGTCAAGTTGAAAATGTAGAAGAATTATCAGGGAAAAAATCATGTTTTTAAAGACATTAGGTTTAAATGAAAATGGATATTGAGCATACATTTCCAATTTTAATGAATGCGTTTTATATGTATGAGGTTATCCTAATTCTCTAAAAGAATAATATTAAAATATCATTGGTAATGGAAAGATAAATCTTGTTAAATATCTCTATAATATGTAATGATTATCTCAGGGTCCATACAGTTGGTTTCATAAAATTGTATATATAACTTTATGAATTAGGATGTTTACATTTGAGGTTTACATAAGAGTTGTGAACACCATCATAGGTTTACAAGTTTAAGTTTGACTAGAATTTAAATTATTTGTATGCCCGTTTTTATGGTTTTATGTGATGGAATATGAGGTAGTTAATGATATTTTTTGGAGATTAGTTTTATATAAGTAACAGATTTTAGAATAAATGACTTGAAGGCTAAATTATTATTGAATTTATAAGGGTATTTTATTTTCATTGACCATTTCCATTTTAAAGTGAAATAAATAATTTCATGTTTAAATGTTGTTCATTTCTATAGATAATGGATAGTTTATCAAGATGAAAAAAGTGGACTTATAAAACCATATTATTACATAAAAACTATTTTATTATCAATATTTTTTTACAAATTTCATGTAGTTAATAAGAGATTATTTTTGGGATAAATTTATTATGTTTTGATAAATGTTAAGTGTACATGTAACCCTTATGTTTATAATATGAAAAATGTAATTTTATGATAAATTAAATTACTTTTGGTGGAAACATATTTAAAGCTATTGGTATCCTTTTTGGTTTATATGATATTTTATTTTGAGGTAATTATTGGTTGTAACAATTTCAGAAAAGATGTTCAATCAGGAATTTATTTATTGATGAATCATATCTTGGGAACCTTATATGATACCTTGGGATTATTTTATAGAAATAAATGTTGAATTATATTTTGGAATACTATATCATCCTCATATGGATTTTTTGGTGATTTTTTTGTTTATGTAAGTAATTAGTGTGAATGGAGATTATCTAATTTGGGAAATTACATTTTTTGTTTGATCCATTAAGAATTATTGATGTTACTTTTTGAGATGAATGTTAAATTTATATTGGATGATTATATAAACAAATCATTCAAAACTTTGGTTTTCAATCATAGTATAGAATATTTTGATGAATTTTAAGGATAGTTATTTTTTAAATGATTTATGTGGATCATTTGGTATTCGTGATGTATTTTTTATATTAATTTAGTTTTGGAGTATAATGGTTTTCTCATTTTGGGGAATTGTCATATATTGTCCAAACCATTTTGGTTTTGGTTTATGACTAATGACAGGAGGAATAGATTGTTATCTTTTTATGGATATAATGATACATATTTGTTGATTCTATTTCTTCAAGAAAGAAACAAATCATATTTAATACTCATCATTTGTGGAAAAATATGAGTTTTTTTTGTTGAAATTTATTAAAGGATGAAATTATTCTCACCAAGTAAGTATATTTCCTCATGTTTTTAGACTTGGATGTAAATAAATCTCTGAACTCTAGTAAGTGTCTTTTAAAGAGTGAAACTATGATTATATAGAGCGTGTAAAAATTTCAAGGAAAAATTTTCCAATAGGGGGAGAATGTAACCTCCTATGATTTTATAAGGAACTAATACGTTCAATAACATTCAAGATACACAACAATGAGCTTAAACTAACAATGAAATATCATTATTTAAATATGGACCTTATTATGTAACCATTTAATTAGAAATAATGAAAAAATAATATCTTCGTTATGAAATATATAATGGTCCTACCCACTAATAATGCAATAACAAAAAATTTGAATATGTACTATATTTTTAGTAATGTCATCTAATTCATTAATAAAATATGTTTTCTTCATAAATAATTTTTATTCTTTTTTATGAATGAATTTTGTAATTAATTTATAGATTTTTTATAAAATATATTCTAAAAAATGGAATTAATTTCTATAGATAATCAAATTAAATATATTCTATTAAGAAATTTTTTGATCATTCTGAAAATGTTATTTTTTTGAATAGTAAAAATTCTTATTTTTTATAAAATATTGTATTTTTTATTATATTTTTTTTTTAAAATATGATTTTAATTTTCTTAACCTTTTATAAAGACTCATGTATGATAATATAATATATATATCCTACAAAAATTATTCATAACATGAATATTATAATTAATTTTATAAAAAATATGAATATCACTTTCAAAGTGGATGTAGTATTTATGCAGCATGGAAAAAGATTAATTTGGTTTCTTAAAGATAATAATTGAGATGTAGAAAGCCTTTTTAGGACTATTTAATTAAATATAATAAATTAATGATGACTTAGACAGATAATTTCTAATTTTTATATTATATAACAATAATATTATCCATATGATTTCAAAATGGTAACGCAATGTAAGAAAAGTCAAATTAACAAATGAAAATGTTTTCTTGAGATAGATATGAGTAAATATATATAATGAAAGAATATAATATATTATAATGATAATAAATAATTTTTTATGATAGCAGTTTATATTTAATTTTTTATATGAAATAATGACATACAATTCTTATGAAATACTAATGCATTTCCTGTGTAAGTAGAAGAAAAATCAATAAAATGATTTTAATTAAAATTATAATATCCATTAAACAACCCAAAAACACGAATATTTATTATTTTTTGAGTATATATGGACTATATTAATACAATTTTTTTAATCCATTTTATTCTATTTTTATATGATTATAACCATTATCATAATTTATTTAATGAAAATTTGAAGATGTCACACTATTGTTTTAAATAAGTATTTAATTTTTAATATATGGTTACACAAAAACATTTTCCCCCTATTAATATTATGGGAAAATAAAATGGATTTATATTTATCATGTTAATTAAATTTTAATTTTTATGGAATTAATAATTACATAAAATTCTTGGAAAACACTGATGAAAAAATTAATTAAATAATGAAAAAAATATAATACATGATATTAAAAATATTAAAATAAATATAAGATGATATATTTATGGTTATATAAGAATTATATTAATGAAAATAACATGTTTCATAAATAATAAAATAGTTTTTTCTCATTTTAATTATTGTCTTGATGAGTTTAAAGTCAAACTAATGAATAATATCAAATTTAATAATAATAATATTTTATGGGATTAATATATTGATAAATTATTTAAATATCACAAAAATATTAAATAAGTCGAAATTGGAAAATATATAGTAAAAAATATAAACCCCTATGAAATTATAATAAATATTGATGTCTTCTAGTCTAGAGTAGTCTTGTTGTATTTTAATATTCTATAAAATTACCAAAAGTTCCCCTCACCTCAATTATAAAAAGGGTGCCCCATCCATCACTTATTTACACCACATTTATCCATATATATCAAAAATAATCATCGGATTTATCTTCTAAAAATCATTGTTTAGGTTAATCTATTTTTTTATATTCCAAAATATCTAGCCTAGTTCTCTTAAGATAAATTATAGAGGAGATCCTTCGTAGAAGAGATAATCTCTTTATCTACTCTTTCAAATTTATTTCTTGTTCTAGATCATCATAAAATGTTACAATAATCAGAATCTAATAACCAATGCATCATATATATACTTATATTTTATTATTATTATGATACAATTATATTTATCTTTTTTACCCATCATATGAAAAATGAAAGCACCACCTGTGTGTACATACGGGTTACTGTCTCTATATAGCAGTGTAATTTTTTTTCATCACCACTTTAAATTGATGGTTATAATGATTGAATCAATATATATATTATACTTATTAAATGATATTTATTGTGTAAAAGTTTCATATCATCCACTCCAAAACCGATTAACCATTATGTTAATGATACTATCCCTCATGCGTATATATGGTCTTCAATCTCCCTAAAGTGAAGAAGATGATTTTCCTTACCCAAATTTAAATTATGGTAATAAAAAAATTAAATCAATAAATATTATCATTATAGTATAGATATTATTATTTAGATAATAGAATAATTAAATCATTTACCGTAGTCAACCGACCAAATTCTTTACGAACTTATGAACCGAATAACATCAAAATGTTCGACAAGAACCTAAAAGATTAAGTGATTGTATAAAAAAGAAGTTATATTAAATAAATAATAATAAAAATTATATTTTATTAAGAAAGTTTAAATTACAATGAATTTATTTTCCAGGAAGATAAATAATGTATGTGATGAGTGAGACTCTATGTATGGGACTCTCTAAATAAAAACTATGTTTTAATTGTTTTAGTAATAAATTTTCTTAATAATTATATATAATGTAAATTTTTTTAAAACTTTTTTATGAATTTATTCATATATATATGAATGTTTTAGAAGGTAAATTTTTTAATTTCTATTAAATGTTTTCAAAATGGAATATTTTTAAGGTTTTATGTAAGGTAATTTCTTTAAAAAAATATTTTTTCAAAGTTACAACACTTTTTATTAACAAAATGGTTTTTTGAATTATTATACATCACCAGATTTCCCTATATTTATAAATCCTTATTTTTCAAAGCTTCATTTACAATATTACATGTTTATTTTCAATAATTTTTTTTCCTTTCTAAGCACGCAATTTAATTTAAAAATTATTTTATTTTCATAAAGATATGTTTTTATGATGCATACATTCGTTTTTTGTGATTATGATATATTTCACGGGAGATATTTATGTTGATGGGTGGTTCCCTTATAAACCAAATACTATTGGGTCAAAGATATCCCTCAAATTCATGGGGTATGTTTTTAGTTTTCTGTGATGGTTTTTCCAAGTGTTACTATGATGATTAATCCCATGTATAATAATGAGAATTATTTCATAGTAACCATGAGGGTTACATTATATGGTATACATGTGGGATACATAATAAGTAAGTATTATAATAACAACATTCCCCAATTAGTGGTCTATTTATTTGTTTTTTATGTCATATAATGATATTTTTATTCTAATCCCATGTTTTAAAATTATTTCATAGTATTTAGGGAATATTGGGGAAAGGATGAGTTAAATATTAAAATTTTGAAGAATTATCATGAAATTAAATAATTATTTATTTTAAATATATTTTTATGGTAAAATGGTTACTGAGTTTAATTATTCACTTGTAATGTATGGTTTTACATTATAATATTTTGGCTTAATTCAATAAAACTATAAACATAAAAGATATTTGATAAAGAAAGATAGATTCTTATGAAATACAAATAAAATATGTAATTTTTGTGACCTGGTCTTATAAGTAGTTAATATATGCTCTAGGCACTAATTTCTCCCCCCAAAATGTAAGTGATTGATTCAACACATGGGGGGCGGCCGAGCCACCACTAAAGTCCTTAGAAACATAACTTCTAAAGCCTATTACACAGTTTTATTATTTAATGTAAATATTTATCAACAAAATCGCTAAACACCCCCTTCATGCACCCATATGTTATAAATATATATCATATAAACTATATATATACAATATTTTTTTTAAAGAAAGTGTTCCCCCCACATCACTTTTAACATGAATGGAATCTAGATACTATTCACTTGAATAATATAACATGTACTATTCCACTAAATACTATAATAGAAACTATTTTAGTGATTCATAATTTCTTAAAAATAATTTTTAATAACAAAAACCCATTAATATTTCATTCTTCATATTAATCCCTACAAAATATAATTTGGATGATCATATGACCATAACATGAACATTCGATCTTTGATCTATGAGTTGTTAGTGAAATCACAATTTCTTCGACACCCTCTACTATAATTCATAAAAAAATATTTTAATCTGGCATTATTAATCATAATGTCTTTCTGATTACAATTTATGGTAATAGGTGCACACAGGAGGCCCAAAATATCTGGAATTTAATTCTTTTCACTACTACTATTGTCATGAAATCATTGCTAATGTAATTTATCCTAGTTACAACTCCATGATACAATTTATTTTAAATTATGAATGAAAATATAAATGAAAAACTTACCTCTTATGACTTCGATTAAAAATGAAGTCTATATTTCTTCAAAGATCATCATTTGAAGGAACCAAACTAAGAACCCTCTATATCATCCAAAAACATTTCAATCATTTTCTTGATCATTTATATTTGACCATTAGAAGCTACCATTGATTAAATGGTGATTTTGATGTATATTTTATCATGTGATCACTGTTTTTTCAATTTGTATGGGATAACACAGATGTAACTATTATAATCTCCCACTTCACCCTCTACAACTAGAGAGAGAGAGGAGATAATATCTCAAATTCAAGGGAATGATTAGTATCTAAATTTGGGATTATTTTCACATTTATAGTTATGAGTAAGCATATTAAAATTTCACATTAATAGGTTAAACATTCCCTAAAAAACGAAAATAACACTTATAAACATACAAACATGTCAGAATGATAATAAGTAATTTTTTACATACATGAAAAAATAAAACTATGTCTTATGATAAATTCTGATTTATGAACATGAATCTTCTCCACATTAGTATTTAAAAAACGTATAATAAAAAATAAAAAATATTTTTTTTAATAATATTTTATTTATTATTAAACTAAAATGTGTGAATACATTGAGTAAATAAATTTAAAAAATGTTATTCTAAACTATAATAATATTGAATTTATTTATTTCGTACATTCGACTAAACTCAGGCATATCATATCCCCCATTGTAGGGCCCACCATTGAATAAATTCTAATTAATTATCATTTTACAAGCATCTCTATATAATTTTGTGTGAGCTTCTAGGACGTTATCTTCAGAGTTGTTAGTTTTAATCACAAACCTATAGTAGAGTCTAAAAACCATTCAATTCCCCAAATGAGATAAAGTTTAGTTATTGAAATTAAAACCTCCAAAAACACACACCATGTAATATATAATATTTTTATCTCATTATTGATCATATAAAAGGATGCACAGTTCAATCCATCATCCCTTATTAATTTCTGTATTTTTCCCATACAAGAAGAACTCACATCCAATTAACATGGATTTTTATCTAATAAAGTTACATCCATCATGGTCAACTAGGATCGAGATATATCTTCCATTAAAATGTGACAAATTCAATCTTAACCATTCAACCAATGTAATATCAAAAATTACCCACACAATGAAAGATTCTTTATAATGATTTCATGTAAATATACAAATAAATATTCTTTTAGATAAGAACAAAAAATGACACCCAAACCAATTGGTGTTCCTATTGGTGTTCCAGTAATTATGATTTCCTACAAATGATATGACCAAGTGATAAATTTGTGAGAATATAAATAAATTATTATGATCCCCCATCAAATCGTAGATGGAAAATATTTATGTCCAAAAAATATTATATATCAATACCATAAGAAATTTTTTTATGGTTTTTTTCATAGTATCTTGAGGTTCTCATTATATTTGGGAAGTCTATAACACGTGGATCCAAAAAATAAGAGATGTAAATTAAAATTTAAATATTGGAGAAATTAGTATCAAAAATATTATAATAAGATATCATCATGCACAAGCCATTGTATAAATGATATGATAATTTAAATTTACTGATCCATTTTCATCTATGACACCCTCTTTTACAAAACATCCATCATTAACCTATCTTCTGAATGTCTACAGTAACCCCCAACCATACCCTTAAATCCAAACCTAGACCTTACCCTTAAACCTACACCCTAATCCAAACCACATATCATAATATAATTTTTATAGTAAACACCAAAGCCTAAGCACCTAATAACAAAACCTAAATCTAAACCCATCTCCTGATCAAAATCCCCAACTACACACCAAACATGACTCCCAATCCTAATACCTAATACTTATCCTTATACTATACAACTAACCCCTACATTGTCATTAAAAATACAACCAATGAATACCAGTAATCCAAACAAAAATTTAAACGTATACCGTAAATCGTAAAAACCAAATCTACTAATATAAATCTAAACATAGACCCTAATCATATTCACGGACAAAATCCAAAACAATTATAAAAAAAATAACCAAATAAAAAAACATAACCCATCCTAAAAAATATCTATCCTACCATTTCACCCAAAAATATAACCCATCCTCACATAACTAAACCAAATTCCACACTTGTCAAATTTATCAAATCCTAAATCCAATATATATTTCCTTACATACACACTACATCAACCCCTATTCCTAAAAAATATATAAAACTAAACCATAAACCATAAACACAAAATCTCTAAAAAAATAAACCCAACCCCTAATCCAGTTCCCTAACAACACCCAAAACCGATCTCAAAAGCCAAAACTTAGCCAAAAACCTATACAATAAAAATAAAAACCAAATATAAAAATAAATAACACACTAACATAACATATCATAATCATAATCCCTAATAATTATCTAGAAAAAAAACCCAACCTCCAAAATTAAATCTATACATACACCATATAAACATAATCCTCAAAACACATAAACCCGTGACCTATATATAATCCAACCACCTCCCAAAATTTATCTAAAATTAAATCTATATTGAAATCCAATAACCTGAACACCGTTTCCCATAAAACTAAACCCCACTACCTAAAAAAAACCTGACCCCCACTCTTTTCACTAAACAAACCTCTAACCAAAACCCAAACCCAAAACATAAAAATACCACAATAAATTTAATCCATAGAACCTTAAAAATACCAACTAATTTAATCCTAAATTTATAAAAACACCCAAAACCCTACTAACATAATACCTTAATCTATACCCAATCTCAAACACCCAATCATATTCCATAATCTCAATCACAAACTTCCTATAACAGACCCTAATTTGCAAACTAAATTTAGTCTTACCCTTTAAAAAATGTTCACCTAATGCACAAATCTAAATCTAAAATAAATCCCTTAAATTGTTATTCCTTAATCCAAAACCCTTACATCCAAAACCAAACCATAAATACAATACTAAATATAAAACATCACCAAAACCCTAAATAAATATTCCATTAATATTAATCTAAACACAAACACTATTGTTATTCCATAACGTACACACTAGACTAACTCTTAAACAAGAAATATAACCCTAAACCTTATACCCATAAAACCTAATCCCAATCCCCCTTAAACTGGATACATAACACCCAAACTTAAAACCAAATCAGAATATTACCCAACCCCAAATCATAACCGCTAATCTAAAAATAGAAAAAAATGACACAAAAAAATATAAAAGTAATGATACCTTAGAAATTAAATTTTTAATACCTTACTTAATCTCCTATTAGCCATTAACTTATACTAAACTAATTTCAATTCATAAATACGAAAATCTTAATTCATAACCCCTATAAACTAAATCTTACCCACTAAAAAATATAAACATCCACCCCAAACATAATACCTAACACATCCCTTAACCTAACCCTTAATACTAAACTAAATTTAATCATATATATTAAATAACAAATCAAATAAAATCTAAACCATACCCCTAAACGTTTTCTTTAATAAATCCATTAATAAAAAATTGAATCCTAAATGCAACACTCCAAAATAAATATTGAACCAAAATATAAAACCTAAAATCTATCACAGTAAAATAAATCTAATCCTACACCATAAACATAATCATTTAGTTAAAAATAAATATAAAAACTAATTTAATAAAAAATTTAAAAATTCAATCTCTATCATAAACATCTAAATCCCTAGACTGCACAAAAAATTTGAAAACACAACTCTTTATTACACATTAATTTAGGATTTATTACATAAGAGTACACATAAAAAACCAAGAAGTCCAATAAATATTGTGTATTTTTGAATTATGTACATTACAAAATACAAGAAATATGAAATACATTATCTTTGTTGAAAACATATTTAACATTCTCATACATAAAAGTGTATTGGATAACATGTGGACATACATAAGAAAGGGGTGTGATATAAAGCATAGTAAGGAAATAAACATGTCATAACATGAATAAATTAATATATGTTAGAAAATAGGTTTATAAATGGGTCATAATAGTATTTAGAATCATAAACATGAACAATGAGGCATTATATGGCATTATAATCCTAAATTCAACATGGGAAATGTGGAAACAACTCAAAACACTGCATTATAAACATAGATCAAAGATAAATTCCAATAAATCAGGATGGGATGTCACATCCATTGTAACATCCCAGGTAAATAAAGAATAAATCATTTTAATATTTATTAATATTTGTGAATGAAATATTGATGTTACTTTAAAGGGGTTGCTATGTTCGATAGTGTACCCGATACGTAACAAAGATTTTCTTTGAAATCTTACGTTTCACACTAGTAATAAAATAATATTATTTTAAGTGGTAGTTAACACGTAGTCGTTGTATTGGCGGTAATGAATAGAAATAACTAAAATATGATTATATATGTTTGTTAAATGTTTTTACATTTATCGAATAAAGTATAAAGGCTTAAAATACGAAAATAATTCAATTTTAGGCATATATACTCTAATTTTCACTAAAGGTCCACTTATCGCCTTTTGATGGAGAACCGTCATTAAATATAGTTTTGGTCACTCTTATACAATCTATTGGACCAAATAAAATTATTCTTTAGAATCAGGACATCAAAATATACTTTGTTTAAATTTTTGGTATTTTTCCAATAAAGTTCATTTTTTAATGAATAGTGAAAAATATTGTATTTTAATTCAAAAACACTTTATAGTATAATTTATTTTAATGATTAGATTATATTTTGAATTTGGTTTTAAGTGAAATTAGAATATATTTTTACCATCCAATCCAATAGTGGTCATTGGAATTAATTTCATTTTGAAATTGGACATAAACTAGTGTCAATCTTTTGATATATATTGTTTCATAAAAACACACTATTTGTTCTGACAGCGGGAATTAATTATTAAATTAATTAATGTAACTTATATGTTCTAAATTTTGTGAAATATACATCATTTTTGAATTCGGAATATCAAATATAGCTTAGGGTGAATTTTTGGTATTTTTCTGGAAAACTTCAATTTTTGATGAATAGTGAAACCACTAAGTGGTACTTAAAAAAACCGATTTTTTGTTTAAATGAAAATTTACCACCTCTCTGTTTTGAATTTAAAAAATACGACATACATGGTTGTTATTAAGAACTAAAATTTGGTTCAATGGGATTAAAATATTTTTTTGGTGAATAGTAACTTTTAAGTTTTTAATCGCGATTAGAGGTAATTAGTGTAATTTAAGGTAAAAATAATGTTTTAATAATATTAAATGACCTTGACACATGTCCTACCATTATTATATGTGTCATGGCCGACCAATACAATCCATGGGTCAATTTGGGGACCCCATGGAGCCATTTTGGTTGGAAAATGACATTAATAACTTTTTATTTAATGTTAAAATGAAAATGTCACAAACATCTGTTGTTTTACTAAAGCAATTTTTACATGGGGTTATAAAAGTCATATTTTTATCTATAAATATTAATTAGGAAGATAAAAATATTTCCTACATCATGATATTTTTTTTAAAAATTTTTAGACATTAAATAAATTAAATTATTTATGACACCATGATGATGCAGCGATTACCTCATTATTTAACGATTTAAAAAAAATGAAAAGATAATGTAAAATGTAAGACCTAAACTTGTCACAAACCTATTGGATGAATGTATTTCAAAACCTTATCACCTTATCCTAGAAATATATCCTTTTGGGACCTTTTAAATACGAAAATCATTTTATAATAAAGTAACCTTTTATAACTTTCCAAGAGTGCCCCTCCACTCCTCTTATAAAACGCCCCAACCTCTACTACCTTACCCACACCTATCAAGCCTTAGGCTCGGCCAACACCTGAACATTTTGTCTCTACACATCCCTCTATTACTCATATAAGCCTCACATTGGGCATAAGTCTTCCCAAGGAAGTCTTTGATTTCAAATAAAAAAGAGTTACCCGTTTTAAAGGTAGTGTTTTCTCTTGTGTTCTTATGTTTTATTTTGCTTCTCCAACCCCATAAACTCTTTTTATTAATTTATTTTGTAACAAAACAAGTATCATCAATATACTAATATGTTGTTATAAAAATCATTCGAGCTAAAATTACACACACCTACATCTAATGGTTAAAGAACATACTGTTTCTGTGGATGGAGAATTTCTGCCTCACGAAACGATGATTGTTCAACACTCATATAACACCTTCAAAGGTGGACATTAAGATGTCACTATATTTATATATGATATATAATATATTTATTTTTTACTTAAGCTTCTGTATTTTTCATTTATGGCATACCTTTATGGTTTCCATTATGGGTAAACGCGATATCTTCATTTTATGAAGTGCGGACTACCGCCCCCTCAGAGTGATTTGATTCGTTAATGCCATATGTGGGATGTATAAAGGATGGAGTTAATGATATTATATATGATATTATACTGGAATTATAATATACCTTTATATAATTATGATTCCATTCCATATAATACAAAATAGAAATGAAAGTAGCGTTCATGCGTAAGTACGGCTTACCGTCTCTATGAACGGTGCATTTCATTTCTTATCCTCAAATGTAATGTACTATTATAAGTACATATATATAATGGATATATATAATTTATGTTACATATAAATGATTAATATAATTCTGGAATTAAAATATACATATCTATCATTTAGTCTTAATTCCATTAATATGACATAGAAATGGAAGTAGCGTTAACGCGTACGTACGACTTACCGTCTCCATGAACGGTGCCTTTCATTTCATACCTCTAAATGATTATGTAATATTATAAATGCATGTATATACTGGATATATATATGATATATATGATATATATGACATCTACATCATGAATATCATTCTTGAGATAATGGATATTTTACTACGTGAACAACTTGTAAATATAAGAAGTTCACTTTTGACTCAAGTACCAAATATCAAAAAACGACCGTTATTAACTTAAATGATTACATAATGTTCATAACATGGTAATAAGTGATATAAAAGGAATAATGAACTTGAAAAAGGTTCTTAAGAAAGTATAAATTTACTCAAGTTTATTATTCAGGACATTAAAGAACGATCGAGTCAAGTCAGACCCGAGGTAAGGGAACTTCTTAACCCAATTTCCTTTCATTGGGTTAATCTCCCACTTTCAAATTATGTCATGTTATTATTATGTCCTATCTTGTATTTTTACATTATTTATGTATAATTATAGTGAATACACATAATATATCTATTTTATTTAAAAAATGATCTTTGTAAGGGACATCGTCTCAATCTCCTTTCATTGAGGCATATTTTATTTTATACACATCTTTCTTTTATACGGTGTATAATCCCCTTTGACTTTTAAGTTTATTCAAAAGGAATATTTTTATATGAAGCATTTTTTAAACGATCAAAGGGAATGTTTTTTTGTCGTACGTATGCGGCGACAACGAATTCTCTGCCACTGTGACCATTATTTAAGTTTCAGCTTCCTCTACAAGCCATAACTTTTTTTTAAAAGAAAAATAAATACCATGTTTTAATTTTATTTTATTTTGGTATGGAAAATGGTTTTCAAAATGTTTTTATTAAATCAATGTGTTGTATTGATATCTTGTGATTGAAATGTGGAAATGTTTTGCTTCCTTTATGCATGTTTTATGCGATACGATTATGTTATGGTTCATGGGCATTGTTTATGAATACAGGTGATTCCATGATAAACTAAGGGTGGGTGATCCCGATATAGCTCTCTAATGCATTGGGTAACGCGAAAGAGTTAAACATTAAGGTTTCTCCGAATAGATTTAGGTAATATACTCTGATGGGTATTCCAAATGTAACCAAGAGGGTTACTCCATACGTAAGAATGTTATGAATGCCTCAAGTTACCTTTATGTCTTATGATTTCTATGATTTTTTCATGATTTCATGAGGTATGTTAACGTGCTTAAGTTTTATGAGTAAAGTATGATTTCATACATGGACTAATGTTTTCATTTCATACTTTTATATCCCTTACTGAGCTTTTTTATGCTCATCCCAAGTTTTTGAAATGTTTTTCACAGGTCAAGGGAAAGGTACATGATGTGATTATAGTGTCAATGAAGTGTCAAGATATAATCCATGTTTTATTTTAAATATGTTTCCGTTGATGGGAAAAATGAGTACTATCTTTTATGTAACCACTTTGTTTAAATGTGGAATGTAATGCATGTTTTATGATCTAATTCTCTAAAACTCTAAACCTGAAAAGATCCTCAACGTGTATTCTTGAAGTAACTCAAGATTAAGTGATGTTTAAGGCTGGGGCCTTATAGTTGGTATCAGAGGTCGGTTTAGATAACTTTAGGAGTTAGAATTCTATTAAATGATTATCCAAAAAATATTTTTTTATGGTGAAATTAGAATGATATAGCATTTGAAGATTACCATGTTGCTTCATCAAAGACATGTTTGTTCAGAATGGTTTTCCGCAGAGGAAATAAGGAAGCAGTGCTGGGAAGGAATACATAGGGAAATTACATTTCAAATCAGTATCCTGAGATGGTCAGAATCAGAACTAAACAGTTTGTTATAGTGATGGCTTAGTTGACTTAGGAGTTGAAAAGAAGATTGGTGAATGCTCCAGTTTTGGCACTACCTTCCAGGAATGGGGAGTTTGTTATCTTCAGTGATGATTCATTGAAAGGACTTGGTTGTGTCCTAATGTAGAATGATCAGGTAATTGCTTATGCTTCACTTCAGTTGAAAACTCATGAGGTAAATTACCCTACACATTATTTGGAATTAGCTGCTGTTGTTTTTTCTTTAAATATTTGGAGGCATCATTTGTATGGTGTAAAGTGTGAAATATATACCGATCACAAAAGTTTAAAGTATCTATTCAATAAGAAATAATTGAACATGAGACGGAGGAGATGGCTAGAATTAATCAAGTATTATGATTGTTCAATTCATTACCATCCGGGAAAAGCAAATAAAGTGGCTGATGCTTTGAGTCGAAAAAGTAATGCTTCATTAACAATGTTGTGGTTGGAACGTGATCCTTGGTTATGGATTTGATGAACTTTGGCATAGAAGTTGTTGGTGCAGGAAGTTCTTCTATTTTGTTTTAGGTATCAGTGAGATCATCTCTATCAGACAGAATCAAGTAAGCACAGAAGCAAGACAGTGAGATGCAGAAAAAGTTAGAGCTGGTTCAG
Source organism: Viscum album (assembly GCA_963277665.1). Taxonomy (NCBI): domain Eukaryota; kingdom Viridiplantae; phylum Streptophyta; class Magnoliopsida; order Santalales; family Viscaceae; genus Viscum; species Viscum album. The sequence goes on from OY728160.1 coordinate 1,551,711,767, forward strand.
AAGGTTAAGTTGCCTGAATTCAACATTGATAATGATTGTGTTTTGAGATTTGGGAAGAGATTGTGTGTGCCGTGTGATTCATAGTTGAAGAGATATTTGTTATGTGAAGCTCATAGTTCTCCGTTTTCAGTTCATCCAAGTAGTACTAAGATGTATAGAGATCTTCGGGAGTATTACTGGTGGGACAGAATGAAAAGAGATATTGCTGATTTTACTGTGAAGTGTTTGACATGTCAACAAGTTAAAGAAGAGTGGCAGTTACCGAAAGGGATGCTTCAGCCTTTACCAGTGCCAGAGTGGAAATGGGAAAATATATCCATGGACTTTGTTGTGGGATTACCGAAGACATCTCAAGGTAATAATGAAATCTAGGTTATTGTTGATCGCTTGAATAAATCTTCTCATTTCTTTGCTATACGAGATACTTTCACTCTAGATAAACTTTCCCATTTTTATCTTAAATAGATAGTCAGGTTACATGGAGTTCCTCTCTCCATTGTATCTGACCGTGATCCCACGTTTACTTCTAACTTTTGGAAAGGCCTTCAGAAGTCATTGGGTATTGAATTAAATTTTAGTAGAACTTTTCCTCCTCAATCAGATGAGAAGTCAAAATGAACAATTCAGACTTTGGAAGATATTCTATGTGCTTGTTCAATGGACTATCAGGGAAGTTGAGACCAACATCTTTCTTTGGTTGAGTTTTCTTATAATAACATTTTTCATTCCAGTATACAGATGGCACCATTTGAGGCATTATATGGGAAGCGGTGTCGAACTCCATCTTTTTGGGATGAAGTGGGCGAAAGGAAGTTGATGGGACCGGAATCGGTAGAAGAGTTGGCAGAAAAAGTTTAGCTGATACAGAAACACATGAGAACAGCTCAGAGTAGGCAGAAGAGTTATGCGGATAACCGGATGAAGGATCTATCTTTTGAGGTAGGTGATCATGTTTTTCTCAAAGTATCACCATGGAAAAGTGTGATGCGATTTGGTAAGAAAGAAATGTTGAGTCTAAGGTTCATTGGACCATTTGAAATTCTGGAGAAAGTTGGATCAGTTGCTTACCAAGTGGATTTACCTACGAGTTTATCTCAGGTACATAATGTTTTTCATGTTTCGATGTTGAGAAAGTATATTCCAGATCCATCTCATGTTTTGAGCCCATAGGTAGTTCAGTTGGAAGAGAATTTCTCTTATGAAGAACAACCAGTCCAGATTCTTGACCGAAGAGAGAATGTGTTATGAAATAAGTTAATTAACCATGTAAAGGTTTTGTGGAAAAACCATATGGTTGAAGAGGCATCATGGGAATCTGAAAATGCTATGTGGGATAAATACCCCCACTTATTTTGATAAGTGAATAAAATTGTGAGGACGCAATTCCCAAAAGGGGGGAAGGATGTAACATCCCTGGTAAATAAAGAATAAATCATTTTCATATTTATTAATATTTGCGAATTAAATATTGATTTTACTTTAAAAGGGTTTCTATGTTTGATAGCGTACCTGATAAGCAACAAAGAGTTTCTTTGAAATCTTACGTTGCACACTAGTAATAAAATAATATTTTTTAAAATGGTAGTTAACACGTAGCCGTTGTATTGGCGACAATGAATATAAATAACTAAAATATGATTATATATGTTTTTTAAATGTTTTTACATTTATCCAACAATGGTTAAAGGCTTAAAATACGAAAAGAATTCAATTTTATGCATATATACTCTAATTTTCACTAAAGGTCCACTTATCGCCTTTTGATGGAGAACCGTAATTAAATATAGTTTTGGTCACTCTTATACATTATATTGGACCAAATAAAATTCTTCTTTAGAATCGGGACATCAAAATATACTTTGTGTAATTTTTTGGTATTTTTCCGATAAAGTTCATTTTTTAATGAATAGTGAAAAATGTTGTATTTTAATTCAAACCCACTTTTTAATATAATTTATTTACATGATTAAATTATCTTTTGAATTGGTTTTTAAGTGAAATTATAATATATTTTTACCATTCAATCCAATAGTGGTCATTGTAATTATTTTCATTTTGAAATTGGACATAAACTAGTTTCAATCTTTTGATATATATTGTTTCATAAAAACACGCTATTTGTTCTGACAGCGTGAATTAATTATTAAATTAATTAATGTAACTTATATGTTTTGAATTTTGTGAAATAGAAATAATTTTTGAAATTGGAATATCAAATATAGGTTAGGGTGAATTTTTGGTATTTTTCTGGAAAACTTCAATTTTTGATGAATAGTGAAACCACTAAGTGGTACATAAAAAAAATGATTTATCGTTTAAATGAAATTTTACCACCTCTGTGTTTTGGATTTCGAAAATATGACATACATGGTTGTCATTAAGAAGTAAAATGTGGTTCAATGGGATTAAAATATTTTTTTGGTGAATAGTAACTTTAAAGTTTTTAATCGCGATTAGAGGTAATTAGTGTAATTTAAGGTAAAAAAAAGTTTTAATAATATGAAATGACCTTGACACATGTCCTACCATTATTGGATGTGCCATGTCCGACCAATAAAATCCATGGGTCAACTTGGGGACCCCATGGAGCCACTTTGGTAGGAAAATGTCATTAATAACTTTTTATTTAATGTTAAAATGAAAATGTCACAAACATGTGTTGTTTTACTAAAACAATTTTTACATGGGGTTATACAAGTCATATTTTTGTCTATAAATATTCATTAGAAATATAAAACGATTTCATACATCATGATATTTTTGTTATAATTTTTAGACATTAAATAAAGTAAATTATTTATGACACCATGATGATGTAGCGATTACCTCATTATTTAACAATTTAAATAAAATGAAAAGATAATGTAAAATCTAAGACCTACACTTGTCACAAACCTATTGTATGGGTGGATTTCGAAAAATTATCAACTTATCCTAGAAATATATCCTTTTGGGACCTTTTAAATCCGAAAATCATTTTATAATAAAGTAACCTTTTATAACATTCCAAGAATGCCCCTCCTCTCCTCTTATAGAAGGCCCTCACCTCTACCACCTTACCCACACCTATAAAGCCTTTGGATCGGCCAAACCATGACCATTTTGTATCTCCACATCCCTCTATTACTCCTAGAAGCCTCAATATGGTAATAAGTCTTCCCAAGGAAGCCTTTGAGCTCAAATCAAAAAGAGTTACCCGTTTTAAAGGTAGTGTTTTCTCTTGTGTTCTTCTGTTTTATTTTTCTTCTCCAATCCCCTAAACTCTTTTTATTCATTTATTTTGTAACAAAAACAGTATCATAAATATACTAGAATGTTTTTATAAGATGTATTCAAGATAAATTACACACACCTACATTTAATGGTTAAAGAACATACTGTTTCTGTGGATGATGAATTTCTGCCTCACGAAACGATGATTGTTCAACACTCATATAACACCTTCAAATGTGGCCATTAAGATGTCACTATATTTATATATGATATATAATATGTTTATGTTTTACTTAAGCTTCTCTATTTTTCATTTATGGCATACCTTTATGGTTTCCATTATGGGTAAACGTGATATCTTCATTTTAGGAAGTGCGGACTACCGCCCCCTCAAAGAGATTTGATTCGTTAATGCCATATGTGGGACATATAAAGGATGGAGTTAATGATATTATATATTATATTATACTGGAATTATAATATACCATTATATCATTATGATTCCATTCCATATAATATGAAATAGAAATGAAAGTAGCGTTCATGCGTACGTACGGCTTACCGTCTCCATGAACGATGCGTTTCATTTCTTATCCCCAAATATAATGTACTATTATAAGTACATATATATAATGGATATATATAATGTATGTTACATCTAAATGATGAATATAATTCTGGAATTAAAATATACATATCTATCATTTAGTCTTAATTCCATTAATATGACATAGAAATGAAAGTAGCATTCATGCATACGTACGGCTTACCGTCTCCATGAACGGTGTATTTCATTTCTTACCTCTAAATGATTATGTAATATTATAAATGCATGTATATACTGGATATATATGATATATATGAAATATAAATCATGAATATCATTCTTGAGATAATTTATATTTGACTACGTGAACAACTTGTAAATATAAGAAGTTCACTTTTGACTCAAGTACCAAATATCGACAAAACGACCGTTATTAACTTAAATTATTACATAATGTTCATAACATGGTAATAAGTGATATATAAGGAATAATGAACTTGAAAAAGGTTCTTAAGAAAGTAGAAATTAACTTAAGTTTATTATTCAGGACATTAAAGAACGATCGAGTCATGTCGGACCCGAGGTAAGGGAACTTCTTAGCCCAATTTCCTTTCGTTGGGTTAATCTCCCACTTTCAAATTATGTCATGTTATTATTATGTCCTATCTTGTATTTTTAACCTATTTATGTTTAATTATAGTGAATACACATAATAGATCTATTTTATTTTAAAAAATGATCTTTGTAAGGGACATCGTCTCAATCTCCTTTCATTGAGGCATATTTTATTTTATACACAACTTTCTTTTATACTGTGTAAAAACCCCTTTGACTTTTAGGTTTATTCAAAAGGAATATTTTTATATGAAGAGTTTACTAAACGAAAAAAGGGAATGTTTTTTTGTATTACGTATGTGGAGACAACGACTTCTCCACCGCCGTGACCATTATTTGAGTTTTGGATTCCTCTACAAGCCATAACTTTTTTTAAATGAAACATAAATACTAAGTTTTAATTTTATTTTATTTTGGTATTGAAAATGGTTTTCGTAATGTTTTTATTATATCAATGTGTTGTATTGATATATTGTGATTGAAATGTGGAAATTTTATGTTTCCTTTATGCATGTTTTATGTGATACGATTATGTTATTGTTCTTGGGAATTTTTTATGAAGACGGGTGGTTCAGTGATAAAATAAGGGCGGGTGAGCCCGATATAGCTCTCCAATACATTGGGTAATTCGAAGGAGTTAAACGTTAAGGTTTCTCCAAAGAGATTTACAGAATATACTATGATGGGTATTCCAAACGTAACAAAGAGGGTTACTCCCTACGTAAGAATGTTATGAATGCCTCAAGTTACCTTTATGTCTTATGATTTCTATGATTTATTCATGATTTGAGGAAGTAAGTTAATGTGATTATGTTTTATGAGTAAAGTATGATTTCATACGTGGACTAATGTTTTCATTTCATACTTTTATATCCCTTACTGTGCTTTTTATGCTCATCCCAAGTTTTTGAAATTTTTTTCACAGGTCAAGGGAAAGGTATATGATGTGATGATAGTGTAAATGAAGTGTCAAGAAATAATCCCTGTTTTATTTTAAATATGTTTCCATTGAGGGGAAAAATGAGTACTATCTTTTATGTAAAAACTTTGTTTAAATGTGGAATGCAATGCGTGTTTTATGATCTAATTCTCTAAAACTCTAAACCTGAAAATATTTTCAATGTGTATTCTTGAAGTAACTCAAGATTAAGTGATGTTTAAGGCTGGGGCCTTATATCCATGACTTATTTTAAAGGTATATTTTCATTTAAATTCCATTATTTCATTGTTTTGGGGGTTTTCCCATACATTTTTGGAGGAAATGAAGAGTTTTCATGATTTAGACGAATCCTTGAGTCCACTTCTAGATTTAAAAAATTATTTTGTTTATTTTAAAACTATTTCATTTTTCAACGTTTTACCCCTTCCACTTCCCAATTGGCATACCATTGTATATTAAAACCAAAATATAAATTTGGGCATCCTAGGAATCCATAATCATGATGGAGTTGGGTTTTTTATTACAGTATTGGGCCAACCCAAAATCCCATTTCCAACATTAAATGATTTTTTATTCTATAATATCACATTCAATATTTAATATTTTTCGGGATTCCAATATCACCTAAGAAAACATAGCCATGACTCACTCCCATGATCTCCCCCCTCTTTGGAGATCATATTCATCACGAATTTGGGCGAAACATCTCTTGATTTATTAAATCTACCAGATTGGAAGAGGTAAATTATTCTTTTCATAAATAATTCAATTAATACTATTTTCCTTCAATTTAAGTTCTCAGATCACCTAATCATCCTTATTCTTACCTCACATTAATTTTTGGTAGTTTTTAAATTCATCTATTAGTGTATTTGGGGCATTTTATTCAAGATATCTCAATTAAGTGAGTTTCCTCTCATGTTCCTCCCATTTACTTAGGGTTTATTCCAATTTTTTGAGGTCAAAAAATGTCCATCAGCTAGGTATTATACCTAGGGTTTGATTTTGTGACATTTTTATAAAATCATGTGGATTAGGTATTGATTTCACTTCCTTGTTGTGCGGCGGTGGTGTGATAAATGTTTCTCACAACAGTTTGGAGTTTATGGAAAAATGGTTGGTGGTTCCATGTGTAAGAGTCATATGACGAGTTATATTTTCTTCATTTATGTTTTCAGTATATTTATATTAAATTATTTTTGTTGTGGGAACATTTTCTGATAGTGTTGATTAACTGATTAGTTTCAATGTTTCATATTTGCTTGAAAATGTCTCTTTTCTAGTTGTATATTTTGTTGTATCATTTGAGGTAATTTAATAACATTTGAAAGTGGTTTAATAAATGTTTATAGGGATTCCAACTCTATTTTTCATTGGTATTGGGGTGATTTTATCCTTTAAAGAGGTATTTTAATGTGTTTTGTGTACAAAACACTGTTACACCACTTCGTATTTTTTTATGAAAATTGTATGTTATTTATTGAGTTAAAAAAATTGGGAAAATGATGTACATGTACTGTTTTGGTGAGTGTGTTCATTTAAGATGGGTTTTTGAAAGGTAAAACGATAATCTAATATGTCAAAAAATTTAGAATGTTTCATAAGTTTCTGAAATTATTTATCAAATTTCAAGAAAGGAGTGAAACATGTTTGTGGGCTATTTGGTGTGAGTATGATGTGAAATATGAATAGTTGTTTGTGGAAGAAGTATTATGTGACATGTATGTGGTATGTTTGGTGTGTTTGTGACTTGGAACTATTATTTTATTGTGAAAATTTTATTTCATGGATTGTGGAACTTTTTTGAGCACAATAGGGACAATTTGCGTATCTAGGTGGGTAGACGTGTATATTTATGCTAATGATCCTATGGGTTTTGGCCCCTGTTTCTCATAGTAGGTTTGATGACGAAAATAGTAACTAAACTATGGTTATGATGATTATGATGATGGTGGACCACTAGGTTATGGGTAAAATCCCTACTAGTGGCTCTTGTGAATGAGATCCGATATTTTTATGGTTACTTTCACCGAGATACAATGTACCTAGGACCCACAACGAGCTAGTACATAGGGGTTATTTTCCCATTTCATGTGCTCATAAGATAATTTATTCTTACTATCAGAATACGGTTTGTTTGGATGGAAAATAAAATAGCTTTGAAATTCAATTTAAATTTTTTTATTCCTTAATGAAATCCACTTGAAAACAGTTTTTATTTAATGTTTCATCTCTTTAAAATACTTATTAGCCTTACATGTTTATCAAAACATGCATTCTTTTTGTCTTTTAATGTTTATCACATGGAATATTTTAGTGGTGGAATCATACTAGGATTTTTCTCACACCCTACTTATACCTTTCGGTGTAAGTAGACCTGTTAATTTCTTTGCAGGATTGGGTAAAGATTTTATTTCTAGTGGTTCGGGTTTCTAACATTCCCTAGTACAGTGTCATGGAGATGGCATGAGGGTGGTGCCCCTTTCCAAGAGGAGGTTCTTGGGCTGGCCATTTTGGTTTTCTTCCTTTTTTATAGTCTTTTAGAATTGATTTAAATTATGTTATTTAATTCTGAATTTTTGTAAAAGATGGTTTGTTTTGAAAAAGTCATCTTTTTATATTAGATTTTCTTGTTGTTTTATGTTTACAAACTCAAGTAAATCATACCCAAATTCCAATTTGTGATACCCAGGAACTTATGCCAGTCCATGGGGAATGATAATTCCCTATGGGGATTTCCACGGGATGGGTCGGGTGTTGGTTTTGATAGAGACCACATCTAGTTCGTGAAAAAAATGGTATCAGAGGAGGTTAGGTTCTCTCTCTTTGGGTTATGTTAACTGTGGAAGAGTCCAGATAGTCTAGAGATAGGAATTTTGAGACATGAAATTGTAGTTATGGGTGGTGTGCCAGGCCAACACACCTCATTATATGATTTGAGTCTCTAGGGGAAGTCAGGATTTATCTGAGACTTTTGGTTTTCTTTGTTTGATGATGATTATGGTAAATGAAAATAGAGTTAGGTTAATGTTCCTAGGGAGCTCGCAGGACCATGACAACCATGTGGAGCTGAGGATATTTCCCTAGAACACTCTCTCTGATGGTGAAGTGATTGGAATATGTCCTCTATCCATATGTCCATTTCACCCACTAAAACTATTTTCCCCCCACATTGTCTGGTGTACTTTAGTTTTGAAATATTGGATGTTTGGTTTTGAATGAAAAATGACATGGTTTTAATAAGTGAAACGTTTTTGTGAATTGAGTTTCTATTAAATAGTGAATGTTTTGATTTTTGAAATGGGGGAACTGAATTTTCAGAATTGTTTTGAAATGCAAAATGATGTTTTTACACATCTTTTGAAGGTATGATATTATATTAAATTGGTTTTGAAAAAGTGTTTCCAGTATAGTTTTCTAAACTATTGAAATGTGTTTTAATGTGATGAAATGTTTAAAAGGTCATATGTGGATTTTGGAAATGCATTTTGATTTGGTAACTAGATATCATTTGAAACGTTTTATGTTATTTTGGAATCTTTTTTTTTTAAAATTTGAAGTGTTGAGTTCCCAATTTAATAGGGATTTATGAAATGGTGTTTTCATGAAATTAGAAGTGTTTTGAACGGGGCTCAAATGTTTTGAAACTAATGTACATGAATTGAAGGTGAGATTTTATTTATTGATCGGTGATATTTTGAAAAGTTTTATGAATCATTGGAACCTTGTTTTAAAAAAGATGAGATGTGGTTTTTAATGAATTAGTGCCAATCAAATGGTGACTGAACTAAAACTGGAAGTGTTTTTAAAGGGTACGAGGTGCTTTGAATTTGATATGAATCATTTGAAAGTGAGTTTTCTTTCAAATGATTGTGCCTTTCTGAAAAAAAACTATATGTTGTAAATTTGGATTTTGATTTGGTTGTTATCGGCCTTGAAAAAAATGTAAGTATTGGGTGAATGTATTGTTTTTGAATATTTGAAAGAATTTTAGTTTTAACCATTGATATTTCCATGAGCGACCACATGCATGGGAATATATGTGATGATGGATGGTTAATGTCATGACTGGATGAGTTCCAGGATGGATATGATGAGGGTTCTTGGTGTTGCATAGAAACATTCTTGATTGAGGCCCATGGGGTACCATTGGTGTATTCACTAAGATTTGAACCATGTATTTTCAAAGAGTTGATTTTAACGGAAAACATGATATCTTGATGACTGGTTTTGGATAGTTTTTCCTATGTGTTTTTGGAAATGTTGTCATTATGGGATGTTTTGAGTCAAATAACCCCACTTATTTGAATGGTGTTTTGGGTTTGTGTTTCTTTGGTAAGCTGGGTTAAAGGGCTAGTTTTTTGACTCTTTATGAAAAATGATTTGGGTTTCTTTTATAGTGGTTCCATTCTTGCGATTGGATCTGGTTTGTGGAATTTCTTGATCAATGGGTAGGATTGGTTGTGTCGTTGGGTTCTCTCATTGGGTATGGTATCTCCCCACTATGTGTTAGTGCATGACTGAAGTGCATCCTAGATTATTTTTCCAATAGATGACCCTCCAGTTGATAAATATAAGGAATATTTTTCTCAATCTTTGTAGATTGAGTCTACACACTATCCCTTCTTAGTTTTTTGGATCCTCATAGTAGGGGAGTTCTCATGGAAGGTTTAACGAGACCATATTTTCTTAAGTTAACTGATTCATCAATGGTGGAAGTGGTATGTGGTTGTTAGTGTGGATGGTGTCTAAGAGGGTCTCTGGGTCGTTCGTAGTCTCTTTGAAGTAGGGGATCATTTCAAAAACCATTGTGGGAAATCTGGTCATGAGAGGATCTTATGGAGACTTTCCAAAATTGTGTGATGTTTAGGAATGTTTCATAAGGTTCCATTCCATGTAATGTTTCTATTATTCGAAATGGTCATGTTCGGTGATGCCTTGTGATTTCATGTGGTCTTTTGACTGTAAAGGTGAAGTTGTAAAATATTTTGTGAGTCTTGTTTTTTGTTAGAAGTGTGACCCGTAATGGGTAATCTCGACAACCTTTTTTTTAGAGAATGGTGTTTCTATATATCATTTTATCCTTCCGATTATCATCCGATGAAAGAAAGGGCTGATGTGTGTGAATCTTATAATCCCTTGTTTCAAAAAAATGTCATTTTTTGGTAGAGTAATTTTTGGAGTGTGTTATGTCATGGTGAACCCATCTAGGATTGCTGTGTAGTTGTTTGTTGCACCAGAAGAAGGAGTTCCATTTAGGGGTTTCTGAAGACTAACTACGAGGCTAATGATTCTTCAATCTTTTGAGCTCCATCCATAGGACCTGAAGTGAATCCGATACATAGTCAAGGGAAATCCCATTATCATTAAAAACCTTGTACAAAGTCAAATTCTCATTATGAATTATGTAAATAGTATAAACCTCTATTATCTTCATCTTTGTTTTATTATTCCAGTTCAATGGGAAGAGGTGGGATGACCTAGTTTCCCTGTTATTTCCAAATGTCATTCCTTCCCCATTTTGATTCCATTGTGTTTTTGGATAATGTTTTGAGATTTGGATAGACAGGTTGAGAACACAGTTAGTAGTAACAATTCCCCATTAAAACATGATGATATAAGGATCCCCATGGTTAGCGCACAGTTTCCCAAACCATGCGGAATAACCGTGCAGTCGTCCCAACTCATTAAATTTCTGGGTTATTTGTGTCGACAGGTTCTGGTCAGTTAATATTGTTGGTTCTTAGGGTTCATAGACCTAGTATGAGTCTTGTGTAAGTTATTTTGGAAAGGTTTAATGGATGTCTTCCCCTTTTACCAAGATTTCTATTGAATCCTCCCCCTGTTAGTGTCCTGATTCTATCTCGGGAAAAATTTAGGTTGACTCTGATCGGGGGAGCCCATTTGTGTCCCATAGTACTAGTAACTCGTATTTTTTCCTTGGTCTTTGGAACAGTGGTAGGGAGCCTCATTCGAAGTTGTATAACTACCAACATCTTCCTTAGGTAAATGTTGGGATTGGAGAGGGCCCAAAATTTTAGTTAAAGTTTTGTATGTGTAACCTAGTTCAATGTTGTTGTTCCTTTGGGTAAATTTCATGATTCTTGTTTGGATAGTGATTGAAGATTTCTCATTTGGTATAATGTATGAATGTGCTTGATTTTTTTTTGGAAAGTGGTGTATGTTTTGGTTTGTGAGAGTATTCCATCATTAATTTATCATTAGAGGTGTTTTGGCCGTTGGGGCTATGCATGGAAGACGAGTCTGTTTCAGCCTTTCGGTTGGATTTGGTTTTTCATTTTGGACATGTTGTGGATTTTCAAGGGTTCAAAGATTTATGGTGGGGAGAATTATAACATACATTAATTCTTTTAAAGGGATTTTTTTTCATTTAATTTATATTATTTCTTTTTTGTGAGGGATTTGACATACATTTTTTGGAGGAAAGGGTGATTTTTCAGGATTTGGGAAAAACCGTTCGCCCATTTATAGATTTAAAATCCTATTTGGTTTGTTTTATAAATCATTAATTTATTGAAATTTTACACCAATTTCACTTCCCATTTATCATACCCTGTTATATTAAAATCACTATATCCATTTGGACATCATACGAATCCATAATCATGATGGATTTTGGTTTTTTATTACGTTATTGTGCTAGACTAAAATATCATTTCCTACATTAAAATTTTTTAATTCATTAATATCTCATTAATTTTTTAAGGTTATTCAGTGATTCCCACTCTCACCTAAGCCCACTTACCCAAGTCACAACCCGATTCTCCCCCCTCTTTGGTGCTCATATTCCTCACATGTTTGGGAGAAAGCTCTCCAGATTTCTAAAATCTCTAAAATTTGAAGTGGTAAATTGTGTATTTCATAACTTTTTTAATTTTTTAACAAATTCCCTCCATTTTAATTCTCACATGAACTTCTCCGCCTTATTCGATCCTCACATTTATTTTTGGCTATTGGGAAATTCAACTTCTGGGTTATTTGGGGCATTTTATTCAAGATATCTCAATTAACTGTGTTTCCTCTCATGTTCCTCCCATTTTCTTAGGGTTTCACACACATTTCTTTTTGTCCTAAAATGTCCAATATATAGGGTTGATAACAAATTTTTGATTTTGTGTCTTTTTACTGAAATATTGTGCATTAGGTCTGGATTTCACTTCCTTTTGGTGGTGGAAGAGCCATTGATGTTTCACACAAAATTTTGGAGTTTTTAGAACAAATGGTAGAAGGTTCCACGTGTATGCATCCTAAGATGATTTATATTTGCATCATGTGTATTTTTATCATGTTATTATTAAATTATTTTTGGTGCGGGAACCATTTTTTGTAGTATTGATTAAGCATTTAGATCCAATGTTTCATATTTGTTTGAAAATGTGTTCTTTCCTTGTGTATCTTCTGTTTTATCATTTGATGTAATGTGATAACATTTGAATGTTCTTCTATTAATGTTCCTAGGTCATAAATCACACTTTTTTATTTGTATTTGGTTGATTTTGGACTTGAAATATGGATTTTAAATTGTTTTGTGTGGAAAACATGGATATACCCATTGGTATTGTTTTATGAAAATTGTAAGTGATTTATTGAGTTAAATAAAGTAGGAAAAAGGATATACATGTACTTTTTTGGTGAGTGTGTTCATTTATGATGGGATTTTTAAAAGTAAAGTGGTGATTTATGATGTAAAAAAATTTTAGAATGTTTTATGAATTTCTAAAATGATTTATCAAATTGAAAGAAAGGTGTAAAACACGTTTTTGGGATGATGTGTGTGATTATGATGTGAAAAATGAATATTAGTTTGTGAATGGAGTATTATGTGACATGTGTGTGGGTAGTTTGGTGTGTGTGTGTGATATGGAACTGGTATTTTCATGTGAATATTGTATATCATGGCTTGTGTAAATTGTTTGAGCATAAGAGGGAAAACCAAGTAATCTAGATGGGTGGACGTGTACTAGTATGCTAGTGATCCCATGTGGTTTGGCCCTAGTTTCTCATAGAAAGTTTTATGATGAAAACTCTAGAAAAACTATGATGATGATGACTATGGTGTTGGGGGACCATTGGCATAGGTGTATGATCCGTACTATTTCCTCATGTGCATGACAACATATATTTTTATGGTTACTTTCATCGAGATATAAGGTACTTGGGACCCATAATGAGCTAGTTCAAAGGGGTTATTTCCTCATTGTGTGTGCTCATTATATAATTTATGCTTACCGTCATCATATGGTATGTTTGGCTGAAAAAATAAGTAGCTTTAGAATTCTATTTAAAAGTCCTGATTCCTTAAGGTAGCCCACATTAAATCTGTTTTTATTTAATGCTTTACCTCTATAAAATTATTATTAGCATTTCATTTTTATGAAAACATGCATGATTTTTGTCTTTGAATGTTTATCACATGGAATATTTTAGTGGTGGCATCCTACTGGACTTTGGATCACACCCTATTTACGCCTTTGTGTGTTAGTAGACTTGGTTATTTTGTCATAGGTTTGGGTAAATATTTTAGTGCCAGTGGTTCGGGTTTCTAGCCATCCTTCTTTGCACACTGTTGTGGAGATGGATTTAGGGTAGTACCCCTTCCCATGAGGAGGTTCTTGGGATGTCCATTTTCAATTTATTTATTTGTTATAGTATTATTGAATTGTTTTAAATTATTTAATTCAATTCTTAATTTTTTAAAATATGGTCTGTTTTGAAAAATGAATATTTTTTATATTGATTTTTTTGGTTGTTTTATGTTTATAAACTAGGGAAAATAATTCTAAATTCCATTTTGTGATACCACGGAACCTGTGCCAGCCCATGGGGATCAGGAACGCCCTTCAGGCCTTATCACATGCCAAGTAGGGGGCTGGGTTTGATCACAACTAGATCTGGTTCATGACATGGAAAAAGTCTAATGATAGATTAGGTTCACTCCCTATTAAATTTAATGATATCTAATGAGACAAAAACATTATACAATCCATTGGAGTTCTGTATAATTATGTGTCCACCCATCACTTTCATTTCATTCCCATTCATAAGTGTGCCATATTGATCAAAACAAATGCAATCATTTTTTCATCATTTTTTATTCCATGAAAATGTGGTGTAGAATATATAAATTTAATTCCCCAATAAACAAGTATATGTGCATAAAGGTGAAAACACATTATAGGAACTGAATTTAGGTATCAACTATACAATTTTTTGGCATTGTAAACCATGATAATATATTGGAAGAATATTAGGGATATATAAATGTTAATGGGAGGGCATGATGAGAGTGAAAGGTGTATCTGAAAATTTATACATAAAATGGAAATTAAACGGAATATGTAAGAACACATCACAACATTATGAAATGTAGCATAAATACACACAATAAAGAATATACTTAAATAAAGGGAAGGAGGTGAGGATCCCTTACCTTGAGAGTGTGACTCCAAATGCTTGGATGTATATATTTGAGAACATGGGGGAACCATATGAGTAATCATGATAGGGTATGGAATAGTAATGATGTTCTCCAAGAATTTTTTGTGAATAGAAATGAGATCCTGAGTGGGTTTATATAAGAAACCATTGGGGAATACTTTATCATTTATCAATCTTAGGTCTTGGACTCTATATCATAAAATAACCAAAACTAGATACCTTCCCTTTAATTTTTCCTATTATTTCAAAAAAATAGTGGTGGTTTTAATTATTTTATTATTATAGGGAAGACCATATTAAAATAATACCCTTGGTTATGTGGAAGTGATTCATGTCCCTAAAGAAATGATTTAAAGAATTGAAAAAATATTATATGTTTTGGAGGATTCATAATGGCTTTATAAAATTAATAAAGAAACAAAAAATCACATTTTTTTAAATATAAAATATAGTTTTGGTCATGTATATCCTTTATTTAATTTATTAATCCACTTTTGGGTCAGTATGATGTCATAATACACACCATATATTTATATGGTATTTAATTTTTACCCAAAAATTCGACATTCTTTGAAAATTAGGAAAAATTCAGAATTGGACAATTTCAATTTCCTGATTCCAAAAATATTTTAAATATTAGAAAATAATTTTCTAAATATGTGTAGTTTCAATTTTAAAATAATAATATACATTTATTAAGAAATGGTGGGTTTTTGATAATAACAGTTTTCAAAACCTTACAAAAATTAAATTTCACATCATAAAATTTTTATAATTATTTATATTTTATAAAAATTATTTAATAATAAAATTTAATTAATATATTATTTATTTAAATATTCCATTAATTCATAAACAAATAAACATAATTGAAATCTATTATTAGTAAAAAATACAATTTCTGTTTTATTTTATAAAAATCCAAATCATTTATAAAGTAAAAATATAAAGAAAATATTAACCTTATTATATTGAAAATACAATATAATTTATATTATTATGGTGTTGATACATATCTTTTTAATACACCAGAAAAATCCATCTGGATATGGTGGGAGATAGTGATAATTTAATGGGGGTGGTTTGACATACATGGTTTGGGCCACGATATCGATGATCTTGAACTTCTCCTGTAAACAACTTCTATCATGATTAAATTGTTGGATCATAGCTTGGGCTTTAAAAGGGATAAGTCTAGTGATTATACCTACCTCAGATGTTGTGATAAATGGTCTTCATAGTGCACGATGCAACTGGTTGTGGTCATCTCTTCATTTTTCATTGTAAATTGGATTTTTGAGGACCCTATTTTTATATTAATAATATGATCACGGTTCAACTACTATATTATCCATGGTAATGATTCTTAACTATCTTTTAAATATGATAGTATAAAATAAATAAAAATAAGTGAATGTGTTTTCTATAACCATATTACAGAGTATTCCATTTAATTTAATTATGAGGGGAATTTCATTTATAAATGTGCTGGTTATCAAAATATTCCCCCTTTAGAAAATTCACCTTTGAAAATTTCATTTCACACATTAAAATAGATGACTGTAATACTATTTCATAACATCCTCTGGTTCCAACATCTCTTCTTCAAAATTTTGGTTTCTCCACAACACTACGACTAGGTGCATTGTTATATTTCACAGAACATTGCCACTATGTTGTAAGATATTCATCAAATGCTCCTCATATGAGAGATCATACTCAAAAGGTATAACCTATGGGTTTATTACTTGTTATGGGTTGAGTATGTACTTCCTTAATAGGGATACGTGGAATACACCATGTACTTGAGATAGTTTAGGTGGGAATGCCAGTCGATGAGCCACCAGTCCAATGTGATCAAGGTTTTAAAAAGGACTGATGCATCTTGGATTAATCTTTCCTTTATTTCCCATTATCACGTGTTTATTCCATAGAGATATGTATAGGAATAAAATGTCTCCAACATCAATCTTTAGGTTTTTTTATTATTGTCAGCATAACAATTTTTTCGACTCTGACCATCCTTGATATTCTGATAAGTGGTCTCATCACTTTCCAACACTTCCTCAACCATTTTAGGACCTTTTAGTTTTCTTTCCTCAACTTCATCCCAACGTGTAGGTTTTCTGCACCTATTCCCAAAAATTTATTCATTGGGAACCGTTTAGATTCTTGAGTAAAAAATATTAGTATATTAGAACTCGACCAGAGAAATATGTTGATACCATCCTCCATTGTAGATAATTGAGAATTATCTCAACATATACTAGAGTGTGTGGGAAGTCCCCTTATATTGGCCATCCATTTGGGGGTGATAAGATATGATAAAGTTCAACTCAATATTTAGATCATATTGGAGACTCTTCTAGAATTTGGAGGTAAAGCTTGTATCTCGATCAGATACAATCTATAGTAGTGTTCCATGTGGACTCACCACTTCTCTAATGTATATCATTTCTCTTTGATTGAGTAAAAAGTCCTCTAAAATTTAAATGATGTGATATTTATTTATAAGATGATCCACCATAACATAGACAACATCATTTCCTCATTATGTCTTTGGAATACAAGTGAAAAATTTCATTGTGATTTTTCCCATTTCCATGTCGGTATTTGTAATGGTTGTATTATCTTCGTATATATTTTTATCATTTTGTCCTTTACATGATAACATGGAAGAAATATTGATGTATATACCATGATCACCTTATTCATATTTTCACACTAATAGTGCATTCATGATATTGATACATCTTTATGATTCTGATATTGATGGATAAGTTTGAGCTATTTGAATAATCCAATTGCACACTCATTAACTTATTATTTTATGGTAAATATTGTCATGACCAAAATCTCACAACTCCTACATTAAGATTTAACTACAAGGATTTACCTTTTCTTATAGCTTCAAATTTTTTATAAATTCAAACGTCATCTCTTTGACCACCCAGTATCATCTCTTGTTGGGACAGTTGAGCAGTAATCAGTGAAAGGATTGATGAAGTTACTTCCATTATGATACCCATGTCCATATTATTGTAATCTATGAATATTGGATCTTTCTGAATCCTCATCAATAATAAAACTACTAGATTATATCTAATTTATGCATCTCCCATATTATTTTATTTCCCATGATGGTAGTATATTGTGAACTCATAGTCATTTATTAGCTCTAACTATCACCGCAGATGAATATTCATCTCTTTATATGTGAATATATACTTGAGTACATTGTAATATGTATATATTTAATACTTCTACCCAAATAGAAAAAAGGCAATATTTTAAAAGATAATATTAGTTCAAAAAACTCAAAATCATGAATTGGGTAGTTCTATTCATGAAAATTCAATTTATTATTGGAATATGGTATCAATTGTTCATTATAAATTATCACAAAACCCAATATCTTCACTGTAGCATCACTGAATACAATGAAATGTTCTCCACTATGTGGTAGTGTGAGTACAGGTGTAGTGATAAGCCTTATTTTCAACTCCGTGATGATCTTGTCAGATTCATCATTCCAAAGAATCATTACTCCCTTACAAGTTACCATGGTTAGAGGGTTTGAAAATCATGAGAAATTTTTCACAAAAAGACAATAGTACCCTTCTCATCCAAGGAAACATCAGATTTCTATTGTAAATGGTTCCCTTGACCATACGTCAATTTATTATGTATTTTAAGGGACTACACATATCCTATTGTTTACGATAATATACCCTACTGATGTTAGTAGATCTATGCATATGTTCGATTATGAACTCAATGACTCATTTATGAGGGACACCATGAAATTCTTATGCGAAACAAATTAGTGCATTCTCATATAATGGGAATTCTTTCAAGGTTGATTCA
This sequence comes from Viscum album, assembly GCA_963277665.1. Taxonomy (NCBI): domain Eukaryota; kingdom Viridiplantae; phylum Streptophyta; class Magnoliopsida; order Santalales; family Viscaceae; genus Viscum; species Viscum album. Next base: position 1,551,730,408 of record OY728160.1, read on the forward strand.
TTTCATATTCACATTAATTTGAGGTAGATATTCATGGTTGTAGGGAAATAATATATATTCTTGATATTTTGGTTCAAATGAAGATTCATCCTACCTCTTTCACTTTTATAGAATCAGGGGAAATTTAGGGTATTGAGGGTGGGTTCCTTCTCCCATCTATTAAGGTTTTATTTATAAATGAAAACCATTCCTTGAATAGTATAACATCAAATTACACAAATGGGAGACTTATAATATCTCCAAGAAGAAAATTCTAAAAAATGTAAGCATGTGATACAACAGTCATATATGTTTTCCCTGATGATATAAAATCATTTTAGGTCATGACATGATGTTCATATAAATGATTAAAGATTGTATAATAGGGAATAAATTGATAAAGAACATGACATAAACTACTTTGGAGTAAAGGATATATGGTATTTAGTAATCTTGATCCATATCAGCAGAGGAATTGACAAGATCCATCGATTATAGAGATTGCAGATTTTCATCTTGCTTGTACACTTTTAGCAGAAAGAATTATCTTGGACAATGCTTTAATTATCAATATTTATGACATAAAACTGTATATGATACCTCATATTGAACATTTTTCCTAACCCCACATTATCCATTTTTCTATGTAAATGGGATACTTTATGACCTATCTTCAGTCACTTGAAACATATCCCAATTCCTTTATGACATATCAATTAGTTAATCTTTCTATTTTTTTTTCAAAAATTTAATTGGGAATTATTTTAATTATCACCTTTATTCAATGAACATCCTTGTGATTTTGTCTTCATCCTCTTTGAAATATTTGGGAATTCAAAAATGACGTAGTTGTTAATTTTTTTATTATATATTTGGAATAATCAAAATATATACTACTTGATCTCCCATCATGATAAACATCTCATTTGGGTATTCGTCACATTTCCCTTCGCGTTGGATGTTTACCTGATTCCTTATATTTTCATCCATTGGCACAAATAAAGGGAAAATTAGGGATGAGTATTTTTAAACTATTTAACACCTAATCTGTAATCCAATGAAAATAAAGGGATAACATATAAATTATATGTATTTCCTTTATAAATGAGAATATAGGCTTTAATATATGTTATCCATAATCTACATCATAACATACATTCTTATAGGAATTGTTTGTTATATTAATATTTGTTCATAATGAGATTATAAATTTCTCCAAATCATATCCATTGGGAGTGGAAATAGAGGTGTGGAGCAAGGCCCATTATCATGAACATGTTCACATTGGTGTCTATCTCAATGCTATGTTTTTGTAATTAACCCTTATGCGCATCTATGCCACTGCCACATCCTCTTGTAGTATCCAAACAAGGATACATTTTTTTGGTAAACCACTTACTCAATAAATTACCAAAATTTATGGATGTTTTGTTATACTTTGGTTTATCCCTATGTATTTTCATAGAGTTTTCTAATAATAATCCAAAAAAATAAACTTTTACTTTGATACCAAGTATGACAACATTGATCTTTTTTGAAAATTATTTCAGGATTTATTAAATAAAATTCAAAATAATACAACCATGAAGAAAAAAATACTACATTAATTTTGGAATTATTTAAATTATATAACAACATAACATAAGAAATATATCATATTCATTGAAAACTCCCTTAACACGACTGTACTTAAAACTGCAAGGGATACCCTTGGGACATACATATGAAAGAGGTGACATAAATATCCTAGTAATGGTATAAAAATAAAATAACATGAATAATGTTGTACATGATTGAAAATATTCATATTAATTGGCATAAAATGAGTGAGAATCATAAACATGAACAATAATGCATGATATAGGATGATAATCATAAATGAAACAAGGGAAATGTGGAAACTACATAATATACTACATCATAAAATTATGCCAATGAAAACAACCAAGTGATAATGACAGAAATAGTCCTACGATGGATTCAGTTCAATCTAAAATTCCATTCCAGAGATCTACTGGGAATAAAACAATACCCAATGCATTGGATCACTATATAAAGCTGGACACACCCGTCAATTTCATTTCGTTCCCATGCGTAAGTGTTTCCCATAGACCATAAACCACGAAATCATTTTTCATAATTTATTATTAAAAAATAAAGGAGTGTGGAATAAATTTATTAAATTAAAAAATAAATAAGTATAAGTTCATAATGTGAACCACCCTTGATAGGAAATGGGCATAGGTATTCACTACAAAAATGTTCGACAGGGAAAATCGGGGTGAAATTTTAGTAGAGTAAGTGGGGTGTATAAATGTTCATGTGATGGGTTGAAGAGATTGAAAGGGGTATATCATAAATTATTCATAAAATAGATATTAAGGGGGATAATTAATAAAATATCCCAACATTTGAAAATAATGATAAAAGACATATGATAAAGAAGATACATGAATAAAGAGGAGAAGGTGAGGATCCCTTACATTGATAGTGGGAATGAAAATGCATGAGAGGTGATAATTGAGAGAACGGGGGAACAAAAGTATGGAGAAAAGAGTGAAGAGTAAAATTTAAGGACATTATACAAGTATTTGGAGTGAAGTGAAATGGGGCCAGGGGTTAGTTTATATAGGAAATGAGTGCGGAATTCTTTATCATTTCCCAACCTTAGGTATTTGACTCTATATAATAATGTAACCCAAACCACAAATCCTCCCATTGTTTTTTCTTATGGTCTATGAAAAATTGGTATGGTTTTAAATATTTGAAAATTCTAAGGGCATAACTTATTAAAATAATTACCTTACTGTTTTGGAAGTGAGTCATGTCCATAAAAAAATTAATTTAAAACATTGAAATGTATTATATGTTTTGGAGGAATCATAAAGGATTTATATAATGAATAAAATAAAAATAAAATGAAATTATTTTAAATTAAAAACATATATTTTTTCATGTTAACCATTTATAGTATTTATAAAATCCTTTTGGGGTCATTATAATATCATAATATACAATGTATATTTATAAGGTATTTAATTTTTAGAAGAAAATTCATTATCTCAAAAAATTATTAATAATTAATGATTAGAAAATTTTGATGTTTTTATTTAATGAATAACATTAATTTAATCAAAATAATTATTTAATTTTTTGTATTTTCACATTCAAAATAATAATTAATATTTATTGATAAATTTTGGGTTTTTTTGATGATAAACGTTTTTCTACCTTTATAAAAATTACATTTTACTTTATAAAAATTATACGACCATTTATATTGAATAAAAATTATATTAAAATATTATTTTTAAAAAATATTATTCATTTTAATAATCCAATAATTCAACAAAATAAACATCTTAATTGAAAATGAATATTAATTAAATATACAATCTGTGTTTTTCTGTTTAAAAATCAAAATCGTTTATAATGTTTGAATACGAAATAAATATAAAAATTATTTTATAGAAAATAAAATATTTTGATTTTGATTTTTATGTTCTTGATACATATATCTTAAATAGACCAGTAAACACCCTAAAGGTAACGTGCATGATGTTGATATTATCATGTTGTGGTTGAGCGTACATAGTTTGGGGCGTGATCTCAATGTGCTTAATGTTCTCTTATCAATAGTTTCTATCATACATAAGATGTTGGATCTCAGATTGAGATTAGTCAAGGGAATATACCAGTGATGCTATCTCCCTCAGAATCTCTGATAAATGGGCTTCATAGTGCATGATCCTACTAGTTGAGGTCAACACTTATTTTTTTTGTGTCAATTGGATTTGTTTAAAACCTCTATTTATAACAATCATATGACCACTATTCAATGACTATATTATAAATGTTAATAATTCATAATATTTTTTTAAAAGGACATAACATAATAAAATAAAATATGTGTATGTTTATGTGTTTTTGATAACCATATTACACAATATGACATTTTATTAAATCACAAGGGGAATTTCATTTATAAAAAATCGTGTCATTACACAAAAAAACCCCTAACCCATACCTAAACCCTCATCATAAATATAATCCTAAACCATTTAAAATACATCATAAACCTTACCCTTAATCATAAACTACATTCAAACTCAACCCCTTACATAAATAAAAAACATGCACACCAATCATAATCCCAAACATAACAACTATTCCAAACCCTAATCATATCGTAAATTAAATCCGACACCCTAAAAATAATCATATATTACCCTATTTCTATTAACATGCAATATCCAAAACATAAATCTCAAATATAATCCCTATCCCCAAACATAGACTTTGATCCTAAACTTGCTCGAAGAAAAATCCAAACATTCACCTTAAACCATCTCTAACGTGCACACCAAACATAACCCCTAATAATAACATGAATTTAAACCCAACACCTAGAATAAATCTAAACCTAAACCCTCCCCTAATGCTAAAATAAATTTATTAATATCCAATAATTTAAATTTAAACATAATCATAGTATTAATCCATAAATATAACCTAAACATAAGATTTAATCCTAATCATAATTTAAACATACATCTTAATCCCTAAAACGATATACTAATATGTATATTAATCAATGATAAAATGATAAATATTTCTAAATGATAGATATTATATTTCATCCACATGAAAAACTAATTTCAATTTAATAATATATATACATAATACATGTTTTCCTAGAAGGACCAAAAGTGTGTTTTTATTTATTTAATTGCTAAAAAACATGTGTAAACATTTTATACCAAGAAAAAATTCTCATATTATCATTAAATCACATGAAAAATATTAATTAATAGATTAAATTAATTAATATAATCCACATATATGTATTGTGGTCGTAATGATTAAATTTTTTTTATTAGATTTATCAATATTTTAAAATTTACATCGAAGGATAAAATCCTTGAAAACATGTATTCATTATTAAAAAAGTAAAAAAATGTTTTATATAGTTAAAAATAATAAAATAGATTTATATTATCTTGAAATTATAGGGAAACCATAATTAATTAAATTTTTCGACTTGAATAAATACATCTCACATCAATCTGATGTGTGGTGATGTTGAAATGATAGGAAAATAATTTTTATTATATTTAAAAGTAGTAAGAAACATGTTCCAAATGGTTTAAACCATGATTAAAACCATTAATTTTAATGATATCATAGTGCAATGATAATTTATTGATTTTTGACTTTTATCTATAAACCATGTTCCAATCTATATTGTCGTGTTGTCATAATTACCAAGAAAACTATCCCAATTTGTCTTGAAATCATAGTAAACTGATAATTTATTGATTTGTTTGATGTAATAATATACTACACATTAATTATACTTGTTTTGTGGTCATATTGATATTTGAAAGTTTTATTATAGTTAATATTCTATATAAACATGCACCAAATCGGTAAATTCAAGAAAAGATCCTATAATTGTAGTGAAATTTCAAAAAAAACCATTTATTTTTTATATAAGAATATATAACACATTATACTAACATGATGTTTTCTCAAAATAACAACAATAAATTTATATTAATTTAAAATCAAATGTTCAAAACCTTGAATATGACCCCAAATTTTCTTGAAATCATAGGGATATGATCACTCATAATTTATGACATTTATTAATGGATCACATGATAATATAATTTATTTTATGGAATTAATGAATAAAAAATGTATTTTATTATATTTAAAATAATTTTAACACATTTTTAAAATAGTAAAAACCTAGAAAAAGCACTATAATATTTTTAAATCTCATGTAAATGATTTTCATTTAATGATTAACATGTAGGATGAAATTGTGAATCAATTTGTCATATGATTTTACCAAAATGAAAAAAGTTTGTTAATATGGATTTGAATGATAAAAAACATACATTAAAGGGTTTAGACCAAGAAAAGGGAGTAAACATATCATAGAATCATATGAAAATGATTTTCAAATAATCTGTGACTTGTTGAAATAGAAATTTCTTCAATTCATTGTGCGGTGAGCTAAGAATAATAAAAATGTGATTTTAATTATTTTAAAATTCTATTAAAACATGGATCAAATGAAAAAATGTTCCTAATTTTTATCACATGATGAGTTATATTTCATTTTAGTCAAAATAGCATGCTAAAAAGACTCATTGAATCATTCCCATCAACCTTGAAATCAAATTAATGAGTGATTTTTTTTAAAGACCAAATGTTATTTTAATGTCATTTTTAATAAGACTTAACAATAATATGAACTCATTATTTATGTTTTAACAATGTTTAGGTGTCTTAAAACATTAATAACAATGTGAAATTCCAATTACACTTTCGTTCATTATGAGAAATCCAATTGTCAGATTGATGTGTGGATCGATCATATAGATCAGAAATGACTCAAAGAGCATTTTCATAATTTTTAACACTACTATAAGCACTTTATCAGGTATATTTACCAATTTATGTGATTTTTCATTTATTAACATGTGTTAACAATTAGATATAAACATAAATATATGAAAAAAATAAAAAATAAAAATAAAAACTATATTGTAGGCTAGAATAAAAATGAAAAATATGATATTGGCATAAATTCATCATTCATTATAGATGAACAAAATATAAATAAGAATTTGAAGATGGAAAAAAATAGAAATTATATTTAGGATTAAATGTAAAAGTAAATGGGTAACTAGAAACAATGTTCAAATAAAAAAATATAATGTAGAAGAAGAAAGAGAAGGAATAAGTCAAATCTAATTTTTAATATAGTCATAAAAGTTATAATAAAAGGAGAAGAAGAATAAAAAATAAAGAAGTTGAACAAATAATCTTTAAAAAATTATTAGAAAAAGAAAAACTAATGTATTAGTTGGATACAATAATAAAAATGAATGTGTTACACAAAAAAAAGTTATTATAAGTACATAAACTAGGAAAATATAAGAACATTATATATGATACTTATAGATGATAAAGGAAGAAAAAATGTTAAATTTAATATATAATGGAGGAAAAAAGAGACATTAGTTCAATATGATATAAGAGTAAATGAAATATCTTGAAGACTCAAAAGTAAAAGATGAAACACAAACAATAATAAATTAAAAAGACTAAACAAAAAACAATATAAAATTAAAAATATGTATACAAAAATAATTGAATAAAAATAAAGAAAAACATTAAGTAAAATAATTGTTTAGAAGTTCAAATCCATAATCAATAAGGATAAGAACAAATATTACATCAACATGAAAAGAAGATGACAAAATGTATGAAAAGGAAAAATCCAAAGGTAGAATTCAGAAGAATTCTATGATAATACGTTAAATGGATGCATAAAAATTATTGAAATATGAATAAATGAGAATAGGTAGAATAAAAGATTAAAATTTATAAGAAATAGAAGTAATACGAGAGAAAAATACTGAAGTAAAATTCATATGCAATATTATAAACTCAAATATAATCAAATGGAAAATAAAAATATTTAAATTCAAAATAATAAATTCATAACCTCAAAGTCAGAATCTATAAATAAAAATAGATAACTATGTTATTGGAGAAATATATAGAACAATATAAGTGTAATAAAAACATTGAAAAAAATAAGAAATATAGGAAACATAAATAATAAAAAATAAATAGAAAAAATCCAAATCCAAAATAATGAATGGAACAAATAAAAACATAATTTGATGTTGGAAGGAATCTAGATGTAGCAGCTGGATCCGATATAGAATTTTAATCTAGAAACAAGAGTCATAAAATAAATAAGAGTTGGTCTTGGGGTACATGTATCAGTGGATGAAAAAGTGAATATGGATGTTGAATAAAATTTACGAAACATAATTTATAAACATGATATTTTTTTAATAAGGCCTAAGATGAAGAAAAATTAGAAAATGTATAAGTCATAAGAGGTTCCAATAAATAAAAGAAAATGAAAAGGTTAAAATAAATAAAATCATCTGAAGTCATCATTAAATCATTGGAAAATGAATTAATATAATTTTTGACATTTAGGAGTAGATAGACCATTAATCTGATGTGCATTGATCTCACAATATGATGCCATATGTTAGGTATTGACTATGCAATGGATGTTTTGAAATAATTTGATATCTAATATTCTGATTTTTTATCATTACAACCATACTCCATGTTATTGTGACATAATGTCTCATCAAAATGAAAAAAATTTATCAATGATCTATGTCCTATAATTTCATGACAATTTTGAATCAGTTTTTTTTAATCCTTTGAAACACATTTTTTGACATTAAAAATGACTTTTGATCATTTTAGAAAAATATCATTTCATATTTATGATGGGTATGTAGGAACATGTGAAATATTAAACCATTAGTTTTTCCTGTGAATTAACTAGAATCTATGATAGTCTCATAGGGTTTCACCCAATGAGGCATATTTTTTGAATTTTAAATAATAAAAAACACACTTTTGATCATTTTGAACAAACATAAAGTTTTGTTGATATGTGTTATATTTTTTCATATAAAAAATTAAGCAATAGAATTTTTATATTGACTTAATTACAATATGTGGTTATTTAAATGGTTATGAAACTCAAAAATTATTTTTTATTAACTTTTATGTCTAATAAAATAGTTTGGCCAATAATTATAACCACGATACATTTTGGATAGTCTTGCAGTCTATTATCACATGTCATTAATTTTAATGTATATATAAAATGGTGTTCCCAATTCTAACCACTTTTAACAATAATGAGAAGGTAAAATAACACTTTAGATAAAACCATGAAACATGGGAGTTATATTGAGATGTTTTTTGTTTTTAATTAAAAATTGACTCAAATATTATATACCTATGTTTTCTCATCCATCCAAGCTTGTTTAATTAGATTTAGACCTCCCCCTCTTATATAGTTGTTTTTTAAAGTATATAGAATAACTTTAGAGATGAAAAATATTCAAATTTATTATTTACTAAATGAAACATGCGTTACATAAAATAATTATAGTTTGATTGAAAATCATTCAAGAATAAGTGAGAGTGTGCTACAACAAAAAATATTGGGTATAACAAAATCTAAATACTATAGTCCACTTCACCATTTGAAGGTTTAATAGAATTCTTGTTCTTGTTGAACACTAAATATTATTATTTCCCTAGGAAGTGAAATGTTCTAGAAGTACATTTCATATCCATTATAAAACCAATGAAATAAATATTTGAATAACATTTAAGAATAAAATCAGATCTAAAAATATTATAAAAGTTATTGTTTGAAGTAATGAATTTGCATAGTCTTAATTGTACATTTCATAGTAGTGATTAATAGATTTTTTCCATCCCCCATGATAACTCTGGAATTATAGTCTCCATAATTCCCATAGGTAGACATGAAAGTACACATCAATGTTTTTTCCTCATATGTAAGAGTTATATCCATAAAGGTACTCCCATAATGTCTCCCCCATAATTAGTAGAGTTTCATTTCCCACTATACTTGACCTCAAGACTGAAAACACATCTGAAACCCCAAAAAACTGACCAACATGATATTATAAGATGAAATAAAATAAAACATCAAGTAAAATTAACAAAATTAAATTTTTTTAGTATGATTTATCAAAAAAATTATATGGAAGATATCAATTTTGAAAATGAACAGAAACTACCCTCCAATGGTGGTTATTTTCCCCCCACCATCATTAGTGTAACCATGTATCTATCATGTACTATTAAATGAGAGTGGGAAGTGTAATTATTTAACTACGCATCCACCACGATCATTATTAAACTTAATCTTAATTAAGAAACATTAAAAAAAATTACATAAAAATATAATTAAATATTAAAAAACGGTCTTAAATAAAATAGAAATATACATGATGAATATATAAATTTAGTGGGTTATTAATCAAATATTACATGATTAATCTTTACACGTTACGATTTAGAGGTACCCAAATCAATAATAATGGGTCTCATAATGGTCTGAAGCAAAAAATTTCTAAATTTTATTTTACAATACATTGTTAAGTATAATGAAAACTAATAAAGAAAATGATTTTTTTAAATAATTAAGAATGATTTGAATAATAAAACCACAATAACATAAGACTAATCTTCTCTCAAGGTCGTCATTTATATATAATCACATTAGTTCTAACAAGAGGAAAATAAATAAGAAGAAAATTAAAGGGAAAAAGTAAAAGAAAAAGAAAACACAAGGAAAGAAAATAGAAATTGACAAAGAGACAACATTAGTAAAAAATGATGATGGTGGGGAAAATGATAACATTTATAAGGAAATAAGTAGAATAATTATAGAATATTTTGAAAAAAATGTTAAACCATATAAAAATGAATAACTATAAGATGATATAGATGAAAATATAGTTTTTAAAGCATGACTAGAAGCATTAAAAAAGTTTGATAGAAGAAGTGGACTGAATGAAAACGGAGTTCAATTATATTTAAAAGTAATCAAATTTTTCTTCAAAGGTACCAAATATAGAAAAAATATAATATTTATTAAATCATAATATAATGATCATTGATTAATTTGTTAAATCTAAATATTGAATACATGTCATTTGTTTCAGAAGGTATAGTCAGAATAACAATGAAAACAACCCCGAATTGTGATGAAAACATAATAAAACAATCATTGATTGATTTTTAATATAAAAAATTAAATTAAAGTAATTTATTGATATGTTTTAGGTTATTATAGATATAAAATATCGTAAAGATCAATTTCTAATGTTTTAACACTAATCTGAGAACATTTTTTCCATTTTAACCCCCATACAAGAGATTATACATTTATTAATAAGAATTGATAATTTGAAATAAAATTTCCCATAATATCAAGAAATTTGGGCATCATATTGATTCATGGTTGATTCCTAAATATAAAAAATGGATCATGTATGTTTGTATAAATTTTCATATCAATTTTATGTCATCCCATCAGTTTTGACTCGATGATCGTTGATAAGTACTTTTAATAAATATGTCATATTGAAATAATACTCTTTAACATATCGCTAAATCATAGTATCATATTGATATAGAACTAAATCAAATATTTCAAAAATCAAATTTGTATCATTATCATTTGTTTTGAAGGGTAATCTAATCCCATTTTCTTATTTTGAACCATTTTTTTGTGAATTATATTAATGTGATGTCTAAACATAACTTTATAATGTACTAGATAATTTAAGATCATATTGATGTATTTTTTATTTTTATATATTATAAATTATTGAATGATCATTTTCCCATGTTTTCACACCAATATAATATATTTTTATTATATTTAACATATACGATTGATTTTTAATCTATTAACAAGTGTTAACAATATAAATTCATATTATCTATCAAATTATGAAATCCGAACATTAGATTGGTGGAAAAAATAATTTGTGCATATCACAAATCTATAATTGATTGTTATGTAATGTTTCTATGTGAATATGAATTCATATAATCACTTATTAACCATTAATGAGTGATATGTAATTTTAATAAAAATATCAATGAGAAAAGATTAATTGGGCCATATTGAGAAATATAGTAATTAGGTTGATGTTTGGTTGATTCTAACAGATATCATATCATTTGAGTATCATTGAAATTAGTTTTCCTATAAATTTGAAATAACTTTCATAGAATTGAACCCTTTTAGGTTACTTGTAACTTTAATAATAATATGAATTCCAAGAAACACAATCAATTATACAAAGTATTTCAGGAGTAATATTAACATGTGGTTATTTTTTATAAAACATAAATCACTTAAATATCATTATCCTATTTTTTCATGCTACTTTGAGCTCATTTCCTTATTTTTGAAACAAGTAAGGAAGATTTTTCAATTTTTTAACAAAAAAATAAAAATATGAAATCAAAGATTACATAATACAAAGGAAAAATGGATAAAGGATCATTGTTCAATGTTTCAATATCTATTAGTTGATGTCTTCTTGGTTTTTAACCATTGAAATATGCTATAAAATTTTAATAAAAATATCATGGTTAAATGATATTTTAGATAATAATGAGGAATATAACTAGAATATTGACATGTTATTTATTCATACAGATCACTAAGAATTTTTGGATCATTATCCTTTGTTTTCATAATTATCTGAACAATTTTTCTTGATTTTGACCCCATGTCTTTTCCCATATATACAACTGTGTATGGGAAAAAATTCAATCATTCCATGAAATTTGGGTGTCAAATTGATGTTAGGTTGGTTAATAGAGATAATAAATTAATATAATATCATTTATGAATGATTTAATACAAATTATAGAATATTTAATTTCTTTAGAACCATTAAAAAAATTTCATCCTTTTCTATAATTTTTCAATTTAATAATAATAATGTTAGAAATGAGGATGATGATCATTTAATATTGATTAAATGGAACTATTGTTGTCATAAATAATTAGATTTTGAGTGAAATTTATTACAACATTAGTAAGAGTTCACCATATTCAATGTAATTGGGTGTAATAACTTCTAACATCTATAATATCCAACATCTTTAGTTGAAGTGAAATCTCCCAAATCAATTCTACAACCTATGAATTCTATATCTAAATAATTATTATCAATAAAATCGTATACAAAATAATATAAATTTCCATGTTAGAGGATATTATTCAATATATAAATAATTTTATATTACATATAGTGGATCACTAGATTTCACACCTAACCCAAATATTCCTTTGATCTCCTAGTTATGATGATTCCACCAATTGTTCCACCTCATAAAGGTCATTGAAATATTATTCATCTCTATGGGTCCTATACGCATCCGCAAACAACCCATCAATCCCTATAATAGGTAGAAATTTTTTTCTCTTGGAATTCAAACTAATGTTCACTATGAAAGTACTTGTCACCCCATTCAAATGACTTTCATTCAATTGAAAATTTAATATAAAATTATAATTCTAGTTAACTTATCCAAATTATAAGGTATATTTTGATTAATCCAAATAAGAAAATGGAAGATAATATTATAGAAAATGATTAGTAAATTCCCTATAATGAATGTGATGGTTTTCCCCCCACTGTCAGTGTAAATTAGAATCAATTATATCATCATAAATGAGTGGGAGTAGTGTAAAATCATGATAAAAATAGAATATAATAAGTTAAGTAATCATATATTTGATGAATTGTCTATTATCTCTATAGTTCTCTCTAACCCACCTCCACATGCTATGGTCTCCTATAGTTATGAAACTATAAATTTATAGATTTCTTCACAAAAAAGAGACAATGATATAATCTATAAAACATCAATGATTTTCAAATATAATATCTCAATTTTATTATATTCACATTTTCAGTTCAAAATCAAATGTTCATTATAATATTAGTTATTAAAATAATTTAAGTATTTAAAATTAATTAAATTTGATTTAAATAAAAATTCAAAACCATTGAAAACTACTCCTCTCAAGGTGATCATATAAATATATATTTATTTTTTAGAACACTAGTGATCTCGAATATAAAAAGTAGAATTTATTGAAATAATAATAATAGAAAACTAAAAGTATAAAAATGTGAATATACATAAAGATAGTGGTTTTATAAAATGAAGTAGATGAGACAAATAATTTGATCTGTAAGGAAAAAAATAATAAATAAAGAATATTTGTGAGTAAAAAATTAAAAAGAATAAAAATATTCTAAAGAAAAAGTTCCAGGAGATGAAAATATATTTTCCAATGATTGAGTAGGAGAATGAGAAGATGTAATATGAAATGTTTTAGAGAATAAGTCAAATATAATGTGTAATAATATATAAACACATAAACATTGGAAATAATCGAAGTAAGAACCTGAGGAAAATGAAATCAGAAAAAAAATGTTACAAGGTGAAGTGAGAGCATAAGAAATAAAATCCAAATACTTATTCAAAATTATATGTAGAAGAAAAAAAAACTAACAGTAGAAAATTTTTAAAAAACATAAAACAAAAAATTATGATATCATAAATAAAAGGTTAATGAACCATCGATATATGATGCTTAAATGTGAAGTCTAAATGTGACAGATGAATGTGAAAGTGAGGGAAGAAGTGGAAAAAGATGATAAATTAGAATAAGAAATCATTAAATATGAATCATGTACTAGAATGATGTAGATAATTGAAAAATAAAAGAAAAAAACAAAAAGTAAATATTAAATTTGAAGGTAGAATATAAAAGAAAAATAAGACGTAGGAATAAATTAATATGATATAATACGTGATCAAAAGTATAAGATGAATTTGATGTATAAACTATAAAAAGAGTAGAATAATAATTTTATGTAAATGTAAAAGTAGAACTACAATATATATTTGAATAAAAAAACATATCGCAAATGTAGTAGGAGGAGAAATGTGTGAAGAAAAAATTTCTTGGTAGTTCTATGTGTAGAAATATAAGGTGAATAGGATTAAAAAATCTAGATGTTCGAAGTGGTAGCTCAAATATAATATTTGAAGTAGATGAAAAAATTTATTATTGGATTAAACAAAAAAATATATCTATATAGAATGAATTAAATAAAAGTACGATAATAGGGAAATGTTAATGATATTAGATAAAACAATTTCATAGTAAAATGGATAAACTAGAGTTAGACGTAGAAGAAATATTTAAATGATATAATAGAAAACAAATCTAGTATATGAATTATGAATATATTTATGATATAGAATACTTGAAAGTGAAATTAATAAAAAACAATATATAGAATAAAATGTAGAAGAATAAAAAAACTAATAATTAAATAAATTAAATTTAGTAAAGGAATTTGATGAAAATGTAAAATAAATATTGAAGTAAAATAAAAGGAAAGGTGAAAATTCAAAAATTTAAAAAAAAATAAAAAATAAATCAACAAAAAAATGAAAGAATAGTATGAATGAAAAAGGAAAATGTAAATTTATAAGTTTCATTGATTGTATATAAAAATAATAAATGGTGAATAACTATATTCGAATATTAAATCAACGAGTATAGGTGCATGTAAGGAGTGAAATTCATAAATAATATAAATATAAGTAAAAAAGGAATGTTATAAGAATAAAACAAATGTAATAACATAAAGTCAAGAATATATGGAAAATTAGAATAAGTAAAATAAAAATAAAAAATTCAAAAACTTAAAGTAAGAATCTAGAAAACTAAGTAGGTGTGTAAGTAAGAAAAGATATAGTTGAATGATTTTTAAAAAAAATTATAAATATTCAGAAAAAAGTAGAAATAAAAGATGATGAAATAAAAAAGAAACACAATTTCAAAATAAAAAATGTAAAAACTAAAAGTTGTAGTTGAATTTGAAGTAGGAAATAACGCAGAAGTAAAAGTTGAATATGAATTAAATGTGATATATAAAAACTATAGTCCTGAAATATTTGAAATTCGATGGCAGAGAAAATGAAATGGTTGATTCATCAGTAAAAATGTCTATTTTTATATATTTAAATGATTAAAGGCTTGAATTAAAGGATTGAAAAACAAAAAAAATGCCTCGAATCATCATGGAATCATAGTAAAACAATTTTTATAAAACTTTTTTATTTTAAAAGTAAATGTCTCATGAATAAAAAACATTCTGAACTTGAAATATAAAGAATTATGTTTTTAATTATTTTAAAAATCTTTAAAACATGATATAAAGGGTTAATAGCAAGATAAGGACATTATATTATCATTAAATCATTGGATAATGACCACTATCTATTTATTTACCAATAAGAATAGAATTCACATTATTATGATGTATTTTGCGTTCATAATGTTCAAAAAACATTTTTCTAGTAGGAAATGATTTAAAATAGTTAATAACTCAAAGGATAGAAAAAATTAACATTATTTCAAAATTAAAAAACAATAATCATCATTTAATTTTTGATAAGTATAAATATTCTATTCTATAATCATATATTTATGTTTTCTATAATTACAACAAATATGATTTTGTTAATATGAATGTAAATAAACACGAGTCAAAAAAATCAAAAAAAGATAATTAATTCTTATTGACATGAAATCACAAGGCAATAATCAATACATAATTTGAGAATATAATAAATAGATATACCATCATTACACTATGACAGGAGTTATAAAAAAATATTAGTATTGTGTTTGAAAATCAATACAAAAGTCATAAAAGATTCAAAACCAAACCAATGACCTCTGATTAGTATGAAATCAAATGAAAATGGACACTATATAATTACTTATCATTAGAAATACATCCAACGTCAGTCCAAATCACAAATCTGTAATCAATGTATCTGAAAAATTGTATCAAAATAACAATGTAAAGATAAATCAATCAATGTAAAAAATCATTTAATCTTAAATATTTGGTTTATACCTTCAATATATATATATATATATATATAAATAAGTTTTTAATATATAAGTTTCCTTAAGTATAAAAATCTTTTATCGCAAAATCCGAAAGCACTTTATAAAAATTATTAATGACTGTCTTGAGATCACGGTAGATAGGGGCACAAAAAACCATTTGTGATGTATATGGCAGTTTTCTTATTTGATATATATATGTAATTTTATCAATGGAGACATCAAATGGAGGATCCTAATTATGGAATCCAATGCTCTTGCCTATTTAAAATGGTAAATGTTAATAATAATAAAAAACAACATTTTATATATTCCATTAAAATATATATATTCCAAATCAAATGTATCCAATAATAAATATTTTATTAAAAATATTGAATATTCATTCCAAATAATCTATATTCTCAGTAAAAAATAATATAAAAAAATTGGATTACCCATTAACAAGATTTGTGATGAAATTTATTTATCTTAAGTTAAAAAAAATGTTTCAAAATTTCAAAAACTAACATCAAAACATGAATTTTCATGAGATTGTAGGATAATTAATGATTTTTAAATTTGAAATGTATGAATAAAAGACCGTTCCCTCCAATATTCAATGTGATCGTAATGAAGAAATGATGTTTCATTAGATTTAGTTATCTAAAAACATTCATTGAAGCGTAAAAACATTAAAAAACCTCATATTGTTATCAAATCAAAGGATAATTACTTCCATTTAATTTGTTACATTTTTTTAACAAAATAAACATCATTCAAATAAATGGTTTTCTCAAAAGAATCATATGTTTGTCTTATGGACATGGAAGTCAAGAAAGTGTCTTCGTGTGACAATATCTTGATAAATGATGTCGGATTATCATGAAATCATTGGAAAATTATTGTTTAATATTTTTTGACCTAGAGGAACAGTCTTCTTTGTCAATATGATAGGCAGTGATCATTTTATAACCAATAGGTGCAATTTTTTGGGTTAAATAGTTTTTTAAGACATGTATCAAAGGGTTAATACATTTGTCATGTCCTTATGTTATAAAATGACATGGAAATAGATTTTCTTATTGTTTCCTTTGTAGTAATAAAATATACATTAATTATAAAAGTAGTTTTACAATAATGTACAAATGTAATCATTTTTTGGATTTAAAATTCCAAAAATTTGTGTTTAAAGGTCAAAATATATCATACAAACTCCATTATCATGGAGTCAATGGGATTTTTTTATCAATTTTGGTTATATTTATAAGTTTCTTATCAATCCAATATATAGTAAGCTCTAAATAATAAAAAAAGTGTATTTAAAGAATTAAAAGTACTTATAAACTAGCATCGATGTTATAGATATCATTTCATTCCAATATACTATGTGGTCAAATGAAGAAAAAAATTATTTTATATTAAATATTGATTAAAAATAGGTCATATGGTTATGATATAAAAAATTGATTGACATAAATCATAAAAAACGTCTTTCATTTAATACTTTATTTGTATAATTAGAACATACATCTTACATGTTATTTACTCATAATGATGGAAATTCTATTTCATTTACATAAAAGTCAAAAAAATCAAACCTAGTACAAATACATTTGATTATTGTGAAATTATTGGTCAATGATCATTGATTAATTTGTTCCACGAATTAATATACTAAAATTAAATTATGTGTCATATGAATATGGGAAAAAATAGTTTCATTTTATTTATAAATCAACAAAATAGTGAAACAATGGGGGAAAACTAGGTGATGACCTTTGATTATCATGAAATCCCATGAAAATGGCTAGCATTTTATTTTTAATATTTACAAAAAGATCACAAATCATCGAGATTCCAGGTCTGATTTTGGAAACATAGAATTAGATCTCACGTCAATTTCTCTTTATGCTTTTCTTGAAATGATAAAAAGTGTGTTTTTGTTTATTTTAATGTAAAAAACATTAAATAAATGGTTAAAACCATTAAAATGATAATATATTTCTCTTAAATCATTGGAAAAAGACTTTTATTTCATTTTTGACATGTATGAATTCAATACATGTCAATTTGATTCATAGTATGGTCAGAATGACCGACAAATGGGTTTTATATAATTCATACCTTAACAAACATGCTCCAAAAAGTTAACACCTATTAAAAGACCTTGAATTTTTGTGAAAAATATTTTGAATATTGATTAATTTGGGACCTATATAGGCAGATCCCCAACCAATTTTTCATGTATTATGGTTGGAATGATAGAAAATTTATTATTATTGTATTTAATAATATTCAAAAGTAAGAATCAAATGGATAAAATATATTAAAAACAATTTATTAATTTATGTCATGTAGGAAAAGACCATTTGTCCGTTGGACATGATATTTATTTGAATGACCGATGTGTTATTATTGATTTATTATTTAAATGTAATAATTTAAAGTGTGTGAACATTGAAAATGGACTCATATAGTCATAAAATCATCAAAAAAGGATTTTTTATGAATAATTGGCATGTCTAAGTAGTCCACTTGTCAATCAGACATGAGCTGGTATTAGAATTACTGAAAAAGAAGATTCTTTAGATTTAAAATCCATTTAAAAAATTTCATTCTAACACCCTGTGATTTTAAAAGAACAACATTATTTCCAAAATATTATTTTAAACACCACACTGATCCTAGATGATAATATATCATCCATGGACATTACGATATTTTTTCATTTTATGATAAATTCAATTACTTTGATATCTTGTGTAACAGATGACAATATTTTATAATTAACCATCATATATTATTAATAATATTATATAAGCAACACTATTATAACCTAACTATCAAACATTGTTGAATGAATAATAATAAATATATTTTGATTAAAAACTAATTTTAATGGTTATAGATACAAAAAATAAATTTGTAAATAAGAACACTAAATTTTTGAAATCTCTTTATATTCTTTGAAAATAATGTTTCTAAAAAAACTAATTTTTATGCCATAATTTTTTTTGAAAATTTTATAAAATTTAATTAATATATAAATTTTATTTTTTAAATTAGTATTACTATATTCACATAAGGTGAAATTATATGATATTTTGGAAAATATAATTTTTTTTAATAATATTTAAATAATAATGTTTTTTATAAAATGTTTCATTCTATAAAATTAATTAATTCCAATTATTCTATTAATTTGATTTAAAATTAAGCTATGTGTTATCTATTTATAATAAATCCAATTAATACATTTAAATTATCTTTATATTGGATTTAATATACGTTTTTAAGGCATAAATATGGATATTTTCCCTTAAAATATTTTTAATGTGAATTAGGATTTTTATATCATATAAATAAAATAAAAAATAAGATGAATTATTTTAGTAAAATTTATAGATAATATATCTATAAATATTTAATTAAATTCATTTAATTATTATTCCTTTTTTATAAAGTCTTCATAAAATCAGTTTCCTTATAAAAATTTCATTTTCTGAGAATTGTTTTTACAACACATATACGGGTATAATATTAAATTATATTCTGGCACATTTTGGAGTTGAATTTAAAAAATGGATTTCGTATTTGGAATCAAAATATTTTATATTATTTAATAAGGTCATGTAAATTTTTTAACATAATGAAGAGTGTAAACAGTAATAATTATTTACCACCATTGAGGTAAAATTGGTTTTCCATATGGTTATACTAATATATAATGGTTAAAATTACCTATGAAATTGTCTAATTTTTATTTTATGAACATATTTTTTCATTATCACATCTTTTGTTTTTCAAATTTTATAAATATTTGAGATTTTTTCAAGTAAAAAAACATTTGTACACTTTATGCTCGTCACAAATACCAACTATGTCCTCTTCCCCTTATAAAAGGCCACCCACTCTCATCCCCTATTCCCACTTCAAAAATCCATTGGTTTATGAAATAAGATCCCAAATGAAATAAAAAAATCTATACCCTATTCATATATGCATTGGTTTGGTCTGAAATAAATTCAAGGGAGGCTTTAGATACAAACCTAAAGGGGTTCTCCAAATAAGAATTTAAATCCTAATCATGGGTTTTTGTTTATTTCTTCTTCCACCACATAAAAATAATCATCAACTATGATAATATGATAAAACCATTATCTACTATATAATTATAGTTTATTATGTTAATTTCATAACCTATATCAATATTGATTCAATCAAATGGGAAACAAAACTATCAATCATGTGTACAGTGGACTACAACCTCGCGATGCAATGTAAATTATTTTCCATCACCCCATTTGAAGGATTTATATAATGATGGATTTACCATATTAATATTAAATTAATTAAATTATTATAGTTATCTAATAATTATTTTATATATACCCTCTTACATTCCATTCTATGAAGGGATACAATCATATCGCTTGTGTGTAAGACAGACTACCGCCTCACGAAATGATGTGTTTGGTTTTTTATTATGATATACGTGGATGGTATTAGGATAGTGTTAATGAATATATGTTTTTTTTATATTATAATATCATATATACTTTCTTACTTCCCACTTTTTAGGGAATATGATAATGTCAAGCGTGTTTACGACGAACTACCACCTCCTGAAGCGATGTGATTCAATTTTCACTTAAGAATAATTGGGATGGTATTAAGGGTAATTTAAATTAATATATGTGATATTAATGAAATCATAATTAATTTTTAATTATGATATATTATTTAATATATTTTTAACCAATCCATCTAAAAATGGAATAAACTTTTATGCTTATGTAGACATATAGTGTTCAGAAATGGTGTAATGCTTTTTCTATCTCTAACATTAATGGATAGAAATAAATAAATAAATAATGAATATATATGTTATTTATATCAGGGTTTACATTATATATAATATTTAACCATGTTAAATGTAAATGTATATAAAATAATAAATCAAAATATATATGAAAAAAATTACCCGAAACATAGATTTAACAAGGAATTGTTAACAAGTGGTTCATAATATGTCACAAGTAAATCATATATAGTATGATATATATGAAAATTTTAATAATATATATAATAATAATCCATATACGTATTGAATTATTGATAATTTTGGGATATCCCTATTCATGGACTACATCAAATGTAATACAAACGAGGCATCCAAGGGTAATCTTGGACCTATAGGATATAGGTAGGTATTTAATGACTCTAATACTGATATTATGGAATGTATTTATATATTTGGTGGAATTTAAACATCCTTATAGGAAGATATTTTGGCTATGAAAAATTATGTAAACCTGGATTAGCAATGTGGATAGTGAAAGGTATGGATTGAATGTGACTATATTCTCTTAGATCAAGAAGTAAGAAATAGACAACATCACATATCTTGGAAACTCACAACTCATTGGATTAACAACATTTGGTCTCTATCAACAATGCACTTCTTCATCACACATATATTTTGTGTATCCAATTATCTTGCAGATAGTCTAGAAAACAAATTAGTAGATACTGATGGTTGTGTTTTTTCTCGTCATCTCCCTAATGTGCTCATGACCATTTTTCAGAGGGATTTTTTTAATGTTTCATCTTTTTTACTTTTGTAAATCTCTTAAATTGTAAAATAAAAGAGAATTTCTCTTGGGTTAAGTAATATCATTTTCCTTAAAATATTTATAAAAATAATATATTTATTAAAAAATGATTTTTGAATGTGTATTAAGTAATGTGAGACTAAATGTAAGGTATTATTAATTAAAATTCAATTAATTGGGTTATTCGTATACTTTGTTGATTATATATTTATTAGATTATACTTAAAATTAAAATTTATTTATTTCAGTTGTATTTACAAATTTATTTGTGTGTGTCATCATTTTTATACATAATCACTTCATAGATACATTTTCACCTTAATTACATAATCATTATAAGGGTTTCTTGTCTCACATTTACTTCTATGAGACATACTCCATATTAACCACTTATTACGTTGTATAGTGTATATACATACATTGTTGATATATTATATCATGAATATAATTATCTTTAGATTATCTAATATTTCATTTGATCTTATTTATTTTGGGGGGTTTACGATTCATATGTTACGAAAGAACAAAGGGTTTATTTCACAATGGCATCACTATTTGGGATAGTTTTAATTTATGTATCCTATTGAAAAATTATTTGATATATCTACCCTAAAATCAATATATTTTACTATACTCTAGTAATTAATAATCATTTTCATGTAATAGTAAAATTTTCCTCTCTTTGTAATTAATGTATGCGAAATTATTTTTAAGAATGTCATACTTTATTTATCACTTTGGTCGAAAATCCTTTTTTCCCTTATCAATGTTTTCAAATTTCAATTTTTAAGGTGTTTTAACTATTATCTTATAATAGTTAAAAATAATTTTTAATTATGTATTACATAATAAAGAATGTTTAAGAAGGAACCTTCCATTCATTATCCAAATAAGGCACGCTTTATTTTCTCTGAAAATGTAAATGGAATATTTGTTTTAACATGCAAGAAATGAACATTATATACTTCCATCTAGACCATTATATTCCTCGAATACTACCAATAAGTTTTCGAGGATATATTTAAAGAAAATTATTTCCACAATATTTATTTATTTTAATTTTATGAAAAGTGATTTTCATTATGAAATTGCTATTTTCCTCTAGAATATTTTATATGAAGTTGAATGCATTTTTTCTTATTGAAAAAACCATTGAGGTTCTGGATTGATTATAAAATATTTATATATGTCTCTAAAATTTAAACATAATTAATTACCTCATAAATTTTTGGGGTAATATATTTCTAATAATTATTTAATAAATTTATTGGTTATGAAATCAATACTTGAAATGGAACTTATACAAACATTTTTGAACCGTGGGTATAACCCCCCAAAATTGTGAATATAGGCTATACCCGTAGTTTCCAGAACTATGGATAGTTTATTAATTATTATATCTTGATGATATAACCATGTTTTGATAATTATATACCCAAAATTTCAAAAATATGGGAAGTGGTCTATACACCATGTCATTAATCCTATACCCACAGTTTCAAAACTATGGGTATAGGTTTTAAAAAATCACCAGTCGTCGGTTTGGATCCCTAAAAAAACATTATACCATTCACAATCCTAATCACTAAACCACATTGACTTACATGTATATCTATATATACTTATTATATATTTTTTTTTCTAAACTATGGCTATAGGTGGAAAACCGTGGCAATATGTGTTCCAGCAAAAAAAAAACATTTATCCCAAACAAATTTTTTCCCCGCCTTAACATGGGAAATATTTACCGAAAGTTTCCAAAATCCACGGGTATAGGTCTTGAAAAAAACCCTATACCAATGATTTTACAAAAATTGAGTTTTTAGGTGAAAATTTCTAGCATATGACCACGGGTTTCCAAAACCATGTGGATTGGATCCCATCCAATCACTAAACTCATCGTTTTTGAAAGAACATGGGCATATGGGTGACCTATAATGATGGATGTTTCCAAAATTGTGGGTATAAATTCATTTTCCAGTATTTAATTTCATTTGATTATATTATGTTGATTTATTATACAACCCATTTTCATTAATTTAGTAATTAATAGGATATTAATTATGATTAATTTCCATTCTATGGAATGAATTGATCATTAACATGATATGATGGGTGTGCCCAGAGAGAACTCTAATTCATTGGGTAATGTTTTTTTGTCTTAGGAGGATTCATGTATAGGATTAGCGAGTAAAACAAATGAGTTATGGGACATTGTATACCATATGATATTGTCTAGGAAGTTATCTTTGACTCGTGTTTATGTGATGTTATATGTCTCAAGCACATTTTCAATGATTCAATGATCTTATGATACCCTGTTCTTCATGTTATGATTTAATGTAATTACACATGTTAAATACCTTGTATGATATATTTCTATAAATTTGACCAACATGTTATGATTCCTTGTCATTTTTATTCTTCAATATGTATTTTTAGCATCCCCTTTTTCTTGTATTACCTATATTATCTTATGTATATATATTTGATTAAATGGATATTAGTAGACTACTTTGGGAATAAAATAAGGATTCCATTTCTTATTTTCCATTTATGTATTATGATCATAGTCTTTCAAAGACTCTAGTAAATTATGATCCTTGTGTTGTATAATATGAAACTTATGTCTATGAATCATATAATAATATGTGTTAGAGTCTTGGTTATCTATAGTTGGTATCATAAGAATGGTTTAGTTAACATTTTTAGTCATGGATGAGGAAATTTTTTTTTGAACCCTCAGGATAAATCAATTTATATTTCCATAAGATAAGTATAAGTATAAGACTAAGAATAGAAAGATATCCTAAAAACATTATGAGGTATTGAACGGGAAGATTCAAACATATTAAATCCCTATATGGATACAACAAAATGATGTGGTTCTTAAGAAGATGTACCTTGGGGTAGAAACTATGTAAATGGAGTGTTGGGATTGACTTGAGCGTTATATGGAACATGAAAATGGGCATTACTATTCAAATTTATTGAAACTAAAAGGGTACATTTTTTAAAAATTCAAAGACTCTTTTCAAACCATCATTAAGGATCTTAATAGATTGATAAATGAACTCAGTTTAAAATAACTTATCATAAATTGAAAACAACACTTCATGATTTATTCCATCCTATAAATGATTCTTTCTGATATTTTATTATACCCAATATGATTATTGTTTATCAAGACATAAATTTTTTAGTTAATGGACCAAACTGAAATGAAGAATGCTAATGCTAAATATGATGGTCAATGTAATTATTCCTCTCTTTAGAAAAAAAATGTAATTGGATCTAGATGGTGAATCCCTATTATTATTCATAAGAGGAATTCTCTTAATATACACAGTAATCTCAACCTAATTAAGCTTCATGTCATAGCTAATACTACAAAAAATAGAGTTACATGATTTCCATGGCAGAAAGAATGTTCAAATTTCCAAATGTCAAGAATGCAAGAAGAAGATTAAAAGAGAATGTCTCAAAGGAAAAAGAATACTTTTGGGTCTCAAAAATAAGGACTAAGATAATGGTATTTCCAAGTAAATGTGATTGGGGTGATTAATGAAATGTATGCTAATATTTTTCACTGTAGGGTGTTATCAATGAGTGATTGTTGTAATTTTTGAATGTATGAGAATTCTGAAAATAAATTTCATAAGGGGAACGACCATGAAGGAAATCAATAATATATTACATGTATTTTTTTTAATATTGATGAAGAATGGTCTGTAAATGACATATAAAAGGTTGGAAGTATTATGGAATAATTTGACGATGACTAGTTAATGGTATATGAAGAACAAAAATGACTAATGAGTTTATGTATTGGGATTTTATAATTATGTTCTACTAGTGTTTTATTACTTAAATTATGTATTAGATGAATAATGAACCATCTAATAATTATGTTAATTTTGGAAGAATATATTTTTTCATGAAAGATTAACATAATAGTTATGGATATCATCATGGGATTATGAATTTAAAAATTAATATATATTCAAATCCTTAGACTCATATTTTGAGGTTTCATGTGATAATAGTTTACCACGATTAAAGATAATTCGGTAGATAATTATGGCAATACAACACATTGTTTTTTTTATATTTTTTAGTAATAAATTATATGTGGGGGATGCCTCAACATTTTTTGTTAATATTATTAATAGAATTTATAACCATTAGGGTTCATCTTATTTTTTATGATGAGGTAATTATGATTTATTTAAATTTTGGAATGTTATAAGAAATATATTAATATTTTTTTGGAAAGAGTATAACCATTATACCGAGAAACAACTTGTGGAATTCGATAATTCCATAATGATTGAACTCATAACAAATAACATCTAAAACTAGTTACCACACACTGTTTTCCTATAATGGTTGGTCACCTGACCTAAAGCGCACCCCCTCCCTGTAAGCTAGATGCTTCCAACTATCAGTGAGGGTCTAATATCGATCATGGTCATACTATACCCTCATTATAGCACAAAAATGTAAATAAATAAAAAATATCAAATTAAATAACAAAATTCTGAATAATACTATAATCACATGATAATTAAATCAAAAATAAAAAATTCAAATGAAAGTAGTAGACATGTCATGCCAAAATAATGCCAGGTGTCAAATGAAAAACAAAAAATAAAGACACGCTATCACTTCCATGCGGTTCCTAACAATATGTCTGGTTCCCTCATCCATGCTCCTTCCCGACTCATCCATCTAACATAGTTCTATTTCCCTTATAATTTCATACAGACATGAATACAATTTTGGTACTGATCAGGGAGACTGAGTAGGGTGTGAGGACAACTCCGTAGGCCACCACCATCGGTGCCTAAAATTTAATCTTGTCAGTAATAGTTTATTTGGTTGTATAAAGGATAAAATACATGATATAAGGTAAACAATTTACATATTCATTTATTTTTTATTTAATGACATAAAATATATGTTCATGGGGACACCCAACAAATTAATATATTCTACTTCCTATTCTGATCCATATCACATAATTAATCATAATTCATTGTTTAATGGGACTTAATTAGTCGTTTTATATTAATTTTTATAACATGGATACTTTGAACCATAGTAAAATTTCAACATTTTTGGCTGAGAATTCTATATCTAGTTCCATTTGACTATTTGTAGCATCCACCACTTTCTCACACCACATATATTAGTTTTAAGTGTTTGGATCAGTGTGAAATCACTAAGAGGGGGATGTGGTGAATCAGTGATCCCTTGAAACATTCTACAAATTGATTATTTTTCAATTAAACTTCTATGGCCTGCTAAATACTCAATCCACTCTTTTTTTGTATCTCATAATTAACTCAAATGACGATGTAAATATAAAGGAAAT
The DNA here is from genome assembly GCA_963277665.1 of Viscum album. Classification (NCBI taxonomy): domain Eukaryota; kingdom Viridiplantae; phylum Streptophyta; class Magnoliopsida; order Santalales; family Viscaceae; genus Viscum; species Viscum album. The sequence goes on from OY728160.1 coordinate 1,551,757,775, forward strand.
GAACAAAAGGATTTACAAGGTTCGGTTCAAAGACTTAATCCATACTGTGTTAGTTATTCTCCCCAACACGTATTCACCACTATAATCATATGAGAAATTACAATGGATGATACAGAGTTACACTATATCTCTTTTGAATCCCATGAGAGGTTCTTTATATTATATCTCATAGTGTTACCATAGTCTCAATGGCCTGCTCTAGAGTCTCACTGAAGACTTCTTCTCCTGAATCTAACAATCTACTCAGTGCACTCGAATCACAAGAGCCAATTCCTCCTATGAATTCTTTTGATTCACTGTAGATTGATCTTATTCTCTTCCCCCTAAATCTTTCTGAATCACACTTTCTTTTTTAGCTCATCAAAATTCTTCATTAACCTTTGGTAATCTCTATTGGCCTTACTCAATAATTCCGATCACTTATTCTGATTAGTCCTTAGTGAAAGATTTCTCATGAAATTATTTCTTCTTCTGATGAATAACCTGAGTCACTTTTGTGTTTACAAATGGTGCACACAATTTTTTTCATGAATATAAATATGAAATAATGATCATTCATGATTTATGCTATATTAATATGCTTTAAATTTAATGTACAATAAACATGGATATAAGAGCTTTTCTAAATCGCCTTGGCTTCCATCTAAATAAAAAATCACTCCATGCATAGATTTTATGGCATCCAAACCTCTTGTATTTTGGTATCTCGTATAAGTATGCTTTATTATTGAGTTTTAGTGAATAAAAAACTTCTTGATTTGGCTATATAAATTTCTTCTAAAACGTGCATGTTATTATGCACAATTTCATGCATGTATAATGTGTTTCTTGTAACCTTGAACATACACTATTCACATGAATCATTTGTAAGAAGTTCAATATGTTTGTCCCATGCACCATCTACTTAGTTTCTTCACTCAATATGCACAAACACAATTTCTTCATCAGTTTTATGTGTCATGTAGGTGGTTATAAATGTATTATCTTCAAACCTAAATTGGTGTAGTAATATATTGTGCTTGTTCTTTCACACTCGAGCATCTCAAATCATTACCATGATTTACATGTGCATTATGCATGAATTTTCTTCTTTTCATTTTACACACGCAGAACCTATTGTTATCTTCTTTAAGTGTTTTCACGCATGCACAATATCCACCTCTTTGTTTGTCCTTTTCATGCACACATAGCCTTGGGGTTCATTAAATCATGCATTTGAATGCATGCAACCAAGTTCCACCCATCAACATGTAATCTCCTTATTCACTAAATAGGAACCCCTAAAAAACAATATATGTATATCATGTAGATAAGAGCGTGTTCTTACTCTATTTGTGAAACCAAGGGGGATCCCTGGTATTTCTTCTTCATGAAAACTAGGATGGTTTATGGTTCAGATGTCTTCATAAAGAATAACAGAGGTGAGCGCGCACTGGTTGTGTTCCTTCAAGATAACCTCTATGAAGAACGATGAGGGTTGTTAAACCTGTCATGTGTACATGATTTTCATTCACAGAAAGGGTGTGGTTTCTCTTCTTCATGAGACACCTCAAGAGTGAATAGCATATATTTAAGGCATAAAAGACCTCTACACATTCTTTACAAACCAAGAATAGAGATGTCCTATTTTTTGAGAAATAAGAGCCCTCCATTTTGTAAATGGAAGCAGCATTCCTCATCTCGGGGATTCTTTATTTATAGGTGAGCATAATATCTTTTTCATGATAAAATCTATTGTGATATTCTCAATAAATTATTTGAAAATCCAAGATACTCAGCATAAAATATTTTAAAATATGTGAAAAAGATTTGCTGAGATATATGATTGTCTTCTTTTCACTTACACGACCTTCTGATTCATGTGCATGCATTGGATGATCAAATGAAATCTACTTTAAAAATTATTCTTGAATCATCCATGATGTTCAGATGAATTGAGAGGCCTCAACAACTTCATTTACTCTCGGCCGATGCAGTTTATTAATGTTTTGTTGAATTTATGAAAATACAATTACATGAATGTTATAGTTAAGTCCATACAACCCACATGAATTTGTTGAGATCATAAATGGTGGTTGGAAGCACTATCCCAGAGGTTTGGCATTATCTCTAGCATACAATGGTGTCTTTTGAGTAATATATTGAAAACGACGTAGTTTCTAGATCATCAGACGATTCATATTCAAACACTCAACACGAGAGATGATGAATGGTGGAGAATAGATCACGAACAATAGTTAAAACATGCAACCAAGATAGTGCATGTGATCAGATGGACGACCATGATTGCGTCTATGTTTTTTAAAAATCCATCGCACATTGAATTGAAATTGCTTACTGAGTGTGGTTTAATTATAATTTCGCCCTACACCATCACCATATTACTTCATCTCTAATCATTGTACCACCTCATACCATGTTGTCCTTGCAGGTGTGCTCTGTGCTTCGTGGCCCATGGCTCACACCGTGGAATGGATTACCCCCATGCGCTCCAGAAGGCTTACACATTTACCACTCGTGCCTCTTATGGGCTGACTCGGCTGGCCTCCCCTAGGCACAGTTGACCCTATGTCCTACATGTGCCTTAGGGTTGAGGCCTCTAGTCGGCTTGCATGGTTGGCCCATATTTTTTATGTTATAAAATTAAAAATTCACTGGTTAATAACCAATATTTCAATACAATATCATGTTCATGGCCATATTTCACTAAGTATATTCTACACCCATGCATTCTTTCCCTTTTCCTCTTATCCTATTCCTTTCAGAACATGAATTCCAAACCACTTTAATCATATTCTTTCATCCAACTATTGATGGATTTCTTCTTCAACTCCTCATGCATTGAAAGACAATGTATGGTACCATTGTAGTAAAAAATTTCTTCGACTTAACACATTTCATGGTCCATGAAGACTGTAAAAGTAAATAATTTAATTTAACATAGAGAATGATCAAGCATGATAATAATGACACCAAACATGAAATCTAATTTCATTTATGAATAATGATTCTCCATGTAATATTATCTTTGTAACAACACCCCCATAGTCAAAGTGGAATTTGATTCAATGATTTCCTTACCTTGAACATATTGACACTTAATTGACAACAAAAGAAACACTATGATATAAAACCGCTCCATTTTTATATTGTTTTTAATATCTCCTAAATACACTTTATAAGAGTGAATATGTGTACCAATATTTCCTCCCCTATATTTGAAATGAAATGAAATGGTTAAGTGGTCACTGTTCAAAAACATGTTCACCTGCCTTTAAAGAATATCTTCTTGAATATTTCTAAGATATGTATGATGTCACATGGTTCACATAACAAAGAGCCTTTATTTAATCAAATCTATGTCTAATTTGACTAACTAGGTGTAGAAAAAAAGAGAGATATGACATAGGTATTCAATGTTGTCCATAAACAACCATGCATGTTAAATCCTGCTCAAAATGTTTCAATTATTATCAAAGGGGTAGGAAATAATTGATATTCCATTGAAATTATAAATAATACATATACTTTAACAAACCTATTAAATAGTAAAAATGAAAATATAATGCTCCCCATATCATCCCATATTCTCATTAATCAAGAAGTCATCATTAATTTTCATGACAAATATAGTTAATAACAAGGGATGAAATTGTGATTGGAATACCTCAAGTTTCAACTTCTAGAGATAATATGATTTTCATGATTTGTCATGACAATATCCTTGATATTAGACCCTTAATATTTTCTACCCCTCAAGGGGTGTTATCCATTTTATTTAACATGGTGGAAAATATCATCAGATAATCTTCAAGATATTCATGTTAATAATCTTCCACTATGGAACATTCCCAGTAATTATAAAATCATGAATAATCAGTCCTACTTGTTTTCTCCACATTGTTCAATCAATTATAATTTTGAGCAATATGTTCACATCAAATTCCATGCAATATAAGAACACATATTCATCAAATGATTAAGGGAATAATATTGAGCACATGTGTGCTTCTTAATAGAAGCAATAGGGATGAAAATTTCCTCTCAACCCCAAAACATCATTCCTTATAGCTATAAAGAGTTTGGTACTCATAATGATGGTTTCTAATTTCCATTTTCTATTATTATCTTTCATTGAAAGTATATACCATTTAATTTAATTCACCATCAACTTGTGTGGATTGTTTAACCTAACAAATTCTAGTAGTTAAGTTGATTCTACTGGTGCATGTTATTCACATTTCAACAACTCCATTTAAGATGGTAAAATAGTTATATGTTTTTATCATTATATCCATTCTTCTTGCACCTTCCACACAAAATATTTGATACACTTGAGTTTTATTGTGTTGAAAACCTCTATGAAATTTGAATTCTTCTTCATGTGGAATTATATGTTTCTCCTTTTCCTTGCCTTTTTATAGTACTTTATCTTCATCTTTTTGTAGTTCTGTAGAAACTTACAATTGATCAGACTCGATAACTGAGCACACCTTCTTAGCATATTCTTGTTTGTCGATTCTATATGGCTTCTTCAATGCTTTCAAGTTAACTTTATTTGGAATTTTATTAAAATCATCATTAGGAATGTATTCAATCCATCATATCTTATCCTAGATTGATTCTCCTTTTAATTTCATCATTATTACATTCCTTTTCAAGGATTGTTTGTTGTGATCCATGGTATGGCCATTCATTCCATAGTAAAAGCATGTTTTCATAGTTGAGATGAAATTGTTGGAATATGGTTTAAACTTATTATTGGGAATAGTTTGTTTCAATATTTTCTTGACTTCATTGTTTTTCATATTCCCAATAGAAGACTTTTCAACTATTATTTATTTATCCGTCATTTGTTTTTGTCCTTTTCATCTTATCAAAATATGGATGATGCATAATTGTTATAATCTAGAACTCACCATATATGTGGAATATTCTACTGCTATTATCAGATAAGTCTTTAAGATATTCAAATCAATTCTTGATAGAAATATTCTAATTTATATTTATGTTATTGTTTAGCTTTGAAGGTTTCTTCATTTCATCATATCGTCTTTTCCCAGAATTTAGGCCTTCCATAATTTTCATACGATGAAACATTATTCCAACAACTATTGTCAAGATGCCAATACTTCCTACAACACAAATAGTATCCAATAAATATCTTTTCTTTTCATGTAGTATTAGACTTTCTAGATTTAGTGATTTGTTGTTTCTTGAATTTCATTTATTTTTTAGATCATCCTTTTGGGAGTTATTTTTATTAATCATTCTAGTACCCATCCTTGAAAATTTTATGGTTGTATCAACATTTCATTCAATCTGTAATGCCCCGACCAAAGTTACCTAGAGTCAGTGTATTATTACATAACATTGGCATGATCACAAGAAAGATCAAATCTCGAAAGACCGATTAGTTTAGTATCCTGGGAAACAATAGATATATTCATAAAGTTTTACATTACATCATAAAAATGAAAACTAAAACAACATAGTATCCATAGTACACACTCTTATCCCCTAATACCATCCCTGCAGGTCATTCATAAATTACTTCTTCACATCCTGGGAAAAATAAAACATAGAAAAGGGGTGAGCTTAAATGCCCAATAAGGATAACAATATAGTATAAATTTTCATAAATAATAATAAAAATTTAAGGAATTGTATAACTAAAAAAATCCTTTTAAACTTGAACTTCAATATAGTATGGAAAAAATAAAATTAAATAATGCCATTTACTTATTCACATGGATATTCTACTAATCGAATAATCACATGCAATATCAATAACCACTTTCATAATGATGGAATGCATAATGCCAGACTATCATAACAACATAGCCAAGGCCTCGTGCCAAGACTACAAATAAGATTTTGTCAAGGCTTTGTTCCATGACACTAGTTTGTCCCATGAGACCTACCGATGCATCGAGGAGATTTAGCGGGCTCCACCCGTCACTTATTAAGTCCAATGCATTCCCATATGAAAAGGTTTAAACATAACATAAACATTCGTATTAAAACTATCATATGAAATGTAAATACTTCATCCATAAACCATGAATGGTATAAAAATAAAACAACCACATTAAAAAATATCACAAAACCTTCAACACAAAATAGAAGTTTTGTATCATAGTAAATCAACTTCAAATAAGCGTAAAATCCATCAAAGGATGTTGACATAGATGAAATCAAAACTCTTTTTAAAGAAATATCTCTTTTAATTTTGAAATAATTTAAGAGTCATATATTTATAAAATAAAACATTTTCTTTGAAAATATTCTTATAAGCTTGTAAGGGATGCTTTGAAGATTTTATAACGGCGGAAAATAGCTGCACCTGCCGTATAAGTTAAAAAAACATTCTTTCCTCAATTCTATCGGAAAGGTTAAAAAGAACCTTGTTTGGAAAATGACGAAAAGATTCCTTTATAAACCACTTATAAAAGTCAACAAGGGTATAAATGAAATTATCCCATATTCTAGAAAATAGTAAAAATGTTTTGAAATACATTTTTAAGAAACATGGATGTGGATGATAAAGAAGTCCCAGTAGATTATTACGTATAGACAACTTCGGATAATGAAGTGATTGAAAAATAAACCCATACCTTGTACTTTTCCTTGGTTGGGGGTAGGTTAACCTCCTATATAATGGTGAAATAATTGTTATTAAATTACTCAAGAATCATATACATTAATATGATATCATATATGATCTTTTAATATTGATTTGTGAATAATATCTTAGAATTATCGTCGTTTCGAGTGTTAACTTACTCGTTTACTTTTATATGTTTTGTTACATAAGACGTGTTTGCTATGGATAGGTTGTATATTATTAATATACAGAATGATATCAAGTCCTTAAATACTATTAGTAATCATCAAATGATAATTATAATTGAATGGATACAATGGAGAATGAATCTCATTGCATTATTTGAGACGATAGTCCGTACGTACGCACGAGCAACAATATCATTCTTTTGATATTAAAATAATATATAATTGGATGTTATATCATATATACAGAATCATTATTATGTTATATTTATTATTTAAATGAATTACACATCATTATTATACCCATCCAAATAATAATTTATTGAATAACAATTACACCACGACGTGGAGACGGTAAGCCGTACGTACGCACATATGGCGACATGTTTTTCAAAGGATGGATAGAGTAATGAATATGGTTGTACCATATTTATAATAATATTAAAGTATATAGGAGATACTGGATTCATTATTTTATAATGGTAAAACAAAGAAAGAAGAAGTGGAAGAAGAAAGGAACTTGAAAAAGGGTGGTGAAATCATTACCTCTTCTTCGAGTTCTTCCTTTTGATTTGATCAAAAGGGCTCCTTAAGTTGGCTTTCTGACTAAAGGAAGGCCTCTAGGATGAAGTGAGTAAAGTTGAGAGAGTATTTGGGAAGAGTTTGGCCTATCCAAAATGCTTTGAAGGTGTGAGTTAATGAGAAGGGAGAGTGCCCTTTTATAAGAGGGGTGAGGGGCACCTTTGGAAAAGCTAGAAATATTATTTTATAATAAATTCATATTCGGGTTCTAATGGTTCCAAAGTGGATTATTTAAAGGTTAAGGTGGGGATGGGTCGAAAACCACTCAACCAATACAATTTAGACAGTTTTGGGTCATTATATTAACCTTATCTTTTAGTTTTAACTCTTAGTGAATTAGTTTGACATTTACCATGTCACTTTGTAATTTTATATTATATAGTTAATAAAATTACTATATACATCCAAGAGACTCCCAATTCGTCCATTAATGATAAACTTATCATGATATAAGTCTCGTGGAAGAACTTTAGATTTTTAATAATTTAATATCAATTAATAATATACTATTTGTTTTAAAAACGCTTTTATGTCAATTTTGACACTATTCAATAATTGATTTTTGTGAAAATCATAACAGAATGATTACTTTCAAAAAAGTTAATTAATTCAATCCTAACATGACATAGTAACCTATAATTTTAGTTTAATTCATAAAAAGTCTCAAATTTTATTTATTTTGGTATTTATAATATCAATTATTTTAAATTTTTACTATTATGGTAATTACTGCATCATCATTGTGTCATAAATAAATTAAAACATTTAATGTCTAAAAATTATAAATAAAATATCATTATGTAGGAAATCATTTTATCTTTCTAATGAATATTTAAAATCTAATTTATCTTATGTATAACCCTATATTAAAAATGTTTTAGTAAATAAACATTGATTTTAACTCTTTTAACTCTTCTTTGAATTAAATAATAATAAATGTCCTAATCTAATCCATGTGGACCTAAATGATAATATCTTATTCCTAAGGTTGTTTTTGGTCGAGATACACTTGTACAATAGAATTATGACATGTGTTAGGGTAATATTAATATCATTTTTACCCTTAATTACCCTATTTACTTTTAACCGTGGTAAATAAAAGTAAAAAGTTACTATTCACCAAAAAATATTTTCATCTCATTGAACCAAATTTTACTACATGATATTAACCGTGTCTCTCAGATTTTTGAAATTCCATTCACAGAAGTGGTAAAATAAAGTTTTATGAAAAATTCAGTTTTTTAACTAGCACTTAGTAGTTTCACTATTCATTAAAAAAATGAAGTTTTTCAGAAAAATTCCAAAAATTCACCCTAGGCTAATTTCGATATTATAAATCCAAAAATGAAGTCCATTTTGAAAAATAAAATTTATAAAATTTCAAAAAGTAGGTATTACTATTCATAACAGCTAGTTTGTTTGTTTGTGGTGTGTTAGAACTCAATGTTCCGTACAACACATGCTATTGCATTATTCAAAGAGAAGCGTACCGTAGAAGCTTGGGGTGTTACATTCTGCCCTCCTTCAAATAATTTCATCCTCAAAATTTCTAGAATACTATCACATGAAAAGACTCAGGTGGTTCTTCATCATAAGTTCCTCGGGTTCCCACGTTGCCTCTTCCATCTTATGGTTTCTCAACAAAACTTTTACCAGATGCATCGTCAAATTTCTCAACACTTGTTCTCTCATATCAAGAATCTTGACGGGCTCTTCGCAATAAGACAGATCGAGTTCCAGTTTTAATTCCTCATAGGTGAGTACATGCGTTGGGTCAGGCATGTATTTCCTCAATAGAGATACGTGGAACACATCGTGAACTTTGGAGAGACTTGGCGCCATTGCTAATCGGTAAGCTACAACCCCAATTCGTTCTAGAATTTCGAAAGGTCCGATGTACCTGGGACTCAATTTACCTTTCTTAACAAAACATATGAATCCCTTCCATGGAGATACCTTCAGGAAAACATGATCACCGACTTGAAATTCCAAATCCATCCTTCGATTATCGGCATAGATTTTCTGCCTACTTTGAGCTGCTTTGATGTGATTTTGGATTACCTTCACCTTTTCCATTGTTTCCTCCACCAATTATGGACCTACAAGTTTTCTTTCACCAACGTCATCCCAACAGGTTAGTGTGCGACATCTCTTTCCGTATAACACTTCATATGGTGCCATCTGAATACTCGAATGGAAGCTATTGTTATAGGAAAATTCTACCAAAGGTAAATATTGATCCCACATACCCTGAAAGTCAAGTGAGAAAGATCTAAACATGTCTTATAAGGTTTGAATAGTCTGTTCTGATTGTCTGCCTGTCTGAGGGTGGTAGGCAGTGCTCAAATGAATTTCAGTATCCAAGGATTTCTGAAGACTCTTCCAGAATCTTGAAGTAAAATGTGGATCACAATATGAAACAATCGATAGGGGTACTCCATGAAGTCTCACAACTTCATTAATATATAGTCTTGCTAGACATTCCCATGGTAGATCTTCTCTTATAGAAAGAAAATGTGATGACTTGGTAAGAAAATCAACAATAACCCATATTGCATCGTTCCTTCTAGGAGTCTTTGGTAGCCCCCTGACAAAGTCCATCGTAATATTGTCCCATTTCCACTCCAGTATGGGAAGAGGTTACATGACTTCTCCAGGATGTTGCCTTCTAGCTTTCACTTGTTGACAAACCATACATCTTGACACAAAATCCGAAATCTCCCTCTTCATCTTGTCCCACCAAAAATGTTCCTTCAAATCTCTATACATTTTGGTGCTCCCAGGGTGTATAGAGAAATTGGAACTATGAGCATCATCCGACAATTACCTTTTTAGATCAGGTATATCGAGAACACAAAGTCTCTTCCCAAATTTCAAAATTCCTTCTTCATACACAATGTCTCTCAATCTCCCATCATTCACACCTTTAATCTTCTTTTGAAATTCTTCGTCATCAGTCTGAGAACTCTTAATCATTTCTAGTAAATATGGTTTGGCAACAATTTGAAAAAGCATTGATGTTTCACCTTCCCTTGTTATTCCAATGTCCATCTTCACTAGATCCATGAAAATTGGATCCCTTTCAATTCTCATCACATTCAAAACTCCATGGTCTTTTCTGCTCAAAGCATCTGTCACCTTGTTTGCTTTCCCCAGGTGGTAGTGTATCGTACAATCATAATCCTTGAGTAATTCAAGCCATCTCCTTTGCCTCATTTTGAGTTCTTTTTGTGAGAAAATATACTTCAAACTCTTGAGATCAGTATAAATATCACATTTTTCACCATAGAGGTAGTGCCTCCATATATTCAAATCAAAGATCATAGCTTCTAACTCAAGATCATGAGTAGGATAGTTTTGCTCATGAATTTTCAACTATCGTGATGCATAGGCAATAACCCTATCATTCTGCATAAGGACACAACCAAGTCCTTTCTTCGATGCATCACTATAAATAACGAACCCATCATTCCCTGATGGTAGAGTCAATATAGGAGCATTGACTAATCTTCTCTTCCGTTCTTCAAAAAATTCTTCACACTCTTTTGTCCAAACAAATTTAACCCCTTTACGTGTGAGCTTCGTTAATGGGTTAGCCAATCGGGAAAAATTCTAGACGAAACGTTGATAATAACCTTCTAAACCAATAAAACTGCGTAGCTCAGTTATACTCATAGGTGCTGACCATTCATGAATTGCATTGGTCTTAGAAGGATCAACAGAGATTAAATCTTTAGAGACAATATGGCCCAGAAAAGAAATCTCCTGATGCCATAATTCACACTTGCTAAACTTCTCATATAATTCATGTCTCCTCAGAGTCTTTAGGATAATGCGCAAGTGATTTTAATGATCTTCGTAGATTTTGGAGTATACCAAGATATCATCAATAAATACCACCACAAATTCATCGAGATATTCCTTGAAAACTCTATTCATTAGATCCATGAATACAGAGGGTGCATTAGTAAATCCAAAAGGCATTACTGTAAACTCGTAATGCCCGTACCTGGTTTGAAATGCTGTCTTTGGAATGTCTTCCTTCTTCACACACAAATTATGGTATCCATATTGAAGGTCAATCTTTGAAATGTATTGAGCTCCATGTAGTTGGTCAAATAAATCATCAATGTGAGGTAGGGGATACTTGTTCTTTATTGTTATATCATTGATCTCCATGTAGTCGATACATAACCTCATAGATCCATCTTTCTTTTTAACAAAAAGAACAGCGGCTCCCCATGGAGAAACACTAGGGTGAAGAAATCCATTATTACTCAATTCATCTAGTTTTTTCTTTAGTTCGATTAATTCTACAGTGGCCATTCTATAAGGGGTCTTTGATATAGGCCTTGATCCAGGAATTAAATCAATGGAAAACTCAACTTCTCGTTCTGGAGGATGTCCAGGTAAATCTTCCGGAAATACATCTACATATTATTTCACAACAGGTACATCCTCTATTTGAACATTCCTTTCCTCACCCACTGTCATTTCATTCTCTTCCTCCCCAATAATTGAATTTAGTTGAGCTACTGGGGGTGGATCTAGATAAGAATTTGGTGGTGATGATTCTCCTCTAAAGATAAGGTGTTCCTTATCATCGTCATTAAAAATTGTAACATCCTTCTTCTTAAAATAAATCTTCGCATCATAGTCCGAAATCCAATCCATACCGAGGATTATATTAAACTCAATCATAGGTATGACGATGAGATCAACAGATAAAGAACATTTATGTGCTCTAATGGGGACTGATTTATAAAAATTTGTTGCAATGATACTTCCCTTAGGAGTTTTAACTGAAAACTCCCTTGTTAAATCAAATTGGAAATATCTAATTTTCTTAGAAAACTGGGAAGATATGAAACAATGCGATGATCCAAAATCAAATAATGCATTTTCTAAACTTGAGGAAACCATTAAATTACTTTCCACCATGTCTTTCGGAGCTTCTACCTCAGCAGTAGTGATAACATAATATTGGCCTTGATCCCTTTTCCTTTTCTAAGGTAATTTCCCCTGATGCTTAAGACATTCATTTTCATAATGTCCCATCTCCCTGCAATTGTAGCACTGAACATTGGTAGCTACCTTCTTCCCTTTGCAATCATGAGATTGGTGGACTTTTTCACCACACTTGTAACATACACCCATTCCCTTCAAGGAAGTACCGGGGTGTTTCTTCCCACATTTACCATAAGATGGATATTCAACATTTCCCTTCATCTCCTAATTTCCATTCCCAGATTGATCAGTAGATATCTCCTTCTCTTGCTTTACTTTAAAGTCATAAGTCTTAGAGAATTCCTTTTCGGTCTTGATAGCAAATGAGACAATATCTTCGTACGATGAGAAGGATTGTGAGACTAATGCTCGATGGAGAAATGGTTTTAACCCATCAAAGAAATGATCAATCTTACTTCTTGGGTTATGTATATAATCTCTAGCATACCTTGATAACCTTGTAAAGTTAGCCTCATACATTGCGACATTCTCATCCTCCTTTTGTCTCAGACTCAGAAATTGCCTTTCCATATCTGCTCGATAGTCACGAGGAAAGTATTTTTCTAAAAACAGATCTTTGAAGTCCCTCCATTCCATATTTGATACTTCATCATCTTCCTTCGTGTTTTGAATCAATTACCACCATTGATCAGCATCTCCAGTGAGGTGGTAAACTGCCATGATATCTTTTTCCCTTTCACTACTCCCCAAAGCCTGAAATATTTTCTCTAGGGAATTTATCCATTGCTCAGCTACTAATGGATTTGTACTCCCATTGAACGTTGGTGGTTGTTGCCTCATGAATCAATCTAACATTGATCCTCCATGCTGTGGATCAGGGTGCTCCATACAGGTAAGGTTATTATTCATAACCTGAGTGAGTTGTCCCAGAATGGTGATTAGCTGATCGGCACCAGTTGCATCACCAGCTCCACTATAATTATCTTGAGCAGGAGGGAAATCCCTACATGGAGTGTGTGCATTGATACAGTTTCTATTTCTTCCACTAGGCACCATTTCTAAACAATGGAATAAACTAGATCAGTTTATGAATCAAAATACATAATCCCATACTTGTAAAACACGTAACATAAATTGAACTATTTAGGGATATAATCCATAATCATAAAAATTTTTTCTTTGAGGAAGTATATACTCATAATCCCTTCATAATGATTTGTAAAGAAAATGAGAGTTATCCTAAGCATATCCCCTGGGAGTGTATAACCAAGAGTGCAGCAAGGCCCGTTGTCGTGCACCAGTTCCCGTTCGAGTCTAACTCAAAGCAGTGTTTTCGGGTTTTACCCCTAGGTACTTCTGTGCCAGAGCCGCCTCTACCTACTCGTATCCATACAGGGATGTATTTCTCGGAAAACTCACAAAATATCTACAATACCAAAATTCTAGGAAGTTCTTCTATAGTAATCTTCAAAGTCCATCTTAAATCTATGTGCTCTAATCAGAGTTTTTCTAAATCTAGCTTCCAAGGTTTGTAATAAACTTCTTCTGATACCAACTGTAATTCACCAACCCCAGTAACCTAGAGTCGGTGCATTATTACATAAAATTGGCATGATCACAAGAAAGATAAAATCTCGAAAGACTGATTAGTTTAGTAGCCTTGGAAACACTAGATATATTCATAAAGTTTTACATTACATCATAAAAATGAAAACTACAACAACATGGTCTCCATAGTCCACACTCTTATCCCCTCATAATATCCCTGTAGGTCATTCATAAATTACTTCTTCACATTATGGGAAAAGTAAAACATAGAAAAGGGGTGAGCTCAAATGCCCAGTAAGGATAACAATATAGCAGAAACTTCTATAAATAAGAATAAACATTTAAAGCAATGTATAACTAAAAGAAAAGCCTTTTAAACTTGAACATAAACATTGTATGGAAAAAATGAAATGAAATAATTCCATTTACTTATTCACATGGATATTATACTAATCGAATAATCACATGAAATATCAATAACCACTTTCATAATGATGGAATGCATAATTCCAGACAATCATAACCACATAGCCAAGGCATCCTGCCAAGACTACAAATAAGATTTTTGTCAAGGCCTTGTGCCAAGACACTAGTTTGTCTCATGAGACCTACCAATGCATAGAGGAGCTATAGCAGGCTCCACCTGTCACATATTAAGTCCAATGCATTCCCATATGAAAATGTTTAATCATAATATAAACATTCGTATTAAAACTGACATACAAAATGTAAATACTTCATCCATAAACCATGAATGGTATAAAAATAACACATCCACATTAAAACATATCCCAAAACCTTCAATACAATATAGAAGTTTTGTATCATAATAAATCAACTTCTAATAAGCGTAAAATCCATCAAAGGATGTTGACATAGATGAAATCAAAACTCTTTTTAGAGAAATATCTCTTTTTATTTTGAAATAATTTAAGAGTCATATATTTATAAAATATAACATTTTCATTTAAAATATTATTATAAGCTTGTAAGGGATGCTTTGAAGATTTTATAATGGCGGAAGATAGCTGCACCCACCGTATAAGTTAAAAAAACATTCTTTCCTAAATTCTGTCGAAAAGGTTAAAAAGCACCTTGTTTGGAAAACGACAAAAAGATTACTTTATAAACCACTTATAAAAGTAAACAAGGGTATAAATGACTTTAACCCATATTCTAGTAAATAGTAAAAATGTTTTTAAGTACATTTTTAAGAAATATGGATGTGGATGATAAAGAAGTCCCAGTAGATTATTACGTATAGACAACCTCGGATAATGAAGAGATTGTGAATTAAACCCTTACCTTGTACTTTTCCTTGGTTGGGGGTAGGTTAACCTCCTGTATAATGGTGAAATAATTTTTATTAAATTATTCAAGAATCCTATACATTAATATGATATCATATATGATCTTTTAACATTACTTTGTGAATAATATCTTAGAATTATCGTCGTTTCGGGTGTTAACTTACTCGTTTACTTTTATATGTTTTGTTACATAAGATGTGTTTGTTATGGATAGGTTGTATCTTATTCATATCCAGAATGATATCAAGTCCTTAAATACTATTATTAATCATCAAATGATAATTATACTTTAATGGATACGATGGAGAATGGATCTCATCGCGTTCATGGAGACGGTAGTCCGTACGTACGAACGAGAGACAATATCATTATTTTGATATTAAAATAATATATAATTGGATGGTATATCATATATGAAGAATCATTATTATGTTATATTTATTATTTAAATGAATTACACATCATTATTATACCCATCCAAATAATAATTTATTGAATAACAATTACACCACGACATGGAGACGGTAAGCCGTACGTACGCACGTATGAGGACATGTTATTCAAAGGATGGATAGAATACTGAATATGGTTGTACCATATTTATAATAATATTACAGTATATAGGAGATACTGGATTAATTATTTTATAATGGGAAAACAAAGAAAGAATAAGTGGAAGAAGAAAGGAACTTGAAAAAGGGTGGTGAAATCATTACCTCTTCTTTGGGTTCTTCCTTTTGATTTGATCAAAAGGGCTCCTTAAGTTGGATTTCTGACTAAAGGAAGGCCTCTAGTATTAAGTGAGGAAAGTTGAGAGAGTATTTGGGCCGATTTTGGCCGAACCAAAAGGCTTTGAAGGTGTGAGTTAATGAGAAGGGAGAGTGCCCTTTTATAAGAGGGGTGAGGGGCACCTTTGGAAAAGCTAGAAATATTATTTTATAATAAATTCATATTCGAGTTTTAATGGCTCCAAAGTGGATTATTTAAAGGTTAAGGTGGGGATGGGTTGAAAACCACTCAAACAATAGAATTTAGATAGGTTTGGGTCATTATATTAACCTTATCTTTTAGTTTTAACTCTTAGTGAATTAGTTTGACATTTACCATGTCACTTTGTATTTTTATATTATATAGTTAATAAACGTACTATATACATCCAAGAGACCCCCAATTGGTCCATTAATGATACACCTATCATGATATAAGTCTCTTCGCCGAACCATAGAGTTTTAGGAATTTAATATCAATTAATAATATAATATTTGTTTTAAAAACTCCTTTTTGTCAATTTTGATAGTATTCAATAATTGATTTTTGGGAAAATCATAACAGAAATATTACTTCTAAAAAAGTTAATTATTTCAATCCTAACATGTCATATTAACCTAGAAAATTATTTTAATTCATAAAAAGCCTCAAATTAAATTTATTTGGGTATTTATAATATCAATTATTTTAAAGTTTTACTATTATGGTAATTACTGCATCATCATTCTATCATAAATAAATTAAATTATTTAATGTCTAAAAATTATAAATAAATTATCATTATGTAGGAAATAATTTTATATTTCTAATTAATATTTACAATAGAATTTATCTTATGTGTAACCTTATATTAAAAATGTTTTAGTAAATAAAATTTGATTTTAACTCTTTTAACTCTTCTTTGAATTAAATAATAATAAATGTCCTAATCTAATCCAAGTGGACCTAAATGATAATATTTTATTCTAAGGTTGTTTTTGGTCGAGATAAACTTGTAAAATAGAATTAGGACATGTGTTAAGGTAATATTTATATCATTTTTACCCTTAATTATCCTATTTAATTTTAACTGTGGTAAATAAAAGTAAAAAGTTACTATTCACCAAAAATTGTTTTCATCTCATTGAACCACATTTTACTACTTGATATTAACCATGTCTCTCAGATTTTCAAAATTCCATTCACAAAAGCGGTAAAATTATGTTTTATGAAAAATTCAGTTTTTAACTACCACTTAGTAGTTTCATTATTCATCAAAAAATGAAGTTTTTCAGAAAAATACCAAAAATTCACCCTAGGATAATTTCGATATTCTGAATCCAAAAATGAAGTCCATTTTGAAAAATAAAATTTATAAAATTTCAAAATGTAGGTATTACTATTCATAATGGCTAGTTTGATTGGTTGTGGTGTGTTAGAACTCGATGTTCCGTACAACACACGCTATTACATTATTCAAAGAGAAGCGCACCATAGAAGCTTGGAGAGTTACACAATCCATATCATCCCAGATTTTATCATAGAACCTATAATTGTAGATGAAACTGAATTAGTAAAAAAATAATTAACTATGTTATGGGATACATTCTTCTTGGAAGATGTTTCCATTGGATTAGAGGATGATCTAGTACTCCTTTTAGAATCATTTTCCCCAATGAAATCTTGAGTGGAAGCATCTCTTCTTCTAGTTGTTTGGTTGGTTCAATATTGAGATGATTGCTGATTCTTCAATTTCACCTCCAGCTCCAATCAATTCATGCTGAGAGAGTTCTTCTCATCCTCAAATGATCTCAAATTACTTTCTCTATTATCCATGACATTTATCATTTATTATTCATGAACATTAGGTAATTATTGTGATGAAATGTAAATCCCTTATACTTTTATAAATTTGACTTCCAGTTGATATCCTTGGACAACCATATAGACTTTGTGAAATTTTTCAAGTGCATGGAAATTTTCTATAAATACAATCTCAAAGAATTATTTCTAAAAGTACTTCCTTTTAATTATTTAGTAACTTAATCAAATCATTCATTGCAAACAGAAATTGTTTCTTCCTTTTCTTTCACATGTTTTGTGAGAGTGATGGACATTCCAATCATCTTAGAAAATTCCTTTTCCATGGAATCATGTTCTTCTCCAAGCTATAATTTTTCATCTTAAAGAACATTGATGCTTTTAGAAATATTTCATTCCACTTATCTTTTAAAATTCTTTAGAAGTTATTTGAGCGGGGACTTATGATCACTGATTGATCTATCATTATCACAACTTGAATTGGCTTCATTAAAAGATTAATAATAATAAGAATAATTATCACATGTTAAGCCTTATATATTAAATTCAGTAGAACGTGTATCCCAATTAGTAGTACGATTCTTTTTCAGCTTCCTTGACTATTTCTTCTCCCTATTGTTTTCAGTCTTTAAAGATATCTCAATTTGAATATTCTCACTCATTTCCTGAAATCTACACTTCAAAAAGAATCACTTGGATATTTTAGAGGTTACCTTTCCTTTGATACCAATTGAAGTTCCCAGATCAGTGTGAAATCACTAAGAGGGGAAGGGGTGATTCGGTGACCCCTTTATCCTTTTTGAAAATTGATTCATTTAAATTAAAATTCTATGGCTAGTTAAGGCCTTGATCCACTATTCTTTTTTCTCTTATCATTACAATGAATGATGCTGTAAATAAAAAGGAACTGAAGACACGGATTTACAATTTTTGGTTGAATGACCTTATCCTTCCTATACTGGTTATTCTCTCCAACATATATTATAAACTATAATCAGATGACCAATGAAAATTGTTGATACAAAGTCACATAGTATCTCTCTTGAGTCCCACATGAGGTTCTTTATACTGCATCTCACAGTGTTACCAGATTCTCACATGCCTTCTCCAAAGTCTCACTAAATACATCTTCTCTTGAATCTCATAGGTTTCTCCTTTCTCTCACATAACATGATAAAAATAACTCCTTTAATTGATTTTGATTCAATTTAGATTGATATTATGATCGTCCACCACGAGCTTTCTAAATTACAATTTCAAATTTATCTATTCATGATTCTTCAATAACCTTTTCTGTGGTCTTTTGGCCTTGCTCAATAATTATGGTCACATATTCTGATCAGTACTTAGTGAAAAAATGCTCGGGAAATTAATTCTTCTTATAATTAAGACCTTTCCTCACTTATGTGTGTGAAAATAGTGCACACAATTTCATCCAGAATGTAAATATGCAATAATGAACTTTCACAATATCATCATTGTCAATCTTTTGGAAAAATCATTCACTGTAAACTCTGATATAAGATCTTCTATAAATATTCCTTGCTTCAGTAATGATTATAATTCACATCATTCATGGAATTCATAGAATCCTAACATATTTTATTTGGATATCTCACTTAACTAGGCTTCATGCATGAGTTTCATGGAATTAAAAACAAATTACCTTGGATATCTCAATTACTTATCACACGTGCATGTGATTATTCATGATTGCATGCATGTATAATGTGTTTCTTGTAATACTAAACACACTATTCACATGAATCAATGGTTTAGTTTAAATGTGTTTGGATCATGCACTGTCCACTCAGTTTCTTCACTCAATATGCATAGACAAAATTTATTCATTAATTTTATGTGTCTTGTATATTTTTATGCATATATTCACTTCAAACTAGAATGGGTGTAGTCCACTGTTGTGATTGTCTATTCACACTCAGGTGTCTCATATAATGAATATGATTTGTATGTCTATCATTCAAAAAATCTCTTATGTTATTTTCACACACACACACACACACGCACTGCCTCTTGTTCTCTTATTTAATTATTTTCACGCATGCACACTTTCCACCTCTAGTTTTCTCCTTTGCATGAAAACACATCCTTGGGCCTCCATAAATCATGTATATGAATGCATGAATCCAAGTTATGCACATCAAAATGCATTCTCCTTCTCTACTAAACATGAACCCTTACAAAATAGTATTTGTATATCATGTTGACAAGAGGGTGTTATCACTCTGTTCGTCAAAATAAGAGGGATCATGGGTCTTTCTTCCTCGTTCTAACCAAGGTGATTCACAAGTCATATGTCTTCATAAATAAGAAAAGGTGAGCACGCACCAGTTGTGTTCCTATGGTATCACCTCTATGAAGCACGAAGAGGGTTGTTAATCCAGTCACATGTACTTGATTTTCCTTTACACCGAGGGTGTGATTTCTCTTCATCACGCGACACATCAAGAGTGACTAACACTTGATGAAGGAATGAGAGATGTTTGATCATTATTTGTAAACTATAAATGGATATATTTTATTTTTTGTGAAATAAGAGCTCTCAAGTATGTAAATGGCAGTAGAATTCCTCAGCTCCGAGATTCTCTTATAATAGGTGAGGATAAGATATTTTTCACATTAATATCCATCATGATATAATCATAAAATATTTTAAAAATTCAACATATTAGGCTTCAAATATTTTCAAATCCACATAAAAAATATTCTATGATATATGGGTGTTTCCTTTTCAAATCCATGACTTTCTGAGCCATATACATGTGTTTGAAGATTCCATGCAATTTCCTTTAAAAATTATAATTGAATCATCCTTGAAGTTCTGATGAATAGTGAGGCCTCTAAATCTTCATTTTCTCTCAACTGATGTGGGTTATTTGTGTTTCATTGTATGCACAAAAATGCAATTGAATTCATGGCATCGTTAAGTCTAGAAGGCCCTCATGTATTCTGTGATTTCATCAACAGTGGTAAGAATCATTATCACAGAGGTTTGGTGTCATCTCTGATTTACAACGGTGTTGGGTGGTTCATAGGTTGAAGACGAAGAGGTTGTGGGATATTAGAACACTCCAGATTCAAACGCACAACATGTGAGCTGATTAATGGAGAAATTAGATCACAAACCATAATTAAGATGTGCGACTGAGATTAAGCATGTGATCAGATGAACGACCGGGATTGCTTCTGTGTTTTTTAAAATACCATCCCACATCAAACCAAACATGCATGTTGAGAAAGGTTTAAGTATCAATACACTCCACTCCATCACAATATTTTTTCCACTCTCTCATGGTATTTCCATGTAACATGTAATCCCTAATTGCGTGCTCTATGCTTTGTGGACCTTGGCCTAGACTATGCATTGGCTTACCCCCGTGCGCTCTATTGAGCATACACACAACCCGCTCATGTCTCTTGTAGGATGACTCAGCTAGACTCCATTGGGAGTGGTCGAACCTATATCCCTCATGTGCCTTGGAATAGAGGATGTTAGTTAGATTTTATGGTTGGACCATATTTTTTACATAATCCAATTATAAATGCACTTGGTTAAAAACTAAATTTGCAATACAATATCAAGTGCATGGCGATCAATAATTTAGTAAATTCGAAACCCATGAATGCTTTCTATTTTCCTCTTCTCATATTCCATTCAGAACATTAATTCCAAATCAATATAATCATTTTCATTCATCTTAAAGTGGATAAATATTTTCATCAACTAAACATGCATTGAAACACATTGCGTGGAAACATTGTAGTGAATTGTGTGTTATCCTTAATACATGTCTTGTTCCTTGAAGATCAACATATGAAATCATATTATATAACATAGAGAATGATCAAGCATGATAAACATGGAAACTAACATGACATCCAATTTCATTTTATGAATAATTATTCTCCATGTGACATTATCATTATAACAACTTCATTGTAGTAAAATTGAAATTCACTTCAATAATTTATTTACCATAAACATATTGACACATTATTGAAAAAAATGCAACACTATGGTCAACAAATTCAATAACATATGGGTATTTAAAGAAGAAGTATATGTCCCAGAATCATATACCTCGAAATCAACTATAGGCCTTTAGAGTATCAGTTCATGTCCCATACTCATATATCAATCAATCACACATATATAACATCGTTCATAGTTAATCAATATTAACCATCTTTTTATCATTTAATTCCATGGATACTATTTTCACTATGATAACAATTAAAGGTTTAACACTTTAATGAAATTGAAAATAATGATAAATTCACTATTAAACATTTCATAATATTTATATCATATAACACAATAACCCATTAAGGTTGTGCCAACCATTTAATAAAAATTATTTTCAATTAATTCATAATCACATTAATTGACCAATTGGAAAATCCATTAATTTAACCAATTTTATATTCCAGATAACCCAAAGGTTCACACAACATGTTATTAACTTGAGTTAAAATAACATACAACTGTAACAACCCACATTAATAACAACAATCCCACCCTCGGTATAATGAATTTACTATTCAAAATAGGTTAGATACCCTAATGTATGAGATATTACCAAATCCCAAATCAACCGATTCTACTATCATCTATTATGATATTTTATGTCAAAAGAAAAGAAATGAAAACCTCCTTTGAAAGAACATTGTAACATCTTGATCTAGGTTCCACACAATGGTTCCCTGATATGATAGGTAAAATGACCACATGCGCACCTCCCCATAAGCTAGAGGATGCCGACTAGCAAGGAAGGTCTAATATATATCATGGGGAGACAATACCATATTTATTAAAGCCTCAGAACATTGAAAATAAATAAACAATATCCAATTGTATAACCAAAATCAGTATAATATCAATCACACAAGATAATTAAAATAGGAATAAAATATTCAAAAATAAATTAGTTGATATTTGATACCAAATGCATGTTGTGCGTCAAATAAAATACCAAAATAAAGTCACACAGATTCTCCCAAGCAGTTCCTGACACAAATATAGTTTCCCTAATCCATTATCCATCCAAACTAATTCATATAACATAAGGATATTGACCTTGTACAATATGAAAAACCTGACATCTATTCATATATTAATATAGCATCCCAACTAGGGTGTGATTATAACTTAATAGGCCACCACAAACAATGTCTAAAACAAAATCCAGTCAATAACAGTTTATGATGATGTATAAATACTAATGAATAGAAAATATGGTAAAATTTTTATATATTTAATTATTATTTATTTAAAAACATATACCCTAGGTTCATGAGGACCCCAAAAAAATCAATACCTTCCTCAACCCATGAAAGAGTCTCAACCATATCAAATAATGAATCAAAATTCAATAGATCATTGTATTTCAATATCCATATCATTTAATTTTTTATATCATGGATACCTTATACTATATTCCAATGCCATCATTTTTGGCCTATAAAACCATGTCAAGAGCACCATGAGTATTTGGAGCATCAGTTACTATCTCATACACTATATATTCAACAATCATATATAGGTATTTGTAGAATAAGTATGTGTCTCGAAATCACATATCCTAAAATAACATATGGGTATTTTGAGCATCATCATGTTCCTAACAATCATATATTAATCAATAACACATATATCACATATATCACATCAATCATTTTTAATCAATATTAACCCCATTTTATCATTTCACGTCATGGATACCATTTCAATTATCAAAAAAATCATGGATCATGACTTCAATCACATTGATTAATATGAGCACATCCCCATTATACCATTTCACAATATTTAATTCATATAACCCATTAAACCATTAAGAGTACGCCACCAATATCATAATTTTAATTGAATTTTTTTAATAACATTAATTGACCAATTAAAAAATCACACCAATTAAAAATTTTAACATTCCCCATATCCCATAAATATATTAATCACATAATTTCAATAATTTAAAGTTTAATTAATTAATCCTATTAATGATGTGTTAGAAAACCTAGAAAATTCTTATTTCAAAATTACATAAACACCATATTAATTGAAACTATGGGTTTTAAATTTAGACCACCTTACTCAATATTGATAAAAAATGCTCTCCAATAGAATACTCTAAATGTCCCGAAAAGATCAATATCACGAAGAAGAAAGAGATCTAGAACCAAATCATAAAAAAAGAACAAATATAACAACAATAAAAAGCCTTGATCCAAACTGATTTTAATAGAAGATATAAAATTACTGTTTATTCGGAAATATGATCATGAGAGTGAGAAATCTAATTGGGAAGAAAACACATACCAGAAGTGGTGCATATTCATCAATCCAAACATAAATTCATTACGAATGGTGTTCAATATCCCTATAAATCCATCAATGAGCATCCAAGGTTTAATGAAGAGTTTTTAGACTATGTCAGTTCAAATTGGGGTTAATTCCATCATGTTTAGTAATTTAAAATAATATTTTGAAAGAAAAATTTCTCGTACGCACAGTTTCCATGGAAGGGGTGCACGAATTGCCCAAACAGCGCACCTAACTGTGTACCTCCTCTTAAGGGTCACTCAGTTAATAATAATATGGTGAAAACTCTAACAAAAAATGTGCTAACGATGTGAATTTCTTCTGTTTGGGATCAAATATTTTACTTGCCTAGCCATATAGTTTGGGAAAATAGTGCGCTAATGGTGTACTTCCCCTCTTCCTTCCAAGATTCTCCAATTTCACTCTACAACTCACCAAAGTTAAAACCTATATAGATTAACCATATAACGGGTAAATTTGTACAGGTAAATGATCCTAATAAAAATATAGACAATTTCATTATCTTACACCATCGAAGGGCGATAAAGGTACAATGCCTACTGCAAGCCTAAATGATGTCCTGGTTAATGTGAATTTTTTTACAAAATGATTTAAATGATAAATATCAAGTTAATAAAATAAATTTAGGAGAATAGTGATATTTAAAGAGACATTTTGTTGGGTTGAATTACGTATTACCGATATTTTTAATTTAAATGATCAATTACTATGAATGCTATTATGTTTTGGATAAGCAAGCCAAATGGTTTTAAGAATAGAAATTTTTTAAACGGATTAAGGTAGACTATGGATATTAATATTGAGGTATTAGATATTGATGTATTATATGGTATGAATTTTTCCAACTATTAAGGTTTTAGTAAAGAGAGGAGTGATAAATTATTATTATTCTTAAGATTACATGATCTGTTAAAAAGTAATTTTAGATCTTCTAGAATGAATAACTTAAGTTATTTACTCGTTGTTTGGAGTAAAATAAAATTTTGTGATGTAAACAGATTAATTGAAAAAAGTATACTCATCAAGTAAGTATATTTACTTACATTATTCATCTAGATGGTAAAATGTTTTCTCATTTAATAGAAATAGGTCTTGAAACATAAATATTATCATAATATCTTCATATCGGAGGATTCAATTTCAATATAAGTTATCATATAATTAAAAAATTTTACTTCATTAAATTTAAATTAATCAATCATCTTATTGTGATAAACGACCTATATCACAATCGATAATTATTTACACTTTTCTTCCAAGTTCATATCTTCACTTTTCAAAAATATTACCCTATTTGGAATCCTAGTAGAGGTTGTTATAGATTTCCTACATGCATTTATTTCTATTTTATTAGGATATATTTTTATAAATAATTTTTATGATGTTGGTTTATTAAAAAGGTATATTAAAATTTGAACCCATTGATTACTGAAATCCAAATTATAATTTCAAAAACGCATTTTATTTAATGGGGTAGAATGTGACTCCCAAAGATTTTTAAATAATATAATTACTGACATTAGGGTATATAAAATGAAACACTAAGATTAGATGATAATTTATAACACCGTGACATTGGGATATATTTATTTTTAGATTAAAATAATTTTATTAGATATCTTATAAGACACAACAACTAGTTTTAATGAAACTCATTATACTATTAATAATATTATTCAAAATGGACTATAAATACATATCCATTAAATATGGTTGTATAAATAGGAATAATAATAAGATGGAAAAAATATTAATAGTTTATATAATGAAAATAAATTTATACATAAGTGCATAAAATTATCGTATGGTATTTATAGGCATAAAAATATTTTTCCTCAATAAATAGATTTTAATTTATTTTTATGAAAAAAATAAAAACTAATTTGACCATTTTATAAAATATATTTGAAAATATGAAATCTCTTTTTATATCTAAATAATGATACTAATATAGGGTGATGTTTCTGGATTTTTTGAAACTTATTAATTTTTTAGTTCATAGTGAAACAATATTGATTTTCAAAAAATTGTACACTGTTTTTTTAATGAAGTCCCATTATTATTTTAATTTAATTTTTAATAAAAACATTAATAATTAAATTATATTCAATAAAAATAATTCATTAAAATAAAATTTATAATTTAATTTTTATATGTTTACTATTAAGATTAAATGTTCTTTTTGTTTTTCTGAAAACTCATTTAAAGTGTATAATGATTCATCATTTTAATTAATAAAAAAACTACTAAAATGAAATGATATAAATGTAATTTGTAGATTATAAATATTGGAATAATAATTTAAATTAACTAAATAATTATATCTTTTCATATATTTTTCATAAGATCATATTTTCCATAAAAAATAATTCTTGAAAACAATTTTTTCGACACATCTACTGGTATAATCATAAATTAATTTCTACCATGCCTTTGGGTTGAATATAGAAAAATAGATTCCATATTTAGAATCAAAATAATTTATATTTTATATTAGTTTGAAATTATTTTTTACCATAATGAAGAGAGAATACATTAAAAAATAAATATTTTCATTAAGGGAAGAACGTGTTTTTTGGGATTTAAAATAAATTGATACGGGTTAAAATGACCTAAAAAATTGTCTAATTTTTATTTTATGGACTTATATAAACCATTTAATATATAGGTTTCTAAATTTAGATATTTTGGAGCACTGTGTTATGATATGAATGTTGGAACACTTTACTCTTTTCAGAAATACCACGTTTGTCATCTCCCCCAATTATAAAAGGCATCCCCCTCTCCTCCCATCTTCACACATCAAAATACCATTGGTTATATCAATATACGAACAAATAATAAATATCACTACCTTAATCATGGATGCGTTTTTTAGATAGAAATCATTTATAGGAAGAATTTATGTATAAACCTAATGGGGCTCTTCGATGAAGATGTAAAATTTATTACATGAGTTTTTATTTTATTTCCTCTTCCACCTCTCTAAAATATTAATATTCTATTAAATTATAACAAAAATAGTATCTCATATATAAATATAATTTATAATTTTAATTTAATAAAATATATCTATCTCTACATCCATCAAATGGGAAACAAAACCATCGATCGTACATATGAAGGATTACCACATCGTAAGCTTATGTAATTCATTTTCCATCAACACATTTAAAGGATGGAAATTAAGATTAATTTTAAAAAATTCTATGTAATTTATAAATTTATAATAATTTTTTAAATTTTATATGACATATAGCTTCTTACTTCCATTCCATGAGGGGATACATTAACATTGCTCCTGTGAATGGAAATCTACTCCCTCATGAAGGGATGTGATTCATTTTTTTGGAAATGACATTTATGCTCACGAATGACCTACCGTCTCCATGAACGATGTAATGATTTTTTAACACCAATATTAATTAATTAATCCAAATACTTTTATAATGAATATATATTAAATTTATATAATGGTTTAAATTCAAAAAATTATTTTACCCTAATCAAAGACAAAGGATATTAAATATTAAATCATAATATATAATAAAAATAATGTTGTTATCAACCGGAAAATTGTTTTAATAAGGAATTATTAATAAAATGGTAATAAAATGTCAACCCTAAGTCATATATCATATAATAAACATAATTATGGTTCAAGAAATATATTATAATAAAATTATATTAATTAATGATGAGGTTCAAACATGTATGAAGGAAGTTGAGACATAAGTTAAAAGATTCTTTTATCAATTTCATTTCATTGGGTAATAAGACAAATTTTTTCATTATATTATTCTAATATTATATGAGAAATTAAAATTGTATTGTTTATTTGGTTTTTACACTATTAATTTTATGAAAATAAATTTGTAAAAAATAACCACTTATTGTATTAACTCTGACCTAAATGATATGGTATTTTGAAGGGTTTATCATGTAACATTAACGTATATGAGACATGCACCATATTGACCAATTAATCATTTTTAGTGTATATAATAACCATATGGATAATTATTATCATGAAAGAATTTTAATTCAAGGTATTTAATAATTCATTTGATTATATTTCCGTTATAAGGATTATGATTCAACAGTTTGAAAAGTTGTTAGGGTTTGTATCACAATACTAGCATTACTCAGGTTTATTTTTGTTTAACTATCCTTTGGGGGAAATATTTGAAATTTATATCCTAAAATATTTTTATATTCATATACTCTAGTTTTTTATGACATTTTCCAAGAAACCATGGAATTTATTTGATATTGTTTTAATAAAATTAATGAGAAATGTTTTTAAGAGGAGTAGATTTCATTTTTCACTTTCCTCAAAAATATATTTCATCCATATCAATGATTTCTAAAAATGTTTTCAAAAATGTTTTTAATATTATATTATTAATTTGAAAATTATTCTTTATCCATGGTTTAATTCATAAATTTTTTTTTAAAATTAATCTTCATATCGCTTTCCGAACAAGGCACTTTTAATCATTTTTAAAAAATGCTATAATGGAATATTTGTTTTAATGTGTACCTGATGATACATATTTCATGAATTCATAGATATTAATTTCCAACAATAAAACTCTATATCTTTTCAAGGACATTTACTATGAAAATATTATCCTGAATGTTTTTGGAATTTTAGTTTTTTAAATGTTATTTTAAATAGGAGAACGGTTATTTTCCTCATGAATTTAATTAATATTTTCAAACATATTTTAATCAATGAAAACAACCTTAGAAGAGATGTATTATATTTTAATTATATATATATATATATATATATATTTCTCCCAAATTTTAATTTTTAATTATCCCTCCTTTTATAGGATAATATATACTTTATGATCATTTCACAAATTCCTTCGTTGTGAAATTTCCTTTGATTATGATTTGGAAAAATAATATTCACCCCATTTTCTATCCATATGTAATTATTATACTATTACTTGTAATTAATTTTTTATGTGGAACACGTAGATAATGAACATGATATGATGTTTTCATCCATATATATCCCAAAGATATTTGGTTGTGTTTTAGTCTCATGAGTTGTCATGTATAGGACTTTGGAGTAAACCAAATATATTTTTGGGAATTTCTCAATGATGTGATATTTTCTTATTAGATAACCATGAATCAGGTATATGGAATGAAAAATATTTCTTCTACATTTCCTATGATTATATTATTGAATCCCACCATTTTATTACATAATTTATTATTAAATTTTATAAACAGAGGAACTTTAAAGTCTAGTGTCTTGTAAATCATTAACATAATACATGAAAACAATATAAAAATTATTATAATCCACTTGTAAGGATTTTTCATAGGTTCATTATAAGTAAAATTAAATCATCTTATAACCTGGAGACATACATCAATGGATAGTGTGAGCAGAATTCCCAATAAAGAAAGCAAGGGAATCAGTTTACTTGTGATATCAATAAGAACTTGATAAAAACATAAAGACATGAGCAATGGAAGTATAAAAATATCATAATGAAAAGAACATGAATCATAACTTGAATATGTGGCTACAACATTTCATATAGACATTCATGAATATATCACCAAGGTTCAACCCTGAGGATTCATAAAACTTTACTAAGTTTATTAACCATGGTATCATGAAACATGTCATATCTAGAGAAAAATTCTTTAACCAATTCATTGGAGCAATATCAGGGCGAACCCATAAAATTTATTAACTTTAATGTGAACCACATAGATTATAATCCTACATTTCATGAATAACCTATATAGAATAAAAGAAATGGGTTTCATTTAAAAATCATGACGTTTTAAAAAGTAATTTAAAATAAGATCATTATGTCATTTATAACCAATGAAAAGGGAGTGAGGGATATGTTAATGTAAGCTATAGAATAAAATATATCATTTTTCTGTATTTGTGAATACCCATAGAAACGAAATATGTATGAGTATTGAAAAAAAAATAAGAGAATTTCTTGAGAGAAATAGAGAGAAATTTGAGATGAAATTTTTACAGCATAACATCTATATACCTTGGTTTTTGAAAATAAAAAAAAAGATAGGGGACAAGGCTCCACCACTAATAAATAAATAATTTTATTTTAGGGGTATATAATAATAATAAATAAGATTATTGTATGGTTATTTGAAGGAAATACCATATGAAAATGAAACATGAAGTAAGAAAGAATATGTGATTTGTTTTATAAAAATTCGGCATCATAACAACAACACTTAACAATTAAAAAAATAAATTTATGTGAGAAGAAAGAGTTTCTCATCATTTTGATATGAAATGGATAGTAATAATGATATAGGAAAACATACCCCCATATAATAAAATGGAAACTAGATGACATAACATAAAGGTAGTCATGACTTAAAAGAGGTGGGTGAAAAGATCCCTTACCTTGAAGAGTAACTTTGAAAACATGAAGGTCCATACAATGAGAGTCTTCAGGGACCCTTGAGAGGATTAAAAATACAGGAGGCCAGATTTTGGATGAATTTAAAAGTCATTTAGTTAAGAGGAATTGGGATCTTGGGTGGTTTTATAGTGGAAAATCGAGAGAATTGTTTATTATTTAGGTTTGGGACACCTCACATTAAACTAAACTAAACCACGAACCAGACCATTGTTTTTGTCCATGGTTTCTACCAAAGAGGAGTGAAAAAAAATATCTTATATTTTCAATGGCCTAAAATCTTAAAATAACAGGGTTTCTTATGTGGATGTGTGTTACACTCTCAAGGAAAACAATTTGAAAAGACAAAATGTTATATAAGTCCTGGAGGTCCACTAAGGATTTGTAAAATATATCAAAAAAACACAAAATAACATTATTTTAATGGTAAATTATATATTGTCCGAACATATAGTTAATATTATTTTATTACATCACTATTGGGTCTTTATGATGCCATTAAACACATTATATATTTATTCGGTATTTAATTTCTACCCGAATATTTGACTGTCTTAGAAAATTATGAAAAATTCATCTTTGGATAATTTCGATGTCCTAATTCTGTAAATAATATTAATTTTTTTTAAATAATTTTATAAATATGTTGATTTTCACTTTTAAAATAAAAACTTACATTTATCGAAAATTCACGGGGTTTGACAAAAAATGGCATTCAATCCTTAATAAAAATTACAATTGCATTTATTATATTATACGCTCATTAATATTTAATAAAAATTAATTTAAAAATAATAATAATATTTTATTAAAAAAATATTTAATTCAAAAATCCATTAATTCATCAAAATAGATTTCTTAGTTGAATATTTTACTAAAAAAACAATTTCTACTATAAAAACTATTTACAAAGTAACAATATTAAAATGAAAGTACATTCATTATTATATAAAAAAAATACTATACATAATCATAGTACTAGGGTCATGTCACATAACCCCTTAAAACACCCGCATAAGACCTTAGGGTATGGTGTGCGATGGTGAAAGACTCTTGTGGTGGCTTGGATAACATCGCTCGAGTGGTAATCTCTATCAACATCCACTTATCCCATAGGCGGTTCCACTCAAGAATAATGTTTTGAAGCTCAACTTGGACTTGGTCATGAGTGAAACCCAAAGACGCAACCTCCTTTCCAAGCTCTTATAAATGGGCTTCAAATTGGGCAGGTATACTAGATGAGGCCATTACATCCTTTATCTGAGAAAAAAGGATTGCGTAAAGCCCTATATTTATACTAATCATGTGATCACTATTCAATGTCTATAATAGAAATAGTCACAATTCTTAATGGTATTTTAAAATCCAAATACATAAAACAAAATAAGTGCATATATTTTATAACCATTTCGCATATTTATTTAGATCAAGAAGAATTTTCATTAACAAATGTTTGGGTCGTTACAATCTTGCCCCCTTAAGAAATTTCTTCCCCAAAATTTTAACCCATACCCTAAAATTAGAAAAGGTGTGGGTACTTCTACCTCATAGAATCCTCCAGTTCCCACATGGATTCTTCTCATTTCGGGTTCTTCCACAACACCTTAATAAGGATGGTAGTATTGTTGCATAGAACCTTTTCTCTACAATCCAAGATCTCCACCAGCTGCTCCTCATAAGAGAGGTCATGTTCCAGTTGTAACACCTCTCAGTTTAGTACATGTGAAGGTTTAGGTATGTACTTCCTCAAGAGGGATACATGAAAAACATCACAAGCATGCGAACGATTTCAAGGAAGTGCAAGCCGATAGGACACTGATCCCACACAATCAATGATTTCATAGGGGCCAATGTACCTTGGGTGACAGTTTCCTTTCTTCCAAAACCTCATGACATTATTCTGAGGTGAAATCTGAAGAAGGACTTTGTCACCCAAAAAAACTATAAGTTACTTATACGGTTGTCGGCATAGATCTTTTCTTAACTTTGAGTATCCTTAATGTGATGCTGGATGTCGTGGACATTTTCTATCATCTCTTGTACAAGATCAGGCCCAAGATGCATTCTCTCACCAGCTTTACCCCAAAAAGTAGGAGTTTTACATCACTTCCCATATAGAGCTTCATAAGGTTCCATTTGAATAATCGAGTGGAATCTGTTGTTGTAAGAGAACTTAACTAAAATGAGATGTTGATCCCATCCAACTTTAAATTCCATTGAGGTTGTTCTCAGCATGTCCTTGAGTGGTTGAATATTCCTTTCAGATTGGCCATCAATATGGGGGTGATAGGCCGTACTGAAATTCAAATCACTGCTTAGAGCATGTCAAAGACTTCTCCATAATTTTTATGTGAACCTTGGATCACAATCAGATACAATAGAAAGTGTAACTCCATGCAGCCTTACCACTTACTTCACTTAAATCCTGAAAAGTCAATCAATAGAGAAGCCTTACTAAATGGAGAGAAAATGGACAGTCATGGTTAGATGGTCCACAACAACCCATATCACATTGTTTCCTTTGAAAGTTCTTGGGAGACCAGTGACGAAGTCCATAGTGATATTGTCCCGCTTCCATGTTGGTTTGGGTAGTGGTTGAAATACCACTGTAGGAAGTTGTCTCTCTGCCATCACATGCTGACATACTAGGCACCTTGATGTGTAGACATCAATCTTCCTTTTAATATTATCCCACCAAAAATGATCCCGAAGGTCCCTATATATTTTTGTGATCCTAGGATGTATTGAGAAAGTAGAGCTATGGGTTTAATCCATCTGATCCTTCTTTATTTATGGAATATATGGAACACATAGTCTTGTAAGAAATTTCAATAATCCTTCTTTGTCAATATTGAACTCAGGAAACATCCCATCCTTTATAGCCTCAAACTTATTCTGTAACAAAGGATCTTTTTTCTGAGCTTTATGTGTCTTCTCTAGTAATGACGGTTGAGAAATGATTTGGGTTAGGGTTGATGATGTCCCTTCCCTCATAATTCCCATGTCAAACTTTACTAGTGCTTTGATCAAAGGATTTTTTTTAATTCACATCATGGAAAGAACAACTTGGTCTTTCCTACTTAATGCATCAGCAACATTGTTTGCTCTTCCGGGATGATAATGAATTGAACAATAATAGTCTTTAAGAAGTTCCAAACATCTCATTTGTCTCATGTTCAATTCATTTTGTGTGAAAATATACTTCAAACATTGATGGTCTGTGTATATATCACATTTCTCCCCATAACTATAATGCCTCCATGTCTTCAGAGGAAAAACGACTTCAGCTAGCTCCAGATCATGCGTAGGATAGTTTTTATCATGATTCATCAACTATCGAGATGCATAAGCAATGACATTCTCATTTTTCATGAGGATGCACCCATTCCCTTTCAGTGATGTATCGCTAAAAATAATTAATCCTTCTCTACTTGATAGAAGAGTTAACACAGTTGTAGTAGCCAATCCCTTCTTCAGCTACTGGAATATTTCCTCACACTCATTTGTCCGTATGAACATGATTCCCTTTAGATTTATCATGGTTAATGGATTAGAAATCCGTGAAATGTTTCTCACAAACCTCCTATAATATTCCACTAAACCAAAGAAACTACGAATCTCAGTTATTGTTGTAGGATGAGGCCACTCTGCTACAACTTTTGTCTTTGTAGGTTCTACTAATACTCCTTCATTGGTAATAATGTGCCCAAAGAAATCAACTTGTGGTAACCAGAATTTTTATTTTCTGAACTTTACAAAAATAATCTCCTTCCATAGAGTTTGAAAAATAACCCTCAGATAATCTTAATGCTCCTCACGAATTTTGGAATATAGCAGAATATCATCAATAAAAAATTCCACAAAGTAATCATGGTATTCCTTAAATATTCTATTCGTCAAATCCATAAAAATATTTGGTGCATTAGTCAGTCCAAAGGGCATAAAAACAAACTCAAAATGCCCATATCTTGATCAGAAGGTAGTTTTTGGAATATCTTCTTTCTTCATGCTCAATTGCTGATAACCAGAACGAAGATCAATCATAAATAAGAATAGATCCAAAAGTAGTTGGTAAAATAAGTCATCAATTTATGGAAGAGGGTATTTCTTCTTTACTGTAATCCCATTCAGTTCTCTATAATCAATGTGTAGCTGCATCAATCCATCCTTCTTCTTCACAAAGAGAACTTGTGCTCCCCAAGGAGACACACTTAGTCGGATAAACCCCCTATTCAAAAGATCTTGGGGTTGTTTGTTTAATTCATACAACTCCACATTTTTAATTCTATTTGGGATATTTGATATCAGATGAGATCCAGGTACGAGCTCAATGGAGAACTCTACCTCTCTTTCTGGGGGAGGTCCGGGTAACTCCTCGAGAAATACATCATTGTATTCCTAGATGATGGGGAAATTTTATATCCTTAATCTATCATCTCATTCTTCTTCTTCACTAATAAACTCCATAAAGAAGGATATATGGGGTTCCTCTAGACGATGATCAGTTTGAGATATCTCTCCTTGGAAGATATCTATTAGTTTTCCATTAAATACTAATAATATTTCTTTACTTATGCATTTTATCATAGAATTATACATTGAGAGCTAGTCCATCCCTAGTATAATATCAAATTCCAACATGGGAATGACTACTATATTTACGATAATATTGTTCTCACCAAAGTAAATACCAGATTTTCTAATCACTGACGATGCTTGGATAATCCCACCATGAGTATTGAATGATAAATATACTTTTAAAAAATGAGGGTTGATTCTAAATTCATTGCAAACTTGGAAGAAATAAAGGAATGCGTAGAACCAGAATCAAACAATGTTTTTGATATCTTTGTGAGAAAAACAAGAGTACCTACTACCACATCATTTGGAGCATCAACTTCACCTATTATGATAGAAAAAGCAAGACCGTGATCCCTTGTTCTTTGCTGATGTGGATGGTGGTTCCCCTCCATTGCCCTCATATTTGGACAGTGATTGGAAAAGTTACCATGTTGTCCACACATAAATCACAAGACATCAGGTAGGGCCTACACCATTTTCCTCTTATCATTAGTGTTTGGAATTTGAGGTTTCACCTCACTATGAAAATTCCTTGCAATATGGTCATATCTTAAACACTTGTATAATCTCCTGATCCTGAGTAGGATGTTCCCTGAATTATTCTTTTCACATTTATTACACGTGGGAAGTTTCACTTTCGTTCCACCTATTCCTTGAACAAAGGTCCTACCTAATATGGGCTCCAATGATCTCTTCTTGTCATTTGATTTATGAGACCACTGCATCTCACCAAACATCAGCTCGACTTCGATCGCACTCTGCATGATCTCCTAATAGCTATCATTGTCTCGATTGGCTAGATTCTTCCGTAGATGAGGTCTCAGTCTGCTGAAGAATATATCAACCTTGAAATTTGGATCCATGAAAAAGAAAGAGGTATAACATGAAATCCTTTTGAAGTTCATCTCGTAGCTTCCCACAGATTCATTCTCCTTCAGCTTTATCTTGAGAAACTCCTTATCCATTATTGTTCTCATCGATAGAGGGAAATAAATTTTGAAGAATATCCTTATGAACTTTTCCCACTACATATCCTCAACTTCCACTCTTTTCCAGGTGTTTTTAATTAGTTCCCACCACTGATCAACTTCTCTTTGTATGTGATAGACATCCAGGGTAACCTTATCTTGTTTAGAATAATGGAGCACAGAAATGATCTTCATGATATAGCTGATCCACTATTCAAAAATCAATGGATCAGTTGATCCACTGAAGGACGGTGGTTTTTGACACATAAAGGATTAAACTGAAAGTTGTTCCCTTCATGGTGAGATTGGTCTCTCGGCATTATTCAAGTTATTTCCCATAACTTGAGTTAGTTGGTTCATCATTCACATGAAATTTTCCTTTCTGGCTTCAATTAGAGGGCTATCAGCGCATGGTCCATTGCAGTCACCATATTCAGGGTTCCTCCTATTTCCATCCATTTTATAAAAGAATAAAAATATAGTGAGAAACATATTTTATTTAAAAATATTGTAACTATAAAAGATTTTATGTCTTTAAACTTTATTCTTAAACAATTACATTTCTCTATAATCCCTTCATAATGATTCATAAAAATCATGAGATTAACAAAAAATATCACCTGGGAGTTTCATAACCAAGAGTTCCTCAAGGCCTATTGTTGTGTACCAAGATACCCTAGTTCAAGCCTGAAACTCCTTGATGGAGTATTCACTCATAGGTACCTCTGTTCCAGAGCCGCCTCTACCTACTCGTATCTAGAAATGGATGTATTTGCTTGATAAACCACTTAATCAATACTCACCAAAATTCCAGGAAGTTTTCCAATATTATTAATTTTTTATAGGATTCTTCCTAATGTTTTCAAATCCTAATGTCCATAAATAACTAAACTATCCATTGATACCAACTATGGAATCCTGACTTTTTGTTACATAACTTTTCATTACATTTTAAAAATAGAGGATCTTTAAAGTATAGTGTCTTGGAAATCTGCAACATAATACATGAAAACAACATAAAAATTTCTTCTATTACACATGTAAGGATTTTTCATAGGTTCATGCTATGTACAATTATTGCAACTTATAACCTGGAGACATACATCAAAGGAAAGGGTTAGTAGAAGGCCCTGTAAGGAAAGTAAGGGAACCAGTTTACTTGTGATATCAATAAGAACTTGATAAAAACATAAAGACATGAGAAATTGAAGTATAGGAATATAAAAATGAAAATAACATGAAACATAACTTGAATATGTGGGTACAAAATTTTATTTAGACATTCATGAACATATCATCAAGGTTCAACCCTGAGGTGTCATGAAAATTTACCATGGTTATTCACCAAGGTATCGTGAAATTTGTCATCTCTATAGATAAATTATTTACCCAATAAATTGGAGTAGTATCAGGGTTTACCCTTAATTTGACTTTAATTTCATGTAAGACACATAGTTCATAATAAAAAATTTCATTAATAACCCATAGAGAACAAAAGAAATGGGTTTTATTTCATAATCATGACGTTTTAAAAAGTACTTTAAAATAAGATCGTTATGTCATTTATAACCCATGGAAAGGGAGTGAGGGTTATATGTATGTCAAATCCAGAATTAAATATATCATTTTTGTGTATTTATGAACACACATATAAATGATATAGTCTGGGTATTCACAAAAATAAAACATGATAATTTCTTTAGAGAAAGAGAGAGAAATTTGAGAGTAAAGATCTGCAGCATAACCACTATATAACATGGTTTTAGAAAACAATAATAAGAGAGGGGACAATGGTCACCCAATGATAAATAACACATTTTATAGTAGGGGTACAAAATAAAAAGAAATAAGATAATTTTATGGTAATTTAAAGGAAATACCATATGAAAATGAAACTTGAAGGAATAGAGAATAGCGATTTATTTTACGAAAATTATCGAAAATTCATGGGTTTTTGACAAAAATGGATTTCAAACCATAATAAAAATTACATCTACATTCATAAAATTATACTTTCATTTATATATAATAAAAATTAATATAATAATAATAATAATAATAATATTTTATTAAAATATTATTTAATTCAAAATTCCATTAATTCATCAAAATAGATTTCTTAGTTGAATATTTTACAAAAAATACTATTTGTGCTTTAAATACTATTTACAAATTACCAATAATAAAATGAAAGTACATTCATTATTATATAAAAAAACACTGTACATAATCATAGTACTAGGGTCTTGTTACATAAACCATTAAAACACCCGGATAAGACCTTAGGGTATGGTGTGTGATGGTGACAGACTATTGGGGTGGCTCGGATAACATCGTTCGTGTGGTAATCTTTATCAACTTCCACTTCTCCCGTAGGCGGTTCCGCTCGAGCTTAACGTATTCAAGCTTGACTTGGGATTGGTAAAGAGTGATGCTCAAAGTCACAAACTTCTTTTAGAGATCTGATAAATGAGATTCATACGGGGCAAGTCAACTAGATGAGGCCATTGCTTCCTTTGTTTGAGTAAACAAGATTTGTTAAATCCCTATATTTAAACTAATAATGTGATCACTGTTAAATTACTATAATAGAAAGAGTCACAATTCGTAATGGTATTTTAAAATCCAAAAACTTAAAACAAAAGAAGTGCATATGTTATATAACAATTTCACATATTTAATTAGATTAAGTGGGATTTTAATTAACAAAAGTTTGGGTCGTTACATCCATGATCTTATGATACCATATTCTTTATGTCATTCTTCCATTTGAATACTCATTTATATTGTATTCTAGGAAAACATGTCAAACCATTTTATTCACATGTTGTGATTTCTTATCACATTTATTCCCTTACTCAGGTTTTTGGATCACAAAATTCATTCATGTATTCCCCTAGTAATCCACTATAGATTTAGAGGATAAAATTGATTTTTGGAACATACTATGGGGAAAAAATAATTATACCATGTTTTAGTTTAATTTTATATATTATAAAACTGTCCTTAAAAATAAACTTGGTTGTTATGATCCATATGTTGTGGTAGTGGATAATTTTTACTATGAATCATGAAATAATATGTTCATGAATCTTGGGTATCTGTATAAATCAAATAAATACAAACAAGAATGAAACTTAAAAATTTCTATAAATACCATACATAAAATCATCATTTAATTTGTAACATGAATGATTATAATGCATGTCAATACGACATGATGTTTACATGGAATTACCAATAGTGTGTTTTTTTTTTCAGTCAAGAAAAATGCTTCATGAGTAAATCCAAGATAAAAAACATGAGATTTTAAGAAATAATAAGAAATGAGAAATGATCAATTTATGACAAGTAATGATAGAACGAACATCTATCCAATTTGATTCATGGTTAGAATGTCTAAAAAAATAGTTTTATTATATTTAAATGTATTTAAAAATGTTATTTGATGTTCCAAATCATATAAAATGTCATGGGGTTTCATGGAATTGTAGGAAATTGAAATCGATTAAATTTATAGATTTTTCGAAGAGACCTCACATCAATCCAAAGGGAATTTTTTTGAGAATATTAAAATATAGTTTTAATGGATTTGGAAGTAAAAAGTTGTTTTTGAAATTTTTAGAAATTAAAAACAACTTATATTTTCTTAAAATCATTGAATAATAATTGTCAAATTTTTTTGACATTTATATCATTAAAAATCTTATTCAATACGAAATAACCTATCAATATATATTGTATTATAAACAAATCATAGATATCTATCATTATTTATTTGGTTACAATTGTGAATATACTAAACATTATTCTAAGGTAATGTGCTGTTTGAATGATCCAAATATATGTTATATAAGAAAACAATATCTGAACATTTTGATAGAGTAAAAATAAGTTAACTGATTATGGACTACTATTAAATTGCAGGAAAACAACCATCAATAATGTTTTAGCATATAATAATAGAATTCATGTCATTCTGACATGTGGTTTTATTGAAATGGTATAACGTGCATTTTAATTAATTTATAATGTATAAAAACATGAGTTTATGGATAAAAAATCATCAAATGAATCATAGTTTTCCAAAAATCATAGTTCCAGTGTCATTGATTAAATTTTTATAAATTCCAACGGAATTTAGATTAATATGCTGTATATTATGGTCAGAATGATCAAGAAAGAAGTTTTATGTGATTTAATAGTCATTAAAAACACTAATCAAATAGTCAAATTTGTACCAATGACATTATATTATAATAAAATTATTGGAAAATTATTTTTGTTTACTTTTTGATATATATGAAATGATCTTATGTCAATATGACAAGTTTTTTTTCCCTAAAATGATTTTTTTATTGTTACTGATTTTAAAGTTAAAACGTGTTAATGAGTGATAACATATTAAAAGACCAAAAATATTAATTCAATAATAATGAAATTATTTTCGATGAATTTTTGACATGTAAGAACTAACTTCATATTAATCAGTTAAATTATTGCACGTTAGAATAGACGAACTATCAATTCGATGTGAGGAGTGGTCAAAATAAGAATTACATTAGTATTATTATATTTAAGTCATTAAGGAAATATGATAAATGGTAAAAAAATAGATTTTTATTTTAATGAATACTTAGTAAAATCATTATTTATTAATTTGTGATATGTAATAATAGACCACATGGAAATTTGATAGGTGGTGTGGTTGCAATAATTGAAAATGTAGTTCTATTTGGTAAAATCAATAATTTTGTCCATAGATGGTTAAAAATATAAAATAACATTTTATTTATGTATAACCATTATATAATGAATTCTGTTTGATTTTTTCTTGTAGGAATATACCACCTATCAATATAACCTGGGGTTTAATAAAAATGAAATATTGTGCATTTATAAAGATCTTAATGTCTATAACTATATATAAAAATGAAAAAATAAAAATAAAATGATATAATGTTTTTATGAAATCATCGAAAAATATTTTTTTTATTTTATTTTTGACCTTTATGAACTATCCCTAGGGAAATGAAACATGCAGTGTAGTCGAAATGACTGAAAAGCGGGTTTTTAAATTTAATAATCATTTACTATGTGTATTAAAGGTTCAAAACAAAAAAATACATTATATTGTCATTAAATCCGTATTTAAGGACATAATTTACATTTTTACATGTAGGAATAGAAATCACATCAAAATAACATCAAATTTTTATAGAATTATAGAAATTATGATTTTATTGATTTAAAAGTTAGAAAACTTGTGTTAAAGGGTCAAAATTTATATAAATACCCTCGATTTTTAGGAACACATATGATAATGTTACATGATTAATTGATGACATTAAGAATATATTTAATGAAAATACGATGTTCTTTTTGGTCTGAATGACTGAAAAAATTGATTTATTAGATTTAAGTAATTAAAAATGCGTGTAAATGATTGAAAATCTAGAAAATGGCCTCTAACTATTATCAACTCATAATAAAATTAATCAATATATATTTTTTGTAAAATAGGATTATAATTAATGTTAATATGTGCTACGATTTGATTCAAATGATAAAAAGAGAATTTTCCAATGTTTCCCCATCAATATGAAGTCTTTTGCAAAATTTTTACCCTTTGATGAGTAATATGTCATTTAATTAAAATACCAAGGTGAAAATATTCTTTAGATAATATAGATAAATCTAGGAAAAATATAAACTCATGGTTGGTTCATATGTATCTCAAATCATTTAGCAATCATTATACCAATTTTTAATGGAAATTAGAAGAAAATATGGAATTTAAATCCACAAGTATTAAGAGATTCCATAAACAGAAACATAGAAGTATAAATAACAATCCAATGAAGAATTGTGATGATCTATAAAATAATCATGGATTTTTATCAACATGGGACATTTATTATCGATTATTTTTCGATTGGTAGGAATATACAACCCATAAATCTGACATACGGTGAGATCATGATAATAAAGATTGAATTTTGTTAATTTAAACGTCTATAAATATGGGTCTAGAGGGAAAAATCCTATAAAATGACATCATATTGTTGTAAAATCTTAAAAAAACAATTAAAATCTAGGTGGTGACATATATGAGAATATCACATGTTATTTTGATTTACAATGTGGTCAGAATGATTTAGAAAAGAGTTTTATAGTAAAAAAATCATTACAAATAGGTTATATAGAAATAATATATCAAATACACTTGATTTTTTCTGAAATCACAAAAAATGAAAACCAAAATTTATTTTGTGACATAATGGAGTAGACTGCATGTTAATGTATATATATTTTTCTCAAAATGTCTGTAAGTGAGTTTTTAGTCATTTAAAAGTCAATAAAAATGTATCAATTGTTTTAAACCAACAAAATGACCTCATATTGTCATTAAATCATAGGATAATTATAATTTATTAATTTGAGTCATATATGTATAGAAGAATCATTAATTCATCAGGTGTCCTGGTCAAAATGATTGAATGAAACGATTCATTAGATTTATCAGTCATTAAAAACATGCATCATGTGTTAAAAATTTATAAAATACCTAGGATTTTTATGAAATAAAATCAAAATTACCTCTTCTTAATTTTAGATAAATTTGAATAAATAGAACGTCAGTATGACTGATGATTGCCATGAAATAACCAAAATTTTGTTTTTATTTATTTAATATTAATGATTCACGACTACAAAAAATAGAACATATAGTCATGTAATCATTGGATAGTGAATGTTGTTTGATTTTTGACATTCATAAATAGATTTCATGACTTTATTATGTTCCCTATTTTTGTTATAACCCAAAATGAAATTTTAATATATTTAAATATCATTAAAAAAGTGCATCAAATGTCTAAAACCCAGAAAAAATCCTTATCTTTTCATTAAATAACATTACAATGATCTCCATTTAATGTTTAATGTGTGGTATTAAAGCAAACATCAATATGATGTGTTGTACTACCATGATGATAAAAAGATTTTTTTCAAAAAAAAAAAATGAGAATAAATGGGTAAAACCCAAGAAAATGTCCCCAAATTATCATTTAATCATAAACATATCATCAATGAAATCGGTAGTGAACACGAAATTATGAGAATTTCATTTTAATTATTTAAATAGTAATTAAAAAGCATTCATCAAAGGGTCAAAGACAGACATAATACCTCAAATTGCCTAGAAATCAATGTAAAATGACGGGAACATAATTTATGTTATTTGGGAATAGACATCAAGTAAATATAATATAATTTGTATTCAAAATGAATCAATAAGTATTTTTATAGTAAAAATGATTAAAAATAGTTTATATGA
Organism: Viscum album; assembly: GCA_963277665.1. NCBI lineage: Eukaryota > Viridiplantae > Streptophyta > Magnoliopsida > Santalales > Viscaceae > Viscum > Viscum album. Next base: position 1,551,801,232 of record OY728160.1, read on the forward strand.
TTAAAAACCTTCAAAGAACCTTAGATTTTCATCTAATTAGGAAACAACAATCATTGTTTTATTTGTGACATAGAATTATATGATATAACAATACAACATGTTGATTTTTCAAAATAACAAAATGTTTTCATTTATTGATTTAAATGTCAAAAAACATGATCCAAAAAGTCAATCATAAAGTATAACCACTAATTGTAATGAAATCAAGGGATAAAAAGCATTTATTAATTAGTTTTAACTATGAATAGACCATGCATCTTGTAGTTTCATCGACTAAAAAAATAGTATTAGATATAACCATTTTAAAAAACTTATGTCTGTAGGTTAACCTTGGAAAATGGACTTATAATATCATCAAATCATATGAAAATGACCATCATCTAATTTTCTTTATGTAGAAATAGTTCACATGCATGTCTGACATGTGTATTAATTTCTAACATAAATGAATAGAATACATGTTAAATTGAGTCATGATAAGCCTATAATGACAGAAGGTAAATTACTATATATTTCAATTAAAAAACATGTGTGAATGGGTTAAAATCCATAAAATAACCATGGATTTTAATATAATTATAGGAAAATGATAGTTGATTACTTTTTGACATGTATGGAAACACAACAATTCAATCTAATGGGTAGGGAGTTCATAACAAACAAAAATTATTAGATTTAAAATAATTTAAAGAACATTAATATAAGGATCAAAACCTAGATAAAGAACTTAAATTACCATGAAATCATAATACTTGTTGACATGTATAGATAGACTACAGATCAATCTAGTAAGCTGTGTAGTTTAAACGACCTGGCAAACGATCCTTAATTATGGTTAAATCATATAATAATGATCATTGACATATTTTTATCAAATACAAATAGAATTTATATTAATCTATCTTATGGATTGTTTAAAATGACATAAATATAAGTTTCAATACATTTAATAGTAATTATTAGCGTGCATAAAATGGATAAATCCAAGAAAATAAACTTATATTGTGTTGAAATATCATGAAAAAAGCCTTTTTTAATTACTGGAACAAAATAATAAAAAACACATTAGTTTGATGTGAAATTTGTGAGAAAAAAACAAAAATTGTGTTTTTAATTATTTAACATAAAATGGTTAAAACATGTATATTCATCAAAAATTTTCATGAAATCATAAGATAATTACTAACGATTAATTTATTATTTTTATGAAAAGTTCACATTTTATTATGACATAGGACATGGTTGTAATGATAAAAAAAGAAACAAAAATATATTTAAAAGTCTTTAAAAAACATGAAAAAAATTATTAAAACCAATAAAATAACCTTAGATTAATATGAAATTATATGGAAATGGCCATAATATATTTTTTGATTTATAGTAATATACTTCACATCAATTATACATTTAGTTTTTTCAAAATGACAAAAATAATTCTTATGTTGTTTTAAAATTAATTTTTTTATTGAACTATTAAAACCAACAAAAGGGCATGACATATCATGGAATCATTGGAAAACATTTATCAAATTATTGTTGAATTATTGAAAGAGAAACCTCATCAATTCTACATACAGTGAAACTAAAATAATGAAAATATGAGTTTTGATGATTTTAAATGTTTTAAAAATGATTCAAACAACCTTTCATGATTGGTTTTGACCACAATGTGGTATTTCATTTTCATGAAATTGTTAAGGTGAAATAATAAATTTAATGATACTATATAATCCATGCTTCAAATTAATGTGGGGATAATTTTTAATGATCCAAATCATTTGATTATCCTTCCCTTATTTTTATCATCGTAATTATAATTCATTGGGTCAATTTCGACATCATTTTTGTGATTCAACAATTTAATAATAATGTAAGTTTTAAATGAATCTTTCGATCATACCATGAAATTTGTGTGTTATATTGAAATGGTGTTTGTCATACATATTAAAATTACTCCAATATCAATTTTATATGTTTTCCCTCCATGTAAGTCACATTTTTATGATCTTGATCACGACATGGGTTGTTTATAAATTATTAATAAGTGTAAACAATATTAAAGCGTAGTTCCCATAATATCAAGAAATATAGGCATCAAATTATCTTATAGATGATTTCTAAAGATAAAAAATCACTTAGTGATATTTTTCAAATTCTTCCATGAAACTTTATTGTCATCTCCTTGGTGTTGACCCCATGGTTTACGATATGTCACTTTAGTAAAAATATCTTCATGAAAATTTACATTTTATAATAATGTAACAACCCAACTTTTGAACATGGTATGGATAATTGGTTTTTCATTTTGAATCCTTCATTTAATCATGGTAAAGGCTTGATATGGACTATGAGAGGCCCTTGGTGCATCTGGGATGGTTTGAAGCCCGGTGGTGTAGAAAAATGTCTTACAGGCTAGCATGCCCAGTGAGTGGAAACTATGTTCCCCATGCAACATAGTTTATTCAAACCATACAACTATAGATAAGAGAACCCGTATGTCTGAATGGTTTGTCTACAACTCTGCAGATCAGGTGGAAAACTATTTGGCCTATTATTGAAAGGGGACACAGCCTTCACGTGCTGTTTGTGCACTTTTCATAAACCATGCGCTATGGGTCTTGGGAAAATATTACCATTCACCCACATAAAATATAATATATTTCCAAACATTCCACTATATTTAATAGATAGAACAGAGGGATCCTCCTATTTGATCTCTCAAAAGGACTACTCCATGGTTTTAATCTACATTCTCTATCTGGTGTCCAATCATTAATCTGTTGGAGGCATTGGATCCTTTACGGTAAGGCTCCCTAGTATGTCCACTTAGGAATATAATTTTCATTCCATATGTTTCCCTATTTGGTTTTAGGATCATATAACCTATATTTTGGTAATTGGTCTGAAAATCTTATATCTTCTAATATTCATTCAATATGAGGTCAATAACAAGTGAGCCTTCATCTACATCCTTAGTGTAGGTGGTCACATAGTTTTCCATTTGAGTTTTGGTCGTTTCGTATTTAATGTAATATGTCGCAAGTTGGCCAATGTCAAGATCCCTTAATATGTTTATTACATTAGGTCTAACTGACCGTAGTGCCCTTATATAGGTCAATTGGGGTTTTAAGGGTTTAGATCCACCCATACCCTATATGAACCACCATAGGGATGCCACCTTGAAAATTTCCATTTTTTCCAAAAAGTACCAAATGCATGGAACCTAATTTTTCTTACGGATTAGTTTTTAATTAAAATAGGGATTTTACCACTGGTAATTGATGTATACCAGGGTTCCTCAATGGTTCATAGCCCCTTTTTAAAAGGAATTTTCCAAATTGGAATGTGAAAATTTTACCTCAAAACATTATCCTTGACACATTGCCTTGAAATGTGATCTTACACTAGGATGCGAGAGCTTCGACTAGGATCTTCTTGTAGCGGCGTCAAGGCCTTACGATGTCATCTTGGGTACGGATTGGTTATCTACAGTCCATGCACAGATCGACTGTATTAGGTGGAAGGTAAGGTGTGTCCGCACCGATGGGAGCAGGTTCACCTTCACCGGTGAGAAGGGAGCCTTTGCAGCACCGGATGGACTCACTCAAAGGAGAGGATAGTCGATCACTCATCAGTTGGATAGTCTTATCCTGGGAGCAGTTGATGTGAGGAGTCTGAGTTATCCTATTGTGTTGGATCAGTATGCAGAAGTTTTTCCTGATGATGTTCCAGGACAACCCCCTCATAGAGAGGTAGACTTCTATATTGACCTGTACCCCGAGACAACCCTGATATCTACTCTAGAATATCGGATGGCTCCCACTAAGCTTCGTGAGATGTGGGTATAGCTGGAGGACTTGTAGGGAAAGGGATTCATCATAACCATTGTTTCACCCTAGGCTTCCCCGATTTTGTTCACCAAGAAAGAGGATGGGAGCTTGCGACTATGTGTCGACTACCATCGCCTAAATCAGGTGACTGTGAAGAACAAGTATCCACTACCGAGGATTGAAGACCTCTTCGATCAGCTCAAGGGAGCACGATGGTTCTCGAAGATAGACCTCAGGTTAGGCTATCATCGGCTCAGAGTTCGAGATGAGGATGTGCAGAAGACGACCTTCAGGTGTCGGTATGGCCACTATGAGTTCTTGGTTATGCCTTTCGGCATAACCAACACTCTAGCAGTGTTCATGAGTCTCATGAAGATGATATTTCAGCCTTACCTCAATCAATTTGTCATAGTCTTCATCGAAGACATATTGATTTACTCGACTACTGAGGAGGAGCATGCCTACCACTTGCGGGTTGTACTGGATACACTCTAAGAGAACCGACTTTTTGGTAAGCTCTCGAAGTTTCAATTCTGGATTCAAGAGGTCCAATTCTTGTGACATGTCATCTCTGAGGTGGGAGTTGTGGTGGATCCTACAAAGATCAAGGAAGTTCTAGCTTGGGAGTAACCCAGGAGCATGATAGAGGTGAAAGGTTTCCTAGTTCTGGCTCGGTACTATCAGAGATTTGTGCCAGACTTCTCCAGAGTTGTAACACTGCATTCAGCTTTGAAGAAGAAGGGGAAACCCTTCGTGTGGTCATATAGTTGTCAGCAGAGCATCCAGGAGCTGAGATAGAGACTGACTAGTGCACCCATCTTGAGGCTACTGGAGGAGGGTGTAGGGTACGTAGTTTACTGTGATGCATTAGGAACCGGACATGGGTGTGACCTGATGTAGGAGCGGGTAGTGATCGCTTACGGTTCACGACAGTAGAGGTAGCATGAGTTGAACTATGCTAACCATGACCTGGAGTTAGCAGTAGTGGTCTTCCCCCTGAAGATGTGGCGACACTATCTAATGGGCGAGTGCTTTACAGTCTACTCTGACCACCAGAGTCTCAGGTACATCTTCTCGCAGAAGGACTTGAACCTGAGACATCGGTGATGGCTCGAGTTCCTCCAGGACTATGACTTTGAGATAGTATATACTCTTGGGAAGGGGAATGTAGTAGCTGATTCTCTCAGCAGGAGGTATGGCATCCAGCTAATTGGAGAGGCGATAGAGTAGTTATCCGCTTTACAGATATCCTTCGTGGATAGAGATGGGCCCGCCTTTCTATAGTCGATCATAGTAACTCCTCCACTTCTTTAGTGGTTTCGAGAGGAACAGTGAGGGGACATTGACTATGAGATGCGACATGCAAAGTTATCCTCAGGACAAGCACCTGATGGATTCTCTGTTGGAGGAGAGCACGTCATCCTTTTTAGAGGACGTACCATAGTACCAGCTGCATTACAGGAGGAGGTGCTGAGAGAGTTTCACAATTCCCATCTAGCGGTACATCCTGGAGTAGCGAAGATGTACTAGGACCTCAGACGACAGCACTGGTGGCCGGGTATGAAGAAGGCTATGGCAGAGTTTGTTTCATGATTCCTCACCTGCCAGTAGGTGAAGGCAGAGCACCAGGTTCCAGCAGGTTCCGTACAGCCTCTAGAGGTCACGGAGTGGAAGTGGGACGAGATATCCATGGATTCTGTGATAGGGCTTCCACGCACTTCCAGAGGTCATGACTACATTTGGGTGATTGTCGACCGAATCACCATGTCAGCCCACTTATTACCCATCCAAGAGTAGGGCTCAGTGGAGAGCTTAGGACGCCTCTATGTTCAGAAGATCATATGGCTTCATGGTGTTCCATCTACTATAGTCTCCGATCGAGATGCTCGCTTTACTTCCTGGATTTGGAAGGGGTTTCAGGAGGCATTTGGGACGCAGCTATGCCTGAGCACCGCCTTTCACCCACAGACAGATGGTCAGACGGAGAGGACCATTCAGACTCTCAAGGACATTCTTCATGCATGTTTCCTTGAATTTGGTTTTAGATGGGAGGATCACCTACCCTTGGTGGAGTTTGCGTACAATAAAAGCTACCACTCCACCATCGGGATGGCACCATAAGAGGCATTGTACGGCCGAACTTGCAGATCACCCCGGTGCTGGACATACCATGGGGAGTTAGCACTAGTTGGACCAGAGATGGTCCATGCCACGACAGAGAAGGTGCAGATCATCTAGGAGTGGATGAGAACTGCACAGAGCTGACAGAAGTCCTATGCTGATAGGAGGCGGATACCACTAGAGTTCGAGGATGGCGACCACATCTTCTTACGGGTCTCACTTCGATGTGGATTACAAAGATTTGTCTGTGGCAGTATGTTATCTCTACGCTTCATCGGACCATTCCAGGTTCACAGTAGGATAGGAGAGGTGTCTTATCGCCTGACCATACCACCTCAGTTGCACCGGATGCACGACGTCTTCCACGTATCTCAGCTGAGGAGGTACATGCACGAACCGACGTATATCATCAATCATGGGGAGTTGGACATCGATGACAGGGCTACATTTGTGGAGGTTCCGATGGAGATCGAGGATCGACAGGAGCGGGTCCTACATGGACGGTCGATTCCTCTATTGTACATTAGATGGTAGAATGACAACCTCCAGAAGAGCACATGGGAGCGGGAGGCTCAGATGTGTACACAGTACCATCAATTGTTCTCCTAGTTTGTGATGTATCTTTTCGGGGATGTAAAGCCCTGAGGTGGGAGTATTGTAAAGACTCGTAAATTTCAAGGGAATTTTTTGTTAAATTTCATTGGGATTTTACGAGTACGCCGTTTCTGACGACACCTGATTCTGAGGCCAGGTGTGCCCGAAATCAATTTCTGAAGTTTAGCTCGGGTACATTCGGTGAACGAACGAGCGAGTTTTTCTATCTTTTGAACCAGTGCTCGGAATCGAAATCCAAGGGCACCGATGAAACCGCAACGACGATATTTTCTTAAGAGGACCTTTTCCAAAGGTGCATTTTCTCAAGAGGAGTTGTTAAGAATTGAGGATTAAATTTGAAGTAAATAAAATTTGTGGAACAAATTTTACTTCAAACCTAAGTGTTTTTATCCTAAGTATGGGAGTTGGGGTGGGACCCACTAGATCCTAACTCCTCTTGTTATGATATTTGTGAGTTGGGGACCACACGAGCCCCACCCCTTCAAATTCCTCTAACCCCTCCTTAAGTTGGAAACCTCCACCATTAATTTGTAACTCACCCTCTCTCCCCCTTTATTGGATGGAAACTCCCACATTAAATTAATTGATTAAAGCTATTCAATTTATTTAATTAAGAGTTTGAATTTTGAAGTTTTGAATTGCTTGCATGGGTAAATAAAAAAAGGCAAAGCCTTATTTTATTTTGGTTGGATTTTGTTGTGTTAAGAAAAGGGGGAGTGGAGCTCTTGAGTATTCTTTTTCCCTTGGAAGAACTTCATCTTCTACGGTGAAGAACATCCCCACTTCAAGGAAGAACGCTATTTCTCCGAGGAAGAGCAATGAGTCAGTGACCCAGTCTCTTCCGTTCTCTTCTTCCTCCATGAAAAAGGAGGAGGCACCGAAGCGGAAACTCGCCAACGACGTCATGCTATTCAATCTTCTCTCCACGTCAAAGTAAGGGAGATGCCGCTTCCTCCCAGGACGTTCTCCGTCGACGTATACAGAGCTTCATCCCACAACGTCTTTCCCATGACTATCATCATTCAACAACTTGTGTCGAGGTAGGGGTTAAGTTCAATTTTATTTAATTAAAATTGCTCTTTGTTTTGTCTTTGATAATACTCATTCTTTTGGACGCTTGTTATAAACATGATGGGAGGAGGTCGGACCGCACAAACATGGCCGATTCTCCTCCCCTTCTCTTGTTGTTTATCGTTGAAGCTTGAGACAACGACGGTGTGGTGCCGTTTCAACGCACAGGAACGAAAAAGTGGACGTGGCAGAGGTGGGCCGTGGCGATGGTGCGCGGCGCCGTAGCGCCACACCGGTGAGGCCGAAGGAGGCCGCGACCAAGATCGGGCTGCAGCGGAGGGGCGCGATGCCGGTCGGATGTGAGCCGCGGCCTTAGGCCATGATGGTTCAGCAGGAGGCGGCCGAGCTTGGCCGGCCGCCGACGCCACCTGGAGGTGGGACCCCATCAGGTCCCGCGGTTACACAAGGCCAGCCTTAATGGATGGCCATTCCAGAAAATACGGGGGTTGAAATCCCCAGCCAACGCAAGGAGCGGCACCCCCCTTTGCGCCCCGCTCGGCCAGCCCCGAGCCGCCCCGCTCGGCCGGTGCCGAGCCGCCCGTGCTGGGCCGGACCGCCCGCACCGGGTCGGACCGCCCGCGTCGGGCTGGGCTACCAGCACCGGCCCGGGACGTGCATGCCGGGTCAGGCCGCGCCCAAATGGGCTAGACCCGGACCCGGGTTGGGTCGACCCGGTTCGGGCCGACCCAGGGGGTATCGGACCGGGTCGGACCGGGCCCGAACCCCCTATTTTCATACAGATCGTTTCAAATGCCCATAACACGGGCTACCGACATCCGATTGATGCACCGTCAGTTTCTTAGTGATCCTTGGATCGAGTCAGTCATTTCAGTATATTAGACTCATGGTTTTGGAGAACTTAGAGTACGGCCGAGTTGGTTTGAACACGAAACCAACTGGGCCCTCGCAGTGGAAACGCTTATAACTTAAGCTCCAGATGTTCGATTGACATGTTGTCGACTTATTTGGATTCTTCTTAGTGAGAAGGTTCTTTTGGCTTACTCCGCTTGAGGTTTGGTAGTATATGGAGTATGGTCGGGTTGGTTTTAGCTTAAAAACCAACCGGGCCCCTCGGATGAAAAAGCCAATAATTCTCATACCGGGCGTCTGATTGACGCGCCGTCTGTTGCGTTGAGTTCCTTTTGATGAGACAGAACTTTGTTATACATCAACACTGGACTTCGTGAGTGTTGATGTATCGAACCCTTCACTCGTGGAGCGGAACCTCCCGGAATTGAGCATGCTGTGTGTGGGAACCCTAGAGCTGGCTGCGACTGCGACGACGATGACGACTGTACTTGGATCCTACGTGGGTTCGGCAGCGAGGACGACTGTACTTGGATCCTCTGTGGGTTCGGCAGCGATGACGACTATACTTGGATCCTATGTGGGTTCGGTAGTGATGGTTACTGTACTTGGATCCTACGTGGGTTTGGCAGCGACGACTTCTGTACCTGGATCGTACGTGGGTTCGGCAGGGGAGATGATTCAGAGGCTACATCTATCATCACCACCCCTCTTCGTGAGTAGTATACCTGTGTGAGATGAGTCGTGAATTTCAATCATTATCTTCGTTATGATTGACTTTCTATCCTGTGTGGATTGGGTTGTGCTTTCTTATGTGGATTGGGTTGTAATTTCCTATGTGGACAGGGTTGAACTTGGGCTCGTGAGTTGGATCAGAACTTGAATTGATGACTTAGGTATATGTATGGGCATATACCTAAGTAGTGTTGGTTGATACTTCATGATTGTATCTTTCCTTTTTGGTTTATCCTTCGTGGATTCTGGGAGACCTTCGGGAGTCTCGGGGTCCCTACTGAGTATCGTATACTCACCCCTGTAAGGGCTATGCCCACACTACGTTGTGTTGGATGCAGACGACAGACAACGCTGATCGAGGTGGAGGCTCGTGGAGTTGGACGGTTCCTGGAGGAGGATCACTGGATGGGACATACACGGAGTGGACAGCCGGAACTGAGGAGCTGAGGAGACAATTTTTACCGACCCTTCAGGTGGGAATTCCAGTGGATGGATCGGTGATACTTCTTTACTTTTCTACTGCTGTACATTCTTTCAGTTGTACTTTACTTTTACTTGGGTTTGTATTCTAGCCCATTTAATTTCCAGCACATACTTTTGTACCCAGTTTACTTATTTTTTACTTCAGCTTCTGTACTCTGTGGTGTTTGTTTACTTCTAAAGGAAATTCCTTCCCTTTTTATCGGGATTTACGCCATTGGTGCTAGTTGCCATCCCCTGGCCTATGGAAGGCAGGCTTGGGGTAGTCACGACACGGGCCCAAGGAAAGGTCATGACAATTATCCTTCCTTTTCATATCTTTTCGACACTCTTGAGCATGGAGTCCTTCTTTCCCACAATTGAAGCATTTCCTCGTCCCTTTGAGGCAATTCCCATGGTGCAACTTTCAACATTTTTGGCATGTGGGTCATTGATTTTTCTTTCCACCTTTGTCATTAGATCTCCCAGCTTGAAACTCCATCTATCATTTCTTATCCCCATAGCCATGGGACCATTCTCTAAACTCCATCTCCACTTTGAGAGCACACCTAACGACTTCTTCATAACTCCCAAAGTCTCGAATTGCATGATCATTTCGAAGGTGTGGTTTTAATCCACTAAAGAATCTATCAATTATTCTATCATTGTTGATAAGAAAACCCAAAGCATACCATCCATGACTTGTGAAATTCGATTCATATGTTGTGAAAGATTCTACTTCTTTTTTCTTGAGCTCTATGAATTCTCTCTCCATCTTCGTATGAAGTGTTCTTGGGAAATACTTGTTAAAAAACATTATCTTAAAGTCTTTCCATTCCGTCTCTTCAATTTCTACCCTTGTCTGGTTGTTCTTAATCAAATCCCACTGTTGATCTACTTCTCCATCAAGACGATAAATGGATAGATTCACCTTCTCCGTCTAAGAACACGGAAGCCCAAAAAAGATCTTCTCCATCGAGTTGACCCACAGTTCCGAAACTAGTATATTAGAATATCCACAAAACGTCAGTGGTCGTTGCCGCATAAAACAATCGATAGCCAGTTGCTCCCTCTTTGGTAAAGGAGGAAATTCCCCATTATTATGGTTATTATTCATAACCTGAAATAATTGGGTAAGCATCGCCATGAAGTTTTGACCTCCACCTCCCAAATCATTTGGGATGTCGTTCGGGAAATCGTTGTATTGACCCTCACATGAGTTTTTGGCCTAATTTCTCCTCGTTCCCACCATTTTCTAAAATAGAAAAGGTTAGAACAAAACATAGGTAAAAAAAGTCTTGAATAACTTATTCATTTTAACAATTTTTATAGAAAACATAACATATGGGATCCCTAGGTAAATTTTCTTTTGTGCATATTTGTACTTAGTCTCATGCTAGAGGCTTTCTCGAGTGTTCACTAATCCTAATTCCCAAACTAACTAAACCTTGCCTATGATAACAACTATAGAGACCCAAAATTTTCTTACATTAATATTACATCATTTCAAAGATAAAAAACATAATAGTATTACAAATAGAGGATCCAAAGGTTTAGTGTCTTGGGAAAACTAGGACCACACATAACAAATACAACATCAAGCATACACATTTATTTAATTTCTTCTTCTCTAGCTTCTTATTGGAACCTATCCTCTCCTTAATACTTGTAGAAACCTGAGGATATACATCAAAAGGGGTGAGCTAGAATCCTAGTTAGAGGATAGATAAGAACAATATATCATGTGGTGATCATAATCATAACATAGGAAAAAGATCATGAACATGATAAGAGCATAAATAAAAGACTTGAAATGTGGCAATGCATAAAAATGAAACATCATGTCTTAGTGGTTAAATACCACGCATACCTATGAACAAAGATATAATCTTTTTCACACATCATTTCACATTTAGTCATGATATTCATCAATTTACCCAATGAATTGGAGCACTGTCTAATTTCAGGCGCACCTGTCACTTTGAAACATTCATAATTGCGGTATATAATTCTGGGTGCACCTGTCACATCATAACATTATCATTATTATGATTTCCAAAAGGAACACACATCAAAGGTGAACATTACTAACCCATGATAAGGAATGGGTTTCATCTCATAAGAATACATTCATAAGCATTGGGTTCCCAAAAGAAAGAGGGAACAACATACTTGAAACAAGAACCATCAACCATGAATGAGAGGTAAAAGTTGAGTTTTTAAAAGAAGAGTTCTTTTGGAAAACATTTGGATTGACATAAACATCATTATAAAAAATGTATATACCATAAAAGGAATGAAAATTATGATAAAATGATCTTTAAGGAGTGACCATATAAAAAATGGAGTGAAAGATGTAGAACCTGAAGGATGAATGTTGGGTTCGAGAATTTCCCCTTACCTTATATCTGAATGCTTTCTTCTCTTTAATGTCCTGTATAATGACATTATATTCATTAATTAGAACTTCCAGAACCTTTTATAAATTAATAGGGTTCATTCAGGTTTCAATATGTCATTTTATATTCCATTGGATGACTTATAGAGTTTAAAAACATTGTTCGGGGATGTTTGTTTTTATGGTTTTTCTTGGGTGGTTCACTTGTATTTATAAATTGATGTTTGGGTAGAACATGGGTAAACATCGAGAAATGATATTAAATGTCATTAATGATATTACAGGAGTTTTAATGATCTTATAATGAATTATATTAGATCCATGTGGATGAATCATTAGATAAGAATTAAATGATGGTTATTTGGGTCAATTTTGATGGTTTTTGGATCACAACGAACTTGTTTTAACTTATCACCTAGTAATATGTACATAGTTTATTTAAAAAGATTTAAATAGAACATAATTCATATAACATATTCTGGTTCAACCATAAAAATGGATTCATGACCATATATGATGGTATAAATGTTTGAAGAAAGCATTTCGTTCTTGAAGGTGATAAATTAACACATCATGAACAACGTTCTCTTTAATAAAATAAAAGAAAGAGGGAAAAGAGGTTGGATGATATAATATCCCATTATAATCATAAAATTAAATTATATGTATAATAATGGAGTTACAATAAAATTTTTATGATGATAGGTGGGGAGAGATCCAGAAATGAACTTGAACTTGAAAGGAAATTAAAGGAGAAGAGGGAGGGAAATTACCTATTGAATCCTTCTCTTGAGAACCTCCTTAATGGCCTAAGCATGGACTTTTGATGATACCAGAAGCTCTTGGACGTGGGGTAGGGGCTAGGTATGATGTTTGGGAATAGTTTAGAGAAGTCTTGGAGCTCGAGAGATGTGAGGAAATGAGGGTGTGAAGGGTGGCTTTTATAGTGGAGGGGAGAATGGTTTCTTTAATATAAAATTCATTAGTTTATTAATTTACCCTAAGACAAGGAATAGTGAGTCATGAATGACCAAGAAAAGTAATTTTATCATGTGATCCCAAACCAAGTAGGCTTACATCAGCAGATCATCATCAATGACTCAATTATTCCATTATTTAGCATTTATTGTAAATTATCGGATTCTACTATTCATCAAAAATTCAAGTATCTCAGAAAAATAACAAAAATTTACCCCAACAATTTTTGGACATGTAGAATCAAAAATTGAATTCCATTTTTCAAAAATAAGTTTCTAAATATTATTAATTTAATATTTAATTAAATTCATAATTTACTTATAAAAACATTTTTAGGATTAAAATTGATTTTATAGTGCTTTCAAAAATTACGTAGGGTCTTAAAAAGTTATCTAAAACTATAAGACATTGATTCAAAAATTTATGAATACATTTTAGGGAAATAAATTTCCTTTTAAATTAATTAAATAATTAAAATTAATTATTTATGACTTACAAAATACCAAAACGTTTACTAAGGTCAAATTGTCACTTTCTAAGATGCCTAAATTTTATTTAATTATTCATAGGTAATGTTACTATTATTTTGGATGATTTAATATTCATAAGATTCATATTAATATTCATAAGGGTATATTACTATTCACCAAAAATTATTTCTATTTCATTAGACTCCAAAAATCCTCTTGAACACAACTGTGTATGTAGGATTTTCGAAATTCCAAATAGAGAAGTGACAAACTTATGTTTAAAGGTCACTTATCACTAAGTAGTTCAGTATGTAGTGTTTTCATGTTATTTTATGACATAAATATAAGAAGGGAATTTCCATTGAAAAACTTTGGGTGGTTACATACTTCCACACTAGTGGGTAATGTGAGAAGACATGATATGATTATACTCTTTATTAACACATTAATGATTTACTTTTATTAATCACTCTAGATAAAATTCACTCCCTTTATAGTAAATTTCTTCAGTGGGATTGGCAATAACTGCATGTTTCTAACAAATTGATGATAAGACCTAGTTATTCGATGGAAACGATATTTCACTGTCATAGATGTTGGTATTTTCAATCCTTCAAAAGCCTCTCTTTTGAAGGTTCCACAAATATATATTTAATAGTGTGACATACCAAAATAATTTTACTTCCTCCATCCCAAACATGAATTTATAATAATTTTCATATAACCATTATTTTTGCATTATCTTCTGTATTGTATTGAGATGATCTTATTGTTCTTTCTATAATTTTCGATATAAAAGAATATTATTTATAAGGACTACTTCAAATTCCTTGAGTTAATACATAATGAATATATTCCTTATGTCTATGAAGATAGATGAAACATTAGTGAATCAAAATTTGATCAATATGAACTTGTTGTTACTGTACAATAAATAAAAGATTAGTCATTGGGATATCCTTATTCTTCATCATTACTAGATAATACCCTTGTTGAAGATCCACCATAAATATGTATTAAACTCCATGTAGCTGATTGAAGAATTCATTAATCCATGGAAGATGATACTTGTTCTATATTGTGATTTTGTTGGGATCATGATAGTCATTGTAGTGTTGATTTTACCCATCCATAATTTTGTTAAAAATAACTTTTTCACCCCATGATGTATCCCTAGGGAGTGTAAACACTTTGTCCAAATTATCATGTAGTTTATTCTTAAGCTCATCAAGTTTAATAGTTTCCATTCTTTATAGAATCTATAATATTAAAAAGGATCAGGGTACGTGTTCGATTGGGTACTCAACCACACATATTGGAGGAAGGACATTAAATTTTTTAGGAAACACATCAGTGTATTAACTTATAATGGGAATATCATTAATGATAATCCTTTCCGTAATCATAATAATTTGAGATAGATATACCTTCTCATAAGGACATTATATGCTTTTCTGATATTATTATCCCAAAGGATATATTCATATTCTTCCATTAACATATATATTATTAGAGGTTGATTTGTGATATGGAGGTTATCTTATTCTCTCATAAATTTATGTTGGTTCTAAAAAAGAAAATATAATACATAAACAAAATTAAATCAAATTATAATAAAGGTAGAATCAAAAAGTACACTCATAAATTTAACCAATGTTTTTAGAAAAGGCCTAAGTTTTATTCTTTTTATGAACTAATTGATTAATTTATCTTCTTTAATAATAGTTATAATACCATGTTTTGAGGTGTTATTGGAAGAGATCTAATAAATATCCATGATATGAAATAATGTATAAAACATGAATCAAATAGTATTTTCACTATCGTTGAATGAATAACCAGGGAACCTATCAATACTTATTAAAATCTATCTCAAAAGATGTTATGGAATACACACACCCTTTATCTCCCATTCTGGGAGGATGATGTCCTCGGTTATCATCGACTTCCCTTGTCTTATTTCATTGATACACACAGAGTCCTTATTCATTTTAGCTGAACAATTAGATTTTCTGATCATGGTTGACTAGAGGAATAAATTAATCCATCAAATTTGTGGGTTTCCACCATTATAAATCCCTATCTAGGTGTCCTTCCTTCACACACCTAAAACATTTACTTTTCTCCTTTGGGAAATATCAGGGAAGCTTCTTCTAACACCTTTGACAAGAGGGGTGTCAAAATTTGTGAATCCATGATATTTCTCCACCATACCACAATTATTATAATTTATTATATAGTTCCTATATCCAGACCAATGTGACCCATGAGAATCATAAACCTCAATTTTTAAATTTAGGGAGAACTATATAACTTTATTCTAGCTCTCATAGTCTCCAATAAGCAAAAATTTTCATAAGTATGAATTTAACCCACTAAATTAGTGGTCGAAATTAATCTAAGGGGAAGGGATAAATTCAGAGGGATATAATGAAAATATTTTTATTTTTTCACCAAAAAACCTAATTGAATCTTCATCCATTTCTTAAATAACATGGAATTCCATCTCTCTTTTTCATTCTAGAGTGGCAGGAAAATATTTTTCAACAAAAAGTTTCAAAAATTTATTAAACCATATAACTTTGATCTCCTCTTCAGATTCATATTCACACTCATTATCCACCATTAGTTAAAATCTAATTAAATATGATAATAAAATTAAAAGACCTTATATTTTCATGTAATTGGTCTATGGGGAATGCATTTTCAATGTAGTTGACCCATTGTTTGTGATTAGGGTATGAAATGATCCATTTAATTCTTGGATAATTTGTTGCAAAAATTCCATAATTTCAATATTCTATTTTTTTGGGGTGTGGGTGTTCTACCTAATTCATGTATTTATTTAAAAATAATGTTAATTGGCAAAATTTTCATAATGTACATGACTCATGTCATGCTCAGGTTGATAATATCATTTAGATACTCATTATGATTACCATAACCTTTTGAAATAGTTCTATCTATGTGCTAACACTAAATAAAATGAATGGAAAATTAGTCATGATAATTTACACAATATAAATTATATAAAAATTATTTTAGGAATATTAAAAATATTACTCTAAAATGATATATATTCATCATCCTGTATATTTATAGGTTTAAATATATATTATCCATGGTCTATATTCTAAAATTAATTTTTAATTGGATGTTTTTTATTAACTTATGGTTCATATGGTTCTTGTAATCATACCAAATCATATCCATCGGGACTATAAAAAACATTTGGGTGACAGGGCCTCCTTTTCATGTACTTGGTGATGATTATGTTGTTTAAAAATTAACCCATGTAAAAGTTATTTCCCCTTGGTATAACTATTCCAATGAAAAAACCACCTATAGTATCTAGAAAAGGATTTTGATTATTGAAAACCAATGTCTCTATAATTTTATAAATTATTGAGATGTTCATATGTTTATTATTATAAATAATGCTTTAACTATGGGTTTATAATATTATTTCTTAAAAATAGCTATACCTTTATCTGATACCAACTATAGAAACCCATGCCATTTATACACATCATTTAATTATTTATTAAATTGTGATAAATTAATACACTCCTATAAGATCATGAGTCCTACTATATATAAGAAATTTGATACCTATAAGAAAAGGAAAAATAGATACAATATTAAATTATTCAAAATTTCTCAACATGCTCTTATAATAATTTGATATTGTAAAATTTCATAGGATAACATAGGGATGTACATAAGGAAATCATGAGCTATAAAGAGTATTATGAGAATAAACTATTTATAATATGTTGCAAGTAATACATGTGAGGAAAGGGGAATATCATGGTGAAATATAAGGGTTGGGAATCATAATCATTGACATTGAAACATGATATAAGATGATAATATCAAAAGAAAAACATGATTGTAGAAACAACATAAAGAATACCATCATAAATAGAAGTCAACGATAAGCACTAAGAAATCATAACATAGTGTGATTGGGATAACCTCCCATGGAATTAGATTTTTATATCATTAGATAAAAAATCATTCACAAAGCATTGTAGGGATATATAATTTGGTGACCACCACTGAGATTCATATCATGTACATGCATTACTATGTTTCATAGATTATATCACATAACAAAAACCTTGATAATGTTGAATTCCATGATTAAAGAGTGTGGGTAAAAAATATATGTGCCTAATAAATTAATTATAGGAACGTCTTAGTGAAAACACCTGAGTGGAAATGAGGATGTGTAATTTGTACATAACTTTTTGGCCTAGAAAATAATATGATAATTTTGGCAGAAAAATTACGGAACATAAGGACTCATGGAAATGGATAATGAGAGTGAAATTTGTTATCCCATTAATATTAAATCATAAGGAATGTTAGATAGATGTGTAAAACCATATTCCAACCTGAAAAAATATAAATCATATATAATTTTATAATTCATGTGATTGAATAAAGATGATGGGTATATAATCCCTTACTTTTAGAGGGTGCCGTTAAAATCCTGGGAGGAGCTTCTAAATAGACCGGGAACACCTTGTGAGGTCCTTAGAGATGAATATGGATAGGAACATCATACAAAATGGGTTTTTGTTGAAATTAAGTGGGATGTTGGTTGGGTATTTGTTGTAAAATAGATGGAAATTAATTATTAATTTATAATCAAACATTTCAAACTCTATAAAATAAAATAGTCAAAACAAAATGAAATCCATGTTTTTTTGATTGTTTATAAAATATAAAAGTGTATTTAAATTATTTATTAATCTGTGAACTAATAATATTTAAATAATATAACTTGTGATGTGGAACAAAATTCTTTTTATTAATAATTGATTTAAAAACATAAAATAAAATATAGATTTTTGTGGATTCATTAATGGATTATAAAATCAATAAAATAAGTTCAAAAATAATTACCTCAAATGAAAATATATATTTGGAAGTTAATGCCTTTTATTCAATTTGTTGCATCAACTTTGGGCTATTATAATGACATAATATGTACTAGTTATTTATATCGTATTTAATTTTTAACGAAAAACTCAACTATCTTAGAAAATGATGAAAAACATACAATTTTCTTATTCAGACAATATAATTTCAATTATGATATTTTTTCTAGGTTATTTTCTCTATATCATAATTCACACTTATAAATAAAAAACCTTATTAACTAAAAATTAATAATATTTACGACACTGATCATTTTCATAACCTTATAAAAACTATATTAGACCTCATTAAATTAAATTAACATTTTTATTTAAATATAAATTAATGTTGAATGTATATTTCAGGAAAAAGAAATTCATTTTTAAATTAATAATTTTTAAAAAATATTGTTTTAATCAAAACTATATTTTTCAAACAAATAATGTTTGATTTTTTACATTTCATAATCTATTTTTAATAAAACATTTTTATTCAATAATTTATACATAATAAAAAGGGTTATTTATAATTATTATTTTTTTAATTCGAAAAAAATTTCGTACTACTAGGTTTGTGATATATAACCCTCATTACAACATCCTACACTCGAGGATTATGGTGTGAAAAGGTGGTACTTTCGTAGGGAGGTTTGTTGCAAAATGTTTGGGATGCAATATTGATATTCTTGAACATAACTTTTTAATGGTTTAACTCTTGATTTAATTATTTTTTCTCATCATGGTCTTGGTCATGTCCGAATCCCAAGGATTCTAGGACCCACATATGTATCAATAGATGGTCTTTATATGGAATAATCCTACTGGTCGAGGACATCACTTCTTTTGTCTATGTTAAATAGACCTTTTCATAATCCTTAATATATAAACATATTAAAAGTAAAATAAAATAGATATTTTATAGATATTTATGATTCATAATGGTATTATCGATAAAGAAAGATATAAAATTCCAACATATCTAATGTAATTCATTTTTTTCTATAACAACATTACTTAATAAGACATTTCTTCATTCAAAAGTGATTTTTTTTATGAATTTTCGTATAATTATTCCATCATTATTTTTTACAAGTAAATTTTTTAAATTATATTCTTAATTAAAATATCATGTCTGAGCTGATCCATATATATTGAATAATTTTGAGGACCAACTCATTATGAGTTGCATCCTTGAGGAGTAAATGTCACCAGTGTTATTTTTTTCCACACCACTTCATGTTGATGCCATTTTGATCCTTAATGAATTTCTAGAAAAGGATTTAAGATGGACTTTTTGACATTGATTTTTTAAAGATTCACATTTTTTGTAAAACAATTTTCAACTACCAGTGTATAAGTTTAATTTAAAAAAAAAAGAGATTCCCAAAAACTATTTATTTTTTTGTGAGATATTGTACGAATAAGGTAGAGAATTCATGTGAGAATTTATTCTGTCATTGGAATTTACTATATTTTTTTGTAGTGGAATATTTTTATATTTTTATTAAATAATAAGCTACTGAACCTGATGATTTTATGGAAATTATGTTTGAAAACATGGAAAATGTAGAGAAAATGGAAAATGTCTTTATGGAATAAAAATAATAACACGTGATAATTTGAATTATATACTACATTTGAAGTCAAATGGCCTTTTTTATTTAATATAACCTAGTGTTGACTGCCCAAAATTCATTAAAATACTTAATTTTATCCTAGATTAATATAATAAATTATTATTCTATAATGAATCTCATATACAATGGAAATAGGTGTGTGAGTTTCATCCCCCAATGAATTTTTAATAATATCTATTCTTAGTGAATCACACATACATGGATTATAGATTTTTTAAAAAGGAATAATGATATCATTATTAAAAAATGAATTCATTCAGGTTATGGGAATATTGAACTCAAATAAAGATGTTTGGAAATTGACTTATCCATATTTCTTTTAGGAAGTATCAATGATGTTTGCAAATCTAATTTGGTGGAGGAATCATAGGGGAGAGGGAAAAATAAAAGTGAAACTTTTAAAAAATGTAATTCAACAAAATGTTTTGAATTCACTCATAGAATCAAAATCTAAATCCAAATAAAGAAAAATGGTTTATGAAAATCACATTTTATGAATTATTTTTTTGGATAAATTCATTTAATTATTTAAATTATGTCTTATGTATTTAATGTTAGGTAGGAAAATAATATTCATGGAATTAATTGATAAATTTTTTGAAGAGTGTAATAGATCATGTTTCTGGGAGTGATGTTGTTATAAAAAAAATATTTTTTGAATGATAATCATTTAAATGACACCTAAATTTACTTAAATTTTAGAGTAATCAATATTTTTTACAATTCTCGAATGAATATAAAAATTCACTAGAAATTGAATTAATTGATTAATTTTAAATTTTTATTCAATTTTGGGAAATAATAGTAATTACATATGTTTTGGGATAATGAAAATAATAGATTATCTCAAATTTTATCTCAACTAATATAAATAAATATATTTTTTGGTTTTAATTATTCTAATAAATTTTATGTTTAAAGGAATCCCTAAAATTGGACATTGATTTTAAAATTATTCATTTGAAATTATATTAATTTTTTAGAATAGGTTTAAAATCGTGTTTTTATTCAATAGAAATTAGTATTGATTTTAATAATATTTAAAATAGATAATTTTATTAGTGTAGAGGGGTATTTTATGATACTAATTACCTATCTACCATCAATATCAAAAAACTGATGCTAGTACTACTTGTGGTACTTGTGGTATCCCATTAATACCATGTGAAACACCCAATTCTAGTATCGAAACACTATCTTCTTGTGTCACTCATGCTTCTTTTGGATTTTATACCATCAATATGTTACTATAAATAATTTTATATCTTCAATATTTTAGCATCCTCGGTTTGAGGTTTGTAACCCTTGTTTATGGCTTTTTTATATTTTTAATGCTTTTGTGTAATGTCTGGGAGAGTTTGGGTTGTGTTGTGAAGGTTTTGGAATTGTTTTGTTTATTTTCTGGGGCCACACAGTTTTATCACGGTTAGGTGAAACCATGAAAAATTTCCCTAGAAGTCGTGTAACTTGAGGAAGTAGCATTCGCATGGATAACACATTGTTTTCCTAACAGTGCGAGATATCCGTGCACGATGGAAAAATGTTTTTTTAAATAAGGATAACTCTGGATGTTCCATATTTCACTCATTTCTTCTCCCATATGAACTATATGTGGGATCCCAGGTTATCAAGGGTTATAGGGGCTCTACCACCCATTTTGGAATCAAATCTAAGGGCATTCATGTTGGTTTGAAGGTGGTTATTCTCGGGTATGTCTCCTATGTTGGTTGCTTGTGTTTTTCTCTAGATTACTCTTATATCCCTCCTATTTTTGGGGATATACATGTCTTTTATCTAGATATAGGGTTATGGTGGCCTAAAGTGTTGTTTTTAGGGAATTATAATCGTATAAAGGGGATCTAGAGTGGGTTTGGTGGAGCGTTCACTAGAATTTGTGGTACGGTCTCATGTCGGTAGATTTTTACAATACACTACGGTAGGTGACTTCTCTCTTGAATCCACTTTTCTAGAGAATGGGGCCATATTTTCAAATAATTTTTTTTCATAGAAATTAATTGTGAATATGATGTGTGAATATCGGTGGAAATCCCTTTGGTGATTATTTAAGGATTTTGGGTAAAATGAGATATTGTTGCAAAAGGGGTTTTGTTGTGTGATTTTAAAATCAATTACGATTTCAATTATGGATATTGTTTTATGAAAAATTATTTTTAATAAATATGTTTTATTATTGAAATGTGGTTTGTCATGGAAATGGTTACATTCTTTTTTTAGTAAATGGGTGATTTATTGGAGTGATTTGGCATGTGTTGGAAGTGGTTTTGTGCATAATGTGTGTGGTTGATGTGAATTACTCTCATTAGTAGGTTAAGTATTATTGATTTTGTTGATTCTGAGCGAAGTGGGGTGGAAGTCTCACTATAAATTGTGATTTATAGTGGATTTAAGTGCCACCATTAAGGATAAGTAGTCCGGAAGTACCACTAGATTGGGAATCTAGTAAACGACATTGGACAAGAAGTTCCACCATGTTTAGTTGACTTGTGTATGTTGTTATGAAAGGTGGAAATGGTTGTGCTAATGTGTGTTGGTGAAAAGGATTATTACATGATTTCTTTCATTTCCCTTGTTTTTTGTGGATATGTGTATAGGTTTCTTGGGAAGTGTGTGTTTGGATTGCGGTAATTATTGTACTTTTTAAATTTTTTTATTAAATGTTTTGTATTATGTGAAAAAGCTTCATTCCTAGTGGCATGCGTAGGGAATTCATTTAGGAAATACTATTGAGTATTATTACTCATCCCGGTTTTGGAACATTAGTTCTTTTACAGATGTCGTATTCCTGGACACATGTAAAGGTGAATCATCAACTTCTTTTTTAGGTACATCATAAGGCTTGGGTGGTTTTTGTGGTTCTTGGAGCGTTCACCTTGGTGTGGAGCTATGGGGAGGTGTCGTGGTTCATTTATTTTTGTATTATTCTTCTTGGAACTTGGGTTATGGATTATTTTTGTTTGTTGGTTATGGTCTTTAATGTGAAATTGTGAAACATTTTTGACATTAATCATGTTTCTAGTTGGTTATGGATCATTTTTTATTGTTTAATTCCTTAGGGAAAATCATTCTCCATTATTCTTGAAGCCCTCAACATTTATTGCCAGCCGTTGTTGCTTTGGTAACATTGCCTAAGGCCTTGTATCTTATCACTGCCTTCTCAAGACATTGAGGAAATGGTGGGATAATACAAGTTGTATCAATTTGTTCGGTCCTTGATCTTCATGTTGGTTCACTTCATGAGTGTTGATTTTCATTCTTGGTGTTGGAACTCATTCGTGGTCATTCCTCAAGTTAGGATGGTATCAAAGAATAGGATTGTCAGAACATTAAATATATAGCATAAAATGATGTAGCTAGCCCTTTTATGTTGACAATCTTATTACGAAGGAGTTGGGTACATTATTGTTTTGGAGAAACTTATAGGCATTTGAAATATCTTTGTTGTCAATTTATCCAATAAGATGGGAAATACATGCATGGTAGAAATGAATGCCCACTAAGATAAATATTTCATTGGGTATATTAATTTATATTCTGTTATTATTATGTTATATTGTGAAAAATATTGAAATTATTTTCAAATGTGCGGATTTCAAATGGGTAATTTTGTTGTATTTTGAATATGGGTACATTTTAAAAAACATGGTTGTTTTTTAAAAAATACTACAACATTGGAAATAAGAAATTATGGAGATCCTGGTTGAGATAATTTCAATGAAATTGAAATTTTAATTGTATGAAATTTCTTACTAATGGTTTGATGCTTATGGTTGTTTTTATATTGATAGAAATGGAACTAGGTACATGTCGTAGAGAACAACTGAAGGAGGCTACTGAAAATGTGGTTTCAACTGAGCTCCAAGTAGACCATCAATTAGTGTAGAGTATTGTGGAAGCATTTTATGTTGTGTAAAGTCAGAATTATGCATATGACACAATGATTTAGGATAATGCAGTTAATTTTAAAATGTAGAGTCCACCAACCTTCAGGGGTGATTCGGAGCTAGAGACAGCAGAAATATGGGTGAACATAATGAATAGGTTATTAGAATTCTAGGAAATAGTTATCGATATGAAAGTGATTTTATACATATATATTTTGGAAGTTCTTTCCCATCAATGGTGGGAGTTGGTGATCCATGCAACAATGGACCTAGGTATGACATGAGAGGGGTTTTAATAATTTTTTAATAAATAATTATATGCTCATACATTCTAAATTCAGAAACTAATAGATTTCTTTAGGATTAATAAATAAATCCTCTTGATAATGGAATATCCTACTATGTTTATGATCTTAGTGTGGTTTTCACCTGTGGTGGTTGGTAGTACATCATTGATGGCACACATATTTGAAGTTTATTTGTGGTAGGAAATTCATTTTAAAATGGAGGTGATTTGTATAAGTCAGTATATAGAAATGGTAAAGGTAGTAATAGTGGCCTAGGAAGATATTTTTTTGGCTATAGGTGTGGGAATTATGTTATTACCAATGGGGAATATTGAATACTCTGATGGCAGATTTAAGAGAAAGAGGGACACTTATTCCTAGGGAAAGAGTTTGACTCAAAATCTCACAATGGGATCGAGGAAAATTTCCTCTGAATCCTCATATAATTCTAGGATGTTTTCAGTTTACTTCTATGGGCTACACAACTAGGATTGTACAAAACAATCTCTATAATTTCATAACTATAAGAATATATGGAATCTTTAGCCGGATTGTCATAATTCATCATGGTTGTGTGATTGTGACACTCCTCTTAGATTGTAAGTGCCCTATGCCTCGACAGGATTAGGGAAACAACATACCCCTTGTTAGATCAATAAAGAGAAGAGTGTGGAAAACAAGATGTAGTTTGGATCGTAGCAGGTTTTGAGGGATGATCAGTCATGACCATCCACAATGTGAGGTTTGGTTCTTTTAAATTCTACCCCAGTGCATGTATTATTTTATATGGTTGCTTCCTGTTCTTTCATTTATTCTTGTATCATTGATTTTATGGGTTTAATTGTGGAAATGATGCCTTTAGTTTTAAAAAATAAAACTCCTCTGGGTCAAAAATAGTGTCGATTCATCATATGTAGATAATGTTTTATTTTTTTAAATGGGGTTGAGTTGATGTGGGATTTCTGAGTGCCTTAGATGGATGTGCATGATGTAATCTTGGGAAATGATTGGTTGATGATGTTTATGGCCCAGATCGATTGTTATGCATGAATGGTTAGTTTCACGATTGGGGATGGCATTTAACATCTCTTTAGAGGAGTGAACAATGAAAAGTTGGGTAAAATAATATTTTAGCTCCAGCTGTAGGCATGATATCATATCAGTTAGCGGTATTGTCATTGTCATCAATGGAAGGATTTGAGGAGTGAATTTTTCTAGTGGCTGTTTATCATTTTCTGTATTTCATTTCCAAAGAATTCATATGGTTTTCACCCCTGAGAGAAGTCAAGTTTACGATTGATCTTTTTTTGGGGACATGTCTTATCTCACTTTCATCTTAACAGATAGAACTAGAAGAATTGATGGATTTGAAGGTGAATTTTGAGGAATTAGAGAAAAATGGTTCATTCAACCTAGAATATCTCCATGGGAAACACCGATCTTTTTTATTAAGAAGGCAGATGGAAGTCATCAGCTGTGTGTTGATTATTGTGATATTAATCAAGTTACGTAAATAATTGATATTCACTTCCTTGCATTGATGATTTGTTCAATCAGTTTGGGGGAGCCCAGTGGTTCTCCAAGAATTAATTGTGGTAAGGATATCACCAATTGTGAGTGTGGAAGGAAGATATTCTGAAAACAAACTTCAAGAGTAGATACGTCCGTTATGAATAAGTGGTTATGTCTTTTGGTATGAAAAATGAACCATAGGTTTTCATGGAATTAATGAATCATATATTTTGGAGATATTTATATTATTTCATGGTGGTATTCATTGATGATATATTTTTTTATTATAGGACAAGGTTGGATCATGAGAATCACCTAGGGATAGTTATGGGGATCTTCAGTGATCATCAGTTTTATGAAAAAATATCAAAGAATGATTTGTATAAACAAGATATTCGCTTCCATGGAAATTTTGTTTCTAAGAAAGTTGTTTGAGTTGATCTGTAAAAGATATAGGTTTTTATCTTGTGAAAACTGCCAAAGAACGTCTTCAATTCATAGAGATTCCTTGGTCATGCTGGATATTGTCGAGATTGTTTTCTTGATTTCACATTATTTTCCTCACCAATGAACACATTGACAAAGAAGAACATTCAATTTCAAATGGATGATCAGTGTTTGGAATATTTTGAAGATCTTAAGGGCCATCTTACATCGGAACCAATCCTGGTTTTTACCGAACTAGAGAAAGGGTACATGGTGTATTGTCACACATCAGTATCTATATTGGGGTGTGTTATCATGAAAGGGGAACATATGGTGGTGTATATCTCACAGAAGTTGAGGGTGCATGAGAAGAACTACACAAAAAATGTGTTGGAGCTAGCATTAGAGATTTATGCTTTGAAAATGTGGCATCATTATCTCTTTGTTATTAATTTCAAGGTGTTTACCGATCATAATAGTTTAAAGAATATTTTCTCACAATGATACTTGAACTTTTGGTAAAGGAGATGGATGGAGTATCTCTATATGTTTGATTTTGACTTAATGTGCACACTTGGTATGGGAAATTTGATGGTGGATGCATTACATAAGAAATTATTACCTCATACAGTGTAACATGCATTTGATTAGTGGCAGTTGATGTCAGTCTCAGCTGACATGCGGGTGGAATGTGAGGACCCGGGAGATATAGATGTATTATTTCTAATTTTGATAGTTCCTGACTTGGTTGGTTTTGTTAAATAGGTACAAGTGTCTGATTCTGAGTTCATGATGGTGATGTAAAAATTCAATGGAAGGGAGGCCAATGAGTGATCAAAACTGAATGGGAATAATGATTTGTGTTTTTGGAATTAGATTTTAGTACCAAGAGCTTGTTATGATGAAATTAGAAGGTATTATCATCATTCCAGGTGCGTTTTCCATCCTATAATTCTAAAATGTATAAGGAGTGGAATGAAAAATCTTAGTGTCCTGTTTTAAAAGAAAGTTACTGAGTTTGTTTTGAGATGCTTGACTTGTTAGAAAGTCAAGGCAGAGCATCAACAGATAGAAGGAATGTAGAGGTATTTTCCAATCCATATATGTATTTGGGAATAGATACTGATGGATTTTGTTATAGGCCTTCCATGAATTGTTTGGAAGCACAATGCCATAAGGGTGATAGTGGATTGTCTTACAAAGTTAGCCTGTTTCATCCTGATTCATGAATCTCATACGATGGGGGATATGACAAAAATCTATATTTGTGAGGTGGTAAAGAGTCATGGAATTCCACTTTTGATTTTATCAGATCGAGATACAAGGATAACATTTCATTTTTTAGACCCTTATAGCAGTCCATTGGGACATAGTTGATAATTATTATAACATGTCATCCGCAGACAGATGGGAAATATGATAGTCCAAAGAAATCATAGAAGATATAGTGTGGGATTGGGTGATGGATTTTGTGCATTAATGGGAGGATCACTTTTTATTGATGGAGTTATCCTACAATAATAGTTATCAATCCTCGATACATATGTCTCCGTTTGAAGTATTGAATGGGCATCCAGGTCGTTTTCTACTATGTTGGTGGAAACAGGTGAGTCTTCGATGGTTGGTCAAAGACTTTTCCAAGAAACTACAGATAAGATCATGTTGGTCAAGACGAGAATGGAGAAGACTCTGAGTATTCAGAATGGTATGTGGACAATCGTCGATAGTCATTTTCATTCAAGGTTGGTGATCATGTGTTTTTGTGAATTTCTCAAATATTGGTACATCATCAGTTTGGAAAGCATGGAATGTTATCTCTATAGTATATAGGTCCTTTTGAGATACTTGAATGGACTAGAGATCTTTGTTATTGGTTGGATTTTCCACCATGGTTTAGTGTGGTGAACAATGTATTTCATGTTTCACAATTGAAAAATTATTATTTGGATTGTCACCATGTGGTTTGATGGGATGATGTGGAGATGGAGGAAAATACCCTTTTGGTGCACATGCCAGTGAAAATTGTGGATATGAAAGAGAATGTTTTGTGTGTTAAAAGAATCAGTCTAGTTAATGTTTTGTGGAAGGATGCTCATATTCAAGAAGATACATGGGAGAGATAGAAATACATGGCCGAGAAATTGACCAAGCTCTTTCGGCAAATAAATTGTTGTCCACTTTTGAGGGTTGAAATTTCCAATGCTGGGGAGAATGTAGAACCCCCAGTTTGAGGTATGCAACCCTTTTTATGTGCTTAATGTTGTGGGTAACGTTTGGGAGAGTTCATAAAGGATTTGGAAGGGTATTGGGTCTTTTTGAAGTCCATATAGTTTGAGCATGGTAAGGTTAAACTATGTGGAATTTCTTGGGTAACCATGCAACTTGAGGTAGTAGCGTTCTCACGGTTCGTGCACAGTTTCCCTAACCATGTGAGCTAACTGTTCACAACATAAGAAATGGTTTTTTTAAAATTAGTATCACTCAATATTTTCCCTATTTCACACATTTAATCTCCCATGTGAATCCTATGTAGTATTCCTTGTTCTCAATGGTTAGAGGGGCTCTCCCACCCATTTTGAAGATTATTGAAGGGATTTCTTGATGTTTTGAAGGTGGTTCTCCTCGGGAAAGTCTCCCATCAGGATTTTTTTGGTTTATCAATATATACTCCTCTATCTCTCTCTTGGTTTTATAGATCTACATCTGTTTCATGTATATCTAGGGATATGGTATCCTAAAGTGTTGAATTTAGGGCTTATTGATGATATTAAAGGGGATCTAGAGTGGGTTTGGAGGATAGTTTACCTGGATTTGTGGTAGTATTGCTAGTGGTTGGTTTTGACCAGAAACCTTAGATAGATGGATTCCCTCTTGAATCCACATTTCTAGAACATGGGGACCTATCTGTAATTACGTTTTATAATTGAAATTAATTCTTAATATGATGTCAGATTCATGGTGGAAACCCATTGGCTGATGATATAGGGATTTTGGGTAAAATGGGATATTGTTACACAAGGGGGTTTTTGTGTGATTTTAAAATGTTGATTTTAAAATCGTTAATGATTTGAATTACAGAAAATATTTTATGAATGATGAATTTCAATAAGGATTTTGTTTTATTGAAATGTGTGGTTTTCATGGAAAATGGTTAATGGGTTTTTCAAGAAATTGTGGATTTATGGATATGATTTGGAAATTGTTGGAAATACTATTGTGAATAATGTGTGTCCTCGGTGTGCTTTATTCTTGTTTTTTGGTTATGTATTATGGCTTGAGTGGATTGTGTGTGAAGTGGGTGGGAAGTATCACTATAAAAGGCTATGGATAGTTTATGGGGGATCCACCATTAAGGATAAATTGCTGGGAAGTACCACTAAATTGGGAATTTAGTAAATTTCATTGGACATAAAGTTCAACAATGTTTAGTTTCCTTGCATGTGTTGTTATGAATGATGAAAATGGTTGTTCTAATGTGTTATGGTGAAATGGATTATGGAGTGATTGTATGCATTTCCATTATTTAGTGTGTACATGGGAAATTGTGTCTTGGTAAGGGTGTGTTTGGATTGTGGTAATTGTTTCTGTATTTTATGTTTTATATAAAATTTTGTATATAATGTGCTAACTATTCATTCATAGTGGAATGTGTAGGGAATTTATTTGGAAAATCTTAATGAATATTATTACTCATCCATACTTTGGCAGTTTGGTGCTTTTTCATTTGTCATATTTCAGGACACATGTAAAGTTAAAGCATCTCCTTCCTTTTGGGGTACTTCATGATGCTCGGGTGGTTTTGGTGGTTTGTGGATCATGGAGCATGGTGTAGAGATATGGGGTGGTGTCATGGTTCTTATGGTTTTTGTAGTCTCCCACTTGGTCCTCTGATTATGGATTATTGTGGTTTTTTGGTTTTGGTCTTTATTTTCAAATTGTGAATTATTTTTGACCCACATCATGTGGTTAGTTGGTAATGGATCTTTTGGTTGTTGTTTCATTTCATAGTGAAAATTGTTCCCCATTTTTCTTGAAGATGTCACAATTTATTGCTAGCCTTTATCACAATGGGAACATAACCTAAGGCCTAATAGCATCTCACTTCCTTCTCAAACCAATGAGGAAGGGGAGGGACGTTACAAATATGCACCACAGTCTATCGCCATCCCATAATTTTCAACCATCATGAAACACCATATTTTTCTTCCACCACCTTGGGTTATCACTCTGATGCCATCATCACTTGTTACATCCCAATGGCAATGATTCTAACATTCTACCATAAGATACCACTACTGAAACCTCCTCCATATATTGTCTTAGTGGATCCACTCTTAAGCTCCACTGTTGAAGAACCATTATAATTTATTATTTATTTCATTCCATGGTATCCTAACTAAATCCATATTGATGTTCGATACCTTTAGTGAATACTAATTGAATATTTATTAATGTTGAGTATATAGGTCACTTTAACCAAGTGGATACTCATCATACATACCAAGGATGAATAAGATGATGTCCCACAATGAAAAAATAAAATCTAGATGATTTTTTTTGCTAAATACATTGCTTGAACCAAATCTGATCCCAACCATGATGGAGGAATAACCCTATTATAGTTGATGATAATGACCCACAGTGATATAAGTCAAATTGATGGTGTACCCTTTCACACATGGAGATGAAGATGATGAACCGTGGTTTTCAAGGAAGGTGAAGACGAAATATCAAGATGAAGCTTAAGAAACTCCATTTTCTCACCAAATAATCCATTCTAGACCTATATACATCACATTGAATCTCACTAGCCTACTAAAACCAAGATTCTATGGAAACCAAGATGATAATACCATGTTCTGGCTGATGAAGATGATGCCCACATATGATCACACTAATTCAATGGTTGGTTCATAGATTTATTTTTCTACTGCATTGTTTCCTCTATGTAGGGTTTTCATGACCAGACGAAAGACTCACTTGATCCCAATCCACCAGTTATGGGTATGTAGAACATTGGACACTTGGTGATCAATAGAAAACTGAACTAAGATGTAATCACTAATTGGATCCACATGTATCTTCATTTTATCTCCTTGATAACCACACAAAATCTTCAACCCCGCATGAACGTATTATGTTGCGCTACCCGTAGTCAATTCCAAGCCATAGATAAATATGAATTTTTTTTTCTGAAACAAAATTCAATGAATCTTACTCAAAGAAACAAATTCAACATTAACACTTGGACATATATTGGGGATCTTCTATGATATAATATATCGATTGAATATAATGGTGAGTATCAAAATATTTTCATGAATATAAATAAGAATCTCATTGCATAAGATCATTATTTATAGAATCCCAAACCCAACATTTGAAACACAACTTCACACGCTATGTACAAAGCACCAAATCCCACATGAGTAGTATTAAATAAAATTAATCAGTTCTGACACTCATGGTCTAAACAATAAGAAATTTGAATAAATTTCATGAAATTTATGCCCAATATGATGATCTGACATAGGTTTCATTTTATATCCAAATGACTAAACATAAGCACAAATAATAGATCTTGAATCCCATTTCACTATGAATAATTTAATAATTTAATCCTCAAGGATTATTATTGAAGGAACCAAACCAAATCACATGAGGCAATAATTTATAATATATAATAATTCATGAACATACCATTCATGACACTTGACACTTGTGGATCATCTATCAATGAATAATACTATGGGGTAGGTTATTAAACATTAATGCTATTATTGAGGTTCTATAATTGTAAGTGGTTTTGAAAGAAGATAATTTTTAGCATATCAGGAGAATAGAGGATTTAATATTGTCTTGAAATAGTTAACTATTTACTATAGTGGAGGAGGAGGAGGTGGATTGGATCAACTAAGCTGCTGAGCCTCATATATTACATTATTTAATATTTCCATTTATTTTTATTTAATTAATACAATAATGGAACACTGGTGCATTTGTGGTACCACAATGAAAAATTCATCCATTCGCTAATTGATTAATAATAATCATTATGGTTAATTATCTTATTATATCCTATATATATTCCAATTGTTTAATATATTAAATTTTTATTCTATAAATCAACATGAATTCAATATCCTCTAATTTAGGTATTTCATACACATCTCACAAAGGCATACATCATTACATGCGATACCAATTAATCGAATAAAATGAGGGTTATTAAAGATAGCTAATTTCCATGTATGTTATGGATATGTGATAAAATGAACATTATATTTCCCTATCCAAACTGAAACAACCATATTATAGTTTTAATTGATATATCATTTGATTAGTGGAATAGTAGATAAAATTTTGAAAAATCATAAAATAGGAGAGTAAAGGAATGAACTAAGGCAATAACACAACTCTTAAAACATATATTAATCCTATAGATTGTATACACTATTTCCATAATTATAGGCCATTAAATAAAAAAACATATATATAGAACTGTCATCTCTAGAGTCATCTGGAGTCCTACTTTACTACAATATTCATGTTTAAAAAAAATTATTTTTTAGATCCCCCATGGTTTGTTGTGCATCAATATCGAAAATGAATTGTGGGGTAGTTATTTAAATATATATATATTTTTTTGAATTTTGTCTCTATGGTTTTGACCCTATGATGAATGATAAGGAATTTTAATAAAATCATCATGGTGAAAATATAATTTTTATAATCTTGAGTATTATGGGCATCATATGGATGCATAGTCGATTAGTACAGACAAATTTTTTTTTGAGTATCAATATTATATATTTTTAATAGAAATAAGAATTTATTTTATTGATTTTGACAACTTTAAATGAGACATGTGAATGTGAAGGCCGTGAGAACATTTAATGATAAAGTGAAATTTAGCTATCATATTCACATGGGTTTGTATATTAAAAAAACAAGTGTTTTAATGATCAATTTTTAATGTTTTCTTGCAAATATAAGCTTGATTTTTTGGTTTTGGTCTCTATATTAGAGATTTTTATTTTATTAATAGGTTTCAAAAGTATAAAATCATTATTTCAATCATAATGAGAAATACATTCATCATATTTATGATCATTTTATTTGTACATAATATTAAAAACTTAGGTATTATTTCATATTGCTTCATGTTAATCTGAAATCATATTTTTTGTTTTGACCCCTTTATGGTTGATTTTTAATTTTAATAAAAACATGAAGGAGAAAATAACCATTGGATAATGTCAAGAAATTTAGATATCATATTTATACATGGTTGATTCCTATAGATATCAAATAATTTTAGGTTCACTATGTTATATTTTCACTATAATCTGAAATCATTTTCTCATTTTGGATTCATTTAGTTATATTTTCTCTTTAATAAGAATTTGAAGGGAAAAAACAATTTAGATCATACCATTTAATTTAGATGTCACATTGGTGTTTCAGTTTTTATGCATTTCAAAAAGGAATTTATAGTCCTTTTTATATTTATTGCACTAATGAAAGCATGTTTCGTTGGGTTTGACAATAACAAGGTTTATTTTTCATTTATTAATCATAGGTAAAAAATATAAATTAATAGTTTCCATATATATGAAAAATGGGTAATCATGTTAATGTGGGGATTATTCATACAGATAAAAAATTAATCACTGTTCATTGTCCAACATTTCAATTTCAATTTGAATTAATTTACTATTTCTGACCACATTAACTCCAAATATGTCATTTTAATTAAAATATGAATGTAAAATGACACAATGGGTAATATTCATAAGTATGGTAATTTTATTGACAAGTGTGTGATTCTTTCAGATCAAAAATGATTTGATGATTTTCTCCTATGTATTGATTATAATTTGAACTCATTTTCTCAGTTTTGTACACACTTTGTTATCCTATGACATTAATAAGAATATGATATCAAAATTAAACATTAAATAATAACATAGAGTTAATTTTTCAAAATGATTTTTTGTTTGTTATTATAAATCATAAATGACTCAGTGATCATTTTCCTTACATTTCATGTCAAATTGATCTCATTTAGTATTTTTTTCAACCCTACGAGGTTTTGAATATTCTAATGTGAAGTTAATGATATGGATCTTCTATTATCTCAAAAAATAAATTTTTGATTGAAAAACATTAACAAATTAGTTAGTGTGTAATACATTTAAATATATTTGATGTAATAACATCCAGTAGCTTCAGTATTCATGTTCTAGTGTGGAATTGAAATGTCAATTAAGTGATTTTCCTATCTATCCTGTAACCTATAAAATAGATATTCGAATAACTCTGATGAATACACTAGGATATATAATAATATAAATATCTAGGAAACTAATATTATATAAAAATTTAAATTGTAATTACTTACTGAGAATCAATGGATTTAACCCATCTCTTGAAGATTTCTCAGACCATAAAGTTGTGATAATACTCCTAGGTGTCCTAAAATTTATAGTTACCTGAAATAAGTTTCATTAATGTGGGTATTATCTGTATTATCAGGCCTACTATCACGCCTAATAAAAATAAAAATTATGTTCCCCATAATAATAGAACTCATGTTCACTTTTAGAACATATGCAACCTCCAATAAATTACAAATATTCTACAGATAAGTAAACTTTAAAACGTATTAAACTTATCTTAACTAAAATATAATGTTACAATGAATAATAAAATTTTGATTTTAGAAGATAAAATATTTTATAATTTAAAGTTATCTTCCACCAATATCGATGATGGATCTCATTCCATCCTTAACCGATAATCAATTATTTCATCAAAGCATTGAGGCGGTGGTTCACATTAAGTTAATATAAAAAAGGAAAATTTATAATATGATCTCATATAAAATATTAAAATTCATGATAAAGAATTAGTTTTTTATTAATTATATACCATATGATTCTTCTTTTTTCGACACAGTGCTGCATAATCCATAAGAATATGTTTACATTTTTAAGGTTTTGACCCATTTATATTCATTTTTTCACTTTTGAATCAATAAAACACACTTTTTATTATAAGTTTGTGTCCAACATCCAACTCATTTATATAAATTTATTTCCTTTAATTTTATACATATTTATATATATACGTTTGTATCTTTTACCACAATAATATAATTATTCTATATGTACTATTTACATGACAATGTCTTAAGATTAAATTTCATATAAAAAGGTAATAATAGTTCCCAAATATAATGTATCCTCAATATTCATTGAATGTAGTGTAAAAAGGGACCTATAGTTTGGATTCATCATGCTGACAAGAAATTTATGATGAATGATTGTTAGGTGATAAGGGAATAAAATCATTTGTACTTATTCTCAAAATTTACTCGTATGGTCATATCGAGAAGATGAGATATTGAGGATAGACCAACCAATAAGAAAAGGACATGTTTTAGGTGACATTATATGTTCCAAATATAAAACAAAAGTTTTGGGATCTATATATAATATTATTATCAATGTTTACAATTTGTTTACATACATATATGCATGATGAAAACTGTAGAGTTAATTTCATGGTGAGGTGTCTTTTTTTGGGTGCCATATTGGTTGTATGGAATTGATCTAATGTTCAAAAAATAATTTTTTTCACATCTATAAGGAAGTGATATCTCTGGCCTAGTTGATCAGTATGGTAGTACATTTTAAGAAATTCATGTCCATGGTAGAAGATGGTGTGTTTCTCCTATAAGGTAAATTAATAATTATGTAAGAGAGGATGATGACCAAAAGTGTGCATTTAACATTATAAGATATCACAAGACCATGATATTATACAATATGACCTATGTTTGTATGATTTCATTGTTTCTATGATTACACCTTATCCCTATATGGGCCTTAATAGGGTTTCTAGACTCAAAACCTTGTCGATGGGAACTACTCACTGCTATAAAGATATGGTCATTGTGAATCAAACAATTATCGTATTCAAAATTCATTCCTATTCTAATTAATTTATTTATGTATACAATATAGTGGAACCTACCATGGGGTCAGGGAGATTTAAATGTTTAAAAAAATTATAGGAAATAAATAAATTAATTATTATAAGAGTATTGAATAATTGTTTTTGAATTTAGTTATTTAATGTATTTAATTTTTATCAAGTGAATAAATGAAAATTTATTTATAAACAATTTTTTTTCTAATTCACAAGGATAATTTTACATTATTAGAAATAAAATATCAAGTTAATGATTCATGATTATCACATAATATATTTATTATATTATTAGTGATAAAAATATAAATGATGATTATGATGACATAAATAAGTCATAAGATGTTATTTATATATTTTTAGGTAGGTAATATATATTCGGTGTCCATATGACCATTTACAAGAATATTTATCTCCCTATTTAATCCAGGTAAAGCTGAAATTCAATGGTATATTTATCCACTCGAATTTAAGATCTCATCCCTTATCTCTCCCATATCATATTGAGAGATGTTGTCCATTACAAGTTGTGATCCAATTTCATATTTCTGTATTTAAATAATAAACATGAATAAATCATAAATGCCACAAAGGAATCGTCAACTATCCATGATATCACACATATATTATTTATTGGAATACTCATAGGATTTCAATTCATGTGTGGATGAAGATGAAAGGTAAATCATTAGGTTCACAATGAAATGGTATCCAATAAATATGAAAACATTTGAGATTAAAAAAATAGATTAAAATAATCATTTTCTTTATTTTTCATGATTAATTTTGTTTATATGAGATCCCTTTGTTTTTTTAGAAATATAGAGGTTGATTATGTCTTATTATAATAAGTAAAAGATATGAACCCAAAAGTGTGTCGGAAAAATAAAGAAAAATACCCATAGAAAATAACCTATATACCTATCTTATTCCACAATATTTCACATTGCAATATTTATTCTTCTCTAATTTCATACTAGTATACCATTACATAAACATTCCCCCAACCTCTCGATCACCCCCAACTTGAAGGAAGAGGTTTAATCCTCTCAAGTAATGTCTCAACATTAGTAATTTCAGAATCAATGCTATGATCTTTATTCTAATTGTATTTTCTATGAGAGGTTTCTCTTATATTAGGATTAATCATCCAATCGATCACCAAATATTTAACCTGAGGAAGAATATCCTTGTGCTTATCAAGAGAGCCCAAATATTTTTTCCTACATCTCAATGGAACCAAAATTATTTTGATGAGAGAAAGGGGAAGAGTTACCTAAAAAACTTTTTCTCTACCACCACTAGAAGAATAATTGGAGACATATTATTCTTATAGGAGATAAGATGAACTCTATCATTATCCAAAAAGGGTTCTGAAGAAGAATGATAAAATTTTGAAATGACTGGTGAGTTAGATTCTAAAGTTTTCATACTCATTTGGTTACCTGAAGTAGCCATCCTTTCATGTGAAAGCCGATGATAAACTATATATTTTATTTCTTCATTAATCACTTGTTCAACCATCATGTAATGATCACCTACTTTAATTCGAGGAGTATAAAATATTTGAGTTTACTGCAAGTTAGAACCTTTAAATTTTCTAAAAGAATCAACATTGTGGACATTCACCTCTTCATAGAAGATGGAAGCCCAAGAATTCATCTTATCAGAAGTAGAGGAATGAACATTAGGTGCGTCACTTGGTAATCCTCCCTTCTCATATACCGTTGGCTTATCTACATATTAATTATCCTTTTTCTATTCTTATTTCAAATATTTCACATTATCAATAGAAATGCCAATTCCATCATCACTCTGACAAGGATATTTGTTTTCCTCAGGCTGCTACTATTGTGGAAGAACATCAACCTTCTGAGTAGGTGTATTTATTTTATCATTTATCACATATTTTGAGATGATGATATAATAATTGAAAAGCGATAATTAATTTATACACCTATCACATAAAATTCCACTGGGCGACTAGGTACCAACAATTTTGAAAAATCAGAAAAATACCTCCTATCAGATTGAAAGCTATAGATAGATTTCACATTAATCCGAATATATGTCTTATTGGAAGAACATAAGAAGTTGTTTAATAAGATTTAGTATTATTTAAAATGTGATTAAATGTGTGAAAAAATAATAAATAACATTGTTTTTTCATGAAATAAATGTGTAATGTCCTGTGGAATACTTTGGGATGAAAAAAATCTATCATACATATAGTTTTCATAAAATGATTTAAATTCATTTTTATGAGATTTATTATCCCAAAATCGTGTTCCTACTGGTCAACACAGACTAAAATTCATTTGATTGTTATGTAATAATTGAATAATGATTATTCAGAAATTATGAATTTTATTTCATTAAAAACATGATAACATTTTCAGCACCTAGAAAATAGCTCTAGATTTTTGTGGAATTAAAGAAAATAACCATATTTTAATATATTTAATTTTTAAATATACCACATGAAATTCCAACGTGTAATGTGGTTTTAATGATAAAAACATTTTTCAATAAAACAATACCAAAAATTTTATATCAAATCACAACCAAGTAAATGATCTTGTATTACCATAATTCAATAGACAAAAACAGAAATATTATTTTTGGATTTTAGGAATAGCCCTCATGTCAATCTGACTTTTGATTTTCTCTAAAAAGAAAGTGTTAATTTTTTTATTTAAATGTAAAAAAACTTCCATAGGGTTTAAAACAAAATTAATAGAACTATTTTTCATGAAATATGAATACATTGGAAATTGATTATTCATTGAACAATACAATTATGCTTTATGTTAATCCACTATGTGGTATAGTCAAAATTATTAGAAAACCCATTTTATTAGATATAAAAATCATTAAGAACATGTTCCTAATGGAAAGAA
This sequence comes from Viscum album, assembly GCA_963277665.1. Taxonomy (NCBI): domain Eukaryota; kingdom Viridiplantae; phylum Streptophyta; class Magnoliopsida; order Santalales; family Viscaceae; genus Viscum; species Viscum album. The sequence continues at coordinate 1,551,840,304 of OY728160.1, forward strand.
CCTTACAAATTACCTATGATTTTTATAAAATCATATAAAAATGAAATATTTTGATTATGTTATATTTTTCAATAGATCTCATATCATTCATACCAGTGTTCTTATTTAAATGAAAAATATTACATTTTTTTATATAAAAGTCAAAAAATTAGCATAATTGGGTCAAAAAATTTCAAACAACCACATATTGTCCTGAAATCATATGAAAATTTTCTTTGATGAATTTATGACATATAATAATGACAAAATATAAATCATATAAATTATAACTTTTTTTGAAGTGACAACCTATCAATTAGATTTGTGGAATTTTTAGACTAACAAAAAAATAGTTTTATTATATCTTGGTACTTAAAATATTATGTTAAATAGTCAATAATCAAAAACAAATTTGATTTTCAGGAATCCTCAGTAAAATTATTATCAACTTTGTTGTGACATGTACAAATAGACAAACCTCTAATCCGACATGTTGGGTGGTGGCAATTATTGAAAAAGTAGTTTTTATTAAATACGGTAATTAAAAGTGTTAATCAAAGGTAAAAAATATTTAAAAGTCATTTTATTGATTTAAAATCATATAATATGTCGTCCTTTTAATTTATTACACTTATGGATAAACTACATATGAACTCGTATTGTGGTTTACCAAAAAAGAACTATAGTTTGTTTTTTTGATTTATATGACTAATAATATATATCATAAGGTCTAAATAAAAAAGAATGTTCTATGATTTATTTTAAATCATTTTAAAATAGTTGTTGATTAGTATTTTTCTAATAAAATGAGGTTCAAATTAAAATGAAATTTAGTGTGGTCGAAATGCTTGGAAAATGATTTTTATATTAAAATCATTAAAAATGTACGTTAAAGGATCAAAATCGAATAGAAAATCATGGATCTTTGTTAAAAAATAGTATGATGATTGTCATTTAATTTTTGAAATTATTGGATAAAAATCACGTTAATATAACTTTTGGGTTTCTCTAATGGAATTATAATGTGTTTATATTAATTTACATGTAAAAATCATGTGTTAAAGGGTAAAAATTTATAATATAACCTATGATTTTCCTTAAATTATAGGAGAATAATTAGGGATTAAATTATGAATTTTAGAAGAGATTTCATGAAAATGAGATGATATGTATGGGGAGAATATTAAAAAAATAGTCTTATTAGGTACATGTCATTAAATACATGTGAGAAACAGTGAAAATCTATAAATTTACCTGCAATTTTTATCAAATTATAGGAATATAATCACAATTTACTTTTTTCTATGTAGGAATATATTGAAAAATAATCCAGGACATGGCGTGATTGAAATGACTAAATTTTCATTTTCATATATTTCACTATCAATATAATAGTTCTTGAGTAGTTTTTTCCCATTGACAGCAAAATTATATTTTAATTAAAATATCTTGATGAGAAGATTCATTGGATCATAGTAATAAATATGAACACCATATTGATGCACAATTGATTCCTATAGATCACATATTTTTTTAGGATCATTCTCTATTGTATCCACATATATTAGAAGAAAATATAGTTTTTGGATCTAAAACATGACACATAATTCAAAAAAATATCATATTAGAAGAAGGAATAAGCCGATCAAAATGGATCGTGTCATATAAAATCATATTAGATTATTAGGAAATCAGAGGATATTGATTTTCTAAAAAAAAATTAATTTTTGGAATAGAAAACCCATAAATCCGATTTGTGGTGAGATAAAAATAAAAAAAGTTAATTTTTAATGATATTAATTTATTAAAAACATTTTTTAAAGACTCAAGGCATTGAAAACAATATTATATTGTCGTCAAATCACAAAAAAACAATCAAAATTTAATTTGGGACAAAAATGAGTATATCACATGTCATTCTAATGTACATTTTTTTTCTAATTATCAAAACACAATTTTTTAGTAGAAAAATATTTGAAACATGCTATATGATAAAATTACTACATACAGGCAAGAAAATTCATGAAATCATAGAAAAATAACCACTATTTATTTTATGACATGTTGAAGTAGATATATTTTCAATACTATATTTAGTTTTTATAAAATGAATATTGGTGGTGATTTTATTGATTTAAAATTCAACAAACGTATTTCAAAATGATTTAAACCAAGAAAATAACTTCATATTGACTTCATATAAATAGTAATGATGAATGATAAATTTGAGACATATACAAAGACGATGCATGTTAATTGATCATGCAGTATAATTGGAATGACTTAATTTTTTTATTAGATTCTTCAATCATCAAAAAATTGGTGTTAAATGGTAAAATTGTTGAAAATGACATCCTATTGTTTTTTTAAATCATAAGAAAACCCCAAATATATAAATAGTGATATACAGGAATAATTAGTGAATCTGTCTGACATGTGGTTTGATAAAACTAATGAACTTGAAAGTGTATAATTTTATCATTAAAGGGTTTAAACTAGTAAAACATGTCTTTATTCTCATGAAGTCGTAGTATATTAATTTTTGATTAATTTTTTTGAAGCATGAACTAGTCATATGTCCATAAGATGTGAATAGTTGTTGTAATGACCATTAATGAAATTTAATCTATTCAAAAGCATTGAAAAATATTGTTAAAAGGATCAAAACTAACAAAATTATCATTGATTTTGAAGAAATATAAATGGAATTGTCCCGATATAAGGATTAAAGTTTTTTAATATAATACACATAAATTTTATAGTAAATATTCATAAAATTTAAAAAACATGTTTTTATTGATGTAAAAGTAATTTAACATGCATATGAAGGTCAAAACTTATGTAATGGACTCGATTTATCGTATAAATATTAACTTCCCATAAATCCAAAATTATGTGAACATGTAATAATGAAAAGTGTATTTTTAGTTTTTGTAAAAAATTTAATTTTTCTCAAAGGATCAATACCAAGAAAACGACCTTAGATTACTTCGGAATAACTGAACAATGATCACCATTTACTTTGTGTCAAGTAATAATAGACCATAAATAATTCTAATTTATTGTGTGGTCATATTAATGGAACACACAATATTATAGTATTAAATGATGAAAAATATGTTATACTTTCAAAACCTAGAAAATAACATCAGATTTTTATAAAATAACAAAAGAGTGATGATCATTTAATTTGAGTCATAGAAGTAGACCATTTAGAAAAAAATATAATATTCTTAAAATGAAAATACATGAATTTCACTATATTTACTATTAAAAAATCATTTTAAAAGTGAAGTGATAGGAAGCAGATAATATGGTACTAGTATATTATGAAATATTTAGTTTCCAATGATATAATAGTAGAAATATTAAATGAAATAGGAAATGATTCAATAATGAAGTGGAAGAAAAATGGGATGTTAAAGAAGACACCAAATCATTTTCAAATGCTGAACTAAAAACATAAAAAATTTAAATTGACCGATATTATAAAAACAAGATGTTTGAGCGTAATAAAAAATTATTGAAAAAAATTTATAATTGAGGGTACAATAAGAAAAAATTACTCTATAAAAAGATAAATTAGTAGTGAAAATCAACATGTAAAAATTAGAAATCAAAAATAATTTCTCCAACCAGAGATGATGCTAAAATGTAAAATTTGAATGTGATGAATAGATGTGAATGTGAGGAAAAAATTTATGTATAATATTAATATGAATCCAAGTATCTATAAATAATAATAAGGATATTTTAGGACATAATGTGATTTAAAATCTAAGAAAAAAAAGGATCATGTTAAAATATAATATTAATGTCTAATATTAAAAAAATTGAAGTAGATATAAATTAATAATTCCTAATATAATATCAAAATTAATAGAATTATAAAACGTATAATCAAAAAAATACATAATAAGGATTTGATTTAGAATTAAAACGATAACTAGATTCAATGGTAAAATAAAAACCCTCTAATATAGAATTACAAATAGATGCAATAATTCATAACCAAGTTTCAAATTGACACCAAAATAAGAAATAAATGGTGAATTAGAATAAAAAATCTTGAAGTAAATAAGACAATATCTAATGGAGTATTAGAAGTGGAATAAAAAACATATTGGTACTATAAAATAATAAAAACAAAACACATTTTCAAAAGGATAAAAATGTAAGTATGAGAACAAGGAATAGTTTAAGATATTAGGATAAATAATGAAATAGGGAAAAGTAAGAATCATTTCTATAAGTAGATAAAAATTATAAAATATAAAATATATAAGAGAAAAGAATAATCACAATTAGGTGTATATTAAATATATATAATAAATGAATGTAAAAGGGAAAAAATACTATAAGAAAAAACTAGAAAAATAAAATAAAATATTAAAAACCAAAATTAAAATAAAAGTATAAACAAAATTCATAAAAAACACAACAATAAGTATATAAAAATACCACAAGTCAAAAGACACAATTTTTAAGTAGTAAAAGAAAAAATACATTGAATGAAGTTTTAGGGATTATATGGATATAAATTAAATAAAAGCATATCTAGTAGTTAATGATGAGAAATGCTATATAGTTATAGGCCAAGATAAGAATTAATAATAATTATAAATAGTTGAAATTGAGGATTGAAATTTTTGAATAGAAAATCAACATTAGTAACAATAAATCTTGAATACAGGACAAATAAAATATGTCAAATCCAAATAAAAATTATAAAAACTAGAATTCATTATCTAGAAAATGATGTATATGGATAAATAATAGGTTAAATTGTTGCAAATTATATATGGAATAAAAAAATAAAATTAATATAAAATAAAAGTATAATCAATAATAAATAAAATAAAAATCGAAATATAATGAAAAAATAAATTTGATAAAAATAAATTTACAAGAGAAAGTTTACAGTTAAATATAATTTTTTTAAGGATGAAAAAGTTTTTATTGAATATGAATTTAAATTATATGATATAAAATTTAATAAATAAAAAAATAAAATTAAGTGGTTTGGAAAAATTAATTTAATATGAACAAGTAAATAATTATGTTCTTATGGATTTAATAGTTGAAAAACAAACATAAAATGCTTAAAACATAACAATATTCTGTGATATATCATATAATCATAGGAAAATATCTATCAAATAATTTTTTCATGTCAAATACACACACAAATATATATATATATATTAAATAAATCATGCAATGATCTCAAAATAACCAAAACAATATTTTTAATGATTTTAAATATCTTTATAAATCATGTGTTAATGGGTTAAAAACTAAAAATTGAAATCAGATTGATAAGAAATCATAGGATAATGACTACAATAAAATTTTAACCTATAATATTAAACCAAACATTATAACGATATATTTTTTTGTGATAATGAATGATATTTTTTTTACAGTAAAAATGATTAAAATGTGGTTATATGGTAAAATTCAAGAAATCAATCATTAATTGTCATGAAATTTCAATATAATGGCCATTATTTAAATCGTAACATGTAGATGTAGAATATTCATCAATACAACATGTAATTTCCTTGGAATGACCTAAAGTGCTTTTTTATTGATTTAAAATCAAATAAACAAGATTAAAAAACAGAAAGCTAGTGAAAAACATTGAATTTATATGGAATCATAAGACTATGAGTATTGATTATATTTTTAAAATAAAAATATATTCACATCAACACAATATGATCATATTGACTGTAATTTTTTTTGAATAGATTTAAAAAATCATATAATGGGAATTTATGTTTCAAAACCTCAGAAAAGACTAAATATTATCAAGAAATAATAAGAAAATATTCATTGTCTAATTATAGAAATATTGAAATACTTGAAAAATTTATCTAAATCATGAATTTTCAAAATTTATTTCACAAATATAACATCATTATAAACATATCTAGTTAAATCAAAAAAGTGTATAATATCTTCATAAAAAATTTTACGTTTTACACCTCAAATAAAATTTAGTGTTTTTGAAATTTAAGTTTCTACTAGTAGGAGGTTGATTATTGACAAATAAATAAAATTGGTTGCAAAAATGTATTAATGAACACCTACGTGTCGTTGTTAATTGGGGGAATTAATAACCATTTGAGAAATATATGGAAGTTTTCATATTTTATGTATATATATATTTTTATTGGAAGCAACCAATATAATAAATAGTGGTGTCTTCTAATTCTATTATTTAAATGTAATGTAATTCTTGAATTATAATAATAATATTAATATATTTTTAATTTTGTTAATAAAAAAATTAAAAAAATTAAAGTATCCAATAATAAATTTTATAATCAAAATATAGTAAAATCATTCAAAATAATCTATCCCCTCATTATTAAACATGATATAAATAATTTTTATATATGAATCCTTAGTCCAACATGTGATGACCACCATTAAAATAAGAAATAAAACCTTGTGTCATTTGGTAAAAACCTATCAAACAACATTTAATTGTCAGTAAAAAATATGGTAATAATTGATGGTCAATTGGTGACTTATACGAATATAAAACACATTATTGCTACGTGTGATGTGGTTGTAATAACAAAAAAATGTAGTTTTAATATATTTAAAATATTAAAAATAAACATAAATACGTAAAAATATAAAAATTACCCAATATGGTGATGAAATTACAAGATAATTACCAACATTTAATTTATTCCATGTTGGAATAGACTTCACATCGGTCAGATATACAGTTATCTCGGAATTCTCATAATTGTTTTTTTATGGATTTAAAATCCAAAAAATTTGTTTTAATGTTTTAAAACCTTTTAAAATGTTATTTAAATACCTGGATATCTTTAAAAATTTATTATAGGATAATTATTGACATGCTAGAATAGATGGATTGTAAATATGATATATGGTGATATCAGAATTACCAAAAATCTTTTTTATTGATTAAGAATTCATTAAAATCAAGTTTCAATGATTAAAGACCTTCATTAAGTCCTTGGATTATAATGGAATAACCTGGAAATGACTTTCTATTAGTGTTTTACTTGTAGGAATATACTTTATTTAATTAGATACACAATTTTCATAGAATGACCAAAACTGTGTTTTTTGGATTTAAAAATAAAAAAATGTATGTTATATGTTAAAAAACCTAGAATATGACATTGAGTAATAATATTATCATTAGAAATTTTTTTAATAATATATGACTTATAAATAATCTTCTCATCAATATGACATGTAGTGAACTTAGAAGAGTGAATAGTTTGTTTCTAATGAATTAAATGACTTTCATAAACATGAATCAAAAGATCATAACCATGTAAATGACATCATATTTTCATAATATTAGAATAAAATGACTAAAAATTAATTTATTACTTATAAGGATATAATTGTAATCATTATGATGTGTTGTGTGGTAAGATTTATTGAAAAAATATACGATTATATAAAATATGATTAAAAATAATATATACAGTCAAAACATAGAAATCTCAATTGTATTTCTCTTATGTAGAATAAAATCACATTTTAAATTTATTATGTTTATAAATACACCATACATCAATAAAAATTTCAATATTCTCTGAGTGACCAAATGCTCATTTTTATTTATTTAAAAGTCAAAAAACATGTGTGAAATAACTCAATCCAAGGAAAAAGACCCTGGATAGTGTTGATATTATAAGAGAATTATTATTGATTATTTTTATAATGTTATAATTGATAATAATTAAATGTGGTGTGGTCAAAATGATTAGAATAATATTTCTATTTCATTTGAAAAACATCGACAACATGAATTAAAGGGTGGAAACTAATGTAAAAAACAACTAAATATTGTTAAATTATATGAATATGACCACAATTTAATTTTTTATATGTATAAATACATTATAAATAAATTATTATCAAGGTTTTATTATTGAAATTCTGTAATTTAAGGAATATTAGTTTGAGTTTTGTGGTGTTCAACGTGAATAAAAATGTTTTTTTATTGATTCAAAATTTAAAAACATCCAATAGAGGGTGGAAACCTAGAAAATTACAACAATTTATCTTGAAATCATTGTAAAACGATATATGAATAATTATTTACAAGAATGTAGACACTCTATATCAATCCAAAATATGGTGAATTCAGAATAAGTAAAAATGTAGTTTCATATTATTTTGTCTCTAAAATAAGTCCATAAAGGCTCAAAACCTTTAAAACCACCTTGAATTTTAATGAAATCGAAATACATCATTGATTATTTTGGGATATGTATATATATTTCACATGATAATTCGTGACACAATGTTTATCAGAATGAATGAAATACAAATAAAAAAACATGTTTTATATGGTTAAAACATAGGAATTGACAACTATTTAATTTGTGATGCTTGGAATAGATCTAAGATCAAGATAAAATGTAAACTTAATTGAATGAAAAATGTAATTATTTATTGATTTAAATGTAAAAAAATGTATGTTATAGTGTCAAAACCATGAAAAACTATATATATGCATGAAATCATACAAAAATGATCATGAATTAATATTTCATATGTATGAATAGACTCTATGTCAATTCAACATGTCATGTGGTAAAAATGACTAAAAAAATAGTTATGTTATAATTAAATCCCATAAAAACATACATTAAATGATTAAAACCAAGAAAACATCTCCCATTATAATAAAAACTTTGAAAAAAAGTAATTTTTGAAATGTAGGAATACACTATAGATCAAATTGATAAAAAATATTATTGTAATGATATAATTTATATTTTTATGGATTTATGTCAAAAAACATACATAAAATAGTCAAACCATATATAAAACATTGATTTTTCATGAAATCACATGACAATGAATGATAATCAATATAATGAATTTATGAATAGACTAAACATCATTCTGACACGATGTGTGGTCAGAATGATAGTGAAAATAATTTTCTTCAAATTATCATTTTTAATATATTTTTAAAATTTATAAAACATAGAAAACAATCTTGTGTAATCATGAAATACTAGGATATGACCTCTAATTAGTTTTTTTCATTTTAGATGGGAGATCTCATCAATAATATATGCACATTTATAAGACATATTAAAATAATTTTTATGGATTTAAATGTAAAAAAATATGTACCACATTGTCAAAACTTACTAAAACACCAAAAAATATCGAGAAACCATATTACAATGATTATCAATAAATTTGAGGCATCATTTCATTAAAATCTGGTTTTGATGGATCTAGTCATATAAAACTACCATGTCTTTTCATCGAATGATAGAAAAACAAATATCATTTAATTTGTGATATGCAGGATCATATAACATGTCATTTTAACGTACTATGAGGTTAGAATTGTCGAAAAATATATTCAGAATAAAAATATAATTATTTTTTTATATAGTCAAAACATACTTAATAACCCTAGATTGTCATTAATATAAATAAACTATAATTTAATATTTTCAATATTATAATTGTAAAAAAATCAGTCTGACATATAGTTTTCAGAGAATTTTTTAGAGGGAATCATTGTTGATTTAGAAGTAAAAAAACATGAATTTCAGGTTCATAACTAAAAACATTACTCATTTTATCATAAAATCACAAGACAATGATCATTAAATATTTTTTGAAATGAAAAATAAACTGCACATCAATTTGACTATGTAGTATGGCTGGAATGATCAGAAAATATATTTTACTAGATTTAATAGTCATAAAAAAGTGCATGAAAAAGTAATATCCTTCCCAAAGTCCTATATGTGTCATAAAATCACAGTAAAATAATACATTAGTTATTTATATTTAGAAATAGATCACATATCAATCAAATATTAATTTTTCATTAAATGACCCAAAGTGTGTTGATATTGATTTAAAATTCAAAAAACGAGTGTTAGTGGTGTATAATCTGGAAAACAACCCCAACATGTAATGAAATCATATGAAAATGTTCATTTATTAATTTTTTACTTTTAATAACATATTATATAACAATTAAATGAATTATAACATGATGGAATGGAAAACTCATCAATTCTTCATGCATTGTTTTAGGAATAATCGAAAAAGTTATTTTATTAAAGTCATGTCATCAAGAACATATATTAAATTTTAGAACATAAAAAAACAATTTATTTCCTAAAACATTATTAAAAATATTATCGATATATTTTTAACATCTATGAATAGTCCAAATAACAATCAAACTTGTGGTGTGGTCACAATTAGTGTAAAATAGATTAATTAGATGATGTGTTTAAAAGTGTGATTTAAATGTTCACTATTTATAAAAAATCATTGTATTGAATTTAAATCATATGATAATAAATTTTTTATAATTTCTAACATTCAGAAATTGACTATGCATCAATATGACTTGATGCTTATTTGAAATTATCATTAATGTGTTTCTGTAGTTTTAAATTTATATAAACATACTTCCGAAGGTTGATATCAAAGAAAAAAATATTACACTGTTGAAAAGTAATTTGAAAATAACAATTTATTTATTTTTGATCTTTATAAACTCTGTTCATGTTAATGCAATATACAATGTCTCTGAAATGATTGAAAATTGGTTTTCAGATTTAAATTTCTTTGAAAACAAGCATTAATGGATCAAAAGATACTATAAAACCGTGGATATTGTACTAATTATATGATATTGAAACGATTCAAATATTTTTCATGTATAAATTGAAATCATGTCAATCTAACATTTAGTTTCCTTAGAATGAACAAAAATGTCTTTTCCTTGATTTAAAATTCATAGGGAATGTGTTTAAGGGAGAAAATTTATAAAATTAAATAGGATTTTCAAAAAATCATATGATAATGAAAATTGAATAATTTCTGAATTTAGTAAATGATTTTATAAAAATATAAAGTGTGGTGGGGTCAAAATTACTAAAGATGAATATTTATTAAATTTATGTCATTAGAATTAAGTTTTAAGGAATCAAAACCTCTAAAAATTCCACTGGATGTAATGAAATCAATGGAACAAAACAATGTATTAATTTTTTTACATACAAGAACATACTAGACACGTTACAATAAAGAGTTTTTTAAAAGGAAATACTACGTTCGATAGTGTACATGATATTTCACATCAAGTTTAAATGAACTATTTATTATTATTATTATTATTTAAATGTTAATGTTATAACATAATATTGAGAATGTATGGAATGTATATTGTTAATTTGATTACAAATATCATCATGACCCATCCCTCATGGGCCTGTTCCATGACTACCCCAATCCCTCCTTCGATAGGCCAGGGGATGGTTACTAGCATAGAGTAGACATCCCACATATTTGAGGGATTTTCCCAAGTATCTATATATATGCACACATCTCTAAGCCCAAAATGCTAAAATTTAAAAACACGTAGTAATAAATTCATGCATACACTAAGATACCAACCACACAATATGAATGTCAAAAAACTGGAAGGTAAACATGGCAAGAATACAAACCCGCTAAAATAAATATTCTACATAAGTGAATGTACAAGTTTCTAGATATCGATCTACATAAAACCCTACCTGATGGGTAGGTGTAAGAGAACTATTTGATGTTGTAGGAGCAAACCTGTTTTGTCTGATAGCTCTATGTACCACTTGTTCCTAATACACCTAGGACTACGTCGAAACCTCGATCATATTTAAAAGTCATGAAGTATATGTGCATAGACTGTACATGGGTGAGTAAAACAATACTCAATAGGACACCACAAAAAACAAATGAACACCACAGTGGAAACACCACAAAGATGATACCATGCAAAAATACCATAAGGTGAAAACATATCAAAGAATATATAGTTAGCTCAAAACGGGTACATGTCTATAGTACATATAACAAGAACATCCATGTATACTCATAATGGATTCCAAGACACAAATCTCATCCATTAACAGCTACGTGGTTCCACTCATAGTGAGCTTGTACTGAGAGATCACACTCCTCAAGGTAGCTGATTGAATTATATAGAATTAGTCTACCAAAAGTATCCATTAGAAGACAAGGGTCTCAAAAAGTTATGTAGTTTCCCTGAGACATCTAGCCTCAATAAAACATGGAGTTTCGATAACACATGGAGTGTCGGTGACACATGGAGTTACAAGAATAAATGGATTGTCGATAACACATGAAGTGTTGGAAATACACAGAGTGTTGGTAACACATGGAGTGTCGGAAACAATGGGAGTTTCAGTAAAACATGGTGTATCGATAAGTCATGCATCTCCCAAGTCACGTAGTCACTATGTCATAGCCAACCACATGATTTTTCTCGTAGCGCACATGTACCGAGAGAACCTACTCCTCAAGCCATTAGGCCCTGTACCATTATCCACAAATACTCCCTTAGAGTATCTTAAAAAGGCTGTCTATTTGAATGGGTCCCAATTCTTTAAACAATTATTCAAATAGACATACAGTTTGAAGGTTATGACTGTTTTTATTAAATGGTCTAACTCGGGTCCGACCTGACCCACCAGACCTGGACCAAACCATTGGCTGACCCGAATCGGGCCAGTTAAGTATGTTGGGTTTGGCACACTACATGTAGGGAGGGTTGCACTTGCGAACGCAGCCCACCCTATACGCACCACCCTGGTCCACACAGTCTACCTCGACAGTATGGCGTCCTTCATGTAATATGGTTAACACAACATCGTTGCATTCAATGTGGTCGGCCGCTCAGTCCTCGGTCCCTACAATGGATCAACATGGTCTACCAACACCGCCTGAACAGTTTGAACACATCCACCTTCTCTCATGGGACCCGCCGCTGCGGGCTCCTCCAACAATAGCCGATAGATGGTTTACACGGCTGCCACTGCCGTAGCGCACTTCCAGCACACGCTTCCTGATGAACATGGCTACTCCCATGTGGGTGAAACAGTCATTAGGGCCAGCATTCCAGTGACCCCTTCCATGGGCCACTGGTTCTCCTCTAGTGCTTCATTTTTCGAAATATAGGCATGTTTGTGATCCTCATATCATGGTCTTCACATCCGTGGCCAGATATCAACATCACGATCTACTCTGATGAAAAGTCACACAAACTGTGATATCTCACATACCATATCAATCCTTCCGTCACCATCATCACCACACCTTCATCATGCCATGCTGATCCTAGAGCTACAATATTGAATCATTATGCCAAGGATCGAGTTCAAAACTATCGACTGATCACAACATGTTGAGTTATGATAAAAATGAAGAATGCCCACAATGAATAAATAATGGGGGGAGAAAATCATAAATCAACCAAGAGGAATGGACCTTGATAAATGTTCATGTCGATAATGGTTCACAGTTGTTATAACAACAAATGGAATCAAACAAATAATTATAAGTTCATTCTCCAATCAAAACCCTATAAAGGTAAATCCCATCCCACAACAACGATCGATCCTCTTTTCAATCTATTTGTTGATAGGGTTGTGTTCATCATTAAATTCCAGAATGGGGAAAGTAAATCAAATCTTAAACACCCTACCTCGATGCAGTTCAATCGTAGAAGAAGAACATTCATCATGTGTTTTCCGGGGGTAGATATCATTTGGATCCGAGGTTCATCGATGATCATCGATCCATGATCTACCACCATTCATTGAGGGAGCTCCATCTCCTTAACTTAGAGTAATTCTAAGGTTATAGTGATTACCTTGAATTCTCTAACAGACACATTTTAAATGAAAACGCATCGCTGCATCAAGAATAATATATTTTTATTGGAATATTTTGATGACATTTACATCAAAAAACTATCTTTCATAACCACCTGCACCGACAAATGTTAGGAATCACATAAGTAAAACCCCTGATTACAAGATCAACAGTGGTCTCATATTTCTAATCAACGTTACAATTTATGAGTTATTATGAATTTTAAAATAATATTATTTTATTTAATTATTTTATTTACTATTATACCCATTTTGTGTTTTTCCACATAAGACCCATGCCGACTAAAGTTAAGTCTCACCTAAAGTAAAGCCACTACTATGAGATCAACAATTCCGTCACATTCATGATCTATCCAAAATTTTAATGGTAATTTCACTTTTTTAGAAAACTTCTGAGTGCATGCTATTTAAAACAAAGCATTTTTCAATGAATTTTTATGGGGCTATTGGACTACGAAATTCCATGAAATCTCAACACATGGCCATAGAATTTATCCAAATAATTTCTAAAAGTAAAATTCGCAATGTCTAAGTCCTTAAATTTTCCCCAAATTAGGGATTTACATACCCAAAATCAAAAAAAAAGGCTCCTCAAAAAATTGAGGGTACTAAGCTTTAATTTGAGCATTCCACTCTGATGTGCTCCCCTAGTTAATCATGTGCCACCACAGAATGTGAACAAAGGGAATAGAACACATATAATGGATCACTCATGTCGATCCTCTATATCTATTGGGTAGTCTACAAAATTCACCCTATCTATAATGTCAAGCTCGCCTCAGTTGATGATTTGTGATGAGACATGAACATACCTTCTCAGCTGTGAAATGTGGAAGACACCATGTACCAGATATAAATATGGTGGTAGTCTTAGGAGGTAAACCACCTCTCTATTTCTACTAGAAATTGATAAATAAAAGGTTGATGAACCTCAGAGCTTTCTTTCCATCCCGACCAAATCTCCATAACCCGCATCAATGAAAGGCCCAAAAGAACACACAGTCTCTCTTCTCAAACTCCAAGGTTCTATATCGTTTGTCATGATAAGATTAATGATATCTCTATACAATCTTCATCCACCCCTTTATGACATACACCTTTTCTGTAGTCTCCTACACCAACTTATGTCCTATCAGCGATGTCTCATCAGGGTTAGTCCTACAATGTCGTGACTTGTAGGGTCGCCTGTACCAAAACATGAATGGTTCTTTTTCGATGTTGGAGGTCTGGAAATTGTCATACTCAAACTCTACCATAGGTAAGTCATCATCCAAACTATGGCCAAAACATAACATACAAGCCTGTAGTATGTTTTCCAGAGTTTGAAGGGCCCACTCAGTCTGGGTGTCCTTCTGTGAGTGAAATTCTTTGCTCAAGTTTAACTGAGTCCAAAATTCCTCATGCAATACCTTCCACTACCAGGATGTCAAGTGAGGATCACTATATACAGAAATTTTCAATGGATCCCTGAGGAGATGAACTGCCTCATACATGTAGAGGCATCTCATTCTCTCTATTAAAGTCTGCCCCCTGATAGGTAGGAAGTGGGATGACTTGGTGAGTTGATCAATGACCACCCAAATGGTAGCATACCCCTTCTATGTACATGGTAGACCCGTCATGGAGTCCATTTTTTCTATCCCATTTCTATTTGGTCACCTCAAAGAGTATGAATCAAACTGACTAGAACATGATGCTCAGCCATCATTTTTCAACAAGTAAGGCATCAATACACAAACTTTTCAACTTCATTCTTCATCACTAGAAACCAAACTAACATCGGAGGTCATGGTACATTATTTCCACAGCTAGATGTACTAATAAAGGGGATTCATCAAACTACCTAATAACCTCCTCTCACAATGCCACTGGTATAAAGGTTTATCCTCTTAAAAGAACAATGTGCTCCTCACCTTTTGAATAACAATAATGGGTATTCCCTATGGACATTTGAGTATGTAGAGAATCGTAGTTAGTATACCTAAAATTTGATTCCCAGTCACACCATATGAGTGGATGGGAAAAAACATTAGCTATATATAAGTGGTTCCATGTCCATCCAGAAATGTTATCTATAATGAGGCTAACTACTCCAATGTCTCGTAAAACAACTTCAAGGTAGATCTCCAAGTAAGATAATCTACTACCATATTCCCATTATAAAGAGTATATACAATCTACAAGACATAGTACTAGAGGAACTCTATCCATTTCTCCTATATAAAGTTCCAATCCTTTTGAGATAAGATATAATTGAGACTCTTATCGTCAATGTAAATGATAAACTGATCACCCCTTAGGTAGTGTCACCACATCTTCAATTTGAATACCACTTATTCTAAATCTGGATCATGGGTCATGTAGTTATGCTCATGTGATTTCAAATGGAGTGTACCATAGGTAATGATTATTTTCCCCAACATCATGACACAACCATGACTGATTCTTGATGCATCACAAAACCCTACATATTCAACAACCTCCTATAGAAACTTATATAGGGGAGTTCTCATCAATCTCTACCTTAACCTTCACTGGATCCATTTCAACTCCAGTCTCTATGATGATGTGTTTGAGATAAGAAAAGTCCACTTGGTGAATCCAAAGGTAAAACACTAGGTCTCACAATGCCTATCCACTATAATACATCAAACTACACTCTCATCTCATGATGAGTTGTCGGAGACATACAATATACTGTTGAAGATATCATTGTCGTTCTTGTTGGTAGATCAATGAAGATGTTTATCTCTCAGTGGGGAGGTAAAATAGGAACATCATCAGGGAAGAAACCCTTATAATCCCCCACTACTGCAGGATATTGATGATTCATTACACCAACTGGACTGATGGTCAATATAGCCAACTAAAGAGTAATTGACTACACCCTCCTATGCGCGAGTCCTTCCTGAGCTACAAGGATATCCCTTTTGCAGATAAAAATGGATATATGGTTCTATTATAACAGATGAACCAAACCCTTTTCCTAAAACAATATATATGAGCATGAGATGTGTCTATTAGTCCATATTGATAATGACATCATAAGGCCTCGACACTACTACCAAAAGATCCCAACCGAAACTCTCACATTTAAGAGTTACGATACACTATCAGAACTAGTGTGTGATAATCGAGTATCCTATGGTAGGATTCTATAATAATAAGGGTCATGTCCATTGTTATACAATATTCTCTAATTATTAAAAATGAAAAGTGGAAGGAATGAGAATTACTACCACAAAAATCTATCAATACCGCACCTAATGTATAAAGACACATATCATACCAATCCTGGAGTCTTGGGTTTATAAGACTTGACCTCTTGTATATGTATCCTCCCTTATCCTCCAGCTCTTTTAGTCTGGTATGGAGCAACTAGGGATGGTGGTGGTGACATGTCAAAACATTGGCCACCTACATCTATTTCCCCAACTCCTCTTCCACATCCACCACCCGATGGATCTGTGTGCTCCAACCACTACCTTTTCCTTTGCAGTGTGTCAACTGTCTCTCTAAATTTACCCTAAATAGTGTGACAATATCACAAGAAATGTTCCATAACATGGAAACCATAGCCACCCCAATTTCTCTAGAAACTAGGAAACCCTTGGAACTTCAAAAGAAACGACATGTTTTTCATCTTATGTCATGCACCTGCTATCAGTAGGTTGTGCCGACCCTGCATTCCATGTGATGACTTTATCGGAAGCCTATGATACGTGATGGAACCCAGTGTATCATTATCCTACAAAAAAATATCCATCCATAACTCTGTCTAGAAATATGCTTCCAGATGGACTACTAGATGTGGGACTATGAACTGATCAATAGGAAAAACCGCCACCTACTGAACATCCTGATGAAAAACTGCATTATGACTGGCTCCCCATAGGGAGGCGTCATCAAAAATTGGGTCAAACTCTAAATATTATTTTCTGAAACCTCACTAGATAGAATTTTTAATGAATCTTATAGGAAAAAAGACATATCATGATCAAAAGAGTATACCTGGTGGGATGAATCAAGAAGTACATGGAAAACACAACCCATTCCTACATGACACATGTACCGTTATATTTACCTACAACCAGTTGATTAATGTATCAAGTTAAAAATAAGGTGCACAAACTCATGGTGTATGTATACATCATCCACCACCCCAACATCAGATTCCCAAACTGAAAATATGAACTCAAAACACTCGAAACTGTTTCCCCAAACTAACGTCATTTACTCCCGGTCCTTGTGTATAACCTACACGCCCCAGATAAAAATGTTTCACAACTAGTATCAGAGGTGAAAATGCCATCACTAGATCAAGACCCCCTCCAATTGGCCAGGGACTGGTGACTAGAACTGAGTAGGCGTATCCCATAGATGGGAGGCATTTTTTCAAGTACCTGTACACACACACAAATCTCCAAGCCAAAAATAATGAAATGTAAAAACATTAAGTAAACTATGCATGAATACACTAAGATACCAATCACATAGAACAATAGGAGAAAATAATTGAACGTAAAAAGGGATAGAATACATTCCCACTAAAATAAAGAGTCTACAAAAGTGAATGCACATGTTCATAAAAATAATCTGTAGAATTCCCTATCTGAAGCGTACATGTAAAACAACTATCTAAAGTTGTAATAACACACATCATATATATAAATACTATAATAGACACATAGTCTTGGTCCACATTGGACTCCTTCAAAGTGTCAATCATCTCCACAAGACACAACACGTGCAAGCAAAGCCTCTGCTGGGGTGAGTAAAACAATTCTCAGTAGGATGCCCTGAAAACACAAACGAATACTATAGAGGAAACACTATGAAGAAGATACCATGCAGAAATACAAAAAGGGGAAAACACTAAGAATATATAGTCATCTCAACATATGTATATGACTATAGTATATATAATATGAACATATAGGTATACTAAAATAGGATTCCAATCCCTAAAGTATCATCCCCTTCTTGGTAGGTGGTTCCGCTCATAGCATGCTCGTCCTAGGAGATCTCACTCCTCGAGTGATCTGATAGAAGCATGTAGAACATGTATAACAAAATTGCTGAAAAGAACACCAGGGTATCGAAACATTACATAGTTTCCCTGAGAAATAATCTCTGTCTAATACAATGATTGCTGATAACACAAAGAGTTCCGGTTACACAAAGAATGTCAGTAACATATGGAATTTCGGTAACACATGGACTATCGGTAACACATGAAGTGTCATTTACACTTAGATTATCTATAACACCTTGATTTTTGATAAAACATGGAGTATCTATATCACACGATGTGTCAATAAGTCATGAATCCCCTAATTAACCTAGTCACCATGTAAGATCCAGCTTCCGGATTCTACTCATAGTGCGCTTGTAGTGGGATAACATACTCTTCAATCCATTAGTACATAAGCCAACTTCTATAACAAATCCCAAAGAGTATCTCAAGAGTAAATCCTCATCATAACTTTCCCAATGTATGAAACAATTCAGAAAAATAACTCTCCAAAGCGACCAATAAAAATAGTAACAGGGGTTGAATGTTAAAACTATTTTTATAAAAAGGTATCACTCTGTTTGGATGACTCGACTCTATCTGGCCAAATAGATGCAGCCTAGTTTGGGCAGGTATGTTGGTCTTAACCCACTCTGGTGGTGGGTCCAGCACCCCAAATTTGAGCTGGTTTGCTTCGATTTATGCAGCATGCCTTGTCCGCTCTCCCTGGCCCACATGGTCCTCCCTGAATGGGTGGCTCCCCCGTTTCACCTAGTCAACACAATGACCCGACGTTTAACGTATTCATCTACCACATCCCTAGTCCCTGTAGAGGACCCTACCACTTTATATTCACATAGTCTTGCCACGTTGCCTCCATGGTATAGCTTCTGTGACCCGATCTTATGTCCCCCATCTCCACTGGGTCCCCCAACCAGGGCTGAGCCATGGTTCACACAGCTTATTGTTCCACAACATGATTATGAAGAATTCCACCTCCCACAATGTGGCCACAAACTCATGCAACCACTACATTCCACCAACAATGCCATTTATCAACACTGAGGCACCAATGGTTCCTTCTGTGGGCCAATGGTTCTCCTCTGGTGCACCGTTTTTCAAAACGGAGGCACATCTACAATCCTCAATTCACATTCTTCACTGCCCTATGCTTGGATTGACATCATGATCCATTACGATGAAAAGTAACTCATATGGTTATATCACCTAAACCCCTTCAATTTTTCCATAACCATTAACTTCACAACTTCATCATGCCAGGTTGATCCTAAATTGGTGATATCAAATCATTGCACCATGGATCGAGTGTGCAACGATCGATCGATCGAAACATGTCATGTCGTGAGCCAAACAAAGAATTCCTTCGATGATCAAAAAATGGGGTGGGGGAAGAATGATTAAACTATGTGGAATAGTCCTTGATCTATGTTTACTTGTACCATGGTTCACTTCCATTAGAATGAAAATTGAAATCCAACAAATAACCATAATATCATTCACCCATCAAAACCCTGCAAAGGTAAATCCCATATCACAACAACTATCATTCATCGTGACATTCAATATGTTGATTGGTCAGTGTTCATCACTGAATTCATGAAAATGGAAAGGAAATAAAATAAAAAACTACCTCCCATGATTTTGTTTGATAACTGATGAATAATGGTTTTCGTGATGTTGTCATGGGTGTAGATCCCTTGAATTAATGTTTTTTCATTCTTCGTTGATCCAAAATATGCTGACATTCATCAATACAGATCTATCTCATTGACTCATAATATTTATAGGGTTATAGTGACATCCTTTAATTCTTTATAGAATACATATTAAAAGAAAATGTTTCACTTCATGAAGAATAAAAATAATTTATTAGAATATTTTAATGATGTTTATATCCAAAAACAATATTTTACAGTCTGCCCGTGATAGCTGATGTTAGGAATCACCTAAGGAAAACACAACTTTACAAACTAAATAGTGGTATAGGATTTCTGTTGCGAGTGACTATTTATGAGGTATTTTGATTAAAAATAAATAAATTTACTAAATTATTTTATTTACGATTACGACCTTTTTGTGTTTTTCTATAGATGAACCGCACCTACTAATGATAAGTGAATCCTAGTGGAAACCCGTTGATATTAGATCAATGGTTCTTAAGATATCTGATTCGGGATTCTATTTAAAATATATTTCAATTTTTTTGAAATGTCTCATGTGAGTGTTATTAAAATCCTAACATTTTTTATGGAATTGTTCTGTGCACAACGAGCCTCAGAATCACATGCCATCTCAACACCTGGTCTGAAAATTTCCCAAATAATTTTTAAAAAAAATCATTAAAATATTATTCATTACAAAAATATTATTTACAGATGTATATATAAATAATTTTATGACCAATTAATTATCAATGAATGTCAACCTGTTTTTAAAATAAAAGAAAATAATTTTCTAAATAACTCTTTAAATGTGAAAAGTGGGTTTTATACCCATAAATAAAAAAACAAAATTTGTATTATAATAATGATATATATGTATAATAAATTCAATCTTATTTTTAACAGTCATTTTATGTGTTTTCAAGACATGATATACGATAAAATTCAATTTTACAAATAAAAGAATTATTTATCAAAATAGGTCATTTTCCTTCCTTTTGATGGTGTATTTGTTTAAATATATATTTTGACACATTTATAAGTTATATTTGAAAAAATAAATATCATAATTGAAATTGGAGTATCAAAATTGACATTGGTTGAATTTTCATAATTTTTCGGTAATGTTTAATATTTTGATGAATAGTTTAAAAATGAATTTTAATTAAAACGAACATTTTCATCAAAATTTATGTCATAAATTTTATATATGAATGGTTTAAAAGTATATGTTGAATTTATTTTATCCCTTAGTTCAATTTTGGTCAAGAAATTTATTTCAAATTGAAATTGGATAAAAAAAATTGTGAACTTTTGAACATTTTTTATTTTAAAAATTGTTTTCTAGCTCCTTCAATGAGAATAATTTGAAATTAAATTTAGCCACTTCTAAAATTTTAAATTTGAAAAATGTAATCCATATTTTTAATTATAAGGTAAAAAATTTAATATATAATTCCATTTCATTTTGTAAAATATTAATCGTATCTTTTGGAATAATTTTTATTAACACATTTAAGGACAAATTGGGTAATTAAGGGTATAAATAATATTATAAAATATTATAAAATAGCCCCAAAACATTCCCAAAAATTTTTATGGGTTATTTGAGAAAAAATCATCATTTGGACGATTTTGTGATGTCTTGGATCCAATTGGATGACATAACGAAATTTTTAGTATTTTATTCATAGAGAAGTCTATTTTTCCATACTAATGTTTTATTTAAGTAAAATATATTCAGTATAAGGATATATGGAATATTAATTCCTATATAAGTAGTAATATAAAATATAAATGATTTTTATTCATAATTATATTTTATTTTTAATTTTTATGGAATAAATATTTAAATTAAATTCTTTCACAATGGCGGTGTGATAAATATTTATTTAAATGAAATACCAAGTAAATGATATAAATAATATTAAAAAGATATAAAAATTATATAATTACATTTATAAAAAAATTTTATATTCAAATTTTACATTTTAGTGTTTTAAAATATTAGGATCAAATATATCATGTTATTATGATATTTTTAAAAAGACAAGAAATGAATAGTTTCAACATTGACACTATTGGTATTTTAAAATGTTAAATATTTTATTAAATATAATTTTTTGTAAAATAATTGATATGTCCTAAAATATCATAAATGACTCTTTTATTGGTCATTTTTCATGATATCAAAATTATATTAACCCTCAAAATTTAAATTACATGATAACAAAGTAAGAGTTATAAGGGTATTTTATGGTTTAAAACAGTTGAAAAGTATTCAAAATAATAATCCAGAACAGAATAATTTTTATTGAATGAATTAATTTTGACCAATATTCATCCTAACATCAAAATATCTCAATTTCGTGCCACATGGAATTGAATATTAATTTATATTATTTTAATACATTGAAGAATTCTCGGATTTCCACTCCCCTCTCTTATAAAGTGGAACTACTTATTATCATTATTCACTCTAAAAAAATGTAGTATAGAAAATATCTATCTAAATATCTATCTAGATTACCTTACTATATTATAGAGGTCTTATTTTTAGCATAACACCATCCTTAGTGGTGTTAAGGTGATAATCAATGGAAATCACCAAAAGAAGAGGTAAATTTTTTAATTTAATAGTTCAATTTTATTAATTCTCTCACTTACATAAAATCATCATCATCCATGATTATATAACAATACAATATCCTCAATATAATGAGATGTTATTATTTTAATATCAATACCTAAATCTATCATCACTTCCATCAAATGTGAGGATATTTAATAGTTTGAGCGTACATGTGAACTATCACATCCTTGAAATGATATAATTTTTTTCCATTACAATATTTCAATACAAGTTATAATGATGGTATTAATAATTATATACTATATTCATGAAATATTTATCATTATAGTACAATAATATATATATTACCACTTACTTTCTTAGCACATTAAAATGTTACGGTCTTTCGTGCGAACGTGTGAACGATCACCTCCGTGAAGTGATGTGTATCATTTTTAATCACCACATAAGATGAATAATATATAAAAATATATTTAAATGATCAATATTATTTTAATTATATTATTAATATTATTTAAAGACTAAATAATCCATACATTCTTTCCATAATAGCCATTGAAAAATGGAAATGTTATCTATGCGTACGTATGGATTACCGTCAATATGACTATAACGTAGTTCATTTTTCATATCAATATATAATGGATGGATTTATAAGTATAATTAATTTATAAATTTTATGATTATTTGATGAATATTATTCAATATATGATTTAATAATGACAGACTTTTACAATTGACATCAGACGATTTTCATTTTTGAATTATGTAATAAATATCCTCAAAAAACCATGACAAAAAAAATATTTATGTAAATATTATAACATGGTATTAAGTGAAATAAAAAGAACATAAAACATGAAGTATTTTCTAAAGAATTTAAATAATTAACCTAATTTTGATATTTATGAAGAAATACAACATATGTGATGAATCCGATTCGAGGTAAAGGATCTCATCTCAGTCTCCTTTTAATGAGGAATATTATGATGTTTTACACCAAAATTTTAATAATTTATATGAAAAGCCCATTTTATATTTAATTGCATTCAAATTGTTTCAATAAATAATTTTCAAGGATTTTAATATAGAGCATTTTACATTATTTATAAACAGTAAACAATGTTTTTCAGGTATATGGCAAAATGACTTCTATATCGTCATGAAAATTATTTTCTATTTTTATTTCCCTACATGATTTCAGGTTTTGATATTTAAAATAAACCCATTTCTCATTTTTATGGTATTTTGGTATTGAATTTTGTTTTTAAAATTGATGGATTATTTCCATATCTTGAATTGAGTTTGTATGATTGCAAATGAAATTTTAAGAGAAAAATGATTAAAATTATAATATTTTAGGTGATATGATTATATAATGTTACATAGAAATTTTATAGGTGGATACATGATAAAAAAATAATGGTTGGTTCCATGATGAAACATGGATCAGTAGTTTCGTTATAAACATTAATGCATTGGGTATGGAATTCGACTATACAGTTATTCCATTTTGTAAGAGAGACACGTATGGAAGTCAACTGTATGGTTATTTAATTTTAATATAATTTTGTACCATGTTACCATTATTTTTTATCTATTATATGTATTTATTTAATGGAAATATTTTTAATAAAAAAATTTATTTAATGAGATTACATTCAAAGGAAATTATTTACTACTTCTTCAGGTTAAAAAGTTTTACATTATGATAATGTATATTTGATTTTAATGTTTTTTGAAGACTAATAGTTTTCCTTCTATTTGTATGACTTACTAATATTTTTATGATCATACTATGTTTTATATTGTTTTACATTAGATTTATGGGATAATATAGATAAGGATGTGATCAATGGAAAACAATGATGATTGAACACGGGTAGAAACCATGATTCATGTGTAATGTTTTTGTTATGTGAGTAAAATGGATATTGAGTACATATTTATACATTGTAATATTTGAGTATTTGTGTTGGAATTTTTTCCCAATGATCTAAAAATCATACCCTAAAATGATCCTCAATGTGAAATAAATTAAAATTATTCACCTAACACAAAATTATCTAATGTTTAAATGTATAGCCCTAAGAATGATTGAACGATTTGAATTTCTACTAAACACGGCTCATGAACCTCGAATCTCCCTTAACATTCCTACATATTTGGATGTTAGGGAATCTTCTGAGGTTCCAACAACACCAGATCATGATATCACATCAGGCTGAGATAGCTCTTGTGTGACATCTTTGGATTTATAGATTGATGATTCCAAGACATGAGAGGTTTCTTTTCCATTGAGGAAGTCGATGAAAGAAGGCCTTCTTAGTTTTCCTCATGTTTCCCCTCAATATCCATCCACTTTGTATCGATTTATATGAATGAGTTCTACTCGGGTCTAATGAAGGGGATTCTGGTGCTCACTGTTCCAGTGACAACATATGATAAAGTCTGAGATCTTTTAAAGTAGATCCCAATTGATTGGTTTTTTGCTGATAATCTCTTCTAGGTCACATTCAAAAAAATTCCGCACTAAGGATCGATATCTTCTAGACAGCGTCTTTGAGATTAATAGGAAATCCTTATGTATTTTACTGGATTCCAAAATAAAATATGTTAAGGCTTGGGGATGTAGTATCATATAGGTGAACTGATGGTTGTTCTATCTATCCCATAGGTTAATAGAGGACCACCGATGGGAATCCGCATTATTGGATTTCTGGATCAATATTTTGGGCATACATTTCTCATTTCAAAACCCTATTATACTGGAAAATGATTATTGAATTTCATGGAAAGTTCCTCTATACAGATGATTTAATCCTTTATCTACATGATTCAACATTGGCTCAGATATAATTCACCATGGATCTATCCTTTCCCCTCCCAACAAATTCCCTTTCAATAATTTGAAGGCCTTGTGGAATGGTATTGACTCTTATTTTATCCGAATGAGCCTCACTAGTGTTCAGGATATCATCATCATGGAAATTCAGTGTACGACTTCAAAAATATCTCTTATTAGATACAAAATAAAAAAAATAATCATGAGTTTATTATAAAATCACTTCTCTCGACATACCAATTCCAACATCCGGTGGAATATGTGGCTTTGGTGGGTCATGAGGTGGCTAGAATTCCAACAATTTAAGCCGTAACATCTCCCCCAACTCTTCTACCCTATCCTTAAAGTCATGCTCCTCCTCTATCCCCATGAAATTTCATAGTCCCATTAGAAAAAATTTTACACCTACTTTCACAGGAATCTAGGCATATTTCTATTTTTCCAGGGTGTCCTGGAAAATAATCTAAATAAATGGAGGTTTGGAGCATCGGATTTTCCCATAAGCACTCAATCTCTAATGATTGTAGTTCTTCATCTTCCCTAGTTCCTCTATCTTATAGATACAAAGCATTTGCCTATGTTTTGTAAATCCCACCTCCTCTCCCTCTGATTAATAACGGTGTTTGGTTACATACCCTTCCAATTATAAAGGATATTCGGACACCCACCACTCCATATATGACCTCGAATGGTCTGTGTATTAGATCTCAAACCACAAGGTTGTTAGCCCACTCTACATAGATAAAAAATAGTCCCCCTACACCAAGGTATAGTTGTAGGTAAATCTAGTCACTATAATATCCCTCATCATATAGATTACTCGTGACCTAGGTACCGGGGAGAAAATGGACTACTTCTAATGATATTTACAAGAACAAGTTGTCTGATGTCGTCATTCTGGAACTAGAAAAAGTTATTCTAAAATATGATAGTTCTCTAAGAGAATTCGAATACACCTTTCCATTCATTGATAGTCGGAGAACCATCATATATGTTGTTTCTATAAATATTCCATGTTATTGGAGAAACTTTTCATCTCTGAGCAGAAATTTTTTATTAGAATGGCTGATGAGAATGATATTTTTTAATTTTCCTTCGTTTCTGAAAAATGTGATGCATGGATTCATGAATTATTTTGGTTTGAGATCAATTCCATTAATACGATATATGATTCATGGTTGGTGGGAGGTCATTTCAACACAATATTGGATGATTCATAAGAAAAATATGGGGGCTCGATTCTCTATAGGGAAAGGATTACATTATAATCTAATGTTGATCAAGAGAGACTCTTTTATCTTTGTTTTCAATTGATGAATTCAATTAGTGTATATTATTGTGAGGTATTCTGAATTCCTGGTGTATATTAGAGCATTATTTTGGAAGCCTCCCATATATATCTTCTTTTACCAATACTAACATCACTCATCTATTTCATGCAGTTTCATATCATTAAAATCGTTCCACCAGTCATAAAAACTATCATGGAATGGGAGGATGCCTATTCTTCTCAAACCAGTGGTTTCACCATCATTATTTCCTTACTGTGGTATGTGAGTCATGGGAGAAATATATAAATGGAAAGTGTAGGTATAAATTCTATAACATGTTCTATCATCTAAAAAATGACCTAAATTATTGCTCCAACTCACTTCATTATGTATATCAAAACTTGGATACAATTTAAGAGGGATATTGAGCAAGTAAAACTAAACCAGGTAGATACATGGGATGATAAGAAGTTCCTATCTATCCGGATTAATAATAAGAAACTCAATGTAATTTTACTTGATTATGAAAGGTTCCTCTATAGAAGGTCTTGTGTCACATGGATTAGGTAAGGGGGTTTTAATACTAGCTTCATTCACACATATATGATTGAAATACAATGTGTTAGTCCTTGTACATACTATTGAACGATGGTTCCTACAATAATGATCCATATGTGATTGGGGGTATGGGGGATTCTCACTTTAATTCCATATTATGAAATTCTATCCCATCCTTGCAGAACAATAACCCACACGGGTAGGAAGAGATTTTCAGTACGATCCCACATTTAATCTCATCCAATGTCAATGAAATCCATGAGATAATTCCCAAATAATAAGACGAATGGGATTCCACAAAATATATTAACCATGAGAGAATACTGTGATAGGATGGTTTCATAAGGTCCTTCTATATTATCTCTTGGGGAATCATTAACAAGGACCTCATTGAAGCAGTTTATGACTTTCTCAAGGGAGGGTGTCTCCCTTGGTTTGGTAGTGTCACTACCATGGCCTTTATCCAAAATGTAAAGGAAACCTCTTACATCTATCAATACAGACCCATCATCGTGTTCAATGTGGCCTATAATTTTTTTAACTCTATCATCAATAGAAGGATACCCCAATTCATTCATTCCTAATCTCTTAATAGAAACATGATTTTATACATTGTCTTTCTATCTAAGGTGCAATGGGAATTTCTAAATAGATTATATGTGGTTTTAACCGGAATGTTGTGGGATCCATTATATTCATTAAGATGGACATGGAAAAGACATATTATTTCCTAGAATGAAGCTTCATCATCAGGGTTATGAGGTTCATGGGTGTTTAGAAATGAATCAATGACTTCTTTTCTAGTGTTACTGCTCGCCTTTGTTCGATATTACATTCTTGGGGATGCTGTATTGTTTCCATTTTCCCAAGAGGAGTCTAATATAGGGTGACACCATTTATCCCACATCTAAATCATGACCAAATATTCCCTTATATTGTTGGTTAGCTCCTACTTCAAATATGGCCGCCTAAAAACATCCCAATATATGGATCGCTTATCAAGATAGACTCATATTCTTTTAACTGATGAGGTGATCTTTTTATCAACTGCTGCAACACTTCCTTCCTTGGTTTTATCAATATTATTGAAGACTACCTTATATGGAGTGGGAAATTTATTAACAAAATAAAATGTCATGTGTTCCTACCACCATAATGCTTAGAAAGATGGAGGAATTTGATTGGGTCCATGATAGGGATTCGGAAGAAAAATTTCCCTATGGAAGATTTGGGAGCACCTATATCCCGAGGTATGATTCATATCAGGTTCATAGATTGTATGGTTTGTATGTTCACTAATCAGATTACTAACTATAAAAATTGGTTACTATAATTAAGTGGTAAAAATTTTCTCCTCAATTCTGTGCTAACATAAATAAACATTCCTAATCTCTAGGTTTTCAGGGTTCCAAAAATAGACATGATGGAAATTAAAAAAATTCCATAGTACATTCATTTGGGAAGCATAGGGAAATGGAATGTTTCACTAGGATACCTAGAAATAACATGTGAGATCTATGTACAATGTGGGTATGAGTATGTGGTATGTGATAAAGGAAATGCATCACCTTCAATAGAAACATTCATGGGATGTAATTGAGGGACACTTTCATTAGAGTAGATTTAGAAAAGGAAAATATGAAATTGTTTTGAGAATGTCCAGAGGTTACCCTTTACTATTATGGAATTATCTACATGTTTACATTCTGGAAAGGAAACAACAATATTTTTGGATTTTTGGATGTAGATAATTCAGCATTAGGGGCTAAAAATAGGAAGGTGATGATTTTGGTTATATAGTCTTCCTTTTCCCTGATGTGACTTTCATGAAGGTTAGCACTTTCCCCTCACTTATCCAAGAGAACCATGATCCCACTCAAAATAGGGGATTCAATCAAAATAGAGTGGATGATATCCACAATGTCTGTATATTCAAAAGTATAACTTTGGTTTCATTCACTGCTAACTGCAAAAAAGTAGATTTTATTGAAACAAGATAGTGAACTTTGGGGATGAGTTACTTGGTGGAAAACTATCTCAATGAAATTAAACTTTCTAAAATAGAGGATCCAGAATTATGATTTTCCCAATAAAATGGCGATAAAACACAAAGACATCTGCATGGACTCCAGATGCTCCTTCTGCAAGACTACAATAGAGTAAAATACAACCCACATATTATTTAAATGTGAGTTAATGGAGAAAGTGATGAGTGTAAAGGGATATTACTTATATTAAACCATAGACAAAGAGTCCACTTATGAGTTCCTCCTCTAGTGGTTCATAGGAACTAGAAATAATAAATACAAGAAGTGAGATTGATCACTTCTCCATGATGTAGGATTATGTTGTATTTAAGAGTTGAGCAATCAATGATGAAAAAATTTCCCTCCCTCCTACTTGGATCTGATGGTGATAAACAACTGCCTTGTTTTTGATATTTCAATTATTCATAACCAAAGGGTAAATTATCGTTCACTTAGGCGATTAAAAGCTGGAATGTGGGCCCTTGATTTATCTATCCCCCAGTCGGTGGGTTATTGGCTGAGATAGACCCCAAACCTAAGACATAAACTAAATAATGATGGATCATGCTGCCAAGGGAGAATGGAAGAAGGTGGTGTGGTCTGTGACCACACCAGTTTTGTGCTTCTTTGATTCAACTATTTTTATTATGATGGAAACTCACATTGGGAGTAACTATAGGTCATGATTAGTGATCTTGAATTATGATTCTCTAAGGAGATTTTATTGTAATATTTAGTGACAGAATCAATGATTATTTGGATCCTACCCAAAGGCCTTTCTTCCACTCATTGGGAAATAAACTATTTTATCTGTAAATTAATGTACCTCATCAACCATGACATCAATCATTCAAAAAAAATTGTTGTAAGATAATTAGGTAGATTATTATTATTTGATTCAAAGGATTCCTAGGATTCCTCGCATATAATTTTGACAGTTAATGATTCCTACATCCACGGAGTGCATACATTTCAATTGGTGATGCTTTGGGCCTCCATTTCTACATGACACCATGATGGTCTAGTTCTCATTTCTACAATAATAATAAAAATAATTAATGTGTTTTCAAAAAAACCTTTTAGATGTTATTAATGGAATTCTTCAAATTATATTAGGGAAAATCAAATTTGGTTAAACATATGATACGTTTATAATGATATTATTTAATTCAAATATATTTCTTTAACTTATTTAGATCATGGAAATTTAGAATGAAATTGAATGGGGAGGATCTAAAACTATATTCCTATATCTTCCTTATAAAAAGATTGTAATACTTATTTAATAGATAGGTCATAATGATTTTGAAATTTTTTCTAACATACAACTCTCTTGTAAAGAGTTTTATAAAATATCAAACACCTCATCTATAACTCAGCAAAACCATTGTTCAAGGGTTTTTTAATCAAATCATATTTTTAAATATTCTCATATTTTAAAAAATGGTAAAAATGATCAAGGAATAGTCTGATATTTTACCTCATCACAATATTTTGAAGCATATAATTATTTTGATGATGATTTTAAAAAGTAGAACCTTGAAACAACTATTTATATTTGTTATTGACTTATAATATTTCTGCACATAATAATGGTATAGTAAATGGATCCTTTGTTGAAATATTCAAAACAAAATAGTTTTGAATGTTTTAGAAAAATAATGTTTTATTGGATGTTTTAAAGTTATATTTGAAACAAAATTATTTTCCCAATATATTTCCAACGAAACAACCATGAAACCCAAGTGGTACAAGGTGTATTTCAAAAATGGAAGAAACAGACTTTAATGATTCTCAACATTATAATTTCAATGCGTGGCACATCTATCTCCATGAAAAAAATGACTGTGAAACTAGGTGGACGCCATGATAATGGTGTGATGTTATTTCTTCTTGGAATTGCATTAGTAAATGACATGGAGATGAAATTTCATCTTTCCTTACATCTGAGACTTATTGAATTAATATTTTGAGGTATTTTTAGGTTGGGATATAGAATGGGAGGTATAATAAGGCCATTGAAGTTAAAAAATTGTATTAAAGGATGAATATATACATTTCAGATAAACATATTTAATTATGTTTTTAATCTGGTTTGTAAAATAATTCATCCTCTCTAAAAAATTATATTGAAAAAATTACCTCTCATTATATTTCATACTATGAAATAAATAACCTTCTAAACCATCAATTTTTTTTGTTTTGTGATGGTTAACTTTCTCCCAATTGTGTTCTCTATCACTATTCATCCGAACATGATGGTTTGTTTTCTCTTCCATGTCCATGTTTTACTACATAGAAATATAGTACATGTTTTTGTAGGTTACAATCATAATTTATATTATTTATTTTTGAGTGGAATTTTTTATAATCCATTGTTTGATGTTGGATTTTAGGAAAGGTATTTTGAAAAGTAGACCACTAATTTTCAATCATGATATCAAATTGCACGGAAATGATTTATTTATGGTGGGGTGGATGGAACATCACAATTTTTTAATTAGTAAATACAATGTTTGATAGCGTACATGATATAACACATCATGTTTAAATGAACAATTAAATATTATTAGTCAAATGATACCATTATAACATAGTAATTAGAATAGATGATATAAATAGTATTAATTGAATTATGAAAATATGTGTTAATCATGTATATATAATGAATTCTTATACCAATTAATTATAAATGAATGTTATGCCCTTTGTAAAATAAAATAGAATATTTTATTCTCGTAAACGATTTAAATTAGAAAAAAATATTTATACGATTAAAGAAAAAAATAACACTTCATAGATTATAATAATGATATAAATATAATATATTCAATATAATGTCCATAATTCATTTTTTATTATACAATATATAAGAACAAATCCAATCTTACGAATAAAATAATTTTTTTTAAAAAGTTGTTTCTCCGCCTTTTGATGGCACACTTTTTTAAATCAACTATTTGATAATTTTATAAGTTATATGTAAAAAATAAACATCTTATTTGAAATAAAAGTATCAATATTTATTTTGATTTAATTTTTTGTATTTTTTTGATAAGTTTCATGTATTGGTGAATAATAAAAGAATAATGCATTTTAATTGAATACAACAATTTCATCATAAATATTTATAATATTAAAGAATATATTTAAATGGTTTTAAATTAAAACCAAATAATATTTTTATCACATAATAAAATTTAAGTCATTATAATTAATTTAACATTGAATTTGGATATAAAAATGGTGTAAACAGTTTAACATTTCACATTAAAAATCTATTTTCCCATTCCATCAATGGGATTAATTATAAATTATATTTATCCACTTATTTATTTTAAATTTTTTTGATGGATTAAATATTTAGAATAATAATGTCTAAATTTAATTGATAGGTTCCTATAATATTTGTAAAATATGAATAGTTACTGTAGTAATTATTTTCATTAACCGGGTTACAGGTAAATCAGGGAATTAATGTTAAAAATAATATAATAAAATAATATAAAATAACACAAAAAATTGTCCAAATTTCATTGGATGAGTTCCTTTCAACCAAAATCATAGTAGAAAATATATTTTGATCTCATGGTGACACATGGATGACTTAAATACATTTATAATATTTTATTCAAAAATAATCAATTTTTTCCTATTTTGATTTAAACAAATGAAATATTTTTAATATATGGTTATTCAAAATATAATCTAGACTAAAAATATAAATTTTAAATATAATATTTTTAATTTAATATTTATTATTTATTTATATTTTTTTGGGAAGAAATAATAGAATTAAATTCTTTCACAATAATGATACAATAATTATTTAATTAGAGGAAATATAAAATAAATGATATTAAAAATAGTTTAAAAAATAAAATATGATATAATTATTATCATCCATAGAGTTATGGATTATTTTGACATTTTATTGACATGTTAAAAATGTTTGTTAAAAAATATAATGTTTTTATGATGTTTATAAAATTTGAAGAAATGAATAATGGAAAAATTAAGACTAAATTTATTTTAAAATATTTAAAATTTATGAAATGGTAACTTTTTAAACAAATATATGATTTTTAAAAAATTTGTATAAGTACTAAAAATTCATAAATGTCTCATTTATTGGTCATTTGGAATGTTATTTTAATTATCTTATGCCTCAATGTCTAAATTACAAGATAACACAATAACAGTTAAAATGGTTAAACAAAATATAAAACAAGAATATAATGATTATAGAATTAATCAAAACTAGTAAAATTTTCATTAGATGAATGGATTTTGACCCATTATCATGTTATATTTTAAATAACTAAATTTTTAACCACATGGAATAAAGTATTAATTTATATTAATTTTATACTTTTATAAACTCTAAGTGTGTCCTTCCCTACTCTTATAAAATGGATCTACTTGTTATCATTTCATTACACTTAAAACCAAATATGGTACAACCAAGATCTAATTAAATATCATTCCATAATCCATCCCCTAAATATTCAGGGCTCATTTATAGAATAAAATTTCCTCGGTTGTGTTACAATGATAATCAAGGGAAGCTTCCTGAAAAAGAGTTATCGTTTTTAATTTAGTGTTTCTATTTTATTTTTTCCACTTATTTCAAATATTAATAATCGTTGATGACACAATAACTCAATTATCCTCAATATATTAAGATTATATTATGTTTATATAATCACTTAAATCCATCTACACTTAAATCAAATAGGATGAGAATTAATCGTTTGTGCATACATGTGAACTATAATCACCACAAACTGAGATAATATATTATGTATTAAAATATCTCCGAAAATGGTTACAATGATATAATTAATGTTTATATATGATATTAATTAAATATTTATAATTATCATAGAAAAATATATCAATTATGTTCTTACTTTCATTACACATAAAAATAATATTGTCGTTCGGGTGTACGCCTGAACAATCAACTCCATGAAGTGATGTGATTCATTTTTAATCACTACATCACATGATTAATATATAATATAAAATTAATTATATTATGATCATTATGGAATTTTGAAATAAGAAATTCCTTTTTCCATAACGATCATACAAATATAGAAATGTTACTCATGCACATGTATGACTTACCACCTCCATGAGTCTAAGGTAGTTTATTTTTAATAACCTTATGTAATGGATAAATTTAATAACATAAATAATGTATTAAATTGAATATTATATCATGTATACATTTCTGGATGAAATGGTGTAATTATAAACTTTGACTATAGGAATCATACTAGAGTCATTTTAGACTCATGTATCGAATTTAATCAATAAAACCGTCATGAAGAAAAAGATTTAATTAACTGTTATAAAAAGGTAGTGAGTGATATAAAAGGAATAATAAATATGAAAATGGTTTTCAATAAAATAAATAATTTAAATATGATTAATATTCAAGATTATAAAGATCAAACATCATGAATCAGACATGAGGTAAGGGATTTCATATCTATATCCTTTCATTGAGGCATGTTTTGATTGTATAAACAACCTTCTATTATGAGTTGTATGAACGACCCCATTGAATTTTAATTTACTTGAAAAATTTAGAAAATGATATTTTTATGTTCTATGTAAGAATTTATTTTCTTTACTTACAAACAACAAAAGGAATGTTATTTTTTTACCCATACTATGATAATGACTTATACGCTGTCATGAAATTTATTAGCTATTTAGATACCTATAGAATCCATAATGTTTTAAAATAGAAAATAAAACCCTTTCCCTTTTTTATGGTATACTGGAATTGAAAATGGTTTGAAAATAGATTTATTATTTCAATATATTAAAATTATTTCTTTTAATTGAACATTATAATTTATTATTAAAATGATGAAAATTTAAATCTTTTATGTCATATGATTAAATAATGGTACTTTGAAATTTTATGTGTGGTTATGTGATAAAGAAAAAATGGTTGGTTCTATGATAAACCATGTATTTGTGGTCTAGTTTATAACCTCCAATTAATTTGGTATGGAAGTCAACTTATTAGATATTTAAATTTTCAAGAGAGATATGTATGGAAGTCGACCGCTTGGTAATTCCATTTATGAATAATAATGTACCATGGTACCTTTATGTTTCATCAAAGATTTCTATGGGTTTTATGGTAAAATATTGACTACAAAAATGGTATAAAATGATCTTAATTTTAATGGAATATATTTAATTCTTCTTAAGGGTAAAATTTTATACTTTTTGATAAAATATTCATGGGTTTTCATGTTTTCACAGGATTAATTGTTTTCCTTAATTTTTTATCCCTTACTGAGCTTTTTATGATAATCCCATGTTTTATATTTTCTTTCAGAGGATTTAAGGGAGAATAGAGGCAATGATGGGATCAATGGGAAATTTTTGATGATTTAACATGAGAGGAAACAATGTTTCATTTTAAATTTTTTTTGTGAGAAAAATTGATATTTCATAGAGGTGTATCAATTGTAATATTTGATTTTTCATGTTTTAATTATGTTCTAATACTCTAAAACTCAAAACCCAAAATGATTCTAACTGTGAAATAATGTAAAATTCTTAACTTAACTCAAAATTATGTAATGTTTTAAGGACAAAACTTTGTAAATCATGAATCCAAATTGTATTTTTATTGAAAAGATCAAATATAAAATTTCAAAAGTTTTCCTAATAACTCTAATTCAACTTCATAGTAAAGACCCATTTAAATGTGATATTTTTTAATAAAAAATTATTGTGAAAACACACTTTGGATCCTACTGAAAAATCCTTGATTTGAATTGACAGTATGTTGATTCCTATAGATTTCAAATCATTTTAGGATCATTCACTAATGTTTTTATGATAATTAGAATAAAATAGAGTATGTGAAGGAAGAATAAGAAGAGAAGTCTTAAACATGATATTATTAGATTAAGGAATTAGCATAAGAAAAAGTTTCAATACTAATTAAATGATCTTAGATTATTATAATCATATGATAGTGATTGTTGAATAATATTTGAAATGTATGAACCGAAGGACCTTGACTCTATATTGTTTTGATATCTGAATAACCTAAATTGAAATTTACATGATTTAGAAATCATTAAAAATGAGATTTAATGGGTCAACACCTATACAAGGACATATTATTAGTTTTAAGTTATTTAAAAATAATAACCAATTAACATTTCATGTAACAGTACAACGTTTGACATTCTAATGTATTCTATGGTCAGAATGATGGAAAAAATTATTTTACAATCCAAAATTACTAAAAATAGATCACATAAATAAAATCTAAAAATGAGCTCAAATTGTTCAAAAATCATTGAAAAAGTAATTATTTATTTTGTGATATATAAGTGTTCGATACATGTCAATCATATATATGGTTTTATAAGAATGATAAAAAGATTGTTTTTATTGATTCAAATGTAATAAAACATGATAAAAGGTTAAAAAATAGAAATGATCTCAAAATTTCAGTAATTCATGGAAACATGAACATTAATGCATTAGAGACATATATGAAATGACCACATGATAATCCATCAAGCGGCGTGGTCATAATGATAGTAAAAATAGTTTTATTAGATTTAACAATCGTTAAAATTATGCATCAAAAGGTAATTATTTATAAAATGACCTCATATTTTTTTGAAATATTATTAAAATGGCCACCATGGAATTTGAAATATATAATAATAAATAATATATCAATAAAAATAGTGGTTATCATGAAATAATTAATTGATTGTTTTTATTAATTTAACAATAAAGATAAAAAAATAGGGAAATGAGCTCATATTATCATGAAATCATTCTAAAATGATCATTGATTAATTTCTAACATGTATGAGTAGATGATATGTCAGTCCATTATGGGTTTTGGTTGTAATAGGAAAATAAATTTTAACAGTTTTAAATATCAACAAAATATTTTCATTAAAGGGTCAAAACAAAGCGATAAACCTCAAATTATCATGAAATAACATAGAAATGGAATCCATTTAATTTTGGACATGTGGGAATAGAGATGACAAAATAATAAACAATTCATATTCTTATAATTCCCAAAATCATATTTATATGGATTTGAAAGTGAAAAAATTTGTGTCGAAGGGTCAATACCTAAAAAAATGGACTCGAACTATAATGAAATAATAATATATATCCCCAATAAAACAATTAAGGAACTTGGAATTAATAAATTTATATTAATAAATATTTCAAAATTCATTATAATACATCCATAAAAGTGTCAAAAATCAGTAAAAGACTACAATTTTTTGATAAATCATAGGATAATGACCACCAGATATATTTGGATATATACGAATAGAGCAAATGTCATTATAATTTATTGTGTGGTTAGGATGATTGAAGAAAATATTTTATTGTAAAAAATGATTATAAAATGGTTATAAGATATAATCAATGCAATCAAATTAGGATTTTCAATAAATATAAAAATATAAAAAATAATATAATTTGAGATGTAGAAATAGATTGTATATCTATACATGTTAAATTATTCTTGTAATGACCAATAATATTTTTTTATTTAATTCAATGTCAAAAAACATGTGACTATAATTCAACCACATAAAATATCATCATATTATCATGAAATAATAGCAAAATTATTGTTGAATTATTACTGATAAGTTTCAATAAATGGATCATCAATCCAATGTAGTTGAATAACTAAAAAAAATTAAATTTTGAAAAATTATATAGTTTTAAAAGACATGAAATAAATTCTATAAAACTATCCAAAAACTTTTGATTATCATGGAATTCTTGTAAAATAATCGTCATATAATTTTTCATATGTAGAAATTTTTCTCCAAGCATACCAAATCATTGTTTAATTTCTAACATGTAGGATTGACCATATATAAAATTAACAGACTATTTTCTCATAATGGAAAAAATTCCTTTTATTGATTTAAAAGATAAAATCACATGTTAATTTGTTAAAACATTGAAAAAACATGGACATCACTAAAATCAACGGAAAATTGTAGTTGATAAACTTTTCACATTTATGAATACACCACATGTCAGTCTAACAAGCTATGAAGTTAGGATGAACAAAATATTATTAGATTTTTAAGTCATTATTGTTTTTCAAATTGAAAAAACCATCTAAACAACCTTTAATTTTAAAAAAATCACAATTCAATCATCATTGATTAATCCGTGACATGTACAAAATTACTAAACATAAATTTATGAAGTAGCTTTGTTGAGAAAACCTTGAAAACAACGTCACAAAATTGTGAAATCGTAATAATATTTTCGTCGATTGACATTTGAGATTTAATAATAGACTGAACAATAATATATTATGTGTAGTTGTCAAAATGAATTAAAAATAAGTTTAATTAGATTTAATAGTGTTTTAAAAAGATAATAATTTTTTTAATATCTATAAAATTACATATGATTGTTGTGAAATCACACAAATCATCCTAAATATAATTCAGGACATGTTGGAACAGATAACACATTTGTCTGATGTGTGGTTTGGTCAGAATGAGAAAAAGTGAGTTTTTGTTATTTAACAACAATGAGTACAAACCAAGAAAACGATCATGAATTGTCACGAAATTATAAGGCAATAATCACTGACTAATTTTTGACATTTATGGATATATTTCATGTCAGTCACAAATACATGGTGTTTGTAATCAAGAAAAATAAAATTTTAATAGATTAAAAAGTATGTAAAAAACATGAATTGAAGGGCCCACTCCAATAAAATTACCTCATATTATCATGAAACCACATGAATGAAATCATTTATTTATGTTTAATATGTTTTAATAGTTCAATAATTAATTAGAAACATGGTTCCCTCATAATGTCCCAAAATAAATATTTATTAATTTCGAAGTCAAAAAATGATTGGTAATGGGTTAAAACCATAGAAGGCCTAAATTAATCATGGTATCATAGGGAAATGTTTTTAAAATAATTTTTTACTTATAGAAATAGAATTTACATCAATTTAATTTTATTGATTTTGGAATAAAGAAAATTTTGTTTCCAAGGATTTTATAATTCTCAAGAAAACATGCACCATATGATGTTGTCTACTCCATTAATGAAACATTATATGTGACAATTTATTTTATTAAAAATATCAACGTGAATTAGTATATAAAATAAAATTGGTTAATACTTTAATTTAATAAATATGTGATTTATTATTATAGATAAAAAATAATTGCAATATCCATCTCCTAAGTGTTCAAAGTAATTTGAACACGTTTTATCGATTTTGACATCTTTTTGGTGGCATGAAACTTTAATTTCAATGTAAAACTGAAATAAATCATTCCACCATAAACATTAATCTATGTGTTACATTGACCTATAATGGGGTATTGCTTACAAAAAAATATTAACATTATTCTCCCTTGTTTGTATGCCTATATGATCATGTTTTCTTTTTTTGATTCATACACGGGTTACTTATGTTTTATCAATAATAATTAACTATATTAAATCATAATATATATCATATAATTAAATTTTGAAATAAAATCAATGAGAATAATGTTTTTATAGAATAAATGAATAATGTATAATTTTACAAATCATCCATGACAATAGAATGATTTCTCCAAGGTTTTGACCCATTGATGGAGGATATGCCATTTTAATCAAAATCTCATGGTGAAATGGTTATTTGTATCTTAATTAGAAACTTGAATATTAGATTGACATTTGTCTAATTCCTATGGATGAAAAATCAATTGAGGTTCATTCTAATTGGGTTTCATGGATATTTAAACCTATTATCCTGATTTTGACCCATTTTATGTGATACATGTGACTATAATGGAAAAAATAAACATTTGACAATACAAATTATTTTATTATTAAAATTTATCGATGGTTGATTTGTATAAATTATAAATGACACAAATATATTTTTCCAAAATTTTCATTCCAATCGGGGCTTGGTTTTTATTTTTTGACAACAATATGGGTGACTTTTAATTTCTTAACAAGAGTTAACAATATGAAATCATATATTCTAACATAACAAGAAATTAATATGTCATATTGACATTAGACTAATTGAAAAAGATCAAAAATGTCCCTTGTGTTGTTTTAATGTGTTTCTTTGTAAATATAATGCAATATTCATAGTTTTGAGCCCTTATTGAATGTGGATTCATTCTAATAAAAATATTAAGGAGGATAATTTGGATCATACCAAGAAATATAATAACCATATTGAAATATAGTTGATTCATATATATATGGTATCATTTGAGGATCATTATCCTATGTTTTCATTGAAATTAAAAATCATTTTCTCAGTTTTAAATTATTTTATGACTTGTCACTTTAGCAAGAATACAATGTTCAAACATAATTTTTGATCATAATAATGAATTTTCAATTCAGATTGATGTTTTATTGGTCAATACTGATCAATAATGACTAAAATATCATTTTATATGTTTTTGTCAAATATGATCTCATTTTATATGTTTTGAAACTCACAGGGAAGATTTATAAATTATTAATACCCACTAAGAATATAAAATAGTAGTTACAATTATATTTAAAAATTTAGGAATTTGACTAATAAATTTGTAATTCCTAAAAATAAAAAATGGCTCGATTATCATCATCTAAAATGTACATGAAAATATGAAGTCATCCTCTTAGTTCTAGAATATTGATGGTAGATAAGTCATATTTGTAGACATATCCTTGAGAATTGATATATTTGATAATACTGTGAATTCTGGCTACTATATTGATGTTTTTTCTATTAATACTGATGAAAAATGATTTCATTATCAACATTCAATGATGTTATTGTAATATAAAATTATTTGGTCAATTTTTACCCCTTTTATGTGACTTTTCAATTTGATAAATATGTGAAATATTGGTGACTAGTTATATCATATAAAGAGGTTCTGGTTTCAAATTGATATGTTATTAGATAATATAGATTACAAATGATTCAATTATCTTTTTACTATGTTTTTATGTTAATATTGGCATCATTAATCCTATTTTAACCATATATAACTAGAATTACCAATTTCATTGACATTTTTAACGTAATAATAATATCATTATAATTGTTTAATATTCTAACCTAATTTTGACGTAAATTATTACTGGAATAGAATAGTGTTACATTAATGGATGTAACATATCCAAGAAGTAATTTCCCATTCCATTATACAATGTATGGAATATATATTAGAATTACTCTAAAAAATAAATTCTATTCTAGAATAATTAAAATTTCCATTTTAGAAGAAATTATTATACATTGGATTAATTTTATATTACATATCAAGAATCATGGTATTTCACTCACCCTCTATGACGCCATTGACTAGTTAGCTACATTAACGCCCCATAGATTTCCCAATTAGTATAGATCACTGAAAAAAGAATCATCTATATCAGTACTATTAGGAATAACATACTCACATACCTACAAGAAAAGGAAAAATTTCTTTGAACCCATCAATCAAACTTGGATTTACTATGAATAAATATGTAATACCCACAAAATAATCTACATGTTAGTAACAGGTTATCCTAGAAAATAACTGAAGGATAAATTTACTATAATATTCAATTTAATGTGACCAATCAATAAGAGGATACATAATCTATAAATTTTGAAATTGAATATTATCCACCCTCTAATGGAAGTGATTGTTATTCCACAATCATCATCATATCCAAAAATTAGTCATGTCATCATAGCTGAGAGGGGGAAGTTTATATTTAATTAATATCATTATTAAAATATCAAATGAAATAATAGAATGAATTGGAAAAATAGAAATTAATAAGTTCAATAATCATATATGAGATGATTTTTCTATGCTAGTTACAATTCTATTTGATCTACCTCCACATGAAATGGTTTCTGATGGTTATAAAACTTAAATCATCAAAATATCTTTTCATAAACATCACATTGGTCTAGGAATCACTAGAAAATTTATTTTCAAATAAGATATCTAATAGGAATGATATTTTTATTTTCTTATCCCTAATGATTGATCATTATAAGGATAATTTCTAATGTAAAATAAATTTATAAATTTATATTTTCATCATTACAATAGAAAACCCACAACCACCTAACCGTTCGCTTCCCTATCAGTGTTTTTTAATATATCGGTGCATTAATGTTAATAAGAATAAAATGATGATGTAAAAAAATGAAAAAAAATGAAATAGAAATATAATGGTATGAAAATGTAAATGAAAAAAGAGAGAGAGTTAGTAGTGAATTTAGTAGATGAAGAAAATGATAAGTGTTTTAATAAAAATATTATAACCAATAAATAATAATTCCAAAAAAACTGAACAAGAATATACATTATCATACTGTTCATTTTAAATTATGTAATTTTAATGTCTCATTCATAAATTTAAAAAGTAGGCTCAATATATAATAATTAGGGGGATTAAGGGTCCCACAGTCATATGTGTCTATTCCAAAAAGAGAATATCATTTCCCTTGACAGGAACTCAAAATAACTTAAATCAAAGTGCATGAAACAAATCCACAAAGCCAAAATTTACTATCCTCTTAATCAA
Organism: Viscum album; assembly: GCA_963277665.1. Taxonomy (NCBI): domain Eukaryota; kingdom Viridiplantae; phylum Streptophyta; class Magnoliopsida; order Santalales; family Viscaceae; genus Viscum; species Viscum album. Next base: position 1,551,883,635 of record OY728160.1, read on the forward strand.
AATTCATAATGGGTGTCTTTAGAGTATATGGTGTGGTGGCACACATTTTTCATGGTAGAAACATATCTATTTAAGAAATTTATATATGGAAAAAATAAAAAAAACATTGTTTGGTATTTAATAAATTACGATATTGCTGAATAAAACTTTTTTCTCTCGTTTTTCAATTTAGTTAATTATGTTTTAGAGTGAATTTATTACATTATTATAGTTGTGTTAGTTTTTTATATAGGGACTGAATGTAAGTAATATCCAATGATTGTTCAACATTTATGGAACATTTAAATTTTTTTTGTAAGGGGAATTCCCTAATGGTCTTAATTGACCACCCCTTCTATTTCCTATTAGAATTTTTCATTACATCACTTTTCTTTCACATCAATAACATGTATTTATGAATTTTCACTAATAATCATTAATGTTTTTTGGTTTCATAAAAAAGGATCTTATATGGATTTGCAACAAAAAATTTTTAAATTAAATTCAATGAAAAAATTAAATAGTTTTGATTTTCAAAAATGATATCTAATTTACATGAAAGTTTTATTTTTCTATCAAAATCCAATGGTCAATAAATTTTTGTTTATTAAAATAAAGTAACTTTTTAAAATTAAAATAATCCTAATTTAAATATAAAAACCCCAACCATAATAATATACTCTTATATCAAGGTGATAATTTATATATCAATAAACTAGTCCATATAAGAAGAGAATGTAGAAGAGATAAACAAAATAAAAAAGAGTAAAAGAAATATAATACACAAGGAATGAGAGTATTAATGAACATAAAGATACTCTTAGTAGAATATTCAGTTTATGAGTATAATAAATGTTGAAAGGAAAAATTAGAATAATTATAGAGTTGGAAATGAATTTAGAAATAATATTAATATACAATAGAAGAATATAAAAAATATGTGAATGACGTTTCTAAAGAAAGTGTGGGTGAAAGTACAGAATCTAAAATCAATGATTCAAAAATGTTTTTAATGTGGAAGGGGAAGTCAATGTAGAAACATAAAAACTACCAAAATATGATGTAATACAATAATAAAAAACCAGAAACATATTGAATGGTATAGGTATTCAAAAAACAATAAAAGTATAAAACTTCTACGAATAAGTGTATATAAAAATATAAATATTGGAAAAATTTGAATGCACAAATCAATAAAGAAGCTAAAATGAAATGTCAGAAAATGTTGAAGTAATGACAATGTGGGGGAAGAAGTGAAGGAAAAAATATTAAGAAATATAAAAACCTATAAATAATATGATGCTTATAAATGGAATTAGATAAATTATAAAGAGAGTAGAAAACAAAAAAAATGTAAATAAATAATAAAATAGAATATTGAAAAAATGATATATAGACATAAATGCATAAGTAATAATATATTAATTAATGTATAAAGAGAATTTAAAGTTGAAACAATAAAAAATAGAAGATTGATTTGATATAATAGTAAAAGGAGAAGTAATATAATATTTTGAATAAAATACCAATAATATAGATGCATAATGCGATGGGATAAATAAAAAAAACTATCATGTTGTGATAAAATTGGGAAGTAGAGTACTAAAATCTGAAATTCAGAAAGAGAAGCTCAATATTTGATTTTTAGGAGAAGTATAAATATACTATTTGGATATATTTATAATAATTGAATACTAATTCTAATGGATGAAAATAAATGTAACTGAAATATGAAAATTTGAAGACATTAGGAATAAGAATGATATAGAAAAAAGAAAGAACCACATATTGACGAAAAGAATAATCTAGAAGATAGAAGATTGAAGAAAGACTCCTAAATGGAAGTATGATTAAAGTAAAAAACTTGTAGAATCTAATGTCAAATAATGAAAACATGAAGAAAAATTTGAAGTAGAATAAAAAAGATATTATATAAAAATTATAATAAACCTATAAAAAGATTTTAAAGTAAAAAAGAAGAAGAAAATATAGAGGAACAAAGTCAACATAAAAAATAAATAAGGGAAAAAATATTCCTGAATTTAAAAGAAAAAGAAGAAGGAAAAATGAAATAAAAAGAAATAGTCAAAGGAGGATATTAAAAGAATCAAATAAAGAAAAAATAAATGGAAGTTGAAGAATATGTGAAAGAAAATGTACTGAGTAGAGGTGAAATAGAGGATAATAATTCATAAGAACTGGAAATCAAAGTAATAGGAGAATGAAAATTTAGACTCAAAAAACAAAAATAATAACATAAATTCATGTATAAACATACCAGAGATCAAAACAAGTGATAAAATAAAATAATACTTTATATCGATGCATGGATATATAAATGGAAGTGGATGCATTATCAAGGGAATAAGTAGATGAAAAAATAAGTGGAATAAATATTATATAATGAATTGAAAATAAAACACAAAATAAAAGAAACCGAAATATAAAATAAAATAAATAATAAATCCAAAATCTGAAAGAGTAAGATATTAAAAGAAAATATTATTAGTTAACTCTAAAGTTCGAAAGAATTCCTAATTAGTATTTGAATCTTATATAGATATAGAAGATATAAAAATGATTCATAAAAGAAGTAAAAGTCAATACAGGTAATGAAGTGGTGGTATATATAGAATAAAATATAGAAGTTGAATCCAAAAGTGGAAATATATTCCATAAACCTATTCATGTAAGAATAATGTATACATTAGAGAAAAACTATAAAAATAGAAGAAATTGTAAGATATAAACCATAAAATTGACCACATTACGATAATTGATAAGCTAAAGAAAGAAGAAAAAAATTGAATTAGTCTACGGTGCCTATAAATAGAAACAAATGAAAAATCGTTGACCCCTAGAAAATGATATCATATTATTGATAAAGAACTAGACACCAATTGTATAATAATCTTTGATATATTATAATATATGGATCATAAATCTATTTTTTTGTGATCTTACAATATGAAGTCACTTGATAGTACTTAACTATTTGATTAATGTTTTGAAATTCATTTAAGTAAAATAAAATTTCTTTATCATTGTTTCTACACTACACATTGAACTGATAAAAGTTATATTCATTCATATCCAAAATTAATCAACATTTGATGTATAGTTATTTCACATAAATCCATGGATGTTTTTTGTTGTTTTAAAATTTTTATGATTATTTATTATTTTTAAATGAATGAAGTTATTTTATTCTTTATTTCAAGGAAACCACTAGTCGAATTCATGTGATTCATATTTCAAGATGTCAAAAATTAAATTATTGTCATATTATATAGATTTAACAAAATTTTAAATGTCAATTTCTAGTGATTCAACCCTTTAGAGATGTTTTTTTGACTATTAAATAAAATTACTTTTTGTAATTTATATCAAACTAATTTTTTTTTGATATATGATATTTTTAGACATATAATAAACTAAACGAAAAGATTTTTCAATTATTTTAATGAAAATATGAGGCTGTTTCATGGTTAAGATCCTTAAGAACACATTTTGGTTGAATTTTTAAAAATATAAAAAATGTTATGTATTAATATCTGCACATCCCATCAGATTAACATGTGGTCTATTCATACATGTAATATATGTTCACTTCAATCTAAACTCATTTTCCTAATTTTGACCCCAAACAATATGATTTTTATGGTCAAATAGAACTTTCTATCTTACCAATAAATTTGGGTGTTAGATTTACATGTGGTTAGTTTGTAGAAATAAAAATCGACATCAATATAAACTAACAATGTATTTGTGTCAATATGAGTTAATTTTCATTCTTTTTATATATTTTTTAGACTTTTTCATTTCTATAAATATATACATACATATATAAGGTTAATGAAATAGAAATATTTTAGATGAAAACTACACATATTTTGATGACCATCATTAAAAAATAATTGTCTGTGTGATGTACTGACAAATATTATATATAATTACATCCAAAATTATATAATTGGCCTCAATAATGGAATTTTTTAAGAAATATTGTTCTTACTGAACAAATAATGAAATCATACCCTTGTATGTTACTAGTTATTCAAGTAATTTTTCCATCCATTCTACAATCTATATAATATACATCTGAATAAATCTTAATTATAACTTTGGAACAAAAAGAACTAAAAATTCTATGATAGGAGATAATATTTTTCACAAATATAAATTTATATTATATATTAAGTGTCAATGGATTTCACTCCTCCGCACAAAATGCCTTTGACTCAGTAGTATTTGTTATTCCCTCAAGTAGCCTAGGCAGAATATATCACCAAAAGTAGATTAATTTTCATGATTCCAATATGAATTAGTATCCCAAACATCTATCTATAAAATATTTAGAATTATTATTCTATCCATAGTTAACCCCATAAACAATGAAATCAAATCTGTGACCAATAAAAAATAAAATATAGGCTATTGAAAAGTTATCATAAAAACACACTCCATGTTAACTTAAAAAAAATTTAAATACTATCACGATTCATCCAAAAATGGATCCATATGTTATCATTTTGGAAAATAATTTACAACCACCATTCAATGATGGAGGTGTTTTTCTAATTATAATTAACATAACCATTAATATATTATGTCAATATATTTAATAGATAATAGTTTAAAGTATCAAAAATATAGTGTCCTTCAAAATCACAAAACTGTAACCCAGAATACTGGAGCCAATGCAATATCTTAATAAATTTGTATGATTAAGAATAATAAAATATATAAGGAATAAATATTTCACTATTTTTGGAAAATCATATTATATGCATGATACTCATGATAGATTTTTAAATGAAAATAATTCATAACAAAAGTAAAAGTTCAACATCATTGAATCTCATTCAAATGAGTCATCTTCATAACAGAGGGAAATGAATCCAAATAATGGTGAGATCAAATTAAAAATAAGGGCATGTAAAGCAGAATAAGTATTGAATTTATAATAATAATTTAATATATTATTGTAAATAAATGATAACACATGACATTTAAATACATGGATATGGACTAATCATATGGAAAGGTAAATAATTAAAAACTCATTCCATTAAAATAACCAAATAATAAATTAACAAAATGGAAAATAGAAAAGTAAAATAAATTCCATTTAATTAATTAAATAATAATTAAATTAGTTCATATATTTTATCATATGAAAATCTCATGGATAATAACAATAAGTACTGAAATAACTTTTATGGAAATGATAAATTTTTGGAGTCTATTTCTGAGGTAGATGAATTCCCATAATGTCAAGACCCTTCATTTGATGGTTAACAAATATGCGTAGAAGCCCATTTATATTTTAAAAATTATTTGTCTCTTGAGAATCTATTGATGCATTGAGGTTTAATATAATGTTAGGGCCCCACCCATCACTATATGTCCAATTAATTCCCCGTATAAAATAATCAATTTAATTAGTAAACAATATTACTTATCATCATTTACACTTATTGGTTAAATTATAAACATTAATAAATAATTCAAATTTTATAATAAGTAAAAACAAGGTTTGGGGGATTTGAAGAATGGAAATACCATTTAAATATCAATAAAATATTATTGAGGAAAATAATATTTAAACATTCCTTAGTGTCCCATACCACTTTGAAATATTTGAATAATAATATCCATGAAGAAATAATATTAAATAAAATATAAAATATCATGGTAATTACTATATTAATTATATATCATGTCATAGGTATGTATATACACCATATAAAATAGACTTTGTGTATATCATTACAATATGCCTCAATAAAATGAAATTGAGATGAAATCCCATTCTTTGATTCTAAATTGTCATGTGTATCTTTATGTTCTTGAAAAATAATGTTATATTAATTATTTAATTTATTTAGAACCATTTATTTTTTATCATTAATTTCATTTCACTTATTAAAATTTTGTAAACAACTACTTAAACAATTATTTTTATGTTAGGTATTTGGACCTTATTTGGTTTATGTTTCAAAAATAACTTTGATAGGTCAAATATAGTCAAATGTATCAGTATATAAACATACCAAGAATAATAATCATAATATAATTATTATAATTATACATCTATTATACTTTTGAAATCATTTATTAAATATGGTGATGAAAAATGAACCAACAGTAATGTTATGGAGACTATATGCAGTACATACGCATGAGTAATGTTTCTATTTGTCAATGATCATCATGGAATGAAGGAAACTAATATTTATATTTCTAGAATTATAATTATATCATAAATATTAAATTATATAGTGATATATAATTATATATACTGTTTTTATGATATATTTGGAATCGCATCCCATAAAGGTGGTGGTAGTCTACACATCCACGAATGATGTTATCACTTTTTTAGTGTGTTGAAGAGTAAAAAAGAAAATGATATATTATATTTCCATAAAAGTAATTATGTAAAAAATATCATATAGTTTTCTTATGTCTAATTTATTTAATTAAAACCACACTTAATATATTCCATGTAATTTTTGAATGTATCACACCGCTTTGAGGAGGCAGTAGTCCACAAGTACACAAATGAGGTACAAATATTTAAAAAATTTGAAGGTCAATTTTATGTGTTATAAATAAATTCCATAAGATGGAATAAAACATAAAAACATATATATAATAATAAAATATGGTTTCAATCATAATTTCCTCTCATGAGAGGTGGTAAAGGAAAACCAAAAGTCCTCGTTTCATGAGGCTATAGTTTACCGTACACGAACGATAATTATGTTCTCCATTTAATGAAAGTGTGTGTTAGAATAGGTATAAACCCTAAGATAACCTAATTTAATTTTATTGACGATAATAGTTTTTAGTATGTAATAATAATATGTTAATGACTTGAGAAACAAATAAATACTAAATTCACATTGAATAATGGTACCTATTTTTCAAGAAACTCCTTTCAGTTTGCACCAAAGGGCTTAAATAGTTTCCCATATGCCCAAGATTGTGATAATATGATAGGGGTAGTTATTTTGAGAGAATATTTCATCATATGTAAATAAATAAAATATTTTCTAATGTTGTGACAAAGTGGGATGGGTGAGTGCCTTTTTCTAGTGGAGGAGAAGTAACATTTCTGTAATATTTTGAAAAGGGAATTCCACCCATGTTTTTTCCCATGTCATGTGGCTCCTATGATATATCAATTTAGATAAAAGGTAGTTTGGGGTGTAATTATGTACATAAAATTTAGTTTTAAAATGTTTATAGGCCATTTTATCTTTTATGTTTATGGTTTGGTCCATTAATAATATTATTTCCTGCATAATCACTGTAATTAATTTATATACTTATCACTAATATTTTTTGACAAAAAATATGTCAAAATTATTAGAAAATATAAAATTAATATTATTAAAATATATTGGATAAATTTTTAAAAATTACAATCACATAAGTGGCCTAAATTAATTTGGAATTTATTCCACAGACAGGACGACAATGTGAGTTTTTAAAGTCAAAATGTACTAATGTTAGCTAAGCATTAATATCTAATTTCAATGTGAAATTGATTATAATGACATAAATTGGATCAATTAATTTAAAATTTATATAATTATTAGACAAATAATATTATAAACATAATTAAACCTCATAAATAAATAATAAAAAAATTGGTTTTGAATTAAAATTCAATATTCGTATCTAATCATCAAAACATGAAATATTTCTAAAAATTGTCAAAAATTCACCATAACCATATATCGATGTTTTTATTTAAAAAAGGAAGCATATTTTGTAAGTTTAATCTTATAAATGTGTCAACAGTCATATTTTAAATATTATCTCTTTAAAAATACGGTAATTTTCCATTTATAAAAATAAAAATTTAACCACAAAACTAGATTTATTATTATCTTATTCCTATAAAATATATTTTATTAATATAAAAAATATTTTATTTAATATAATATATATATATTTATCTAATATCATTCAATAATAGTTGTTATATTAATTTATTATTATAAAATTCATTTAGATTATAATAATATTTTTTTATAAAATAATTCCACTTATATTCATTTTTAATTTATTAGTAACCAATTAATTCAAATATATATTTTCATATATTTGTTAATTCTAATAATAAAGATAATTTAGTAACTAGGTCATATGTTATTATACAAAATAATAATAATTTGAAAATATCTTGTTGTTTTGTAAAACCCATTCTTCTGTGCAATGCAAGATATCAAAGAATGTCATTTTTACGTGTGACATAAGTTAACACAGTATCACATGCATAAAAAAATATATACTATATTATATTTTTTAAAATATTAAATTAATTTTAATTTATTGAGATATTATATGCCCTTACATTCTTATATTTTCATGTTATATAAACTATCAAATACAATGTTCTTATCTTAGAATATTCATGGTGTTACATTCTCCCCACCATATGTAAATTGTGTCCTAGCAATTGAAAATTTATTTTTGTAATCAAGGGATTAATATTTTAAAATACTATTTTTGAAAACCCCATAATGTAAATAGGGGTAAAAATTCATTTTCATAATAATATGTAATATGAAATGTAAAGGTCACCACTAAATTAGTCTTTAAAAATGTAGAAAATTAGTGAAAACATTGATGTGAAAGGAAAATAAAAACTTCTAGTGTTGATAGAGAGTGATAGATAACGATTTCAATAGAAGGCTGATGACCAAAAACCCACAAGCTAGAGGTATTAAAAAGGTTATCGAAATCCTCTTAAAATGATAATAGGAAAAAATTTTGGTTTCAAGACCCTTATCCAAGAGTGAGGAATTCTATAACTCTAAACGAATGTAACAAAATATAAATATTTGATATGTTTCTTTTTCATAAGAACAATATTATCCTTTGGTTATTCCTTGAAGAATTTATAAATCACTTCTTATAACTGTTTTTATTATATGGTGATGTAATATTTTGTTATATTAAACATTATCTAATGGTCAAATTAAACCATTTCATAAATGTTTAACTCATCCAAAATATTATGATTGAAAAATACGAAAGGATGCTCATGAAATTTCAAAATTATTGTATGATTATCCTTCAATCAACATGATGTAGATCTTTAGTCATCATACACCGAACAAGTGAACACATTCCTTATGTATTCTATTAAAATATGGTAATAACATGAATTTTCATAATAAATTATTAGAGAAATGAATTTTTACTTATTTCTTATGTAAAACACATATTATTGGATATATTCTATAAATCCTTATGTTTTTTAAACTCTGTCAATTATAACATAAACTACTTTTTCAAAAAATTATTTATCAATTTAGTGGTAGTCCTAAAATATAAAAATTGATCATTTATTTATCCAAATAATATTTTATCTATACTAGTAACATCATATGTAGTATCTAACCTTCAACCATGTATTTTCTAAAATGTTTAAATTGATAATAAATAACTTTTCATAGTATAATTCATCATATGCTATCAAATATTAAATGAAAATGTACTGCAGTAAAATATATATTTTTATTTTAAATTCATATGATGGGGATACCATAAAAAAAAACATTAACAACATATTTCATAGATCCAGATATATAAATACATTAATCATTACAATTAGGATGTGTCAAGAAAAAAATCATTACATTGATACATTTGATTATTCTGTGGTTATTCCCTTGATACTTGGGGAATTCATTTGAAAAGTATCATATCTCTTTACAGCTAAAACACTTAATATAAGTGATTTTATTCAGCCATTTTCATTATCTTTCATGGTGACCATTTTCTATTCACTTATAGTATACTCGAAATCCATTCATGCATTTTCTAGGGTGATTCATTCCACAATTATCTCATGGTGTGAAATCTTTCTTTCCCTTATTCCCATTATCTATTATTTTATCTTCCTTTCTCCTCTTATCTTGATTCCCATTGAATCCATAAGACTAGTAGAATTATTTATCTATATTTATTGAACATAAAAATATTTTATCATAAGAAGAAAAGGATTGAAGGACTTGTTACCTTTAGATACATGGATTAATAACCATAATGAATCAGATATTCTTTCACTCCATGTTTTGAATAAAATTTGTAACATATCTGGATAACCATTAAAATGTATATTCATACTCTATAAAACATTCATCATCCTTTTTCTCTAAACTAAGAAAATTTCTCTTCATCTCAATTTTTTCACATGACAGAAATATTTTTCAAATAATGGGTCCTTAAAATACTTCAATTCTATGTGTTCAATGACTTCTTCCTCCTTATTATTCTGGATCAATGAACAACATTGATCAAAATTATGTTAGAGATAATACAATAATAGTGTAACCCATTATTTTTTCCCTCATCCTAATGAAATATAAATATTTATTAAAGACATAATACTTTTCTCAGCTGCCGTTGGGTCAGTAGTCCAAAAATTGAAGGGGTTCTCTATCGCATAAACCAATAAAACATCATATGATCTCACTATGGAATAGGTTTCTCTATAATGACTAGGTAATGTGTCATTACCTGAATATACTTCCTTAATATATCCATAACTTTCTCACATACAATACTAGCTATATTGGCTTTTTCTGTTGGTCAGCCTTTACATTGTCCATGTGTACTAATAGGAGTGTTACTTCCACGAACCATTTCTAAATGATGAAATATATTAGATTAGGTCATAACAATTTGTAAAAAGAATATATAATTAGAAAACTAGTGAAACACTCATCTTAAGTTGAATTTTCCCCTAAACTATCTCATAATGATAAAAATTGTTTTGTTGGGAATATTTTTATTTTCAAATACATCATAATTCTTCTAAACAAAATGTGATTAATCCTAAGTGTATTCATCAAGAGTGACAAAATGTATTCATCATAAGGCCCGTTTTCATGTACCTGGTTACACTCAAGTCAAGCCCGATGCACCTTATCAGAGTTTTTACCCCTAGGTATATCTTTGTCAGACCCAAATCAACTAGTAGTATCTAGAAAATGATATATTTTTAGAAGACCAAAATAATATATACCTTATGAAAATAATATAATGTTCTTATATAGATATCCTCAACATCTATATAAGTGTAATGTTTCGTATTACATGTTTTTAAAATATTGTTTACAAGGATACTGCTAAACTTCCATTGATACCAACTATAATGCAATGACCCCAAAATCACAGAGCTCATACATTATTTTATTACATTTTCATGATTACATGAAATAAAATCATTATGCTCCAAACTATATAGAATTTTTCGATAAACAGATTACATACATGATACCCAAAATACATTGGAAATATAAAATAAAGTATAACATAAGTAAAATAACAACATCCTTGAAACTCATTCATAGGATTCCTCTTCATAATCTGGGTAAATGATACATAATACATGTGAATTAAAATTACTTGTAAGGGAAATTAAGGAGGAAGAAAAATTTATTCAATAAAAAATGTCAGCATGGTAGGGTATATAACTTATAACAAATTCCATTTAAATGACTGGACAATTAATAATCAATCTGGAAAGGAAAATAACTGAGAACACAGTCCATTGAAATAAATGGACATGGTATTATCTATATAAAATGTTAAATAACTAAACAAATTCCATTTAAATAATTAACTATGAATTAAATTCATCCATAGATTTTATCATATGAAACTATCATGAATAATAACAAAAATAACTTAAATACCATTAAAGAAAATGCCTAATTATTAAAAGTCACATATGAGGGACATGAAAATCTATATCGTCAATACATTTTACATGGAAATTTATAACTATGGGTAGAAACCAATTCAATATTGACAACATATTTTTGTCATGAAAACGTTTTGATGCATTGATGGGATATATAATGTCTAGTCTCCACCCGTTACATCCAATCCAAATAATTCATCATATCATATAATATATTAAATTAATAAAAATATGAATTTTTATAAAATATTCATATTGAATTAATAATTTGTTTTAATAAATCCATACTATAGGATAACAAAAAATAATGTTTTTGACATTGATGAATGGAAATACCATTGAAATATCATTAATCCATTGTTGAGGAAATTAATATTTAAACAATCCAAAGTGTCCCATACCACTTTGAATCATTTGAATCATAATACCAATTAAGTAATAACAATAAATGAAACATATAATATCATTAAAATAAGAATATTAATGATATAACATGTTAATGGGTAGTATACAAACTGTATAATAGAAACTTGGTGTATAGTATTACAATTTTCTTTTATGAAAAGAAATTTTAATGAAATAACATAAACTGAGTTTAGCTTGTCCCGTGCGTCTTTATATTTCTGGATACTAATTTTTTGTTAATTTTTTACTTTAATTAGTACATATTTAATATTTATCATTAATTTTATTTCAGTTATTACAATGTATTAAACAACTACTTTCACAATAATGGTTATATATGATGTTTTGATGATATTCTGTTTATGTGTCAAAATGAAATTTGTAGTTAAACTATGGTAAACATGGACATTATATAAAAATATCCAGAATAATAATCCTAAAATAAAAATAATATTTAAAAATAAATTATACTTTTAGAACCAATCATAAATATATTTATGAAAAATGAACCAACTTTATAGTCATATAGATGGTAGGTCATACATACGAATGAGTAACGTTCCCATTTTTCAATGATCATTATGGAATTAAGGTAAGTAATATTTATCTTTAGAAAATTATCCTTAAATCACAAATACCATATTATTTAATGATATATTATTATATGTATAATTCTTGTGATGTCAAAGGAAATACTATGTGTTGAGGAGGCACTAGTCCTCACATCCACGAATGACATTATCACATTTTTAGTGTGTTAAAGTGTAATAATGAAAATGATATAATATATTTAGCTAAATGAAATTATTTAATTAATATAATATTTATTTTATTTACGAAAAATATTTTGAGTTGAACCCATCCTTAATACATTCCAGGTAATGTTTGATTGTATCACATTTCTTTGATTAAGCGGTAGTTCACATGCCCACAAAAGATGTTATCATATTTATGTAAAAATGAGAAATAAATGTATATATAATAAAAAAAATAAGAAGCATGAACATAAAATATATCATACATAAAATATAAAAATATTTCATCAATCATAATTTCCAACCATGAGAGGTGGTAAAATAAAAATGAATGACATTTTTTCATGAGGTGATAGTTCACCATTCATGAATGATAAGTTATTTACCCATATGATGGATGCGTGTATAGGTTCATGAAGAAACATGAATATAAAAAATATAAGTTTATTTGGGATAATATTTATATTATATAATAATGGAATAAAAATTAATTATTTGGGGTATAAAAAAATATATCATCAATACACATTGATGAATGTTACCTATTTTTCAGGTAACTTCATTCAGATTGGACCAAAGGGATAAATCAGTTTCTTTTATTCATATGGTAAATATTATGGGATGAGGGGATGGATGTTGGGGTCTTATTTTAATAGATTTTAGTTATCCCAAATGACTTGATATTTCTGAATATGTCGATGTGGTGAGTTCCTTTTTGTAGTTGAGGAGGATTTTCATTCCTGTAAATTTTTAAATGGGAATTCAACAGACATTTTTACCAAGTAAGGTAGATCTAATAAAGGAAAAAAATTATATAAAAGAGAGTATAGGGTATAAATATGAACATAAAATGTATTTTTTGTCATGTGTATAGGAAATTATATATTTTATTATTAAGGTCTTTTCCCATGTTAATATAATTTTCATATTATTAACTACAATTAATTTTAATTACTTCAACAAATATTTTTTTTCAAAATATGAGGAAAAAATATAATAAATTAAATATTATAATTATTAAAAATATTTAACCCATTATTTTAAATTCCTTTGACATTTGCGGTATAAAAACTAATTTATGATTTATCCCGTAGACAAGATGACAATGCGAGTTTTTAAAGTAAAAATATTCAAAAATCATGTAAAGTTTTTATATACAATTTGAAAGTGATATTTATTTAAATGACCTAAATTAGGTTAAATGATCAATTAATGATATAATTATACTTTTATAACAATTATAAAAAAAATTTATCTTATAAATTAATGATATTAATTATATGTTTTGAATTAAAATCTAGTTTCTTCACTATTCATTACAAAAATGATATATTCTAGAAAAACAAAAAAAATAACCCTACCGAAACTTTGATCATTCTCTCTCAGAAATTAATTTTATTTTTTCATATTAAATTTATAAAATTTTCAAAATTAATATGTAAAATATGTTAACCATTAAAATGTTACAAAATTTCCTTTTATAAAAATATTATTTTAAGCGTAAAATCGGATTTATTCTAATATTATGAATACCAGAACTATTAGTTGAATATAAAAATATGTTTCAGGTTATATAATATATATATAACCAATATCATTCACTATGTGTAATAAATTTACTTTATTAAGATCAAATGATTTTGGAGAATAAATTTTTTTTATAAAATCATTCCCTTATTATTAATGTGTTCCCTATAATTTTTTAACTGATTCGTATCCAATGAATTAAAATATATATTTTAATAAGATAGTTATATATATTCATATCCAGAATTTAGTCAATATTTTATTTCTAATTAAATTGAATAATAATATTTTAATAATATATTGTTATTCTGCAAAACTCAGATTTGCATGTAATAAAAGCCATCAATGAAAGTCGATGTTGTGTGTGACACAAGATAGCTCAGTATCGCATGCATTATAGGATATATCAAATATTTATTTTATTTAAAATAGAAAATATATTTCCAAGTCTTTGTATATTATATTCATATATGAGACAAGTGTTGCTTGTTATACAGGATATCGAGTACAATGTTTTCCATTTATAATTTTTAGTATGTAACAAAAATAATAATATTTTAATTAATTTGTATTACATTAATATTAAATTTAAAAAATAAATCATTTTCCTGAAACATTGAGGGACTTTCATGGGTGTTTCATTCCAGATTTCTAACATGAAGGAACTCGAGACTCTTTTTCTCCATGATCTCCACCAATTGAGCTTTTAGTGAACACTATCCTTATTATCTTGGTTAATTCAGAGGGTTAGTTATTTTATTGATTGTTAATTATATTTCAGTATAATTTGTTAATCATTATCACTATTGTAGAGACCCACCCCCAGATACCTTGGAGTCGGTGTCATCTAACAATTACATTGGCATGATTATAAGGATTCAATCCCTGATGGACTGATCAATTTAGTAGTATTAGAAAACTAGATATATAAACTTGTATTGTGTTACATGTGGATACACTAATTACAACATATATATATTTCATAGAATGAAATAAAAATTATGAGGATAACCCTAATCCATATAGTATATTTTTCCAATTTATTCATAGTATAAAACATGGATTACTTGCGTATGAAACATAATAAAGTTGATCTTAAATGATTAGTAAGGTAAAAATAGATCTGATGCAATAATAACTCAATGTGAGTAGTCAATATAGCGAGGTAAATAACTGAACACACCTTCCATGTAATCAGTAAACTAAATTGAAGTACGTAATCAATATGGAAATGTAATAAATGTAAATGAAAGATATTAAAATTACTATATAAGGAAAAAATATGGAAAGGTATGAAACTAAAAGACATTCCATTAATCAATTAATTGAAATGAAATGTATCCCTAGATATGTCAACACAAAATCTCATGAATGAATAATAACTAAAACTACTAGGAGGGAAATGATTTCTCAATGAAAATCATGTCTTGGGAACATGGTGACATATTACTACCAGGATCTATCATCTAGATAGTTTAAAACTGAAGATCTATCCTTTTTTTAATTTTTTAAAGTTCTTTGTCTCCTATGAACCTATCGATGCATCGAGGAGTAATATAATTTCTGGGCTCCACCAATCACTATATGTCAGATCAATTCTTCATTTTGAATAATAAAAATAAATAATATTACATACTAAATATCCGTACTGAATATAGATTACAGATTTACTATTATTTCCCAATATAATAAATGAACATTCAAAGTATACACCGTATGATAGTATATATTCACTTTATGAAATAGTAATGTCCGTGATAAATGAAATGGCTAATTTAAGGGAAAATCATTTTTAAATTATAATGAGAGATTTAATATTTCATTTAGAATAAAAAATAAATCAAGTAAGTGAATGTGGATAATATCATTGGCCAAATGAATAAAAATCCATCTAGAGGAAAAATAAGGATGGTATGCATACAACAAATCTCAAGTGAAGTAAAATATAGGGTTGTTTTCGTTGAAGAAATAAATGATTATCTTTTAAAAAATTTCTCAAGGAAAATATAATTTTCTTTGGAAAATATTTTTTTAATTGAAATTCCCTTTTAAAAAATATTGAGAATGACGCTTTATTGAAATGACTGTGGATAGATCCATACAAGTTGTATGTTGTAAAAAGAATATTCCTTTTGTACGAAAAAAGTTTAAAAAATTCTTCATTTGGAAAGCAATAAGAAGATTACATATAAGATATTGGAAAACAACAAAAAATTTAAGAGTGCATTGAAAAAATAATTTTCAAATAATTTTCGAAA
Organism: Viscum album; assembly: GCA_963277665.1. Lineage (NCBI taxonomy): Eukaryota > Viridiplantae > Streptophyta > Magnoliopsida > Santalales > Viscaceae > Viscum > Viscum album. The sequence goes on from OY728160.1 coordinate 1,551,900,293, forward strand.
TAATTTTAAAAAAACATTATTTTTAGAAGAAAACAGGTTCGCTGACTAAAGAGGGGAATATAGTCCGGTTTTCTTAAAACAATTTTTAAAACAAATTGAGTAAAAAATAGTGTAAAAATGTACTAAAACGTGAAAATGGTCTTGAATAACTAGAGAATAATGATAGTTATTATTGAAAATGGTTATATAATTTACTCGAATTGAAATTCCATTAAAAGATCATTAATATTATTGTTGAGGAAAAAAATCAATAAACATTCTGAAGTGCCCCATACCACTTAGAAACATGTTTAAGTATTAATCATTTTGATATAATAATATTAAACTGAAGTATTAAATTCCATGAAGGGAAAGTAATTTAATGGTACAATATATTAAAATTTGATGTAGGTACACCACATAAGAGATGTATGTGATGAAAATGATATTTATGTCACAGATGATAAAAGTGAGATGTAAATCCCTACCAATGAAGTAATAAATTGATTGGAAAACACAAAGTTAATAATCCTTAAATAAAACATTAAAATACCATGAAGATAATATAATTCATGAAGGTATATGTCAATGTGTCAGTATGTAAACTATATATAACAAATTATGTATACAACAATTATTGTATTCCTTATATAATGGAAATGAGACAAGAATCTTTTACCTTATGTTTTTTCCAGGTGAACCACCTTTAACATCATGTATATTAAATGTATGATAATTTATTAAATTATTCAGAACATTTTCATGTTTTTAAATATTTTTATTTCAATTTTTATAGTTTTGTGTACAACTACATAATCAATTAGGTTAACATTGTATTTTTTTTTACTAAATTCAGTTTATGTTTCAAAAAAACTATTTTTGTTTAAATATGATAAATGGGGTCATTATATAACATATCCAGGATAATAACCATGGATAAATTTTCATATTTTTATATCAATTTTACATTTAAAATCAATCATTAAATATGGTTATGAAAAATGAATCAATGTATCAATCATGGAGATAGTAGGGTGTACGTACGCATGTGTAACATTCCCATTTTTAAATGATCATTTTGGAAAGAAGGTAAGTAAATAAAAAATTTAAATAATGATAATTATATAATAAATAACATATTATTTAATCACATAAAAATATATATATAATTCTGTGGTGTAAAAGGAATCATGTCATGTCCAAGAGGTGGTAGTCCACACGTATACAAACAATGTTATCTCATTTAATGTGTGTGAAGGGGTAATAAAGAATACGATATATATATATATATAAATATTATACTTTAAAAAAGATAATTATTTTATTATTATATTATTGATGTTTTTTATTTCACTGATGTTTAATTATTTCAATTCATTTATACATTCCATATATCATACAAACGAATCACATCGCTTTGATGGGGCGGTAGTCCACACATCCTCAAATGATATTATCCTATTAACACAAATTGTAATGCATAAATGTATATTATAAATAAAAAAATAGAAGGTTAAAAAATTATAAATAACATATATATCATATGTAAATATAATTTCCATCATAATGTCAACTATGAGAGGTGTTAATGGAAGAATGAATAATATCGTTTCGTGAGGCAATACTTCACCGTCCACAGAAACATTATGTTCATTACCCATTAGATGACGGTGTGCATAATTTTAGGTCCAAATATCATTATAAAAAAATCGTAGTATACTAGGGATACTAGTTTTGTTATAAAATAACATAATAAGGATATTTTAGCGATTGGATAATGGATATTAAACTAGGGATCTTGAGGAAAATCATTACCTTTTAATCAGGTAACTTATTTTCAATTGAACCAAATGGACTTGTTGAAAGGGTTTATTCTGAAATGGATGCATATAGGTTGATGATAGAAATAATATAAGAATATTTGGGCTGGTATTTTCTGTATTTAAGAGGTTTGGGTGTTGTTAGGAATTGGTAGAGGTGGTGGCCTTTTATAAGCATGGAAAATGACTAACATGGTATTCGTGAAACGAAGTTAGGTGTACACATTTTATTAACTAAAAAAAGTAATAAAAAACAAAAAAAAAAAAATTAATGGAATGTGAGAGAAATAAATATACTCTAAAAGTTATTTTTTTGAAATTGGATAAATCATTTGGTCCCTTAATCATAGGTTTTTAGTCCATTTTAAATCACAAATAAACCTTAATCACTTAAACTAATTTTAATCACATTCACTAATCATTTCTATAAACAATTAAGTTGATATTATTAGTTAAACAAATTATACTCATTAAAATGGTGTATACCGGATTTCTAAAATTAAAATCATAGAAGAGGAAAAATTTGGATTAATTCTAATCTCTCAGACAAACAGATTAACTGGTTTAAGCACCAAAATGTTCAAAAGATTGTTATGTTTAAATATTAGATGTCAAAGTTAATTTTATTTTAATTAACTAAATGATATTAATATATTTATTTCTAATAAAATGTTAATTTAAAACAAATTTATAATTTAATTTATCAATAAGAATTATTTAAATGAAAAGGATGTTTTTAACTAAAATGCAGTATTTTTCACTAATCACTATAAAATGAAGTTTTTAGAAAAATCATAAAAATTAATCCTAGTATAATTTTAAAATTTATTAAATTCAAAAAATTAGTTTTTTCATTATATTAAATTTATTAAATTTTTAAAATTAGGATTGGAAATAGGGTTTTTAGTAAAAGGCCGTAGAAATGCTTTAATAAAAATATAGGTTTTTATCTGAAATATTGTGATTATTCTTATTTTATTCTTACCAAATATAATTGATGAATATAAAAAATAATTGATTGAATATGTCACTTATTTATTACATTAATATAAATCACTAATTTGAATTGATTTAATCTATTATGAGAAAATAACATTATTAGAGAAAATATAGTTTTTTATAAAAAAATTATTTTAATATTCAATTAGTTCTTATATTCATTAATTATTTGTTTTTAACCAATGATTAAGTCATGTAAAAAATATATATTCGCATTTTAGTTAATAAAATTAATAATATCTAGTTTATAATAAATAGTAGTGGTTTAGTTATAGATTTTTTGTTCGTAAGACATGGTATTTCATATATTGAATGCCAATGAAGAAGGTTACATTTGCATGTAACACAATCTATAGAGAAAAATAATTGTTGTGTATGATGTTCACTGACCCAGCATAACATTCATTGCAAGATAATGTGGTGATTCATGCATTGAAATATATATAATATAGTTTAAATAGTAAATATATTATAATGTGTATGGATATTATATTACACTATGTGCATGCAGTCGCGTGTCATACATGCTATTGAAAAAAATGTTCTTACTATAGTTTTTATGGGCATCAAATTCTCCCCGCCATATTTAATTTTTTTCCTCAACAATTAAAATCATTCATGTTGATATATTGTTTGATACTTAATATGTTTGAAATCCTACGTCGTGAGAAGGGTTCCAAAGTCATCCTCTATATTATAGAGAATGGTGTGTACAAAGGTCATATGGACTACCGTGAAACTAGGTTTCTATGTAGGTGAACATCAGGGGAAAGAAGAGATAAATAATTTTTGGAAAATCAAAAATATTTATATATAGTGAATGAGGTCATCAATCAAAAACAAGTGTTTAAACAATGGAATTTTGAGGGAATCAAATTCATAATTTTTTTAATTTTTTAGTCCAGTAGTTCAATAAGAAATTTAGGTATTAGGACACGATTTTTTTTCGATGAATTTTTTTTCTAATGTTGGGTAAAACAATTATTGAAAAAGAATATAATGGAATATTTTTACATGATAAGTTTCAATATCATATGAACAATCATATATTTTTTTGTGCTTTGATCAAATTCTAATTCATCCCATTACTACCAAAAAGTAATTACAAACAATGAATTTTTTTAATCCTGAAGCACTAAAAGAAAAATTTTAAGGATTTTAAGGCCTATAAAAGAGTGAAATTTATTACTATTTTCCTTTAAATATGTCCCAAAATAAATATGGTTCCCAGATTAATTTTTAATACTCAACAGCGTTTCAAATGGTTCCTCATTAATATTTATTTTCTAAATTTTTTTTACATATTAACCATGAATATTAATAAGGATATTTCATAGATCAGTTGTTGGTGTGAAACCCTAATCATCTCTCGATCATGGGTTCAATACCAATGGCCTTTCTAGAATTGATTGGTTTTCACCCAGCTTACTTGTTGTCCATTTTTAAAACTATATTAATATAACATCCAATTACAAATATGATTGACATCCATGAAATTATGTTAATCACTAAATTGAATTTTAACTAAGGTTTCCAATACAGCCTAATTACAGAAATACTTCATCCATTTATTTTGACATAGCTCCTTTCATGGTATAGAGAATATCCCACATGATAGGGCATTGAATTGGGTAATGTCCAAGTTCCCCACAATTAGGACAAAGAACAACACAAGGATTTATTTGGATGATCTTCATTTAATTCCATCATACTCTTACTTTTTCAATGGAAATAATTTTCTTTGTGTAAAGAATTTACATGTTCCATTGTGTCACGAACTAGCCCAGGTCGACCCTGAACTGGTCACCCGAACCGGTCCGCGGAAAGTCTCGAGGGGCGTTCCCGATCCCCCCGGGATGCCAACTAGTGCCGGACATCAAAAGTAAACAGGTGGGAACGATTTGGCCCAAAATAAAACCAGAATCAATAAAAGAATAGAAACTAATCAAAACAGACAAACAAAACTACACAACCAACGTACCTCCACGTGACCCCACGGGCCACCACCCAACCAAAAACCAACCTCGCTCCAACACTGAGCGACTAAAACCGGGAAAACTTGAACACAAGGAACCTGCAGCTGGAATGGTAAAAAGTAGGCGTGATCACAAAAAAGTACTCGGTAGGTGAGCCCAACAAAAAATCCCAAAGCACTGCCAGTAATTAAAGAATCTATAAATTCTAGGTTTGAACTACAATTTATAAAGGTAAGCTTTCATAATGATTCACTTGAAGGTCAAAACACGAGACATCACTCTTATGCTTTTTAAAAAGTTGAATTCCTCCCATTAGTGCCAAATTCATTCTAAAAGAGAAACAAGTGTTTCTTTTTCAAATTTTGCACAAAGAGAATAATGCATCTTCATTTGAAAACCATTTTCACAAGTATAACAGTATAAGATGTGAATAAAACTGAAAGTAAACAATCAAGGAACATCAAGTAACCATGGGTGATCCTAAACATCCCTAGAAAACCCCTGGACGTACTCGGGTTCAGACTAGCTACCGACATGGTACTCCACAGTCAAGAACCAACTGGCTACCCTAACAGCCAACCAGTGGCACGCCCCACAAGGCCTTACCTACCAAGGGGGGACTAACCCGTCTAATCGAGGTTATCCAGTAACCGTCACTCGATTCTCTAAAAGATGCCCAGGAACCCATGGTGGTTTCAATACTAATGTTTAAGTGGGAGGCCCTTGCACGCGTGACTCACCTCACCACACTTGCCGACCCGTTACACGGACATCGCTACACGACAACCCTCAAAGGGAAGTACCCTTATAGAGATGCCTCATAAGTATGTATATATATATATATATATATTCACTTCACATTCTATAATGTGCCAAACGGGCCGCCACATCATTTACATTTAAACCATTTATTATCAAAGCGTTTCCACAAGTTATGATGCAGCCATCATGTTGAGGACCAGAAAAAAATACTTAGTTTAAGGAAGACCAAACCACCACTGAAGAATTTCAAAATCCAGTTTAAAGGCCAAATGGGAATTTAATCATTTTTTAAAGGAATGTTGTTTCTCAGATGAAATCCGAAATTTTATTTACATCTTAAAAGAAAATATTTTTTTCCAACAATAAAACATCCACACCTGAAGTTTAAAAATAAAACGAGTTTAAAAGACAAACAAGCATTTTCTCTCTTCAAAGATTTACAAGAACACCATTTTCCATAAACAATACACCTGCCATTTTACAAAAACCAAAACCACTTCCAAACAAACTCCAACATGTCTTGCACATTTCAAAAAGAACTCATTTAGCCATATCACAAGAAAACCACAAAACTAAGTCCAAGAAAAATGCTTCCAGTGCAATACAAGAGTTTAAACAGATTTCATTTTCAGCAGGTTACCACACTAAGCATAAATATTTAATTCTACTTTAAATTTACTGAAATTCAATAAAAAAGGAAAGGAATAGATAAATTCTAAAGTTAAAGGCAAGTGCAGAGGGAGAAAACCTACCTCAAGACACAGCTCAAGCACGACGACACAAATCACCTCACACTGGCGCACAAGCACGCGCAAGCTGATGGTCGCGGTGTCGTAGGGTTACCTCGCCAACACGCTGAGACAAAAGCACAATAACTAAGAACACATAGCCCCTGACTCTGAACAAACCAAATGAACAACTACTGCAAAAGAATAAGCTCGACATAACTTCAAAACACAACTCGCACCATCAACCATATTTATTAAACCACTTTAAAAAATTTATAAAACAATTCCATAGAAAAACTCATGGATTTACACTCCAAAAATAAATAATCAATATGCCCAACTTAGAAAACAATATTAAATAACATAACTAGGGTCGGCCCAATGAAACACCACCAAGTGATGCAAAGGGGATTTTATATTAGGAACACGCCCCATTTCATGTAAACATGGTTCTTGAAAAACAACCGCCCATCATAACCTTTTCAAATCATCATTCACATGACTAATACAATCTAATAAATTTACACACAGTTGAAAAACAAAGTCGACACATCCAAAAAGATTTGATACTCATTGAAAAACCACTTTTTAACAAATACACTTCTTAATACCGTTGAAAACATAGTTCGCACCACAAAACGCAAGCCACTGCTCCTGCATAAGATAATAGACTAACTTCAAAAATTTAACAAACACAAAAAGTTCACAGAACCAGCAGAGCAAAGACACTTTAAATTGCAAACACAAACGAACCGCACACATCAAGACTAATTAATAAATTAAGTAAATAAATTAAACAAGAAACAAGATTAATCAGATAAACCTTACACGTAGAACCTCAACCATAAACCAAAGAAACAAGATCATAAGCTAAAACACCCAACCAGATTAATAAATTAACAAGAGTGAAAAAGAGGTTAGATGTTATACCGGAGGGGGGGGGGGAATGCTAGAAAGCTGTGCGCTAGTAGGGGCGACGCCGACAGGTTGCAGGGAACAGGGGGGGGGGGAGGCGAATCCCAAGGGGGGTGCGGGGTCTGCTGGAGCCGGCGAGGAGGTGCAAGCATGGGGATCGGGGTGGCAGAGGGGGGTCGGGACGTCGGCAGGCCAGCGACGAGGAGGCCGGGAGGCCGGTGCACCCGGGACGGCGGAGGGAGCACCGCACAGGAGAGAGGAAGGGGGGGGGGGGGCTATGTCGTGCAGGAGGGGAAAACTGAGGGGCGGCCATGGTTATTTTTTTTCATTTTATTATAATAATAATGATAGTAGTAATATAATAATAATCTTAATAATAAAAACAATAATAACAATAATATTTATTGCAATCTAATACTACTAATTATATTGATTGTGAACATAATTTTTTTTTAATATTTAAACGTCGGGTGAACACTCGATCTCCCGGGCCGAACGCACCGTCACTGCTAGAGATGCGGTGACAGCGCACCGTCGTGAGACCCGCAAACACAATTAAACTTAGAAAAAAATTCAACTCAGGACCAAGAAATGTTTAAAAACAAGAGCATCTAGGGTCGGGGTGTGACAATTCTCCCCACCACAGACACCTTCTACCCCTAGAAAGTCACCAAGGAAAAAGTTGGCCAAGATTCAAGTCTATGCCCAAACAGAACTAACAGAACCAAAGAAAAATGAGAATATCAGGATGACCATACTCTACATAGGTCACACCCGACCGATTCAAGAGAAAACCGGGGTCCGAGGATGATGGGAGAACACAAAAGGTTTCTCCCCACCACAAGAGCTCAACTTGTGCAGAAAAAAAATTTACCATCTAAATAAGAAACCCTAGGAAAGGGGGGGGGGGTCGACGTGGGAACTCCCAACCGATTCAAACCAACTCTTATAGAATGATTAAAACAACACCTCCGTCGAGACATTGAAACCTCAACCAAAATCAACGACCTTCAACACTAGGGGGGGAAACCCACAGAAGAGAATTAACCAGAAATCGAGTTGAAAACATGACCCATTGAAAACCACGAAACATAACCACATCTGACGAGCATTGCTAAACCAAGGTCAACCCACCGAAGGGTCAAACACACTTTTAAGAAAGACACACGATTCAGAATATCACATCCACACAAACCAGTCTTCTTGGATTATAATAGAACAAGTCCATCCATCTTTATGGAAAAACAACACACTTACAACGATGTTAAAAATTTAATAGTAGTAAAACAAATATGAGATGATTTTTAATTGTTCCACCGTCAACACCGAATGCGAAACCCAGACCAAGGCTTCAAACCCCTGGGAACTCCTGACTGTGCGCGAGATTCACCCCGAGACCGGTTGTTGGGGCTCTGATGGATGAAGCATCTCCTGCCTCAAAGTCAGGTACTGAAACTCTCCAATCATGGCATCCTCTTCAAGAGACGCTTCCAGCAAAACTTCTCCAAATGACCCAAACATCCGCAACGATGACACGTCTTCAGAGGGTTATGGCATGATGGCTTAAAATGTCCGAAACGACCACACTGATAGCATTCCAATGAACAATCTGACGAACCAGGAGTGGGGACCAAAGGAGATAACTCCTTAGGAACAGGTTTCTCTGGAATCCTTTCCTCGCCAGATGGAGAAACCCCACGAAAAACTGGGTACGCTGGACTGCCAACCACCCGCGCTCCGGACACCAACTTAGCTAAAAATGCTTCCTCCACCAGCTTCTCAAAAGCATGGTATTTAGAAGGGAAGACCCTCTCCTTGATTTCTGGATGGAGACCCCCAGTAAAAAGAGAGGCCTTCATGATCTCATGCGACCCCAACTCAGGAGAAAAGGAAATCATCTCCTTGAAATGGTCAACATATGATTTCACCGTCTGTTGACCTTGTTGAATATGCACGAGCTCTCCCTTTTTCTTTTCCTTCACTTCATCAGGTATAAATCCTTGGATGAAGATGGTTTTAAAGACATCCCATGTCATTCCGGCTTGCGTTGATGGTGGGCCAACCACCTTCCACTGGTCCAGAGTTGGACCTTCCAACAATCCTATAATAGCACGAACCCTAACAGTCTCGGGAGTTCCCAATGTTCTAAAGATACTCTCCACTTCTTCAATCCACTCTATTGCTTCTAACGGGCTTCGATCACCAAGAAGAATAGGCAACGTCCGAGAAGGACCTGAAACTGGGCATGACTCATTAGAAACTTTGGGGATATTTTTGGGCGACATTCTCTGAACAACATAAAAACAAAAATCCAAAAATCAGCATTCAATAAAATCTTAATCAAAAGGAAAATATCATATCAACAACTGGCTCACACGCCAAAAGTACACTTTCCAAAAATCGCCATTTCATTTCAAGACTACTTCCAAACATAATACCCACTTTCCGAAATAAAATCCAGTTTCCAAAATCATTTTTCACTTTCAAAAATCATTTTAGAAAGACAAGTTCAAACCCCTGGTTTCAAATAAACACCCACAACATCTCATGAATTTTCGCATGCGTGTCCATCCATTCCACTCACGCCATCCACGAACAAGTGCCTCTCATGCACTTTTCACACAAACCCGCACTCATGCGATCATTCATATGGAAAACCATGGGTTGCACTAAAACCATTTCCCTACCAATTCCAAGCAAACACTCGGTTTTTGAATCCATGAAACTTTCAATTTTAAAAAAACCCCCTTCACTAGTTTAAACCCATTTTAAATAAAAAACTTCCATTTAAAAATTCAACTTTAATTTTCAAAAACACGACCACACTAACCAGAACCAAATGTAGTACAACTTACAAAGAATCATCCGAATGAGGAACTAGCAGTTACGCTTAACTCGACGACATGGTAGTGAGCCACGCCCCAAGTAGGCATCAATAGCTAGGAGGAACTTAAACTGTGTACTCGGAATCCACATGGGTCACTACTCCATGAGAAATCGCGACGTGACATTTGCTCATTTCCTTTTTCATTCCCCAATCAAAAAACGAGGTTAAAAGACATAACTTCCGGACTACCCCTGGTAACTCGAGGATCAGCGCGAGCAAGAGTTCGCGACTCTCTTCCTGCACCTACCTATCGAGTTCCGACAGTCCTAATCTCCTTCTACCAGACATCCCAATTTACAAGAACCTGCCTTTGATACCATTTTGTCACGAACTAGCCCGGGTCGACCCTGAACCGGTCACCCGAACCGATGGATTCTCTTGTTTTTAAACATTCCTTGGTCCTGATTTGAATTTTTTTCTAAGATTAATTGTGTTTTCAGGTCTCGCGACGATGCGCGGTCACCGCATCACTAGCGGTGACGGTGTGTTCAGCTCGGGAGATCGTGTGTTCACCCGACGTTTAAATAATAAATTTTTTTTATGTTCACAATGAATATAATTAGTAGTATTAGATTTTTATAAATATTATTGTTATTATTGTTTTTATTATTAAGATTATTATTATTATTATTATTATTATAAGGTTTTATTATCTTTATAAAGTTTTATTGTTATTATCAGGATTTTATTTTCTGTTTATTTACTTATTCTATAATTATTATTAGTATTAGTATTATATTATTACTATCATTATTATTATAATAAAATGAAAAAAAATTAACCCTAGCTGCCCCCGGTTTTCCCCTCATGCGCGATAGAGCCCCCCTTCCTTTCTCCTGTGCGGCGCTCCCTCCACCGTCGCGGGTGCACCAGCCTCCCAGCCTCCTCGTCACCCGGCCTCCCAACGTCCCGGCCCCCCTCCACCACCCCACTCCTCGTGCTTGCACCTTCTCACTGGCTACAGCAGACCCCACACCCCCTTGAGATCCGCCGCCTCCCCTCCCCGTTCCCTACAACCTTCCGGCGTCGCCCCTACCAGCGCACAGCTTGCCATCATTTTTTTTCTCCCCCCCCTCCAGTATAACATCTACCCTCTTTTTCACTCTTGTTAATTTATTAATCTGGTTGGATGTTTTAGCTTATGATCTTGTTTATTTGGTTTATGGTTGAGGTTCCGTGTGTAAGGTTTATCTGATTAATCTTGTTGCTTGTTTAATTTATTAACTTAATTTATTAATTAGTCTTGATGCATGCGGTTCGTTTTTGTTTGAAATTTAAAGTGTCTTTGCTCTGCTTGGTCTGTGAACTTTTTGTGTTTGTTAAATTTTTGAAGTTAGTCTATTAACTTGTGCCGGAGCAGTGGCTTGAGTTTTGTGGTGCAAACTATGTTTTCAAGGGTATTAAGAAGTTTATTTGTTAAAAAGTGGTTTTTCAATGAGTAGAAAATCTTTTTGGTCGTGTTGACTTTGGTTTTCAAATATGTGTAAATTTATTAGATTGTATTAGTTATGTGAATGATGATTTGAAAAGGTTATGATGGGCGGTTGTTTTTCAATAACCATGTTTACATGAAATGGGGCGTGTTCTTAATATAAAATCCCCTTTGCGTCACTTGGTGGTGTTTCATTGGGCCGACCCTAGTTATGTTATTTACTATTGTTTTCTAAGTTGGGAAGATTACTTATTTATTTTGGGAGTGTAAATCCGTGAGTTTTTCTTTGGAATTGTTTTATAATTTTTTTAATGTGGTTTAATAAATATGGTTGATGGTGCGAGTTATGTTTTGAAGTTATGTTGAGCTGGTTCCTTTGCATTAGTTGTTCGTTTGGTTTGTTCAGAGTCAGTGGCTATGTGTTCTTAGTTATTGTTCTTTTGTCTCAACGTGTTGGAAAAGTAACCCTACGACACTGTGACCATCATCTTGTGCATGCTTGTGCGCCAGTGCGAGGTGTTTTGTGTCGTCGTGTCCGAGCTGCATCTTGAGGTAGGTTTTCTCCCTCTACACTTGCCTTTAACTTTAAAAGTTATCTATTCCTTGTCTTTTTATTGAATTTCAGTAAATTTAAAGTAGCATTAAATAATTATGCTTAGTGCGGTAACCTGCTGAAATTGAAATCTGTTTAAACTCTTGCATTACACTGGAAGCATTTTTCTTGGACTTAGTTTTGTGGTTTTCTTGTGATATGGCTAAATGAGTTCTTTTTTAAATGTGCAAGACATGTTGGAGTGTGTTTGGAAGTGGTTTTGTTGTGTGTAAAATGGCAGGTGTATTGTTTATGGAAAATGGTGTTCTTGTAAATATTTGAAGAGAAAAAATGCTCATTTGTCTTTTAAAATGGTTTTTTTGAAACTTCAGGTGTGGATATTTTACTGTTGAAAAAAAAATGTTTTCCTTTGACACGTAAATAAAATTTTGGATTTCATTTTAGAAACAAAATTCCTTTAAAAAAATGATTATATGTCCGTTTGGCCTTTAACCTGGATTTTGAAATTCTTCAGTGGTGGTTTGGTCTTCCTTAAACTAAGTATGTTTTTCTGCTCTTCAACATGATGGCGTGCGTCATAACTTGTGGAAACGCTTTGATACTAAATGGTTTAAATGTAAATGATGTGGCGGCCCGTTTAGCACTTTATATAATGTGAAGTGATTATATATATATATATATACATACTTATGAGGAATCTCTATAGGGGGACTTCCCTTTGAGGGTTGTCATGTAGTGATGTCCGTGTAAGGGGTTGGCAAGTGCGGTGAGGTGAGTCATGCGTGCGAGGGCCTCCCACTTACACAGTAGTATTAAAACCACCATGGGTTCCTAGGCGTCTTTTAGAGAATCGAGAAACGGTTGCTGGATAACCCCGATTAGACGGGTTAGTCTCCCCATGGTAGGTAAGGCCTTGTGGGGAATGCCACTGGTTGGCTGTTAGGGCGGCCAATTGGTTATTGACTGTGGATTACCATGTCGGCAGGTAGTCTGAACCCGAGTATGTCCAGGGGTTTTCTAGGGATGTTTAGGATCACCCATGGTTACTTGATGTTCCTTGCTTGTTTACTTTCAGTGTTCTTCACAGCTTATACTGTTATACTTGTGAAAATGGTTTTCAAATGAATATGCATTATTCTATTTGTGAAAAATTTGAAAAACTAACACTTCTTTATCTTTTAGAATGAATTTGGCACCAATGGGAGGAATTCAACTTTTGAAAAAGCATAAGAGTAATGTCTCGTATTTTGACCTGCAAGTGAATCTTTATGAAATCTTACCTTTATACATTGTAGTTCAAACCTGGAATTTATAGATTCTTTAATTACTGGAAGTTCTTTGGGATTTGTTGTTGGGACCACCTACTGAGTACTTTCTTGTGCTCATGCCTACTTTTTACCATTCCAGCTGCACGTTCCTTGTGTTCATGTTTTTCTAGTTTGAGTCGCTCAGTGTTGGAGCGAGGTTGGTTTTCGGTTGGGTGGTGACCTGTGGGGTCACGTGGAGGTACGTTGGTTGTGTTGTTTTTTTGTCTGTTTTGTTTAGTTTCTATTATATTATTGATTCTGGTTTTCTCTTGGGCCAAATCGTTCCCACCTGTTTACTTTTGATGCCCGACACTAGTTGCCATCCTGGGGGGATCGGGAACGCCCCTCGGGACTTGTCGCGGACCATCTCGGGTGACCGGTTCAGGGTCGACCTGGGCAAGTTCGTGACACATTGAGACACATTCCTGGGGTTATCCTTCCACAATACTCACGTGTTGAAAGTCTAGCCTTCTTTTCTATATGGACTTCACCACTCGAGCTCTTATCATCCTACATCCATATCATTTTTTTTGTGCTAAGGAGATGGTAATGTTATATATTTTTAATCATATTTCATATAAACATATTCGGAAAAGACATGATATACTTCACTCATGACAACACATCATTTGATTTCTCATTTTCACCAACTTTTCTGTCATATTCGATGTTAACTTGATTCCTTAATGTTCTAGCCGATGAATAAAACAAGAAAGAATTGTGTGAGAAAAAATAGTCATAGTGAGAAACAAGTGTAATTATCAATATGATGTCTAAATCAGGACACCTTATTTTGAAATCTAAAACATCTTAGGTATAACCTTAATTATTGATTTTCAAAATACATTCAAAATTTTCATTTTTATTTTTAATAAAAACAAGGATTATAGTAATCATATCTCCTAGGAGTGTCAAACTAAGTGTGCATAAGGGCCCACTACTGTGTACAAAGATTCCCTAAGTCAATCCCAAAACACCTTGTCGATGTTGTTACTCTATGGTACATCATCGCCAGAACCACATCAATATGAATTATCCGGAGAGGGATGTATCTCTAGTAAGAACCAAATAACCTATAAATTTATAAAATTAAGGGGTTTTCATATATAATTATTCAAATTCTACCTTCATGTTATGTTATCCAATCTAGGTTTTCATAAATCGTGTTTCCATGGTTACTACTAAAATTACCATGATAACAGCTGTAGCGCCGCAACCCTATATAGTTCGAAGATGGTGTCTTCTATTAATTAAATTGGAATTAATACAAGTAATAAACCACCAAAGGAATAATTAGTTTAGTATTCATGGTATTCCCCATATATAAAAGAGTTTTATAATACATCTATATACACTAATTTCAACATATTTTTTAATTTTAAACAAATAATAATATTTACAATAAAAATAATTCATCTATTATATTCATTCATTTTGTTCATATTATGCATCTTTTATTATTGGGGAATGAAACATATAAATGGTGAGCCCAAATTCTCATTAAGTAAAAAAATTTAGTGGACACAACAATAACTGAATGAGAATAGTCAATATTGAAATTTAAATAACTGAACACACATGACATTTAATCAATAAAGTAAATGGAAGTGCGTATGCAATATAGAAAAGTAAAAACTGGAAACACATTCCATTCAAATATCTAGATAGGGAAGAACAAATATGGAAAGGTAAAAAATTAAAACACATCTCATTAATCAATGAAATAAAATGAAAATTTTCCATATATATGTCAACACAAAATCTCATGGATGAATAATAATTTAAACTACGATGAGGGTAATGATTTCTCATTGGATGTCATGTCAAAGGAATATGAGGACCTATTAATATCAAGATATATTCTCCAAAGAGTATGAAACTATGGATCTATCCTTTGTTTTATTTTTGAAACTGGTTTGTATCATGATAACCTGTCGATGCATTGAGAAACTATATAAAGTCTTGGACCCACTTGTCTCAACATGTCCAAAGAATAATTTATATTGAATATTAAAAATAATTAATATTCCATTTCAAATATATACATAGAACAAATAATACATATTTAACAATATTTCCCCAAATAATCAAACAAACTATTAAAGTAGACACTGTATGTATGTAGGTATTTGGTTTAGGCAACAACAATATCCATGATAAATAAAATTGATAATTTATGGGAAATTCAATGTTTTATAAACATGAGATATTGAATATTTCTTGTAGAATAAAAAAAATCATGTATGTGAATGTGAACAAAATCCTTGTCATAATTACTAATAAACCATCCAGAGGAAACATAGAGACAGTATCAATTCAACAAATCCCAAGTGGAGTAAAATAGAAGGTTGTTGTAATTGATGAAATAAAAGATTAACTTTTATAATTTTTTTGGAGGAAAATATATTTTTCTTCTGAAATTAGTTTTTCAATTAAAAATCTATTTTCAGAAGCATTGACAAGGAGGTTTCAAGGATGTGGTGATGAATAAATCCATACATGTTGTACGAGGTAAAAAAATATTTCTTTTATATAGAAAAAGGATAGAGAATGGATTATTTGGAAAGAGACAAAAAGATTCATTCTAAGAGATTATTAAAAGAAAAAAGAATAAGTGTATTTAACAGATAATTTTAAAAGCAATTTGAAGACAATTTTAAAAATCATGGGTTTTAGAACTAAATAGTATATCCGACTAAAGAGAGAAACAATGTTGTTTTTTCTGAAAAATATTTCTCAAAAACATTCAGTACGTAGTAGTGGGAAAGGGTACTAATTATTGAAAATAGTCATGAATAACAAGATAAGTATGAAATTTATTATTTAAAAATGGTTATATAATTCACTTAAATAGAAACTCCATTGAATGATTATTTGGATTAAACTTGAGGAAAATAATCTTAAAACATTTCAAAGTATCCCATACCACTTTGAAATATTTGTAAATCATAAACCTCATGAATAAGTAATATTAAATGAAACTATTAAATAACATGGAGGTAAAAAAATTAATGATATAATATATCAAAAATAGATGTTGATAAACCACCCAAAATATGTAATAGGTGAAAATGTCATTTATCTCACAAATGTAAAAATGTGACCTGGAAATCCTTACTAATGTAGTAACAAATTGATTGAAAATATAGAAGGTAATAATCCATAAATAATAAATTTTAAATACAATTAAGATAATATAATTCATCATATTATATATCAATTTTTAGGTAAGTAAAACATATATAAAAAATTGTATGTACAACAATTATGTATGTGTCACATAATGAAAATGAGACAAGAATCTATTACCTTGTGTATCCTTTCAGGTGAACATCCTTAAACATCCAATATAATAAAATTATGTCAATTTTATAATTTCATCATTAAATTTTCCATGTTTATAATTAATTTTATTTCACTAATTCCCATTCATCGTACAATTAGATAAATAATTAAGTTTACATCGGGTGTTTTTGACCAAATTCAATTTATGTGTCAACATAATTATTTTTGGTCAATTATGTTCAATGGGGTCATTATATAACATCTCAAGAATAATCAACATGACATAATTATCATATTTCTACATAAATTAAACTTTTCAAATCAAAAATTAAATATTTTTATGAAAATTGAATCAATGATACTATCATGGAGATGACAGGTCGTACATACACATGAATAACATTCCCATTTTTAAATGATCATTGTTGAAAGAAGGTATGTAACTCAAATATTTCAATAATTATCAATATATAATAAATAACATATTATTTTATCACATATACATAAATTTATAATTTTATGATTTAACATTAATCAACTTCAAATCCAGGATGTGGTAGTCCACACGTCCACAAAGGACATTATCTATTTTAAAGTGTGTGATGAGGTAACAAAAAAATGATATAAATATATAAATATTATATTCACAAAAATATATTTATATCATTAATATATTATTTATTTTGTTTATTTAAATTAAGTTTATTTATGTATATTCATTTATACAACCCATGTGTCATTCCAAAGAATCAAATCGCTTTGAAGGGGCAGTACTCCACAGTTACTCAAATGAGATGATCATATTTAAGGAACATTGAAAGTAGAAATGTATGTTATAAATATAAATTACAGAATTTAAAATCATTAAAAAATAACATATATATCATATATAAATATTTTTTCATTATAATGTCCACCATGAGAGGAAATAATGGAAAAATGAACTATCATCGTTTCATTAGGTAGTAGTGCATCATCCAAAGATACAATATGTTAGTTAACAATTATATAGTGGTGTCTGTATGTGTATTGTAAAATATAAGAAAAAATAATAATATTATATTGATTATAATTATTTTGTAAAAAAAAATAAGGATATTTTAGGGGTAGGAGAATGTAAATTAAACTAGAGCGATTTAGAAAAGACATCACCTCTTAATCAGGTAACTCATTTTGGTTTGAAACAAAAGCCATTGTTGGAAGGAATTCTTAGAAATGGGATTCTTCTAGGTCAAGGATAGTAATGATGAGAGAATCGTTATGCTGGTATTGGACGAACATAATATGTTTTATAGGTATGAGTAATGGGTATATGTTGCGGCCTTTTATAGGGATGGAAAATGACCCACATTGTATTATTGAAGAGAAGTTAGGTTACAAATGTTATTTCCAAAAACATTCTTACCAAACCACCACAACATATTAATTGAAGGTTCATGGACCAAAATATTTCTAGTAAATTTGTGTTAGACAAGTGGATAAATCATTTGGGCCCTCAAACTTTTTGTTTTAGTCCATTTTAAGAAAAATTAGACCTTAATCACTGCTAATTAATTTTAATCACCTTAACTAATAATTTATTTAAAAAATTTAGCAGATCATATTAGAGCCCAAATATTATCTGAATTTCAAATTTTTCTGTCCTATTTTCATAATTCAAATCACATAATTGGAAAAGTTAAGATTAATGATAATCTCATAGAGAGATGAATTAACTAGTTTTAGCGGCAAAATGCTCGAAATATTATTATGTTTTATATTCAATATAAAAGTTAAATTGGTTATTATGAATTAATTTTTATTAATAGATTTATAATTAATCCATTATTACTTTAAAAATATTTTCAGTATAATGTATCATTAAAAAATAGTTAAATGAAAATGCAGTTTTAAACTAAAAGACAATTTTTCTATGTATTCACTATAAAATACTGTTTCTCAAAAAAATGAAAAATTCATATTATGTTTCATTTAAAGTAACGAATTCAAAAAATATGTATATTTTTCATATTTAATATATAAAATTTTCAAAATTTATATTTCAAATAGGGTCTCCATTAAAAGGTGGTAGAAATTTCTAAATAAAAATATAGGGTTTTATTTGAAATATGATGTTTTCTATTATATTATGCTTATAAGATATATTGGATGAATATAAAAAATAATATATTGAATATGTTACATATTTATTACATTAAAATCACTCAATAATCATGATTAATTTAATCATTTAGGGTAAAATAGCTTTGTGATAAAAAAGTTGTTTTCAATAATAATAGGCTTTTCATATTCAATTGTTTCTAATTTTCATTTAATATTTATTAGTAACCAATTATTATGTTGTATAGAAGATATATTTTTATAATATTGTTAATAATATTCATAATGACAATTTTATATTAAATAATAATGTTTTAATTATAGTTTGTTTCTTGGTAAAACTCGGTATTGCGTATAGCGCAAGCCATTAAAAAATGGTCGCTTTTGCGTGTAATGCAAGCTATAGAGAACAGTTGTTGTTGCTTATGGTATACTCAAACCCAGTTTCTGGTGCATTTCAACCTATATCAGTGTTTCATGCATTGAAATATATAGCATATATTTGAAACAGAAATATATTATAAACTCTATAGATATTATATTACATTACGCACTTGCTATCGTGTATTATACACGCTATCAATTAAGGTTCGTAGTTTAGTTTTTCAGGGTGTCAAATCTATATATTTAACTCAAATAATTATCCAATTAGGTTGATTAGTGTCACTAAATTATCATTCAAATTTATTCTTAAAAAGAATCATTTGGGTTCCTTCTTTAAAATAAAATGAAAAATTATAGCGTGAGAAATAATAATCCTAGTGGGGAGACATATAATCATGTGGAATATTTTATGGAATTAAAAAAAAAAATTATTTTCTATATAAGACTACTTATTCGTAACCTATCTCATTATTTTTCATCATATCTTCACATATATCATAATTATTTTTAACGAAAACATGATTATCAAAATCATATTACCATGGAGTGTCAAAACGGGTGCACAGTAATGAACTTCATTGGGTACTGTCTAATTTTAGATTCTAGAATTACACACCTTTTTCAATGTTATTACCCCTAGGTAAAACAATACTAGAACCATCTAAACATTTAGTATAAAAAAGGGATATATTTCTTGTAAATACCAAAAAAATACAGCTCTCCAAAACACTGGTATGTTTATTTACACTTATCCTCACTTCCTTTCATTGAATTATTTTCCCTAATTTGTGGATTCCTAAATCTATTTCCCATGGTTTCCACTAAATATACTATCATAATAACTTAAAAAACATAAACACAAATATCCATGAGCTAGTGGTTATAGTCTTATATAGGATTATGATACAAGAGATCTCATCCTGATTTTAAAAAAAGGTTACTAGTCTTGGTAAACAAGAAAAATACATGGTTCATATATCTCATTTGGAAACAAAAATTACCATATTATTTTTCATTAAAAATAGAGTTATTCCCTATTGTATGTTTTTGAATATCATTCTTAGTCAACATACTTGATTAATGGAAAAGGATAAAATTGAATGATGATCTCAAATTCCATATAAGGGTTACGTAAAAAAGAAACTGCGTTTTTTTCAATTAAATATCATTAATATGGAAATGAAAATAATGGATAACCGATTCCACTTAATCAAAAAAATTATCATGAAATAATAAATAATAAATATAGTAACTTAAATAACTGAAACAAATTCTATTTGATCAATAACATGAATATAATGACTTGATAAGATATAATCAACATTGAAAGCTAAATAATTATAAAAATATTCCGTTTAATGAAAATATCGAGACACAAATTTATCAAGAGAGAATATTACTTGGAATATCACAAGAAAAATAACATCAGAATACTTAATAGAGGAAATGATTAGTTATTATATTTTATGGTATCATGCGTCATGAAAACATCTATTTTTAACACTATTAACATAATAGTTTATAAACAATTGGTAAAATCCATTTATATCTAGCTAAAGATTCACCTCATGATAATGTCGATGCATCAAGGGGATATAGAATTCTAGTCCCACCCATCAATTTAAGTCTAAATAATTATTCATATATACCATGATCAATTAAATTCATGAATTTATATTCCTTATAAAATATTATTCCTTCTAAATAAAGAATATCGATTTATCAAAATATTGATCAGTAAATTAAATATCATTCATAAAAAAATGTTGTATGTATAATTTTTAAATTTTAATGAAGTAATCATAACCATGATACAAGGAATATATATATTCATTGGAAATAAAATGTAAAATGTTCACATTAGTGTAAATGTTTCAATGGATAGTTGACGACTACCAAAGTTAATCAAGAATGTGAATTTAAATACATTCCTTGGTCAAAATGATCATAAAAAATGGAAATATATAATAAGGATTGTATCAGAACAACATATAAATAGTTTATTATAATTCAAATAAAGTGTGTGGTTGTTTATGAAAAGAAATATCATAATTTTTTTTCAAACACCCTTGGGAAAAATATATTTTTATTGTTGAGGATATTTTAAAACTAAAAGTATAACAAATATATTCCAAATAATTATCATTCAAAATAATCAATTAAACAATAAATTGAATTTTTAGGATATGAAGAATTAATTATGGCATGATATCCCATATATACCATGTACATTAAAATAATGACTCCTTTCTCATTATTAGTAAAAGAAAAAAAAATTATTTAAAAAATTAAAAATGATTGCATTAAATTTTTTAATATGTTAAAATGGGTGGAAATATATTTAATTTTTTATAAAAATGACAAAAAAATTATTGAAAACTCTTTTAGAAACCATTTATTTGGATGAAAAAATTTCTGACCAAAGAGTGAAATAATGTTGGATTATCTTAAAATAATATCAAAATAATTTTAATTACCAATGATTTTAAAATGGTACTATTATATAAATAAAACATGAATAATGATTGGGGAATGAAATAAAATATTTTTATTATAATATTATTAAATAATATCCTTTTATGGGAATTCATGAATAAAAAAACATGATTATAATTAGATTGTGAAATAAAACCTTACATTGATCAAAGCATTTATGTGAGAATTAATTATTAAATTATTAATTTTCAGAAATTTAAATCCACCAGAAACATTTATATATAAAACATAATATATTTAAAATTCATTACATAAATAGTCTTATAATGTATAATGAGTGGATTTTGGAATATAACCTAATGAATAAAAATTGAGTTATAAAAATGTATAATAGTTGATAAAGTTTTGGTCAAACCCCATTTGAAGAAATATTTGAAATTGAAATTTAAAAAAAAAATATTTTTTATATAATTGTGATATTAAAATTAAATGGAGTTGTATATACATAACATAAAATAAATTAGTAGAATAACATTACAATATGACTCAATTAATGGAAATTGAGATGATCCTCCTTACATCATTCTTCCTTTAGGTTGAACACAATTCATTGTGACGCCCCAGGTTTTATAAAATGGTCCAAGTGAACAATGTTATGCTTTTTAAATGATGTCTCTTGTTTTATTTTATTTTGTGCTTTGTGTGCTGATAAAGAATTCGAAAGGAAATAAAACATGAAGAATGTGATAAACTGGTATATATTTAAAAGTTACATTGCAACAAGACCCATCTAATTGAAAGTATCGTCCACTAGACCTAACACGGCCACAACAAGACTAATGAGAATCACAACTCAGGTAATCAGATAATCGTCGTCTTCAGGGTCCATCAGTGTGAAAAATATAACAACCAGAACCACCGTGCACGCACTCAGCACCAGTGGTATGAGGAGAGCCATCCTCCAAGGGTTCGGAGTTTTGAAAATGTAAAACACCCTACCCCTTGTTTTTATAATGGACCTCTAAGGGAATATGACCGTAATTTGACCATTGGGTTTCAATGGATAAAGTGCATCTTTTTATAAAAATTTGGCCTTTATAACACTTTTATAATATTATGGTATTTCAATATTTTAATAAGTACAAAATATTAGAATTATATCTTCGATTATTAAAATAAAATATTATTCTTGAAAATGAATCAATTTTGTTTTTTTAAAATCATGATGATATTTTTATGGTGGAAAAAAATAGTATTTTAAAATGTCTCGAAGGGGTATCCGCAATAATTGAATTTTTTTTATCTAATTGGATTTTTAAAACTATGTATAATGAAATAGGAAAAAAATTATTTTTTTGAATCAAATGATGGGGTATGATATAAATTGGATTTTTTATTTCTAAAGTTATAAGTTCTTAATAAAAGTTTAGTATATTAATTATGAAATTTATAAGATTTATATCAAATGTTAAGGTATTTTTAGATTTGGAATCTCTAAGTTAAAAATATGTGTTAAGTTGTGTGAATTCAATTTTAATGTTATATACTTTTTTTTTCTTTAAAAGTAAACAGTTTTTTTAAATCATACTGTTCATTCTCGGCGGCGAAGCCTTTACTGGCCGTGCGATCGCCTCGACCGTCCAATTTCGACAAGACAAATCTTTGCCATTGATGTTTTTTAAAACACTCATTTAATCTCGTCCGTCCGATCTCTCCAAGATGGATCCCATCAATCGTTTTAATATTTTATTTTTCCTTTCTCTGCAAACCCGTCGTCTTCTACCTCGTGTCGGGGTCCCGCCAACCAGACTTAGTTTTCCCGAGACACCTCCTTCACCACTGTTTAGGTTGACCTTGCGCACCCACCTCCATAGGACGCCGTAAGATCGGCCTAACCCCCTCAGATCATTTTACTTTAAGAACAACGAAACCTCTGTGTAAGAGGGGACCTCTAGAGCCAACCTGCACCGCCGCAACACCTTCCTCGCTGTTGCCTCGCCACCACAGGAACCACCTTTGGTTCCGCACCACACTCCCCATGCACGACCACACCAGTGCCGGCACCACACCGCTGGTCACCCCGCTGATACCTTTCAGCATCTCCAGGTGGTCGCGACCTCACCGAACCACCTCCAGCCACCCAGCAAGCCTCCCTCTACGACGAGCTTCTTCTTTAAGCTGTAATGGTTCCATGCTTATGAGTTTTTTGTCGAAACCTACCCATGCACCTCGTTATACTTATATATACATGCAATACATATATATATATATATGGATTATTTTTATAGGTATATACTTCCCATGCTTTCCACTCTAAGCAAACTGAGGGCTTCTAAGGGGGTTTTCCTTCGTGTCTACAAACATAGGGGATGCCCCCACCTCCTTATAATTTGAAAACCCAACACACACTGCCTATACACGGGTATACAAAATGTATATATAAACTTATATATATTCAGTATAGGCACCGTGACTCTCCTCTTTTGAAGACATAGTGTATGGCTTAGAAAATGGTATCTTTTCTTTTTCCTAAAAAGATTTTAGGGTTTTCATTCCTTTGAGTTTTGTTTATATAGCCCTTTTGATACAATATATACATATACATATAAATTTATATATGTTTATGTATACCCCCTTAACCTCCTCCAGTTTAAGGGATTCCAAGGAGATTGTTTATTATTATTATTTATTTAAGTATTTATATAGGGTAGTTATGAAGGGTTTTTTTCTCGTAAGAAAAACCATTACATCACTTATATATATATATATATATGTATTTTCAGGTGTTTAAGTATACAATTATATATATAGGTAACCATACAAAATCTATTTCTAATATTTCTATATAATTCAGTATTTTATATTAGGAATCATTCTTTTGGAAATGGTGTTTTTTTTAAAATAAATTCCTAACATGTATGATCTTTATGTATGGCTTACATATATAACTATATATTTATATAAGGTTATGTATTGGAATGGAAATCGGTTTTGATTTTTAAGAGATGAATACTTATCCTTGAATAATATTTTTGATGTGAACTTGGACTTTGGTTTAGGTACAATTATGCTCTAGTTAAAAACAAAGCCATTATGTGTTTATGAATTTATAGTTTCATAAACATTTAAATCCCATAAGGTTTTGTTCTTTTTAAACTGAATAAACGTTATATTGTTAGAGGTTTTCATATTTCAAGTGAATCATGTTTAACTTATGAGAAACCCTATATATATACTTTTTGTATATATATCCCTATGTCTGTATGTGTTTTTGAGATTAATATCTAGAACCCTAGTTTTAAGAGATGGTTATTAATATTTTTATGCATGTAGGATTTTAGTTCTTGCCTATGCTGTTTTATATTTTTGTGTCTAAGGTTACACCAATGAACTTCACCAATGTCTCCCTTGAAATGATTTGTGTTTAAAAAAAAGATATGCTTATTCCTATTTTAAACTTGTATTAAAACGATAGGGATTTAAGGGTTATGTTAGTATATAGAAATACTATATTATTTTTTATACCAAACTCGCTGCAGTGATTATTAGTGATCAGAGTTTAACTGCAAATTCTGTGACAAGTGAAGAACAATAATTAATGACAATTATTTTATTTAAATTCGTTTATTTCCAAGTATTGTAATTTTAAAGATTGAAAGTGTTTATTATTTTTATACCAATCATGCCATAGTGATTATTAGTGGTTGGAGATTTGTTGAAAGTACAGTGACCTGTGAAGAACAATAGTTAATTCGAAGTAGTTCATTTCTATGTATTGGAATTTTGGAGACTCATCATTTAATACCCCTTGGGAAAAATCTCATACATTCATCATTTAATGTGATTAAATAATTGTTCTATGCACATAGTATTCTTACTGAACCATGAATACTTTTATTCCATATTTTCAATTTTATCTGTCATATCATGTATTTGTAAACCAATTATATAATTGTTACCTTATTCATATTATTCATGCATATGACTCAACATGATAATGAACTAAGAACTAGATTACCCAAAGTGGTATGGGACACCTTGGGTAATGAGAAATGATAATGGTATTACCCAAAGTGGTATGGGACACCTTGGGTAATATGAAATGAAGATTAAATATTCAATGTGGTATGGGAAACCTTAAATATCGGACCTTATCAACATGTGGGAAATGTATGCGACTACCCAGAATGGGGTCCAGTAAAAAGAAAACCCTCCAGGTTAGGGACTGGTTAATGTAAGCCCTCCAGGTTGGAGACCGGTAATAGTAAGCTTCTCGATGCATCGATAGTTCTCAAGAGAGTCAGATTGGGTATTTACCCCTAGGTCATGACACAAGGCCTTGACACAGAGACCATGAGTCCTTCAGCATACATTTCTTAGCTTATGACCAACCAAGTGATTACTCCGACTAGAGGAATATCCTTGGTTATAGAACCTTAACCTATATGTATCAGATTAAAAAAACACAAGATATATGATATGAAAATGTTGATGCATGTCCAGTTTTCTTTTCCAGAATTTTATTACAAATGTTGCATTACATTTATCATGTCATGATGTTTTTTTAGATAATGCCCTTGTGCGCGACTCTGATGATGTATACAACTTGTTGTTCATGCACACCTTTCTTGTTTATAGAAACTATACTTTGTATAACCCATGACTTTTTATTAGCATACTTATCTTTTCTATTAAATGGGGTTTATCTAAGTGTTCTAGTGTATAAGTATGAAGTACTATAACTGTGTTACATCGACTTTTTTTTGTCTTGAAGTTTTTCCTTTAAGAAAACATTTTAAGTATGGAAAAGTATTTTCAAAGTAGTTTCCAAACACTATATTTATGTATTTTCAAAAACCACTTACTGAGTATTTCAATGCTCACCCTATGTTTTATGTTAAATTTTTACAGGTTGATAGAGCCTTTCCAAGTCTTGGATTTTTGTTCTTAGATCAGAAATAAAGAAGCAATGTTGTTGTCCCTGATTCTCCAGGATCTAAACCAGAATGTTCCTCCTGCTGTGTTATGATGTGCAACTAATTTGTTTCATTTGTATGAAATAAATTACACACCATAACCGTAGCACCGGCATCAAGATAGCAGGGTCGGGGCGTCATAGTTGGTATCAGAGGAATGGTTTAGGAAACCCTGGAAAATTAGGAAAACAAAAAAACATTAATAATGTTTTACTAAGTAGGGTTTGATCTTAAACTTCTCAGATGGAAAGATAGAGAACCACGCATAGACTCTTGACTCTCCCTACAAAGATCAAAGAGACTATTGTAGAAAAATCTTGCTCAACAATTTACCAACATTTTCTTAACTTACAACTCACGTGCGAAACCCTCTATGAAATATAGAAAAGATCGAATGTCCTTCGAATCTTCTGAGGGTCGGAAGTTGTGTATAACCAAATGGCCAATGCACTGTTTGAGAATTATAGAAATAAAAGGAAGTACTACGAGGGACTCTTCTTGTGTTTCACCATGAATTATAAATAGTTGGCCTTCACGGCCTTCGGAGAAGCTGCAAAGGAGTTGGAATTCCACCCAATATTTATGTACCAAGTCCTGTGATTCAGCATGTTTGGGGAGCTCTGCGATTGTGGGTCTTTCATTGAATCCTTCGTATATGAAGTGGTTCGAGAGAACTTTAGGAACCAAATCCAAGTGGATGTTGCGAAACTTGATGTCACTCATTCCAATCTCTGGAAAACAACCTGTATCAAACGAGAGCTTGGTTTTAACCATGACCCACTTTTCCAAAAATGTATTTGGGAAGAGGAGACCCACAAGCTTTGTTCTTCCCTAGGGATAGAGTTTAATAGTAACTTCTTCCATGGGTGGTGGAGGTAGAGGGACATCACCAAGGGTGTCAGGGAAGCTGTGTAAAAAAGTCAGTGTATGTATGCCGATCGAATTGCGAGGACACAATTCTTTTAAGAGGGGGATAATGTGACGCCCCAGGTTTTATAAACTGGTCCAAGTGAACAATGTTATGCTTTTTAAATGATTTCTATTGTTTTATTTTATTTTCTGCTTTGTGTGCTGATAAAGAATTTGAAAGGAAATAAAACATGAAGAATGCGATAAACTGGTATATATTTAAAAGTTACATTGCAACAAGACCCATCTAATTGAAAGTACCGTGCTCTAAACCTAACACGACCACAAAAAGACTACTGAGAATCAAAACTTGGGTAATCGGATAGTCTTCATCTTCAGGGTCCATCAGTGCGAAAAATATAACAGCCAGAACCACGACGCACTCACTCAGCACCAGTGGTATGAGGAGAGCCATCCGTTAAGGGTCTAGTGTTTTGAAAATTTAAAACACCCTACCCCTTGTTTTTATAATGGACCTCTAAGGGAATATGACTGTTATTTGACCATTGGGTTTCAATGGATAAGGATCATCTTTTTATAAAAATTCGGTCTTTATAACTCTTTTATAATATTATGGTATTTCAATATTTTAATAAGTACAAAATATTACAATTATATCTTCGAGTATTAAAATAAAATATTATTCTTGAAAATGACTCTATTTTGTTTTTTTAAAAATCATGATGATATTTATATGGTGGAAAAACATAGTATTTTAAAATGTCTCGAAGGGGTATCTGCAATAATTAAAAAAATGTATCTAATAGGATTTTTAATACTATGTATTTTAAAATTGGGAAAAAATTAATTTTTTGAATCAAATGATGAGGTATGATATAAATTGGATTTTTCATTTCTAAAGATATAAGTTCATAATAAATTTTTAGTATATTAATTATGAAATTTATAAGATTTATATCGAATGTTAAGGTATTTATAGATTTGGAATCTCTAAGATAAAAATATGTGTTAAGTTGTGTAAATTCAATTTTAATGTTATATACTTTCTTTTTTCTTTAAAAGTAAACTATTTTTTAAAGCATACTGTTCATTCTCTGTGGAGAAGTTGTTACTGGCCGCGCAATCGCCTCGACCATCCGATTTCGCCAAGACAAATCCTGGCCATTGATGTATTTTAAAATGCTCATTTCATCTCGTCCGTCCGATCTCTCAATAACGGATCCCATCTGTCGTTTTATTTTTTATTTTTCCTTTCTCTGCAAACCCGTCGTCTTCTACCTTGCTTCGGGGTCCCGCAAACCAGACTTAGTTTTCTTGAGACACCTCCTTCACCACTGTTTAGGTTTACCTTGCGCACCCACCTCCCTAGGACACCGTAGGATCGGCCTAACCCCCCGGATCATTTTCCTTTAAGAACAACAAAACCTCTGAGTAAGAGGGGACCTCCAGAGCCAACCCACACCACCACGACACCTACCTCACCATAGCCTCACCACCACACGAACCACCATTGGTTCCGCACCACACTCCCCGTGCACGACCACACCAGTGCTGGCACCACGCCGCTGGTCACCCCGTTGATACCTTGCAGCATCTCCAGGTGGCCGCGACCTCACCGGACGACCTCCAGCCACCCAGCAAGCCTCTCTCTATGGCGATCTTCTTCATTAAGTTTTAATGGTTCCATGATTATGCATTTTTTTTCAAAACCTACCCATGCCCCTCGTTACACTTATATATACATTCAATATATATATATAAGGATTATTTTTATAGGTATATACTTCCCATGCTTTCCACTCTATGAAAATAGAGGGCTTTTAAGGGGGTTTTCCTTCGTGTCTAAAAACATAGGGGATGCCCCCACCTCCTTATAATTTGAAAACCCAACACACAATGCCTATACACGGGTATACGATATGTATATATAAACTTATATATATTTAGTATATGAACCGTGACTCTCCTCTTTTGAAGACATAATGTATGGCTTAGAAAATGGTATCTTTTCTTTTTCCTAAAAATAATTAAGGGTTTTTTTCCTTTGATTTGTGTTTATATAACCCTTTTGATACAATATATACATATACATATAAATTTATAAATGTTGAGGTATAACCCCTTAACCTCCCACAGTTTAAGGGATTCCAAGGAGATTGTTTATTATTATTATTTATTTAAGTATTTATATAGGGTAATTATGAAGGGTTTTTTTTCTCGTATGAAAAACCATTACATAACATATATATATGTATTTTCAGGTGTTTAAGTATACACTTATATATATAGGTAACCATAAAAAATCTATTTCTAATATTTCTATATAATTCAGTATTTATATTAGGAATTATACTTTTGGAAATGGCCTTTTTTTTATAATAAATTCCTAACAGGTATGATCTTTATGTATGCCCTACATAAATAACTATATATTTATATAAGGTTATGTATTGGAATGAAAATCGGTTTTGATTTGTAAGAGATGGATACTTATCCTTAAAGAATATTTTTGATGCGAACTTGGACTTTGGTTTAGGTACAAATATGTTATAGTTAAAAACAAATCCTTTATATGTTTATGCATTTATTGTTTCATGAACATTTAAATCTCATAAGGTTTTGTTCTTTTTAAACAAAATAAAAGTTAGATTGTTAGAGGTTTTCAGATTTCAAGTAAACCATGTTTAATTTATGAGAAACCCTATATATATACTTTGTGTATATATATCCCTATGTATGTATGTGTTTTTAAGATTCATATCTGGAACCCTAGTTTCAAGAGATGATTATTAATATTTGTATGCATGTAGGATTTTAGTTCCTGCCTATGCTGTTTTATATTTTTGTGTCTAAGGGTACACCAATGAACTTCACCATTGTCACCCTTGAAATGATTTGAGTTTTTTTTAAAAAAAGATATGCTTATGCCTGTTTTAAACTTGAATTAAAACAATAGGGATTTAAGGGTTATGTTTATATGTATAAATCCTATATTATTTTTTATAACAAACTCACTGCAGTGATTATTAGTGATCAGAGTTTAACTGCAAATTCTATGACCAGTGAAGAACAATAATTAATGACATGTATTTTATTTAAAGTGGTTTATTTTCAAGTATTGGAATTTTAAATATTGAAAGTGTTTATTATTTTTATACCAAGCATGTCGCAGTGATTATTAGTGGTTGGAGATTTGTTGCAAGTAAAATGGCCTATGAAGAACAATAGTTAATTCCAAGTAGTTCATTTCCATGTATTGGAATTTTAGAGACTCATCATTTAATACCCCTTGGGGGAAAATATCATACATTCATCATTTAACATGCTTAAATAATTGTTCTATGCATATAGTATGCTTACTAAACCATGCCTGCTTTTATTCCATATATTCAATTTTATCTGTCGTATCATGTATTTGTAAACCAATTATAAAATTGTTACCTTATTCATATTATTCATTCATATGACTCAACATGATAATGAACTAAGAACTAGATTACCCAAAGTGGTATGGGACACCTTGGGTAATGAGAAATGAAAATGGTATTATCCAAAGTGGTATAGGACACCTTGGGTAATATGAAATGAAGATTAAATATTCAAAGTGGTATGGGACACCTTGAATATCTGACCTTATCAACATGTGGTAAATGTATGGGACTACCCGGAATGGGGTCTGCTAAAAAGAAAACCCTCCAGGTTGGGGACTGGTTAAAGTAAGCCCTCCGGGTTGGAGACCGGTAAAAGTAAGCTCCTCGATGCATCGATAGTTCTCAAGATAGTCAGATTGGGTATTTACCCCTAGGTCAAAGCAGAAGGCCTTGACACAGAGACCATGAGTCCTTCAGCATACATTTCTTAGCTTATGAACAACCAAGTGATTACTCCGATTAGAGGAATATTCATGGTTATATAATCTTTAACTATGTGTATCAGATTAAAAAAACACAAGACATATGATATGGCAATGTTGATGCATGTCCAGTTTTCTTTTCTAGAATTTTATTACAAATGTTGCATTACATTTATCATGTCATGATGTGTTTTTTTAGATAATGTGCTTGTGCGTGACTCTGATGATGTATACACCTTATTGTTCATGCACACCATTCTTGTTTATGGACACTATACTCTGTATAACCCATGCCTTTTTATTAGCATACTTATCTTGTCTATTAAGTGGGTTTCAGCTAAGTGTTCTAGTGTATAAGTATGAAGTACTCTAACTGTGTTACATAGAATTTTGTTTTGTGTTGAAGTTTTTCATTTAAGAAAACATTTTAAGTACGGAAAATTATTTTCAAAGTAGTTTTCAAAGACTGTATTTATGTATTTTCAAAAACCCCTTACTGGGCATTTCAATGCTCACCCTATGTTTTATGTTAAATTTTTACAGGTTTATAGAGCCTTTCCAAGTCTTGGATTTTTTTCATAGCTCAGAAACAAAGAAGAAAAGATATTGTCCCTGAATCTCCAGGATCTAAACCAGAAAGTTCCTCCTGCTGTGTTATGATGTTCAACTAAGTTGTTTCATTTATATGAAATAAATTACACACCATAACCGTAGCACCGGCACCGGGCTATCGGTGTCGGGGCGTCATATCCATCCTCTTATATAATGTTTTAAATAAGGTTATTATATTATAAAATAACCAAATTAATAATTAAAATATCATATAATAACCTTTAATAACATCTTACCACCCATTCATTAATAATCACTCGTTGTTACTACTATTTTAGGTGTTAACTACCTTCTTTTTACTAGCAAGTTTTAAAATGAAATTTATAGACACGATCATTGGTTATACATTAATCACATATATAATTATATTAATGTTGTAAATATTGTTCTTTTCAATTATATTCTTCTATTACAATCATTCATGAAATGTGGAAATAGAAAAATAAATTCTTTATTTTGTAGAGATGATAAAACATACATACAGACAAGTGACGATGCCATTTGTTAATGAATGAAATAGTAAATAATTCGGTGAAAAATTCATAATAAAAAATAAATATAATTTCATACATATCACATATCATCTTTTAATTTATCTATTATTCCCTTACATGTAATAAGCTATTGAAAATAAATAACATCGCTATAGGAGGTGGTAGTCCACGATACACACGAGTGACATTATCGTTTTACCTGAAGAATGAAAATTTGGAATTTATGCATGATATGATGATTCAAAAAGTATAAAAACATCATAAATAAATCATATCAAAAATTTAATCCATCTACATATGGAGTTTATGAAAAAATAATTACATCAGTTCAAGAGGGTGAAGTCTTTTATACACATGATCGAAGGTTTTTTTTACAATTTGATAGAGGAGGATATTGATATAATTCAGTCCATTTACATAATTAAATCTCAGTATATATAAGATAATGATGTCATTATATAATAATTTTTAAATATGTTTTTAATATTTTTTAGTAATAAATAAAATAAAAACTATCGTCTATGTATGTTACATGTTCTTCATACAACTCCATTTGAACTAAACCCAAATCCATCCTATGTCTTGTTTATGGTCAATATATGGCATATAGTATGTCTGGTAGTAGATAATTACTGGTATTTTGGTATTGGTTCACTACACCAATTGGTTTTTATGTGTGAGAATGAGAGGAGAGGGTGTGGAATTTTTAATCTGGAGGTGGGGGAGGACACTATAATGACCCCGAACCTAGTTGGTCAGAGTTAGTAGATACATTACTACATTCTAATAAGATACAAGACTATTAATCCCAATGCAAAAAATAGTTTTTTATTATTATAAAACTAGATATATACATTATTTAATAATTACACATGAAAAATTAAATTACAAGATAATGTTTTAGAAGAATTTAATTATTCCCTCTAGTATATCCTAGCATATAATTATTACTACAGATCTTAGATCCCTGGTAAATTAAACAAAATAAGGGTGAGATAAAATGAATAATAATGGGTATGTGCACCAAAATCTATCATTAATTGATAATAATAATCAATATTGAAAGGTAAATTATTGAAAAAATAAGTAATTTAAATAATATTACTTTCATAATCGATATTGAAATGTATATAATTGATTATTAATACCTTATAATTAATAACCTAATAGTAAGAACATGATATGGAATAATAAATATGGTATAGTAAATAAATGACATTACATTACATTTAATAAATAATATGATAAGCAAATGCATCATGAGATAATATCACTGTGAGAATTTAATTGATAATAATAAGAGAATTTATTCCAAAAGAAATGGTTAATTATTATATGTAATGATCTCATTCATCATAAGATCCTCTATTTTCAGGTAATTTCAAAAGAAAGATAATATAATATGGGAAAAATCTATTTACTTATAGCTTACGTATTGACCTCGTGACACTACTGATGTATCAAGGGGCTATATAATTCTATGACCCACACATCAGAATAGGTATAAATTATTCGTCATATATAGAAGGATCAACTGAATTACGAATCAATATTCATTATTAACAAATTTTTGTATTGGGTAAAGATAAAATATTTATCAAAATTTCCCACTATCAATAAATTAAAATTCATAATAAAAAACTTTATGTAAAAATGTTTATGGTTTACAAACTAATCAATTCTATTATATAAATAACTTGGAAATTTATTGGAAATTTAATTTCCAATGATCGTTGGAAAGTGAATATATGATATGAATGAATATTTTGACGAAAAAAATAGTTGCAAAAATGTTGTTGTCAATACATTACAAGGTAAAAATAATCATAATACATACATAGAAAGAATAATGATATCATTACTACAACACAACCCCGGTAGATTATATGTAAAATAAACGGTTTTTTTCATTGAAAAATAAAAAAAACATAAAGAGATTATTAAAAAAAATCTTGAGGAAAATATTGTTTTAAATTTGATATTCACATTAAAAAAAGGATTAAAAAATTAGAAAATAAATTTCTTTTAAAATTACATCAGAATCTTGAAGAATAATCTTTAAAACAATTAGTGTTAATTATGGGAGGAAATTTCATACAATCTTTATAATTTAAAAAAGATTCCATTTATTTTTTTGGTAAAAGACACCATGTTGTTTTTCGAAAAAAATGTAGATTAATTTCATAAAATTTTTAGAACATAAAAATATGATAAAATAACATTATTAAATCATATCCAAAGGATAAAAACATGTTTGAAATCATTTTTAGAAAATATTATTTTACATGAAAATATATTTCTGATAGATGAGTGAAATGATGTTATATTTTCATAAAAACATTATCATAATTATATAAAGAACTAAAGAGTTAAATAATTGTACTACTACTTGAAAACATCATTGATAAACAGAAAATAATAAATTCAATTGTTTTTTTAGAAAATGATTAAATAATTTTCATCAACTTAAATTGAAGAATAAGCAATCTTGTAAGAATGAGACTGTGAAATTAACCCTTACCATTTACATAATATTGAAATGAGAATTATTCAATTAATAGATTATGTTTATAATTTTTACAGCCACATAAATAAATTATAATTTGAAAAATAAGTTAATATGTATTAATTACATATATAATCATATAATACCAATGATAATGAACAAGTAATATAACCAAATGAAATGAAATTGAGTTATGAAATAATTTACAAGTCAATATCTTTTATATAAATAACTATGTATTAAATAATTAAAATTAATGAATAATATTTCAAGAAATATTAATTTATCATTACATTACTTGTCAAATGGGTAGGATATACACCACTTATAGTAAATTTTGAGAAAAAATTTAAATATTCCACAATTAATGGAAATTGAGATGATGTCCCATACCCTGTGCTTTCTTTTTGTTGAACATACATTAATAAAATGTATAATGGTTTTAATATTTTTTTTAATTTATAATATCACAATATTAATATTTATAATATAAAGTAGTATCATTTAATAACATTTTATATCCCATTTGATAATAATGTTTAATTATTTTCATTGTTTTGGGTGTTAAATGGTTTGTTTTTTCATGCGTTTCTTTTAATGTAATTTATTATTCATGGGTATAAAATACAGATCCACAATTTGAAAAAGCATATTAATTTTATTAATATTATTTTTGTTCATTATATATATTTTTATAATCATTATAGAAAATTTGAAATAGAAAATGAATCACATCGCTTTGTGGAGATAATAATCCATATGTATGCAAAAGAGACGATTTCATTTCATAATGAATTAAATGGGAAGTAAGTAAGAGATATATTAATATTAAACAATCAGTATCATCTCATATATTCCAAATACTCACAAAATTTATCATTATTACATTCTATATAATGTGTACGTGAAAAATGAATCACATCGCTTCATGGGGCTATAGTTCTTCATACACATGAGTGACATTATCGAATTTTAAATGGAATGTAACACGTAACAACTCATGTTTTGATGAGTTTAATTATTGTTCAATTGATTAGAATTCTTCAATGTCTCTCATTACTTTAAATTCCATGTTATTCTTACATTGTATGGAAAATTGGTATAGCTTGTGTTTCACAAGACATTGAATTTCAACAAATGATGATATCTTGTTAGAGTAATTATTAAAACACAAAATATATATCCTATTTTCTGAACAAAGAGTTATGAATAGTAACATCAAATTTTGAATAATCTTAATTTTTTTATATAAATAAAACATCTTTATAAACAGGTAATTAATTTTTACAAAACTCATTATATGTTTTACAAATACTATTTTCAAAAAATAAAATTCATTTTTATTTATTTTTATACAGAATAAAAAAATTATTTTTTATGAAAATTTATAAAATCAACTTGATAAAATAAAACAATTTTATAAAACATCATTTCTATTTTATCTTAGGGTGATGTTTTGTAAATTATATAAAAGATATATTTTTTCCTAATACTGAAAAATATGTTGTTTTAATTGAAAATCTTATTTTAATTTCAATTATTTATAATGATAAAATATATATTAACATTGTTTTAATGTAAAAATATATAAAATATAAATCCATTAATCCAATTTTGTTCTTTGGAATAATCTTGATACTGATTTTTGATATAAAAACATTATAAACATTCGAACATTTTCACTTTAAACCCTTCTTTATAGACACACTTTCAATACTAATTTTAAATTATAATATTCCAAATATTAGAATGGAATTTTTAAAAATATATTACATATTTTAAATATAAATAATTAAAATTGTCTAATGTTTACAACATAATTTTTTACCAAAATTACTAATAATAAAATTATTTACCATGGTTAAGGTAAAACGGAGTTTATTAGGGGTTAAAATAAAAACATAACGTTTGAAAAAACAAATAAATAAATGTCTAGAAATATTTAAATGATAAAATTATTCTATCATGAATTGTCAATTATATTATCATTATGACTTGAAAAAATGGTGGAATTCGTTTACTTCTAAAAATTAAAAGTACACCACCCACCTCCCATATAAATGGACACACACTATCCTCTCTTAATAAAGCCTTTAAATCAATTTATATCCGAAAATAACTACAAAAATAATTTACTAAATTCAAAAATAATATTATATAATTATTAGATTATATATAAATCTAAGTGGGGAAGGATTTTGTTGAATCCTTAACGAGGATACCTGAAGAAGATGTAACTTTCATCAATGAATGTTTTTCTTTTATTTATTCTTCCACATACATCATTTATAATTATAACATGGTGATATTGTAATAATAGCATCTTTAATATAATAATAAATTTTTATGTTATGTTTATTACCTACAACCATCTCCATTTCTATAAAATGGGTTATTAAATAACATGTTTTATGTATGGTGGACTAGCTCCCCACAAACCAATGTCATTTATTTTTCTTTTACCACCCTAGAGTTTGGAAATAGTGATTATTATATTATTTATAATTATTTTTATGATATTTTTATGTATTTTTAATCATTATATTGTATTTTTCTTAATAAATTGTACTCATTGTGAATATGATAACATCACTCATATGTATTGGGGACATTTGTCTCATCTAGAGATGTGATTCATTCATGATTTAAATGGAAGATAATAATAATATTATTAATAATAAGATATTATATATATGACATAAATATGATTCTGGAATGATAATATATCATTTTATTTCTTTATATCAATCTGTTGAGTGAATATAAACATCATTTATGTGTACCCTACCCTTTCCTTGAATAGTGTATTTTATTTTTTATTAACAAACATTATGGATTAATATAAATACATATATATTAAATATATATTATATTTAAATGATGAATAAAATTATGGAAATTATTTAAACATTAACAAAATAAGAGAAAATATTAAATAACTAATCAACAAATATACAAAAAACAATGATATTTTTCCCAAAACATAACAATAACATAAAATTGTTATTATACAGGTAATAAATGGTCATAAGAAATCATATATAGTATGATATATATATATATATAATTTGAAATATATGTAAAAAACGTATATTTATTATAAAATATGCCTGAATGCGTAGGATGGAAGTCAATAATTGATTTATGGTATTTTCTCCCGCAAATTTTTTTATAAGACACTAGAAAAATTAAACCCAGGTTTCTTTTATGGTGTATATATACTAAAAATGATTTAATTTTATGATATTTAACCTAAAATTTATGAGAATTTACATATCCATATTAGGATATCAATTTTTAGCATTTACTATTTCAACGTTACAAAAGAAGTAAGAGATTTTTCCTCAATTATTCTTTTTTTAGACAAATGTTATGTTATACTGCTATAATCTTTCATGTAGTGTATATATATACCCATTTGAATGTATTTTCATGAGTTTTTTTATAATGATATTTTATATGTCATTTTATGTGATTCTTTCTGAGGTATCATGAGACATTATTACTTATGTGGTAATGTTTTTATCTTTAATTCTCATCATTAATAAATATTGTTTATTATTTTGTTTATGAATATAAAATATTGTGATACATCTCTCAATGAATTCATTAATTTTCACATCCACTAGTTATTCACTTTATTCTCATGTAATAGTACTATCTTCACTTATTTTACATAAAATAATCGAGAAAATGTTTTTTAATAAATATAACATTATTTATTACGTTGGACAGAAATGTTCTTCTTCCACAACATTGTTATCTAATTTTTCTCTAAACTATATTTAAGAAAATCCTTATGATATATTAAATACAATTTTACCCATGTTTGAATTTTTAAAATATTTTGTAACGAATGTTCGCATCATTTTTCAATTAATTCCTATTTCTATATTACCAGAAATGAGAAAGGAATCTTCATTTTAATGTGTACTCCATGAAAAAAATTATCCAATGTCAAGACCAATTAATTAATTTAAGATTAATTTATATTTTTCCAATATTATTTTCAAGGATTAGAAATTTTAAAATGATTTATGCATTAAAGAAATGTTCTTTTCAAAGTTGAAAGGATATTATCTGCTGGAAATGTTTTAAATGAAATTCAAAATCTATTTCCTTATAAGATGACCTCGTATAATGTTAACTATCCCTTACTAGGGATATGATCCAAAGATACTATTCATATTCTTTCTCTGATTATTTTATTTTTATTTTGGAATTATTTTTATGATCCTTGTTTCTCTTACTTGGGTTATACTATAATAAATTAATAACAAAGTATTTTTATATTCATAGTTTAATCTATGATGAATTAATGAAATGGTCATGAAATGTGGATCATTCACTTATGTTTTTATATGATAAAATGTTTATGAAACACATTAAATTTCATGGGTTATGATATGATGAATGATTTATGATATTGTAGAACTCATATGTATGGACTCCATTATTAGATTGTGGTACTTATATATCCCTCCAATGAATTAGTTAATGATTTATATCTCATGAGATAGAAATGAATATATTAGCGATTGAACCCAATTCAGTAAGGGACAATGTATATTACGATTATATTATGAGAAAACATTTAATACAATGATGGTTTCAGTAGTTAACCAATTACACTACGAGAAAAAGAATACCATAATGGACATTAGTCTTTCTGGACCAATGATTAGGTGTACTCAAAATTTCTATGTCTTCTTTGAATTTAATGCTCTCAAGGACCATGTAATTTTATATAATAATGATTCATGTCTTATGTACATCCAATCATTATGAAATGACTCATGATTATGATTTACATTATATATGGTATGGTTTTCATATTTTATGCTCATATTATAATTCCCTTATTTTCATGCTTTGATTACATATCTCTCTTGTTTACCCTTACTAATCATCTAAGTTCATGCTATAATATATTTACATTCCCCAGGTTGTGATAAAATTTATTACTTATGGTATGTTTGAGAAGTATTCCACAAATTAATAACATAGTGGGAGATGACATAGCTCACTTATGGGAAAATAGTTTTTCTTTTCATGTATCGAATAGAACTAATATGTTGTTGTCTTTAGGAATGTGTTTGTGCATTATAATATATATTGAAAATAAAGAAGTAATATCTATATATATTACACATGGGTATATATAGAGTTGCTATCAAATGA
Source organism: Viscum album (assembly GCA_963277665.1). NCBI lineage: Eukaryota > Viridiplantae > Streptophyta > Magnoliopsida > Santalales > Viscaceae > Viscum > Viscum album. The sequence continues at coordinate 1,551,940,348 of OY728160.1, forward strand.
TAGGTTATTTAACATTTGGATTCTAGGATAAGAAAAAACAAGTGATATCCCTATGGAAATGTCTATGAATAAGTCCTAGAATGATTAAAGGTATAAAAAAATGTCATGAACCCCTCCAACCAAGGATACCCCTCCTGGGTAGGCAATGAAGAAAAGTAGATAGTGCACCCCGAGTTCGGCCACCAATAGGCCTCAGTTTGGTGACTAGCACCATGATTATAAAGATCACAAATTATCTGATGAATTAATCTTTATAATAAAAAATATCGCTAGATATGATGTATTATCCTAAAAAACTCCAAGAAATATTATAATTCAATTACAAACCATCCCAAAATCCATGTATAAATCATGACTGAAACATATATAAATCTACTAATAAAATAGAAAAATGAAATAAAAGCTAAGGTAGAGAAAGAAAAATAGCTTAAATGGTTTGACCTAGGAATGTACATCATACTCTACAATGTCTTCTTGAAAACCTTATAATAGTTATTTTATATGTAAGGTGAGCATACTTGTATACTTAGTAGAAAAACCAATGTTTCTCATGCACATGTGAAAAGAGAAAACTAATGCACATTTGTTAAAGTAGTAGAACCAAACAACCCATATATAGGTATACAAACCATCCCAACCTCACTAAGGAATTCTCACAAAATAACACAATCCTTGTAATAAAATATAATTTAAATCACATAAATATTTTGGTACCGCAAAACACTTCCCACTACTTAACTGCTCATCCCTAGTAGAGAATGTCCTGACACTACCACACTTTTCCACATGCCCCACTAACAGAACTTTCCCACACACAACTAAGCCAATCCACACATCCCTCCCATAAACACCTATGAAACATCAACACCACATGTCTCGCCCGAAAACACCATGTCCTTTTTCGAGGACACGTGGGAAAAAAACCTATCACAAAACCAATACCATAATATGGTAATAAACCTAAATCTATTACAACCTAACTGAAGAGTTGTGAGAGATAAATTCCTAGAAGAGGGAGCGGGGAAATGTTTGTAAGCATCCATCCATCGGCCCACCAAGATATTTGTAAAGACACCCTTAACCATAATAATATGGGTGTTTTTCACGCAGTTCTCCACACAAGTGGGTGAGTATAGAAATCAAAAGAACATATAGGAATATATAAATATAGTATCAAAGAACATATTACCAATCCTTGGGGTTATATTACAATGTCATCATATCACCTCATGACCTCCAAAACCTCCACTTCCACATCTAAATTCACAACATCGTACAAAAATCCATAATCTGCATTTCATAATTTACCCTTAAAATTATCAAATGAAGTATATTTCCATAATTTCCATATACCAACAAATTATAAGAAAACAAACTGTTCATTTTACATTTATTAATAACCATATTAACCAAACATTCCAATATCATTTAAATCATTCATTTTCCACTATAACACATGTCGTTTTTATCACAACAAAAATAATTCTCATCACATCCACCTCATATCACAATCATAACATATTCAAAAATAGGGGAAAGCTATTAAAAAAATTCTACTCTCTTATTTAATGATATTCTCACATAGACAAAAAATAATGGGGAAACCATTTTATTAACCAAATATAAGTGAATAACCAATTTTATTAGAGTGTTGAAAAACAATCACACCAATCATGATTTCACAATAAATATCGAATTTTTAGAAACAATGTATTACTAGAAATCAAACATGTATAATACATTCATCAATATTATAAAACAATAAAAACATGTGAAATATTCTTTTTTTCTACAAGACAGTAATAATTTATTTCATTGTGATATCACATTATCATCTCTAGGATATTATTTCAATCCATTGAATTAACATAACATGAAATAATAATGATAATTATACAATATTAATTTGATAATATCATATATGGATAATTATTGAAAACATGAAGAATTCATATAAATTATATGAGAAATTATTTCATCCCCCATCAATTTCAAATAATCAATCAATTATCTTTATTAAGGTGAGAGATACTATCTTCCCAAATAATAACATGAGTATAATCTTCTTGTATGATACACAAATAAGAGAGATGAGGGATCCCTTACCATGATTTCTAGACCCGATAAGGATGAAGATCAATGAGCTCATGGTCCGACACAAAGGTATTATTTTCTGATTCTTCATCTTCGACAATTTATATATAAGAAATATGGATTTAATTAAATCTGAAAATTACGTCTTCATGAATACACAAAAAATGCACCTACAGTCGAATATTCACACTGATTCCAATGGAACTGATGGTGAAAAAATATTATTAGTATTGAGAGAGATCGGGCATAAAGAAGTCAAATATATATATAGGGTAATTATTTAATTGATTTTTAATTATCAAAACACACTGCACATTTAATCCTCAAATTAAATTCCCTAATTTATTTATATAATTTAATTCAAAAAGTATTACATAAAATATTATATTATGTTTTTTATTTTAATTACCCCATTTATTAGAAAATAAAAAATAAAATATTTATTTATTATTTAAAACACCACATGCCCAACTCTATTATTATTTTTATTTACATTTTATTATTAATATTATTAAATTTATAAAACTTATTAAATTCAAACCTTTTAACACTTTCAAATATCAATAATATTATTTTATATTGAAAACAACAAACACTCTCTCCGATCAATTTTAAACCCCCATCTTCTACATTTTTGAATCCCTTGAAAAAATCATCCTTTTTTTGATATTTATGTTATTATTAGGTGGTTGGTTGACCCATTCTACGAGTCTAGAAAGGTACCCATCATCTGTCATGAAATGAACATATCAAAGTCAAGACAACTATACTACTGAGAGTTCTTTGATCACAAATCATATGAAGACATTGTAATATTTATTAATCCCCATAACAATAATAATAATAATATCCTTTAATATTGGAAATATTGTTAAATCACCATTTAAACTCTTTATTTTCTATTTATGTCATCTCACACTTTTTCTCATTTTTGGAAAAAATATATTAATTGAAAATAAACAAATTCTCTCTCTAATCACTAATTCCATCCACCTTTAGTTTTTATTATCTTTGTTTTTTTTTCTATGACACCCTCATTAATTCTCTCATTTATTTTCCTGTTCATTTTTTATTTAAAATGTTTTTTAATTGTACCATTTATTTTTTAAATCATTACATATATTATTATTATATGTATATATTGTGGGTAGATTGGAATTTTATTTAAGAAACATTAAAACAATATAGGGAAAAATAAAATAAAGAAATACCAAAAAACCACAATATATAGTTATTGTGAAAGAGAAAAAAACCAAAGAAACAAAAAACACCAAATAAAATAAGGAGGGCCCTGGATGTCAAGCAAAAAATTCTGTAAAAGGAATCCTGCAACAGAAGGATTCAGGTATAACAAGAGCACTGTGTGTGGTGCCAAAAGCATCATTCACAAATACATCTTCCAGTGAAGCCTACTTCTTAAAAAATTACACTTAAACAAGGGATGATCCAATAGGTATCCCTTGAGATTCAGATTATTCACTGCTCACATGAGATAATCAATCTCCAAAAAAAAGTAGCAACAATGCATTCCACTCCAGGATGGAACTCCATAAAATATGCTCTGAAAAAATCAACATCTTGAAAACCTGTACAAGAAATAATAGAGAACTGAAATCCTTCCACTTCATTCCTGTAGAAAAAATAGAAAGAAACCACTCTAAATAAAAGTAAAATATTAAACTAAGAAAATAGACCCCAAAGAAATAAAACAGAACACAAGGATGAAAAAACAATACAAAAGAGCCTCAAATAGAGATAAAAGACATCTTACACAAATCTAAAATGGGATACTTATCACAATCCTTTTCATGAAAAGAAGGAGATCATCAGGATCTTGATCATACCAAAAAAATCAAATCCATTAAAACATTTATTTTACAGGTCATCATAAAAATAATTGGATTCCATATAAATGTGAGAGATAATATGATTCCAGGAAAATAGAGTCTCTAAATAATTAATCCAAGTATTAGTTAGCTTCCACGAAAAGTGAGATATACCCATCCTAATGGCAGAAAAAACAACAGTATAATCACTCTTGATTCATAAACTATCCCAACCATGCTTCACAGCTTGATCCAAAGCAATGACAATGACAAAAATTTCAGCCTCATGTAAAGAGTCAAAACAACAAGAACCATGAAAACAACCAAAGACATTCCCTTTATGATTTTTGAAAATAGCACTATAACCAGAAATCCTCATATTACCTCTAGAAACACCATTCTAATTAACTTTTAACCAACCAAAAAAAGTTTCCAACCAAAGAACATCAAAAGTACCATACATAGGCCGAATGTTTCCCTTAACACCAATTCAGTTCATAACAGACAAATAATGAACCGAGTTGATGCAAAAACGATTCTTAGGAATATCAACATTATGCATAACAGTAAGAATAGATGATAAAACCCCACTTACCGAGAAGGAAAATCTATCATGAACCCCCTTATTATGAAAAAACAAATTAAAAGGATGGAGTTCAGTAGCATCAACCCTAAAAAGATCTATCAATTGAGGAGAAAGCGAAATAGAATTCCAGCCATGAAGGAAATGATGAATTGAAGACATACGAAGCATAGGGATTTCAAAAATATCATAAACAACCTTCCACATTGAATAGGAATTTAAAAAACTATGAATCAAATAATCAATATCTTACCTATGTTGATGAAAAAACACACATGAAGCATAAAGAGATATGCCACATTTTTGAAGGAAAAAATCAGTATGAAGCATCCCATGAGCCAGTCTTCAGGAAAATGTTGTCTGAGAAGGCCTAATAATGTTCATATGAAGATCCCTCATACACTTAGAACCTATATTGGAAGAAAAAAAATGACTATTATATTTTTTATAAGTTAGTAGGCCACTTATAGCAGGTTCCCAAGCCCAAAAATCCTCTCTATTATAGAAGAAGTAACTATTGATAATAATAAAAATATGATTAGGGAGACCCCCCATATTATCAAGATGATCTTTAATCGTAGCATTGAGATCAATATTAAAATCATCATCCATCAAGGCATCCCCTAGGGGACAACCAGTACAGTTGCCTTCCAAAAGGATAAATATTAGTACCTTGAAACAAGCAATCTATCACGAGATTTAATAGAAGAAAAATGGATTTAAAAGCAGGCCAAACAGAAGAATCAAAATGATTAAAAACCCCATTCATGAGCCTATCCCTGAATTTATTACAGAGGATGTCCAAAGACTCAGAATTACTATTAAAAATCCTTCAAATGAACGAAGCCTGTAAATAATCATTAAACACCTCAATATTTTTAATACCAAGACCCCCAACATCATAGGGTGTACAACTGTTATTCAATGATACCATTGATAATTTCCTCTCCAAAATATTACCACTCCAAATGAAATTTCTAATAGAAACAATAATTCTATTGATTGGAATGATCGGCCACATATAGACCATGAAATAATAAACAAACATAGAAATGATCACAACCCCAACCAACCAAACACGACCCTCTAGGGAGAGGGAATTACCCTTCCAGGTTGCAAGATGCCTTTTGATTTTAAAATGAATATCAGAAAATTAACATGCTTTAGGCCTCCCACAAACATAGGAACACCCAAATATGTAAGGGGAAGAACTGCTTCATGAATACCCAAATCCTTGATAATTCCAATCTTGTTAGAAATAGGAAAAATCTACCAAAATAAAAAAAGTACTAATTCCAAATAATATCCACCCCAGAGAATTTTTCATATTGGAAAAGGCCATGGTTACATAGTTTTAATATTTCTTTTATCCACTATAGTGAAAAGAATAACATCATCATCATACAACAAGTGAGTGGGAGCAACAAAACCTCTTCCAATAGAAATAGACTTCTGTTTCCCACTGCCAGCCATAATAGAAAGTAATCTACTAAGATAATCCTTTTCAATAGAAAAAAGAATGGCTGAAAGAGAGTCACCTTGTCTAATACCTCTAGAAAAAGCAATGTAGCCCCCAGGGGAACCATTAACCTCATATATATATACATATAAATACAAACAATAGACACATATATATTACTTTCCAATATATATATATATATATATATATTCCAATGCACATGTTTGTATTTATATATATATATATAACAACATTTGTTTTTAATATATTATCAAAATATTTTTTTTGAGGAAATGCAATATATAAGTGTATTAACATGTTGATATACAAATAAATATGTATATGTTAATTTATATCATATTTTGCAGCACAAATATTTTTTGAAACATTTAACTACAACATAACGCATGTAAATAAAAATATTTACAATTGTGTATAGTACATTTAATATACAAAATACAATAAAAATATTGAAAATCATATTTCTTTTCAATAATATTAAATTTTATTAAATTAAGTAAATCATACTAAATTAAATCATTTTAGAAACGTCAAAAATAAATTCCAATCAAAAAAATTAATATTAAAAAATTTTCATACATATTTTGAACCACTTTTAAAAATTTACAAAGATTACCATACCTCAATATTACTATTAAATGCCATAGATTGAAAATTAAAGGATAATGAATTTTCCAAGACTTTACAAAACATTTCCTATAACATCTTTAAAGGGTTGAGTGAGTGGTTTTTAAAAATTTATATCCTGGTATTGATAATATAAGTGTACTTTGATTATGGAAAGTGGTTTCAGGGGATAATTTCATTAAAATGGGAACATTTAACTAAACTTGATCTTTTATAGGTTAATAAAAATTAGCCTTACTACATACCAAGTTTAACACAACCATGAAATTATCATTGGAAATTCAAAAAATCATTATGAACAAGAATAATGGGTTTGAAAATAATTGGAATATAAATGAACGTGGATAAACCAATGATATTATATATTAAAAATATGGTATTGTTATTTATAGATTGTATAAGTTATTTTTTATTTCTATTCTGATCACATCTATGATAATTGTTGTATACACTATAATTTACTGTTTTAGTAAATGGAAGGAACATGAAAGAACTATGATAATTCAATGTTTCATGGATAATGAAATTATTTTCATCATGAGAAGACAAAATTTAATGGAGTTGGAACGAGAAATCTCATTACAATGCCTAGACATCATTCTCAAACCATGAATCATGATGGACATCCAATCGAGAAAAGGAGAGAACACCATTTTGTTTTGTCCATCACGAGGCAATTACTAAATTCCATTAAGGGAACTACTGATCCAATAGTTTTTAAAAATTTATTTCATACCACTGATAAAATATTTTCCATTATCCAATCACCAAAACCAGATATACTCAGTTTGATTGTATACCATATAGACATTTAAGTAGATTAGTTTTGGAAACTTATCATGGACATAAAGAAATAAAAAGAAAATGTCTTCATCAATTGGACTGAGTTCATGAATATATTTTTCAATATGTAATTTTCTCATATTATCCATATGAATTTGGAAAATGAGTTCTGTATGATAAAGAACAAGGATGGAAATCCCCCAGTACCTATAAATAGTTTTCACAAGGATTGTGAGGTATGATTCTTGTATACTCATTCAACCTAAAATTAAGAATGGTCAATTATTTTTTGGATAAATCCAAAAATCTTAAGGTAGTTATCCATAAGTGATTTCAGTAGATATGGAGATATTATTCGATTTTTTATAATAAATAATGTGATGTTTGTAGTTATATATAAATATCATGCTTTTTATAAGAAGTGGAAAATGGAATTAAAATGAAACTCATGGAAACAAGGAGAGTTAAAAAAAAGAAATACATTATTCTTAAAGTGGGGATAAAAACCAGAAAGAAATAAATTTAAGGGGACTACTAAATTTTTTATGTGTGTAAGGTATGGTCATCTGGAAATTGATTATCAATATGATGGGTATAATTTAGATAATGATTAAAATCGAGATAATGTTGTACAGAATAGACCAAATGCACTAAAATGTTTCAAATGAATGGAGTATGAGTACTATTATAACTTGTTACCAAATATGATAGTTAATAATAATGATAGATTTAATCAACCCATTAAGACAATGGACTTGGGGAAATATTACGGGATCACTCTTTTTTAGGAGGGGTGCAATAACACCATTTTGAAACGTACAATTACCATCCACACATGACCATATAATGTCATACATAACTTTGGATCTACCAATTCATTCATATAGAAATGATTTTATAAGTTTCTTATGATTCTACCAAAATGATTATATTGATAATTATCATTTAAAATAATAATTTTACAATGATCAAATCCTATGAATATAATTAAACTCCGATTGATGTTTTTGGGAATATTCTTTTGAAAAATATATGTATTCTTTGTTTGGGGAAATTATACATTATCATAGAAATGTATCGTATTTCCCTACATATTCCCACCTCAACTATCAAGGAAAGGAATTGATATTTGATATTACAAATAAATCTATGATAATATATCAATGTCATGATATGTGTGAACATTACAAATAGACACAAACTTTTTGTGGGTCATTATTCACATTATAATGGGTTCTTCATATCAAATGGTTGGGGAGAAACATGACATCGATGATATTAATCATTTTATAACTCTTTCGTATCCATTAACCAAAATATGAAGTTGAGATCTCAATATAATTCATAATTCGTTCCACAACAATTTTGAATAATCATTATAGTATGGCCTCAATTGAGTTGTAGAAAATTGAAGAATAGACTATTAGAGGATCTTGAAAAGGGATTCATTTTTTCATGTTTGTCAAATTGGGTATCTCTTATTATTCTTGTTGAAAAGAAATACAGATTGTTGTATCTCTGTTTTAATTATAATGAATTTAACTAGATCATGATTCACAAAATGAATCATATACCACTTATTGATGACCTATTTTCTTAATAGTATAGATCTCAATACATTTCCAATATTTTACCTCCATATATATATCATCAATTGAGGATAAAAAAGGATTATATATTGAATTAAACATTCTTTACAAGGTATGAACACTATGAATATATAGTAATTTCATTTAGTCTTATTAATGAAACTTCTATGTTTATGTATTTAATGAATAATGTCTGTATAGATTCCCATTACCAATTTCTAGTAGTATTAATAATTGATATTTTAATATATTAAATGATAATGTAAGAGAATGAATATCAGTTACGATGTAAGATAATGACCCTAAAAACGAGAAACTGTATAAATTTTTTACATTGTGATAAATTTTTCTACCAATGGTTTCATTTTTATGTCATCTGATCCCCAAAAATGCGAATATCTGTATATCCATCAAGGATAGAGGCTTTTTTAATGTTTTCACATACCAACCATAGTGACCAGAATCCTTATTTTTTATGGTTTATAAAAATTGTATCGATAGATTGTTGAGAGTTTTCTATGATTATCTAATCTACTCATAATATTTACTCAAAAGGGAGAAACATTTCTCTTCACTAGAAAATGTGATAAATATTTCATGCAGCTCATGGGAAGGTTATTAAAAGCACATGATATTTCATTACCCGGTTGTGAAGGAGGGATTTTAATATATTTATTTTTAATTAATGAAGGAATTGGGATGTTTTATAATGCAGAATGTAATAGTCTGAGATTATTCCTCATAAAAATTGAAAATTCATGAGAAACATTACCCAACTCGGGACTTTCAGTCACGTGTGGTAATTTGTTTCATTAATGATATGATGTAAATAACATAACGTAGAAAATTATGATATATATACCGATAAAAAAATTAATGTATATATTAAAATTGAACGAGTTAAACAAACTTTAGAGAATGTAGTTAGAGATGATTTAAGATTATCATGGCTCAATACATTACCAACCTATGATATTTTACAAGGAGGATAACTCATTGAATAAAAAATTTCGTGATATCTTATCAATGACAAGGACCACCAAATATTAAATATTTCAAAATTTTCAAGGGATGGATCTGAAAATACTAAATGAAATTGAATTATATTATCATTCTAAACAGAATATTTGACCACATATCGATGTGAAGATTAATGATCCATAAAATAAATATATATAGTTTCAATATAATGTTATAATTTTTCTTATGTTTATCCTTGATCATGGAGGAATTATATGATTTGATAATCGTTTATGTGTTCTATTAATAAATTATTTGAATATGTGGGTGTTAGAGGATTCTCATAGTTATTAATTCTCTATTAATTCTATATGTAAATATATATATATATATATATAGATTTGAATGAATACTTATAGAGGGATACAATGATGATAAATATCAAAGAGTTTGTATCCCGGGTTATGGTATGTCAGAAAGATAAGGCAAGAAGAGAAATAATTAAAATCTGAAGTAACATCTATTACCTATACTAGAATGGAAATGGAAAATCATCCCTACATATTTTTTTCATTGAACTCCCCAAAATGTTGAAATGGTATAACGTAATATGGGATGTAGTCAATCCTCTTACATTTTAAATACACTTCATTGGCCTTATAGATGATTTTTCTATTTAACATCTTGCAAGGATATACATTAATGAAGTCGTATGGTTTCATAGAGTACCACATTCCATTGTGTCTAATTGGGATCGAAGGAATAACTTCATATTCAAGTGAATTCTTTATCCTGATCTAGATTTGGAGATGAGTGTTATCAATTTGTGTCATTCACAAATTGATGTTTAGTCAGAAAGGACTATTCATGCCTGAGAGGATATACAGAGATTTTATTCTTTTGATTTCCAATCTAGTTGGAATAAACACCATCCCCTTGTTGAGTTTTATTGAAACAACATCTTTCACTTCAGATTTAAAACGGATCCTTATCAATATGACTAAATAATGAAATTTATATCTCCAATGTGCAAGAATAAATTTGGAGAAAATTGTTATTGGGACATGAGATAACAATATAAATGGCAGAGAAGGTCAGATCTATTTAGAAACACATCAAGGCAGCTCAATGTAGGAAGAAAAGTAATGCTGATAATCAATGACCTGATCTAGAATTTTATTTTTGTGATAATGTGTTTTTATGAATTTCTCTATAGAAGAATGTTTTGACATTTTATAATTAAGTGAAACTAAGACCATGGTATATTGGTCCCATTTAAATTGTTAATAATACAAGATCATTCAAATGTGATGAACTAAGATGTTGTATATCTAGAATATGATTTATATTATGTGGGATAATTGTTGATGATTATAGGTCATACAGTGAAATTCCTATTAAAGAAGACCCCTCATATAGTCAATGTTTTCTATCGAAAACAATATTTGGAAGAATCTACATTGGAACCTGTAAGTAAGATGAGGTAGAAGTGCCCAGATTATATTGTTTGAGAGTGATGAAAATCGAAGGTGATATTCATTTTACTATGGTAGAATATAACACCCATAATTTTTATAAATTTATAATTTTCGAATAAAATAAATTTATTTTTTATATTTCATTAAATGAAACACAAATCTATGATTGTGTTACCTAGAACACTAGTATATCTTACTTAACTCATGACATTTAATTTTAAAAAACCATGACATACTATTAATATTATTATTCAAATTTGAGCATTATTACATAAATATTAAAAATATCATCATTAATAGAAATATAAAACTTAAAATTATTTTGTATAATGGTTTTATATATAGAAACCATATCGATAAAAACGTACCCAATTATTGGAATAGTCTTTATATGTTTCTAAAATATTATTTTCCTAATAAATAAATGATTATTAAATAATTATTTAAAGAATAATAAATATTTTTTTTTGAAATATTAAAATTATAATTTTATAAAATAAACCTCTATTTTTTGTTAATAATGTCAAAATAATCTTAGGGATACTTTTTGATAATTTTCTAAAAAGATAAATGCTTTTATTAATAGTTAAAAAGATACTTTAAAAAAAACTAACTTTTCCATAAATTTTTAAATATATTTATTTTATTTTTAAAATTGGTTTTAACATAATATTATATCATTATGAAAAAATAATAAATTTTGGTTCATTTGAAAAATTTTACTATTTCTTTCATTTATATAAAAATAATAATCTTTGGAACATTTTTTCTCTAAAAACCCTCGTTCTTGACACGTCTGCACGAATGATTTTAATATAAAATTTTATATTAATATGATTGGATTTTGAAAAAAATGGATGAAATTTTTTTCATTATTATAATATATACTATTAAATAAATTCAGCATAATTTTTTATAAAAAAATAGAAAAAGAGGAAAAATTGTTTGTTGTGGTTAATGTCAAAATGGGTTTACCATGTGTTAAAATAAAAATATAGTGGTTAAAAATAACCCCAATGATTCCCAAAACCCATTTTCATGGAATATTTAGATCTTATGAATTATAATATAGATAATTTTCTATAATTGGATATTTTTGGAATGAAAAAAACAAGGGTGAAATTATTTGATTTCAAAAAATCACAAGTGTTCTTGTCACCTCATTTATGAAATAACACCCCCTATACATTCTTATTCTCACCATTTATCCCATATAGTTGATCAATGAACTATAAAATAAATTCAATAATTACATATTCTAATCATATAATCCATATTATGGATATAAATCCCATATAAAAGGGATTATGGTGCAATTCTAAGGAGGGTAACCAATGAAGATGCATTGGTCATCAATGACCATTTTTGTTTTATCTCATTCTCTCCCTAATTCATTTAATATAATAAAATGATTATATAATAACATTATTATATTCCATATACTGAGATTTTTTTATTATATTTTCATAATGGTCAACAATTTCAACTTCCATCAGATGAGTTACGATATCATCATTCGGGTGTACTGTGGACTACCGCCTCACGAACCAATGTCATTCGTAATTCAATTACCACCTATTGAGGTTTTACATAATGATGGATTTTTATTTACGATATTAATTATTTTATTCTTCTTCTATGAACTTTATATCACTAGTTCCATTATACTTTCCATTCCATGATAATACCGTAATGTCACTCATGGGTACAGTAGAATACCGACTCGTGAAGCAATGTTGTTCGTTCACCCCTTACATGGAAGGAAATAAAGATGGTTTTAATAAAAATGTGATACATATGATCTAAAATTTATTCTATAATGATAATTTATCGTTTACCTTTCTTTATTTCAATATGTTTATAAAATTGAATCAACGTTCATGTGTATGCATGGTGTATCATCTCCAATAATGATGAATTGCATTTTTTATTTATATCATTTATGCATACATATAAACTATTTTTAATTTTAATAAATTCATTGAAAGTTTTCGTTGAATAATATGTGACATATATGAATATTAGAAATATTAATCTCTTGTGTGGTATATTAATAATGAATTGGAAATAATATTTATTGAATTTAATAGTGATTAAAAATGTGCATAAAATGATAATTAGATTACGAATGACACCATATTTTCAAAACATCAAAGTATAATAAACACCATTTTTTATTTGATATGTACTAGTATATCACATATTATTCAAATCTTTCATTTTTCTTTTAATTTCCAAAAATAATATTTTTTCTATTTAAATGGTTAGAAATGAGTGTTAATTAGTCGAGACTAAGTAAACGAGATAAGATTCTAATGAAAGATTAATACAATAATTGTAGGTTATTTTGTTAACATGTAGTAATTGAATACATATCCAATATATAAATTATATCATATATGAATGAATGGACCATCAATTCAATATGTGGTGTTCATGGAATAATCAAAAAATATTAATCATATTTATGTCATTAAAAACATATGTTAAAAATGTGAAAGCCCGGAAAATGTATTTTTTTTGTAGTGAAACATTCATAAAATAAATTTTTATTAATTTTTGACTTATATATATAGACCACACATCAATCCTACATTTAGTGTGGTCACAATGATCACAAAACATTTATATTAGATATTTTTATTAAAATAATGCATCAACATCTCAAAATAAATAAATAAAAGTCATATTCAAGTGAAATAATAGGATATTGAATAATATTTATTTTATGAAATGTAATAATATAATACACATAAGTATTTCGTGAATATTACATGGAATGAACAGTAGTGAGTTTTTATTGATTTTAGTTTCAAATAAGACATACATCAGAAGTCTTGAATGATAAAAATACAAAAATATTGTGTATTTATAGTACAATTATCATTGATAAAGATTTTACATTTGAGAATGGAACTCAAGTCAATGCATCTTATAATATAGATGAAATGTTTAAAAATCAATTTTTTTGATTTTAAATTCTTTTAAAATGCGAATCAAATGAAAAAACATACAAAATCCTCATATTCAGTTTTTTTAACATAGAGGAAGAGATCAAACATTATTATTAACTATATCATAATAGGAATGAAAAATAATGCATTTTAATATTTAAATTTATAAAATCATACATCATAAGGCCTGAATAAAATCATATGATTTAGGCTTATGTGATATATCAGGACAATGGTTGCAGATAAATATGTGTCCCTTATGAATCGACCCCACGAAAATAAATTATGCAGTGTGACATAAATGACCAAAAAGATGGGTTTTAGATTTAAATGTATTTAAAAACACATATCAGAGGATGAAAACCTAAAAAAACCTCATAATTTTTTTAAACCCAAATACACCATCCTTCTTTAAATTTTGATGTATAGGAACAAACATCTTGTAAATGAGAGATGTTATTTCCTTATAATAAACGAAAGTGTGATTTAATTAACTTAAAAGTATAAACATAGCTGTTTGTGTGTTAAAATTTTGAAAATGGGCTTAAAGTGTATTACAATTTTAGTAATTCAATGTTTAATTTATTTAGGACATTAAGAACAGAAAACATGACAACACGAAGTGTGGTGTCGTCAAATTGATAAAAATTAATTATTTCATTTTAGTCATTTAAAAAAGTCTCAAATAGTCTTAACATTTAATATAACAAATTTTTTTCTAAACCATAGGAAGGGAATATCCTAATATATTTTGATATGTTCAAATCGATTTTAAGACCTTCAATCATATAGTTTGATCAAAATGACCAAGAGTGAAATTTCCAATGTTTCCCTGATAATCTGATGTCGCCTACTCAGTTTTGACCACATTATGGGTGAAATATATTTTTTAAAAAGTTCCACAGTGAATAGATAATTTGGATTATAATGATAAATTCTTATGTTAGATTTATATAAATTTTATTCTTATAGATAATAATTTTTTTTGGATAATCTTTAATATCTTAAAGGAATTAAGAAGAAGATATAAAACTTGAATCCAAATCCAGAATCATATTCCATAATCATAAGAATATTAGTAGAATGCATAAGATAATGAAAAATTGAAAATAACTAACAAACACTTTCATCTTATTATGAAACAATTGGATAGTGATTTTGAATAAATTTATGAAATGTTGGAGTAAATGTCCCAAATAAATGAGTAATGCAGAAATAATAATGAACAGAAGTGAATATTTAAATAATTATAAATATTTAAATACATTCTTCAAAGTGTAATGTCCCAAAAATTCACTTCTCATTATAGTGAAATCATAGAATATAAATTACCATTTATCATGTTCCATATAGGGGTAAAGGAGATGTCATTGTAATGTACTATGTTGTCAAAATAACTGAAAAAATACTTTTAAAGTAATAATTGATTAAAAATATATTATTTTAACAAAATTAAGAAAAATTCAATTGGTAATGACATCAAAGAAAAAATCTATTTAATTTGATCCATGTAAAAGTAGTTTTAATTTTAATAATTCATGTAGTCTTCTCAAAATGGGAAATAGTTTGTTTTAATGATTATAAAGTAATAATAATGTATTGTAGGTTCAAGGTGAATAAAAAACATTGTATTTTCAGAAAAACATATGAAAACAATCATTGATTGATTTGATATAAATATGAAAACACAACACATTAAATCTCCATGTGGTGTGGTTAGAATTAATGAAAAACTTTTTTTAATAGATTAAACAGCAATTAAAAATGTTATTAAAATCATCAATATTTAGAAAATGACCTCGTATTATTGAGGAATAAAAAAAAGTCCCCCATTTTTTTATATATGAGTATATATAACATAACTTTAAACTATAGTTTCCTCAAGATGACCAAAATATGTTTTCATTTTTTAAAATCAAAGGGTTCAAACCGGGAAAAAAGAACCCACATTATCATTAAATCATAGGAAAATGACTTTTGATGGATTTTTATCCTCTATTAATATGTCACATGAAAATAAAACATGAATTCTGTTTGTAACAGGAAGAAATAATTATAAATTATTTAAAATTATATAAAAAACATTCATCATAGTGTAAAAACATGCCAAAAGTCCTCAGAGTATCATTAAATAAAATTTCAAATACATACCTTTAATTAATGATATATAGGAATTGATTACTCATCAATTATTCAAATGATATTATTATAATGGAAAAATAAAAATTTCATGGATTGAATGTTAAAAAAACATGTGTCAAAGGGTTAAACCTAGAAAATATCATATAATTGTTAATGAATCGTAAAATTCTCATCAATCTAACATGTTATTAAAAAAGAAAATAAAAAATCTTTTCTATGAATTTAAATCATTAAAAAACTTTCATCAAATGATCCAAACCAAAAAATGACCTTGGATTGTTTATATATCACATGAAAATGAACACCATTTATTTTGTAACAAATAGGAATAATCTACAAATCATTTTAATGTCCTCTATTTTTAGAATATTCCAATAATACGTTTCATTATAAAAATTGTTTATGTATATTTTATAAAGTCAAAACATTGAAACAACATTCTATTTTTATGAAAGCTTATAATAAAAACCACAGTGTAATTTTTAATAATTAAAGAGACAATAAAACAATGAAACTTATGATTTTATTCAAATATCCAAAATTGTTTTAATCAAAAAATCATTAATAGAGTAGTAAAAATTTCATTCCTAGAAGACATCCTCATATTTTCATTAAATCATATTACATTAATCAATGATCAGTCTGTGAGAATTATAAATTAACCACACTTCAATGCATTGTGGTTTGAATGAATAAAAAAAATTATTAGGCATATAAATCCAAAAAAAAATTAAATGAATGGTCATAACCAAGAAAAAATATAAATGATCATGAAATTATGGGAAATGGAGTGCATCTAAATTGGATTATTTATAATATAAGTGTATATAAGTCACGATTATGGTTTAATTTAAAACGTTATAAATGAAATATATATTTCATTGACTAATGATTTTCTCATTATGATGAAAGCTGAAATTTTATTTATTTCGAATTAAAAATACACAATATAAAGACATTAAATATACCACAAAACGTTAAATTTTCCAAAAGATATTGAAAAATGTTTTTTTATTAATTGTTCACACATACGGATACATACCACATCAACTTGAAATGCAGAGATGTTGGAATGACCCTAATGATTGTTTTTTATATACCAGTAATTAGAAACATGTTCTAAAGTGTCAAAACCTATAAAAAACATGGAATTGTCACGAAATCAATATTGAATGTTCATTGATTAATTTTTATAATGCATGGATAAAACGTACATCAATATATAATGATGTGCAGATGTAATGTTAAATAAAATGACATAGTATTGATGTCAAATCATTGAAAAATGGTCATTCATTATGTTATCACATATATTAATAGGAAAAATATTTATCCATGATGTTTTTAAATCTGAATTACTAACAAAAAAAGTTTTCATAAATTTAATAGACAGTAAAGACATGTGTATAATCGATAAAATTAAACAAATGACTTCATATTTTTTAATATCATAATAAAATGTACCCTAATTAATTAATGATATATAATAATAAATAGATGAAAAATCCAATGCATGGTATTATTGAAATAACTAGAAGTTCATATTTCATTGTTTGACATCAAAGGGTTAAAATTATAGAAATGAGCTATAATTGTCATAAAATCAAATGAAAACAATCATTGATTAATCATTTATAGGAATAAAAATTTCATATTTCCATAAAATAGACATTATGGATACAATGATAAAGAAATTTTTTTAACATTTTTTATTGTCTATAAATACATGTGTTAATGGGTCAAAACCTTAAACATGGCCTCAAATTATCATGAAATCAAATTGTAATAAGCTATGTTTGAGTTTGGAAATATTATAATATATTATAAATCAACCTTATATGTGGTTTCTGGGAATTTCATAAATTTTTTTAATTGATTTAAATGTCTATAAATAAGAATCCATGGGATAAAAACTATACAAGGTCCTTGGATTACACTATCGAATCAAAATAATTATTGTTACAAAATTTGGGACAAGCAGAAATAGACTCATTAATGAAACATGTAGAGGGTCCAACATATATAAATATTATATTTTAATTAATTTTAATGTCTCTATAAAATATGCAACAAAAAACAAAATCTACCCAGTTTTGACCGCTTGATGAGTGATAATTTTCTTAGCAAAAATAAAAAGGTGAAATGATTAAATAAATATTAAAGAGAAATAATATCATCGAATTACCATGTGGTTGATTCTCATAGATCAAAAATAATATTATTATCATTACCTAATGTTTTTATAGAAATATAAACTCATTTTATTTGTTATGACATATTTTAGATACTTTTACATTTAATAAAAATATGAATTTAAAATGAAACTCAACCATACTAACAAAATTTGGAATTTTATTAATATGTATTTTTCTTGTATAGATATAAAATGACTCAATAATTTATTTCCTCTTATTCAATTAGAATCTGATATCAATATCTATGTTTAACCCCAACACAGGTGATTTTTCCATTATTAATATCTTTTTAACAATATGAAACTTTAGTTAGCATCATATTGAGAAATATAACCAATAGATTAATACATGCCTAATATCAATAGATCAAAAATTACTCAAAGATAGTTTTTCAATGAATCTATTTCAATCAAATGTAATCTCCTTGATTTTTACCCAATGATGTGTGATATGGAATTTCAATAAAAATGTCATGATCAAGAGATAAGTTTTTTCATTATAAGAATTTTAGGATTCATATTGATGAAAATATAATTTCTATATATCCAAAATCATTTTATGATCATTATACTATTTTTTAGGGAAATCAAAACATTTTTTATCAGTTTTTACCCATTGTGAGACTTGTGGATATGATGTCCCAAATAAATTGTTTTTCATACTAAGAAATTGTGGTCTTAGATTGATGTTTGGTTAATTTATAAAACAATAAATTATCCCAAAGATCATTTTTAATTTTTTCACATCAACCTAAGCTTGTTTTATTTTTTTGAATCAATGTCTATGATTTTTCATTTATTAATAAACATTAAAAATATAAAATCAATGTTTCCATCATTATAATCAATCTAGGAATTAGACTGATATTCATATGACTTATACAGATCACAAATTTCTTAGCGATCATTGATCTATGTTTTTATGTCTATTCTTATATTCTCATTTTGACACATTTATGGGTAATATGTAATTATAATAAAAATATCATATAGAAAAGATTAATTTTATAATTAAAATAAATCTAGGAATTCAATTTACACACATTTAATTCTTCCAAATCCCAAAACATTTAGGAATCACTTTCATAAGATTCCACTATAAAAAAACTTTTATTCTAAATTTTAACCCGTTTTTAGTGAATTTTCACTTTAATATTAATATTAAGGGAATGTGTAAATTTTAATCATAAGGAAAAATTCTGGATAGAAAATAATTTTTAGTTGGAATATACAAATCAAAGGACATAAAAATTGTTTTCTATTGTTTTAATGCCAATCTAGGATCATTTACTTTGTTTTAGCACCCACACAGATGATTTTGTATTTATTAATTAGCGTTATGTATATTAATTCATAGTTTTTATCATACTAATATATACTTATATTCGATTGATATGGGGTTTATTTCAATAAATTATTGATTGTTCAGGGATCGTAATCCCATATTACCATGTCAACCCATTGTCATAGTCTATTGTTCGACCCCTTAACATGTGATATATCATTTTAAAACAAATATAATGGTGAAATGATATTTTGGAAAATATTAATAAATCCAGGCATCATATTGACACATTGAGGATAAAACAAGGCAAGTGTCACATTTATTCCCTCCAAAAAGTTTACATTCCTGGTCCACATAAAAGATCAGATGAATTTAAATCCATATGATAAAATGAAATCTCTAACATAAAATGTAGTGGGAAACAAGTCTCAAAAGAAACAGTGTGAATCATAATTATATTTTAAGTGGTTCAACAATGTGTTATTTTTTTAAAGGTTGGGGCCAAAGCCTCATTTTATTATTAAAGCAAATCAAAGACCTCTTTTAACTAGGTAGAGGGAGACCTGTTATATAGCCCGAAGGCCCAGTGGATTTCAGCCCATTATATAGCCTTTAGGCCCAATTTTTTGGCCCAATTGCCATTCTGTGAATAGTAACCCGACTGTTACAGTATCGCAAAGTACCGCCGTTGCTATATTACCCTACCGCTACTACAGTACCGCTGATCTATAGTACCATCGCTACTACAGTACCACTACAGTACTGCTACAGTACCTGCCCTCAATTGGTTTTGGACCCCCATTTTTCATGTAGGATTACGGGGTTCTTACCAGTAAGAAAAACCACAACTACCACAATGTGTTATTTATTGAATTTATATCTATTAATGTCATGTATATGTGTATAAAAATAAATAATATTGGGTTTTTCATTATAGGTATCTAAGTGTGGTGTTTGACATTTATGTCAGATATTTTTCTATAAATAAACACTCAGCATGTTCTCCATTATGTTAATAAATAATTTGTTTAAATTTATTTCATTTTTCTGGTTGTGATCGTTTAGTTATTATGTAAGTCCATTTAAGGATTATAAATGTAGTGGAAATTTTTTTTGGAACATTATAAATAGGGGTTTAACGGGAAAGTCTCTATATAGTCGTAATTGATCATCCTTTGCTGTTTAAATTCCCCACGTAATTTTTATTTACATCTCATTTCAATTATAATAACCACCAATGTATATTTCTCCCTATACAATATCATTCCAATCAGTCACCCATGTGTAAGAAACTAAACAATTATAAATATATTTCAATGGAAAACACATTTCTCTATGAAACACTATACTAATGATTTTCAAATATGTTATCTCATTTTCAATATATTTTCATTTTTCATTTGAATTCATTTTTAATGATATTAATAAATAATAAAAATATTTTTTTATTAATTTCAATTATATTCATTTAAAAATGAATACAATAATCACTGAAATCCACTCTTATCTAAGGATGATCATTTATAAATCTATATAATAGTTTTATAATGAAATATGGATGATGGAAAAAGAAAAAGAAAATTATTCAATGTAATAGAAAATTAAAGGCATGAAAAAGGAAATCAGCATATAGATCATGATATTAGAAAATGAACAATATGAGGAAAATTATAAGATATGTTAGGATAGAATTATAATAAATAATAATTACTTGGAAATAAAAATTGAAGAATTATATACATATCTAGAATAAAATGATAAACCTCAATTAAAAATAGAATCCAATGCCGACGTAAGATCCTGAGTAAGAGCTTTAAGAAATGTTTCAAATAAGTAGATCTGTAAGGGATACTTGATGTTGAATAAAAAACATCACGAAATCATGAACAGATCATATAAGATAAACATGAATGTGAAAAAATATATTGAAATTACAAGTAGAAGAAAAAGTAATAACACTAGAAAAAGTTGACGAAAATTTGAAACTAAAATGATATATGTCATTAATTAATATTCAATGAACCAACTACAGATGAAGATAAAATTTGAAATCTGAAAATGATGATCAAATGTAAAATTGTGGATTATAGTGGAAATACAGGATAAAGAACAATGGAATGTATTTAAATAATATTGATGTTTTAGATGGTAGTATATATATTGAAAAATTTAATAAAATGTAAAAAAAATATAAATGTAGAATATAAAAGAAAACCAGATATAGGCATAAATTAAAATGTTCTAATATATAATGAACAATATAATAATATATGGATGTATAAAAAATATAATAGTAGAAGAATAATTTAATTTAAATTTAAAAAAGATAACAAGAAATAATGATCAAATAAAAAATGATCCTAATAAAAAATGAAAAGGAAGAAGTAAATACCAATTATGAATGTAATAGTAGAAGAGGATATATATATTGAAGTAGAATCTGGAATCTAGAATATTAAAGTTTAATGTTTAAATATTATTAGAAGTAAAAGGAAAATGTTTTAATTGGACATCATAAGAGAATGACAAGGGTGAGAAAGGAATAAAATAGAAGTATAAGAATATGGAACAGTTGACACCATTAGGTTGAACAATTATATAGGTGAAACGAAGAAAATGAGTTTGATTTAAAATCATCATCATGAGATGACACAAAATAAGAGAGAAGAAAAATCAAAAGTATTACTTAATGAAATATCTGTATGATTTGAATGTAAAATAAAAAAATATAAAAAATTGAAGAATAATGAAAAAAATCCAACATAAAATTTAAAAAATTGTGGAAAAAAAATTTCATTAAAAAAATCATTAATTAAAAGAAATTACTATAATCCAAAATCAATAATCTTGATGATAAGTATATAACAATAAAAAAGAAAATTTATAATGTAAAATTGATGAAAAATAAAAAATCAAAAGAATAAAATGGAAGCAATAGATGAAAATAAATTAATGGAATGAATAATTGAACGTGAATGTGAAAAAAATGGTTAGATATTCAAGTTATGAGAAAAATATATAAGAAATATAAATAAACATAATGAATGAATGAATAGTAAGAATGAAAATAAATTATTAATATTATAATATTGAGTATTCACATAATAAATATAAAAATTGGTCAAATTGAAATTATAAATAAACAAAGCTATAAGTCATAATCTATTAACAAGAGTATATTTATATGTATGAGATTAAGTAATATCAAAAAAATATGTTTAAAGAAAAACATAAGTACAATTAAAAATTATAATAGAGACAAAGGGAATAGATAAAAAAATTAAATAAAGTATAGAATCTAAAATTAAAAAGTATATAGGGTAATTAGCTAAAGTTAGTAGGTGAATCTAATATTGGTGAGATATTGTAGTAATAGTTGCATTAGATATAGAAGTTGATGATACAAAAAAATTCATATATGAGGTTGATGTTGGTTATGGGGAAAAGTAATAATAATTGTATAAGAAAATCACATTTTTTAAGATTATTAAATTATTTAAAATTCCCAATGTTTTAAAACCAATATAAGAGCATGATATTATCATGGAAACATTAGAAAAAAGTTTAAATTTTTTATCTCTTAAAAAAATAGACATCTCAACAATCTAACTTGTTATGATCTGGGGAAATCAAAAACATCATTTTAAATTATTTTGAGTCTTCAGAATATATTCAACATATTATTAAAACATATAAAACGATATCATATTGCAATAAAATCATAAGGAAATTGACACCATTTAATTTATAAAATGTAAGAATAGACTTCACTTTATTATTATGTAATAAATGGTCTTAAATAATAAAATTTTGTTTCTATATAAAAAATATTTAAAAATTTGTTATACGATCCAAACATAGTGGTCAATCTTGATTTGTCCTAAAATTGTAATAAAATTGACACCTTTTAATATGTTTACTGTGTAAATTGAACATATACCATCTAACTTGTGTTTTTCTTGGAAATATAAAATTTGTGTTTATATTTACAGACAAATAAAAAACCAAAATCATAAATAAAAAAATGAAAGTGAAATCAAATTTATTTGAAATCATAGGAATAAAATAATTCATTAATTTGAAATAAGTATGAATATGATGTACGACATTATGCTTTGGTTTGAATGTTAGAATTTTTTTATAATAATTAACAAATTTTGGAATGACTGTCAAAGGGAAAAAACCGAACCAACAACCTCTAGTAACTGTGAAAACAATGGAAATTTACCACATTCTATGTGATGATAAATTAAAATAGATCCCATGTTTTTCCAAATGGTGAATTTTAATCATCGTTTAAAAATTATATAATTTTTATAAATATGTCAAATTAAATTATCATTGTTTATAATATTTTCAACATATATATTCAGATTCAACTACAAAATTATTCAACAAGATTTTGAATATCTGAGTTTCCATTAGTAGAAAAATAAATAATTTTACACTTAAAAAATGCATTGTTGATGGGGATAAAAAATAACTTATGTTTACTATGTATATAATTTTCAATATTTGATATATATATATATATATAAATTTTTTCATTGGTAAACTACAATGGAGACCCACAATGAATTATATAGTTTATTATAAAAAATATACGTGAATACAAATAATGATGATGATATTAATTTTAAAATTCAATAAATAATTTAAAAAAAAACACAGATTAATTTCATGTGTTTGATGGTCTGAAATAACCAATAATTATATTTATAAAATCTATTTCTTTCAAAAAATAGTTTAATGTGTCAAAACCATGAAAATACCACATGTTTTCATGACATTTCATGATAAATAAATTCATTTAATTTTTATTATTTTGGAATAGACCACACATTAATAAGAAATCTATATTTATGAAAATATATTTTTATGTATTTTTTATAGAATTAAAATACAAAAAGTTTTAATCTACATGTGAAAACCTAATGAAATAAATCCCAAATTTTTTGTGATAATATTGGACAATTATTGATGAATAATTTTTGTATTGTTCGAATATATGGTTTTTGCAATATGATATTTTTTCATTTCATAATAACCGATATTTCATTTTTAGAGATTAAATTGTGTTAGAAAACATATTTCAAATAGTCAAGACCATGAAATGTCTTCTAATTATTAGTAAATATCATGAAAATTAATTACATTTAATGTTTAATAAGAAAAAAATAACTAAAGTTATTTTGAAATTTTTATTTCTTAGAATATTTTTTTTTCATTTAGTTGTCTATAAATATTCATCAAATTTTAAAACCCAAACAAATTGTCCAAAAATATGGTGTATTCATTGGAAAAAATATTTCAAATATTTTTTCCTTGTATAAATTGGATTATCAACAATTTAATGTGTGTTAATATTTTAATAATGATCAATTTGTTTTTAACGATTTATGTTCATTTAAAAAGATACATAAAATGAATAAAAACAAATAAATAACCACAATTTTTATTAAAATAAAATGAAAGGTACTTAAATTAAATTTATGAACTCTATTAATATATCTTATATCCTTCAGATGAAATGTGTGGTCAGAATGATATAAGATATAATTTAATGGTAAAAATCATTAAAATAGGTCAGGCAGTTAAAACTATTCAAACACAATCATATTATCATAAATTTTAATAAATTTCCACTATTTCATATTTTCGATGTTGAAATAGACAATAAATTGATAAGATTTTTTATTTTATTCAATATAAAAAATTTCATTTTAATTGTTTTAATGGTGAAAAAATTTGGTTCGTCAAATCAAACCTTGGAAAATGTATAAAATATTTCATAAAATTGTTGGATAATTATCATTGATCAATCAGTGACATATACGAATGAACTTACCATAAATGTGTTTTTTTATGAACTACTAAAAATTAAATTTTATTAAATTATTAAATCATTATAATTTCACATCAAATGGTCAAAACCTAGACAATATCCTTAGATAATCGTTGAATCAAAGGAAAATGACTATCACATAATTTTAAATATTTAGAATATGATCAATTATTAGTTAGATTTATTATTTAATTTATAATATATATGAATACATCATATGAAAATTTGATTTAGGGTTTTCTTATAATGACAAAATGTTCCTTTTTATAGATATAAAGTCCAAAACATATTATATTGTATTTAAAAATAGAAAAAGACTCTCATTTTCATTAAATTATTGGAAAAGTTTAATTTGATTTAATTTAAACATTTATGAAAACACTGCACATTAATATAAAGTTTTCTGTTGTCAGAATATCCACAATAGAGTTTTGTATGATTTAAATTTATTTAAAAAAAATGCATAAAATGATCAAAATGTAGTAAACAACATTAAATATTCATGATATAAAAATATATCCTTGAAAAATTTATGATATTTAAGGATTTAATAAACATATAACTCTAAATCAGTGTACTTATAATGACAGAATATTTATTTTCTTTTTTCTTTATATGACACTAAAAACATGTGAAAAAGGGGTAGAACCTTGATAATGACCTTATATTTTAATTAAATGATAAGAAAAAAATATTTATTGAAATTGTGATATGTAGGAATAAAAATAATTTCAATCATGTTTAAATTTTTTATAATGTCCTAATGTGTGTTCAATTGATTTTAGTCAAAAAACATGTGTAATAAAACAAAAAACATTAAAACAACAGATTTTCTTTTATGAAATCCAAAGTAAATTATCTAGATAAATTTGTGGCATGTACGGAATGAAAACAAAAAAAATATAAAACGGTTTGTGGTTATAATAATAAAAAAATAAATTTTTATTAGATATAAGACTCTAAAACAAACTTCAACATGTGAAAATAATGAAAATGATTTTCAGTTGTCATGATGTCATAGGAAAATGTCCTTCACTTGATTTTTGTAATTTGGGAAGAGAAAACTGATAAATCCCAAAAAAATCATTAAATTATAAAATGTGATTATTTATGTATTTAAAAGTCAAGATGTGTGTTAAAAATTATTAGAAAATATAAAACACCAAAAAATTATGTATTTCGAATAATGTGTGACATATAAGTTTTTAAAACATGATTTATAGGGTCATGACATAGAAAAATTCAATGGATTATTAGGAAATCATAAAAACAACAACAATTAATTTTATTACAAGTGATAATATATAAGAATTCATTCCAATGTACTGAGATGTTTAAATGTTTGAAAATTAGTTTTATAGTATTTAATGAAAAAAATATTCATTATATTCAAGTGATTTTAAACAAAACCTTGTAATCATTAAATCATAAGAAAATAATGATGATTTTATTTTATTTTATATAGGATTATAACTCATGTCAACTTGTGTTTCAGTTTCCTCTGAATGGCCAACAATGTGTTTTTATTAATTTTAAAGTGAATAAATCAAGTGTTTAAAGTCCAAAAGTCAACAAAACAACATATTTTCATGAAACAATAGGGCAGTGTTCATTGAATATTTTATTATATATACTAACAGACTATGTGTAAATCCATTTTGGGTATGGATAGAATGATAAATAAATAAGCCTTATTATATTATAAATTCATTAAAACATGGAGCTACAATTTAAAAACATTTCAAATGACCTCAAATATTCATAAAATGGTAGACAAAATACTGATTATTGGATTTAGAATGTCTGAATATATCTCAGGTTCGTTTAACATGTGTTTTATTTGAAATTATTATGAATACATATTTATATATTTTAATGCCAATGAAAAAGTGTCAATGGATAAAATACTAGAAAATGACCATAGATTTTCATTAAATCTTAATAAAATTATTCTTGATTAATTTTTGAAATATAGGAACTAACATCATATCAATCCAATAAATAATACCATGTAGGAAGATATATCCCATTAATTGTACATGTAGTGTGGATAGAAAAATCCTAAAAGTAGTTTAATTTGATTTATGTAATTGAAAACATATGTTAAATTGATAAATATGTGATAAAATGACTTTGATTTTCATGAAATCGTAGAAAAATTAATATTGATTTATTGATGATAATTATGAATAGTCTACACCACAATCCTATGTGTGGTGTGGTCAAAATGATTAGTTTTTTATTTGATTATATCATTAAAATAATGTGTCAATTTTTCGAAATATTTAAAATGATAGTGAAATAAAGTGAAATCCTAAGATAACGACATCAATTTTGTTTTTGACATGTTGGAAGAGGGCACAAATCAATATGACATATTATTTAATTAGAAAGAATAATATTGTTTATCTCTAGATTTAAAAATATAAACATATATCAAAATATGTAAATAAATGAAATTGATCTTGATTTGTTTTAAAATAAAATTAAAATGACCATTGATTAATTTTTGACCATTCAAAATGGGTTTCATGTTAATGTCTTATGTAGTGTGCCCAAAATGTCTTCAAAATAGTTCTTTAGGATTTAAATTCCATAAAAATGTGAATCAAAGGATCAATATGAAACAAAATACTTAGTTTCTAGTTTTTTTAACATATAGAATGAGTTCTCAAATTAATATGACATACAGTTTACACAGAATTAATAATAGTACCTTTTTATAGATTTAAAATTTAAAAAAAGTACATAAAAAGGTATGAGTCAAAGAAAAAGATATCAAATTAATGTCTAATTACAGGAAAATGTTCATTGATTAATATTTTAATTTTAATAAATCTAACTTATGTTAATGCGCTATGGATTATGAAATAAATGAATGAAACTCTGTTATTTCAGACTTAGAAGAAATTAAAAATGTGCATAAAAGTATCAAAACCTAACAAAAAACATCATATTGTGATGTTGTTGGAATGACTGATAAGTTGATTGGTTAGATTTTTGTAAAGAAAAATGTGTTCATAGAGTAAAAACCTTAATAATGACATCAAATTTTCATGAAACCAATGGAAGTTAATCTTCATTTTACTATTGAATTTTAATAACAACATAATCATCAATCATAATTATATTTTGAATAAAATGACAAAAAGTTGGATTTCTTATGTTTTTATTTCAATCTGATGTAATTTCAGCAGTTTTAAACCTTGATTATTGATATTTCATTTTATTAAAAGAATACGATGGATAAAATTTAATTTTTATCATACCCAAGAAATACAAGTATTAGATCGATACATTATTTATTACAATAGAAACCCTATTATTGTAGGTCATTCCCCTATATTTTCATGGAAATCCAAATAAAATATAAAGTTAAATAAAAAATTTCGAATAATAAGCCAAATAATAAACATATTTAAAGAAGGAATACTTCTACGTAAAATAGTTAATTCTAAGAAAATGATCTTGACTTATTATGAAATAAAAGAAAATTTCTTCCAGAATATTTTTTAAAATTTAATATATATAGACAATCAATATGATTTGCAATGCTATTATAATAATGAATAGTTAAATTTTATTGATTCAAATGTATTTAAAATTATAACTCATTGTGTCAATACCAAGAAATTACATCAGATTAATATGAAATCACATAAAAATAATCACCATTTAACTTGTGATATTTATGTGTTGACATCATGTAATTCTGATGTATTATGTGCTAAAAATGATTGAAAAAATAAAAGTATAGAAAACAATGATTAAAAATAGGTCATATTAAACTAATCTTCTAGAAACACTAAAATAACCATTAATTTATATATAATTTCCCACTTTAGTAGAATGACATATTGTTCCTTGCTATAAATTTTAAAGTAATGAAACATGCATCAATTATTTAAAACCAAGTAAATAGACTCATATTTTAATGAAATCTTATGAAAATGATAAATTATTGATTAAAGGAAAATATAAAGAGAACAAAAGTTTACCTATCGCTTGATTTTGTCATGATCATGGAAAAACTAGTTTAATTAACTATGAAAGTCATAGAAAACATGCATTTAACTTTGTTATCAGAAAAAAATTTCTGATTTAGTGTGAATCCTTTAAAAATTAGTTAGTTTGTGGTGCATCCACTATAATTGGAAAAAATAACTTCCAATTCATTCAATCATCTTAAGGAATGGACCATTAAAAATAATTATGTTTCTTACTACACTAAAAACTAATGCTTCCCATAGGAAGTGATATGTTCATTATGTACATTTCCAATCAACTCTACATCCTATTAAATATACAACTGAATGGATCTTATGAAAAAAATAAGATACAAAATAATATAAGTATCCAATTTATAACAAAATCATACCATATATTCTTAATTTTAAATTTTTATGAAAGCATTAATGGATTTCAACCCTCACCCTAATATGTCTTTATCCCGTTAGTTATGATAACACCCCCATGTGGCATAACCAATAACAATCATAGAATATGGATTCATCTACATATATCCTATTGGGATAAAAATCCTTAACATCCTTCCCTTTAATTAGAAAAATTTATATCCCCCATGAACTCATACTTGAGTTCACTAAGAACACATCTTCGACCACCACAAACAGACCTACATTCTATAGGAATATTAGCTGAAAACACACTTCAGCTTAACATAAAAAAATATAATGTGTATTGTGATTCTTATAAACATTCATCTATAATATATCATATTTAAAATTCACTAAAAATCATCCTCTTAGAGTAGTGTTGGTTGTCACATCATCATTACTGTAAACAAGAATCAACAATGACTTCAAATCTGATAGGAGCAGTGTAGTTCTTTAAAAATTCATCACCATTCAACTTAATATTATTTTTTATTAATTATGATGAATTAAATAAAAATTCAATTAAAAACATAAAAAATAAATATATTATTATAATAAATCAACTATTAAAATACATATATAAAATAGAAAATATGATGTTTTTTAATCATATATTAGATGATGTGTCTTTAGTAGTCATGATTCTCTGGGAACCACTTCCCTATGAAATGAACTTCGAATATCTGAAAATGAAAATTTATAAAATTATTCTTCATGTTTATTTCTTTTCAATATTCACTGTTAACTAGAATATTAACTATTACCATAAAATAATATAATTAAATTAAATATATGTTATTTTAAAAATACCAACCATAATGACAACAAATAGATCATCTATCATGGTGATCATTTATATGTTAGGAAAGAGAATGTGAACATAAGGAACAAAAGTTTAAATGGAAATAAATATAATGTTATCTAAAAAATATATTCGATAATGAAAATGATTTGAGATGGAAGGGAAAAATAAAAAAAATAAAGAAGACGTAGAATAAAACTAAAATATAATATACATATACATATGTTTAAAATGTACTAAGTAAAAAATACAATTTCCAAATCCAATGTATGAGAAAGATAAGCTGATGTAGCGAATTTAGGAAACAATAAGTGAAATGATTTCATAAGGATTTTTATGATATTTATGAGTCTTTAAAACATGGATCAACGTGTTGGTTTTTCATTTAGTAGTAGGAATTAAAAATATAAAATCATACTTCCAATCATGTCTATTAATCTCGACATTATATTCTTGTATAGCTAGTTTACATAGATCACAAATTACTTTAAGATATTTTATTAAATATTCTATCTCTTTCAAATGTCTTATACATGTGTTTGAATCTTTGAAAAGTTATTTTTATTTTTAATATATATATATATATATAATGGTTAAAAAATACATTGAATCATACTATGAAATATATGAATTAGATTTGAACATGGTTGATTACAATAGATCAAAAATAATTTGATGAGCCATTTTTATACGATTTTTTGAAAATCCAAACAGAGTTACCTAGTTTTGACCACTTTTATGTGAGACATATGAATGTGAAGTCCAATTAAAACTCTCAATCATTTAGTGAAATTCATGTTTCAAATTGATTTGTTGTTGGTTTATAAAAATTATAAATATCTTTAATATCATTATCATTTGTTATCACAGAACTACATGCTTGTTTTCTTAGTTTTGACCAATAAATGGGTGATTATGCATTTACAAATAATATTTAACATATTTAAAAGATAGTTTCAATAAAACCAATAAATAATTGATTAAGATTGTTGTGTATCTGATTTATACAAATGAAAGTGACTCAGAGATTTGTTTAATGATTATACATATCAATTTGACTTTTCGTGCTTGATTTCCCATCAAGAAAAAAATATATACCAATTTAATAAAATTATCTATAAGATATAAATTTTTTCATAATTATATATATTTACATGAGATTGAATAATGGTTGATTCCTACTAATCCCAAATCATTTGAAGTTAACTCTGTTATCTTTCCAGATAAATCAAAAATCATTTTCTCATTTTCACACCATTTAGAGACTTATCAAATTAATAAAAATGTGAAGTCAAAATAATATATTCAATCCTACCAATAAATTATGATATTATATTGACGTGTCATTGCTTTTTATAGAAAATAAATGAATGCAATATTACTTCCCAATGTTTTCACACCAATCCGTGCCCATTTTATTGGTTATGAAACATTCATGGGTAATTTTTCCTTTATTAAATTTTATTGACAATATTAATTCATATTTTCTATCATACCAATTAAAAAATTGGATCTAGATTTAGGTCTATATATTTCAATATGAATTTGATGTCATATAATAAAAAAATGTTCCCATGATTTGTGATATGCCATTATAATCAAAATGTAATGGTAAAATTGTGTTATGTATAATAATGAGCAATTTGGTAATCACATAAACTTGTGGTCCACTAAAATATATGATGTATGATTTGATGCTCATTTTCCAATGTTTTCATTTGAAAAATAATAATTTTGGTTTTTAATCGTTTATGTAAATATTCACTTCAATTCCAATTTGAAAGGATAATGAAATTTTTATTATACTGTTCATGTTCTATGTCAATGAAATGTGGTTATATAATGAAAATAAAAAATTACATAAATATAATTTTATATGTTTTCATAAAAATACATGATCATATTATATTTTTAGAACAATAAAAAATATAGACACCTTTTCATTAAGATCATTAATGTAAAAGGTATAACATTATAAAATAAGAAGACACTCATTTTAAATTGAAAATATAAAATTAATGCTACTAAAAATATTCAGATTTTGAGTTATATATTTTTTTTCAAAAGTAGTGATTTTTCCAAATTCATTCAAAAAATTGTTGTAATAACATCATACTAATTTAATATTCAGATTCATTAGTCTTAGTTATAACTCTCTAATCCATTATTCATCATATGATATCTATTTATGAATAACTCTTAGGAATAAATTTGGATCCGTATGATTTAAAAATTCCAAAATAAATGATATGATTATATATATTCATAATTTCACATTTAAAGTGTTAGATCAAATAAAATCACCACACCCATCAATGGTCCTCTAACATTCTTCCATCCTCCCAAGAAGTTGATGACCTGATAATTATGATAACACACCCATGTGTTCCATCTAGTATAGTTCAATGAAGGTTTATTCATCTACCTGGGTCCTATTAAGATCAATTTCCCCACCATCCAACCCTGATATACGCTGTTAAAATAATAACATAAAAAACACAGTTTAGGAATATATAACAAATATATAATGTTTAGTGTGATGCATTAACACCAAGATCTAG
Organism: Viscum album; assembly: GCA_963277665.1. Taxonomy (NCBI): domain Eukaryota; kingdom Viridiplantae; phylum Streptophyta; class Magnoliopsida; order Santalales; family Viscaceae; genus Viscum; species Viscum album. The sequence goes on from OY728160.1 coordinate 1,551,973,948, forward strand.
AAGAAAATATTTTGGAAAACGAATAATAATTCCCCTCTAAAAGAGGTGCTGGCAATACCTCTATCAACATTATAACTATGAATCAATCATGTCACTATTAGTGAAAGAGGGAAGAGTAAAATAATGTTAAAAATAGAAATTTATAGGTTTATTAATCATATATCATATTAATCATATTTTCCTTCAATTGTTCTTTATGAACAATCTCTCTAAAAGGTCCGAAACAAAATATTTATATATTTCTTTACATGGAAAATATTTAATATGAAATACAACCCTAATGATATTAGTTATGATATCTCATTTATAATATATTATTATTTCTCATTCAAAATACACTATTCATTATATTTTTAATCATGAAATTAAATTATCTTTTTTAATTGAAATAACCATGATTTAAAAATAACCATAATTACTAAAATCCACTATTATATATAGGTGATAATTTTCATATCATGATGTATAAAATGAGGATAATAATGAATAAAAAAATAAATGGGAAAAAATATAATCATTATAAATTGAAAGGTATTAAAATTGAAATGGACAAGGTGGTATAGTTAGAAGAAACTATACTATATATAAAATATTATACATGTTATAAGGGATAATGTGAATAAAAAATGAAGTGTTTAAAAAATTAAAAATTTATAAATAAATAAATATATATATATATATATTCTAAAGCTACAGTTATAGATGTTGCAATGAAAATTAAGGTATCAATGAATACGATCAACCGGATAGGGAAGATTAATTATAAAAATAAACAATAACAAAATTTGACGAATTAACCTAAGAAAAATATTCCATCAGCATTAGCTAAAGAATAAGAAAGAACATAATAAAAAATTCGAATTTAGATGTAGAAGAAAAATTTATATAATAATCTTATATCATAAATCTAAATACTATGAATCAATCATAGATGATGATAAAAAGTAATATATAAAAGTTATAATCAAATATGACTATTGGGATACATGTGGAAGAATAAATGAAAAAAAATAAAAAATATAAATACATTAAGTTGGTGATATAATATAGTAGATAAAAACAAATATAAGAAAAAGAAAAAAATGAAAAAAATACGAAGGTAGAATAAAAAAATATATGTAGATAAAAATGCATTAGGCATAATAAAATGTCAAATGTAGAATATTAATATGATGTATAAATAAAAAATAGAAGAATTATTTGATATAAATGTAAATAGAGAACTCGAATTAATGTTTAAAATAAACACCCATAATCTTAATGTGTAATTTTCCAATGCAGCACTGAATGATTAAATAGTTGGTGAAGAATAATCTTAAATAAAAAATTATCGAGAAAAGAAAATGATAATTGTGAGTGGTAAAGATAATTTATTGTATCTATAAAAATATTTCTTTTAAAAAAGTATGTAAAATAGTAACAGGTATAATAATACGTTGAACTAAGGTAAATAGAAGAAAATAATAAGAATTATAATTTGGAGTAAATGAAAAATCTAGAAGACTCAAAATAAGAATAAAAAATAATAACTAGAAGAAATTGTTGATGAAGAAACAAAAAATTAATCTGACAAAAAATAAAAAAAATGATAAAATAAATTTTATGAAAATATAAAAAAAACTATAAATTAATGAAAAGGATATAAGTCAAAAACCAAAATCATGGAGTAGAATAAGTATGAAGTAAAAATGAAAAATTATTATGCAATAAAATGAAACATTAAAATTCAATGGTATATTTTTCATTTATCGGATGAAAAAAACATAAATTGAACCATATGTAGAAGGGGATGAAGAACCATGGAGAATATGAACAAGGTAGGAAAATATTCAAATGAATTAGAAATATAACTAAAATAATATTGAAATGATAAGGGAAAAAGAATTTAATAACATAGAATCAAATATATAAGAAAAATAAAAAGGTGTAAAATAAAAAATAAAAATTTTAGAATCTCCAAGTGAGTATCTAGAAATGGATGTATAATTATATGTAAAATAAAAAATACTTGAAACAAAATTATTATAATAGAAAATATGTTGAATTTCTAGAAATGAGGGTAAATTAAATAAAAATTAAAATTAAAACAAAAATAATGATTCTAAAAGAAGAAAATGTAAGAATTCAAAAGTAGTAGTTGAATTTTTTTAATAAACTATAGTCATAAAATGATTGGATTTTTATTCATAGAAATATCAAATGAATAAAAATAAGCAGAAAATTGATTTTTCTGGATTTAAAATTTGAAAAATTCGCATCGATGTGTCAAAAAATAGAACAACAGGTCCTAATGTAGAATATATTAAAATGAATGTCAAGATATTTTTGAAATTTAATAATATATAGAGAATAATTACATTATTCAGTGATCTCTAAATAAAGGATATTTTTTTAAAATGAAATTGAAAAATGTACCAAAAGGATAATGGTGGCTCACAATGCTCTAAAACATAAACATGAATAAAAATAAAAATAAAAATAATATATAATTTAATTAATTATTAATTATAAAATTTTAAAAAAATAGTATCCCAAAATAAATATAATAATAAATATATATTATAATCAATCTTAATAACCCACATTCTTAGTAAGAATCTTATTTTAGATGACTTGTTAGTCCTACGTGAGGTAATTTGAAAAAGATGAATATAGTCATCAAACCTAACAAAAATCTTCGTGTTGTTAATGATTTTTTGTTAGTTATTGACATATAAAAATTGACAACATGTTAGTCTGATATATAATGTGGTCAAAATGAAAATAAATTAGTTTCATTTATTTAATGTCATTAAAATTGAGTTTTAAAGTGTCAATATGTTGCAAAAGAACTCATATTATCATGGAATCATTGAATTATTAACTCCATTTAATTTGTGATATTCTAACATAGATCACAAATGAATTTGATATACGGGTTTCCTATAATTACTAGAAGAACATCTTTATATATTATCACGAAAAAATATATTTAAATCGAAAAAACAAAGACAAAACATTCTTGAATAACCATGAAATCCTCAGAATATTAATCTTGAATTTTTTTTGAAATTTTAAAATAGATGGATTTTCAGTATTATAGGAATTGAACTAATAATAACCAAAATATTTTTTCCATGAATTAGAATGGTTTTATAATGTGTTTCAAAGGGTTTATACATTTATAACATCCAGAGAATATCATGAGATCTCAAAAAAATAAATTTGGTTAAATGTTTTATATATATAGATAAAATATCTATTATTAAATATTTTAGTTCTATTTGAATGTCTAAAATTTTATTTTTTTGATTTTAAATTTGTAAACATATCATAATATGGTCAAAAACATTCAAATGACATTAAATTAACATGGTTTTTAGAAAAATATTTTATCAACTAATTTTCCGAATAAAAAAATTGTTTCATAAATCTAATATGTGGTAAACTTAGAATTATGAAAGTTATATTTTTAATGATTTAATTTATATATAAAAAATTCCCTCATTGGATCAAATCCTATTAAACATTCTCAGATTATTATAAAATCAAAATAATATGACCACTAATTACCTTTGATTATTTTAGAAATCATAGTAATATTTACTAAATTTAACATTTTATACAATGAAATAGATCTTATATGAGTCATACATGAAGATTAATTTTATTATGTATTGAATCTATATAATAAAAATTATTTATTATTTATTAAAAAATGAAAAAATATTTAAAGGTTTAAATCCTAGAAATTTTCATTATCTTTTAAGGAGAATAAAATGATCTTGGATTAATTTTTGACAAAACACTGAAAATAAATCTGATGTTCTTGGTGTTCAAAATGAAAATAAAATGATTGAAAATTATTTAAAAACATGTTAAAATTAGTAAAAACCTAGAAAATGACTCTGAACTATTGTAAAATATAGATAAAACATTCCTTAATTTGTAACATATAAAAATATATCTCACCTTTTTCTGAAGTTCTTTTTCCCAAAATAAAAAAATATAATGAAATTATCTTTCCACACAAAGATTATAGGTAAAAATATATGAATATTCCGTCATGTCACCTGAATACACTCTTAAATAAGAAATATTTTAGTATATTTTTAGAATAGTCGGAAAAAATTTTATTTGGAGAAAGGCCTTCCATATCTACCATAATGATATTCCCCTTAGTAATCTTCAAAAACAAACCCTACTTAAAACCATTCATCATATCCTAGTGAAAAGAAACATATTAAAGGGTGATATCAGAATCATAATAAGTATAATAATGTGAGATACATAAATATAACATGATAGTAAGTCTATTAGAACATGAGCATAACAATTGAAAACCATACCGTCAATATCAAAAATCATGCTTTACTCAAATCATAATTAATGGCAGTTCATAAGGAATAAATAATAAAAGAATAAAAGAATATGAGACATTAAATTATAGCAACTACATTAGAAATATAATTCTTGCATATGAATAAGTAGAGAAAATCATTTCCATATAAGACAAGGATCACATAAAAGTATATCCTATTGGAATGTGTTCACTCTAGAAACCTTCATATTTGTCAAGGTTCACTCCCAAGATCATCATCGTAGAAATACAACAATACGGAATCGTATTTACACCCAATTCTCTATTTTTATATATTGAAATATAAATAATTACTCAATTCATTGGAGGGGGATATAGGTGTCCCTCATCATATAGTGAAACTAATACATATTTCTTGCAAAAGATTATATAACATAGACCATATGATAACCTATGAAAGGAGTTTTTTCATTAAAATAAATCTATAATAAACATAGAACATTCATATATGGAATAAAAATTTTGTCCATGGATCTTATACCTTTTGAGAAATAGGTGACATTAATATATGTCATCTTAGATAGAAAATTATTTTGAGGGAACATTTAAAAGATTTCATAAGGAAAATATTTTTAGCAATTTTAAAAATCCTCTTTAAAAAATATTACAGTATCAATTTTTGTTTTATTAAAAACAACCTTGAATGATTATAAATGAATCATCGAATAAATTATTTTCCATGGAGATAGAGAATTCCATTCATGTTGTATTAATTTAAATGAAATTTTTTATCACATATTCTATAAAACCCAAAAGAGAACTATCTAAAAAACACAATGAAGGATACATCAACTAAAATTATTAACATTAAAACATGGATAAAATGAAATCAATAAATCATTTGGATGTTGTTAATTTTTTTACAAAAACCTATTGAGAAAACAAGGATTTCAATGAAATACAGGTTTTTGACTGAGGTGACAAGTATATATGACTTCTCATAAAAAATTAATTTTAACTCTTGGGTTTATAAAGATAGGGAAATAAATTAAAAAAAATATATTCTTAGGAATTTAAAATAGCGGAATAATATGAATTATCTCCATGGTATATGGATCAACCATTTTTATCATAAAAAACATAATCATAATCAGTCATCAGAATGATGAGATTGGAAAATTTACCACATTGGAATCATTTATTCAAAATCCCCATGATACTGAGATCATATAATGGATATTTAAATAAATATAATATTCTGGAAGATAATAATAAAATATATTCATGTGTAGTATATACACCATAAAAATGAAATTGGTGGAAAATATTGCATGTGTCTCACAAAAATAAAAAGTGAGATGAAAATTCCATTCTATAAATCATGACTTCCATCATACAAGTTAGAACCTACTATTTAATGAATATTATTTTAGTATACATTTAATACATAACCATACAAATATGCATTATACCATATATTTTTATGTTATGAACTATTATTACCAATTATTTTCCAATTCCATGTTAAAGACACATGTCGGGCAGGAAATAAATTTATTTTGTGCATGTTTTGGTTTATTATTTTTTGTCCTTATTAAAATGATAAATCATAATAAATATTCATATTTTTAAACATGGTATAAAAAATATATATATTCAGTACATATTTATTTTTTTAGTCCGTAAAATTTATAGATACAAAATGAAATACATTGTTCATTAACACAGTAGGTCTTAAGTACATGTGAACATTAATTCCATTTTCATTAAAGATTGATATAGTTAAATTTATATAGTTTTTTTCATTAAAATACTATTTTCATCATTTATATATCAAATATATTAGTTTAACCAGTCCTTATTATTTTCAATATAACGAGTGAAGGAATCACATCGCTTTGAGAGGCTGTTGTCCATCATACACACATGTTACATTATCATATCCCCATGAAATAGAATGTAATATGGAATATATGATACAATGATATCAAGATAATAATAATATAATAATTATAATATATAAATAATAAATCCATCATTATGACCAACTGTGATAGGTGGTAATGGAAAAATGTATGACATAAGTTCACGAGGTGGTAGTCCTCCAAACACAAAAATGCTGATTTAATAATCCTTTTAATGGGATAAGATATTTTGTAGTTCATGAATCGAAAAAATATATATATGAGGATGATTCAAAATTTATCATATTAGAATTATTTTATAACAATTTTCGATGGTGATAAATGAAATATTACAAAAAAACCCATGTTTATAATTTACATATTTTTCGAATAAAAAACATTTTTCACCAAAAGGATTCTGAGATGGATTTATGAAAAAAATAATGAATTTAAAATTAGTAGAGTTATTACAGTAATTTATTTGTACAATTATTTTATGATAAAATGTGGTTATTAGGTTTGATGAGGAGAAAAGATGAGGTGGCCCTTTAAAAGTGAGGTGAGTATCACATTTGTGATTTTTGAAAACAAAATGTGACACCAGAGTTTTTCAATTACCAAAAAGAACATAAATTTATAAAATTAAAACCTATGACATTATAAGGTTTAATTATTTCTCCAAAATATATTTTATTGAAGCTTATTTTTCATTTAAAACCTTTTATTTTTAGGTAAACCCCATGTAAAATAATTTTTACCGGAACCGTGGTATATATTTTTTACTGTATTACAATTTATTTTAGTAAAAAATTATGTTGAATAGATTATAAAATATTAATTATTTTTATTTCAAATATAGAGTCCATTTTGAAAAATTCAATTCATAAAAGTGGGAAATTTTAATTATAAATTAATCCCATAAACACAACAATATACGGAGTTTTCAAAAAAGAGAATGACCAAAAGTGTAAAAAGATTTTATATAAATAATATAATGGTAGAATGATTAAAACAACCTAAATAGTAATAATATATATATAATTGGTATAATTTTACTTGAAAAAATTTAAAAAAAATTGAATTAGCAATTCATTAAATGAAAAGGTAGGTTTTATAAAAACCTTTATTTTTAGCCATTAATAAAAAAGTAACCATCGTATAAAATCCTCAAAATTTACCTAATAAAAAAACTTATATGATAATTTCAAAAAAAAATTATTTTATAAAATTAATTGAATAAAAATTTTTATATTAGTTTTATTATTGTTCTTAAAAATTAAGAAAGTACTATTCTTTGGAAAAAAAGTATTTTAGATACATAAAAATACATTTTATGAAACTATGTACCTTTTATCAATAATTTTTATTTATATAAAAAAATAGATAATATTTACAAACTAATTATTACTATTCATATTATTGTATTTAATGGATATGTTATAACTATTACATTCAAATAATAATAATAATAATAAAAACAATACATTGTGCATTGTTAAAATTTAGTGTTTCATATTACCAAATCTTAATGAAATTATTCATATAACACAAGATATCAATGAAAATCATTACTATGTGAACCAATATCAATAAAAAAAATATTTTCCTTTAAAAAATCATAAAAAACATATTTTATTACATTCTACTCCCTTAAAATGAATTTTTATCTTGAAATTCATAAATCTGATAAAAATAAATGATGTAGTTTTGTCTCATCATATCCTCATATTCCCATGAATATTCTTCTAGATAGTTATATTTCCATACACCATTGATCGACTAAGTGGAATTAGTTTAGAAAACATTCCCGGTATGATCCAGAATATCAACTAGTTGTTCCTCATAAGAATGTTCTCTCTCTAGTTGTATGACCTCTATGATCAGAACTTGTGAAGGGTCATGTATATACATTCTTAGAATAGATACATTGAACACATCATGGACAAGATATTGGATTGGTGGTTGCACCAATAGATGCGATACCATTTTAATATTATCATGAACAAACAATGGAATGATATAACAATGTTTAAATTATCCATTAATTCAAAATCATATTAACTTCTTCAAAAGAAAAATTCATTGAACCTCCATTCCCCCAATATTAAATTATTGATCATGTTTGTGATTATCATTAAAACTTTTATTTCAACTCGGAGCTTCCTTTATGTGTTTTTGAAAAGTTATGACATTTGGCACCATTTGTTATATTATTTCATGTACTTATATATTTATTTATCAAATGTTATTTTAGAATGATATATATGTACACCTCATTCTATAGAGATATTCATAGGGAGAAATATGAATGTTTCATTGAAATATATTAAAGTATGAAAACATAATTAGAGACGATGTTGATCCCAACTACCCTTGAAATCAAGAGAACAAGATATCAATATGTCATAGAGGGTTTCCATTTTCATCTTACATTGACAATATATATTTTGGTGATACACAGTGTTAAAACGCAATTATGTATCAAGATCATACTCATGACTTATCTTGAAATTTAAAGTAAAACTCAGATACCCATAATATATTATTGAATTTTTTCATTATGAAACCTTACCACTTCCATAATGTATATCCTAGAAAAATGATCAAGACAAAGATATTCTCTGATAGTTATAAATCCTGAAGAGTTATTAATGAAATCAACCAGTACCCATATAATAATATACCATTTTGAAATTATGGAGATTCAAATAAAAAAATAAAATTTTAAATTTTATGAATGACATTATGGTATGGGTAATGGATGTAACAACCCATTAGAAAATAGTTTATCTACCTTAACATGAGGTCATACCAAGCACTAAGATACAAAATCTGTGATACCTCTCTTTAGGCAATCCCTCCAGAAATAATATTTCATATCTCTATATATATTCATATAAGAAGGATGAATATATAATGTAAAACTATTATCATCCTATAAAAACTCATTCATTAAATATTTTATGTATTGAACATGTAGGTTTCAGATCCTTATCATTCTATCATTATTAATGATAAACTCGAGAACATTAACAATCATCTTTTTTGGCTCTGCATCTTCCAATTATATCAAATTAGTCTTCAAATTGATATATTATTTAAAATTTAATATTGATATATATGATATCCCCCATTATTTCCTGATTTCTATATCCATAATTTTCAAATCTAGAAGTATTGGATCTTTTTTGTTCCTCATCGTGGATAATCTTGCATGATAATTTCGACTCAAAGTGTCAGATGACTAGTTCCCATTCTGAGGGTGGTAATGTATTGATTAGTAATACTAATTAATCAACTATCAAAAACAACTATGATGCACATTAAACTCCTTATTTATTAATATATACAGTAACACGTTATGGTCATTATATATATCACACATTTCTCCATAAATATTATGCCTCTATATCATTAAAGATAAAATTACCGTACCTATATCCAAATCATGTGATGGGTAATTTTTCTCAAGAATCATCAATTACAAGGACACATTGGGTATAACCATATCATTATAATAAATTAGACATACCACTCCCATATTGGATTCACCACTATAGGTTAAAATTTTTTTCTTCACTACAGGGTAATGTAACCACATATTCTTTCACTAATATTCTATTTAGCTCCATGAAATTTTCATCACACACATTTTTACAATGGAACATGTCTCCCTTCTGAGTTAACATGATGAGTGGATTAGATATTCGTGATAAATTCTCCATTAACTATAGATAATATCCACCTATACAGTATAAATCATTCGTAGTAGTCTTAGTGGGTGTGGGATAACATTAAATGGACTCTCTAATTTATGGATATATAGATATAATACCACATGATAATATATGACACAATAAAATGAACTATTTTACAGAATAAAAAGTTAGATTATGTGAATTTATCATATATTTTCACCTTAGTTAGGGTCTTTATGAAAATTCTCATATGATATTCATTATCTTCCAATCAATTCGAATACATAATAATATCATTCATAAGGACTACTATGAACTGATCTAGATAATATATAAAGACTCTATTCAATAAATCCATGAAGATAGAAAGGGGATTTAAATGACTGAATTTCATCACTATATATTCATAGTGTCCATATATTTTAAAGGATTCTATATTGGGTATATCATCTCAATTGTCCCTAAAATTTTCATTTCAAGAATGAAGGTCATTAATGGAAATATATTGAGCTCTACACAGTTGATTAAATACATCATAAATATAGGGTAGAGGATACCTGTTCATTATTGCGATCTTGTTTAGATCATGATAATCCAAGCTATGTCGAATCAATTCATCTTCTTTTTAATAAATTGAAATAGTTAACACAATGGTGACACACATGGATGAAGGAATCCCTTTTCAAGGTTTTCGTTATGTTTCTTTTTCAATTCCTAAAACCCAATCCACACCATTCTATATGGATTAATTAAATTTTTTGAGGCACAAATAATATTTTATATTGAAAGCAAAACTTCACAATTTCTATGAATACTAAAAAATGTTATGTAAATACATTATTATATTCCCACAAAATAATCATATCATTGGTGTCGTTTTCCCCCAAAAAATATTGGATAAACACCACTTATAAATGGGAATAATGACTCATAAAATGGATGAGAAATCCGTATGATGTTTTACATATTTCCAAAATTATTGGTGATCAAAATATGGATTGGAATATAAATTGTGGCATCCCTTCCTCCAAAAATGATATGATATTTATGAACAATCAATCCATAATATTACATTAAATTCAAAAAGGGGAAGAATGATGAGAATAATAGGAATCACATTCACAAAAATGTGAACTACAGATGAATTATGTTCTTAAGATGAAATCATCATACCAATGGGGGTTTTCACCACTATATCTATATTAATTATTTTGAGTTAAATATTGATTCTCTTATAAAATTATTCATATATAAAAGAATGGGTAAATCTATATTAAACTAAAAAAAATTACTTTTTGAGTTGATTTTACGTACAACTTCCACTACTTCATTATAAAACCCATCATCATAAAAAGTGATAGCATGAGATTTACCAATATAACTCATATTAAAAGGATTATATCCTCTATATTCATCATTAATCTTGAGGTTTTATCATTAATTAAAATATTTCCCATACACCATTCATTTGAAACACATGAGTATGAGTGATTCATTATTTGTATCAATACCTTTATATTCATCATTAGCTTACTTATTCCCATTACTTCAGAATTCAGTTTCTTGATGATTATCCCATTTTTACATAAAAAATTTACATATCCCATTTTTATAATTTCTTCTATATTTCTTCCCACCCAATGAGAATAATGCAAATACCATTTTATTCAGCATTGTTTATTAGATATTTATTTTTAATTCTATTTTACCTTCTTATCAAAAACATGATATATGTAAATAACACTAATATCAATTTACACCTTGACGGAACATTGAATGATTTTTTACAAGATAATAAAGTCCCTTATGTATATCTCTATTTAGAGAAATTTTTTAACCCACTCAATAATTGATTAATTCTACATTTAAGATAAATGATAATAAAAAAGTGTATGTAGCCTATCTTGTATAATATTCGTCATTGTGGCCCAAAAATTCTTCATAAATTTTCATTTTCACAGGGAAATACTTCACCATCATCCCTTAAATAATATGAAGAATGTAAATATTGAAAAATAAGTACTAGAAATTTTTCAAACCCATGGAGTCTATATAATCATGATCATTATATTAATAATTATATTCCACCATTAATATGATTCACCATCCAAATGGTACACAACCAAAAATACTTTTCTCATTTTCTAAACACTAAAGAATGTAATATATTTTTTAGTGGTACTAAATCATTTCTCAAAAACTAATGGATCAGAATACCAAGGGTGTAATTGTCGATGTTACCTCATAAGGGACACAACATAATTTTTTCCCCTCCATTACATATTATGAATTCTATAATTATTCCTTACTTGAGAATGTTGTATGAGAAATTTATTCTGATTATATATTCCTGTTCAAATTACATTTAATTTCTATGGAGAAAATTATTTTCAATTTAAATAACCTTCATCATTAACATGAATAATTTGAGTTTCAACCTTCATCTAAAACCAAAATGAATAGTGTGATATGTCTAACCATATCTTAAAACCATATATTCATGAAAAATCATTTAGGAGATCTAAAAAAGTAGTTTTTTTAAATGTACAAAAACATATTATTAACATATGTCATCATTAATCATAATCTATTCAAATCCATCATGATGGTTCATAATGAAAATATGATTAACCAATGAATACTCCCCAGGAGTGTAAAAAAGGTACACATTAAATCCCATTATGATGTACCATATAACGCTCAAGTTATGCCAAACAAGCCTTTTTAGGTTAATTACCCTATGGTACCTCTATACAGGAACAATTTCAACTTGTAATATCTATGTAGGGATTTATTTATAGCAATACAAATTCTATTATTTAATATAACATATGATAATTTCCTATACTTATTAATATCATAAGGGTTTTCACTAACATTGTCTCATACTAGTTTCCAAACATTTAACTATACATATCATATGATAAGAACTTTGCTGACCCAATGTCATCATAAATATATAATAAATTTTTATATATGAATATTCATTTCATAACCTGTCCTTCGGGGCCAATTTCATGACTACAGAAAGCATGCCTTCCATAGGCCAGGGGTTAGAGACTAGCACCAAAAAGTCGTATCCTTAAAACGGGAAGGAATTTCCTTTAATCCAATACAAACACACAAACCAAGAACATAAAAAGAAGCAACCATGAAGTAAACTTCTATAGTAAATTCTGTACTGAACGTAAAAATAATGGAATACAAGCCAAAATGAAAAGTACTAGAACAAATGAAAAGTGAAAAGCGCACCTGGATCATCCACCGAGGATCCTACTAGAAGGGTAGGTATAGATCATCCCCACCACACTACTTGTCAGCTCATCTCCTACATGTATTGCCTGGTCCTAGATCCCACATGTCCTATCCCAACTACTCGTCATCTGCACAAGAAACAACAAGGAGCAGGAAAATCCTATGCATATGTTAGTATAACTAAAATCAATAGGGACCCCGAGACCCCATAAGTTCTCCCAGAATTCCACAACAGAAAACAACAAGGAATACCTCAATCAGAAACAACGAAGAAATAAACTCATCAAAAACTAGGTTTACAACTAAGTGAATTAGGAAATAATATTTTTATCCACATAGGGTTTCTATGTAGCTTATCCATGATGAGCCTCTTTAACGATGGTCCTCATCAGATCGCTACGATGTTGATCCACACCAGGTCACTAAGATGCTTATCCACATATGGTTACTATGATGCTGATCCAAACAGGGCCGCCATGATGGTGATCTTCACAAGGTCACTAAATGTTGATACACAGAGGGTTTCTAGATGCAGATCCACGCAGGATCCCTTGATGATGATCCACATAGGCTCCTTAGATGTTGATGAACACAAGGTCTCTAGATGCGGATCCACATAGTGTGTCTAGATGCTGATCTACACAGGGTCTCTAGATGTTGATCCACACAGGGTCTCTAGATGTTGATCCACACAGGGTCCCTAGATATTGATCCACATAGGATCTCTAGTACATAGTTAAGGATTATTAGTCGTATATAGAGATCATCTCACTTTGGAGTTTCTAATACCGACCCCAATTGGTCACTCTTCTTCTTCATCTCATATCTAGCCACTGGATTCCTACTCATAAGATGCTTGACTCTGGGCGAACTGCTTCTCAATCCATTGTCGAATTTCGACCAGTACGAAGTCTCACAAAAAGTATACCAAAGGGACCGCGCCGTCATAAGGGTTACAACATTACTAATGATGCATAGTTTGGATGCCCGATCTATGAGATATGAGCAGTTTTGTAAAAAGGGACCGGTTGGATTCATGTCTTATCCAACCCAGGTCACATGTCAAACTATTTCAAAACTCATATAGAGTATCTCTAAAGTAACTCCTTGTCACAAGGTTCCTTATTCCACAAACAACGCATCGATCGAACACCCGGTCTGTTACTTACACCCCTTTCCGAGAAATGGGGGTGTACGCACCGCAGTCCAGCTCAGCTCGGTTGAGCCCACTGAAATGTGAAAAAGGAACTTCCTCCAAAAAGGGTTCCCAACACCACTAACGGCGTGTTAGTTAGACACCATATTAGTCAGTTACTAACATTTCTCTATTCAGTGAATAGTTGGGTCTGGGCCCGGTCCAACTTGGTTTGACCGGTCCAACGCAACTGTTCCCAGGGTCTACTTAACCCTTCCTAGGTTTGGCCTGTTAAGGGTCATCGCAGCTCACTAGGTCCAGCCCCATCGGGGTCAGCCCAGTTTGGTTGATGGGCACAGGGTGTTTTGGGTCCGACACAACCCGCTGGGTGGGTCCGGTCTTCTCGGCCAGCACTCATTCAGCCTGCTTCGCTAGAAGGCGGACTGTTTTATTCCGCTAGACCTGCAGTTGTGGACCTGTTTCACCCAGCCGTTGGGGCGCTACACCACCGCATTAAATGTTCCGTTGTTTGACGGACTGGGTTTCGCCAACACGGCACGGCGCGGGCCGCACCTGAACCTCATTCCACAGCCTCTAACGTCGGCGGCTATTGCGAGCGCTGCCCCTATCCCATTCCGCTAGCTTGAGAGAGCTGCCTTCGCCCTCTATGGCGCGCTGTCTTCCACCTCCCCAGCTAGATTGTCGTGGGTCTCCTCCGGCCACCACCGATATGGCACACTAGCAGTTTCTTCCGTGGTTCGCCAAACGTTCTCTGGGGTCCGTTCGTGGTGTTGTCTGCTTCTACATCTCTCCCATGCTGCCTCGGTCATATCATGAACCACAATTTCACGTTTCCATCAGTCATAGAAAATTGTCCCTGAAAAACGGCTCATTAGAAAACTAGCAGAGGTTCTAAGCTTTGTTCGTTTAGCCCGCGACCTCCGTGTTAATGTTATAGAAAGTGGGAGAGGAATTAATTCATAAAATATAAGTTCAAAATAAACCCCTACCAGGAAGAGATGTCTGCTGATGGCAATTGATAGAACCTCCTTTTTTGTTTTCATCGGTTCGTGATTTGGGGGCACTCATCCCTGCTCCCTGAAACTGGTCTCGTCTTCCTTGTGGTTGGAATTATGGTACACTACAAGATCTTTATCACTTTGTGAAGCCATTCCAACACTCCCCCAGAGCTCCATATAAATAGGAGAGGGGGGTGCGATTAATGCACATCGAATTAATGGGTTTCAAATAATTAAGGATCGATTCTAATTCAAACAGTGTTGTTACAAGAATATAGGGGATTCAATCAATTTAATGGATTCATGTGTCATTGGTCCCACCCCCACTGCTCATCAACTAGAGAAAAATAAATGAAATAAAATAACATATCATGTTATTTTATGAATCTTTCTAATATATGCAAAATTAACTTATTCACCCGACCTACTACGGTTGAAGTGAAGCATTCATTAAAATAATCCTAGCTCTACAGATTCAATAGTGTCCTCAGATTTTTTTAATTACAGCATGAGTTAAAATGATACAAATCACCACCAGCACATTTACTAAACATACATTAAAAAATGGCCAGAAATTTATTCCAAGCACAACAGGCTCAGAATTACGAGCCACCAATTTTTGCAGACTCGTAATAATTCCATATAAATAAGAAATTACCTAGAAATAATCCATCTCTTTACATTCTCACCACCTTAGGGATTTTTTTCCCAGAAAGCCACAATATAGACCAAGGAAACAAAGGGGGTACTGAGCATGGATCTGAGCCTCCTACACCAATGTTCCCTTCTGGTGGTCCTCGTAATGCCAGCGAATGCGCATTAGAGTTATCAATCATCCACGAATGACCCCCTCTTGTCGATCCTCAATCTCCATTGTAACCTCTATAAAATTCACCCAATCAACAATGTCTAAATCACCCTGGTCAATAACGTCTGATGGATCATGCATGTACATCCTCACCTGCGACATGTAGAAAACATCATGCACCTGATGCATCTGTGGTGGAAGATCTATGCGATATGGAAGCTCTCCAACTCTGCTGAAAACCTAAAATGGTCTGATGAACCTATGAGATAGCTTGTCGCCCCCACCAAAGCTCTGCAAACCTCATCGAGGTGTGACACATAGGATGAAAAGGTCTCCCTCCACGAACTCCAAAGTTTGCCAACTCCTATTTGCATAAGACTTTTGTCTACTCTATGTAGTCTTCATCTGCTCTTGGATGACATACACCTTTTCAGTGGTAGCTCGTACCAACTTTGGACCCATAAGTGCTAACACCCTCGGGTATGTCCATCATAGAGGTGATCTGCATGGGGGACCATACGAGGCCTCAAACGACGCCATACTGATAATGGAGTGATATATTTTTTTGTATATGATCTCCACCAAGGGAATGTGATCCTCCAAACTAAGGAAAAAATAAAGGACTCAAGTAAGAAGCATGTCCTCCAGTGTCTGAATAGTCCACTCTGTCTTACAATCTTTCTATGGATGAAAGGTATTGCTCAAACGTAGCTAATTCTTGAATGCCTCCTATAATCCCTCCCACAACCAGGATGTGAAACATGTGTCATATTCCAATACGATCGTCGATGGAACCCCATGAAGAAGTAAAATCTCTTGTATGTAGAGTTTTCCAAATCCCTTTAATGATCCCTACTATCATATGGGTAGGAAGTGGGACCACTTGGTGATTCGGTCAACGATCACCTAGATGGAATCATGTCCCCTAGATGTTTGAGGTATCCCGGTCATGAAATACATGGATATACCATCACATTTCAAATCCTGTACCTCAAGTGGCTATGATAAGATTTCTGGAACCTGATGCTCTACCTTCACTTGCTGACAAGTGAGAAATCGTTAAACAAACTCTTCCACTGACATCATTATCCCTGTCCACCAGTGTTGACACGGGAGTTCCTGGTACATCTTTTCCAAACCAGGATGTACCTCTAGATGAGACATATGGAACTCCCTCAACACCTCCTCCCATAGTTCCACTGAGACCATGGTTCTTCCTATTAAGAGGACGACGTGATCCCCACCTTCAGAAAATCAATCAGAAGCATGTCCTATAGAGATCTGTTCATGTTGAGCCTCACAGTAAATGTCCCCAAGATGTGCCTCCTGAACTCGCTAATGATGTGGGGGAGTGATAGTCATAGACTTGAGGTAAGAAGATCTATCCTATCCACAAAGGATATATATAATGTGGCTAGCTGCTATGTCACCCCACTCAGCAACTGTAGACCAAACCTCCTGATGAGTGCGTCTACTACCATGTTCTCCATCCTAGGAGTGTAGACTATCTCAATGTCAGATTCCTAAAGGAACAATAGAAAATGTCACTATCTCATGTTCACGTCCTTATGTGAGAAGATATACCTGAGCAACTTGTGATCAGAGTAAATAGTAAATAGTTCACCAATCAAGTAGTGTCTCCACGTCTTCAAGGTGAAGACCACTATTGCTAACTCTAGGTCATGAGTATCATAGTTCTGCTCATGCTATCTCAGCTATCATAAATCATAAGTGATCACTTCTTGCTCCTACATCAGGACACATCCATGTCTGATCCCTGACATATCACAGTATACAACATGTCCAATGCCTTCTTCTGGTATACTCAAGATTGGGGAACACTTTAGACTCTTTTTTAGCACCTGAAAACTCTGATGGAATCTCTCCCTCCACACAATGGAATGTCCCTTCTTCATCAATGCTAAAAAGGGTGCCAAAACTTTGAATAAGATAGGTACAAATCTCTGGTAGTACCCAGCCATGCCTAGTAAACTCTGAACCTTAGCCACACTCCTGGGTGGATCCCATTAAAGCACTACCTCTATCATCGCCGGATACACTAAAAGTCTAGATTCTGAGATATCATTTCCTAGAAAGCGGACCTCCTATATCCAGAACTGGCACTTCGAGTCCTTACTATAAAGCTTGTGATCTGGGAGTATATCCAAGACTATCTGTAGATGATAGGCATGCTCCTCCTCTGACACTGAGTATACCAAGATGTCATTGATGAATACCATGAAAAATCGAACTAGGAATAGATGAAAGATATTGTACATGAGTCCCATGAATTCTGATGGGGTGTTGGTCACACCAAATGGAATAACCAAGAACTAATAGTCACCATATCAACATTAGAAGGCTGCCTTATTTATATCCTAGTCTCATACCCAGAGCTGATGATAACCTGATCTAAGGTCTATGTTCAAAAATCAACGATCTCCCTTCAGCTGATCAAAGAGTTCATCAATCCTCGGACGTGGATACTTTTTTTTCATGGTCACCTGGTTTAGGAATTGATAATCCATAGAGAACCTCAAAAAACAATATGTCTTCTTGCTGAACAAAATCGTAGCTGCTCATGGACAAAAATTGGGCTTTATGAACCCCTTCCTCTACAATTCCTCCAGCTATACTCGTAACTCATGAAGCATCACGCGATCCATACGATAAACTTGTGTAGGTATCAGTGCTGTCTTTGGGTATAGTTTGATATAGAATTCTACCTTTCTATGAGGAGGTAGTCTAGGAAAATAATCAGGGAATACATCGGCATACTATTCCACCACTACAGGGTATCTCGGACACTCAACATCAACTCCTCTGAGGGTAAGGCTAAACAACTAATGTGAGATCAGTAGAACACTCCTCTAGGTATGTCTGTCATGTGCTGCAAAGGTTCCCTTATCACCAGTGAAGGAAAACCTGGTCCCATCCTCACATACACACCACACATAGTGCCTAATATAGTCAATCTGAGCATAGACCATGGATAACCAATCTATGCCCAACCGCCGCATGTGAAAAACTAGTTACTTCTATGCTAGCTTGTTCTACCTCATGAGCCTTCCACCTTTGAACCTATGTAAGAAACCAGTTTTTGTTGCGAAAGAATTTGGAATATTCTTGATGATATTCCAGAGCAGCGCCTTCAGACGGCGTGTGATTCTGGGCCCCGGTGTGGCCGGAATTGAGTTTTCAGTGTGTTCACACTGGAACCACCAAATAAATGGGATAACTCCTAAACGGTGTTCCGGATCATAGATCCGAGTATACGGATGGGTTTGGAATGGGGTGTTTACACTAGGAACGACATAAAACATGTCGACGCGGGATGTTTGGACGCCTTGCCCGCTTCTAGAATGTTAAACAGATTAAATAAATTAATTAATTCGTTTAATCTTGAAACACATGTATCTCTTAAACGGTGGCTCAGATTGAGATACCGAGGGCACCGTTGAGTTTGGATCTTGTCGTTTACCCTAGGAGGAGTGTAACTTTCACGGGCGCGACCCGTCTGTGAAAAATGCCGCCAGGGGCGTTTTCGTAATTTGGCTACTTTGGACGTTCAGCTTAATAACTTTTGAATGGGGTCTCAGATTAAAATTCTGAGATTTCCGTTGTCTTCAGAGCGTGGTTTTTGTCCTAGGGGAGGCTTAATCCCGACCCCCATCGGGAGTTCAGGTTCGGGCCGACATGCGGATGGTTAAGTGTTTTCTATTTAAACACTTAACCCACCCCTCCCTCTGTTTCTCATTCTTCTTCACATGGACAGCGGCGGGCGGTAGCTCCTCCATCCTATCCTCCTCCACTCCGGTGAGGCAGCTCCGACAAGGCAGCAGTTCGGCGATCGAAGCTCCGGGCAACGCCCACGAGGTAGGATTGTTGCGGTTTCAATTTTTATTCTCGCACCTACTTTGGGTTCAATTTTATGCATCGATTTTCTCTTAAACCATCGAACAAATCCCATGGATGTGTAGTATAAAATTTTTTATCTTCGTCTTTTCTTTTCGGAATTGAATTATGGGCTCCATGGAATCTGCAATCATCCGCTGAAGTTCGTGGGTTTTCGGGTTCCGGCAGGTTGAAGCGGCGGTGCGGCTCGACGGAGGCGGCGGCGCGCGGGTGGCTCCAGCGGTCAGCGGTACGGGGCATTGGCGGAGGAATGGGCGAGCGTAGGTCCTGGGGGCGACGGTGAGAGGCCGCGAGCGAGGGATGCACCGGGGTGCCACGGAGGAGGCCGGCGCGCCGGTCGCGTTCAACGGAGGAGGAAGGACCCGCGCCGCACGAGTCTTCCTCAGGTCAACGAGGACTGGCTTCGGCCGGTCTGTTTCGGAGAAGGCAAGGACCAGCTTGAGGGGGGTCCTACGTTGCAACAGGAGACCGGCCATTTGGCCGGCTGGTTGAGGAGGGCCGGACCCGCTTGGGTCTGGCGGTTTGAGGCGCGCCACGGCCAGCGGGCCGACGGCTCGTACTGGGCCGACCGGGGTGGACCGGCCCGGATAGCCCCCCTTGCATTCGGGGGGCCGTAACTCTTAAATGACGCGTTCAATTGAAGCGCCGTCTACAGCTGGGAGACCGTGTTGATGAGGCGGTCCCTTTAATGTGGGTCTAGGGGTTTTTTGGATATGCACTCGAAGGCGGGTGACGTGAGAGTTTTAATTTAATGATATTAATTTATTATTAATGTTGCGACGGATGTGGCTCGCGAACCATATGTCCGTTTGAAGCGCCGTCGGAGGGGCTGTGGACCTAAGGCTGATATGGTCCTTCCAATGTGGTTCGAAACCTTTGCGGGTTGGTTTCGTTGCTCTGCGGCATGAAACACAATGTGAATAATTAATTAATTAATTAATTAATTAATTATTCTTGTGACGGACCTAACTCCCGCTAGGGATGTCCGATTGACGGGACGTCAGTGGAAGCATGATCCCAGTCCTCGTGTGGACTTTTTGAGGAGCATTCCAAAGCGTTTGGGTTAGAGACAAGGTGTGGGACCCATGGGGCATAGTTCGCATGTATTACGGTGAAACGCTAATTTTTCACCCGACATCCGTTTGGGGTGTTTGAACATTCGATTTTGGGTGTTTTTACAAGGGAATTGCATTGGTGAAATCCGCTCGCTCTAATTCGGCATGATGGTGCGGGCCCCGTGAGGGCCGTTTCGGGACTTGACGGTGATTTCCAGCTATATCACCGGGTGTCCGTCTTGGACAAGTGAATAGTACATTTCGTGTAGTTTTTTGAGGGGATCACAATGGTGCGATCTGTTCATTGAGTTTCGGGACCGGGATGTGGGTCCCATGAAGCACCGCTCGTGTGCGGTGCACCGAAATGCATCTTTTTCTCCGGATATCCGTTGCGCTCAAGTGAGCAGCCTTTTTGACGTGTTTTCCTGAGGGGATCGCAATGGTTTAATGCACCCTGCTATTTTCGGGGCCGAGGCTCAGGATCATGGGACGTCGTTCAGGCGTGAGGCGGTGTTGGTGACTTATCCATCGGATACCCATTGGAGGCGAGTAAGTAGTCGATATCACGTGTTTTTCCGCGAGGGTTACAATGGTGCGATCCGTTTGGTTGCACAGAGCCTCTTGTGTGAACCTATTAAATGTGGTATAAAAAGTGCTCTGGTGGTGGTTCGTCCTACCATGTTTGTAGCGGACCCTTGGCGTGTGATCGCACACTCATGGGAGAGTGATGTAAATGGTTCACAAGTTGTGGTTGGCCATGCCTGGGACTTTGAGGTGGAGTTGTTACGTCACGCCTTCGCGTTGACTCTGGGTGTCGTGTGCACGATAGCCTTTGGGATGGAACGTGGTATACTCTGGGAGTATACGAGAACGCTTGGAGGTACATGCGGTTGTTTGTACCGAAGAATGTTTGTGCGCTCGGTTGGGGTTGACTTGGGGCCACAGATTGTGTGGGCCCCACATGCATTCCATGTTCTACTTTACGTACATTGACCTCTCGTGACGTAGAGGGTCCCTCGGCGCTCGTTTGTTTGACCAGCAGGGTGGAGTTTCCCCTAGCCTGGTGCTCTGTTGTCTGACCAGTAGGGTTGAGTGGTCTCCCCCTTGTCTTGTACTCGATGGTTTGGCCGGCAGAGATGGTTTGGTTCCTCTTCTTCTTCGGCTATGAGGGGTTTCAGTATCATGCCCTTTCACCGGTCTGCGACACCGATTGCGGCTATGTGTGTCCGTGCAGCGTGGGTGTTTTCCCCACTCTCTGGGATGAGATGTCTCGGTCCGCTTCGACAGCAACTCATCGGATTGGAGCGGGATCGCCTTGTGAGGCCTGGGGAGTTTCTCCCATTGCTCCGTGTTCCCTGGTAGAGCTTGTGGTTTTGGTGTGACCAACACTTTACGCGGGCACTGATCCTCTACCCAAGAGGTTGTTCCAGTAGGGCTGAGGTTGTTTCCAATAGGGCTGAGGTTATTCCAGCAGGGCTGAGGTTGTTCCAGCAGGGCTGAGGTTGTTCCAGCAGGGTTGAGGTTTCCAGCAGGGCTGAGGTTGTTTCCAACAGGGCTGAGGTTGTTCCAGCAGGGCCGAGGTTGTTCCAGCAGGGCTGAGGTTGTTTCCAGTAGGGCTGAGGTTGTATCGAGCTGGGCTCTTTAGTGGGTTACCATCCAGCAGAGATGGCCAGTACATCGGTTTTCACCGAGCAGTACCATCCAGTAGGGATTTCAATAGTAGTTCCGGGCTTACCTCCAGTTGGGCTGCGCATTGGTCCCTGATGCTAGGCTTACCTCCAGCTGGGCTTGGCAGTGGTCCCCGATGCCGGGCTTACCTCAAGCTGGGCTGGGTAGTGGTCCCCGATGCCGGGTTACCTCTAGCTGGGATGGGCAGTGGTCCCGTCGCCGACTTTATTCGGGTCACCCTCTAGTGGATTACCCTATTACGGGACTGGGCAGTGTGGCACCTATCGACTTTCCAGGTCTCCCTGTAGTGGGAAGTCGTTGACTTCGAGGGATCCTCCAGTGGGGCTGGGCAGGGGGTCGCCTGTCGAATTTGAGCGGACTTCTCAACTGCGGGGCAGTGACAAGTTGTGGTTAACGTTCCCCCAGATCTCTCAAGTACGAGGAGCACTTCCCCCCACCAAGAGGCGTCCTTGTGACGCGACCTAAAACCATGCGGGCGATTCAGTGCCTCCCAAATAAGATAGTGTCGAGGTGTGGTTATTGAGCACTTGACTTGTAGTTTGGGGCAGTCGTGCGGGATGCTGGTCATCGATGGTGTTTTCTTCTGAGACTATTGGATACTATTTTATTGGCTGAGTTACGGGATAGAGATCCCCTTATGATGTTTTTCGGGCTTCTTTCTGAGCATAAGGATACATATATACCTTGTTATAGTACCCACTTCTTGGGGTTGGTTACTCTCCTTCCAGGAGAGGCAAAGACGTGCAGGGTATGCCACGTGCTTTCCGTGTCTAGCTTCTCATGGTTGAACGAGTCTACTCTCCTGCTATATGTAGCGAAGTCTCGATGAGAAGTTCATCTTCGCACCGTTTCCAGCTCCTTGTTTCTGGACGAGTCTTCCTTCTTTCCTCTTGTTGGGTTGAGCTGGACTCTTTACTGTACTCTTTACTGCACTCCTGGTTGTACTCCTTTACTTTTCCTGTTCGCTCTACTCCTCCCCCATCAGTACTTCCTTTTTTTCTCCCTCGAGCCTTTGGGTTATCCTACTGAGTTTTTTTATACTCACCCCTGCTTGGTCTTTTCCCGCACATGGTGTGCCCTTAGAGACGACAGACAGGTTGGTCGTGACGTCAGAGGAGCATAGGATCCGGGAGCTTGGACTGCGTGTGGTGGACGTTGATGGGTTCCAGGTGTGGGACCGTCCAAGCTGTTTGCTGTTATTTTACCTATTGCCGGGATGTGGCATTTTTGGTTGGGAGAGTGTTTTTCCCCTTTTTTCTTTTCAGTTTACTTTCAGCATGTACTTTGTACTGTTTAGAGGTTGATGCACATTTGTGGTTTATTGATAGTAGTTTCCCATTACTTTATGTGGATTTTCTTTTTTACTACGCACTATTGCATCGAGTGTGATGTGTGTGTGTGTACAGGTTCAAGGCCTCCCTGAGTTATTGTGCCTTCGGCGCTGGTCGCCAGCCCCTGGCCTATGGAGGCGGGCTTGGGGTAGTTGCAGCTCGAGACTGGGTAGGGTCGGGTTGTGACAAAGTGGTATCAGAGGTGGTTCATTCCTTGGGACATTTTGCGGACGTCCCTAAATGTGGAATTGGTTGGGATATAGGAAAGTGTGTTAATGTGTCTCGAGAGCGGCTCCCAGGCCAGTGAGTCCAGTGATTGTGCGGCGGCCGGCGTATCCATTCATCAAGACATTGATAACCCACTTGTCGACTTGGAATTTTGAGACACTTGTTGCAGGGAAAAAATTGGTTTTTGCATGACATAGGATTAAGTCTTTGACTGCCCTTCTTGAGTCAGCCCCTCATCGTTTTTATTGGTATATACATATATGCTCATATGACCGCGACACTCCTTGATAATATTCAGGATGTCTCCGTGAAGACAGCCAGCCAGGATACCAGTTTTGGTTTGTGACGACGACCCTGTGAGCTATGAGGCCATAGTCCATGACCCATCATGTGAGCCCCTTTCTCCGGGTGGGCCGGTAGCAGCACCCCCACCTGTTGAGCAGTAGGCAGTTTCAGCAGAGCAGGAGGGGCTTGAGCGCAGGTTGAGCGCGCTCCATATGTTCCAGCGGCAGAGACCGCTGAGGTTCAGTGGTGACCCAGACCCTCAGGCAGTAGAGGGTTGGCTAGAGACACTAGTTCTCCTTTTCCGGCTTCTGTAGACGCCGACACATCAAAGAGTGGATTTGACAACCAACCTTTTTCGTGGAGCATCTCAGCGTTGGTGGAGTCTGGTGACTCAGTTTCATGACGAGTCATCACTTTTGTGGGATGAATTCCAGTTGTTGTTTTGTGAGGAGTTTTTCCCCTCCTACTTGCACTCCATTAGGATTCAGGAGATCCTGTAGTTTTAGCAGGGAGGGATGATGGTGGCCGAGTAGGTGTCTAGTTTTGCAGACATTGCACACTTTTACAAGGACTTGGTCCCTGATGACAACATCCGAGAATGGAAGTTTGAGAAGGGTCTCTGCCGAGAGATTCATGCATTCATAGTACCCTTGGGAATGTCCACATATGTCAGGGTGCTAGAGCAGGCGCTGGTGACAGAGGACTTCCTGACACATTTTGGAGTTGGTGGTGGCAGCATGCACTTTGGAGATGAGACGTCTGCCACAGCTAGTGGGTGCCGAAAAGTAGAACCTCGACACAGGTGGCTTTCTGAAAACTAGACTCAGGGGCATGGTCGTACACCACAGTGGCACCGGAGGTCCCCAGTGCAGCCCAGAGAAAGTCGGTGCTATGCTTGTGACGGGCGAGGTCACATGGCACGAGACCGCCCGACCCGAGTTGAAGAGAGCTTCGGGCAGGCAGCATGTGCACCACCACGACACATGCAGCGTCGTGATTGGAGTAGCGCCTAGATAGGTGGTTATAGCAGAGGAGCGGGAGGAGCTGGTAGTGGGGGATGACTTTACGAGGTCTTCCCATCACCATTAGGTGGTCCAAGATAGGCTCTGGGAGCTGATAGTTGGGACCGAGGACAACCGCGAGCTTTGGATGTCTACTAACCTGTAGAGCATGAGGTGGTAAGAGGTACACTCTACATCTCTTCTACTTTTTGCAGTAGAATTGTTAGACTCTATGTGTGAACTGATTTCCTCCCTGCTCTTTTTTTGATGTGTTACCAGGCTGACGCAGGGCGTCAGGTGTAACCCTGTGTTGGTAAGGTAAAAAAAGGCGTGGGACCTTTTTCTCTAGTCGATGGTGTCAACTCCTACAACATTCGAGCATGTAATAGAGCCTCATTTTTTGAATCTTGTGTGACTAGATATCCTTGGGTGTTCCACCATATGGATATTCTGAAGGGGGGAATCACCGTGCCTTGTTCAAGGTGCAGGCGGTGATTCCAGTTGCGGAGTACGACGTAAAGGCTTGGTCGGGGAGGTGAGCTACCCCTGAGAGCCTTCGGGCTGTTTGAGACTGTGCAAAGGGATGGCAAGGTGCCCTACCGCCTTTCCCTAACCCCAAAGTCTGGAGTGGGTGCACAACGTCGGCAAGGGCTGACCTCGTGTGAAAGGATCAATCCTTTGGTCCGTGTGCGGTGACACAGAGCTGTGCGTGGGTTCTTCTGGGTATGGGAAAGCCAGGTGTGGGCTTAGTACCCTGTGTTGCTCCCTAGTTTTGCTTTTCGAGGACAAAAATCTTGAAGGAGGGAATGATGTAATAACCCCGTTTTTTCTATGAAAGACTTTGGAATATTCTTGATGATATTCCAGAGTAGCGCCTTCAGACGGCGTGCGATTCCGGGCCCCGGTGTGGCCGGAATTGAGTTTTCAGTGCGTTCACACTGGAATCGCCAAAAAAATGGCATAACTCCGAAACGGTGATACGGATCAGAGATCCGAGTGTATGGATGGGTCCGTAATGGGGTGTTTACACTAGGAACGACATAAAACTTGTTTTCACGGGATGTTTGGACCCCTCGCCCTCTTCTGGAACGTTAAACAAATTATATAAATTAATTAATTCATTTAATGTTGAAACTCAGGTATCTCTTAAATGGTGGATTGGATTGGGAAACTGAGGGCACCGTTGAGTTCGGAGCGTGCCGTTTACCCTAGTAGGGGTGTATCTTTCACGGGCGCGTCTGTGAAAAATGCCGCCAGGGGCGTTTTTGTAATTTGGCGGCTTAGGGCGCTAAGCTTAGTAACTTTTAAACGGGGTCTCGGATTAAAATTACGAGATTGTGGTTGTGTTCAGAACGTGGTTTTTGGCCTAGGGGAGGCTTAATCCCGACCCCCGTTGTAAAGACCCGTAAAATTCAAGGGAAATTTTTTCTTAATTTTCTTTAGAATTTTACAAGAGCGCGGTTTCAGACGGCACCGGATTCCGAGGCCCGGGGTGCCCGGAATTAATTTCCGAAGTTTGGCTCGGGTACGTTCAGTGAACGAACGAGCGGGAATTTCTAACTTTTGATACGGTGCTCAGAATTGAAATCTGAGGGCACCGATGAACTCGCAGCGCCGATATTCGCTTAATGAGACCTTTTCGGAAGTTGCGTTTGTTGCGGGTTGAAAGTTAGTTTTTGGGTTTTTAGTTTAAGTTAAATAAAATTTGTGAGGAACAAATTTTACTTTTATCTAGTTAAGTCCTACCAAAGGGAGTTGGGAGTGGGACCCACATCCACTTAACCTCCCTTGGGAGGATTAAGTGAGGTGGGGTCCACACGAACCCCAACGCCTCAAATTCTCTCAAAACCTCCCCTTTAACTCATTTCATTTAATGTTGTCAACTTGAGTTACTTAATTAATTAAGGGAGTTAAACCCTTTTTGAATTTCAAACCTTTGAAATTCTTTTGTGTTATGTGTTAATAAAATAAGAGGTAGTCTTATATTATTTTGGGTTCTTTGTTTGTCTTTTTGAGAGCTTCCTCTTCATCTTCAAGCTCTGACGAAGAACGAAGAACGTCGTTCTTCAACAAAGAACTTCTCCGCCGAAGAACACGATCCATCCGCGACGCCGTATCCGCGACGCGACGTACTTCTTCCGCGTCATCTCTTCCGCGAAGGTTTTCCGCGACGAACGCCTTCGACAACGACTCTTCCTCCGACGTCAAAGGAATCGACACCGATATTCCACGACTCCGTCAACGTGCGACTATCGAGGTAGAGGTTCTTGAGTTCGTTGTTTTCTTTATTATTTGACTTTCCTCAAGACTTCGAGGAACGCTCTTCCTTCGACGAAGAACGACGCCTCTCTTCTTCGTCCTCCGTGTCAACGAAGGGGACGCCACCTCTTCTTCGGACAACCTTCGTCGGCGTGCAAGTTTCGCCAACGACGTATCTCTTCGGGCATATCTCTTCGTCAACGGATTTGACGAACGACGACCGCGACGCCCGACCTCCGCGACGCCGTCTTCCGCGGAACGTAGACGATTCCTCGAACTTATACCCGAGGTAGGGGTTGTCGATTTTCTTTTGGTTTCCTTATTTTATTCTTGATCGTGATTTTATCAAGACTAACGTGTGACTTGATTTTATTTTGAGTTGCGTTATTATTTTAACGTGAGGGGGGCCGGACCGCACGAACACGGCCGAACCCCCCTCCATCGTTGTTGTTTAATTCTTGCGGTGGAGGCAAGTGGCGTGGTGCCGTCGCACCACGCGGATGATCGTGCTTATATTTTACGCAACGCCGTCGCGCTACGCAGAGGAGAATCTTCAAGAACGCGACGCCGTCGCGCCGCGTTGGAAGGAATCATGGTACGGCGAAAGGGGCGCGGTGCCGTCGCACCGTGCCGGACGACGAACACCGCGTCCGGTTCCGGGCCGCGGCGGGACGAGAAGACCGCGGCCGGTTCCGGGCCGCGGCGGGACGAGAAGACCGCGGCCGGTTCCGGGCCGCGGCAGAAGTGGAGACCGGCGGCCGGGCCACCGGCATCGGAAGTCGAAGGCGGGACCGGAATTTCAGGTCCCGTTGGTAAAAACCGGCCGGCCAGCTGGCCGGCCGGATGTTTTAAAAACCGGGGAATTTAATTCCCCGGCCAACCCCCTTGAAAACCCCCCTCTTTAAGAGGGGGGGCGGTTCTTTGAAGGGAGGGGGCAACCGGCCCCCTCGGTTCGTTTCCAGCAGGCCCCCCACGTGGGGGGGGGGGGGGGGCGCTTCCTAAAACCAAACGGCGCGGCAAAGCCACGCCGCCTCTTGGAAAGAGCGGGGGCTTAGCCCCCCGCGTGCGCCGCGGCCCGCTGCCGCCGCCGCGCCGCCGCCGCGCCGCCCGCCGCCGCCGCCGCCGGCCACCGCGCCGCCCAGGGGGGGGGGGGGGGGGGGTCGGGCCAGGTCGGCCCGGACCCGGACCCCCCCGTTTCGAACCAGTTTTGGTTTTTCGCTCATAACTTGAGCCTCGGACCTCCGAATGACGAACCGTCTGCGGCAACGCGATCCTTGGATCGAGACGGTCGTTTCGGTATATCGCACTCAAGGTTTCGGTTTACTTTGAGTCTGGCCGGGTTGGTTCGTTCACGAAACCAACCGGGCCTTCGGAGCGGAAACGCTCATATCTTGAGCTACGGACGTCCGATTGACGTGCCGTCAGTCGCGTTGTGTTCCTTTTAGTGAGACAGATCTTTTGGCATACTCCGACCGAGGTTTGGACGCAGGTGGAGAACGGTCGGGATGGTTTTTCCATAAAAACCAACCGGGCCCCGGAGACGAAAATGCCAATAACTCACAGACCGGGCGTCCGATTGACGCGCCGTCTGTTTCGTTGACTTCCTCTTGATGAGACGGAACTTTTGACATACTCCGCCCGAGTTTTGGATGCAGTCGGAGTATGGCCGGGTTGGATTGTACCCGAAATCCAACCGGGCCCCTGGAACGAGAAAGCTGATATCTTTCAGACAGGACGTCCGCTTGACGAGCCGTCAGCGGCGTTGGTAGTTACGTTTAGTAACGGTCCCTATGAGTATACCCTATGGGAGTTTGGGGTACAGTTGAGATACGGCCGGGATTGGTTCGCACTCGAAACCAACCGGGCCCCTGGGACGAAAAGGCTAATAACTCACAGACCGGGCGTCCGATCGACGCGCCGTCTGTTGCATTGAGACCCCTGTGACGAGACGGACCTTTGAGACACTTCTTCATGGGACATTGAGATACTTGGAGTATCGACCTGTAGCTCGTGGAGCGGACCCTCCCAGTGACGAGCATGCGATGTACGGAGACCGTGTAGCTGGCTGAGACCTGACGACTGCTTGACCGACTCGACTTGGAGTGAGTCGACTAGCCCAGTGGACGGAGCACTACTTTCTGAGGTGCAGACCCATGGCGGACGGAGCACTACCTGTGTGACAGTGCAGACCCGCGGTGCTCGTCCGGAGAGTACCTCAGCAGGCTACTAGGGGGTGTGCACTACGGAGTTTGGGTGACATACCTCGGCGGGAAGCACTACTGTGTTTGGGTGGATGGCCCGCAGTACTCGACAGGAGGAGTACTTCAGCAGTCTTAGGTTAGTGAGCAGTACCTCGGAGTCGTGACAGGACCACTGCACACTCCAGAGACGGAGCTCTTCAGCAGTTACGGTTTCGATAATGAAAATCCTGGTTTGAGCTGAGACTTTTGACCTTGTGTTTACTTCATGAATGAGATGGGTCACTTGCTAACTTTGGTATATGTATGGGCATATACCCGGGTAGTGGTTATCCGTCGTTTCACAATCCTTGTGTTTCCTCATGATTGAGATGGGTTACTTGATAACTTAGGTATATGTATGGGCATATACCTAAGTAGGGTTTATCTGTTGAGATTTTCTTGTGTTTATCCTTGTTGGTTTTAGTGAGACCTTGAGGGTCTCGGGGTCCCTACTGAGTATCGTTATACTCACCCCTGCACGGGCTATGCCCGCACCTCGTTGTGTTGGTTGCAGACGACGGACAGTGCTGACAGAAGCCGAAGGTTCGAGGACTTGACGGTACCTGGAGGTGGACTATACGACGAGGCGGTACCCGGAGGTGGACCACTGGGCGGGACATACTCGGAGCGGATGGTGGGACCCGAGGAGAAGAGGAGCTATCTGTACCCACCCTTCAGGTGGGATTTCCAGTGGACGTCTCAGCGTAGCAGCTTTACTTTTCAGTCGCTGTTTTCCCTTTTCGAGTTGTACTTTACAGTTGGGCTTGTATTTCCGGCCCCTTTTTACTTTTCAGCTCTTCTTTTGTACTTAGTGTTTTATTTCCGCTTGCTTACTCTGTGGTGTTTGTTTACTTTACAAAGGCAATGCCTTCCCTTTTTCTGGGATTTACGCCTTGGTGCTAGTCGCCAGCCCCTGGCCTATGGAAGGCGGGCTTGGGGTAGTCACGGCACGGACCCCGAGGGCGGGTCGTGACAAATTGGTATCAGAGGAGTTCGGTTCTACCACAGACTCTGATCTTTCTTTCTGTGAAGCAATAGTGTTAAGGGTACCGAGTGTGGTTTTCAGTTCAGGGAGTCCAGTGTTGGTGCGGGCGGCCGACGTATCCATACAC
Source organism: Viscum album (assembly GCA_963277665.1). NCBI lineage: Eukaryota > Viridiplantae > Streptophyta > Magnoliopsida > Santalales > Viscaceae > Viscum > Viscum album. The sequence goes on from OY728160.1 coordinate 1,552,005,182, forward strand.
CAGGACCCTGACAACTGATTTCCGACTTTGTGCACGAAAACACTGATTGCGTGTGTGTTTTCAAAAGTTTTTCCCCTTAAAACAGCTCAAACCAGGTCATCTCACCAGGTATAATCGTTTGATCGTGTTACGTTGTTTCTTTCAGGATGTCTTTTCTCAGACGATCAGCTAGAGCCCGGAGGGATGAGCGTGCTGACAGTCTGTCGAGCGACGAGGCTTCGGTACAGGGCCCTCTTGCAGTTGAGGCACCAGCGGAGGCACCAGCGTTACTACCATACGTTGGGCCACCGATGCCACCAGCCCCAGCAGTAGGCGATGCACGACGCTTGAGCGCGCTGCACGAGTTCCAGCGCCAGAGGCCACCCAGGTTCCAGGGAGAGACGGACCCGCAGGCGGCTGAGGACTGGCTGGAGGCAGTGGTACGAGTGTTTAGGCTAGTGAGGACGCCGGCAGACTTCATGGTGATCTTTGCTACCAGCCTCCTTCAGGCAGCAGCAGGTAGGTGGTGGAGCCACTTGTTTCAGTTTTGCGATGAGATGAACTTCGCATGGGAAGACTTCGATACCTTCTTCAGAGTGGAGTTTGTGCCAGTATCTCTACACCCCGAGCGTGTACAGGAGATTCTGCCTTTGCCGCATGTTTTTCGATCAGAAGCCGAGTCATCTGTGGGCAGTAGACAGATGATGCAGAGGTCCAGGAGGACCAGACCAGCAGTTGGGCGATCTCGGGTTTTAGGACCGGTGGTGCAGGGCACCCGGAGTGGGAACAGAGCTAGCCGTGCAAGGAGCAGGTTGTGTTACTCATGCCGCGGAAAGGGTCACCTGGCACGTGACTGTCCGACTCCTCGATCCGCAGGCTTGGGGGGGAGCCACCGAGGTCGAGGCAGCGACAAATGCTTGAGCAACAGTAAAGCAGGTGGACAGGAGCGGAACTAGTGGATACGTCTCTTGTACTTCTAGTTCCATGTTGATGTTGTTTTTGTGTAGCATCTTTGTATTATGAGCTGCAATAATAAGATGCATACGTTGTGATGTTTTCATTCCTGTCCTCTTTTGTGATGTTACTAAGAGGTTCCAGTTGACTGTTGACTTGACCCTCACTTGTGAGACATCTACTGGAGGAGACCAGTTATCACACACTGATGCCGACAGTGTGACTCAACCCTTGGAGGCGAGTGTAACGGTTGGATCTCTTAGTAGTAGCGTTGAGGCCTTACGACGTCATCCTTGGTATGGATTAGTATCATCCATGTTAGGATTGACTGTTTTAGGCTAAGAATGTGGTTCATCCAGGGGATGAGACCAGGTTTCTCTTATCGGCAAAGAAGAAATCTTGCAGCTCATGTGGGACCAGAGATGGTCCGGGCCACGTCAGAGGAGGTCCATGTCATCCAGGAGCGGATGAGGACAGCACAGAGCCGGCAGAAGTCATACGCTGACAGGAGGCGGAGGCCACTAGAGTTCGAGGATGGTGACCACGTCTTCTTGCGGGTCTCACCTCGACGTGATATTCGGAGATTTGGCCGAGGCGACAAGTTATCTACGCGCTTCATCGGACCCTTCCAGGTCCTCAGCAGGGTTGGTGAGGTGGCTTATCGCCTGGCTGTACCACCTCAGTTGCACTGGGTGCACGACGTCTTCCACGTGTCTCAGCTGAGGAGATACGTGCACGACCCGACGCACATCCTTAACGATGGGGCGACTTTTTCGGAGGTCCCGGTGGAGATAGAGGATCGACAGGAGCGGGTCCTACATGGGCGATCGATTCCTCGTGTGCGCAACAGATGGCGGCACGGGAATCTCCAGGAGAGCACATGGGAGCGGGAGGCTCAGATGCGTGCTCAGTACCCTCTTTTGTTTCCCTAGTTATTGATGTAGCTTTACGGGGACGTAAAGCCCTGAGGTGGGAGTAATGTAAAGACCCGTAAAATTCAAGGGAAATTTTTTCTTAATTTTCTTTAGAATTTTACAAGAGCGCGGTTTCAGACGGCACCGGATTCCGAGGCCCGGAGTGCCCGGAATTAATTTCCGAAGTTTGGCTCGGGTACGTTCAGTGAACGAACGAGCGGGAATTTCTAACTTTTGATACGGTGCTCGGAATTGAAATCCGAGGGCACCGATGAACTCGCAGCGCCGATATTCGCTTAATGAGACCTTTTCGGAAGTTGCGTTTGTTGCGGGTTGAAAGTTAGTTTTTGGGTTTTTAGTTTAAGTTAAATAAAATTTGTGAGGAACAAATTTTACTTTTATCTAGTTAAGTCCTACCAAAGGGAGTTGGGAGTGGGACCCACATCCACTTAACCTCCCTTGGGAGGATTAAGTGAGGTGGGGTCCACACGAACCCCAACTCCTCAAATTCTCTCAAAACCTCCCCTTTATCTCATTTCATTTAATGTTGTCAACTTGAGTTACTTAATTAATTAAGGGAGTTAAACCCTTTTTGAATTTCAAACCTTTGAAATTCTTTTGTGTTATGTGTTAATAAAATAAGAGGTAGTCTTATATTATTTTGGGTTCTTTGTTTGTCTTTTTGAGAGCTTCCTCTTCATCTTCAAGCTCTGACGAAGAACGAAGAACGTCGTTCTTCAACGAAGAACTTCTCCGCCGAAGAACACGATCCATCCGCGACGCCGTATCCGCGACGCGACGTACTTCTTCCGCGTCATCTCTTCCGCGACGGTTTTCCATGACGAACGCCTTCGACAACGACTCTTCCTCCGACGTCAAAGGAATCGACACCAATATTCCACGACTCCGTCAACGTGCGACTATCGAGGTAGAGGTTCTTGAGTTCGTTGTTTTCTTTATTATTTGACTTTCCTCAAGACTTGACGAGGAACGCTCTTCCTCCGACGAAGAACGACGCCTCTCTTCTTCGTCCTCCGTGTCAACGAAGGGGACGCCACCTCTTCTTCGGACAACCTTCGTCGGCGTGCAAGTTTTGCCAACGACGTATCTCTTCGGGCATATCTCTTCGTCAACGGATTTGACGAACGACAACCACGACGCCCGACCTCCGCGACGCCGTCTTCCGCGGAACGTAGACGATTCCTCGAACTTATACCCGAGGTAGGGGTTGTCGATTTTCTTTTGGTTTCCTTATTTTATTCTTGATCGTGATTTTATCAAGACTAACGTGTGACTTGATTTTATTTTGAGTTGCGTTATTATTTTAACGTGAGGGGGGCCGGACCGCACGAACACGGCCGAACCCCCCTCCATCGTTGTTGTTTAATTCTTGCGGTGGAGGCAAGTGGCGTGGTGCCGTCGCACCACGCGGATGATCGTGCTTATATTTTACGCAACGCCGTCGCGCTACGCCGAGGAGAATCTTCAAGAACGCGACGCCGTCGCGCCGCGTTGGAAGGAATCATGGTACGGCGAAAGGGGCGCGGTGCCGTCGCACCGTGCCGGACGACGAACACCGCGGCCGGTTCGGGGCCGCGGCGGGACGAGAAGACCGCGGCCGGTTCCGGGCCGCGGCAGAAGTGGAGACCGGCGGCCGGGCCGCCGGCATCGGAAGTCGGAGGCGGGACCGGAATTTCCGGTCCCGTTGGTAAAAACCGGCCGGCCAGCTGGCCGACCGGATGTTTTAAAAACCGGGGAATTTAATTCCCCGGCCAACCCCCTTGAAAACCCCCCTCTTTAAGAGGGGGGGCGGTTCTTTGAAGGGAGGGGGCAACCGGCCCCCTCGGTTCGTTTCCAGCAGGCCCCCCACATGGGGGGGGGGGGGGGGGGGCGCTTCCTAAAACCAAACGGCGCGGCAAAGACGCGCCGCCTCTTGGAAAGAGCGGGGGCTTAGCCCCCCGCGTGCGCCGCGGCCCGCTGCCGCCGCCGCGGCCCGCCGCTGCCGCCGCCGCGGCCCGCCGCCGCCGCCGCCGCGCCGCCCGCCGCCGCGGCCCGCCGCCGCCGCCGCCGCCGCCCGCCGCCGCCGTCCGCCGCCGCCGCCCACCGCGCCGCCCAGGGGGGGGGGGGGGGGTCGGGCCGGGTCGGCCCGGACCCGGACCCCCCCGTTTCGAACCAGTTTTGGTTTTTCGCTCATAACTTGAGCCTCGGACCTCCGAATGACGAACCGTCTGCGGCAACGCGATCCTTGTATCGAGACGGTCGTTTCGGTATATCGCACTCAAGGTTTCAGTTTACTTTGAGTCTGGCCGGGTTGGTTCGTTCACGAAACCAACCGGGCCTTCGGAGCGGAAACGCTCATATCTTGAGCTACGGACTTCCGATTGACGTGCCGTCAGTCGCGTTGTGTTCCTTTTAGTGAGACGGATCTTTTGGCATACTCCGCCCGAGGTTTGGACGCAGGTGGAGTACGGTCGGGATGGTTTTTCCATAAAAACCAACCGGGCCCCGGAGACGAAAATGCCAATAACTCACAGACCGGGCGTCCGATTGACGCGCCGTCTGTTTCGTTGACTTCCTCTTGATGAGACGGAACTTTTGACATACTCCGCCCGAGTTTTGGATGCAGTCGGAGTATGGCCGGGTTGGATTGTACCCGAAATCCAACCGGGCCCCTGGAACGAGAAAGCTGATATCTTTCAGACAGGACGTCCGCTTGACGAGCCGTCAGCGGCGTTGGTAGTTACGTTTAGTAACGGTCCCTATGAGTATACCCTATGGGAGTTCAGGGTACAGTTGAGATACGGCCGGGATTGGTTCGCACTCGAAACCAACCGGGCCCCTGGGACGAAAAGGCTAATAACTCACAGACCGGGCGTCCGATCGACGCGCCGTCTGTTGCGTTGAGACCCCTGTGACGAGACGGACCTTTGAGACACTTCTTCGTGGGACTTTGAGATACTTGGAGTATCGACCTGTAGCTCGTGGAGCGGACCCTCCCAGTGACGAGCATGCGATGTACGGAGACCGTGTAGCTGGCTGAGACCTGACGACTGCTTGACCGACTCGACTTGGAGTGAGTCGACTAGCCCAGTGGACGGAGCACTACTTTCTGAGGTGCAGACCCATGGCGGACGGAGCACTACCTGTGTGACAGTGCAGACCCGCGGTGCTCGTCCGGAGAGTACCTCAGCAGGCTACTAGGGGGTGTGCACTACGGAGTTTGGGTGACATACCTCGGCGGGAAGCACTACTGTGTTTGGGTGGCTGGCCTGCAGTACTCGACAGGAGGAGTACTTCAGCAGTCTTAGGTTAGTGAGCAGTACCTCGGAGTCGTGACAGGACCACTGCACACTCCAGAGACGGAGCTCTTCAGCAGTTACGGTTTCGATAATGAAAATCCTGGTTTGAGCTGAGACTTTTGACCTTGTGTTTACTTCATGAATGAGATGGGTCACTTGCTAACTTTGGTATATGTATGGGCATATACCCGGGTAGTGGTTATCCGTCGTTTCACAATCCTTGTGTTTCCTCATGATTGAGATGGGTTACTTGATAACTTAGGTATATGTATGGGCATATACCTAAGTAGGGTTTATCTGTTGAGATCTTCTTGTGTTTATCCTTGTTGGTTTTAGTGAGACCTTGAGGGTCTCGGGGTCCCTACTGAGTATCGTTATACTCACCCCTGCACGGGCTATGCCCGCACCTCGTTGTGTTGGTTGCAGACGACGGACAGTGCTGACAGAAGCCGAAGGTTCGAGGACTTGACGGTACCTGGAGGTGGACTAGACGACGAGGCGGTACCCGGAGGTGGACCACTGGGCGGGACATACTCGGAGCGGATGGTGGGACCCGAGGAGCAGAGGAGCTATCTGTACCCACCCTTCAGGTGGGATTTCCAGTGGACGTCTCAGCGTAGCAGCTTTACTTTTCAGTTGCTGTTTTCCCTTTTCGAGTTGTACTTTACAGTTGGGCTTGTATTTCCGGCCCCTTTTTACTTTTCAGCTCTTCTTTTGTACTTAGTGTTTTATTTCCGCTTGCTTACTCTGTGGTGTTTGTTTACTTTACAAAGGCAATGCCTTCCCTTTTTCTGGGATTTACGCCTTGGTGCTAGTCGCCAGCCCCTGGCCTATGGAAGGCGGGCTTGGGGTAGTCACGGCACGGACCCCGAGGGCGGGTCGTGACACCCGTCGGGAGTTCGGGTTCGGGCCGACGGGCGGGTGGTTAAGTGTTTTCTATTTAAACACTTAACCCACCCCCTCCCTCTGTTTCTCCTTCTTCTTCGCCTGGATAGCGGCGGGCGGTAGCTCCTCCATCCTCTCCTCCTCCACTCTGGGGAGGATGCTCCGACAAGGTGGCGGTTCGGCGAGCGAATCTCCGGGCAACGCCCACGAGGTAGGATCATTGTTGTTTCAATTATTATTCCCACACATACTTTGAGTTCAATTTTATGCATCTATTTGCTGTTAATCCTTTGAAAAAATCCCATGGATATGTATTATACAATTTTTTCTTTCCATCGCTTCTTTCGGAATCGAATTCCGAGCTTCGTGGCGTCTGCAATCATCCGCCGATGTTCACGGGTTTTCGGGTTCTGGCGGGTTCGAGCGGCGGCGCGGCTCGGCGGAGGCGGCGGCACGCGGGTGGCTTCAGCGGTCGGCGACGCGGGGGTTCGGTGGAGAACCGGGCGAGAGCAGGTGCTGGGGCAAATGGTGAGCGGTCTTGGGTGAGGGAAGCACCAGGGCTCCGCGGAGGAGGCCGGCGCACCGATCGCGTTCGGCGGAGGAGGAAGAACCCGCACCGCACGGGTCTTCCTGGGGTCAACGAGGACCGGCTTCGGCCGATCTGTTTCGGAGAATGCAAGGACCCGCATGAGGCGGGTCCTGCATTGAAATAGGAGACCGACCATTTGGCCGGTTGGTTGAGGAGCACCGGACCCGCTCGGGTCCAGCGGTTTGAGGCGGGCCGCGGCCAGCGGACCGGCAGCTCGGACCGGGCCGATCGGGGTGGACCGGCCCGGATAGGCCCCCTTGCATTCGGGGGGCAGTAACTCTTAAAAGGCGCATCCGATTGATGCACCGTCTGCGGCTGTGTGACCGTGTTGACGAGGCGGTCCCTTTAAAGTGGGTCTAGTTGTTTTTTGGATATGCACCCAAAGGCGGGTGACCTGAGAGTTTGAATTTAATGATATCAATTTATTATTAAAGTTGCGACGGATGTGGCTCGCGAGCCAGACGTCCGTTTGAAGCGCCGTCGGAGGCGCTGTGTCCTTGAGGATGAGACGGTCCTTCCAATGTGGTTTGTAACTTTTTTGGGTTGGTTTCGATGCTCTGCGGCATGAAACACAATGTGAATAATTAATTAATTAATTAATTAATCTTGCGTCGGACCTAACTCCTGCTTGGGATGTCCGATTGACGCGCCGTCAGTGGCAGCATGATCCCAGTCCTCGTGTGGACTTTTTGAGAAGCTTTCCAAAGTGTTCGGGTTGGAGACGAGGAGCGGGCCCCACAAGGCCTAGTTCTCACGTATTACGGTGAAACACTACTTTTTCACCCGACATCCGTTTGGCGTGTTTGAGCAGTCGATTTTGGGTGTTTTTATGAGGGCATTGCATTGGTGCAATCCTCTCGCTCTAACTCGGCACGATGGTGTGGGCCCCGCGAGGGCCATTTTGGGACTTGACGGTGATTTCCAGCTTTATCACTGGGTGTCCGTCTTGGACAAGTGAATAGTCAATTTCGGGTACTTTTTCGAGAGGATCGCAACAGTGCGATTGCTCGTTGAGTTTCGGGACCGGGATGCGGGTCCCACGAAGCACCGCTCGTGTGCAATGTGCCGGAGTGCATCTTTTTCTCCGGATATCCGTTGCGCTCAAGTGAGTAGTCTTTTTGACCTGTTTTCCTGAGGGGATCGCAATGGTGCGATGCGCTCGACTGTTTTCGGGGCCGAGGCTCAGGATCACGGGACGTCGTTCGGGCGTGAGGCATTGTTGGTGACTTTTCTTTCGGATATTTGTTGGAGGCGAGTAAGTAGTCGATCTCATGTGTTTTTCCGCGAGGGTTACAACGGTGCGATCCGTTTGGTTGTGCGAAGCCTCTGGCACGAACCTGTTAAATGTGGAATTAAAGGTGCTCTGGTGGTGGTTCATCCTACCATGTTTGTGGCGGACCCTTGGCGTGTGATCGCGCACTCTTGGGAGAGTGATGTAAATTGTTCAAAATTTTTGGTTGGCCGTTCCTGGGCCTTTGAGGTGGAGTTGTTACATCATGCCTTCACGTTAACGCAGGGTGTCGTGTGCACGATAGACATTGGGCTGGAACGTGGTATACTCTTGGAGTATACGAGAATGCTTGGAGGTACATGTGGTTGTTTGTACTTAAGAACGTTTGTGCGCTCGTCTGGGGTTGACTTGGGGCCACACATCGTGTGTGCCCCACATGCGTTCAATGTTCTGCTTTATGTAATTTGACCTCTCGCAATGTAGAGGGTCCCTCGACGCTCGTTTATTTGACCATCAGGGTGGGGTTTCCCCTGGCCTAGTGCTCTTTTGTCTGACCAGTAGGGTTGAGTGGTCTCCCCCTAGTCTTGTACTTGATAGTTTGGCCGATAGAGATGGTTTGGTTCCTCTGCTTCTTCGGATGTGAGGGGATTTAGTACCGTTCCCATTCACTGGTCTGTGGCACCATTTGTGGCTATGGGTGTCCATGTAGTGTGGGTGTTTTCCCCACTCTCTGGGATGAGATGTCTCAATCCACTTCGACAGTGACTCATCGGATTGGAGCGGGATCTCCTTGTGAGGCCTGGGGAGTTTCTCCCACTACTCAGTGTTCCCTAGTAGAGCTTTGTGGTTTTAGTGTAACCAACACTTTAAGCGGGCACCGATCCTCTACCTAGGAGGTTGTTCCAGCAGGGCTGAGGTTGTTTCCAGCAGGGCAGAGGTTGTTCCAGTAGGGCTCAGGTTGTTCTAGCAGGGCTGAGGTTTCTAGAAGGGCTGAGGTTGTTTCCAATAGGGCTGAGGTTGTTCCAGCAGAGCTGAGGTTGTTCCAGTAGGGATGAGGTTGTTTCCAGTAGGTCTGAGGTTGTATTGAGCAGGGCTCGTTAGTGGGTTACCATCTAGCAGAGATGGCCAGTACAGCGGTGTTCACTGAGCAGTACTATCCAACAGGGACGACCAGAGCAGTTCCGGGCTTACCTCCAGATAGGCTGGGCAGTGGTCCCCGATGCCGAGCTTACCTCCAACTAGACTGGGCAGTGGTCCCCAATGTCGGGCTTACCTCCAGCTGTGCTGGGCAGTGGTCCCCGATGCCGGGTTACCTCCAGCTGGGCTGGGCAGTGGTCCCGTCGCCGACTTTAGCCGAGTCTCCCTCCATTGGATTACCCGGTTACGGGACTAGGCAGTGTGGCACCCATCAAATTTCTGGGTCTCCCTGTAGTGGGAACCCATTGACTTCCAGGGATCCTCCAGCGGGGCTGGGCAGGGGGTCTCCTGTCGACTTTGAGAAAACCTCTCGACTGTGGGGCTGTGACAAGTTGTGGTTGATGTTCCCCCAAAACTCCCAAGTACGAGGAGCGGTTTTCCCCCACTGAGATGCGTCCTTGTGACGCGACCTAAAACCGTGTCGGCGAGCCAATGCCGCCCAAAGAGGATAGTGTCGAGGTGTGGTGATTGAGCCCTTGACTTGTAGTTCAGGTCAGACGTGCGAGATGCTGGGCATCGATGGTGTTTTCTTCTAGGACTGTTGGATACTCTTTTCTTGGGCTAAGCTACAGGATCAAGATCCCCTTATGACGTTGTTCGGGCTTCATTTCTGAGCATAATGATATGTATATTCCTTGTTATAGTACCCACTTCTTGGGTTTGGTTACTCTCCTTCTAGGAGAGGCGAAGACGCACTGGTTATGCCACGTGATTTTAGGTGTCTAGCTTCTCATGGTTGGACGAGTCTAGTCTCCTGCTATTGGTAGTGAAGTCTCGACGAGAAGTTCATCTTCTCACCATTTCCAACTCCTTGTGTCTGGATAAGTCTTCCTTCTTGCCTCTTGTTGGGTTGAGCTGGACTCTTTACTGTACTCTTTACTGCACTCATGGTTGTACTCCTTTACTTTTCCTGTTCGCTCAACTGCTCACCCTTCGGTACCTCCTTTTTTGCTCCCTCGAGCCTTCGGGGTATCTTACTGAGTATTTTTATACTCACCCCTACTTGGGCTTTTTTCGCACTTGGTGTTCCCTTGAAGACGACGAATAGGATGGTCATGACATCAGAGAAGCTTATGAGTCGAAAGCTTGGAACGCGTGCGGTGGTCGTTGATGGGTTCGAGGTGTGGGACCCTCCCAGTTGTTTTCTATTGTTTTACCTATTTCCAGGTTGTGGAAGTTTTTGTTGGGCACATGTTTTTCTCATTTTTTCTTTTTAGTTTACGTTCAGCTTGTACTTTGTACTGTTTAGAGGTTGATGCACATTTTTGGTTTATTGATAGTAGTTTCCCTTTACTTTACTTGGATTTTTATTTTACTGTGCACTATTTCATTGAGTGTGTTGTGTGTGTGTGTACAGGTTCTTTGGCAAAGGCCTCCCCGAGTTATTGTGCCTTCGGAGTTGTTCGCCCGCCCCTGGCCTATGGAGGCGGTCTTGGGGTAGTTGCGGCTCGAGCCCGGGTAGGGTCGGGTCGGGACACCCTATGTCCAAGGTTCGTCCACTAGAAGTTCTGGTCCTCTTGGACCTCAATGTCAACTGACTACTACCAGCCACATATAACTCTACTACGTGTTGTCCATTTTTGGGTCTCGTCGTCATTATATTCTCATCAAGAAATTTCTCAACCAAGAGTGCTCTCTCTAGCACACCATCATGCCTGAGGATGATGAGAGATACCATCATAGTACTAATATCTCATTAGATTCCCTTCTTGATGGTTTGGGCCCTAAAGAAAGTTTCATGCACAATGTCAGTAGAGTAGCATGAGAGGTCGGTGAACATCGACAAGGACTGGGCCACAGTTAGGATGCCCTGCTATAAGTGTAGCAGCTCCTGTATAGGCACATAGTGTAGAGTTGCTGTAATGAACTCTTCCCTGAAGAGGCCCTCGAAATCTACCCAGGTGAGGGTCACCTCTTCATGAGTTTTGAGCATCAGCCTCTACCATCTCCCTCCATCTCCTTGGAAAATTTTGGAATCTAGGATCACCATCTATTTGGTTGGTGTCGCAACTCAGTGAGAAACTCTGGCCCGGGCCTCTAGAGAGTCCTCAGCTACCTGGGGATCCACCTCACCTCGGAACCTCATAGGCCTCTGCTGATGATACTTGTATAACACACTCAGTTAGCATACACCATCTACTATTGGGGTGGGTGAAAACGACTACTGAATGGGAAGTGGTGATGCTGGTACAACACTAGATGGTACTATCTCCATAAGAGGGACATGCATTGAAGCCTCCTTTCTTGGTGGGCCACAATCATGTACTCTCTCCAGAATCCAATTTGGTTGTCTTCATGGAGAAAAACTAAAGGGAAAGTGGTGGTCCATGGTCAATAATTTATACCTGGTGAGATGACTCTAAATGGTCAAAAATAAAACACTTCCAAAACACACGCAATCGGTGTTTTCTTGCACTAAATCAGAAATAAATATTATGGTCCTGGAGTATAGATACGTTGGCCGCAACACCAACACCGGACTCCCCAAACTGAAAATCACACTGAAAACACTTAACACTACTACTATTTTAAAATATCAGAGTCCCAGTTCCTCATTAGAACTGACTCCTTAGATACCACTTTTTCGAGACCCGTCCCACGGGGCCCGTTAAATGAATACCACAAGCCAGCCTTCTATAGGCCATGGGTTGGCTACTAGCATAAAAAAGACTTATCACTAAAATGGGAATTCGTTTCCTTTAAACCTATACAAACACAAAAACCAAAAACAAAACAAGAAGCAACCACGATGTACAACGTTTTAGTAAAAAGTGTATTTAATGTAAAGGGTCCGGAATACAAGCCCCAGTAAAAAGTACTAGTACAACTAAAAATTGAAAATAGCTCTGGGATCATCCACCGAGGATCCTACCTGAAGGGTAGGTACATATCCTCTCCACAATAATCCATGTCAGCCCATCTCCTCCATATACTGCCCAGTCCTGGCTCACCCAATCCTCATCCCAACTGCTAATCATCCACACAAGACACAACAAGGTGCGGGTGAACCCCTTGCAGGGGTGAGTATAACGATACTCTATAGGTACCTCGAGACCCCTGAAGCTCTCTTAGAAATCCTCAATGGAAAAACTAAAATCAAGACCTGAATCTAAGAGCACGAAGAAATAGACTCACCTCAAACTAGGTATACAACTTAGTGAAATAGAAAATATGACGACGATCCACACATGGTCTCTATGTAGCTAATCCATGTTGGGTCGCTTTAAGGTTGGTCATCATCAGATTGCTATGATGTAGAAACCATATAGGGTCACTATGATGTTGATCCACACAGGGTCACTATAATGTTGATCTAAAGAGGGTCGCTATGATGTTGATCCACATAGGGACAGTATATGCTAATCCACACATGGTCTCTAATTGATGATCCACTCAAGGTCTCTAGATGTTAATGCATATAGGGTCGCTAGATGCTGATCCACACAAGGTCTATAGATGATGATCCACACATGGTCGCTAGATTTTGATCCATATAGAGTCCCTAGATGTTGCTCCACATAGGTTCGCTAGTATAATGGTTGGTATGATCAGTCGTATAGCTATCTCATCCCACAATGGAGTTTTTGATGCTGACCTGCATTGGTCGCTCTTCTTCTTCATGTCACAGCTAGCAACTGCATATCCGCTCATAACACACCTGATTCTGGGAGAACCACTCCTCATGCCTCCAATTGTATTTCAACCGGTATTATGTCCCAAAAAATATATTATCAAGGGACCACCCTGTCATAGGGGTTCCAACGTGATAGACGACGCGTCGTTCAGATGCCTAATCCGTGAGATATGTGCTCTTTTGTAAAAAGGGCCCGGTTTGATTTAGGTCTGATCCAACCAAGGATTCACATCAAACTCCATAAAAAATCACATAGATTATATCCAAAGTACCTCCTCATCACAAGGGTCCTTATTCCGTAGATGGCGAGTCGATCGAACGCCCGGTATGTTAGTTTCACCCCTTTCCGTGAAATGAGGTTATTTGCACATTGGTCTGGCCCGACTCTGTTGGGGCAACCGAAATATTTCCAATGGGATTGATTACCAAAATGGATCTTAATTCCCCTTACAGCATGTCGATCGGACACATGGTTGATCAGTTATGGGCGTTTCTCTATTCGGTGACCGGTTGGGTCTGTACCCGATCTGACTCGGTCAGATTGACCCAACGCAAACATTCATGGTGTCTAGCTGAACCTACTTGGGTCCGGCCCGTTAATGGTCATCCCGGTTCCCTGGTTCCATCCCATCATGTTTGGCCCTGTTCGGTTCACAGGCCCGAGTCGTAGTTGGTCCAACCCGCTAGGCGGGGCTCGGTCCATACACGCTAGCCCACCGGCGGGTCCGACCTGCTGAGCTGGTCTGGCCCAGTAGGTCGCAGGTTTGATCCGCTAGGCCAGACCGTGTCGCATCCTATCCGAAAGAAGGTAGAATATATTCTTTTTCTAGCTCCATGGTTGTGGGGAAGGTTGTCCTACTCGGTGTGGTGTTGACCCATCTTATTAAATGGTCAGTTGTTTGGCCGACCGAGTTTCACCAATGTGGTGCGACATGGGTCATTTCCCCCTTCCTACCATGGCCACTGCTTCCAATGGTTCTTGCGGGTGTCGCCCTTGTCCATCATGGCCGGAACGATTTGGCTGGCTTTGGAAAATGCGGTGCGCTCTTGCGCGCTGCCTTCCACCACCCGTGGCCAGTTTCCATGGGTCTCCTCTGGCTATTGCAGGCTGCCGTAGACATGACGTGCTAGTGGATTCTTCTGAGGGTCTCCAGACGTGCTCTGGTGTTAGTTCTTTGTGCCGTATGTGTCTAAAGCTCCCTGGGCTACCTCTATCATAGTGTGACCTGCTATTTTGTGTTTCCATTAGTATGAATAAATTCTCCCAAAAGAACAGAGCATGATCGAAGTGGCAGAGGGTCTGAGTGTTGTTCATTTGGCCCGTTCCATCCGTGTTAATGTGATAGCAAGCGTTATAGGATTAAATTTATAAAAGACATATTCAAAATAAATCCCCTACCTGGAAGAGACGTTCACTGATGACGGTCAACAGAACCTCCTTCGTCATTGTCGTCAACTATTGACTTAGTGGCGCTCGTCACTGATCGCTAAAACTGGTCTCTTCTTCCAAGTGGTTGGAGTCATGGTACTTTTCCAGAGCCTCACCGCTTGGTGAAGTCATTCCAATACTCCACCCCGAGCACCGTATAAATAGTTTAGGGGGGGGGGGGGGCGGGTGGGAAACACAAGTAGAATTAATTGGGTTCATTTTATTAAAGAACCTTCCTAATTCCAATGGTGTAGTTACAAGAATAAAGGGGAGTCATCCCATTTAGTGGCATGTCGTGTCTTTGGTAATGCCACCATCGCTCATCCGCTGTAGGAAAAGAAAAAAATAACAAAACATGTTATTTTACTAATCTTTAAAAAGTACCCAAAATTAACATTTTCAACCGACCTACTATGGTCAAAGGGAAGTCTCTGTTAAGCATATCCTGGCACTGTGGATTCAATGATGCCCTTGGATTTTTAATATGATCACCGGTTCCAAAGATAGAAAACGTTATCCACATGTTTACTGAACATACCTTAAAAAAAGTTCTTAAATTCATTCTAGGCACACCGAGCCTCAGAATTATGTGCCATCAATTTTCGCAGACTAGTAATAATTCCGTATAATAAAAAAATTACACAGAAAAATCTGGGAGTTTACAATTCATTACATCAATAGAATACCCACCTGAGTACCACTATAATTTGATGTTTTTGGAGACATGGAACAAAGACGTAATATTTGGTGAAATATCACAACATATCCCATACATATGTTACCCCATAGTACACTCAATAAACATAGCCTAATTAAAACCATTCTTCATAACTTATGGAATGAAAACATAAGAAAATATGAGACCTGATTCTCAATAGTGATAAAAATGGAGATACATAAATATAACATGTGAATAATGGTGTGACAACATGAGACTAACATTTGAAGACCATACACATAATATTAAAGATCATATTATTGATTCATGGAATAATGAATATTCATTCATAAGACATGAATCATAATGGAATCAAATAACATTATCAATGAGAGAATAACATTGGCATAAGAAATGAAATTATGGAATACATATAAGAATAGAAATAAATTTACACATTTGTCAAGGCTCACTACCAAGGCTACCAAATTGGAATTGTTTCTCTCCACAAACCATCATATTAGTAAAATTTAACTCCCAAAATAAACATAATGGGAAAAGTCTGTTTCAAAAAATGGTTCACTCCACATTCTAGACCATTATATATCAAAGTATATAAGTCATCACCCAATGAATTGGAGGGATATATAGGACTCAGACATAATATAAACAAAATAATACATATGTGTGCCACATGATCATAAAACATATATCATATAATAACCCATGTAATGAAATGGTTTTCATAAAATTCATTCCATTATAAAAAAACATTAATATAATGAATAAGTATATTATCCCTTGTTCATATCCCCATTAACTTATATGTAAAATCAATGAATCTCATTATAGATGTAAATGATTTTGAAAGATCATCTAAAATATCTATCAGGGAAAATAACCAGTCAAATTTTAATTTTATTTAAATAGAACATTTTAAATAAATTTAAATACAAATAAAATTTTAATATTATAATGTAATCTTCCAATATATTATTGGTCATTATAGGGGAGACTATTATTCATGTCATACATGTTAAAATAATGCTTTCTTCTAAATTTTTTGTATAACCCAAACAAACATTGTTTAGAGAATAAAATGATGTTTCATTAGATATTTTATATAATTAATTCAGGGGTAAAAAAGACATTAATAAATCGTTTTTAAAAGGATAAATAAACCATGTAATATTATTTTTAAAAAAATATATTTAAAATAAAAACATTCTTTTCACCAAAGTGATAAACAGAGATGATTTTTACTAAAATTGTTTCTAACGAATTGTTACATGAAGAGAGGAAAATGAAAATAAAACATGTATTTTTATGAAAAATACATAGGAGATGAAAATACAATAGTTTCATGAGTGTTGGACCATAAAAATTTATCATCAAAATCCTAAAAAAAAAACTTGATAATGAAGATATTGCAAAACAAATCATCAGCACTTTGGAAACAATGAATCATAAGACATATGAAAGAGACATGAAAAAATATATATGTTAAAATTACTAATTTTTAGGAAAATAATAAAATAATACTTTCATGAGTTGAATATAAACCACCTTAAATTATTAGGTGGTTTAGATGGCTTGTTTCTTAAAAAAGTACATTTTGAGAAGGAAATCACTATCCTTAAGTCTCAACTAGCAACATTCATGAGGCGAACCACTATATAATAATTATTGGTTCATTAGAATTATATTATATAAAAATAAATAAATACATAATACCATATATGATTCAATTATGATCATTTATGTCATGTTATTTAATAATTCCAAGATAATGTAAAATTTTGGGCAATAAATACATTGTTTTCAAGTATGATTTTTTTGATAACTTTGGTTCTTCTAATCTTGATCATGGTTCATTAATATCCCAGATATTAACCAAGACATTAAAATAAGATATATTAAGTATATATTTATTTATATTAGCAAATAATAGTCGGGATAGAAAATGATATATATTGTTCGTGGGGATAGAAGGCTATAAAAATACACAAACATTGATTCAACTTTCTGAATGGATTGAAATAAACAATTTGAAAAAATATATTATTTTTAAAAATTAATTTTTATGACACATATATATCCCATATTTTCTTTAATACAAACCTTAATACATTTTGTATAATTCTTGAAACAATAACATCATTTTGTGAGGTGGTAGTTCGACGTACACAGAAGAGAAATTATAGAATCCACACAAAATTGAATATAAGAGGGATCATTTCACATAAAGGACTTGAATCTTTTAAATATTTTAATTCGAAAGATTTTATAATGCTTAGATTACATTTTAACCAAAATATATTTTATAACCCTTGATAAACTTATTTTTTCTTTAAACACATTAAATAATTTTTACTACTTTTTCTATTCATTTTGGTCGAAAATAAATTTGGAAATATTATATTATCTAAATTATGTTTTTTTTAAAATTATTTAATACATTATATTAAAAAAATATCATTATAAGGAAAAATATTATAAGAAAATTAACCACGTAGACCCTACGAGAAATTCAGTTATCAAAATATAAAATTTTAACAAGTTTTTATATTGAAATGAAATATGTAAATTGTCATAATGGCCTAAAATATATGAAATTATGAAATTATTATTTCTTAAATGAATTTTATATTATCAAATTAATTTTTTATTAATTACAAATAAAAAATTAATTATTTTTCAGAAAAATAATTAATTTTTTTATTTAATTTTATTTTTCAAACATAGAAAGCAACACATAAAAATTAAGTACTTTTTATAAAATTTTATATAATTATAAAAAAAATTATTTATAATATTTAAAATATAGTTATTACTATTAACATGAATGTTTTTAATGATTTTGTTATAATGGTCTCATTTAATTAATAAGAAATAATATTTAACAACTCATTAAAATTCAATATCGCGTGTAAAAGAAGATAATTTCATTAGTGCGTGTAACATAAGCGGTCGACGAAATTCATTATTGTGTGTCACACGATATAATAAATACATTTATTTTATTTGAAAACCAAATTCCTAAATACTATATGTGTTACACTACAAATTATTTTTTATTGATTTAAATGTTTAAAATTGATTTTAAAGTGGGAATAACATGAAAAAACCACTTATTATCGTGGTATAATTGGAAAAAGATTATTAATTAATAATTGACTTTTAAAAATTGATTTTATTTCAATAAATATTTTGGTTTCTATGGTGTGGTCAAAATTATTAGAAAAACATATTTGTTAGAAAAAAATAATTATAAAATTATATAAAATGATCCAAACTACCTTTGATTATTTATAATCTTAAGGAACATAATAATATTATTATTTATTGACTAAAATAATATACTATGCATAAATAAGAATTATAGTTTACTTTGAATTGAAAAAGTGCATTTTTTTAAATTTAAGTCAATTTTTTGTCAAATAGTCATAATCTTGTAAAATGTTAATGAAATCTAGATATTTAGTGGCAATAAATTTTGGAAATGGTTCTACTACACATCCATCAAACAATTGGTGTGGTCGTAATAACAAAATATGTAGTTTTATTGTGTTTTGGTCATTAAATATATTATTCGATGTGTTAATTAAAAAATTAGCTTAGGTTTCCATTGAATCACAAGATAAATAAATCTGTCAAAAGTTTTCATGAAATGGATTAACATGTATTTATGTTTTTTTTAATTCAAAACAATGATCCATTATGGTTCAAAACATAAAAAACCGCTCATATTTGAATAAAATCATTGGAAAATGTTCATTGATTAATTTTGGACATGTATGAATAGACCACATAATAAGTTACATGATATGGAAAAAATAATTTAAAATAATGTTATATTAGATTTAGTATCCAATAGAAAACATTGAAAATAAAAAAACCCAAATCATTGGAAAACAGCTACATGTTTAATTATTGATATGTATTTATATAAAAAATGTCACAAATTAATTGCCAATTATTTTCATAGGATTTCATGACAATATGTAGTTGTTTTCTAGTTTTTGAAAATAAATATTATTTTATTTTAAATCAATAATAGGTAACTTTTTTGTACTTACTACTTATCAATAAGATAAATAGAACAATACAGAAAAAATATGGCCCTGAAATTTGATTTATGTGGTGCTCAGAATAATCAAATAAATTATTTAACAAGATTTAATACTTGACAAATAACCTCAAATTATCAAGATACTCTATGGAAATTATTATCAATTAGTTTATGGAAATTATATTTGAATATTGTAGGTTCCTATAGATCAAAAATAATTTGAAAATTATCCTAAATTTTCATAGATATTTAGACCGGTTTCCCCATATTTGACATATTTTAGGTGTTAAATATGCATTTGGTTGGTTCATAAAAATATGAAATAGCATGTTGATCATTGTTTTTGTTTTCATGCTAATCTAAGATATATGGCTTAGTTTTGACCCCTATAGAGAGAATTTCAATTTTGTAAAATGTGTGAAAAATATAAAATCATTCTTTTCATCATACCAAGAAACACTTATGTCTAAATGATAAGTGGATTATTCATACAGATCCCAAATCAATTTAGTATCATTATCCAATGTTCTAAATGAATTAAACACTTATTTTCTTTTGATTTACCTTCTCCATTATGAATGTGAAATCCATTGATAATTTTTAATAGCCACAATAATTATATATAATAAAGTTCAAATTCTATATTATTCGGTTTCAATCTTGGAATTAACAAGTCAATGATGTTCTTTTCCAAACAATTATATAACTTGTAAAATATAAATCACAATTAATAATATTAATAAACATTAAGAGCATTATTTTTATTGAATTGATTGATTAATCAAGGTTCAATTTTACTGTCCAAAATAAAAGATTGAATATCCTATTATATGAGATATATAATTATCCTACAAATTCCTAAGACTATAAAAATAATGCATAAATGTATAACCCACCAATCCAAGTAGTACATTTCTTATCCATTAGAAAATTTATGACAAAATATAAATAAATATTAAGAATAAACATTCTTATAATTATTGTCATTGAATTGATTGAATGATGAAGATAGATTTTTTTGTCCAAAATAACGACACATCAATATTTTTAAGATATCCTGATACAAAGAGAGTATATAATATTACATGTGTTTGGTGGAAGGTGGAATTATGAAATCATATCAAATTTGTGATAGGTTTTAATAACCAATGCCTCTAGAACATAAAATAAATGATTAAACTGATAACCCTCCAACTACCCCCCACATAACCATAATACTGAACCTATCAACCATAAAACCATAATAACCATAAAAATAACCCTATATAATAACCAATATACATCATAAATACTAAAATTCCCCTCCCTACATCCATCCACTCTTCACTCTCTCACACCCACCCCCTATCCCTTCCCTCTATCCATATTGGGCTCACCCACACTCATATCCCCACGTCTCCCTATCTCCCACCTTCTCAACAACACAATCACGTTATAGCCCTCTTCCTCTACCCCAATTCCTCTCCATTTCCCTATCCCCCACTTTCTCACCCTTGAACATATATATCTCTCACCCCTCACACCCCACCGCATCCTCTATTCTTCCTTATCACAATATCCATCTCACTCCTCCACCCCAACACACCTTTATCACCATTATTTCTCTACTCTCCCTCTCCCCCATCACTCCTTACGTCCTTATTCCTGTTTGGATAATTATTTCCTCCCTATCACTCAAACTAATAACTCATCCCCAGTATTTCCCTCTCATTCTATAACTAACCCTTTCACTCTCACTCCCCAACAACCTCAATCCCCTATCTCAACCTCTACCTCTCACCTTGATCTCACAAACCATCACCCATATCCATCTCACACCCACTTTCACTTCCACCATATCTCCCTCTCCACAAAATCACTCTCATGATATTTATACCCTTCATATTATTTCCTTCTTACCCACCCCCAACATCGAGATTAACCCCTCCCTTCAACACTCTTCTGCAACCCCAATATATAATACCCCATCTCCCCAATTTCCACTACCCACACACTCTATAAACCAACCCATTCCCTTTTCCTCTCTCCTTCTTTCTCCCCTATGACATATCTCCCCCATATTCTCACCCTTATCCCTATCTCTCTTATATCCTCCCCTCCATTATTTCTCTCCCTACTAATCACACTCCACCACTCACTTCTATGTCACTAACTACCTCCTCACCATCAACATCTACCTCCACATTCTCTCTATAATATCCACCCTCTTCATATTTTCCAACACCCTCTCTTCCCCTAGATCACCCTCACCAATCTATCTCTCACCACAATTTAGTCGTTCCCCACCTTTCTCACACTCCATCATACTCAACCATTCCTTCTCTTTAAACCCCTCTATCTCTCATTCAACCTCCCCCACTTTCCCCTTTTCCATAGCCCCTCCCACATCTCCCACATCACACCCTCTCATAGTACAATCGTCCCCTCATAAAACCCCTACTACCCTAATCCTACCCATACCCCCTCTCACTCCCACTCATCCACATTCAATCCAACCCTCCCCTCGCCATCCCCACATTCCTATATCATATCACCCTCTCCCATCACTATCTGAACCCTCACTCAATCCCCACCTTCCCTCCCTCCCTTCTATTCACTCATTCCCTCTCACTGCCTCCAATATCCTTTATCTATCTCACCATACCGTACTCTTATTTTTATCCTACTCAGGATTTACCCTTATATATCACCCCCATTTTCAAACACCCGACATCACTCTCTCTCCATGGTTTTCACCCACACACTCTCACTCTCCCATTCCTTATATTACTATATCCCCCTCTCCATCTATCTCTCTCACCCCCCACACTCCATCCCACACTCCACCCCACTCCCACCTCATCACACCCTCTATCCCCTCTTTCTATATTGGTCCACCCAACCTCTCTCCTTACAATTCACCCTCACCTATATCTATATCTCAACTACCCACACTCCTCCCCCACACTATGATATATTCCACCTAATCACCTATTACATTTTATCCCCATCCCTCATCCACCTAGTCACCCTCACCACACTCTCTCTCATCCCCACCCTCCCACATATTTCCCTTACTCCCTAAATCAATCAATCAATACAATGGTCCAATTCCTTTTAACATATTATTACATGATTCTTAAAAAAAATATACACAATTAATACACATGGATTGTAAAATTCAAATGTATTTGGATTTATAGGTTCATAATACATTAATGTGTGATAAAAATAAAAGTTCTTTATTTTAATCTCCATATAGAGCTATTAAATTTGTTTAAGTGACTAAAACTATATTGGATGATCTAGGGAATATATAATAGGTAGGGGTGTGGTAAAAATCCTAATAAGGTAATATACAAGACAAGTAACCATATCATGTGAGTCAATGATAAAATAAGATATCATAAAAGTGAAGGGACATGAGTAATCACATTAAAGAATAACATAAGGAAAATTGTATTATAAGAACATTAAATCATAAGAAACATGGAAATAACATATAACATGACATAAACATGATTCATTGATAATTTCCTAGAAACTATCACATGGTGGATTGTGTCCAATAATGGAATAGGCTTACTCCCTAATCCCTTACATGATGCCTCGTGAGACTAAAGATTTATCCAATGAATTGTGGAACTATATAGTCACAACCATTCTAAAATTATCCTAACCTATGATATCATTTTAATGTAAGTCAATAAAAAATCTTAAGATAAGAACTAACCATTAAAATGAAATTGGTTTCTTAATCTGGTCTCTTATCATAATCATAGTAAATTCAATATTAAATGAGTTTGAGAAATTAACTAAAGGAATGAATTACCAAATAATATGATAGGGTAGTAAGATAAGAATACATGTTAATGACATTAATTCAAAATTTATAATCATTTCAAAACGTTATTGTTTTTTTCAATGATATATTGAATTAACATTAAATAGTTTAAAACTATTCCATTGGAAAATATACATTCAAATTTGAAAATATTTTTTATACTAAAAATAAAAAATACTATGGATATAATTTTATTATAGATAATTCATAGAAACATACAATGGATTATTCGAGGAATATAATGGTTATGATGGTTTGTAATTCCATACTACTTTTAAACATTAATACAAATATTCCTTTCATATTTTCTATAAAAGTTAAACGAGAATTGTTTGGTAAATGACATAAATATTCCTTTCAATTTTTTTTTCTAAAAATTAAAAATTGGGTAACATGTATTTAATAATTTTTTTTATTATATTAATTTTATTTTTGAAAAAATAATTTAAAAAAAGCGTGGTGGTTAAAATATTTTTATCTAAGAGTAAAATGAAGATGATGTTTTTAAAATATTTGTCATAAATTATGAGTACCAAAAAGTAGAAATTATAACTATTAATTGAAAACATAATGAAAAACCATAGGATAAAAAAATTGAAATTATTTATTAGATAATTATAGAATAATATATTCAATTTATATTCATGAATAATCAATCCTGATTAAAACGAGATTGAATAAAACACCCTTACCACTTTGGTAACTTTTTAAAAATAACATTACATGAAATAAGTAGAAAATTTATAACAAAAAATGCCATAATTTTTTTAGTATTCATGATATAGTATTTAATGGTACTATATATACATCATCTAAAGAATATAGGATCATAAGAGGACATGTGTATTAGAGAAGGAAGTTTGAGGTGAAACAATTACTATGTTCACATCCTTGAGTTGAGAGTTAATCAAAGGGGTGTGTATGCATAAAAAATGGAAATAAGAACAAGGTAATGTCATAATAAATCATAATAAAATCATAATTCATGTCACATATATTATTGGGAAATTCCATGAGTTCCCTTACCCTATCTTATAAAAGTTTACAAATTCTTCTCCTTTCATCACACAATAAATCTCTTTTCATTCAGCATATACATAACCAAATATCTCCCTAGAATACATTACCTCATTATAAATGTCATATTTTTATTAAGACACCGCCATTAATGGTTTTAATGTGTTATAAAAAGTAATTGTCTGAATATTAGGTTGAAAAAGTTGTTATGTGCTGATTTGGACTCAAGGTAAGGGTATTATTTTTAGGGTATTATATTAATAATATATATTTATTTTTAAAAGGAAACTATTTTATTTAAATTAATGATATTATATATTTCCATAATCTATAATTTTTAATGAAATTACATGATTTCTTTTTGAAAATAATAGTTTTGATTTTAAATAATTTATGTTTATGTAATTTAAATGTAATTAATTATTTTTAAAAAATTCATTTATCTAATATATTTATAAAAATTTATTGTCCCTAGAATATAATCTATAAAATTATTTTATACTATGATAAAAATATTTGTATTTTTCAAATTCATTTAAGGGGTTATGAATGAGAAATGCAAATCTTCTATAAATGTTTTCTTATAATTCAAAACACAGCCATCAAATTAGAAGATAATGAATAGAGATTTATCCCATAAAATAAATGATACATTTTTATAAAAAAGATAATATAATTGGACTCACAGTTTTTTTTATGATTTTCCATGTATCATTTTAAACCATAAATCTATAATTATTTTAAATAAAATAAAGATAAATCCATTTAATTTTGAAATGATATTCTTGAATGGTTTTCAAAATGATTATTATGTTTAAAATTTTATGAAAATTATCTTTCAAAAAAACTATAGAGTATTATTTTGAAAATATATAAATATTATCAAATATTTTTTATTTGATATAATTTTTTTCAAAGGAATTTTCAATATATTTTTCATTATTTTTGAAACCCATTACTGGGGAGTGTTATGTGAATCCCATGTTTATAAAAAAATATCATTGGTATCTTATCTTTTCTAAATGGCCGACATCAATTAAGTAGCTAACACTCATGAAGACAATTAGTTATTTTATATTTTTTTGTTACCTCTGATTTTATGTAAGTTATTTTCTTAACTATTGAAAATGTAGAATAGAAAATATCATCATTTCTATAATGAACTGTTTATTTTTTAACTATCTATTATGAAAATAAAAATTCACATCATGTTTATTGTATAAAATTTGGAAGTGTGAGTTCAGGATATGAAACAATATCATTTGAAATTAATCATATCATAACCCATGAAATGAAATGGGATATATAAAGATTTCATCACAGAAAAACCTACTAAAAATAAACATGTCTTTTAAATATGTCACTATTTCATTATTGTAGAATCCATGTAAAAGAAATGGGTTTTATAATCATTTCATAAAGCTACAGCACATAAAAGGGATACGTGTCTACTAAATACCTTATAATAAAAACATTAACTATAATGGGATATAATAATAGTGATACTATTGTTTCATATATCCATAAAGGAATAATTAACATCAAAGATATCCTCATAGATGGAATAT
Organism: Viscum album; assembly: GCA_963277665.1. NCBI lineage: Eukaryota > Viridiplantae > Streptophyta > Magnoliopsida > Santalales > Viscaceae > Viscum > Viscum album. Next base: position 1,552,030,431 of record OY728160.1, read on the forward strand.
GATTTCGAAACACCACTTGGATCATTTGTTGAAGAAAGTATCCCATCAACCATAGAAATGACATTATAAAAGTAAATAATAATAAAAAAATTTAAAATAATATTAATTTATAATTATGTTTAAATATATAAACAATCTTCAATCAATGATGGATCATGATGGTGGTAAATCCCATTAATGAAGTACACGATAAAAAAATATTCGTATAAAATTTTCAATAAAATTTAAATGAGTGACATTTAATAAATGAGAAAAATATACCATTAAACCAATTTGGAAAATGTAAAAATGGGTAATAGGTAAATTAAAAATTATTTTATAATATTAAAAACTATCTTTAAATAATTTTTAGAAAATATGGATATGGGAAAAAATCTATGAAATAAGGAAATAAATCATTCTTCTTTAATTATTTACCTACTAATTAAACAATGTAAGTAGAATGAAAGGAAATAATGTATTCCTTACCATTAACTATAGTAAAAGAAATTTCATGATTTTATTGTGGGTGAAATCATAATATTTCATCATCATAATCATATACATAATGAAGCCTCATAAAAAATGAAAGTGTATCCAAAAACCATTACAAATTTGGTAACATCTGAATAATAATCGCCATGAAAGAATAAATAATATGATACATTAAATATAATTAAATTATTTTTATTAATTATGTAACATTAAAAATTATTTTTATATAGTTTTAATATAAAAAATATATCTGCATAACATAACCTGTTTCCCAAAAAAGACAATTTCGCACGAAGATCCCTTACCACAAGTCACGAGTTTCATCATAAACATTTATAAATCATGTATAATTAATATATAGATATTATAAATATATTATTGGACCATATTAATATTCTATATACCTTATATTATTTATGTTTACCCTTTTATATCCTCTTTATTAACAATTCATTAACAAAAACACTATTTTAGCTAACAACTATGTTGTTTTTCCAGTATGTCATTGTTCGATAATCTTGGAACGTCTAATTTTTTAATAGTTCAATCACCTAATAAATATAAAAAATTATATTAATATAATATATTAATATTATATACATATTTAAAATAAATAATAATAGTTATAATTTGGATGATGAAATACAATATTCAGGGAGATGTTATGTTGTAAATACACATGAATGTGGTTTCCATTTTTGACGGATCAATAGAAATAATGGTAAATAATAATTAACCATAAATGATTCCTAATTATGTAATATATATCATATGTGATATACATATATTCTTATTGACATCCAAGTAAAATGTTAATGATAATATATCTGATTAATTCCTAAGGCGGTAGTCCATTGTACACACGAGGGACATTAATGATTTTTAATGGGTTGAGTGAAATAATATAAGAATTATATAATAGTTATATATGTGTTTTTAAATAAAAAATATGACATATAATCATTAAAAATATTATTATCATCTTTGATGTATATAATATTTGAAAAACAAATCAGATCACTCTATAAGGAAGTGGTACATCATAAACATAAGAGACATTATCATATCCCACATAGAATAGAATGTAAGAATTTATATGTGTTATATGAATAATATAAAATTAATTATATTATAAATATTATATATATACTAAAAATTCATCATTATAACAATCCAAGACTGTTGGAGTTGAGAAATTAATTAAATCAGTTCTAGAGTTGGTAGTCCGTCGTATACACAAACAATAATTTTATTATCTATTTAATGTAGGAGGAGACAGATATAGGTCATGAAGTAAAATATTATAACATATAAATACAAGAAAAATATAATGGTTGTTAATTAATCATGGTTTAGTAATTTTTTAATTAAGTGTGAGAAGAAATAAAATTGAATCATTGGTTCAATAATGATACATCTTTTTCAAAAAGCCACCTTAAGTTATCACCAAAATTCTTTATAGGGAGGAATTTTTATAAGAAAATATGAAATAAGTAATGTAGTTTTATGTAATGAATAATTATGGTCAGTTTTCTTTAGAACCAAAATGAATGGGGATTTTATAGTGGAGTGGATAATAGAGGTACTCTTATATTTGGTGAAAGGAACACACATTGAAACTACTTAGAGACTTCCCAAAAAATCTAAACTGATAATGTCATTCACATTAAATAGAATAAAATGAAAATAAATTATAATATATATAGGATAAAAAATATTTCGATCCAATATAAATTATCCACGTTTTAATTGAAATAATTCTTTCATATTTTAGTTTAACCACTCCCCATAAAATTGGTTTTAACCTCACCCATAGAAATAAATTATTGTCAGATTCACTATTCATTGTGGTAAAAAAATTTATTATATTAAATAATACTAATTATACATATTCCAAATATTAAATTTTTAACACCTCGACCCCAGTTACCCAGATTCAGTGCATTATTTTAATATATTAGCATGATTACAAGGAATCAAGTCCCAAAGTAGCTATCAGTTAAGCAGTAATGGAAAATAGATTACATACCTAAATGTTAAATTACACATTATAACATAAAACACAACATAAATAATCCATTATGAATGCCATTATTCCCTTAGAGTAACCCTGCATATCAATCATAGTACACTTCTTGGAATCCTAGGAAACATAAAACATAGAAAGGTGTGAGCTCAAACACTCAGTATGGGTAAGAAATACAACCGAAGATAAAATAAATATTAAGCATGGTGAATAATTGAAACCACATGCCTTTAACGATAATAAACTTGAATAATTTTATGGAAGGAATATGAGCTTAGTAAATAATTCCATAATAAAACATAATCATGGGTATTATACTAGTCAAATGACCACATGAACTATCAATATTATTTTCATAATGAGGGAATGTATAATACCAGAGTTTAACATCTATGTCAAGGCCTCATTCCAGGACCTATGGGCTAACTATAACCAGACCCAAACCTGGAGATCCTCTGTTACCGGACTCCATCTCGGAGATCCTCTGTAACCGTATTCCAACCCAGAGATCCTCTTTAACCGGACTCCATCCTGGAGACCCTCTATAACCGGACTCCATCCTGGAGAGCCTCTGTAACCAGACACCAATCCGGAGAGCCTCTATAATCGGACTCCACCCCGAAGAGCCTCTGTAACCGGACTCCATCCTGGAGAGCCTCTATAACCAGACTCCATACCGAGGAGCCTCTGTAACCGGACTATAACCCGGAGAGCCTCTGTAACCAGATTCCATCCCAGAGAGCCTCTATAACTGGACTCCATCTCGGAGAGCCTCTGTAACCAGACCCCATCCCAGAGTGCTTACTTTTACCGGTCCCCAACCCGGAACATACTAGTCCAATACATTCATTATAAGAAAATGTGGATAACAAAAACATTCGTATTAAAAAAGTCATAAAAAATGTCAATACTTTATTCATAAACCATGAATGGTATAAAAATAACACATCCACAGTTTAACATATCACAAAATATTCAATACAATTTGGTAGATTTGTATCATAATAAATCAACTTCAAACAAGTTTAAAATCCATTAAAGGATGTTGACATACATGAAAATGATAAGTAAAATGATTTGAGAGAAATAACCCCTTTTTCATGAAATCATTTATAATTATCAAAATTTATAAAGGTATTCATTGAAAAGTGATTTTTTAATCAAAGTGTCCCATACCACTTTGAAACTTTTTAAAATAATTATCATTTCAAAAAATTTATATCGATATAAATAAATCCTTATAATCATTTTGAAAACATGGACATTAATTAAAAGTGTTTAGAAAGATAAATCATTAAAACATTTAAAATGATGATATTGTTAAATACACCATCTCATAAAACATTAAAATATTCCTTCTGAAATCATTTTTATAAAATATTGGTATCTATGATATGTATGTCCCAGAAAATAATTACACATGAAGAATCTCGGATAATAATGAGATTGAGGAAATAACCCTTAATTGATTGTGATCAATCGAGTCGTATGAACAACAGTCAACAACCACCAAATGAATCACAGAATATCATGAATATAATCATGATAATATATATCAAATGACAGTACACAATACACACAAGCAACAAATAAGTGGTGAAAAATGGAAATCTCACAGAATTAAAAGTGAGATAAGAAACCCCTTACTACGTGTCCAACTTGACCCGTTCATACTTCAATATCCTGAATAATAAACAAAAGATAATTTATAATTCCATAAGAACTTTTTTCAAGTTTATAATTCCTTTTATATCACTTATTACCATGTTATAAACATTATGTAATCATTTAAGTTAATAACATTTGTTTTGTCGATATTTGGCACTTGACTCAAAAATGAACACGTTGTAGTTATAAGTTGTTAAATTGGTAAAAAGTTCATTATATATATAAGATAGTCATGATTTAGATATGATATATTTCATATATATCCATTATATACATGTATTTATAACAGTACATATCATTTTGGGGTAAGAAATGAAATGCACAGTTCATGGAGACGGTAAGCTGTACGTTCGCCTGAACACTACTTTCATTTCTATTTCTTATTTTAAGGGAATTAAAACATAATTATAAATATTTATATTATAATTCCTGTATAATATCATATATAATATCATTAACTGCATCCTTTATACATCCCACATATGGTATTAACGAGTCATATCACTTTGAGGGGGCGGTAGTCCGCACTTCCTCAAATGAAATTATCGCATTTACCATTAATGGAAACCATTAAGGTATGATAGAAAATAAAAACACAAAATAATTATGAAATCATAAACATAATATATATCATATATAAATATAGTTCCATCATAATGGCGACAATGAGAGGTGGTTGGAGGTAATTGAACAATCATCGTTTCGTGAGGCATTAGTTTTCCATCGACATAATCATTATGTTCTCCACCCATTAGATAAAGGTGTGTGTATGTGTAGTTATAACCCTTATAATAACAAAATAATAGTATATTGAGGATACTGGTGTTTTTATAAATGAAAGGAATAAAAACAGTTTATGGGTTGGAGAAGTAAAATAAAAGAAAATAAGTTAAGAGAAATTGCTACCTTTAATTTGGGTAACATCCTTTGGTTTGAACCTAAAAAACATCTTAAAGTTCCTTATACCTAAGGTTAGGCTTCTAATATGAAGATATGGATGTAGGGAGATTAATTTGGTAGAGTTTAGACGAGCGTAAAGGCTTGGGAGGTGTGAGGAATTGGTTAGAAGTGGTCTCCTTTTATAAGGTGGAGGAGGGGCTCTTTAGGAAAGTGGGAAAATATTATTTTAATATATAATGATATTAGGATTATAAAGGCCCAAAAATCATTAGGGTAGAAGATATTATTACTAATGGTGTAAATAAAATCGTCCAATAATAATTGGACATGTTTTGGATTTGATTTTAATATTTAAAATCAAATTTATTTAAATCATTTATTAATGAGGTAAATACTGCATCATTAATGTGTCATAAATAATTTACTTTTTTAGATGTATAAAATTATAAAAAATACCATGATGTATGAAACCTTTTTATCTTTCAAATTATTATTTATAGTCAAACTTATAACTTATATAACTCCATATAAAAATTAATTACTAAATGAGTTTTCTTTTTGTCAATTTTACCTTTACTTTAAATTGATTAATCTAAATTGTCATTATCTTTCATAAATGGCTTCATGGGGTCCCAAAAGCGACCCAAGGATTCCCATGGTCATCCATTACTAATCAATTAATCTTAGGACATGTGTTAAGGTAATTTTGAATTATTACAATATTCTTTTTACCTTGATATACCATATTTACATTTAACTGTGGTAAATAAAAGTCAATAGTTACTATTTAAAAAAATTATTTTCATTTGATTGAAATAAATTTTACTTACTGAGGTTAACCGTGTCTCTTGAATTTTTGAAATTGAACTCAGAGAAGTGGTAAAATTATGTTTTATGCAAATTTGCAAACACTTCTAGGAGGTGGGTAAAAGATGGTAAACAGTTCAATAAATTTTTTATATATCTATACTTATTATAAAATGACTCCAATGAATTATTTTGAATATATACAGGTTTTATGTATATATTTTGACCTAAAATAAATTTATATTAAATAAATAATTATTTATATAAAAAGTCGGTTTTAACCAATAACTCATTGTTTTTCACTATTCATCAATAATTTTTGTTTCTTAGAATAATACCAAAAATTCAACCTATGATTTATTTGATATTAAAAATTCAAAAATGATGTCTATTTTACCAAAATAAAAAGACATAAGTTTCATTAATTAATTTAAAATTAATTCCCATTGTCAAAAGAATCAACAATATCTATCAAGAGATTGACACTTAGTTTTGTCCAATTTTAATGAGAAATTAATTATAATGACATAAATTGTATTAAATGATAAAAATATAATCTAATTGTACTTCAAATCAAATGAAATTAATAATATAACACTATAAATTATTTCAATTAAAAAAAATGTTTTTAATTAAAATTTAGTATTTTTCACTACTTACCAAAATATGAAAGTTATTAGAAAAATACTAAAAATTTATCAAAACTAAATTTTTATCTCCAGATTTTAAAGAATAAGTTTATTTTGTCAAAGTGAATACATAAAATTTTCAAATATAGGATATAAAAAGTGTTCACCCTCAAAAGGCTGTAAAATTGCATTTTCTGAAAAAACTTTCATTATCTAAAAAAATTTAATTTGTTATTATATTATTTCAAAGAAACACATAATATGTATGTTAAAATTATATAAAGTATATGAATTTCAAAATGCAGTTAATATTATTCATAACCTCTTTTGAATGGCTAGATTGGTAAGTCGTGGTGCGCTTGAACATAGCGTTGCATGTAGTGCAAGTTATTGAATTACTATTATGAAATAACGTACTATGAAATCTTGGGGTGTTACAAAATTCATTTTATCATAATCATTAAAATTAATCGAAATAATATAATTTAAATTTAAACACAAAGACACGATGAAAACATGATTTTTCATAGAAAATATCATTATAAGTTAACAATAATTCCAATAATAATTCATCATGATATTAATTTAAATGGACTAAATATGATTAATAAAATATATTATTTGGTTAATTTTTCATATAAAACCATCTTAACTAATTTTTTTATTTTTTTAAATTTCTTTAATAAAATGAAAACTCATTAAAAAAATATATTTCTCACTAATCATAAAAAATTATAACTTTTCAAAAAATAATTAAAATTTCACTCAAAGATAAAATTTACTTCCTTATTTAAAATGTTAATTTAATTTTTTCAAATAAATTTTCCTATAAGGTTATATTTAAAATTTTAAAAATGAGTCTATAACTGGTGATATAATCACTTTTTGTGAAAATACAGTTCTTATTCATTAAATTTTAAATATTCTTATTGAATACCTAAAAGTAATTTTAGATGAATTTTAAATTAATTTATCTAATACATAATATAAATATTTTTTAGAATAATTCCGAAAATCGTGGTTATTTATATTTATTATTTTAAATTAATATTGGGCCAATAAAATGGTGTATCAGAATAATATTTCAATTTATTCATTTTTTCATTTTCATTTTTAATTAATTGATAATAGATAATTTAAATTCTTATATATGTGAACCAAATATTTTAATTATTTATTGAATCAAATTCATATGTACCAATAAAATAGCTAGAAAATAATGATCATATTAGAAAATTATAACATTTTAATAATATATTTAGGTTTGTTAAAATTCCATGTGGAGTGTACCAAAAGATATCTAATTATTCATAATTATTTGAGAATAATATTTAATAAAATATTACGGTGTTACATTATACAAAAATTGAAATGATTTATCCCTGAAAATTTTGTCACTCATGTACATAAAAATAAGGATACTTCTTCCTCCTAATATCATCATTTTCATATATAGATTACTAAAATTTGTGGTTTTCCACAATCATTGACCTGGTGAGTGGTCTTGTTTATTACCACATTCTATCTGTGATCCATAATTTCCACCAGTTGTCCCTCATATTATAGCTCTTTCTCTAGTAATATGACTTATTAGTTTAATACATTGGAAGGATTAGGTATGTACTTTCTCATGAGAGATACATGAAACACATCATAGGCTTTCAAGAAATTCCGTGGGAGGAAAAAGAGACATGAAAACATCCCTACTCAATAATGAATCAATAAGGGGAAAATATACTAATGGATATTGTTCCTTTTTTATGAATCTCATGACCTCATTCCGTAAAGTAATTTATAGAAACACCCTTTTTTTGAGATTTACTTCTATACCACACTGATGATTACCACCAAAAAATTTATGTCAATTTATTCATACCATTATGTGATGTGTAATGGATCAAAGAAAAATTTCCATTTAATTAGAGAGTTGATGTTTCAATATATGTATTTTTCCTCTTAAATTTTAATATATTGGATCTCTGAAGTTCTTTCCACTGAGGGCCTCAAATATATCCATCTGAATACTAAAGTGAAATATACTATTATATAAATACTCAAATAGAGGAATGAGTTGATCCAAACCACCTTTGGTGTCATTAAAAAATATTTTTATATCCTATATGGATTTGGTATTACTATTAGTATAACCATATTTTTGTTTATGATAAGTAGTGATGGAGAATAATACTTTATCCTGATTCAGGTGGAGACTTCTCCAGTTTTTTTGGTAAATCTCAAATACCGATCCAATACAATACTTTCTAGAATGTGAAGAATCATTACCACTTATTTAATATATATTACAACAATGTAATCAAGGTATAAATCTTCTATAATAGAATTTAAATGTGATGATCTTTTATGTGGATGGACTATAACCCAAATTGTGTATTTTCTATTAGATTCTTTTTAGAGTCTGATAACTAATTACTAGGTAATGTTACCCCATTTCTATTCTGGTATGGGTAATTTTTGAAGCATTAGTATATTCATTAGTCTTCAAAAATTATCTTATATATATACCAGGCATTGATAAAAAAACCAAAATATCTCTCTCCATGATATCCCATCTAAAATACTCATTAAAATATCTATACTTCATTGTACATCCATGATAAATAGAGAATTAATATATATGAGTTTACCATAATAACTCCTTCAAAGTTGGTTGGACAAAACACATACGTAGTTCTTGGAAAGTATCATTCTATAACAGTCAAGGCTAAATTTATAAACAGTTTTCACCTTATTTTATATCTCCACATCACCTTTCTATGCATCATTAAAACTCACATAGATATATAGATGAACATTCATCTGAGAAAGATATATTTTCCCCATCCATAAGTATTTTTAGATCCATTCATTGAAAAACTAGAAATCTTGCGTCTTTATGATCCATATCATTGATAAGCTGGCATGATCCTTTTGACTCAAATCATAGGCCACCTTTTTTTCTTTTCTAGTATGGTAATTTATTGAGGATTTACTATTATTAATCACGTCTAAAAATTTCAAATGTATTATATATAACTAATTCTATGTGAATATATAATTCAAACAGTTTAGTTTGGTATATATATCACTATTATATCTATAATGATAGTCCATATATATCATTAATTAAAAAAATACTGTAGATAACTCCAAATCATGAGGTGGGTAATTTTCCTCATGGATCAATAGTTTTTGTGAGGCATAAGTTAAAACTATATTATTCTCCATGAGAACACATTCCAATTTCATATTTGTTACATCACTATAGATTACATACCCTTTTCAACTATAGGGATATTTATCCAAATGTGCAAAGACTAAAATTCTATTCTATTCCTTAAAATGTTTCTTAACATTTATATTTATAAAAGAATTTATCTCCCTAATGACTAAATCATATCTTTTTTATTATCAATACACTTTTTAGGAAAAAGTGAGAAACAAAAAAATCCATAAAATATATCCAAATAGAGTAATAATAGAAGTAACTCCAATAAAAACTATATGAACTGACCCTCCCCATTAATTAAATCATTATATTAGTGCTACACATGATCGCTTGGATAGCTATCTCATGTAGGGATTCACATGCTTGGTACCAATGGGAGAGCCATACACTATCAAACATCCAAATGAGAATGGGAATGCATAGGTGAATGATTCCTAATTTTTACCTCACATAATGTAGTTTCATGTAGTGTGATGAATTATCGCACAAACAAACATCAAAATAAAAAACCAAATTCAAAATACTTCCTCATTTCCGGCACAAAAAAGATTCTGTAAACTGATTCTGAAAATTTCATGATTCAAATATAGAAATCCAAGAACTATCACATTAATCACATCAAAAAATTTGAAAAATTTTCATTCACCATTCCTCGATCCATCTATCCTCTAGAAATATGAAAACCACCTGTACAACTGATGACACCTGGACCTTAGAAACACCATTTTCCTTTCCATAAACTAGCCACTTGACCTCAAATTCCAGTGAATAATGGAAACCAACATACCGCTCCACCTATGAGTGATTGGGGGAGTTTCTTAACCTTTGTAGAGAAACAAACCAACTATTATAGAAAAAATATTTGATGACATCACATCTTGAGTTTGCTGCATTAATTTTCCCCCAACTCATATCATTGGGAAAAGATGTGACCTCCATTAATAAACATTATTAGTAAACTCAAGCACCCAAAAAATATAAATCTTCATAATCTAGTGGTCATTATTCATTTTTTAATATAATAGGTGGCATTACTACAAACCTAGATACAATGGTATAAAATTTATAAATCTACCTTGAATTAATGTTCATTTAGGGAATGTTTTCTAATCTAAGATATTAGCTACTCCCATCGTCTCATAATTTTTTTATAAAATAATCTATCAATAAACTGCCAATCTGGAAAGGGAGAATTTATTATTATGTTAATTTATTTAATCATCCCTAATAATTTAAATTATTCATGATTACGTAACTCACAACCATATATGTTTTTATTTTGATCATAAATGTGTTTCTCTCAACATCGGAGATTGTCGCATGAATAAACTAAAATAAGAATACACTAGATCATCTATAAATGTTAAAAATATTATGCTCAATCATCAGTATTTTTTCCCATAGATCTAGCACATAGTTTCTATGGTTCTTTCAACATTTACTAAATCACATGAGTAGAATTTCGGAAATATGAAATGGTGATCATGGATAGAGGTGACCAGATCTACCTATTCATCAACTTGAACTTGAGGTAACATGGACTGGGTTTCTCCAATTATAGAGAATGTATAATTCCTAGATAACGGGTTTCATTGGAAATTTATAGTTTAGATTTATAATATTAAAATATCACTTAATACCATTTAAAAGTTAATAAATCCTTAAATGAAAAAAATAGAACTTATAAAGTCACTAACAAGTCTAAATGATCATAATTAGTTTATATCATACTTGTATGAATAAAAATATATTATGTTATAAATTCTACGTAACTAACTCAATATGTCTAACAATGAATTTTAAAAGAACCCAGAATATTAAATATGGAATATTCAATCGAAAATTAGCTTCATCATATTCTTTTATATAATTTGAATAAAATGATTAAATTAATTTGACCCATATCATAATAATGTCGAATAATATTTAATTAATTAATTTATTATGAAAGGTAAAACATGTACATATACCAACCCCCACAATGAGGCCCGCCATGTCCTAAATTCCCATTCCATAGAATTTACCAATATTCTATATATTCTATTTGTTTAGAATTATAATATATTATCCAAAAAATTGTGAGTTTTACGCATGAACTAGTAGCATAGTTTAGAAAACCATCAAGGCCCATAATGATATATTATTTTGAAATAGCATGAAAACCTCCCATAAACACACATAGTATAATTTATAATCTTTTTTTCTCATTGTATCTGATAATGTATTATACACAAATCATATAATCATCCTATATTTCTTATTTTATTTGTTTCCATATTGGATGAACATACATTTAGTAATTTTTTGGATTAAAATTAGAACCACCATCATGTTGAACTAGGCCCATGATATATATTCGTTTCAAATAAAAAATAAAATTATTACCACGAAACTAATTTTATTACACTAATGAAATACCCAAAACATCAAACCTCACCATGGCATAAATTACATGGATGTATATTTAATTAATTTACACTAAAAAATGGTTGACAATGATAGTGATGCCATGTTTGGAGTCCAATACACATAATCATAGATAAAAACCATAAATAACTCATGAAACATGTTGTGTTTTTATTGAATGGTTACTCCCCTTATTCTAATCCACATGATATCACCATATGTAATCATTATGAGAATAAGATTCAATGCATATGACCCATCGACACTGGATAAAAAGACAGTAGTTATTTCCAATCAAATTGACTTATCTAGACCACATATAACAAATGTTTTAGATTATTATCATTTTATCTCAAGGTTCTATTTATAATAATGAACTGATATAACATATTAAGATTAAGAAATATATACGGACAGTTACATGATAATAATGGATATAGTTATATTAAAAATATTATGTCTAAATGATAATATGTATAAATGTCTATAGAAAAGATACAGTTATCGAAAATTACTAATCGTGTTGGGTATTGGGAATCTTCCATTATAACAAATCCCACTTTCACTATAGATAATTTTAATAACAATAAAGAAATTAGTCCTTATTAGATAATAATATGTCTCCTCTTTGTAATATTTTTATTATTTACTGCCATCTGGTTTCCTTACATAGATACTATTCTATTTGTGACATCCCATCCTTGAGTTAGATTCCTCAAGACATTATATCCACAATTATATTACTTTTTACCCTATATAAACAAGAAATTGTAGCTAGTACCATTATAACAAAATAATAAAAATTTAAATTATGATACTAATTTTTCTACAATGATATATTCCCAAAACTAGAAGAAATCATTATGAAATTTACATTGATTCTGCAGCTTCAACACATGAGGAATCGTAGCCAGTATTCTTAGTTATGACTACCACTAACTTGAATGAGAAAATATTTCCCAATACGATATCTTACCTATGATATCATCTCATATAGATTCATAATAATTCTATTTTTCCTCAACTTATAATTTTTTTCTATCCACATATGATGTAGATATCCCTTATAATTTCTCAAGTTCAATTGGGATGTTCTGAATGATTCCCATAAAGTTCGCATAGATTTTATTGTTATTTTACAATATTAACATATATTGTAAATATCTTGTACATATCATGGTAAATTTTTATTATCCTAAATAGACCACAATTCAATTCAACTCAGAATTTTAGTCTATTATAATGTATCATAGAAGAATTATCGAAAATATATTTTCCAATTGACATTGGAAACATTTCAATTTTATATTTTTACAATACAGTAGAACTATTTGTATAATGAAATGGTATATGAAACCCAATGATCAACCATATTAAATAATTATTTATAGATAATGGGTTCAAAAATTAAGTCAACATTTAGAGAGTTTGCTTCAACATAGACTTAACTAATTTAATGAATAATTACAGTTTCCCATATATTTTGAAAATATTATACATGGAAACTATGACACTCCCACTATTTGCTTATAAAAAAATGTCATACTTTATTTCTAAATTAATATTAAATGATCACAATATTTGAATTAATAAATAAATAGTGGTATATAAAATGTATTTTTTATGAGAATTATTTGGTTTCATCATCAATTTCTAGTTGGGTTATATATAAACCTTATTTTAAAGGCGTTTATAACATATAATGACCAATATTATAATCCTAGAATTTTTTCATGACATATAGAAATGAAGTGGAATTTATCATGAAGACTTGGTATAACTATTCAATCCAAATTAATACTATTCCTTCACCCCCAATGAATATTTTCTATTAAAATCCCATCAACATATTAAAAGAAATTTGTAAAACTACACAAATAAATATGGGATTTTGGAACATGGAATCCATTTTACAGAAATTTATTTAATATTTCAATTCATATATGATTTTTATTTTCCTCATTATTATAGTTAAATTATTTTTGTCGAATAATATATCATGTTATTTGGTGAGTGTAAAACCCATCCTTGGATTTATTTTTCTTATACAGTCTGTGTCTCATGAATATTACCTTTCCATGATATCTTGTGAAACTTGTTCCTATAACAAATATGTGAGCATTTTCATTCTTGACATAACCCAAGTCAATCTTTCTCATAGTATATCAAATAGATATGTGGACAATTTTATTGAATTAATTTCTATTAATTTACTATAGAATTTTAATCTATATATTATTTATAACATTCTCAAACACCTCCTGATTAATTACCGTAGATTCACATTAGTTTTTTTCTTGATGATTTTTCATTGACTTCTCTATGAAAATATATTTGTATCTATGAACATGGAATATTACATAATGGATTTAATAATTATTATAACACATATTATATCAATTTTATATTATAATTATCATGTTGTTATTAGTTAACACCTCTACTTTTGATTAATGTCTTTAAATAATTTTGGATGATTTTTCAATACATTAATAAAAATTTATTGATTCTAATTTTTCAGACATGATATATTTGATGTGTAAAATAAAATATAATAGTACTAATTAATACAAAATATAGTTTAATTAAAAATTATTTCATGTATTATTACTCATTGATGATCCTTTTACTAACACCATTTCTATGATGTGATTAAGTAAATGTTTGTTTAGGATTAAATACACTTACATTTATAACACTAAATGGATTATTTGTCAATATATTCTTCAACTAATGAGCCTAATGAAACACATGTCTTCTGAAAAATAATGGTCATTAAATTACTTTAAAATTACTTTAATGTTTTAACAAAATCTCATAATATATAGAAATTTACATCCAGATTATCCACAGAAATGTTCATAGTGTCTATATAAAAAAATTTAATAAGAGTTATGGCTTACCTTTTTTAATTTTTTCTTCGTATAAAATAGGATAAGTAATTTTTTTTGATAATATAAAGTCTTTTTATATAAATGTATTCTAAAATAAATATTCAGTGTATCATTTTCAACTAAATTTTTTTTACTAGAAAATTGATCAACCTTCCGAAAATGGGTATTTAACACATTATTTTTATATTTAGTAGTTACTCCCAAGGAACCAAGAATTACTAAACTATTATTTTAGAGTAAGTTTAAGAAAAGACCATTCCTTCTAATTTGGAATCATGTCTTCTTGTGTTTAGTTGAAACATGAGACAAATTTTTTGGTAATACCAAATTAAATTTAAACTAGAATTATTAAAACTAGAAACTAGATGTGATGTAATTATCAATGATGATTTGGGGGTCATCCATTTTTTACAACACGAATTAGTATTCTTACAATATATAAATTTTTTTTAGTTGTGTGGTTTCTATATTAGGATTCAAATTTGGTAAAAACATTCAGTATCTAATTCTAGAAGTAAAATTTATACACTACATAAATTTATTAATATACAATTTATTGAACTTTAACTAGTTTTATTTCATCTAACATATACTTATCTCCTGAAAATTTATTCAAATTGCCTCATATATGATGTATTTATTTCTTAAACGACATTGCAAAGGTTCCTTTCTTATTCCAAAAAATATTTCTTTTCTCAAAATGTGACGTAGTTTTCAATTAAAAGAATTTAATTTAAAAAATGTTGATATAATATAATGTATTCTTCAGGAAAATATAGAGTTATGAAAGCATTATAATCCATTCAAGCCGTATAATTTAAAAAAACATTCTTCTTGTACTTTTTTCTGAATAGTATAAAAGTCCCTCAAATCGAATAACTTCAAAATATTACATTCATACCATTTATGAAATAATAAAAAAATTGTAAAATTATTTTTATAAAAATGTATAATAATAGAACTAAGATTTTATTCTTTGGAAACATGGATGTGAATGATAAATATACCCCAGTAAATACTTACATATAATCAATCTCACATAAAAATGAGATTGGAAAATTATCCCTTACCATGTACTTTATGCTAGTAGAGCCTGTGTCAATGTAATGTATAATGGTAAATTATGTTAAAAAATTATACTAGAACCATATACATATTTTTGATATCATATATGATCCTATTATATTATTTTACTAATAGCGTTTCAACATTTCCATTATTTCAGTTGTCAATGGATTTATTTCACCATTACTTTTTTTCCATGTAAGTCATGATTGTTATGATTAGAATGGATTTTATTCATGTAAATTATTAAATTATGTTCATCATTATTATTTTCTTCTTGTAATATATATTTTATAATAAATGTTTACTTTTTTTCGTAGAGAACCAATATCCCCGTGTCATGGAGATGGTTGCCATACGTACCCACGAGGAATGATATCATTACATTGAGGGTTAAATGCTTTGTAATTTGAGGGTATATTAATTATACAAAATATTAATCAAGTTATATTCATTACATACATCCATTATATTAATTAGTATACCCATCCAAATAAATTATTGTTGAATAAAAAATTACACCAAGGCATGGAGATGATAAGCAATACACAGACACACATGATGATATTGTAATTCGTAGGATGGATAAAAGAAGGTCTACTACTGTACCAAAATTATAATAATATATTAGAATGTTTAATATAATAGATTTTTTACATTAGTATGGAAACAAAAAAATAAGAGGATTTATACGATGAAAATAAATTAGAAAGAGGTGGTAAAAATATTAGATCTATTTCTAGTATCTGCTTTTAATTTTAACCAAATGTATCCTAAGAATGGATTTATTCCAAAAGTGTGGCCTATATGGTGAATTAAATGAAAATGGGAGCATAAATGTCTAGGTTTTGGCTGTAAATAGGGATTTATAGGTGTGATTAAAAAAGAAGGAGAGGTTCCCCTTTATAAGAGAGGGGATGTCCATGTTTGGAAATACCAAAACTATTAAATTAATATAAATTTATTATTAAATTAAAAAAATTTAAAATTGTATTTTTAGAAGATTAGATGTGCAAGAGAAAAAATTTAATCAAACAATAACATTTTTACATGTTTTTATTTTATATTAAACCTTATCATTTTGATGTATCCTTATTTAATATATTTAAATTTAATTGTGGTAATAATATTCTAAATAATAATTGGTTAAAAAATTTACTTATGTGTTTTAAATATTCCATTATTGGATAATATATGAAATTTTAGACCTTATAATTTTCACATTGTAATGTTAAAATATTTTTGTGATTTTTAAAAATTAATTAATATGTTATTTTTATAAAATATCAATAGTGTCAATTTTGACGCTATTAATTTATTTGACATTAAATAAAATACAAACAGAAGATAACATAGAAAAACATTAATGAATATACTCATAAAATTTGATTATAAGCTACAAAATTCGTGGAGTTTATTATTTAGTTCATGTTATATTTCATTACATAATTTTAAAACCATTTATTTGATATTTCTATTAGTAAAATACATTATAAATAACAATTGTGTCATCATTAATGTTTTTTAGTTAATCTCTAAAAATTATAAATAAATTTCTATGATATAGGTAATTTTATTATCATTTAAAATACTACTGATAGATGATATTATATTTTGGTTATTCATATATTAAAATTAATATACTTATATAAAATGAAATAGTGGCATTTTGTCACATTTATGAGTTTTTATTATACTAATGTCAAATTTATGGGAATGTGGCCACTAAGTGATTCAATTATGAAAAATAGATGACAAGGGTCGAATTTGGCCATCTAATAAGATATTTATTGGCGTTGAGGTAATTTTATAATATTATTTTTACCTTTAGTTAACCAATTAACATTCAACAATGGTAATAAAAATAATTACAAATGTTACTATTCATAATACCAAAACATAAAAGTATCTTAGTATCAAAATATGGACCTACTAATTTTGAATATCGATTCAATATTTAAAAATTCAAAAAATTTATTTTTTAGTAATTAATATAATGTCAATCCCATTGTCCGAATGAGAGAACATGTTTTGGAAATCTAAAACATTACAAAAGATTGAAATGTTTTTACATATTAATTCAATGTAAAATTAATTCTAATTAAATAAATTATATTTAATGATAAAAATAAATTCTATTTATATTTGAAAACCATTCCATATTTTAATTTATCCATATAAATTATTTCAGGGAAAAAATTTGTTTTCAGTTAAAATATATTGTATATTTACTATTCATCAAAACATGAATGTTATAAGAAAAACATCAGAAATTCATCCAACAAAAAATTTTAAAACAAAATTAAAAATAAAATCATTATATTTTCATATAAAAATTATTAATGTGTCTAAATATTAATTTAAAATCCATTCTCCATGCAAAGGCGTAAAATTATCCTTTTAAAAAAAATATACATTTTATAAAAAATATAGGGTTTATTCACATCCTATGATTAAAATATCCATTTGATTTATATAAAAATGTTTGATTATTTATAAAACATATATATCTAATTAATTTTATTACTAATAATAAATCATTCAAAAATAAAAATATCTAATTTATATTTTTCATAAATAATTGATAGCCAATGATTTCATAATTTATTTTCTCATGTTAGTTATATGTATTCCCTATATCCTAAATTCTTATCTATAAGAGTAATTTTATAGTAAGGGAATCTCATGGTTCATTTACACTCATGATTGTGTGAAATTAAACCAACTAAAGAATAAACATTATTTAAAGAAAATATTTAATAAAATCATTTTTTTGTTATAATATAGTAGTCAAAGCCAAAAGAAGAAAAAAAAGTCATAAACATGAGACTATTAGTTGAATTCATATGCTGAAGCAAAATGATGAATACCTATTAAATGATATTATATTAATACAATCATAGGAGATATAATTTTGAGAAATATTGGAAATTTATGAAAAAATACCCTTGAATCTAATGTCTTTTGATATCATAATAACCAAAATTTGAATTTATATGATTTGGACATTTTAAAAATGAGTATCAATGGGTCAACACCTAGAATATGACATCATATTATTATTAAATCACAAAAAATAATAACCATTTAACATTTTGTGTAAGAGTATTATATTTGAAAATATGATTTATAATGACATTAGAATAATTAAAAAATATTATTAAAATAAAAATTTACTAAAAATGGGTCATATGAGAATAATAAAAAATATCTGAAATTTATGCAAAATAATTGAAAAACAACAAATACTTAGTTTGGGATATATAGGTGTTGAATAAATGCTAATAATATATATGTTTTTCTAGGAATGCTCAAAAGTTTTTTTATTGATTTCGAAGTAATGAAACCTCATGCAAAGGTTCAAACAATGAAAATGATCTCAAAATTTAATGAAATCATTGGAAAATGATCATTAATGGATTAACGGAATTTATAAATAGGCCACATGATAATCCATCACGTGATGTGGTCAGAATGATAGTAAAAATAGTTTTATTATACTTATCAATCATTATAATTGTGAATCCAATGGTCATGATTTATAAAATGACCTCATATTTTTGTAAAATCATAATAAAATTACCAATATTCAATTTGGGATATCTAAGAATAAATTGTTCATCAGTAATAAGAGTGGTTATCTTGGAATGATAAATTGGTTGTTTTTATTAATTTAATAATTAATATCGAAAAATAGGAAATGAGCATGGATTATCATGAAATCATAAGATAATGACCAATGATTAAATTTATACATTTATGAACAGATTATATGTCAATCAAACATGTGTTTTGGTTTTAATAATGAAATAAAATTTTAATAGATATAAATATTTACAAAAAATTTTAATGAATGGGTTAAAACAATGAAATAATCCTCATTATATCATAAAATAAAATTTAAATAGAATCCATTTATTTTTTGGAATGTGGGAATATAGAAAACAAAAAATCAATAAGTCGTTTTCTTATAATTCCTAAAATCATGTTTTTATGGATTTAAAAGTGAAAAAATGTCTGATAAAGGGTCAATACCATTTAAATGGAATCTAATTATTATATTATGATAAAATTATCAGAAATAAAACATTTATAGATCTTGGAATTATAAAATTTATATTTCTAAATACCTTAATATTCATTAGAAAACATTAATCAAAGAGTCAAAAATAATCAAAAGACTTCAAATTTTTGAAATATAACGACATAATGACCACTACATATTTTGTAACATACTAGAATAGAACACATATAATTCAGATTTATTGTGTAATTATAATTACTAAATAAAATATTTTATAGTAAAAAATGATTAAAAATAAGTTATAATATGTAATCCTAGAAATAAAATTAGGATTTTCAATAGATATATAAACCACAGCCACCATATAATTTGTGATGTACAACTAATTGCATATATATACAAGTTTAAATTTTCTTAGAATTAAGAGAAGTATGTTGTTATTTAATTCAATGTCAACAAAATGAGACTAAATGGAAACCACTGAAGACAACCTCATATTAACATGAAATAATAGGAAAATGATCTTTGAATTTTTATTGATAAGATTGAATAGATTGATCACCAATATAGTGTATTTTATTGAATAAAAAATAAACTTATATTAAATTAAATAATTTCTAAAGAAATTCATTAAACTGTATGAAACTATCCAAAACCTCATATTATCATGAAATCATTGAAAAATAATCATCATATATTTTTTCATTTGTTGAAATTTATCTCCATCCAGTCCAACTCATTATTTAATTTATGACATATGGGAATTGGCCATATATAAATTTCACTAACACTTAGCTCAAAGTGAAGAAAACTACCTTTTATTGATATTAATGATAAATACAAGAGTTAACATGTTATACCATTAAAAAAAATCTAATTATGTAAAATTGAAGGAAAATTATAGTTGATGACCTTTTGACATGTATGAATACACATCATTTCAATCTGAAAAGTGACGAAGTTTAGATGAAAAAAATATTATAATATTTTAAAGACATTATTGTTTTTAAAAATTGAAAAAAAATTCCAAACAAAATTGAAATTAAATGAAATCATATGTCAAAGAACATTGATTAATTTTTGACATGTACAAAATTACCACACTTCAATATATCAAGTAGTGTGGTAGGAAAAACTAAAAAAATAAACTCATAATGTTGTGAAATCAATTAATTAATATCATGGACTGATTTTTGAAAATTCATAATAGATTTAACATTAGTATATCGTGAGGATTTGTCAAAATGGATTAAAAATAAGTTTATTTAGATTTAATAGCAACTAAAAAGTCATTATTATTTCTTAATATCTATAAAATTACCTTAGATTGATGGGAAATCTCACAAAACAACTTCAATTTAGTTTGTGACATTTAAGAATAGATAACACATTACTCTGATGTGTGTTTTTGTGAGAATAAAAAATGTGCATTATTTTTTTTCCATATCAATGAGTGAAAACCAAGAAAAGTATTTTAATTTTCATTAAATCATAATACTATGATAATTGAGTAATTTTTGGCATGTTTGGACAAATTTCAAGCCATTCACACATACGTGGGGGTTGTAATGATCAAAAATAAAAATTAAATAGATTAAAAAGTATAAAAACAACCAAAATCAAAGGGTTAAAACCTAGAGAATTTCGACATATTATCATGAAACCACATGAATATGACTTTGTATTTATGTTTCATATGTTCTAATAGGTCACACATCATTTTAAAATGAGTCTCCTTTATAGTGACCTAATTTTTGTTTTTATTAATTCTAATTTCAAAAAATGCGCATTATTTGGTTTAAACTACAAAAAGGGCCTGAAGTTATCATGGTATCATAGTGAAATTATTGTGAAATTATTTTTTACATGTACAAATATATTTTCCATCAATATAACCTGTATTGAGCTTGGAATATTGAAATGTTTGTTTTCATGGATTATATATTTATCAAAAAAACCATTCACCAAACGATTTTGTCTACACCATTAAGACCACATGACGATTTATATGTTATTTTATTAAAAATATATTGATGGATTAGTACATAGATCTTATTTATATATACTTGCATATGATTAATGTTCGATTGATTTTTATAGATCATAAATAATAATGATATCCCTCTCTTATGTATTCAAATTATTCTGAACACATTTTACTAAATTTGACATCTTTTTGGTGGCACAAAACTTTAATATCAATGTGAAATTAAAATGAAAAATTCTATCAAAAGAGTAATATAGGTGTTATATTTAGTTGTGGTTTCTTTTTTTACTTGTAGAAATGGACTCAAACATTATTTTCTCATGTTTTTATGCCAATCAAATATCATTTTCACTATTTTGACACCTAAATGAGTGATTTGTTATTTATTAATAATCCTTTACAATATAAAATCATAATTGTAATAGTATAAATAAATTGGAAATAAATTAATCATAATATTATTTTTATAAAGACATGATTAATGTATAGTTTTCCAAATCACCCATGTCAATAGAATGATGTGTCGTTGTTTTTAACCCATTGATGGATGATATGTCATCTTAGATAAAATTTAATAGAGAAATTATTCTTTGAATCATAATGAGATGTTTGAATAACTGATTAACATGTGGAAAATTCCTATAGATCAAAAATCAAATTTGGTTCATTATCCTTTGTTTTCATAGATTTCTGAACCTATTATCTATGTTTCAACTAATTTGTGTGATACTTGGGACTATAATGGCCAATATAAAAATCCAATTATACCAATAATTTTATTATTAAAACACATTCTTAGTTACCTCATATAAATTTAAAATTAAAAATGATATCTTTCCTAAATTTTCTGGCCATTTTGAGGTTGTTTTTCATTTTTGACCATAATATGGGTGATTTTTCATTTCTTAATAAGCATTAACAATATGAAATCATAGAATCCAAAATTCCATGAAATATGTATGTCATCTTTATGTTATATTGATTCCAAAAGATGAAATATTTTCCATGTATTGTTATTATATGTTTCAATGTAAATTTAATGTAATATTTATAGCTTTGATCCCTTATTGAGTGTTGTTTAATTATAATAAAATGATCTAGAATGATACTCTATTTCATACCAAGAAATAGAATAATTATATTGACCTATGGTTGATTCATATATATCTGAAATCATTTGAGGATCATTCTCTTATGTTTTCATTAAAATACATACTCATTTTCTCAGTTTTTATCATCTTTTGTATGACTTTTCCCCTTAGCACGAATACAATGGTCCAAAAAAACATTTGGTCAAACTAATGAATTTGAGAGATAGATTGATGTGTGGTTGGTTCATTTTGATCAATAACGACTGAAATATCATTTTTATTTCTTTGTCAAATATTATCTCATTGTCTTAGTTTTGACACTTATAGGAAATATTTTTCAATAATTAATAAACAATAACTATATAATATAATAGTCACTATTGTACCATGAAATTATAAAATTAGATTGATGGGTTTCTGATTCCTACAAATCAGAAATTACTCAATGGTCACTGTCTGAAATTTCCATGAAAATATGAGGTCATATTCTTAGTATTAACCCATTTATGTGAGATATGTCATTTTAATAGACATATCCTAAGGTATTGATATATTGGAAAATTCTCAGATATATATCTATGATATTGATATTTATTTGATTCATACAAATCAAAAATGATTTCAATATCTATATTTTATGTTTTCATAGTAATATAAATTTAAATGAAAAATTTTGACCCCATTTTGGGACTTTTTCAATTTGATAAATACGTGAAATCTAAATTAATGTTTTCATCATATAAAAAAATTTAGTTTTCATTCTTATGTGCTCTTAGTTAGTATAGATAAAAAATGACTCAAAGATCATTTCACTATGTTTTTATGTTAATATGAGAATCATTAATCCAGTTTGAACCCTACATGCTAGGACTACCAATTTCTATTAGTTTTTCAATGTAGTAATAATAACCTTAAAATACTATAATGTTATCACTTTATTTTGAATTAAATGGATAATATTAAATTATTGAGATTCATTAGTGTATGTGACACATCCAAGAAGTAATTTCCCCTTACATTATACAATGAATGAAATCTACATAGGAATAAATCTTAAGTATAAATTCTGATCTAGAGGAATAAAAATTTCAAAATTAGAATATTGTATTATACATTGGATAAATTTTATATTACATAGCACGAATCAAGGGATTTTCCACCACAATCTATGTCGCCTTTCATATGGAAGCTACGATAACACCCCATAGGTTTCCCAGTTAGTATGGACCACAAAAATAAGATTTATCTATATGGGTCCTATTTGGAATAACTGACTCACTATCCCTCCCCAAAAAAGGATAAATTTCCTTGTTCCCAATAATCTAACTTGACTTCACAGGGAATAAATAATTAATCTCCACAAACTAACCTACATGGTACTAATAAGAAATTCTAAAAAATCAATTTAGGATAAATTGTGTAAAATATTATGTTTATTGTGATCCATCAGTATGAAGATATATAATATATAACATTGAAAATTGACTGGTACCCACCCTTTAATTGTGGTGATTTATGTCCCTGTATCATCATCATAACGCAT
This sequence comes from Viscum album, assembly GCA_963277665.1. Classification (NCBI taxonomy): domain Eukaryota; kingdom Viridiplantae; phylum Streptophyta; class Magnoliopsida; order Santalales; family Viscaceae; genus Viscum; species Viscum album. The sequence goes on from OY728160.1 coordinate 1,552,055,171, forward strand.
AATTTCCCATTTCATCATACCTCAGAGGTTGAAGTGTATATTAAATTAAAATCAAAATCAAAATCTAAATTATAATCTAAAATGAAATATGAGAATGAATTAGAAAAATAGACATCATTATGTTCAATAATTATATCTGAGATGATATGTCTATGTTTACTACCATTGACTTAGAGACACCCCCACATGAAAGGGTTTTCTATGATTCTAAAATGTGAATTATAAAATTTTCATTTCATAAAAAACACATTATTCAAAGAATCACTACAAAATTGACTTTCAAATATGATATCTAAAAGTAATGTTATTTTTATTTTCTTATATCTTCCCATTGATTATTATAATGTAAATTAGTAAACTATAATATTTTTAAAAATTTAAATAATCATCATTAATGTAAAAAAACCACAAGCACTAAATACTCCTCATATCTATGGGTGAGTAGTTACATATGAGGTCAATAATGTTAATAAGAAGAAAATGTTTATGTAAAAAAATGAAAAACATAAATGAAATATAAAATGAAATAGAAAAAGAAATATATGTAAATGGAAATGAAAAATGAGATAGAGTTAGTAGTTAATTTAGAAGATAAGTTTAATGATAAGTGTGTGAAGAAAAAAAGTATAACTAATAAATTAATGATTGAAAAAAATGAAAATTATATAAATTTTCATGCCATTAGTATCAAATTTTGTAATTTTAATGGCTCATTCATAAATTTAAAAAGGAGGCTCAATATATAAGAAGGGGTATAATGAATGGCCCCATATTTATATTTATTAATGACAATAAGTGTATGTCATTATCCCACACATGAACTCAATATAACATAAATCCACTTGCATGAATGAATTCCAAAATGTAAAAATATACTAGCCTCTTTCTCCAAATTCATAATGGGACTCTTCAGGGTATATGGAGTGGTGGAAAAAACTTTTCAAGTGAGAGAAATACCGCCAAATGAAATTTATATGTGTAAAAAAATAAAATATCATTGGTTGATATTTAATAAATTATGAGATATATTATAAAAAAATTTCTCTCATTTTTTCATTCAGTTAATTTTGAATTTTACGGATTTCCTTAAATTGTTATAATTTTGTTCCCTGTTTTTTTGGTGAGTGAATGTAAGGATTATCAAATTATTGATCAGTATTTCTGGAAATGTATGATTATGCTTTACGGGGAAAATCCCCAACGGTCCTAATTTACTATCGCCTTCTATTTCCCATTAGAATTATTATTTACATCACATTTCCATCACATCAATAACATGAATTTCTGAATTTTCACCAACAAACACAGAACACCATATGGTGTCATAAAAAAGGGTCCTATATGGATCTAAAATAAAAAATTTCAAAATTTAATTCAATAAAAACATTTAAAATGTTTTTATTTTGAAATTTAATATATCATTTATAAGATAATTTCAATTTTTTCTAAATAAATTATTCAATATGTTTTTAGATTTTAAAATAAAGTATTATTTTTAATAAAAATAATAATTATATAAATATAAAAAACACAATAATCAAAAACTAATATAATATTATGGTGATACATTATATATTTGTAATCTAGTACAATCAATAAGAAAATATAGAATAAATAAATAAAATGAATATGAATTAAAAAAATATAGAAAACAAGGTATGGACATTTCAATTGTTATAGAGATACTATTAGTATAAAATTCAGTATGTGAGGAGAAATAAATGTTGAAGTAAAAATGAAGAGTAATCATAGAGTTGGAAAATAATTTAGAATTCATTATTAATATATAGTTGAAAAATATTAAAATGATGTAAATGATGTTTCCAAATAAAGTGTGGGTGATTGTGCAAAAGCCAAAATCAATGTTTTAAACAAGTTGTTAAAGTTGAAGGGGAAGTCAATATAGAAACATAATAACTACAAAAATATGATGAAATAGCATAATAAAAATTGAAAATAAATTCAACAGTAGAGGTATTAGAAAAACAACTTTTTAAAAACATAACTAATAATTGAAACTCAAAACATAGATATTTAAAATAAAAATTCAATGTACAAGTCAAATATTTATTTAAAATGTGAAATCAGAAAATTTTGATCAAATGTGAATGTTAGGGAACACGTGGATGAAATATGTGAAGAAAAATATAAACCCTATAAATTATATGAATATTTTATAATGCAGTATAGAAATTAGAAATTGAATTGAAAAAAATAACAAAATTAAATAAGCAAAAATATATAATATTAACAGAAAAAAGATGCAGAAATAAAGGCCTAAGTCATAATAAATTAACAACAAATAACGATAAAATAATGTGGAAATAATAATGAAATTAGAAGATTAATTTGATGTAATCGTAAAAGGATAACTATAATAATTTTTTAAATAAACAAACAATAATCCAGATGAAAAAGGGGAAGATATAAATGAAAACAAACTATCAGTATAGTTAAAAAATGATGAGGTAGAATCTATAATCCAAAATTTAAAAAGGGAAGATAAAAATTTGATTTGATGGAGAAGAAAAAATATATTATTTGGATATAACAACAAAAAGTGAAGAATTATTATAATGAATGAAAATAAAATTACAAGAAATAGAAAATGATTATGAAATTCGGTATAAGAATTCTATAAAAAAAGTTATAACTAGATATTGATGTAAAAGAATATTATATAAGAGATAAGAAAAAACAAAAAATCATTATTATAAGATGGATAAAATGAAAAATCTTATAGAATCAAATGTAAAATAAAAAAAACATAAAGAAAAGGTAGATTATGTAACATCCCAGGTAAATAAAGAATAAAGAATTTTCATATTTATTAATATTTACAAATTAAATATTAATTTTAATTAAAAGGGTTTTCTATGTTCGATAGCGTACTCGGTACGCAACGATGAGTTTCTTTGAAAACTTACGTTGCACACAAGTAATAAAATAATATTATTTTAAATGTTAGTTAACGAGTAGCCGTTGTACTAACGGGAATGGATGGAAATAACTAAAATATGATTATATATGTTTTTAAATGTTTTTACATTTACCCAATAAAAGATAAAGGCTTAAAATACGGAAAGAGTTCAATTTTAGGCATTTATACCCTAATTTTCACGAAAGGTCCACTTATCACCTTTTGACGGAGAACCGTCATTAAATATAGTTTTGATCGATCTTATAAATTCTTTTGGACCAAATATAACTCTTCTTTAGAATCGGGATATCAAAATTTACTTTGTGTAAATTTTTGGTACCTTTCTGATAAAGTTCATTTTTTAATGAATAGTGTAAAATGTTGTATTTTAATTCAAAACCTCTTTTTAATCTAATTTATTTATATGATTAGATTATCTTTTGAATTGTTTTTAAAGTGAAATTAGAAAATATTATTACCATTGAATCCAATAGTGGTCGTTGGAATTAATTTCACTTTGAAATCGTACTTAAACTAGTGTCAATCTTTTGATACTTATTGTTTCATAAAAACACGCTATTTGCTCTGACTGCGGGAATTAATTATTAAATTAATTAATGTGACTTATATGTTTTGAATTTTGTAAAATAGACTTCATTTTTGAATTCGGAATATCAAATATAGCTTAGGGTGAATTTTTGGTAATTTTCTGAAAAACTTCAATTTTTGATTAATAGTGAAACCACTAAGTGGTACTTATAAAGACTGATTTTCCGTTTAAATGAAATTTTGCCATCATTGTGTTTTGAATTTCAAAAATCCGACATACATGGTTGTCATTAATAAGTAAAATGTGGTTCAATGAGATTATAATAATTTTTTGGTGAATAGTAACTTATTAAGTTCTTAATCGCGATTAGTGGTAATTAGTGTAGTTTAAGGTAAAAATAATACTTTAATAAAATAAGATGAGCATGACACATGTCCTACCCTCATTGGTTGTGTCATGGCCGACCAAGAAAAGCCATGGGTCAACTTGCGGACCCCATGGAGCCACTTTGGTCGGAAAATGACATAAATAACTTTTTATTTAATGTAAAAGTAAAAATGACACAAACATGATATGTTTTACTAAAAAAAAATTTAAATGGGGTTATAAAAGTCAGATTTTTTATTATAAATTTTCATTGGAAAGATAAAAGGATTTCCTACATCATAGTATTTTTTTATAATTTTTAGACATTAAATAAATTATATAATTTATGACATAATATTGATGCAGCGATGACATCATTATTTGACAATTTAAATAAAATGGAAAGATAATGTAAAATATATGAACTAAACATGTCCAAAACTAATTGGATGAGTGTATTTCGAACCCTTATCACCTTATCCACGAATTATTTCAATGTGGGACCTTTTAAAACCGAAACACATTTTCAAATAAAGTAATATTTCTTTACTTTCCAAAAGTGCCCCTCCTCTCCTCTTATAAAAGGCCCCCACCTCTACCTCAATTCACACACTCCTCAAGCCTTTGGCTCGGCCAAACCCTGCCCATTTACTCTCTCCACATCCCTCTCCTCATCCTAGAGGATTCCCTTTGGGCAGAATCCTTTCAAAGGAAGCCTTTAGGCTCAAATCAAAAGGAGTTACACTTTTAAAGGTAATTCATTCTCTCATGTTCATTTGTTTTATTTTGCTTCTCCAGCCCCCTAAACTCTTTTTATTTACTTCTTTTGTAACAACACCAGTATCCTCAATATACTAGGATGTTGTTATATGATGTATTCGAGCTACACTTTCACACAACTACATCAAATGGTTAAAGAACATACGGTTTCCGTGGATGGAAAAATTGTGCCTCCCAAAACGAAGATTGTTCAATACTCATTTAACACCTTCAAAGGTGGCCATTATGATGTCACTATTTTTATACATGGTATATAATATTTTTATGTTTTACTTATGCTTCTGTATTTTTCATTTGTGTCTTACCTTTATGGATTCCATTATGGGTATACACGATATCTTCATTTTAGGAAGTGCGGACTACCGCCCCCTCAAAGTGATGTGATTTGTTAATGCCATATGTGGGACGTGTAAAGGATGGATTTAAAGTTATTATATATAATGTTATACTGAAATTATAATATACCTCTATATCATTATTATTTATTTCCATTAATGGATGAGATAGAAATGAAAGTAGCGTTCATGCGTACGTACGGCTTACCGTCTCCATGAACGGTGCATTTCATTTCTTATCCCCAAATGTAATGTACTATTAAAAGTACATGTATATAATGGATATATAAAATTAATGATATATCTAAATGATGAATATAATTCTGGAATTAAAATATACATACCTCTCATTTAGTTTTAATTCCATTAATATGACAAAGAAATAAAAGTAGCGTTCAAGCGTACGTACGGCTTACCGTCTCCATGAACGGTGAATTTCATTTCTTACCCCTAAATGATTATGTAGAATTATAAATACATGTATATTCTGGATATATATGATACATATTATATCCAAATCGGGAATTTCATTCATGGATATAAAGAACCTTTGACCACACGAACAACATGTAATTGTAAGAAGTCCACTTTCGACTTAAGAACCAAATATTGAGAAAACAAACATTATTAACATAAATGGTTACATAATGTTTATAACATGGAAATAAGTGATATAAAAGGAATAATGAACTTTAAAAAGGTTCTTAATCTGGTATAAATTAACTCAAGTTTATTATTCAGGACGTTAAAGAACGATCGAGTCAAGTCGGACCCGAGGTAAGGGACTTCGTCTCAATCTCCTTTCATTGAGGCATATTTCATTTTATACACAACTTTCTTTTATACGGTGTATAAAAACCTTTGACTTTTACATTTATACAAAAGGAATCTTTTTCTACGAAGAGTTTTACTAAATGACAAAAACGAATGTTTTTTTAACGTACGCGGTGACAACGACATTTTCCGCCGCCGCGAGTATTATTTGGTCTTTGGCTTTCTCAAAAAGCCATAATGTTTTTAGAATAAAATAAATACCATATACTCTTTTATGTATTTTGGTATTGAAAATGGTTTTGAAAAAGGATTATATTATGTCAATATATTTATGATATATTGTGATTGAAATGTGGAAATGTTATCATTCCTTTATATTGGTTTTATGTTTTATGATTTTATACTGGTACTTGGACATTTTAACGGGTGGTTACGTTATAAATCATATGACGGGTGGTGCCGTGAATACCAGGATGAGTGGTTACGTTATAACCTCCAATGCATTGGGTATGGAAGTCGGCCATATGGATATTCCATTAAGTATGTATGGAAATTGGTTGTATGGCTATTCCATTAAGTGATATGTGTGGGAGTCGACCGTATGGTTATTCCACTTAAGTATGTTTATGTCCCAAGTTACCTTTATATATGTTATGTGTTCTTTATATTGGTTTAATGGTAATCCATTGGTTACAAAAAGGTAAGTAATGATATTTTATTCAGTGAAGAGTTTTTACTACCTCATGTAGGTGAAAAGTATTACATTGATAAAGTATTCATGGTTTACATGTTGTTTTGAAAAACTAACAGTTTTCATTATTTGTGTATCCCTTACTGAGCTTCTTATGCTCATCCCAAGTTTTTGAAATATTTTTCACAGGACTTAGCATGGAATAGGGTCAAGGATGGGATCAAGGGAAAGTCATGCTACCTAAAACATGGAACTATACATGTTTCTTTTAAAGAGTTTTTATTTTATAGAAATTTAGTAGAAACGACTACTTTGTAATCTTTTGAGATGTAATAGTTATGTCCTAATTCTCTAACACTCTAAACCTGAAAAGATCCTCAATGTGAATTACTCATTTAATTAAATATTAAGTAAGGCGTAAGGCTGGGGCCTTATAGTTGGTATCAGAGTTCGGTTTAGACAACTTTAGGAGTTAGAAAAGTGTTAAATTATAATATGATTGAAATGATATAGCATTTACGGATTACCATGTTGCTTCGCCTAAGATATTTATGTGTTCAGAATGGTTTTCCGCAGAGGAAACAAAGCAGATATGTTGGGACGACATCAAGAGGAAGATAACCTTCCAAATCAGCAACCTGAGATGGTCGGAATCGGAAATGAACAGTTTGTTGCAGTGATGGCACAGTTGACTCAGGCTATAAATGGTGGTGGTATCCATGCACGAGATCAGCCAGATCCACCGCAGTGGAACATGTCAGTGGTGGAACATTTCATGAGGCAACATAAACCATCATTCAGAGGATCATCTGACCCTGTGCAAGTTGAAGGGTGGACTAAAGAACTGGTGAAGATTTTTGATGTCATGGGGTGTTCAGAACATCAAAAGGTTAGTCTTGCTGTTTACCATTTTGAAGGTGAAGCTGATCAGTGGTGGTCGATGGTGAAAAATATAAGGGATATTGATGAGATTGAGGATATTCACTGGGACGAATTCAAAGGTATGTTTCTTGAGAAATATTTTCCCAAGGTGGTTCGTCTTAGGATGGAAAAACAGTTCCTAGAATTGAGGCAGGAGGATGATTCAGTGGCTGCTTATGAAGAAAACTTCACTCGATTGGCAAGGTATGCTCCAAACTTCATACGAGATCTTGATAGTAAAATAAACCGTTTTTACTCAGGGTTAAAGCCAAAGTATCGAAGGGCTTTAGCTTCTCGTGAGTTCAAAAGTTATGAAAAACTTGTTCGATGTGTGGAGAAGGTGGAAATGGAGTTTGCCGATGATCAGGTGTTCTATGACAAACAACAGAATAAGAGGTCTAGTTGGCAGGAAAATGGGAAGAATTCATCAAAGAAGCAAGGAGGTAAGAAAACCAAATATCCATCCTGTGAGAAGTGTGGTAAAATGCATCCTGGAGAATGTTTATCCAAGTTTGGTAAGTGCTTTCGGTGTGGTAAGTCTGGTAATATTGCTCGTAACTGTAAGGAAGATGATCAAGCAGGAAATGAAAAGCCAACGGTAAGATGTTTTAAGTGTAATGAAATGGGTCATTATGCAAACGAGTGTCCAATGAAGAACTCAATTGGGGGAATGCAGCCAGACTACAAGCAAAAAGGGGTGGTGAAATCCTTTTCAACAACTTCAGCAGATGTTGGGCCATCGAATGAAGTGGTATCAGCTCCAGGGAGCTCAGTATTTTTCGAAGATTGACTTGAGGTCGAGGTACCATCAGTTGAAAGTAAAAGAAGCAGACGTTCTGATGACTGCGTTCCGTACTAGATATGGCCATTATGAATTTGTAGTTATGCCTTTTGGGTTAACCAATGCACCTGCTGTATTCATGGACCTAATGAATAAAATTTTCCATGAGTTCTTGGATAAGTTTGTGTTTGTGTTTTGAGATTTGGGAAGAGGTTATGTGTTCCTTGTGATTCACAGTTGAAGAATGAGTTGTTATGTGAGGCTCATAGTTCTCCGTTTTCAGTTCATCCGGGTAGTACTATGATGTATAGAGATCTGCGGGAGTATTACTGGTGGGATGGAATGAAAAGAGACATTGCTGATTTTACTGTGAAGTGTTTGACATGTCAACAGGTTAAAGCAGAGCGGCAGTTACCGAAAGGGATGCTTCAGCCTTTACCAGTGCCAGAGTGGAAATGGGAAAACATATCCATGGACTTTGTTGTGGGATTACCGAGCACATCTCGAGGCAATAATGCAATCTGGGTTATTGTTGATAGCTTGACCAAATCTTCTCATTTCCTTCCTATACGAGATACTTTCTCTCTTGATCAACTTTCCCGTCTGTATCTTAAATAAATAGTCAGGATACATGGAGTTCCTCTCTCCATTGTATCAGATCGTGATCCCAGGTTTACTTCTAACTTTTGGAAAGGCCTTCAGAAGTCGTTGGGTACTGAATTAAATTTTAGTACAGCTTTTCATCCTCAATCAGATGGGCAGTCAGAATGAAAAATTCAGACATTGGAGGATATGCTACGAGCTTGTTCTATGGATTATCAGGGAAGTTGGGACCAACATATTTCTTTGGTTGAGTTTTCTTATAATAACAATTTTCATTCCAGTATACAGATGGAAACATTTGAGGCATTATATGGGAAGCGGTGTCGAACTCCAGCATTTTGGAATGAAGTGGGTGAAAGGAAGCTGATGGGACCAGAATTGGTAGAAGAGATGGCAGAAAAAGTTCAGTTGATTCAGAAACACATGAGAATAGCTCAGAGCAGGAAGAAGAGTTATGCGGATAACCAGAGGAAGGATCTATCTTTCGAGGTAGGTGATCATGTTTTTCTCAAGGTTTCTCCTTGGAAAAGTGTGATGAGATTTGGTAAGAAAGGAAAGCTGAGTCCAAGGTTTATTGGACCATACGAAATTCTGGAAAGAGTTGGATCAATTGCTTACCGAGTGGATTTACCTCTGAGTTTATCTCAGGTACACAATGTTTTTCATGTTTCAATGTTGAGAAATTATATGCCAGATCCATCTCATGTTTTGAGTCCAGAGGTGGTTCAGCTGGAAGAGAACCTATCTTATGAAGAACAACCAGTCCAGATTCTTGACCACATCGAGCATGTGTTACGGAATAAGGTGATTCATCAGGTAAAGGTTTTTTGGAAAAACCATGTGATTGAAGAGGCAACATGAGAATCTGAAAATGCTATGAGGGATAAATACCCCCACTTATTTTGATAAGTGAATAAAATTGCGAGGATGCAATTCCCAAAAGGGGGAAGGATGTAACATCCCAGGTAAATAAAGAATAAAGAATTTTCATATTTATTAATATTTATGAATTAAATATTAATTTTAATTAAAAGGGTTTTCTACGTTCGATATCGTACTCGGTACGCAACGATGAGTTTCTTTGAAAACTTACGTTGCACACAAGTAATAAAATAATATTATTTTAAATGTTAGTTAACGAGTAGTCGTTGTACTAATGGGAATGGATATAAATAACTAAAATATGATTATATATGTTTTTAAATGTTTTTACATATACCCAATAAATGATAAAGGCTTAAAATACGGAAAGAGTTCAATTTTAGGCATTTATACCCTAATTTTCACGAAAGGTCCACTTATCACCTTTTGACGGAGAGCCGTCATTAAATATAGTTTTGATCGATCTTATAAATTCTTTTGGACCAAATATAACTCTTCATTAGAATTGGGATATCAAAATTTACTTTGTGTAAATTTTTGGTACCTTTCTGATAAAGTTCATTTTTTTAATGAATAGTGTAAAATGTTGTATTTTAATTCAAAACCTCTTTTTAATCTAATTTATTTATATGATTAGATTATCTTTTTAATTGGTTTTAAAGTGAAATTAGAAAATATTTTTACCATTGAATCCAATAGTGGTCGTTGGAATTAATTTCACTTTGAAATCGTACTTAAACTAGTGTCAATCTTTTGATACTTATTGTTTCATAAAGACACGCTATTTGCTCTGACAACGGAAATTAATTATTAAATTAATTAATTTGACTTATATGTTTTGAATTTTTTAAAATAGACTTCATTTTTGAATTCGGAATATCAAATATATCTTAGGGTGAATTTTTGGTAATTTTCTGAAAAATTTCAATTTTTGATGAATAGTGAAACCACTAAGTGGTACATATAAAGACTGATTTTCCGTTTAAATGAAATTTTGCCATCATTGTGTTTTGAATTTCAAAAATCCGACATACATGGTTGTCATTAAAAAGTAAAATGTGGTTCAATGAGATTATAATAATTTTTTGGTGAATAGTAACTTATTAAGTTCTTAATCGCGATTAGTGGTAATTAGTGTAGTTTAAGGTAAAAATAATGCTTTAATAAAATAAGATGAGCTTGAAACATGTCCTACCCTCATTGGTTGTGTCATGGCCGACCAAGAAAAGCCATGGGTCAACTTACGGACCCCATGGAGCCACTTTGGTTGGAAAATGACATAAATAACTTTTTATTTAATGTAAAAGTAAAAATGACACAAACATGATTGTTTTACTAAAACAATTTTTAAATGGGGTTATACAAGTCATATTTTTTATTATAAATTGTCATTGGAAAGCTAAATATATTTCCTACATCATAGTATTTTTTTTATAATTTTTAGACATTAAATGAATTATATTATTTATGACATAATAATGATGTAGCGATGACATCATTATTTGACAATTTAAATAAAATGGAAAGATAATGTAAACTATATGAACTACACATGTCCAAAACTAATTGGATGAACCCCTATCACCTTATCCACGAATTATTTCAATGTGGGACCTTTTAAAACCGAAACACATTTTCAAATAAAGTAATATTTCTTTACTTTCCAAAAGTGACCCTCCTCTCCTCTTATAAAGGGCCCCCACCTCTACCTCATTTCACACACTCCTCAAGCCTTTGGCTCGGCCAACCCCTGCCCATTTACTCTCTCCAAATCTCTCTCCTCATCCTAGATTATTCCCTTTGGGAAGAATCCTTTAAAAGGAAGCCTTTAGGCTCAAATCAAAAGGAGTTACACTTTTAAAGGTAATTCATTCTCTCATGTTCATTTGTTTTATTTTGCTTCTCCAACCCCCTAAACTCTTTTTATTTACTTCTTTTGTAACAACACCAGTATCCTCAATATACTAGGATGTTTTTATATGATTTATTCGAGCTACACTCTCACACAACTACATCAAATGGTTAAAGAACATACGGTTTCCGTGGATGTCAAAATTGTGCCTCCCGAAACGATGATTGTTCAATACTCATTTAACACCTTCAATGGTGGCCATTATGATGTCACTATTTTTATATATGATATATAATATGTTTATGTTTTAATTATGCTTCTGTATTTTTCATTTGTGTCTTACCTTTATGGCTTCCATTATGGGTATACGTGATATCTTCATTTTAGGAAGTGCGGACTACCGCCCCCTCAAAGTGATGTGATTCGTTAATGCCATATGTGGGACATGTAAAGGATGGATTTAAAGTTATTATATATAATTTTATACTGTAATTATAATATACCTCTATATCATTATTATTTCTTTCCATTAATGTATGAGATAGAAATGAAAGTAGCGTTCATGCGTACGTACAGCTTACCGTCTCCATGAACGGTGCATTTCATTTCTTATCCCCAAATGTAATGTACTATTAAAAGTACATGTATATAATGGATATATATAATTAATGATATATCTAAATGATGAATATAATTCTGGAATTAAAATATACATACCACTCATTTATTTTTAATTCCATTAATATCACAAAGAAATGAAAGTAGTGTTCATGCGTACGTACGGCTTACCGTCTCCATGAACGGTGAATTTTATTTCTTACCCCTAAATGATTATGTAATATTATAAATACATGTATATTCTGGATATATATGATACATATCATATCCAAATTGGGAATTTCATTCTGGATATAAAGAACCTTTGACCACACGAACAACATGTAATTGTAAGAAGTCCACTTTCGACTTAAGAACCAAATATTGAGAAAACAAACATTATTAACTTAAATGGTTACATAATGTTTATAACATGGAAATAAGTGATATAAAAGGAATAATGAACTTTAAAAAGGTTCTTAATCAAGTATAAATTAACTCAAGTTTATTATTCAGGATGTTAAAGAACGATCGAGTCAAGTCGGACTCGAGGTAAGGGACTTCGTCTTAATCTCCTTTCATTGAGGCATATTTCATTTTATACACAACTTTCTTTTATACGGTGTATAAACACCTTTGACTTTTACTTTTATACAAAAGGAATATTTTTCTATGAAGCATTTTACTAAATGACAAAAACGAATGTTTTTTTAACGTACGCGGTGACAATGACCTTTTCCGCCGCCATGAGTATTATTTGGTCTTTGGCTTTCTCAACAAGCCGCAATGTTTTTGAAATAAAATAAATACCATATACTCTTTTATGTATTTTGGTATTGAAAATTGTTTTGAAAAAGGATTCTATTATTTCAATATATTTATGATATATTGTGATTGAAATATGGAAATGTTATCATTCCTTTATATTGGTTTTATGTTTTATGATTTTATACTAGTACTTGGAAATTTTAACGGGTGGTTACGTTATAAACCATATGACGGGTGGTGCCGTGAATACCAGGACGGGTGGTTACGTTATAACCCCCAATGCATTGGGTATGGAAGTCGGCCGTATGGCTATTCCATTAAGTATGTATGGAAATTGGTTGTATGACTATTCCATTAAGTGATATGTGTGGGAGTCGACCGTATGGTTATTCCACTTAAGTATGTTTATGTCCCAAGTTACCTTTATATATGTTATGTGTTATTTATATGGGTTTAATGGTAATCCTTTGGTTACAAAAATGTAAGTAATGATATTTTATTCAGTGAAGAGTTTTTACTACTTCATGTAGGTGAAAAGTATTACATTGATAAAGTATTCATGGTTTACTTGTTGTTTTGAAAAACTAACAGTTTTCATTATTTGTGTATCCCTTACTGAGCTTCTTATGCTCATCCCAAGTTTTTGAAATATTTTTCACAGGACATAGCGTGGAATAGGGTCAAGGATGGGATCAAGGGGAAGTCATGCTACCTAAAACATGGAACTATACATGTTTCTTTTAAAGAGTTTTTATTTTATGGAAATTTAGTAGAAGGGACTACTTTGTAATCTTTTGAGATGTAATATTTATGTCCTAATTCTCTAAAACTCTAAACCTGAAAAGATCCTCAATGTGAATTACTCATTTAATTCAATATTAACTAAGGTTTAAGGCTGGGGCCTTATAGATTAATAATAAAAAAATTATATTAAACAAAATTGAAATAAAGATTGAAAATTATTTTGAAGGAAAAGATTTGAGGAAATATAGAGGATAAAAGTCAAAACCAAAATGAAAATGGGAAAAATTATTTTTGAATTCAAAATAATGGAAGGAAGATAAGGGGAAAAGAAATGAAAAAGTCAAAGTTATATATTCGTATAGTCAAATGAATAAAAATTAAATGGATATAGAAGAATTTTTGAAAGCTAAAAAAAAGAGTAGTGACAAAATCTTAAAGAATATTTCATATAAAATAGAATTATATGTAATATGATAATAAAAATTTAGAACCGAAATACGAAAATAATAACAAAAAGTCATATATAAATATATTATAGATAAATATAGGTGAAATTTAAATAAATCCATCCATAATATCTATGCATTGATCTATAAATATATGTATATTTATATTTAAGTGAATTATTAGATGAAAAAAATATGTGGACTAAATAATATATAATTATTTCTAAAGAAAACTGAAATTAAAAAAAGAAATATAAATGAAATTGAATAGAAAATCCAAAATACATAAGAGGATAATGACAAAATCCAATTTTATTAGTTGAATATAAAGTAGTATTTAATCTATAATTATTAGTGGAATATGATATAGATATAGAATATAAAAATATGATTCATAAAATAAATTGATGTCAATAATGAAACAGAAGTGATGGTATATATAGTATAGAATATAAGAGTTAAAACCAAAAGAGGAAATGCATTGTATAAACCTAATAATGTTAGAAAAATTATTGTGCTAGAAAAAAATTGTAACAATAGAAGTCACTTTAATATATAACCCTTAAAATTGAAAAGATTTCTATAATTGATATGATAAAACAAAAAAGGGAAAAAATTGAAGTCTTATGTGTTACCTATAATTATAATCAAATAAAATAGGTTGAAACACTAATAAATTATATGTTATAATTGTGAAATAATTATATAGAAATTGTAAAATGTTATTTAACATATAATAATAGATGTACCATAAATCTATTTTGTGGTGATCCTCCAATATTTGGTCACTTGTTAGGACATAACACTTTGATTAATGTTTTTGTATTCATTTAAGTAAAATAAAACTATTTTTAATCATTCATTCCACACTGCATATTGAATTGATATGAGGAATATTCTTACCTGTCCAGAATTAATCAACATTTGATGTATAGTGATTTCACATTTATCCAAGGACATTTTATTTGTTTTAAATTTTTATGATTTTTTAAATTTTCAATCAAAAAAAGTGTTCTATTCTTAATTTCATGTCAAATTAATGTGGTTTCTATTTTAACATTTCAAATTTTATATGAATTCAAATTCATAAGATTTGGAAAAAAATTAAGTCATTCTCTTGTTTTTAGCCCTTTATTAATGTTTTTTGACTATTAAATAAAAACATATTACTTTTTTCATTTCCAAAAAATGGAAAATAATATTGATATGTGATATATTCATATATGTAAAAAAATAAATAATGGATGTATTAATTTTTTAATGAAAATATGAGGTCTTTATATGGCTTTGACCCTCATGAACACATTTTCATTGGATTTGAAAAAATATAAAAAAATATGTTTTGTAATTAAGACCACACCGCAAATCAGATTGACATGTGTTCTATTCGTACATATAAATAAATTTCACTATAATCTATACTTGTTTTCCTAGTTTTGACCACATACACTATGAATTTCATGGTGTAATAGAACATTCTATGATTCTATCCAATTGATGTGTTAGATTGAAATGTATATGGTTTATATAAATAAAAATTGAGTTGAAAATAAATTTACAATTTTTTTAATATCATTCATTGTTTATTTAAATTATTTTTTACATTTTTACAAAATTAATTCAATGATATAAAAATAAAAATACATACTAATATTTAAAGAAACAGAAACATTTTTATGAAAATTACACAGAGATTAATGAATCTCATTAAAAAATAATTGAGTGTGTGATATATTGACACCAATTTCATATAATAATATCCTAATTCTATAATTTGAATCAATAATGGAATGTATTAATGAAATATTCTTCTTACTAGACCAATAACTAGACCTTCACCTTGGATTTCACAAGTTATTCACTTAATTTTACCATCCATTATACAATCTATGATATATACATCTGACAAACACATAATAATAACATTGGAGCCTGATTAATTGAAGACTATATGATAGAATATAATATTTTTTACAAACAAAAGTTTATAATATATTGGAAGAGTCAATTTATTTCACCCCACCCCAAAAAATTCTTCTGGCATGGTAGTTTCAATAATTACCTTAAGTGGACAAGATATTATATATCACCAGAATTGGATTAATTTTCAGGATTCCTATATGAATAAGTAGGCCTACCATCCGTATATTAAATAAGTATAATTGTTATTCCCTCCACAATTAACACTGATATCATTTGGAACACATCTGAAAGCACTAAAAACAAAACTGTAGGCCATTGAAAAGTTATCTTAAAAACACACTTCATATTAACATAATAAAAATGTAAATACTACCATGATTCATAGAGACATGGATCTTGATGATATAACTTTGGAAAATAAATAACAACCACCATATATGGATGAAGGTGGATATCTAATTTTAATTATCATAACCATTAATCTATTATGACAACATATCTGATATGGTATAGTTTAAAGTATCAAAAAAATATTGTCCTTTAAAATTGTGACACCCTAAACCAGGAATCCTAGGGAATGTGCATAATTTATAATAATTGGCATGATTAAATAGAATATAATTTATAAATTACAATTTTTTAAGTAATGTTTGAAAACCAAATTTCATACATGATACCCAAAATTCATTGGGAAATTAAAATAATTCATCACACAAGCAAAAGATCAACATCATGGAAAATCATTCAGATGATTCCTCTTCTTAAAAAGGGGAAAGGGATTATAATAATGGTGATATCAAAATATAAATAAGGGAATTTAAAGCATATTTAATAAATAATTATTGGAAATTTGTCAATATATCTAGGTAAATAAATGAAAACACATTCCGTTTAAATAACTGGATAAAGAATAACCAATATGGAAAGGTAAATATCTAAAAACACATTCGATTAGAATAACAAGATAAGGAATAATCATTATTGAAATGTAAATAACTAAAACACAAGAAATTTTATTAATAAATTGATAACTAAATGAACGAATATATTTTATCATATTAAAATCTCATAGTTAATAAGAATAATAACTGAAATATCTATGAAAGAAATCATAAATTATTAGATTTCATGTTTGAGGCACATGAATTCCCATACCATCAAGACATTTCACATGAGGTTAAAAGCAATCGATTGACGTTTGTTTATTTTTATAAATTATTTTTCTCATTATAACTTTTCGATGCATTGAGAGGATATAAAATATCTAGGGATCACCCAACACAACATGTCCAAAGAGTTCCTCCTATCAAATAATCGATTCAATTTGTAAAAACATTATTTATCATCAATTATGATTATTGATTAAATATTAACAATTTTTCATAATTTAACAGTTGATAATAAGAAACAACAAGGGTTTCTGGATTCTATGAATTTAGATACCATTGAATGATCATTAAAATGTTTTTGAGGAAGATAATAATTAATAATTCCAATGTATCCCATACCACTTTGAAAAAAATGAATCATAATACACATGAAGAAATAATGTTAAATTAAACATAGAATATTATTATAATAAGGATATTCATGATATATTTTGTCAATGTTATGTATATAAAACATATAAAAAACTAGGTGTATAACATTATAATATGACTTAATAAAATGCAATTGAGATGAAATTCGTTACCTTGATGAAGAATCGTCACATGTAGAATTACATTACTAAAAAATAAAGGTATGTTGATAATATTAATTATTCAGAACCTTTTCATGATTATCCATTATTTCATTTCACTTCTAAATGTTTCTTAAACAAATACTTAAAAAATTATGTTTACATTAGGTATTTTGATCATATTTGATTTATGTGTAGAAAATTAATTTTGTTGGTAAACTATGGATAGTGGGATCATTATATAAATATCTCAAGAATAATTATCATAACATTATTATAATATTTATACATAAATATTACTTTTAAAACCATTCATTATAGATGTTTATGAAAAAATAACCAACGTTGAAGTTATGGACATGGTAGGTCGTACATACACATGAGTAACATTTCCATTTGTCAATAATCATCAAAGAAAGAAGGAATGTAATATTTATCTTTATAGAATTATAATTATATCATAAATACAATATTATATAGTCATATATAATTATATATATTAATTTAGTGATATATATGGAATCGCATCCCAACGAGGAGGCGATAGTCCCCACATCCACAAACGAAGTTATCATAATATTAGTTTGTTTAGGGGAAATAAGAAATGATAAATAATATTTATAGACAGGTGATTATATACTAAATATCATGAATATATTTTTATGTCACATATTTTTAAATAAATTCATCCTTAATACATTCTATGAAATTTTTTAATGTATCACATCAGTTTGAGGAGGCAGTAGTCCACACATCCACAGATGAGGTAGTTATATTTTAAAAACTAGAAGGCATAAAGGTAATTGTTTTGAAAAAATTACTGAAGATTTAATAAAAAATAAATATCATATATATAATATAAAATTATTGTTTCCATCATAATTCCCAACCATGAGAGTTGGTAAAAGAAAATGAATGACCTCATTTTACGAGGCCGTAGTTCACCATACACAAACGGTAATTTTGTTTCCCATTCGATGGAAGTAATTGTAGGTGTAGGTGTAACACTTAAGATAACCTAATATCAGTTTATTTCAAAAACTATTTTTTCATCATTTAATAATAAGAAAGTAATGGGTGTAGAAACAAATAAATCAAAAACCCAGGTTGAAGATTGATACCTCTTTTTGAGGAAAATCCTTCTGGTTTGCTCTAATGGGATTACATGGTTTTCATTATGCCCACGATGAGGATTCTAGGTTTAGGGTAGGTATTTTTGGAGCATATTTCAGAATCTTATATGTGAGAGAATGTTCTCTAATGTTGTGAACTATAGGGAGGGTTGAGTGGATTTTTATAGTGGTGGAGGAGGGACATTTTTGTAATGTTTTGAAAAGGGAATTCCAACCACAATTTTCCAATGCCATGTTGCTCCAGTAATAGAAAAAATTAGATACAAGGTAGGATGGGATCAATTTATGTACATCCAATGGTATTTTCAAACATATATTTGTATTTTTTTATGTTTAAGTGTTATTAAAATATTAAGTTAATTCTCCTCATAATAACTTAAATTAATTTTAATTACTTGCAGTAATATATTTTCTTAAAATACAATTTGAAAAATATTTCAAATTATAAATTATTATTATTATAAAAAATATGGAATCCAATTTAAAAAATTCCATTCACATATGTGGATGAAATTAATTTCAAATCATGTCCACAGACATGATGAAAATGTGAGTTTTTATGTAAAAATGTTCTAAAGATGGTTACACTTTCATATCCAATTTCATTTTGAAATTGATTATAATGAACTAAAATGGTTTAATTAATTTTTTTATTTACATAATTATACATTATACCCAATTATAAACATAATTAATCCTTATAAATTAATTAGACAACAATTAGTTTTGAGGAAAAATATTATTATTTGTAACTATTGATCAAAAATTGAAATATTTTTGAAAAATATAAAAAATTCAACAAATCTAAATTTTGATGTTTTTCATTACTAAATGAAGCTTAATTTTTAATATTAAATTTATACATGTTCCAAAATTGATATTTAAAATAGTTTATTCATTGAAAGTTGTCAAAATTTCCTTTTATGAAAATAAAAAATTTAAGCGTAAAACTATATTTATTATTATCATATGCTTAACAAATCTATTAGATGAATATAAAATACATTTTATTGAATATATAAGATATATATTTCACAAATATAATTCATTAATATTATTTAATTCAATTTATTATGATAAAATTCATTTGTAGAATGAAAATAGTTTTTTATAAAATCATGACCTTTATTTTCATTTTGTTTCTATATTCATTTTTAATTAATTTTTAACTAATTAATTAAAATATTTATTTTGATATGTTAGTAAATTAATTTTATA
This sequence comes from Viscum album, assembly GCA_963277665.1. Lineage (NCBI taxonomy): Eukaryota > Viridiplantae > Streptophyta > Magnoliopsida > Santalales > Viscaceae > Viscum > Viscum album. Next base: position 1,552,075,136 of record OY728160.1, read on the forward strand.
ATCACAATTTAATGTTTATGCCATATACTATTAAAAATAATAATAATATTTTAATAATATATTATTGTTCTGTTAAAACTATGTCTTGCATGCAATGCAAGATATCGAAGAAAGACATTGTTGAATGTGATAGAATCTAACTCAATATCACATGAATTAATAAATATATCATAGAGTAAATTTATTTATAATATTAAACATATTATTAAGTCTCAGGATATTATATACCCTTATGTTCTCAATGTTGTGTGTTATACACACTATCAAATATATTGTTCATATTTTAGAATATTCATGGTGTTACACTCTCCCCACCTTAAATAAATTGTTTCCTCACAATTGAAACATTATATTAGTAATCAAAAGATTTATATTTAAAAATATTATTTTTTAAAACTCCATAATTTAAAAATGGTAAATAACACATCTTCTTATTATGGGTGAAAATGAAATGCAATGGTCTCCAAAAAATTAAACTTTCAAAAAGGAGAACGTTATTGAAACATTTGCTAATAAATAAATATAAAAATTTCTTATTATGAAAAAGAGTTATAGAGAACATTTTCAACTTATGGTTAATGAACAAAAGGCCATAAAATAGATCTATGGAAAACGTCACCAACATCACAAAAATTTATGATAATAGGAAAAAACATTTCAAGACCCTTATCCAAGAGTTGATGAATTATATCAATCTATAATAATGTAAAGAAATATAATTACTTCATCGGTTTATTTTTCGTATGAACAATATTATCCTTTGGTTGTTCCTTGAAGAATTTATACATAATTTCTTATAATTGGTTTCATCAAATGGTGATTTAATATGTTAACCTAGAAAAATTTATCCAATGATCAACGTAATCCATTTCATAGATGGTTTTATTTTCCAAAATATTATGATAGAAAAGTTTCTATGAAAGTTAAATGAAATTCCAAAATGAACGTATGATTACCCTACAATCAACATGAAGTAGATCTTTCATCATCACATACTTAACATATTAACACTTTTTTCATGTATTCTCTTGAAATTTTATAATAATTTCAATTACAATGAAAAGTTATTGGATACATTTGGTGCTACATATTCCTTATGTAAAACACTTGTTATTGGATATATTCCATAAATCCAAAAGTATTGTAAACTCTTTCAATGATAGCATAAACTACAGATTTAAATAATAATTTATCAATTCTGTGGAAGATAGCACATATCTAAATTGGTCATTTCATTATCCAAAAAATGTTGTATCTGTAATTGGAACATAATAATTCTTATATTTCCTTCAACCATGTATTTTCAAAATACCTTAAATTTATACTAATTCAATTTTATTTGTACAATTAAACATAATCTCAAATATTTAATGAAAATTTACTGTAGTGAAATCATTTTCTATTTCATAATTCAGCTAATGATAAAATCATCAAAAAAAATACTTTTACAACATATTTCATATATATAAATATATAAATAAATTAATCATTACACATAGGTTGTCTCATTACAAAATTCTTGACCTTGATCCCTTTTCTTATTTTGAGGTAACTCCCCTTGATACATTAGGAATTCATTTGCATAGTACCCTATATCCATGTAGTTGTAACACTTAATATTAGTGATTTCCATCATTCCATTGCATTATCATTCTATGGGACCCTTTTCTCATCACTTATATCATACACCCAATCCTATAAGTAATTTCTATGAGGATATTTCCATATTCATCACATTTGGGAAAATCCTTCTTTCCCTTCTTCCCATTATCTATGTAACACCCCAAGATTTCATAGTGTGTTATTTCTTCAAAATAATTCAATAACTTGCACTACACGCAACACTGAGTTCAATCACACCATGACTTACAAAAAAAATCCATTCAAAAGAGGTTATGAATATTATTATCTAAATTTTAAACTTTATATAATTTTTATAATTTTAGAATCAATATTATGAGTTTCTTAGATATAATGCAAGAACAAATTCATTTTCAGTATTGCACTTTTATCAACTTTTAATAGTGAACCCTTTTTTAAATACAACATTTTAAACTTTTTGAATAAATGGGGACATCAAAAAATTTAAAATGAAACATCCCAAGCTTCCACGGTACGCTTTCCTTTGAATAATACAGTAGCGTGTGTTGTACGCAACTTCGAGTTTTAACACACACCACAACCGATCAAACTAGCCGTTATGAATAGTAATACCTAATTTTTGAAATTATATATATTTTATATTTCAAAATTGACTTCATTTTTGGATTAGTAGTGTCCAATTTACCCTAAGGTGATATTTTGGTACTTTTCAGATAACTTTCATATTTTGATGAATAGTGAAAATTACTAAATTTTAATTAAAAACAACTTTTTTAATAAAAATAATTAATAGTGATAAATTATGAATTTTAGTGGTTTTAAAGTATATTTAGAATATATTTGTACCATTTAATATAATGTTGGTCATTGGAAATAATTTTACAATTAAACCGAACATAAACACGTGTCAATCTTTTGATAGTTATTATCACTTAAAAACACGCTTTTTGTTTTGACAGCGGGAATTAATTTTAAATTAATTTCTGCCACTTCTGTGTTTTGAATTTAGAAAAATGGATTCCATATTTGGAATCAGGATGTCCAAATTGTGTAAATAGGTAACTTTTATTTTTAGACATTTTGAATAATTACTGTGGTAAATATTTTATTTACCATGGTTTAGGGTAAATCTGGTAAATAAGGGTTAAAAAATAATATTATAATAATATTAAATTAACCTAAAACGTGTCCTAGCCTTATTGTTTGATACATGTTATACCATAGGCATCTTTGGGTCGATTTGGGGACCCCATGGTGCCACTTGTAGGTGATAGGGACACTTTATTTTAATTAAGTTAAAATGAATACAAAAATGACACAAGCATATATCTTTTATAAGAACAATTATTAAATAGGGTTATATATGTTGGATTTTAGATTATAAATATTCATTAGAAAGATAAAACGATTTCCTACATAATTATATTTTATTTATAAATTTTAGACATTAAATAAGTTATTTTATTTATGACACAATGATGATGCAGTAATTACTAAAATAGTGAACAATTAAATTAATTGATATTATAAATACCCAAATAAATATAATATGAAACTTTTAATGAATTAAAATAATTTTCTAGGATAATATGATATATTAGGATTGATTTAATGTACTTTTTTAGAAGTAATCAATCTGTTATGAGTTTCAAAAAAATCATCTATTGAATAGTGTCAAAATTGACATAAAAGAGTTCTTAAAACAAATATTATATTATTAATTGATATTAAATTCCTAAAAATCTAAGGTTAGGCCAAGAGACTTATATCATGATAGGTTCATCATTAATGGACCACTTGGGGGTCGCTTGGATGTATATAGTATGTTTATTAACCATATTATATAAAAATACAAAGAGACATTGTAAAAGTGAAACTAATTAACTTAGAGTTAATACTTAAAGATAAGGTTAATATAAGTACCCAAACCTGTCTAAATTCTATTGGTTGAGTGGTTTTCGACCTATCCCCACATTAAACTTTGAATAATCAACTTTGGAGCCATTAGAAACCTAATATGAATTTATTATAAATTAATATTTCTATCTTTTCCAAAGGTGCCCCTCACCACTCTTATAAAAGAGAACACCTCTTTCTCATTTCTTCACACCATCAAAGCCTTTTGGTTCGGCCAAACTCTGCCCAAATACTCTCCCAACATCCCTCACTACAACCTATAGGCCTTATTTTGATCAGAAATCCAACCTAAGGAGCCCTTTTGATCAAATCAAAAGGAAGAACCCGAAGAAGAGGTAATGTTTTCACCACCCCTTTCCAAGTTCCTTTCTTCTTCCACTTCATCTTTCTTTGTTCTTACCATTCTAAAATAATAACTCTAGTATCTAAAATATACTGTGATGTTATTATAAATATGTTACAACCATATTCAGTATTCTATCCACCCTTTGAATAACATGTCACCATACGTGCGTACGTACGGCTTACCGTCTCTACGTCGTGGTGTAATTGTTATTCAATATATTATTATTTGGATGGGTATAATAATGATGTGTAAATCATGTAAATAATAAATATAACATGTTAATGATTCTTTATATATGATATACCATCCATTTATATATTATTTTAATATCAAAAGAATGATATTATCGCTCGTGCGTACGTACGGACTACCGTCTCCATGAACGCGATGAGATTCATTCTCCATCGTATCCATTCAAGTATAATTATCATTTGATGATTTGAAAAAATGATGTTTAAGGACATGATATCATTCTGGATATGAATAATATACAACCTATCCTTTACAAACATGGCTTACATAACAAAACATATAAAAGAAAACAAGTAAGTTAACACCCGAAACAATGATAATACTAAGATATTATTATCAAATCAATATTAAAAGATCATATATGATATCATATTAATATATATGATTCTTTAATAATTTAATAACAATTATTTCACCATTATACAGGAGGTTAACCTACCCCAACCAAGGAAAAGTACAAGGTAAGGAGTTTTCATCTCACTCCTTATTCCCGTGAGATTCATGCCATATTGCCACCATTACCTTTTGTGTGGTGTATGTACTGCCCATAATTATATTCTTTGTGTAATACACTCTAATTTATGTGTACTTACTTATTCATTGTATGATACCTCTTTCATGGGTTGTATGTTTCATAAGTTACCAAATTGGTAAGGGTTATTTCACAATCTCTTCATTATCCGAGGTTGTTTATACGTAATAATCTACTGGGATCTCTTTATCATCCACATCCATGTTTCTTAATAATGTATTTCAAAACATTTTTACTATTTACAATAATATGGGTTAAAGTAATTTATACCCTTATGTGTTTCGAAAGAAATCTTTCCGTCGTTTTCCAAACAAGGCACCTTTAACCTTTTCGACAAATTTAAGGTAAGAATGTTTTTTTTAACTTATACGGCAGGTGCGGCTATTTACCGCCTTAATAAAATCATCAAAGTTTTCCCTACAAGCTTATAATAATATTTTCAAATTGAATGTATTATTTTATAATTATGTTACTTTTAAATTATTTAAAAAAAGAGATATTTCTCTAAAATAGTTATGATTTCATCTATGTCAACATTCTTTGATGGCTTTTAAGCTTATTTGATGTTGATTTATTATGATACAAAACATCCATATTTTATTGAAGGTTTTGTGCTATTTTTGACTATGGATAAGTTATTCTTATGTCACTCATGGTTTTTGTTTAGAGTATTGACATTTCATAAGTTATTTGTAATCCGAATGTTTATGTTATATTTCAACCTTTCATTCAGATGAATGTGTTAGACAAGTATGTTCCGGGTTGGGGACCGGTAAAACTAAGCCCTCCGGTTTGGTCTCCGGTTATTAGAGGAACTCCAGTTTGGTCTCCGGTTATTAGAGGAACTCCGGGTTGGTGTCCAGTTATTAGAGGCACTCCGGGTTGGTGTCCGGTTATTAAAGGCACTCCGGGTTGGTGTCCGGTTATTAGAGGCACTCCGGGTTGGGTTCCTGTTACAGTTAGCCCCAAGGTCTTGGGACGAGGCATTGACAATGAAATTAAAGTTCATCATTATGCATTCCATCATTATGAAAGTGGTTATTGATTTTTCATGTGATTATTCGATTAGTAGAATATCCATGTGAATAAGTAAATGTCATTATTTCATTTTATTTATGCCATACTATGTTGAAAGTCCATGTTTGAAAGGCTTTTGTTTTAGTTATACATTGCCTTAAATGTTTATTCTTATTTATGAAAGTTTCCGCTATATTGTTATCCTTACTGGGCATTTGAGCTCACCCCTTTTCTATGTTTTATTTTTCCCAGGAAGTGAAGAAGTAAATTATGAATGACCTGCAGGGATATTACGTGGGGATGTGAGTGTGGATTTATGGAGACATTATGTTGTTGTAGTAGTTTTTCATTTTATGATGTAATGTAAAACTTATGAATATATCTAGTGTTTCCAAGGCTACTAAACCAATCGGTCTTTCAAGATTTGATCTTTCTTGTGATCATGCCAATGTTATGTAATAATGCACCGACTCTGGGTAACTAGGGTCGGGGCGTTACAGTTGGTATCAGAGGAAGTTTAGTACAAACCATGGAAGCTAGATTTAGATAAACTCTGATTAGAGCACATAGACCTAAGATAAACTTTGAGGACTAGTATAGAAGAACTTCCTAGAATTTTGGTATTGTAGAGATTTTGTGAGTTTTCCGAGAAATACATCCCTGTTTGGATACGAGCAGGTAGAGGCGGCTCTGGCACAGATGTACCTAGGGGTAAAACCCGAAAACACCGCTTTGAGCTAGACTCGAACGGGAACTGGTGCACGAAAATGGGCCTTGCTGCACTCTTGATTACGACACTCCCAGGGGATATGCTTAGGATAACTCTCATTTTCTTTACAAATCATTATGAAGGGTTTATGAGTATATACTTCCTCAAAGGAGGCATTTTTATGATTATGGATTATATCCATAAACTATTTAATTTATGTTATGTGTTTCACAAGTTTGGGATTAGGTATTGTTATTCATAAACTAATCTAGTGTATGCCATTGTTTAGAAATGGCGCCCAGTAGAAGGAATGAGAACTCTAGCAATGCACATGATACAAAGAGAAAGAAGGATCATATATTTCATGGTCTTAAGCCAGAATTTATAAGAGAAATAGTCTCGCATGTATTATTATCTTATGAAGAAATAATATCATGTGTTGATAAGATAGGTAAAGAGTTTACTGAGTCCTATGGCTTTGAAAGGAAGCAAGAGAAGAAAAGGATGGAAGAGAGTAAGATGGATAAAGGTAAGAGGGAAAAGAAGAATTTTCCCATATGTGGTAAATGTGGAAAGAAACACCCTGGAACTTGCCTGAAAGGAATGGGAGTTTGTTATAAGTGTGGAGGAAAAGGGCACAAAGTACGTGACTGCAAGGGTAAGAAAATGGTTTTAAATGTACAATTCTTCATTTGAAAGGAGTTTGGACACTATGCGAACCTATGTCCCAGTCATCAGACTATGCCGCAAATGATGCTATTGGATAATAACCAAGTTATGATACTACCACAGATGAAGATGAATGATTAGAGTTCTTATGTTGATTATGTCAATTGAGTGTTGTATCAACAGTGTACTTGTTATAATAATTATGGAGTATATAAGGATTATACTGCAGTACTATTTCATTAAGGATTTGAGATTGTGTGGAACAAAGAAAAGTGACTCAATAGAAGGTTAAATTTTGGAAAATATATGATTGAGAGAAAGATAAACGATAATATGGTTCTGATACCGAGGTAGTGATTTTAGAATAATACATGATTGATTTGGATAAATTATATTGGATATTCTTGACTACCTTGAATCTGATTAATGATTTGTCTATTCCATCATTTTTGGGGTTTAAAACATTTTTGGATTGATGAAGTATATCCAGCATTCTATATGGAATAAGGGAGCATGAATGTAATCAATAATGATTATGGTAAATCAGGATGTTTCAGTGTATTAAAAGAATACATGATGAAGGTATTCATATGCTATTACGGGGTAAAAAGGATCTACAATATGTTTACCTTCCTTATAAATGTTGGACTGTGAGTTTGGACATAAGTATTTTGGATAGTTCTAGTTTGGATTATTTTGGATTGCCATAAAAGGACAACCCGGAGGTCGGGCGGCAACCCATCGCGTCCGGTAAGGCTGCGAGACTTGAACCCGCAACGGAAGGGCGACAAGGGTGTATCACCTACCACTGGCCCACGAGATGTCCTGGATTAAATAATGTAGTTTTTTTAAGATCTGGTAGATGAATTATAAATTCATTTATTTTGGAACCCTGTACGAATAGTATAAATAGAAAAAAAATTACATTCTATTATCTTTTAGAGTGAAAGATGAGTTTGTGGTAGAAATTTATTAATGGATAAAACTATAATTATAAAGTAAGTATATCTCCTTATGATCTTAGACAATCTCATAAATAAATTCCTCAACATTAATAAAAGGAACATAGAACAAATTTTTTTTCCTAGATGGTACCTTAAATCATCACTAATTTATGGATTTGGTATTTTTGGCCTTTTCATAACCATGTTCTCTACCACTCTCCATCAGATAATTGATTGTTAGATTTCTCTTCCATATCCATATTTTCCTACATGGAACCCTAGTATGTGTTATTTTCGGTAATCTTCATACTTTCCACTCTTTATTTTAAATAGAGGCCTCGTTAATTCATTTTTTGATGTGGGATTTCAACTAAGATATTTTGAAATGTCAAAAATGTGTTATCCTAATACCCAATGTTTTGTTGAACCGATGATATTTTAAATCATCATAGATTGATGAGTTTAAGGACCTCAATTTCATACTTGTTTGTGATTGATGACCTCAATCACTACCTATAAATATTTACATTTTTCCTCCAATTATATGTCTCTAATTGCCACCAATGTTCTCCTAATCGAGATCATAATTTGGTGGTAACCCTTTCATTTCTCTTTTCCTCATATTAAGACTAAATTTTAGTAACCCAATTTTCGATGTGGGTTTTCCCACAAATATATTTTCTATTTTCAACCTTTTATTTTCGAAGAACTATTTCAAATTGCGAGGACGCAATTTATTGAAGGAGGGGAGAATGTAACACCCCAAGATTTCATAGTGTGTTATTTCTTCAAAATAATTCAATAACTTGCACTACACGCAACACTGAGTTCAATCACACAATGACTTACAAAAATAAAGCCATTCAAAAGTTGTTATGAATAGTATTATCTAAATTTTAAACATTATATAATCCTTATAATTTTAGAATCCATATTATTAGTTTCTTAGATATAATGCAAGAACAAATTCATTTTCAGTATTGCACTTTTATCAACTTTTAATAGTGAACCCTTTTTTAAATACAATATTTTAAACTTTTTGACTAAATGGGGACATCAAAAAATTTAAAATGAAACATCCCAAGATTCCACGGTACGCTTTCCTTTGAATAATACAATAGCGTGTGTTGTACGCAACTTCGAGTTTTAACACAAACCACAACCGATCAAACTAGCCGTTATGAATAGTAATACCTAATTTTTGAAATTATATATATTTTATATTTCCAAATTGACTTCATTTTTGGATTAGTAGTGTCGAATTTACCCTAAGGTGAAATTTTGGTACTTTTCAGATAACTTTCATATTTTGATGAATAGTGAAAATTAATAATTTTGATTAAAAACAACTTTTTTAATCATAATAATTAATAGTGATAAATTATGAATTTGAGTGGTTTTAAAGTATATTTAGAATATATTTTTAACATTTAATATAATGTTGGTCATTGGACATAATTTTACAATTAAACCGAACATAAACAAGTGTCAATCTTTTGATAGTTATTATCACTTAAAAACACGCTTTTTGTTTTGACAGCGGGAATTAATTTTAAATTAATTTCTGCCACTTCTGTGTTTTGAATTTAGAAAAATGGATTCCATATTTGGAATCAGGATGTCCAAATTGTGTAAATAGGTAACTTTTATTTTTAGACATTTTGAATAATTACTGTGGTAAATATTTTATTTACCATGGTTAAGGGTAAATCTGGTAAATAGGGGTTAAAAAATAATATTATAATAATACTAAATTACCCTAAAACGTGTCCTAGACTTATGTTTTGATACATGTTCGACCATAGGCATCTTTGGGTCGATTTGGGGACCCCATGGAGCCACTTGTAGGTGATAGGGATACTTTATTTTAATTAAGTTAAAATGAATACAAAAATGACACAAGCATATATCTTTTATAAAAACAATTATTACATAGGGTTATATATGTTGGATTTTCGATTATAAATATTCATTAGAAAGATAAAAAGATTTCCTACATAATGATATTTTATTTATAATTTTTAGACATTAAATAATTTATTTTATTTATGACACAATGATGATGCAGTAATTACTAAAATAGTGGACAATTAAATTAATTGATATTATAAATACCCAAATAAATATAATATTAAACTTTTAATGAATTAAAATAATTTTCTAGGATAATATGATATATTAGGATTGATTTATTATACTTTTTTCGAAGTAATCAATCTGTTATGAGTTTCAAAAAAATCAACTATTGAATAGTGTCAAAATTGACATAAAAGAGTTCTTAAAACAAATATTATATTATTAATTGATATTAAATTCCTAAAAATCTAAGGTTCTGCCAAGAGACTTATATCATGATTGGTTCATCATTAATGGACCACTTGGGGGTCTCTTGGATGTATATAGTAAGTTTATTAACCATATTATATAAAAATACAAAGAGACATTGTAAAAGTGAAACTAATTAACTTAGAGTTAATACTTAAAGATAAGGTTAATATAAGTACCCAAACCTGTCTAAATTCTATTGGTTGAGTGTTTTTCGACCTATCCCCACATTAAACTTTGAATAATAAACTTTGGAGCCATTAAAACCGAATATGAATTTATAATAAATTAATATTTCTATCTTTTCCAAAGGTGCCCCTCACCCCTCTTATAAAAGAGCACACCTCATTCTCATTTCTTCACACCATCAAAGCCTTTTGGTTCGGCCAAACTCTGCCCAAATACTCTCCCAACATCCCTCACTACAACCTAGATGACTTAGTTTGATCAGAAAGCCAACCTAAGGAGCACTTTTGATCAAATCAAAAGGAAGAACCCGAAGAAGAGGTAATGTTTTCACCACCCCTTTCCAAGTTCCTTTCTTCTTCCACTTCTTCTTTCTTTGTTCTTACCATTATAAAATTATAAATCCAGTATATCACATATACTGTGATGTTATTATAAATATGGTACAACCATATTCAGTATTATATCCACCCTTTGAATAACATGTCACCATACGTGCGTACGTACGGCTTACCGTCTCCACGTCGTGGTGTAATTGTTATTCAATATATTATTATTTGGATGGATATAATAATGATGTGTAACTCATGTAAATAATAAATATAACATGTTAATGATTCTGTATATATGATATACCATCCATTTATATATTATTTTAATATCAAAAGAATGATATTGTCGCTCGTGCGTACGTACAGACTACCGTCTCCACGAACGCGATGAGATTCATTCTCCATCGTATCCATTCAAGTATAATTATCATTTGATGATTTGAAAAAATGATGTTTAAGGACTTAATATCATTCTGGATATGAATAATATACAACCTATCCTTTACAAACAAGGCTTACATAACAAAACATATAAAATAAAACAAGTAAGTTAACACCCGAAACAATGATAATACTAAGATATTATTATCAAATCAATATTAAAAGATCATATATGATATCATATTAATATATATGATTCTTGAGTAATTTAATAACAATTATTTCACCATTATACAGGAGGTTAACCTACCCCAACCAAGGAAAAGTACAAGGTAAGGAGTTTTCATCTCACTCCTTATTCCCGTGAGATTCATGCCATATTGCCACCATTACCTTTTGTGTGGTGTATGTACTGCCCATAATTATATTCTTTGTGTAATACACTCTAATTTATGTGTACTTACATATTCATTGTATGATACCTCTTTCATGGGTTGTATGTTTCATAAGTTACCAAATTGGTAAGGGTTATTTCACAATCTCTTCATTATCCGTGGTTGTTTATACATAATAATCTACTGGGATCTCTTTATCATCCACATCCATGTTTCTTAATAATGCATTTCAAAACATTTTTACTATTTACAATAATATGGGTTAAATGTCATTTATACCCTTATGTGTTTCGAAAGGAATCTTTCCGTCGTTTTCCAAACAAGGCACTTTTAACCTTTTCGACAAATTTAAGGCAAGAATGTTTTTTAACTTATACGGTGGGTGCGGCTATTTACCGCCGTAATAAAATCATCAAAGTTTTCCTTACAAGCTTATAAGAATATTTTCAAATTGAATGTATTATTTTATAATTATGTTACTTTTAAAATGATTTAAAAAAAGAGATATTTCTCAAAAATAGTTTTGATTTCATCTATGTCAACATTCTTTGATGGCTTTTAAGCTTATTTGAAGTTGATTTATTATGATACAAAACATCCATATTATATTGAAGGTTTTGTGCTATTTTTGACTATGGATTAGTTATTCTTATGTCACTCATGGTTTTTGTTTAGAGTATTGACATTTCATAAGATATTTTTAATACGAATGTTTATGTTATATTTCAACCTTTCATTTAGATGAATGTGTTAGACAAGTATGTTCCGGGTTGGGGACCGGTAAAAGTAAGCCCTCCGGTTTGGTCTCCGGTTATTAGAGGAACTCCGGTTTGGTCTCCGGTTATTAGAGGAACTCCGGGTTGGTGTCCGGTTATTAGAGGCACTCCGGGTTGGTGCCCGGTTATTAAAGGCACTCCGGGTTGGTGTCCGGTTATTAGAGGCACTCCGGGTTGGGTTCCGGTTACAGTTAGCCCCAAGGTCTTGGGACGACGCCTTGACAAAGAAATTAAAGTTCATCATTATGCATTCCATCATTATAAAAGTGGTTATTGATTTTTCATGTGATTATTCGATTAGTAGAATATCCATGTGAATAAGTAAATGGCATTATTTCATTTTATTTATGCCATACTATGTTGAAAGTTCATGTTTGAAAGGCTTTTGTTTTAGTTATACATTACCTTAAATGTTTATTCTTATTTATGAAAGTTTTCGCTATATTGTTATCCTTACTGGGCATTTGAGCTCACCCCTTTTCTATGTTTTATTTTTCCCAGGAAGTGAAGAAGTAAATTATGAATGACCTGCAGGGATATTATGTGGGGATATGAGTCTGGATTTATGGAGACATTATGTTGTTGTAGTAGTTTTTCATTTTATTATGTAATGTAAAACTTATGAATATATCTAGTGTTTCCAAGGCTACTAAACCAATTGGTCTTTCGAGATTTGATCTTTCTTGTGATCATGCCAATGTTATGTAATAATGCACCGACTCTGGGTAACTAGGGTCGGGGCGTTACAATCTACTTTTTTATCATCATTTCTCCTCACCTATTTATTCCTTGTGAATCCATAAGTCATGGATAATTCTTCTTCTATCCTGATATCACATAAAACTATTTAATCATATAAAGAAAATGTTTGAGGGACAAGTTACCTTTAGATACATGTCTTAAGATCCACAATAAAATGGTCATTCATACACCACATGCTGGGTATAAAATCCGTAGCATACATTGATATCCTTTTAATAGTAAATTCATAATCTGCAAAACATTCTTCTTCCATTTTCAGTAATCTATGTAATATTATCTTCATCTTAATTTCATGCACATGAGGTAAATATTTTTCAAATAAGTGTCATTAGAGGCCTTCAATTCCATGAATTATGTCTCTTATTCCTCCATAGTATTCAATATCAATGACCTACACTGATCGACATCATCTTCAATAATATAATTTGAGTGTAACCATTAACTTTTCACCACATCTAAATGACATAAATATATTCTCTAAATACATAATACATTTCCCAACTACCATTGGGACAATTGTCCCAAAATTAAATAGGTAAAGTGTCACAAAAAATATATACAACATCAGATAATCTCACTTTGGAATGTGTTTATCAATATGGGAATTTTTATGTGCCATTAATTGATTATGTTTCCATAATATATCCAAAACATTTACATTTACAATACATTCTATATGATCTTTCTCATTTGGACACCCATTACATTGTCCAGGGGTAATAATTAGATTCTTCATTCCAAAAACAATTTCTAATTAATGGAATTTTCTTAATTAGAACATAAAAATTTGTAAAAGAATATATAATCTCAAGAATAGTGAGTCACTCATATTAAATTGAAAATGTTTTCCATAAAAAATCTCATATAGAGAAAATTGGATTATTTTGGAATATATTTATTTTCAAATCCTTCATCATTGTTTATATAGATAATGTGAATTATTCTAAGTCTATACATCTTAGAGTATCAAACTAGGTGAGTATTTAGGCCCATTATCGTGTACCAGGTTACACTCGAGTCAAGTTCGATAACCTTTTAGTGTTATTACCCCATCTTACATCTATGCCAGAACTACATCCACTAGTAGTATCCAAAAATGGATATATATTTCAAAAGAACCACATAATATATAAAACACCAAAATTATAGTATTTTATCATATACATATCTAACAAAACTACATTAGGATTGTGGTCCATAATATATGTTTTCTAAATATAGATTCAAAGAATACAACAAAAATTCCTTTGATATAGACTTTAATTCCTTGACCCTATAATCTCAAAGCTGATGAATTATTTTATAACATTTACATGATTACATGGAATCAAATCATTAAGGACCAAAAAATTTTGTAGGTTTGGAATAAAAGATTATATAAATTATATCCATAATGCATTGGTAATATAAAATATCATTTAACATATGTAAAAGGTCATAATTATTGAATCACATTCAAAATATTCTTATTCATAAGCTAGGTAAGGGAAACCTAATAAGGGTGAATTTAAATACACAGTATGGGAAAATAAAGAGGATAAAATAATTTATATATAAAAACAAGTCAACACGAAAAGTTCTGTAACTGCTAAAACATGCTATTTAAATGTCTAGAAAATGATTAATCAATATATGCATGTAAATTACTGAAAAAAAATTCCATTTAAATAAATGGATAAGTAATTATCAATATTAAAATGTAATTAACAAGAACAATTACATATAATTAAATAAATGAGAATGAAATGCATACATAGATTTTATCATATGAAAATCTCATGGATAATAACAACAATAATGGAAATATATTTGAATGTAATTCATAATTATTAGACATGATGTATGAGGCACAAGAATATCTATAACTTCAAGACCTTTTACATGACAATTAAATACTATCGTTAGAAACCTATTTAAATTGGACAATTTATTTTTGTCATGATAACATTTTAATGAATTGAGGGGTAATATAATTTCTGGTCCCCAAACATCACTTCCTATTCAAATAATTCCTCATAACAAATAATGAATTAAATTAATAAAAACATTCTTGTTGATAAAATATACATATTCAATAAATAATATTTTTTTTGAGGAAAAATAGTCTAGGATACATAAAAACAAGGTTTTTGAGTTTGATGAGAGGAAATTCCATTGAAATCTCATTAAACCATTATTGACGAAAATAATCCTTAAACATTCCCAAGATTCTTGTACCACATTGAATCATTTGAATCATAATACATAGGAAGTAATATCCTTAAATAAAATATTTAATATCATTACAATAAAGATAATAATGATATATCTTGTCAAAGGGTAGTATATTAATCATATAAAAGAAATAAGGTGTATAACATTACTATATTCATTAATGAAATTAAATTTAGTTGAAATCTCCCTCAACGAGTAAAACATGTCATGTGTGTCCTTATATTACTGAATAATAATTTTTTTTGAAATATTTACATTCTTCAGTACCTATTTCATGTTTATCCTAAATTTTATTTCACATAATAAAATGTTTTAAACAACTACACGAACAATTAATTTTATGATGAGTGTTTTGACCATATTCATCATATGTGTCATAAATTGAATTGGTAGGTGAACTATGGTAAAATTGGTCATTATATAAACATATCTAGATTAATAATAATAAAATAATTATAATAATTAATGATCAATTATACTTTTAAAACCATTCATAAAATATGGTTACGTAAAATGAACCAATGTTACAGTCATGGAGATTATAGGTCGTATTTACACATTAGTAACGTTCCAATTTTATAACAATAATTATGAAAGGATTTAAGTAAAATTTATAATTAATGAATTATCGTTAAATCATAAATACCATAATATTTAATTTTATGTAATTATAATTATAATTAATAGTATATAAAAGGAATCACAGCATGTTGACGAGGCGGTAGTCCACACATCCACGAACGACGTTATCACAAATTTTGTGTGTGATAGGGTAATAAGGAAAATGATATTATATATATATATATATATTAAGGTAATTATTTAATTAATATCATATATAAGTTATGATTGTCACATATTTTTAGTTAAACATATCCTTAATACATTCCATGTAATGTTTGAATGTATCACATCAGTTAGAAGAGGTGGTAGTCCACTGGTTCACAAATTATGTAATCATATTTACAGAAAAAGGAACAAAGAAAAGTATGTTTAATAAAAAAAATTAAAATCATTGAAAAAACATAAAAATAATTCATTAAAATTAAAAAAAGGTATTCCATCATAATTCCCTACCATGATATATGATAAATAAAATATGAATGACATCAGTTCACAAGGTGATAGATTGCCTTACTTAAACAGGAAGTTCATTACCCATTTTATGGAAGTGTGTATAGGTGTAGGTAGAAAACACTAACTAAAAATAACTATGATTTTTAGGATACTATTTTTATTATAGAATCATCAAATAATAATAATTTATTTTGCGGATAATCAAATAAAAAATATATACACATTGAAGTATGCTACCTCTTTTTTAGGTAACATCTTCCAGATTTCTACAATGAGCTTTCGTGGTATTCATTATTCAAAATGAGAGGATTCTAGGATGAGGATAGGGATTTTGGGATCTTATTTTACCAGAGTATAGTAAATAAAAATCACTAGATATGAGTGAATATGTGGGAGGGTGGAGTTCAATTTTACAGTAGTGTTGGAGTTGTATTCTTGTAAATTTTATAAAAGGGAATTTCACCCACATTTTCCCCATGTCACGTGGACAAAATAATGGAAAAAATTATAGAAAATAGAGCATAGGGTATAAATATGGAAATAAAATGTATTTTTGAATGTTTATAGGTTACTTTATATCTTATTTTATGGATTTTTCCTTTGTAATGAAATTTTACATCTTATACTCTTTCATTTATTTTAATAACTTTAATAAATATTTATGTTATAAAATTATGGTAAAAATATTAGAAATTTTAAATTATTTTAATTAAAAATATTTATCCCATTTTAAAATTTTCAATAAATTATGTGTCATAAATTAATTTAAGAAGTATCCTACAGATGTAATGTCAATACAGGGTTTTAAATTGAAAATGTTCAAAAGATTGCTATGTTTTTATATAAAATTTTAATGTCAAATTGATTAAAATGGTCTAAATTTATTAAAATTCTGTATAATTAAAATAATTACATTTCAAAGAAAATTTTAAATATAATTTTATGTTATAAATTTAATAGATTGAATAGCTATATTTAATTAAAATTCATTTTTAGGTATTAAAAAAAAGAAATATTTTAGAAAAATATGAAAAATTAACCACAACCAAATTTCGATAATTATATATCAAAAATGTTTTTTATTATTTTGTATTAAATTTATAAAAGTGTCAAAATTTTTATTTAAAATATTTTATCCAATAATTGGTTGAAAAATATACTTTTATAAAAATATAATTTAAAGCATAAAACCGTATTTATTTTTATTTTGTGGATATAAAATCTATTGGGAGAATATAAAAATTATTTTATAGGTTATATAATATATATATTTCACTAATATAATTCACTATGTGAAAATAATATACTTTATTATGATACAATTTCTTTGGAGCATAAAAATTGTTTTTTATAAAATCATTCCCTTTTAATCATTTGTCTCATATATTCATTAATAATTAATTTGTAACCATTGAATTAAAATAAATATTTTCATAAGTTAGATATTAATATTAATAACATAAATTTAATAGTTATGTTATATATTCTTATATTTAATATTAATATTTTAAATATATATTGGTATTTAGTAAAACTCTCTCTTTTGTGTGGCACAAGCTATCAATGAATTTCGATGTGCTGTGCGAAACTAGATAACTTAGCATGGCATGAACTGGGAGATATATCAAATATTGATTTAATATTTTAAAAAATATATTACATTGTCTCATATATTTTATTTCATTATGAGATTGGTGTTTCATGTTATACAGGCTATCAAATACAATGAGCTTATTTTATAAATTTCAAGGAGTTACAAAATTTATAAGATTTAATTTCAATTAAGTTGAATTAAATTAAAATTAAATTAAAACTAAAACACTTTCTAGACACATTGAGGAACTTTATTGGGTAAGTCAGTCCACATTTCTAACATGAAGTCAATTCACTTTTTATTCATGATCTTTACCACTAAAACTCTTATTGATCTCTATCATTCTCATCTTGAGTAATTAAGATATTTTGTTAAGTTATTGTTTTTTAATAATATTTTAGTATAATTTATTAATCATAATCACTAAATATTTAATTCCTATCATTATCCCATTAAGATGATTATAGTCACCGAATTATCCTTCAAATTTAATGCTAACATGATTCATTTGGGTTCTTTCTAGTAAATAAAGTGAAAAAACATATTGTGAGTAAAAATAATCCATGTGGGAAACCATTTAATCATGTGTTATATTTTACAGAATTTAAAAGTAAAAACACATCATTTTCAATCAAATACAACATAGACTTAAATGAGGTTAGTCTTTGTCATCAAATATTCACATCGATCATTAATATATTTAATGAAAATATTAATTATCAAAATTGTATCACTAGTGAGTGTCAAAATAGGTGGTCAGTAATGAACATTGTTGGGTAACATCTAATTTTATATTCAAGAACAACATACCTTCTTCAGAGTTATTACCCCTCGGTACATCTATAATAGAATCACACCATATTTTAGTATCTAAAGACTGATGTGTTTATGGTAAATAGAAAAAAAATATATACATTAACAAAAAATTGGAATTTTTATTTATACATATTATCGTTGCTATCATATGGTTATATTCCCTAATGTATTGCTTCTTAAATCTAGTTCCCATTACTTCCACTAAACATACAATGATAATAACAAAAATATCCTGAAACAAAATATCCATGAGTTCATGGATACATTCTTACATTGGATTATGATACAAGTGATCTCACCCCGATATAAAAAATAGGTCAAAGGTCTTGGTAAACAAGATACATACATGATTTCCTTATCACATTAGAAAAGAAATTTACAATATAATTTTTTAACAGTATCATTATTCCAACTAGTATGTTTTTGAATATCATTCTCAATAAACATACCCGATTCATAGTAAAGGAAAAAATATAATTGTGATCTCAAATGCTCAGTAATGGTTACGTAAAATTGAAACTACATTTTGATAAATAAAATATCATTAATATAGAAGAAAAAATATCTAAAAACACATGAAATTTAATCAATAACATGATCATGAAATAATAGATAATAAATATGGTAATGTGAATAACCTAAACACATTATATTTAATCAATAACTAGACTATAATGACTGGATATGACATCATCAATATTGAAAGGTACATAAATATAAACATATTCCTTTTGATAAAAAAATTTAGATAGAAATCCATCCAAATAGTATATTATTTATATAATCTCATGGAAAATTATATCAGAATACTAAATTAAGGAAATTAATATTTATTTTACATTATGATATCATGCTATATGAGAACCAATATTTTCAACACCATTCTCATGATTGTTTATATAAAATCTGTAAAACCCATTTATTTCAATATTACAAATTCCCCTCATGATAATGTCAATGTAATGAGGGGAGATGTTATAAAAGGCCCTTCCCATCACTTATGGTTGGAATACTTTCTTATATATCTAAGGACGTATTAAATTCAAGAATTAATATTCTTTATCAACAAATATTCTTATTGAATAATGAATATTTATTAATCATATCATTTATTATTAATTGAAATATTATTTAAAAAAAACATTATGTAATTTTTTAAATTTGTAATGTATTAATCCAAACCATTATAAAAAGAAATGATTATATAGTGGGAATAAAATGTACATTTTTCATAAGAGTTTTAATTTTTCAATGGAACGATAATGACTACCAAAGGTAACCATGAATGTGAAATTCAATACATTGCTCAGTTAAAATGATCATAATAAATCCTTTTATATAATATTGATTGTATCAGAATAGAATATGCCTAGTATATTATTTTAAAAATAAAGGTTTTTAGTCATTTATGAATAGAAATACCATAAAATGTTTATTTTAAACACATCTGAGTAAATTATTATTTTTCACATAATTTTTTTTCTAAACATTGAAATTAAAAAAAATTCCGAAATTATATTCTATGAAAATAAACATTGAAAACTTAAAATGAAATGTTAAAACAAGGATAATTCATGTTGGACTAAAATTAAATAGATTTGGAGTACAATAATATAATGATTCATTTCCCATTATCAGTAATAGAGAAACAAAATTTTTAGTGAAAAATGCATTATGATCCCATTCAGTTTTTTTACTATGTTAAAATGGGTATAATGTTAATTAATTAATTTTGTTAAATGTATATAAATATTATTGATGAAATTTATTGAAAATATTTTTTTTGATGAAAAAAATTTCTGACCATAGAGATAAAGGATGTTGGATAATCGTAAAATCATTTTCATGATTATTTTAATTACCAATGTGTTGAAAAATTGTATTATAAAATGAAAAAATAATGAATAATGATAGGTGAATAAAATGAAATATTTTTATTAAAATATTATTAAATAATTTTTTTATTGAATTTCATGAATAAATAAACTTGATTATAAAGAGATTATGAAATAAACCTTTACAATGATCAAAACAATGATTTGGGAATTAATTAATTATTTATTTATTTGTATTAATTATAAATATACATAAAAATTTATATATAATACATAATATAATTAAAATTAATTAAATATATATAATATTATAAATTCGAATGAATGGATTTGGAATTATAACCCCAAAGCAATAAATTGTGTTATGAAATTATTTTACGCTTGATAAAATTTAATTAAAATACCATTGGAAAAACTAATTAATATTGAATTTTAAAATATAATTAATTGTTATATAACCATGACATTACAATTCAACAGGGTATTATAAACATTAAATAAAATAAATTAGTGGCAAAACATTACATTATGACTCAACAAATGGAAATTGAGACAATGTTCCTTACCTCATTTTTCATTAGGATGACCATGATCCATAATCCTCTAAAATATTTTTTATAATGTTATTATATTATAATAGAACCATATTTATAATTATAATATTATATTATAACCTTTAATAACATCTGATCAACCATTCATTAATAATCACTCATTATTACTAGTGTTTCAGGTGTTAACTACGCTGTCTTTTAAGGAATATTTTAACATGAAATTTATAGATAATGAAAAAAAGATATAAACTAATCATAAATATAATTATATTAAAGTTATAAATAATGTTATTTTAATTATATTATTCTTTAACAATAATTCATGAAATGTTGACATTGAAAATTAATCGCATCATTTTGTAAAGATGACAAAACACACACACACACAAGTGACAATTCCATTTTGTAATGACTGAAATTTAAAAGAAGTGGGTGATATATTAATCATACAAATTAAATATTATATCATATATATAACAAATAATCATTTAATATTTCATTTATCACATTCCTTGGAAATAGATAGTGAAATTAAATAACATGGCTTTGTGAGGTGGTAGTCCACGATACACACGAGCGACGTTATCCATTCCCCAGAATAATGGAAAGTAGGAAGTGATAAATTATATAATGATTCACAAGAATAATAATGTGATAAATAACTCATATTCATAATTTTATGAATCCAGAAATGGTGGTGATGGAAAAAGAATAACAATAGTTTGATATGGTTTAGTCTGCCATACCCACGATCAATGATTTCATTTACCATTTATTGGAGAAGGATATAGATATAATTCATTCATTTAACTTATTAAAATCTCAGTAAATATATGTTAATTATGTTATTATGTATGAAATTTTAAATAAGTTGATAATATTTTAGATATAGAAATAAAATAAAAACTATTGTTTAAGTACGATGCATCTTCTTAGGACAACTCCACTAGGATTACACACAAATCCTTACAATGTATTCATTATGATAAAATTAAGGTATATAGTTTTTTGGAAGCCTTGAATGAATGGTATTTGTTTAAGGGTTTACTGATCGCATGGGTTTTTATGTATGAAGAGGAGAGGAGGAGTCGTGGAATTTATTATATGGGGGTGGGTGGAGGACACTGTAAATACGACGACCCTAGTGGCCAAGAGTTAGTTGGTATATTACTTAAGTGGAATAAGATACATGATTACTATTCCCAGTTGAAAAAATAGTTTAGTAAAATAAGCAAAATAGATATATACATGATATCAAAATTTAACTTGAAAAAACAATTACTATAATTTATTTGGGGAATTTCATTATTCCCTATGTAATATCCTTATATAAAGTTATTAGTAAACATTGATGATCCCAGGTAATGGAAAAAAATATGGGTGCGTTAAAATGACTATTAAGGGTTATGTACACCTGAATCTATTATGAATTGATATGAATAATAAAAATGGAATGGTAAATAATTGAAAAAATATATCATTTAAATAATTTTACTAGAATAATCAATATAAAATGGTGTATAAATAAAAATTAATATCATATAATCAATAACATGACTATAATAACATGACATGGAATAATGAATATGGAATAGTAAATAAATGATATCACATTAAATTTAAACAATAACATGACATTGAAATTCATCTAGAGATAATATCATTGTGAAAATTTAATGGATAATAATAACTGGATTCATTATGAAAGAAAAGGTTAATTATTATATGTCACGATTTCAATCATCATTAAATCCCCTAATTTCAAGGCCTTTCAAAAGAAAGATAATATAATATTGGTAAAATCCATTTATTTCTAGATTATTTATTCACCTAATGATACTCCTGATGCATCAAGGGGCTATATAATTCAATGACAAACCCATTATAATAGGTATAAATCCTTCCTCATATATATAAGGATCAATTTAATTATGAATTCATATGCCTTATTAACAAATATTTGTATTTGTTAAAGATAAAATATTTATCCCAATTTCCGACTACCAATATAATAATATTCAACATAAAATATTTTATGTTAAATGGTAAATGGTTTAGGAATTAAGAAATTATATTTTATAAATAATAATTATATTTAGTGGGAATTTAATTCCCAATAATCGCACGAAATTGAATATTTTATGGGAATGTAAAATTTGAAAAAAAAATGTTTCAATAAAGTTGTTGTCAATATATTGCTATGTTAAAATAGTCAAAAAACATACTTATAAAGAATAAGGACATCATAAATACAATATAATACTTATAAATTATAAGTAAAATTAAGTGGTCGTTGTTATTATCAAAGAGAAATTCCATAAGAAGATTATTTAAAACATTTTTGTGGAAATATTTATTGAAATATGAAAATCACATTTTAAAAAATGTTTATAAAAAATATTTAAAATTAATTTCTTTTAAAATTATATTATAATTGGGAAAAATAATTTTTAAAATAGTCAGTGTTATGGAAGAGAATAAATTCTATACAAAATGTATAATTAAAAAATATTACTTTAAGATTTTTGGTACAATCCAAAAGGTGTTTTTTTTGAAAAAATTAAGATTCATTTCATTAAATTTTTAAAAAAATACACAAATGGTAAAAAATAATTGCTAAATAATGTATAAACAATAAAAAAATTTCTATAACATATTTAGAAAACATGGTAATTTATGAAAACAAATTTCAATAGGATGATATAAATAATGTTAGATTTTCATAAAAACTTTTTTTAAATTACATTAAGAATAATTGAGTGATTTTTTACTATGAATAGAAAATATAATTGATAAAAATAGATTAATAAATGAAATATTTTTATAATAAAATGATCAAATAATTTTCATAAGCTAAAATTTAACCATAAACAATCCTGATTACAATTAGAGTATAAAATAAACCGCTACAATTAAAATAATTTTGAAATGATATTATTCAATTAATCTATTATTTTTATAAATATTACACCCAATTAAATAGTTTATAATTAGAAAAAATATATAATAATTATTAATTACATATATAATTGTATAATATCATTGACAATGAACAAGTAATATAACCAAAAGAAATGAAATTTCTTTAGGAATTCTCTACAACTCAGCAAATTTTATATAAAATATCCTTGGGTGGAATAATTTAAATTTAAACATAATTGTCCATAAATTATTAATGAATAATTACATAACATGTAAAAGGTGCAGGATATATAACACATATAAGAAATTAGCTGAATAACATTAAAAGGTGACTCAATTAAAGCAAATTGAGAAGATATCCCTTACCTAGTGCTTCCTTTTTGTTGAATGTACATTAATAAAATATATAATGGTTTTGGTCTTGTTATTATTTTATAAAATCTCCATATACATATTTATAATATCAAATTGGATACTTTTATAACATTATATACCCCGTTTGTTTATAATGTTTCATTTTCGTCATTATTTTGGGTTTCAATTGGGGTTTTATAGTGTCTTTACATTTAATTTATTATTCATGGGTATAAAATATAGATCCATTATTAGTATAAGGATATTAATTTTATGAAAATTATTTTATGAATTATATTCATTTTTAGAATCATTATTGAAAATTTGTTATAGAAAATGAATCACATCGCATCATGGAGAATGTAAGCCATACGTTTTCACGAGCGATGATATCATTTCATAATAGAATGAATGGAAAGTAAATAGAAGATATATTAATGTTAATAATTCAATATCATCTCATACATATCCCAAATATTTAATAAATTTATCAATATTACATTCAATCTATTATTTATGTGAATAATGAATAACATCGCTTCATGGAGAAGTAGTTTGTCGTACACACGAGTGACATTATAGAATTTTAAATAGAATGTAATGTGTAACAACTCATGTTTTTACAAATTTATGTATTTTTGAAATATTAAAAATCATCAATATATTTCATTAAATTAAAAACTTCGTTATTCGTGTGTTACATGGAAATATTTTATAGATTTCCTTTCACAGAACTATGAATTTTGAAAAATGACATTATCTTATTAGAATAATTAACCAAACAAAAACTATATGAAATATTCATTAAACATAGATATATAAGTAGTGATAAATTACTTTTAAATATTATTAATAATTATTTATATAAATAAAACATATTGATAATATGGTAAATAATTTCTATAAAACTCATTATATGTTTTGTAAATTTTGTTATCTAAAAATAAAAATATTTTTATTAATTTTTCAACCCAATTGATTTTTTTAAGATTTATAAAATCAACGTTTTAAAATGAAACTATTTTTTAAAACATAATCTATAATTGAAATATGGTGTAATTTTTTTTAATTCTCTAAAAAGATTATTTTTTTAATAATAGTGAAAATATGTTGTTTTAATTGAAAACTATATTTTAATTTAAATTATTTTCAATGGAAAATTATATATTAAATTATATATAATAAAATTTTAGATAAAATTTAAATCCAATTATCCATTTTTTCATTAGATTAATTTTGATATTTTTTTAAAATAAAAATATGGCAAACTGAACTTTTCTCGTAAAAACCAGCTTTATGAACACGTCTGCAGGACTAATTTTAAATTATAATTTTCCATATCACTGAATGTAGTTTAAAAAAATGGAAAAAAAATTTAATATAAATATTCTATATTATCATATATTACTAACATAAATTTTTGACAATAATTAATAGTAAAAACAATAAAAATTATTTACCACAGTTAATGTAAAACTATGTTTATAGTGTGTTAAACTAAAAAAATTAGGGATAAAAATAAAAAAACAATTTAAAAAACAATTTATAGCCATAATTCGACCTTAATAAATTTTTTATCATGAAAGGTCCACTATTAAAACCTTATGACCTGAAAAAAGGGTATAATTCATTACATTATAAAAATTAAAAGTGCTCCTCACACCTCATGTATAAAGGGCCAACCAATATGATCTCTTCATAAATCAATAAAACAAATTTGTATCGAAAAATAAATCCAAAATCATATTTTGTATCCAATTATCTTATTATAGAATTATTATTTTATAAATAAATACAACAGATGTTGGATTTTGGTGAAAACCTAAAGAATATTCCTAAAGTATATTTAATGATTAACAACATGCATTTTTTATTTATTCCATCACAGATGAAATTTATTATTATAAAATAATGATATAGTAACCAGTATAACTTCAATATAATGAATTTTTGTGGGCTCTTGGAATGACCTACATCCATCTCCACTTCCATAAAATGGGTTATTTAATATTTATGTGTGTGTACAATGGACTACCGCCACACTAACTGATGCCATTAATTTTTCAAATACCACACATGAGGTTAAAAATAATGATGACTATATTATTTATAATTATATTTATGATATTATTATATATTTTTAATCATGATGATAATTTTTTTTAATATATTCCACTCTTTATGAATATGATAACAAGACTTTGATCTACGGAGGACATCTGTCTCATGGGGGAATGTGATTTTTTAATGCATTACATTGATGTTAATGAAGCTGGATTTAGTAAAATTTTATCATGTATATGTCATAAATATGATTCCTTAATACTAACATATCATTTACTTTTATTTAATTAAATCCATTGAGAGAACAAAAACATCATTATTATATATGTACAACATACTATTTCTAATAATGGTGTATTTTATTTTCTATTTATTTCATTTATGGATTATAAAGAAAAATATTTATTAAATATAACTTATATTTATATCATGGATAAAATTATTTAAATTATTTAAACATGGTCAATATAAGTAAACATATAAAATAATAAATTAATAAATATACAAAAAACAAAGAAATTATTACCCAAAACATAACATTAACATATAAGTGTTAATAAACGGGTGAAAAAAGGTCATGTAAAATAATATATGGTATGATATATATAATTATTCATTAATATATGAAAAATAATCATTTATTTATTATATAATAGGTCTGAATGTGTTTGACCGATGTCGAGACATAATATAAGGCATTTTTTATCACTTATTAATTTTTGTGAGACACAAGACAAATTTACATAATGATTCATTTATATTGTGTTTATAATAACTATGATTTTATTTTATGAAATATATCATTAAAATTTTTATAATTTACATATCTATTTGAGGATATCAATTTTGGGGAGATTTATATTTCAACGTTACCAAAGCGGTAAGTGATTTTTTCCCTTAAATTTTATTTTTTGAAACACATGTTATGTTATGCACATATGTTCATTTATGTGGTGTATATATATATCCCTACTGAATTTTATTTCATGCATTTTTTCTCAAGATATCTTATTACATTATTACATAGGAATTATGATTCATTATTTCTTTGTTCATAATGATTTTATTTTACAATATCATTATTTATCTAGATTTGTTCTTAATTTTTTATTATCAAAATATATTACTTTACATCTCTAAATAAAATAATTAATTTTCATATACACTAGTTATTCATTTTATTTTCATGTAAGACTAAACTTTTCCACTATTATTACATATAATAATTACGGAAAAGTTGTTTTATAAAATATAACATTATTTATATTTTTGGTTAAAAATGTTAATCATCCAAAACCGTGTTCCCTAATTTTTTTTTTCTAAACATGTTCTAACATTATCTAGATGAACAATTAAATAAATTTTTACCAATTGTTGAATATTTAAAATATTTTTTATGGAATTTTCATGTAATTTTTCAAACAATTCTCATTTTTGTTTTAAACAAAATGTGAATGGAATTTCATTTTAATGCATACACTATGAAAAAAATCATCAAATGTCAAGATAAATAATTATATTGAAGATTAATATATATTTTATCAAGATTATTTTCAAGGATAATTATTTTTGAATTTTTAATGTTTTTAATGAAATGTTATTTTCATAGTGGGAAGGATATTTTCCTCTAGAAATGATATAAATAAAATTCAAAATCATTTTCCATCTAAGAAGATATCTCATAATATTACATATGGCATACTAGGGATATAATCCTAGAATATAAATCATATTATTAATCTGAATAGTTTTTTTGATTATGGAATTAAGTTCTTTAACATTTTTTCTCTTACATCGGTTATACCATAATGAAATTCTTATGATGCATTTTTATTTTCATAGTTTATTCTATGATGAATAGATGGAATTATTATGAAATGTGGATCCAACCCAAAGGTATCTATCTAATGAAAAAAATTAATCCCATTTCATTTTAGTGGGTTATGATATGATCAATGATTTAAGATATTGTGTAACTCATATGTATAGTGTTAATTGTTAGATAATGGGACCTGTATCTCCCACCAATGCATTAGTTAATAATTTATATCTCATGATATTGTCATTAATACAATATGGGTAGAACCTGATTCTGTATGAGACTTTTTCTATTATGATAGTCTAAGGAGTGAACCTTTAGTACAATGATGGATTGAGGAGATAAACCATTCCCCTATGAGAAAAATTCTTCTATATGGGATATAACTTTTTCATATCTAGGAGGTGTAACGAATTCAATGAATAATTGTGTGAAAAATTTATATGTACTATACCAATTTTATCCTCTCATGTCCTATGTAATTTTATTTCTTAATGATCTTGTATTATAAAAACCCATACATTATTAAATGACTCATAATTATGATTAATGATGTATAGGGTATGGTTTTAAAATGATATGTTCATGTAACTATTCCCTTATTTTCATGATATGATTAAATATCTCCCTTGTTTACCCTTAGAATTCATTCGTGGTCACCAAGTCATATATTTCCATTCCCTAGGTAAAAATTAAATTTATTTTTTATGACATGTCTATGATGTATTATATAAATGAATAACCTAGTGGTATATGATGTAGCTCACTTGTGAGAAAATTGTTTTTGGTTCTATTATTCCAAAGGCACTAAAATATTATGGTCTTCAAGTGTCTGATTTTGTATCATAATAAATATTAACAAAAAATATGTATTATATTTTTATATTATAATTTTTTCACTATAGTTGGTATCAAATGATAGGTTTTGTTTACATTTCTATTTAATGATGAGAATAAATTTGTGATATACCTATGGAAATTTTTAATAATAATTCAAGGGATGGTTAAAGGTATGAAAATATTTCCTAAAACATTGGTAAAGGGTAAAGAGAGTGGCTTCCATGAAATTATATCCTGGTCTCAATACTTCAAGAGGACGCTGATTAGGGAAATAGGTTGCTAGGGATAATTATATTGATGAGGGAACATTTATGTATACTTGATCTTCTCTTGGTTAATAAAACTAATCCTTACTACACACTAGGTTTAACCCACATAGTGAATATGCTTTGGAAATTAAAAAATTCATTATTAAACATTATGAAGGATTTAAATATTTGAATAATATGAATGAAATTGGATAAACCAATGATATATTTGATCAAAAATATATTGTCACAATATATAGACTGTATAAGTTATTTTTTTACTATTTCGTTCATACCTATTATTTCTATTACAAACTATATAAATATTTTTATTCAATGGAAGGAACATGAAAGAACTGTGATAAATCTAATTATGATTGACAATGAAATTATTTTCGTCCTCATTTTCCAAACATTATTGGCAATGGCATGAAAAATATCATTACTATGATCAAACATCATTCTCATGCTATGAATCGTGATATACTTCTAAACACGAAAAGGAGGAAATAATATATTGGTTTTTCCTTTATGATAAAAATTTCAGATTGCTTTAGTGGAACTACTGACTAGTTGTTATTAAAAAATGATTCAGTAACACTAAAAAAAATATTTTCTATTCTACATAATTCAAAACATGAAAAAGTCAGTTTGGTTGTATACTATTTGGATGTGCATGTTGATCAATGGTAGAAAAATATCAGGAATATGATGCAATAAGAATATATAAACTCCATAAATTGGGATGAGTTCACGAATATATTTTTCAATATGTAATTTCTTCATATTATCTATATAAAAATTGAAAAGGAGTTCCTTCAGCTAATATAACACACTAATGTTATTATTAAATATTTCCATAAAATAAATTTAATTCCATAGTAGCATGAATTTCATGAAAGACTAAGTTTAAAATAATCATGATATGCCCTCATTATAAAATAATAATTATATCGTAGCTGTTACATTAGAGGGAATCAGTATTACCAAATTATTATAATTTATTATGAATTCATTCACTATAAATTATTTATTTTAAATATAAATTAGAAAGTTTTATTTTTGAGTGAATTAATATTGGTAATGAAATTAATGATATATATATGTTATATAATGAGTAAACTTTTTTTTAAATTAATCTAATGTATATTTTATACATAGGGTGTGAATAAACAGAATTTTTTGTATAGAAACCAATATTTTTAAAAAAGGTAATCCTACATATTTGAACCATGAACCTATTTTAAATTAATATTTCTACACAATTGTAGTTCTTATATGACAACATAAAAATTTTATTTAATATTAGTTTATAAAAGTTTTCTTTTAATGAATTTATTATATCTTTTTTATAACAATCTTGTTTTGATGCATACTAAGAAAACACTAAATTTTTTTGAAAACAAATTTTTCCTTGAAAATATTTCAATAGTTAAATTAAAATAATGAATGGATTTTAAGTATAAATATAATATATTTTATAATTGAATATAATGTATGTAAATATAATTAATTTCACATTGAATTTATTTGTAAATATATTTCAATCATTTGCAATGTTTTTACTTCTAAAAAAATGTTCACAATTTCTGAAGACATGATTGATTTTAAATTAATTACTACAACTTATAATGTTTGTCATTTTTAAAAATTAACTCCATAATTATAATATGTTGGTCAAATTATTTTAATAGGATACTTTTATTTTTGATTATTATGAATAGAAACTTTAGTAATTATTTTTATTACAATGGTTGAAGGTTAATCCGGTAATTTAAGGACAAAATAATATTATATAATTACGATAACATGTTTCAAAATCCTATTTGATGACTAAATCCGACCATTATAATATATTTTTAGAAACTAAATCACTTAATATCCACTTTACCTTGAATATGACATGAATATAACAAAAACTAATGAATGTGAAAAAAGGTCACAATATCAATTTATATAATTATATTAATTTTAATATATGGATAATCAAGTGATAATATATACCATAGGTATTATTAAGAAAGATAAAATAATTACCTATATCATAGAAATTTATTTATATTTTTTAGATATTAAATAGTTACCATTAATGATGACACAATAGTGATTTATAAATTATTTCATTAATAAAAATATCAAATAAATTGTTATAAAAATAATAAAATAAATATTATATGAATTGAATAAGGTTCTAATAGAATTTTATAGTTGACTATGACATGATATTAGTATATTAAGTATTTTTTTTGATGTTATATTCTTTGTGGATTTTATTTAAAATCAAATAAATGAATAGTGTCTCAATTGACATTGTTGATATTTTATAAAAATAACATATTATTAATGTATTTAAAAAATGACAGATTATATTTTAAAATTAAATATTTAAAATGATGAGGTCTAAATTTTCATAAAGTATCCAATTATGTACAATTGTAATCATATAAGTAAGTATTTTAACCATTTAATATTTAGAATATTATGACAACAATTTAAATTAAATAGATTAAATAAAGATAAATCAATATGATAAGGATTAAAATAAGATAAAAAAATTTCTAAATTTTCGTAAATGAGTGGATTATGACCCATACACTTCTTATATTCAAAATAATCCACCTTTTTAATAGAATTAAAAAATTAATCTATGTTAATTCAATAGTTTTGTTATTTCTAAAGGTGCCCCTCCTCACTGTTATAAAAGGGAATGTATCCTCATTTAATCACACCATTAAAGACTTTTTTCATAGTGAAACCATACACATTTCTTCTTCCACCTTCCCTAACGTCATCATCGAGGCCACACTATGGGCAGAAACCATCCTATGGAGAAAATTTGTGCAAATCAAATTGTGATAATCTAGAAAGATGTAATTTTTTAATCACACCTTTCAATATTATTTTATTCTACTACAACCAATTATTTTATAGTTTTCATAATAAATTAAAAAATCCTGTATCTTATACAATATTATATTTTATTATAATTATGGGACAAACTTATAAATCCTTCGATCCATCCTACGTCTAACAATATCACTATGAGTGCATACAATCAACTTTTCGTCTCCACACTCTAGTAGAATTTTTTATTCAACAACACATTATTTGGATTTGAATGATGATATGTATAATAGATTTAAATAAAGAATATTAGAAGATAGATATTATTTATAATTAATATATAATCAAATTTCATACCATTTAACCACCAAAGGAATGATATCATCACTCATGCGTACGTACAACCTAATTTCTCCATGAAATGGTGAGATTTATTCTCCAAGATAAAATTTAAAGAATGATTATAAAATTTATATGATGAGAAAAATAATAATTATTATGTTAATTTCATTTTGGATATGATTAAAATACACCTTAATCATCACATTCATGTCTTATATGGAGAAAAAGAAATTGGAAAACGAAGTAGTTAACACCGGAAATAATCGAAATATTGAATTACTATTAACAAAATGACATAATAGAATAATATATGATATTATAAATATGTATATGGTTATGGTATAATTTAATAAAATACATTAACAATTACAAAAGAGTTTAACACACCCTCTTCTAATGGAAATTACACGGCAAGAGATAATTTTACAATCTTGTCTTTATCCAAGATTGTTTATATGTAAGTATTTGATGGGTTATATTTATCATCCCAATCCATGTTTCATAATTATGTAATATTAATTATATTCATATAATTTTTTTTAAAGGTAGTTTTACCCTTTGGTGAATTTTTAATAAGTGGTATGAATAGAATCTTTTTTCATTATTATATTTGACATTCATTTTGACTTTTCTGGTAAAAGTATGACGTGCATGTTCTTTTATCTTATAATACGCAAACATATTATTAAGATTTAAAAACAAAAAATTTCCATTGAGCTACATTTATAATCATCCAGGTGTATTTTCAATTAAACTTTAATCTCATAAAATTTCCAGTATTTTTTTAAAAAAATGGTTTTGAAGATGAAAGAATATTTTCCCCAAGAAATAATTTCAAGTATTTTAGAAAAAAAAATTCATATAAGATGAAATTGATTTATATTTATATCCCTATTATTAAATTGATTTTATTTATTTATAATGTAATTAATTTATTTGAAATAATTTTAATTAATATGTATAATGATGGAATGATGTTTAAGAAACCCAGTTTTCGTTTCATGGGTCATGTTATGATGATTGTTTTATTTTTTTGTGCGACATGTAAGAATTATTTAATTATTAGATGGTGACCCAAGGATCACATCACATTAAAGAGGATGTTGAAGGTGGAATCCTCATCTATGATACTGGTTTATATCCTTGAGTCTCATATACAATAACCAATGACATCATGGACTCTCAGGTAGACATTTAATAAGATAATTAGGTGGTATAGAACAAGAAGCATTATCAAAATTATTATCACCCATACCCAAAGTGTTCATTTAGGGGGTTATATGAGATCCCTACATCTTTAAATAGTGAATTTAATTTTTGGAAGGGTCGACTATTTAAATATCTACTTATCGGACTATGACATTTAAGTTAAGTTTGTGCACATTGAGAGGAAAGAGGTAAATAAAACCCTGTATGTGTTTAATTGCATTGAAGGAAAATCACATTGTGTCGTTCAATAGGATTTAATACTATTAATGTAGAAATAAAAATATTATGCGGCATTCGTAACGTAAATAGAAAAAGATATTATCCAATAAAGGGAAACTTTTGTGGAGGAATTTGAAGCAGAATAAAGGTGATGTATTTCACATCATGCTGAATATTTGAGAGTGGTCATGTATTAATATGGGAAAATTAGGTTTTCCTTGAGACAAAGGTAGTGACAATAGGGTTTTGCATGTGGTAGCTTGTCCTCCAGGATACCTTAATAAGTCTCACTGAGTATGATTAATTTATTTTATAAGAAAATCGATATGGTTTTTAGCCAATGAGGTAATGTCTCAATTTTGTTGATGATCCTCCCAATTTCTATTTTATTAAGAAATAATATCATCAAATATATCAATTCTCCATGTTAGACATTTCTTCTCTATAATTCTATTATAATATCAAATTGTAAATATATTATTACATGATGATAATTTTTGGGGTGAAAAAGAATTGTCCAATAAATTATTTCACCATTACCTAAGAGTTATAGAATATGGAAAGAATGATTTAGATCATAATTAGGTATCATTAACTATTTTACATACTTAGGATGGAGAAGCAGGATTGTTTAATTTAAGAATATTGATTTCCCTAATGATGCACAATATTAATGAGGTGGAAAATCAAAATGTTATGCTAATTCTACCTGAGTGAATGGAATATTGGAATAGATATTTCATGACTCTAAGAGTAAGAATTAATAGGTGGAAGCAGAAGATAGGTTGAGTATAATGAATGATCGTATTTGAATGATGATTTCCACTACTGTATCATTGAATCTAAGACATGTTCCCTAGATGGGAGATAAGCCTATTTATTCAATCTTCCAAAACAATATGGGACAATATTTATAGTAGATAATAATTCCTTTAGAACTATACTCTAGATGAAATGGAGGACATTATATTATTGTTCCATCACCACTGAGGATCTAATTTATATGTGTTATATGAATGTCAACCATAATTTGGGGGTAAACCATATCAACATATGGGTGGTAATCTCAGGATGATTTTGGAAACTATAAAATATATGAAACCATGAACATTACATGTATATGGAATATATCATCATTTGGTAAGCATGCAATATAGTGATTATAACACTACCACTAACTAAATAAAAGACACAAGAGTGAGACACGATCATTATCCATAAAGGATATTTTTATTATCTATAGTTTCTTATTTCAAGAATTCATAGCTTTTACAATGTTCTTTTCCGTATATGTTCATTTTGAAATTATAAGGGTTCATTCCTTCTACGATCCTTTTTAAGGACTATAGAGAGAATTTTATGATTTTTTAGCCAAATATAAAGAACATAAAATGACTAGAGTCCCCATGTTACCAACTAATATTAAGAAAGAATAACATTCGTGGATAGATTTATCGAAAACCATATATAGTGGCTCTAATTATTTCTACATATCTCATGGAATGGGAATCAATACAAAAACAGTTCTAGAAGGTGACATTTCAGGAGACTATTTCTATAGAGGGGGGATCATCTCATGTAAGGTCCTAATAGTTTCACAATGTTTAAAGTCATTTTATGGAGACTATGTAATGGATTAGAAAATCCTAGAGTAATGAAGAGGATGGGATATATTATTCTAATTACTAAAAATGTTAATGTGAATGTAAAATGAATGGAGAGACATGTGACCCAACACAACCAAATTTCTTTTGTGAATAATGAACATAGTTTAGGGTGACAGTTCTTATATCGAATGCAGGAGGATTAAGGTTATGATAAATGTGCCAATGGGATTATACATGTTTATGGTAATGGAATATAAACAAAAACGGATATTGTAATGTATTTAATTTTCTTTGTTCATATAACATGTGAAATTTAATGCCAATATCCAAATAACCCCCTGCTGAATTAGGTCATCACACAAATTGAGCAACATAAATGATAATCTCTTGATGAATTGAAAATTGGACATAGTTTATGTTCATGATGCTCGTACAAAAAATGAGATAGACTATGTAACATCGGTTGGAGATAACCCCAAAATGAAGAAAGGGAATAACAACTACATAGGGTCTCTGAAGACTGTTTTTTAGTTTATTGACATGTTTCTAAGACTATGAAGAACTACATAATTTAAAAAACCTTGTTCTTTTAAAATGGGATGAAAAAAAACCTAGTCTCAGGGGATTCATGATTCATTTCATAAATAGTTGTTATAAGAAGATCTTATATGTATCATAAGAGAATATAGTACTAGTGAAAGGGGTTGGGTAATAAGGATACCTCAATAATTCAATGAATCATGAACAAAGGGATGTTTCCTATAGAGACACTACACTAGGACACCATTAATTTTAACTATCTGAAAACTCATGAATGTTATAATTAAAAGGACATTTTATTGTTCTCTAACAAGGGAGAATATGTAAGTGTAAAATGAGTCCTTTGCGATTTAAAATAATAACATTGAGTAATATTAAGGATAAGGATAACTACTAACTGTGTTCTAGAAAGATGTTATACTATCATATTATTGAGGATGGAGGTATTAAAAGTATGTGTATTCTCTAATGTTATTTGGAAACATGGGACACATAATACTATCATCAGAAGTGGATCAGGGTGTGATCCCTGGATGCAAGGTGATATGATTTATGACATGTTCTGTAACTATAGGGGGGTTTTATTAGACATGGATGATGATAATCATGATCAAAATCATGGATGTATTTATTTCTGATATTCAATTGATTGTATGTTTGAGTGTATTTTAATACTATTTTTGATATGTAGCAATGTATATGATTAAATTGAAGTGGTGTATCTATATAAGTGGGGGATCAAGAATAACCCTAAATAGATAATCGGGTCTATTCTCATGTGAATTAATGTAACATAATACTGAGGAATTAACTGTGAAGATAGTGTGTAAAAAATAAAATAAAATTGGATACAATGTGCATGGAATTATGTAGTATATGAGATACATGCATCTTAATGGTCACATTGGGCTGGGAATCGTGTTATTCATAGTTCCAAGAGTTTATGTATTATAGGACATGTGATTAGTGGAAGGTATTATCCTCACAGTCGAGGATTGGGTGACAATTGTTTTGTTTAAAACATCATATATGAAAACATTAGATACATAGTAAAGGCTTACACAATAAGGACCAAACCTAAAAAAGGTCACAGGTGTTGGCTCGAAAATTACCTGAAACAAAGGGTTCATCGAGTACAACCATGAATTTTCTAGGGCTTAATATTTTTCAACATATTCATTGTAACTTTTACATTTTCACTTTTACTTTAACCTAAGATAACAATGGTGAATTTTTATGAGAACAAGGAATCCTAATCAGGCTAACCATTATGGGTTTCCAGCCTAACAGACATTTATTCCTCCTAAATTAGGTTGTTTATTGTCATGTTATATAGACTTTTGAAGGATGGTTATTAGGGTTTAACAACAATGACTGAGGGATCCTCACCATTTTAGTTCTTCTTTATTCTAAATATTTGGGAATAAGACCATTTTATTGGACATGATAAAATAAACTGAAGTATGTAGAAGAAACCAGGATGATCATCTTCCAAAGTATATCATCTTACTAGTAAAAGTAGAACATATTTTAAGATAAATAATAGTGGGTGATGAATTTTTATTTATAGTGAATACATATATATAAGAGAAGGGGTGATTCAACCAAGAGACAAGTCATGAAAGTGACCAATCATGGTTTTAAGGAACCATAAATATAAAGAAGTATAAAATTGGAGACTTATTTAAAGATTCAAGTTAGGATTTCAATGAATCACTTTGATTCTCATTAATTAGGTATAAAGGAATACATAGTACTTATAGTGGACATTGTAAGTGACCATAACCACGTAATGGAGGGTAACATCCTCTCAACTGATGATTCTTGGTAGTACATAGCTTTATGTCTTGTGATATGAATTACCCAGGTAGTTTAATATATTCTAGTAGAGAATAATGATGTGTAGTGGTAGCATGGGTTGAAAGGATTTAGAAAGAATCATTAATATTATTAGTATAATGTTTTTGATGTTTTATTATGAGATTTATTTAATCCATCTATCTAGAGTAATGATTACCTAATGTTAATGAAGGCCTCATAATGGCCTAACATGCTCTTTTATAGGATGGTGTGTCTTAATATCTGATGGTGAAAATTGTTTAAAGTCAGGATTCATAGTCCATAGGGTATAAATATGATTTTCTTCATTTTAAATATTGTATTTGATGATTCTATCCTATAACAGGAGTTGCGTCAATTGTCTTGGAAAATAATCCATCACACCACCAAAGTTGATGCCATCCACAATATTTTCTTGAAATAATATGTAATATAGGACTAAACGTTCCAATAAAAAATATGAAACATGGGAGGAAGGGTCATGATCAGATTGATGCATCAACCACTGGGTATATAAAAAATATGATAAAGTATGTTGGGGAGAAAATAATAGAACTGGCCTTCTTTACTGGCTTTCAGAAGTTCACAAGAAAGGTAGCGCTAGGGGAGTTTAAAACTACTAGAACAATAAGTAAGGGTTCGAATAAAATCCTGAAATATAATCTCTATATAAAAAAAGGTTATGATGAATGAATTAAGTATGATTGTGGATAATTTCATCAAAATATCGGTCCCATAAATTCACCATTATGATTGAGGAAAATAAATTTCAAATCAACATTTGACCATGTATTTAATGTAGAATCTATCAATTGTATCTAGAAGCGTTTCAAGGGAGGTCATTAGATGATAAGAAATCCAATTTAGGCCACGAGATGTTACAACAGTGTAGATCACTTAAATAAGGAGGATTATGGGGAGGAAAAATTTTAATTTCATAATGACTGTGGATGAATCTGATTGTATATATTATAAGAGTTCAAAATAATGATCATTATGTCAGAATGTTTTTTAGAAAAATGGTTGGTCATATCATTATAGAATATGGAAATCATATTACTAGATATCGGAACCATAATAGGTGCCTTAAGAAATCAAGGTATCTAGTATACATGAATTGTTCATTAAGTAATGGTGGGGATGAAGGAATTCCATTAGAAATTGGAAAATGATTGGTGGAACCCTATTAGGCGGTCCACGAATCACTATGTTTCCAAAGATATTAGAATCCAACAACACATACTTCTCAGATGTGGAGTAGTTGAAGTGTATACAACATAAATTAGGGGGATATAATATTATGAATGGATGATAAGATAATGCATTATTTATAAAAATGTTAAAAAATTTGTTAACTATGATATTTAAAGACTTTTTTTATAGGATTTTATTTTTTAGTTTCAAGTCATTGGACTGGGATATTGAACACATAGTTTAATATAGTACTATGTGAACTAGATCCATGTATTTTAAACATTTGGGATTAATGTTTAGAAGGAGGTTTTCTTGAGTTTATGTCTATATAGATTTTACTATATCCTTAGGTGTGTCATACATCACAGAGTGCAGAAATGATTTTGAATTTGGTTTGTGATTATTTCACCTTATAGAGTGAGTTAAATATAGGGAAAATGGTGTGAAATATATATTAATATTTTTTCCAAATATAGTTGATTTAATTGGTGGAACATATATTTTTCTATGAAATAATGATTAACCTTACATGTTTTTTTAACATTTCCACTTTATTAACTATTTTTTCCCTTGCCCTGGAACTATGATTTGGTGAATAAGGGGATGAATATTTAGTTGGATTCCATTTTTTATTCATCCTTACATGAATTTTTTCCTCTTTCGTAAGGTCATTTAGGTTCAGTATAGTCATATCATTGGGGGATGAGGTTTAGGGTTGAACAACATTAACTAAATAGGTTTCCATTCATTTATGTTAATCGGTTTTAGACCAAAAACATTATTTAATGTCATAAAAAATAATACAGTGATGTTGTTCCATTAAAGGTCATGAAACAATGATGAAAAGTTTAGGTATTTAGATCATAAAAAATGGTGGTTGACGTGAATCTATTGTAAATATATTGAACGATAGTATCTCCAACACACAGAAGTCTATTGGATGAGACACACACTGTTTTGGGTCTTAATTTATAAATATATGTGGTTCTACCCATTAATGGTTATGGGGAAAGGATTAGGGGTGTTCCAAGAATGTTCACATGGAATGAATTATACAACGAAATTGATGTGAATTTTGGTAAAATGGGGACTTAGGACACGGAAATGTATTCAGAAATGGACAAACATAGTTTTGGGTCCTGATTCCTGGACCATGGGATATCTTATTGGGGAATTCTTTCATCCTGATCATGTTGGGGAAAATCCTCCAAGTCTATAAGTAGCAGAATATTCATGCATGATATAGGAAATTAAGACTAGTATGACACCTCTCATTCCACCTATGGATGTATAATAAGGGTGAATAATTTTTGATTTTGTTCCAGTTAACCGGACATAGATCTTCTTATACCACAAGAATGAATTCACAATTGGGTAACACTACAATTTTTAAGACTCTACCAAATTAGATGAATTATGTAGAGGATATGAATCATGACTCCAAGGATATAAATGAAAAATGGAGATAATATTGGGAGACTATGACGACAGACTATGGATTTGAAAAATATGACCCACAACAACATAGATATGTATGAGAGATATTTTTTTTGATTGATTTATGACCATGAAAAAACCATAGAATTGTCACTTTTAAAAAAAATTCATTTGGGAATGTCTTATATATGGGAGAAAACTCAATAATGTACACAAACCATCATCATAGGTGAGCCCATTTGGATATGGATGATGATGAATATCCAAATTGAGGAAGCATTATACCATAAAGGTAGACATGAATTGATGTTCAATGATATTTAAACACCCTAGGGGGATTAATTTCATGTACATAGGGTCATTGATAATGAATATTGGGGAGATATATTCAAATATATTCTCAAAGGGAACCAAAATATTTTTCACTTGATGGGCCGAAGATGAGTCATCATGTAATCACTATGTATCCCATGAAATGGGAATCATGCTACATGTGGCTCTGTATGGTTTTACAGTAGCTGATAAATGCTAATGGAGGAAGTAATCTCATATGGGGGTCAAGAAATGATGTATTTTTTTTCATGATATCAGGACTAATTAAAATAGTTTAATTCCCTCCATCAATGATAGTAGAAACACAATATAATGTAATACAATGAGGAAGAATATCATTATTTTTAACATCATTCAAAAAATGTTGGATATATAGTTTAACTTCATAGACTATTTTTGAAAGTCATATATTTTAATGTATTGCGATCATGATGTATTTTCTATAGTTTAGTATCATGCAACAAGAACATTAGAATCACAGTTTAATGTCATTGGGTTGGGATGATGAATAATATTATGTAATATATTGTGAACATTTCATTTACTAATGGGATACTTATTAAAATTACCATTTTATGATCCTTTTATTGGTGGTATGTGTGCTTTGATCCCACATAATGTTGATTAATGTGTATACACCATTGAATTTAACCATGTGAATTATGAATGTACACTCTAATGTAAGATATGGCTTCATCGGCTACTTTTGGTTATCTGTGTTGACCTCAATTCCAACAACATATTTTCCTAAATGAAAAAAGAATAATAAAACTTTTGGGGGAATGCTT
Source organism: Viscum album (assembly GCA_963277665.1). NCBI lineage: Eukaryota > Viridiplantae > Streptophyta > Magnoliopsida > Santalales > Viscaceae > Viscum > Viscum album. Next base: position 1,552,116,970 of record OY728160.1, read on the forward strand.
GGGCTACTAAGTTCTGATGAGTTTCGAGGTTATTCAATGCATTTAGACTACTATCATTAACGAAATAAAATTCATCAAATTAAAAATCACATGTTTTTTCTATATATAGTAAATATTTGAATACCATCTATAATTAAAATAACTAATACTCTATAGTAAATACTACCCACATTCTATATACAATGTCGTATGGGATTTCTTAAGTGGAATTTTTGGTCATCAGTCAATATTCCCATATGTAATTAGAGGACTTATTGGGAAAGAAAATCTGATTTTGATTCTCTAACCTCTACATAATTATGATGAGGGGTTTTTTAAAACACTCATGTCGATGAATTTATCCATACATTGTTATAATTAGTATAATTACACTTTTATTTTAGTTTTAATATAAATTCTCCAGCTCATCTACTCAAAATTTGGTACTATTTCTGCTAATAATAGTGTGATGAATCCAAATTTGATGGAAGATATGTGTTTTAAAAAACTAGATCATAAATCATGTGATCATCTTCGTGATGGGGATGGATTCCTCCCTATTTGAGAAAATTTTGGTTGTGGTAAGAATAAAACTACAGTTTCCGGATGTCACTGATGTATACAGAACAGAAATGTAAAGTCCCCATTAAAATGGGTTTGGAGTACTTGGTGTATGAAGGAGATCCGGTGGACGGTGCATGATGTCGACAAGCATCTTATAGACATTATAATTCATAGTGAATTCCATGTATTCATAGACCATTTCTGGAAAAAAGTACGCTAATATCAAGATCTAGTGAGGGAGATTCAACCTTTCATGATGGGCCACACATTTCCTAAGGCAGAAATCTTATAGAAACATTGGGAACTCCATCCCAAAAAAATATTAGGAAATTATTACATTAGTGTTACCCCTTTATAGGATCTAAATTGATTTTGTGCCATCATAGAGAGAAAAATTCACTTCTCTTCAATATTTTTTCTTATTCATGAATAGGTCCGATGGGAGATTCCATCATTTGAGGTAATAAATTATAGGACTCATCCATTCAGGTGATTTATCTATTATAATATCCTCATATCATCTATCTCAGGAAGTGATAATGACAAATTCATTAACCTATGGTTCATATAGTTTATAAACATTATGGTAAATGTCCATTCACTATTTTACATGAATGAACGAGGAACCTTTGTCCTAATACTTGAGGGATGTACCCATGTTTGTTAAATAATCTTCATTTTCATTCATGGATCATGGTACATTAGTCACATTCATCATGGAATGGAACTAGGCCATCAGATCATGGGTTCTCACCGGCTATGGTATAAGCTATTCATTTCCAAAGATGTTTTCAACGCTAATGTAGTTGATGATGTTATCTAAGTAACCATTCACATGTAACTATTTATGATCAATATTTAGAGGGATATATCATGACCGGTAATATAGAAAAAATATTCAATTAAATTTTTAGTATATAATTTATATTAGAGGAATGATTAATGAAGGGGGTCTATGAGGGAGTGATGAACACATTCCATTCTCTGACCCTCTTGATAATGGCGTTGATGAGACATCCCCTAGTTTAGATTCATGAGGCGCCATCAAAGTACATCAACCATCATGTAATGGAATAATTGACATACATGATTTATTAAATTGTTATGTCTATATAAAAGGTCATTAATTCATATGTTGGATGTGCATCCCAGAAGTTATCCAATGTGTTCCACTGAAAAACATATGGGGGTTAAAATTTTTATTGAACGTCATCATGATTACATACCAACATTCCCATAAAACATTAATTATGGGATGGTTGAGGATATTAGGTTGATATAGGATACCAAGAAAATTATGTTCATGTTGCAGGTAATGCTGCTTCTTCTAAACTATTATGCCTAATGCGAGGAAAACCTTCTTAATGGGAGAAAACAAGATTTCAGAGTCATTCAACACGCATATGAGATAGTATATTATAATCTACATTCCATATATTTTTTTACTAATCACTAGTTACCCATTGAAATAGTGTCATAAATATATTATATAATATATTTATCTTAAAATAATTTTCATCTCTTGAATAGATTGTGATACACGAAACACAACATCCAAATGTGCTGTAATATTATAGACAATTTTAAAATATCACTCAAAGAAAAATAGTGAATTGCAATATTTTTTTCAAAGAAATATCTATAAATATATTATATATTGAAAATTTACTACTAGATATGTAATAAATTTATATTAATGTCTCTATATGTTTTAAAATTGAATTTATCTACAAAAATATTTTCATATCTTTTTTTGAGAAAATTATTTAATAAATTTTATAACGTTTAAAACATTTTTGGTAAATAATGGATTTTAAATATTAAAAGATCATGTAAATATAATATTATATTGAATTTTGAATAATATTCTCAATACAATGACAATCTATTGAATAAAGAAAAAATACTTATTTTAATTGAAACCAATAGTCTAATATTGAGAAATTGAAAATATTAATTTAATAAAAATGAGTATAAAATTATTATTAGTTTATTTATATTGTGAATAATATAGATAATATAATTATAATTAATATAATGGATTCATTTTTAATAATTTTTTTACATAAGAAAACATTATTTATGGATAAATTTTTTCATCACAATTTGCGTGCATAATTTTCAATTAAATTATGAACTTTTATGAATTTAATTTGATAAAATGAATTCCATATTTTGAATAATAATTTATCAATTTTTTAATCAACGTTAAATTTTAGTTTAAATGATAAAAAATAGTAAAAAAATAAATGTTGTTAAGGTTACATATGGTTTACCAAGGGGTTAATCAAAGAGATAAGGGTATGTATATCAATTATACATATCTAAATACTGTTGGATATCGATATTTATACATAATAACATCCATTCATTTATTATATGTCCATTTGGAATCATTTTGGTTGATTATTACATTATTATATTAATATATTTAAAATAACCCATTAGTGTCCTATACACCACTAATAAAATGACCCCCACGTTTCTCTTATGTACACTAAATCGAGCCATCTATCATGACCATACCCAAAAAAATCATTTCAAAACATACCAATACATGAATTATAGGGGTTTTTAAACATAATAGAGTATTATAGGGTTCCTCATGTAATGATCATGTGGAGGTAGATTGAAAGAGAGATAATCTTCTTACACGACATTTTTCAATTTATATCATTTATTTCCTATAATAAATTTGTGTTATTAATCAAAAATAATAATTTAAACATAATAAATAATAATAAATTTTATTATAATCCATAACCCATAATTATCCATGGAATTTTCAATAAAATGGTATGTGAGAATATTATTTGTGTGAACATGTAAACTACAACCTCTATGTAGAGATACTATTCATTTAGCATGTCTATGTTTCATGGATTGTTATTATAATGAATTCAGTGATTATATATTATATAACTGAAATGAAAATAATTCTTTAATTAATATATCATATCTACAATATTTTTTTACCATCAATAGGAAAACAATAACATCACTCGTGTGTTCATGTTGACGCCACCGCCACAGAGCTGCTTGATTGCTTTATCAATCACACATTACATGGATTAGAGTAAATATGGATTTATGGAAACTATTTGATATATATGATATTATATAATTATTATGGTATGGTTAATTAATAATTAACATTATTTTTTAATTTTTAAAAAACTGAATAAATCATTCATGCAAACAAATAACCTATCATCTCCACGAACAATGTAATTAATTTTTTTATATCTATATTTTATAGATTAATCAATATAAATAAATATATAATCATTATCAAAATATTATTATTTTTATCATAATTATCATTGAATAAATAAATATAAATTATCTAAATACATGGATAGGAAGTAATAAGAAAAAATTACCTTGAATAAAAAAAAAATTAACACTTGAAAAAAATTGATAACGAATTATTAATAAATGGGTATTAAAATAGTATAAGTGGAGTTTATATGATTTTAAATTTTTGTAAATTACCATATTAAATATTTATTATAAATATAAACTCATCATATATGTGGTTGGATTAACGTCAGTTAAATTCAAATTCGAGGATAGAGATTGATGCTACAATCTCATTGATTATTAGAATTGTTTATAAATAAATATATATTGATGAAATTTTTTGGCCAATATCTAAATAATCCAATGAAATATATTTTCATGTATTTATTTTCAGATATTAAAACTTCATATTCATTTTAGTCTCCTTATAGACTCAAGGGACCAAAAAAAATGTTTTAATGAAAATATGACATTATTTTACCATTCGGTGCATAATACATTTACATCCACATATAAATTTTCTAATAATTATTTAATTTTTTTAAACTCTCATTTTCTCGATTAATGAAATTTTTACCCATGATTGATATTTTACATTATTTTTTAAATGTAATCTTATTTTCATATTCATAATCTTGTACTTTTGACTTTTTCTAAAAAAATGTCAAAGGAGTATTTTTTTAAAACAAACATGGAATGAACATAATTTCACACCATAATGACTACTATGTTGTTTAAAGAATCCATTAAATGTTTAAAATTTTATTTTCAATGAATATATTTTCATTAATATTTTTCAAATTTTATGTTTTAAAATAATGAATTTAAATTGAAAAGTCTATTTTCCTTAAAAATAACACAATTTTATTTTAAAATAATTTATCATCTATGATAAAATAACTTGATGATACATATTCATTACATGGGATATGATTATATGATACCTTATTTACTATATATTTGTATGGTTATGAATATGATTTTGAAATATCGATGGAAGTCATTTTATTTTTTATGATTTATGATATGTTGAATGATTTTGTAGTAATGTGGAATACCTATGAATTGATTCAGATTATGTGATTTTTAGGTCTACAATTATATATCTCTATGATGAATTAGGTAATGTTTATACATGTAATGATCTTGGAGGGAAAATGGGATGTTATCCCAAGACTGAAAAATGATTTTACATTAGAGGTTTTTCCAAATACTAAAATAGGATACATCAGAGGTCATCCAATGCCAGAAAAAGGTATACATATTGTTATCTTAATTGTAAAAAGTTATGAATTCCTTTTTTATTATAAAGGTCATAATATTTCTATGATTATGATTATTCCACACCATAATAAACTTTATTATGAAATGACCATAATCCAATGTTCTGTTTTAATGGATCATTTCATTAGAGTCCATTATTATTCATGTCTCAAGAAATTTAATGCTTTATTTCCAGACTCATGATTATAATAATAGAATTACTGGGTTTCATTTTCATTGATTAAAATATTCCACTCATACCCATTATAATAATTTTATATTTAAATCATTATTTATATCTCTATTTTTTCCCTTTCTAATCTTTTGAGATCACATTTTTTTATTTTCAATAGGATATTAAATAATGTTTTATGTATAATGTTTCTGAGAAGGGTTATAGTTAGTGAGTTCAAAGTGAGAGATGATGTTGTTCATTTATATACTAGTAGTTTATGTTTCTATGAATCCAAATACAGCAGTAATTTACTATTTTAATGGTTATTGTATTATTATATAATGAATATTAATCAAATAAAATGTAATATTTATGTATGAAACATATGGGTGAACATAAGGCTCGTTCTAGGGAGTTGACATAGATAACAATAATCTTACCTTGGAATGGCCAAACTTGGACATAAGTATATACCATATAAAACATGAATTTGTAAAATATGATCAACCATCAATCATCCCATTGATAATGTATTCCTTTCTTCATGAGTATATATAAGGGGTTTAATTTTCCATCCAATCTCCAGACAATGTTAAATATGTAGGCTAGATATTTTTGGAGTCCTTGTAACTTTTTGAGACAATATAGAGAAGGAATTATTATAATTTCCTAAATCGTATTATAATCAATATCAATAAATTTTAACCTAAAAAACTGAAATTTTTTTATAGAGGTAACCACAATTTCACTCTTCCAAATGTTCATATTTAGGTATTAAGTATAGGCTATGAATAAAACATTCTCATTATCCTTTACTTTGTCTTGTAATTGGAATGATTTGACCATCAAATCATGTACATAGAACTCCAATAGTGTTCTAGGGAGTATATTAATGATTTGATGAAGGTATAATTTATAATTGTATCATGCATTCAAAAGAATATATGGAATCACCACATAATAGAATATTCCATGAGGTTCACTAAATAAAGTGGATATGTAATTATTAGGAGCCATATTGATTTTATTGCTCCCAAAATACCCAACCATGAAGGATATGTATTGGAAACAAAATGATTTATCAATAAGAAATTATATCATTGGGATATAGAGGTATTCCTTTAAAAAGTGGTATTTGAGGTTACCAATGACTATGTATAATCTAATATGTCTATTCCTATTCCTGACTGGGAAAATGTTGTCCAATAATTTATGGTATTATACATAGATGATGAAATTGGATTTTATGGGGTTGTCAATATCATGCATGATCATGGAAATATAGGAGGGATGCATCTACCTATTTATTTTATTAGAACACTATGTGACTAATTAGAAGGCCAAAGAAATGAAAAAATAGCTAAGAAAAAACTCCACTCATTTCGTTGTATTTCTATTTGAGAACATCATGGTGTTTCATTAGGAATTTCATGTAACAATATCAGGTTTTAAATGCTCCTAATACATTTAGTATTATTCTCATGACATTCTCACTTGGTAATGACAACGAGTATAGGATATCATGAAAAAAAATTCAAATACAAATTCCACAATTTATAAGTTTCATTGTATATTATTGTATGAGGATGCGTGATTTAGTACTTATACAAATTATTTTTATTATTTCATATCATGAATTATTCACTTTGATTTACTTATGAATACTGTGATAAAATATTCTAACGAGAAGGTATGTTACATTTATCGTTCCATATGGGATATAACGAAAATGAATATGTCAATAATTTAGTTTTAATATCCCTATAACATGATGTAGATATCCCGATCCTTTTAAATGCATTTTATGCAACTAATAAAATCTTTTTCAATAGTTTATCATCAATGAGTTCATTTTAGGATGTTAGATAATGTTGAATCATGAATATAGGTTAATAGTAGAATGTATAAAACATTCAGGATGTCATATTGAGATGATGGAATAATATTACATATTGATCATTTGTATGATTTCTTTATCATTATGTCATTAAATTTATTCTATATTGGTCCATTCATATGATTTCAGATGCTAATATTTAAATTTATACTAAATTTACTAATTCCATAGAGAATATTAACTTGAGGTTTATAACATTTTGGTTTCTAGAATCTCAGTTGTTCTCTATATAAAATTAATAGTTTCAATAAATTTTTTCTCCTTGACCATGGAAGAATAATTATTTATCTTATGTTGATCACGTATATTCCATCATCAGTTATTCATGTTCAAATATATGTGACTTAATTTTTAATTAATATTATTTTATAGTAATTTGATATAAAATATTCATCTATTTTTTATTATTTTAAATGTAAAAAATAAAAAAATATTTATTTGAAAAAATATATATTTAGTTATACAAATATTAAAGAAAATTTTTAGTCAACATATATCAAATACAAAACTATATATTTATTAAGCACTTGATAATGAATTATTTATTTTACAAAATAAAAATTTATTATTCAATGTGAAATAAATTATGAGGACTAATGATACATGATAAAAGCCAGATATAAATGCTATATTATTCTTAATATAATATTATAAATATTTATTTCCTTTTTATTAAATGACCATTAAATATTGCTGAGTTAGAGAACTTCAATAGAATATAATAATGTCAATAACAATAATAGCATTAATAATAATAATTTTATTTGATGTGGGGTTTAATTAGGAATATAAATTAAGATGGAGTCCAATCTAAAATTATATATTATCTGACTCTAGGTACATAATCGAACTTAGACCATTTATAGGAAAGTGTATTTTTTTCTCAGATGACCATTATGTCGAAAAATACCTTAAGACTGATAATAACTTCAATAGTAAAGATCTAAATAATTAGAAGTGATAATCATAACACTACCCCTAAAAACCAAGATATCAAGATAATCAATTCATTAAAGCCAACAAAATTCATATTGTTAATAGGGATGGGTGACATAAGATGATTGATGCTTCCATGAGAGAACCCTATGTTCAGTAAGTGATGTTTTGAGATTCATAGAGAATGTGTGGATACTATTGGAGGAATTAAATATTGGATTTAAAAATGTAATTAAAACCCAATGATATTGAACACCTAATTAAAAAAATCGACACAGAAGGCATGGTAATGTTTTAAATTTATTATTAAATATATTTGAATTAACCTACATTTGATTTTTCTATGAGTTTATTCATCTATTTATGATGATTGAATCCAAGAAAATGGATGAAAGGAAATGTTGGGTATGGGTATAACCAAATACAGTATTCCCTAGATCATTTACACGATGTTTTTTCATTTATAACTTTTCAATAATTACTTACCAAATCAAACAAATGTATTGAAATCAAAGGCAGTACATTTGGAAAATGTTCATAGGAACAATCTATTGAAATATATGATCATAGAAAAAATTTACAAAAAATACCACATACTAGGTTAATGTTATCTCAATGAATTATTATTTAATGAAGTCATGTGAGACACTATGAATATAATGAGGCAAAAGTACCATCATTTGTTTTTCATATGAGTAAAAAATTACGAATGGTGAAATGTTTTTATTGGGGTGTAATGATACAATCCTATGTTATTATATATATATTATTCACATTATATTCTCATATATTGGATATCATATGATACACAAAACACTTATGTGAATGAAAAATTCAGTATTTCATTTTGTAATATTATTTAAATAAATATTTAAATACATTTTCATACTTCTAATGATACATAATATGTGAAATAAATAATTTAATTAAACCACATGCCAATAAAAATACTATGGGATGGAAATTATAAAAACCACAATATACCATGAAGATCATACAACCAACGAAATATAAAAATTTCATATAAGTCATAAATATGAAAAAAACATCTCAAGAATATTAGAAAATAGAATGAATGAATTTAGAGATATATCAATGTATATATATGTAAATAATATGACCATTATATAAATGTTAATTGGGAATATGTCCATTGGTTTATCTCTGTCATAAAGATACATTATTATTTTTTAATTGATAGTTTCAAATTAAAAATAATATAATGCATATATTAAAAATATTATAGAATGGAAAAAGAAAAATAATTAATAAAATTGATTTTTTCTAAAAACATCCAATTTTTCATTACATAATAATAATAATATTATAATTATTTTTTTAAAAGAAAAACTATTTGATGTGTTTATAATATCCAATAAATTATTTTGATTATATTGGATTGATAAATCATAATGATTTGAACAACAATTATTAATAGGCTTTGAATAAATTCATTTAATTTTTAAAATATTTATTAAATTAGTTTTTCTTTAAATTTTGTATAATTTTTAATGAATTAAACTGATCTGTATTATAGATTAACTGTAATGAAATTAATATGAATTAGAATACGAAATAAAATTACTAATTCCATAATGAATAATACTTGGTAAATAGTAATATTAAAAGAATTTTTCTATTTATAAATTCATTTTTCATAAAATATGTCGTCATTATTATTAATTCATCAATTATTTTAAATATATTTATTGACATTAATAAATATAATTTTAAAAAATAAATTTTATATTTTAAATACTAATTTTCATAATATTTATAATATTAATCAAAATATTGTGGCATTAAGCATATTTACAGCTGTTAAAAACAAATTATCACTCTAATGTTAAAATAATATAAAAGGGGTTAGCCAAGGGGGAATGAAAAAAGGTATTATAAAATATGATCACTAAATGGTAGGATGAGGGAAATATTGACCTCCCACTACCCCTATTCTAGAATGATTTCTTTTTATATCCATTTAATATGATAATCATCATTAATTAAGAATTAAATTATTGATATTTGTGAAAATACCACTCATGATTACCTATAATTAGCCCCCTCCTATACCCTCCTCAACACACTCCATTTTTATGTTTAATATTTAATCATTTCCCAAACATGTTAACTAACATTCGTCTCCTATGATTTTAATCATCAAGTTATAATAAGTAGTCTCAATTCCATCATCTCTAAGAGGCTCTCTCAGTGTAGATTTATGTATTGTATGTTATAGTTATACTCTCCTTAATCATTCATCACTATATTCTTCAACCACCATTAATGAAATATTATTTGTAACTATAACAAAATGTTTCTTTAAGTTACTATGATTCTATTAATATCACTAAATTTATGAATTCATATGGATATTTTCAACTATCTTTGAATACTATTAAAAATATGTGATATGACTAATTTTTAAATTTTTCTTAATATACTCTTCTTTTCATTATTTTATTTAGGTTTCTTTATGAGGATTCATTTTAATATTTTGTAGGTTATCTAATGTATATATTTTTTTAATAACTAAATATTTTTAGAAAACTATAATTATAAAAATTATTTCATTTGTAAATAAATGATAATAAAATGGAAATTCTATTCACGCATAATTTTTTCAATATAATTTTAAAATTCACTTATATAGTGGTTTTTTACTATATCTGAAACCTTTAGTGTTACGTATGATAAAATGTTGATATTCACTAGTGATACTCTCCATATTCATTACTTGGATGTATTATGATTTGTTATTGTGGAAATATTCTTCAAAATAAATTTCCTTCAAATGATATAATTATGTAATGTAGGAATAATAAATGTTTTCAAATTCATGTGATACAAGTATTTATGGGTTTTCATTATTTTATTGGTAGTACCATAATTATAAATGCATAAAATACATTAGGTAGTTATTTATATATCACCTTATTTGACATGTTATATGTAGATAAAAAAAGAATGGAGTATGTCCATGATGTTTATCCATATGTGGTCTGAACCCATACAAATAAGAGACTGTATAAATTATTATTATGAGAACATAGAGGGAACCCAAACCCCTAAATGAATCTATCGAACGTGTTTGATGGTATGGTAATTTAAACCATTTCCATAAGGGACTTTGTCTATTATTTTTTTAGGAATGTGTAGTGATCAGAAACTCTTATACAACATTGTCCACTATGTTTATGGGTGAATGAAAAAACTAATAAGGTCCACCATAAACTATATTAATTGGAATTTAGAGTTAACTAAACCACTTAATAGACTCCACCAATTTTTTTGTTGGAATATTGATTAATGTAAAACATTATTATGCCTCATTTCTCATGTTTTGATGAAATCCTTATAGTATTGATCAAGGATTTATTATTTAAATTTTGTTGACTATCAATTTCTTATGTTATATTCATATATAATTATTAGGATTCAATAACAACATGTTTAACATATAATCAATTTATATTTATTATGTTCACCCATTTTTGAGCATATATGATCACCCATTTCATATTTTTCTATTCCCCGGTTTTTGAAGATGAGTACTATATATGATGTCTAGAAGGGTATCTTATGATAAAATTACTAATTGGGGGTGTTTAAGAATGTCTAAAAAATAAGTAAGTTAAGTATCTATTTTATTAAAAAAATTACACTATAATGACCTAAATTTCTATAAATAAAATTTCCTTATGAACAAATAATTAGTATATTATGTAATATAGTCATAAAAACACATTCAATTTATTTAATTAGTTCTTTTGGATAGTTTATAATATATCCATAATTGTATTATGGGATTCACTTACCATTATGCATCACAAACATTTATAATATTGTTATAGTATAGTGATAAATGATAATATAATATTTTTGTGTTTATATTATTATCTAACTCAAAAGGGTAGAAATTATGGAGTCAACAACTAGGATAATACAATATATATGACTTTCATCAGAGCTTCTAATAGATACTGAATCACAGGAAACATCCCTTAATGATAACCAACCATATATTTAATAATGAAAACAATCGATAAACAATTTACACAACAAGTTATTGCTTATCGAGATAACGATACAATCCTTGTTCATTAAACCACCCAGTGATAGTAAAACCATAGTACACATTACCCATTTGGTATACACTAGTGTAATAAGGGGTACATATCTATTTCATAGTAGTATTAATTTGTAGATTATTTTTATTAAAACATTGATGATATTTATCCACTTTCATAATTCCATAATATTTATAAAGAATTAAATAATGAGATTGGTAAAAAAGATTTATTTATATAAAAACAAAAACAATATTTTTATTAAACTTATATTTTCATGTCAAAAACATTTTTTAATAAATTATGAAATTTTAATAATTTATATTTTAAGGATATATTTTTAATAAATAATATCTATATTAATGATTAATTATAATATAATTTGATTAATTCTATTGGAATTAGATATAAGTTCTACCAATATGTGTGTTTCAAAAAAATATTTTTCTAGAATAAATTATTTCTATATCTGATTGAAAATTCATACAAATAAAAAATTAATTATTAACAATAAATATTACTTTTAAAACTAAATTATTGATAATCTATATGGGTGAATTTTTAATAATTTTTTCAGTGATTGGAATTGAAGTGTAAAAATTAAATATGTTATATATTAAGACTTTAAAATATCCAAAAATTGATGTAATAATTACTATAAGGGTAATAAAAACTAGAGATAAATATAATTTTTAAAATTGTGTGTTTTTGAAGTATTTTGATTAATTTTAGTAACATAAAATGAACCCAGAAAATTATTTGACTAACACTCCTTAACTGTGTTTAAGAACATCCTATCAAAAGTAGTCTCAATCCACTCATTATTAATAGGCTCTCTCCGAGTATATTGATGTCCAAAATGTATGTGTTATACTATCCATAATCAATAATAACTTTTATTTTAATCCACCTTCAATTAAAAATATTTATCAGTATAATAGTATTTTTTGGAAATCATTATGATTCTATACTTATCTAAGAATCTATTAATTCATAAGGATATTTAATATTGACATTCACTCTAATTAGAAGAGTGTCATGGGATTATTTTTTATCTTTTCCTTTTGTTATATTTCTGTCTTCGATTATTTCAATTCCATTACAATGATTCGTTTTAAAAAATTCTTGGTCATGAAATGTAAATATTATGAACTTTCTCCTTCATTTTTAGACTGTAGTTTTCTATGTTAGTTTATTTTAAAATACGTGTTTTCAAAATGTAATATGTATTTATTCATATATTTAAAACAATTATTTTGTACGACTATTATAATGTGTTTTTATATATATTAAAACCCATTATTGTTTCATATACTTAAATGTGAATATTCTACACTAATACTATGCATATTCATCCTATGAATGGCTTATGATCATTTTTGTGGAAATATTATTGAAACCCATTTACATAAAATATTTAATAAATATACAGGTTAGTAATAAATGATTTCATGTTCATGTGACATACATATGTATGGGTTATAATTAAGTTATGTGAGGTAACATAATTATATAAACCTCTAATGAAATACCTAATATTATATTTCTGTTAAGGTGAAATGTTATATGTATTGAAAAAAACATATATTGGAGCCCTTCTATTATGCTTATGGGTATTTGGAGTGAACTCAAGCCCCTAATGGACTATATAAATTATGTTAATGGGAATATGGAGGAATAAAAAACCCATAGTGGACTCTATCCACTATGTTTGATGGTATGGGAAGCGAACCAAAGTCTCTAAGGGAATCTTTCTAGTATGTTTTTATGAATGGGCAGTAAACCCAAACTTTTAGGCAACATTTACCTCTATGTTTATGGGAATGAGTGGTAAAACCAAACCATTATGGAATGTCATACACAATTTTCATTGTAATATGGAGTTAATTAAACCCCTAAGGGACACATGCCCCTATGATTGTTGGAATATAGAGGGATTCCAAACCATACTAAGCATCATTTCTCATGTTTGGATTATCTTCTTATATTCATGATTAAAAATTTATGATCAATTTTTTGTATGATGTCCTTATGTTATGTTTATGAACTATTATTATGCTGTCATACCCACATTTTCATCTAACAATAACGAGGAATATTTTATTAATATCACTTATGTTCATCCCTTATTAATCATTTCTTCTCACCATTTTCTTATGTTTTCATTCCCTAGGTATTTAGGAAAATTATTATGTATGATGTGCCTATAAGGGTATCATGTATGAAAATAATATATTTTAAATAGTGAATAATTATTTTATAATTAGCCAGTTCTGTATCTAATTATAAAAAATATTAACCCTATAATGACATAAACATCAATGATTAATATAACCATATGAATTAATACATTCTTTTGTAAGTAATATAGTTATAAAGACACATTATATATTTTACATTCTTATTTCGGATTTCCAAAAAAAAGTAGTCAAGAAATTATAATGGTCTTAAAAGACCATTATGTATCACAACCATTGATAACAAGTAATCTAATATTGACCAATAAAATTAAAATATTTTAAGGGATAAAATTAGACTTAATAGACATATTGGATTGAAATAATGACCAGAACATACAGAATCATATCCTTTGATTCTCTTTTATTAGAGAATATAATGGAGATAGAATCATATGTTTTTTCCCTTAATTAATCCCAATAATAGATTCAATGACTGATATATGGGAAAACCCATTTATTGGATATGTTCAAGATGATAGAGGTAACTATCCAAACCATGTTCATGAAATCACTGATTTAACGTGAAACCATATACCACCTTACCTATAGGGTGTTTTATAGTGTAATAAGGGGAAATATATCTAGGCCACTTGAGTATGAATTATTATTTTAATATTATAAATATATTTATTTTATTTATCCCTTATCATTATTAAATTATATTTATACATGAATATATAATGAGTTTGACAAGAATAAATTTTTATAAACAAATCAAAATCAATTTTCCAGTATATTTATATTTTCAATTTAGAAATTATTTTGGATAAGTTCAATAATTTTAATAAAATAGTTTTCATGTAATATTCTATTAAAATAATATATATAATAAAAATTATAGATAATATAATTTATTTATGTCTAATGTAATTATTTATAAGATCTATAAATTTATTTTTTTAATATAAACTATTATTATTCAATAAATACATATTATTATATAACGGTAAAAATTATTATATTTAAATAATTAATTTTCTGTAATAAATATTATTTTTTAAATTAACCTGATTTGAATTATCCTGTATTGAATTTTTCACAATTTGCAGCGATTGGTGAATTTTTGGGTAAAATTTAAATATGATATGTATTATCCCATCACAATCACCCAAAAGTGAAGTAATAAATACATTAAAGGGAATGAAAAACTAGATATAGATATACTGATCAAGATAATGTTTTCCATATTTTTGTATTAATATTAAAAATATAATATGAATCCACCAAACCAAATATTATATTTAATGGTTTTAGAAAAAATTTCTTATGAATAAAAATATCATCCACTTGATAAGTTTAATTATTTTAATGATTTCAGTTCATAAACTAGTAAAATATTAGAGGTCCTTATTCATTGGTAGAAATAATGGGAAGGTTTGTGGTTTTGTCTATTTTATTTCCTTGAATTCAAAACCTATGTTTAAAAATTAATAAAAAATTCCTCTATCTTTTACATAAACACCCCCACAAGATCACATTCCTCATTACTCAAAAAACAGTAGATATGAATTTCTCCTCTCTCTCTCTCTCTCACCCTATTTAAACCACTAACATGGTGATCCCCAGGTATTCATAAGATAACCTGAATCTTTTAGAAGAACCCTCTCAGTGTAATGGATTCTATTCCTCCTCCACATTATTCATGTACATTCATTTTTTAGCCTTTTAATTTCTACTTATACATGTTGAATTATTTTTTACACAACCCTTTACTATCCCTATGATTCCCATGTCAATATATTTCATATCTCTCTCTCAATAACTCATTACCTGAACCATTATGTACTGTCATTTCGAATCCAAAATTAATCCATGAATGTTCATGATAATATTTAAAATTATGAACAACCAAACCCATTTAAACTAATCAGTATTCAACTTTTTTTACCTTTCAATCACTTTTTGAGGAATTCCATATATGAATCCCACATCCCATTAAAATTTTATTAAATGTAATGAAATTTTTTGTTAGTTTTTATGATATTTTTAGCACATAAATATATGATTTGATATGTATGTAACTAATAAGTCTAGAATTATATTTCACACCAATTAAATGAATATTTTTTTCCAAATGTGATACTGTATATGGATAATGTGTTGTTTTCCATTGAGAAATATGTTATTATGTCTCAAAAATTGTAGTTAAATTATTCCTATGATTTAATGTTTTTCGTTGTTCCCAAATTCTTATATTTCTAGCATGATTTTATATTATTTTATTTTTTCATTTCAATTATTTTGATTCAAAACATTTTATGTCCTAATGTCATTCCAATTGATTAACAGGTACTCTTTCGTATAATACTATTTATTATTATACCCTTGTAGTGATTTATATCTCAAACCTTTATTATGTACATACTCAGGTTAACCGTTTGATTATTAGAACTTGAATTGACTATCATGGCATGTTTTGGAGATTTTAAATAATCTTCTTATCTACATGTTTCATATTATTCTGATGTGTACCAAATAAAAAAATACATTACTCCTCATAATTTTGTGGGATTTAATTGTGTATATCCAAATTTAATAAATCATGAAATAAAGTGTATAAAATAAATAGGTTTTCAAAGTTGTTATCAGATAATAGTATTGTTATTTATTAGGATTACGATTATAAAAACATTGTAAAAACCTTATGTATAAGACTAATAATATGATATTTTCCATAAATATTGGTATATTATATACTTTTTTTCCCTCAATAAAACATGTAATTGTCTTGATACTTGAAAGTGGTTATAGTTAAAGAATAGATAAATCTAGGGGTAATATCACATAAATGGAATGTTGGGTAATAACACAATCTAAATCTAGTGCATTTTTAGTATCACTAGATTCTAGTATGTAACCCTTACTTGATTCTTTTCATGTTTTTAAAAGTTATGGTTGAAATTTGGGAAAATAGGGAGATCCTGGAGTGATGTTTGAAGCAAAGGGGAGGGTGCATGAGCGGGGCACGATTTTTCAAACCGTGCGGCCAAACCGTTCGTAGAAGACTGAGGAGGCAGTGGCATCCGCATGTTCAACACACAGTTAAGGGAAACCATGTAATGAGGCTATTTGAGAAGGTTGGCCGAGGTAGTAGATAATTCATGGTTAGTGCATGGTTTTTCAAACCGTATAGACTAACCATGTGGTCACATAAAATTACATCCTTAAATAGTGGATCTGACTCATTTTTCCTATAATTTCTTCATTGAAGCTCTTAAGTGGCCCTAACTCAGGATTTTGGTTCTCCTAAGGTCAAATAGGGTTCTCACATCATTTAGATGGAGATCTTAAGGCTTCTCTTGGTGAATCTATGATGGATTCTTTAGGCATGTGATTCTTCTCCTTTGTTCTCGATTTATTTCTTAGATCTACTTAGATCTACTTCTCCTCTTCCCCCAGATTCTTAGATCTATGCCTTTTATGGGTAGACCTAAGTATGTGGATTCCATATATGTTGATATTTGGTCTTGGTTGTGTTATAAGAAGATATATAAGGTGGGTTTTTATAGATTTTACCTGGTCTTCTTGAGTGTTCTTCTTCCGTTGATTTGTTTTGCCTTTTTGTTGAGGTAGGTGGATTCACTGTTGACTCCTCTCATTATAATTGGCTGGCATAGTTTCAAATTGTTTATTTGAATGGTATTTATTATGAAAATCATGGAATAAATCTTCTTTAGTGATGATTTATGGTTTTGATGAAATTTTGAAATCTTGGTGAATTGTTGTGCAATGTGATTTGGCTATTTGAATTTAAAATATTGATTTTAAATTATGAAATTTCTAAAATTGTAAATTGTTTGATGAGAAATGGGATTTCAATTAAAAGCATGTTTTATTGAAATGTTTTGAGTTTTAAATGACTTTGATGGATTTTGTTTTCAATAAAAAGGGAGTTTTATTGAAATAGTTTGAATTGGTTAAATACACATGGATTTTGAGGGAAAATGGTTTCAATAAAAGGTGTTTTATTGAAAGGATGATTTTTGCATGATTTTTGGGAATGTGTGGTGTATGTTAATGTTTCATATACGAGGCTTGGTTGAAATATGACCCTGGTCTCAGTGCCAAACGTTTAATGGAACATGGGACTTTTAAATAAGAGGCTTGGTCTAATTACAACATTGTGCTTGGTGCCAAAGGTGTAATGGAACATGGGAAATAATTACCTTGTGACGACTTGGTAGATCAACAAGAGACCTCTCATGAGTATGAAACTATCATAACGAAGCATGCATGGTTGATTTCATGGGTTTGTGAAATGGCTGCGTTGCAAAGCGGGATGATTGTGAAATGGTTTGGAAATTGTTTTGGTTATTTTTTTGAAAAAATAAAATTTTCCAGAAGCCAGTTTAAATATCACTTTGATGCTTTTGAGCAAGGATGGTTTTGGAAAACTAGTTTATATTTAGTTATAAACTTCTATGGTGAAATTTTTTTATATAAAATGTTTTTATATAAATGTGGCTAACTCTTCTATCATAGTGGCATGAGTAGGGAATTAATTGGGGAAAACCTACTGAGTTTTATGATCACCCCTGCTTTGACACATTGTTTTTTTCAAATGTTGTATTCTTAGAAACAGGTAAAGGTAAAGAACCTCATTACTAGTAGCTATTGGTGAAGCTTGGGAGATGTTGTGGTGCATGGAGCTTGTGGAGCGTGGAGTTTTGGGTGTCTTTTGAGAGTCCTGTGTTGTTCTTCCGTTGTGTACTTTGATGTTTGGTATGGTCTTCTGCTATTGTGTAGTTGATGTAGTTTATTATAAATTAAGTGGTTGGTTGGTCTTTCATTTGTTCACGCATCATTTAGTGAATGGTTGATGGATGGGTTTATTTTATTAATGGGTAAATTGTCCCCCAATTTTATTTGAAACCCTTCGGCATTTATCGCCAGCCTTTGGCGTCTTGGGGATGTCGCATAAGGCCTAGTAATGATTCGTCATACTCTCAAGCCAATTAGAATTGGCAGGTCATTATAACATTATTGGGATTCCTAGTATGGTACAGAAGGGAAGAAACAATTAGGATTGTTTCATTGCTTAATCATGTACTTTTTCCAAATATTATAAAGGTAACGAAAATTAGAAATAAATTTAATGTTAGAAATTTTGTTATGTATAATATGGAATAAATCATAGAAATTCAATAGATATGGAATACATTACATTTATTTAATATTTTAGATTATCATTTATGTGTTTAATAGTTTTAAAATTTATCATACATAATTTTCTGTTATATTTATCAATGGATGGAAATTTTTGGAACCATATCCAAATGAATTATTAAGGGAAACATGATGAATAGATAAATAAGATTCCAAACCCAATGATATTTGGATTTGAGAACATCTTGATAATACTTACTCAATTAAGTCTTGTTATTAATAGAATGTTGAACCTGGAAGAACACCCCAAACACCCTATGGGATATAATGTTGTATATATATCATTATATGAAAAATACCTCTCACGTTCAGTGAGGATTATGTACAAAGAGCAAAAAATATTACATTACAGAATATTGAATTTAGCGATGAACTCACTAACTTTCAAATTCAGGATCTTTTAATATTTATTTCTTTACAGAATTGGGACATTATACATTCATAACATTCCATATTAATATAGAGTGGGTACCATAAAAACAGTATTCATTTTTTTAAATTTTAATACATTTCAAATAAAACATTATTTTGTTAACAAATCATTATAACATTTAATTATGATTCTTCTTTTTTCATACAAATACTTAAAACCTATAAATGTCATTTGGAAACATGGGATGAGAACAAAAATATCATTAAGGAATATAAAAATATAGAAAGAATAGATTAGTATGTAAATAATTATAACATATGAAATCATTTTCAAAAATACATACATGTCACCCATATAAACATACTTTTTGAAACATGACATTTCCACAAAACATATAGGGAATAAATAGAACCATAAAGGTATATTGGGTCATTACTTACATAATCTTTTAACCCTCTCAGATTCCATACAATGTAACCCTCACGACTACCTTTTTTTGTAACCATCACAATTACACTTGGAGAAACCATAAGACTGAACTCCAACATAAACACACCCAATGAATTGGAGGGAGATATAGGTCCCACCCATCCCCTATGAAATTTCCATGTACTTGAAAATAATTATACAAAAGGAATAATTTCACAAAAATATTTATTTTGAATTTTTGTAAAATATAATTTTAAAAGGGGGTTTTAAAAGACAATCCCCTCACAAATATCATATAATTGATGTGAGGAATAATTGAGTGGATTAATTATGTAAATACAGTGAAAATACACATAATTCAACATAATATGTAAAAACTCACCACAAAAAAAATTGAACAGCACATAAATAATTATATAGAAGGTAAACCCAAAGAATGAAAATCAGGTTTAGAATTCCCTTAACTCGGGTTTGTCTTACCTCAAACATGTTTCAAAATCTTATATAATAGGTAAATAAGTGTTATTAATATCTTATAGAAACATATTCATGTTTATAATAAATTATATGATCTTTTAGAAACACTATTTCAACCTTTAATTTTCAGTATTTTGTTCCTTCCATTTTTTTGGGTGTGTTATTTACATAATTTCCATGGAATGTTTGAATTAGATTTTCTTGTCATATGGAAATGAAATTGTAAAAGAGGAATTAAAATTTATTAATTTGTTTAAATAATATATAACGATACAATAAATCATTTTTTTTTCATATATTATTTTGAGTCTTCTGATAAAACATTATGGGTATTTGTTTAGTTATTTTTTTGTGGTTCGTATATAATCATGAAATTGTTTCATTATTGAATTTAATGTTATGAATAGAAGAACATTATAGAATATAAAATAAGTTAAAAAATCAACATTTAATTGTATTTAAATCATTAAAATGGTTTTTTGAGAATATTTTAAGTAGGTAAGTATCATTGTAAACAAATCATCCATGATTTTGATAATTGATCGCATTGCAGACTGTGTTTTTATTTTTAGAATAAGAGGGAAAGGAGAGGAAGAAAGATGATGTATATTTTCCATGAACATTATAACATAGATATTATAAATTATTCATGATTTTTCTTATATCTTGGATAATGGGAGTGGAATAGACTATAATAAAATAAAGGAATTGAAAAAGAAAACAAATGAAAAAGGAAGAGGATTCTTACTCTTGATTTCTTCTCCTAGATATCCTCCTTATAGCCTATGGTTTTGGCTTTTGGTGTGGAAAAAAATTCATGTATGTGAAGAAAATACCATGAGATGGAATTTGGAAGAACATATACAATGATCAAGGCTTTATTGGTGTGAGTGGAAGAGGGGAATGATGGTGTTATTTATAGTGGAAGAGAGGAGGGATTTTATATTATTTTAAACATTATTTTAAACATTATTTTGAAAAACATACAAGATAATGAATAGTATTCATTATTATGATAAATAATTGTAAAGATATCATGTGAGTTCAAAATAAGTTGTCGTATTCTTGTTATGATGTAACAAATAGTGAATTTAAATAATAATTTAATATACTTTATTTTATCGTATTACATTATTCATAAAAATTCAAGAATATTAGGGAAATCCAAATAATTCACCCTAACCATATTTTGAAATGTAGAATTCAAAAAGGAACTCCATTTTCTGAAAATAATGTTCTATATATTATTAATTTAATTTAAACAACATTCTTTATTCAAAAAAATAACAATTTTAAAATAATAAGTCATTTTATATAACCTTAAAAATTTGATAAATATATCATAATTTTAAAACATTAAGAAAATAAAATATTAATAATATTTATTATTCATTATGGTCATATTACATTTCAAAATGGCATGTTACTATTCACCAAAAATCATGTTTGTTTCATCAGACTCCAAAAAACTTATTGATTGAAATTGTAGATGACCGTTTTTTGAATTAAAAACCTTGAAGCAGAAATGTTGTGTTTAAGGTATAATTATAACTATCTAATTAAAACATTTTCTCATGCATTTAAATTTATTTTTATAACTTAGGGTTGTTACATTATCCCCCCTTCTAGAAATTATGTCCTCAGAATTTTTTTTACTTATAAAACAAGTTATGGTACCTATCCATTATAGAATTTTTAGACTCCCATGTTACTTCTTAAACCATGTGGTCTATCCAAAAAATGTTACATGGTGGATTACCTTATTCAGCAATACATGGTCCCTTGGATCAATAATATAAACTGGTTTCTCTATATAATAAAGGTTTTCTTTATGCTGAAATTATTCTGGGCTGGAGACATGAGGTGAATATAAAATATACATACCCAACAAAGAAACATAAAAAACATTCTCTACCAATGATAATCATGGACGAAAAGAAACAAGGTTGGAGACTGGTCTAAATTTATCTAGTATTTCCTAAGGACTAATTAAGATTTGACGTATCATTCCTTTCTTTCCAAAACACCTAACACTTTTCTGGGTTGAGATTTAATGAAAAAATATTACAACCTACCTCAAATGAAATGTATTTCCTACTATTATATTCATATCTTTTCTGCTTGATATAAGCTATCCTCATGGGTTTTTGGATAATATTCCTTTTCTCAGCCACTTCCTCAACTAAATCTGGTCCCTTCAAATTCCTTTCCCTATCGAGTTCGATAACGCTTCCCATACAATGACTCAAATGGTGTAAACTATATACTGAAATGAAAACTATTATGATAAAAGAACTAAAATAAAGAAATATGATGATCTCAACTTCCCTAGTAGTCAATTGAACATGTTCGAAGAATATCCTCCAATGAATGAATCGTTCCTTATAACTTCCCATCTGATTGAGGATGAAAAGATGTATTATAATTTAATTCTCTGCCCAATGACATCTTAAGGATCATCCAAAAATTAGAAGTGAAATATGGATTCTTACTAGATATAGTGAAAAGTGAGAAACCATGTAACCTAAAAATCACTTTGAGGTACATTCGAGAAATCTTATAAAAATTAATTGTATCTCTAATATTAATAAAATGTGTAGATTTAGAGAGCCAATAAATAATAACACAAATCATATTATTACCTCTAGAAGTCTTGGTTAGTCCCACCACGAAGTACATGGATATATTTTCCCATTTCCACTCAAGAACTAGATGTGACTGAAGTGTCTCCTTTGACTTCTTCTGCTCTCATTTAACATACTGACATGTCAAACATTTCACAGAAAAATCTACAATATCTCATTTCATTTCATACCACCATTAATACTATGGAAGGACTCTATACATCTTAGTAATGCCAGAATGAACTGAAAATGGAGAATAATTACCTTTACATAATAATTATTTCCTCAACGAGGAATCACTAGTCACACACACCATTTTTCCAAATCATAAAAAAAAATCATTATTATGTTTAAATTTTGGAATCATTTCCATTTTAACCAATTATACCTTTTTATTTAACTCCCAATATTCCTTTTTTTCTTACTTATATCTCTCTGATAATGATGACTGCACCGAAACCAGAAACAAAACTAATGTATTTCTTATACCGACAAATTATTAACAAAAATTCATCAAATCATTAATCAAGGGATCATGTTATAAAAGAATCATTATAAATGATGCATGATGTTTTCGAATCATGGTATCCACCACTTATTTTGATATTCATGGATGGTAATTGATCATGAAATCAAAAACTATTACCATTTCAAGCCATCTTCTCTACCTCATGTTTAATTCCTTCTGAGGGAATATATACTTCATATTTTTTGGTTACTATATATTTAATATTTGGATCCATATAAATGATACCTCCAAATTTCCAATGCCAAAAACCACATTTTACAATTCCAAATCATGAGTGGGATAATTTATCTCATGGGGTTTTTGTTGTCTTGAAGCAAGAGATATTACCTAATAATTCTGCATCAGAACAAAACCACGTCCAATCAATGAAGCATCATTGTAGATGAAAAGCTCAGCATTTCGGGATGGCAGGGCTAATACTAGACCATTTATGAATCTATTATCCAGCTCTTAAAAACAAAGATCACATTTTCTGTCCAAATAAATTTAACCCCTTTTAGGTTATCATTGTTATCAGGCTAGATAACCACGTACATTTTTTGGCAAATTGGTGGTAATAACAAATTAATCTAAGAATACTATAAATATCTATAACATTTCTAGGTCTTATCCATTCATCAACCAATTTTTTAGCATGCTCAACTATATTCCATCCTTATTTACAATTTCATGAAGAAATAAATTTTGTTGCAACCAAAAATCACACTTTCAGAATTTTCCATACAATTTCATTTCCTTCAAGGTTTGGAAAGAACCCTAAAAATATTTTCATGCTTCTCTTTACTCGTAGAATATACGAGAACCTCAATAATAAACCCAATGAAAAATTTATCTAAGAACTCATGGAATATTCTATTTATAATATTCATTAATTATGTAGGTGAATTAGTTAACCCAAATGGCAGAACAAAAATTTTATAATTCCTATATACTATATGAAAATCTATTTTTGGGATTTCATCCTCATTCACCTTCCACTCATGGTTTACAGATCTCAAGTCAATCTTGGAAATGTACTCAGCTCACTGGATCTGATGAACCAAGTCATATATGTGATGCAATTGATAATTTTTTTAATTGTTTGGTTATTCAAGGATGTATAATCAATGAAAATTTTCATGGAACCATATTTCATTTTAACTAAAAAAACAGGAACACCCCATGGTGAAGTGCACAGATGAATTAATAATTTATCAAGAAAATACTGCAACTGATTTTTCATCTCTTAAAGTTCCAACTAAGACATTTGGTAAGGGGTTTTTGAAATTTTCATTTCATTAGGAACTATGTTAATTCTGAATTTGTCTTCCCGATCAGGTATGACACTTGGTAAATCATGAAGAAAAACATATAGTAATTCATTTACCACAAGAACATCATTAATCCGAATTGTTTTCTTGTTTTTTAAAATATGAGCAAGATAAAATTCATTTCCATCTTTCAGATGATTCAAAGCTTCCGGAAATGTTATTAATTTTATGATTTCTTTCTTATATACAAACTAAAACTCTTTCTGAAAGCATCTTCTGTATCTCTACTTCTATACTTAGCATGATAAACAAGAAATCCAATTCATTCACAGAATGACATCAATATCTACTAAGGAAAAAGATTATTCCATGTAAAAATTATCCACATAACACAAAAGAATAATCTTATAATTCCTCTATTCCATAATATTTTCCCTTATTGTTTTATCAATAAGTTCTAGTCTCATTTTTTGAGGTTATATTTTAAATTTACCAGCAATTTTATCATAAATAATGGAATGTGTAGACCCCATATCATACAAAACAATAGAAAAATTTGAGTAAAAAAACTAGGTACCTGATATAACTTAATTGGATGGCCTTATGTCTGCTGACGTATTCATAAGGATTCTTAATGAACTTTTATGCTTATAATATGGATTTTTTTCATCATACAGATCACTATTTGGTATAGAATTTAATAATGACCCATCTCAACACACATAAAAAAAATTTATTGTTTCCCTATCAGGATTAGTAATAGGATCATTTAAATTACAATCTCGGGCCATATGTACAAACATAACACATCGAAAAAACATCCTTATGTTGGTAAGGCATTAACCAGGGTGATTCTTGCGATACTTTTCAAAAACTAGAAACTGGATGTTCTTAACATTAGATTTAATTTATTGATTCTTACCCATTGATTTACTTCTAGACCTCTTCTTCTCCTTGTATTCAAAATGCATGTGATTATCAGAAAACTCATTCTCTAACCTCTCAGTACATCAGACAAGTGTACCATAAAATTTGAACTCAAGGGAGGCCAACACAATTTGTTACCATGGATTAAATATTGAGTAAAAGAGTTTAATATTTCTATTATGATAAAGAATAATATTTATAGGATAACTCACTTTTCAGGTGATGTTCTCTTCATATATGGACATTGAATTTTCAAATGACTACTTCAATTAATGGAATTGCTTCTATATCCTTAATCAAAACACCTTTAGAAAATATTGTTCCAGGAAAATACAATTAAATTCACCACACTCTAAGTAATCAATATCCCCTCTATCACTATTATTCTTGACCATTGAACACCACTAATCAACATCACCTTCAAAACGATAAATGGAAATAATTACCATTTGGATATCTAAACATCCCATAACATCGAATATTCGTTCAATGGTTTTAATCCATCATAATTACACTACTATGTCTGAATATCCATTAAATGTTGGAGGGTGTTGTCTCATAAAATCTTCCACAATAATCAAGTTCATAATTGTCACCTATGGTTATTATATTACATGTATTACCCCCAATAATTATTGCATGTGTTAGCTGATCCATTATTGTTGCAAACTACTCAGTTCAAATCAACACCATTCAGGGATGCAGATTCTAAATGATATTATTCTATCCGGGCCTTTCCACTTCAACTTCCATATTTCATCTACAGAAAACATTTTTGAATAATCATATCATTTCATATTAAACATGGTAATATTGAATTTCTATAACACATCAAAATTAACATAGATTAGAACTCATTTATAGTAATCTATTAGAATTATCCAAACCACTAAATTTATCTAAACCATCATCAAAAAACAACTATAAGGACCTAGCCTTATTACAATACATATTCATTTATTTAGTCATGATCTATCTTTATTTCAATTTAAGGATCTTATCACGTTTATATGTTTTGAGAATTCAGACACAATACATTAATAAAATTCCACATTAAAACAGAGTGGATTCGATATAAATAGTATTCATTTCATCCAAAATATAAAACATTTTAAATAAAACATGTTTTCATTGTTAAAATTTTATAACATTTAAACTGAGTTCAATATTTGTCTTACTGATCCATACAACATGTTAAAATCATTTACAACTTGGGATGATCTCAATATGCTCAGTAAGGAATATAATAGAAATGAAAGTGTACATTAGTCCATGAATACTTGTAACATATGAAATAATTTTCATAAAGACATACTTGTCATCCATAAAAACATACTTTTTTAGACTTGTTATTTCAATTTGATTTACACAGAACATTTAAAACATAAATAGAACCATAAAGGTAACTTGAGGCATTACTTACATAATCTTGTAACCCTCTAGGCTACCTGAAAATTTTACCACCACAACTACCTTCTTGTGTAACCATCACAGTTACACATGGATGAACTATATTGCCAACCTCCAACATTCACACACCCAATTCATTATAGGAAGATATTGGTCCCAAAATTCATAAAAAATAATTCCCAATAACCAGAACATTATCATAAAACATGAGTAATTTCACAAAAACTTTTCATTTGAGTTTTTTAAAACAAAATATTTAAAGAGTATTTAAAAGAAAAACCCCACACTAATATAATATAAATGAAGTGAGACATAATTGAGGGATGGAATATGAAAATACATTACAATTACACCTTATTAAACATAATAAAATCAAAACAAATCAAAAAAAATTAATACCACGTTAATAATGTTGTAGAAGGTTATCCCAATGAATGTAAATCAGGTTAAGAACACTCTTACATTGATTTTCTTACTTCAATATTTATTAATCACCCTATCTAATAGTTAAAAGAGTGTTATTCATATCTTACAGAAACATATTCATGTCTATTTTACCTTATATGATCATTTCATAACACAATTTTACATATTAATTGTTATTATTTTGTTCCTTCCATTGATTGGGTTGTGTTTTTTAAATGATTTCCATGGTTAGGTTGTATTTGATTTTGTTTTCATGTGGTAATGAAATTATAGAATAGGAATGAAATGTTATTAATATGATACACTAATATATAATTATACCAAAAATCATTTTTTATCATATATTATTATTAATCATTGGATAAAAAATTGTGGATATTTTTGTCGATCATTTTCGGCGGTTCCTCGGTAATAATGAACATGTTTCATTTTATAAAATAATGTTATGTATTTAAGTTCATTAAAAGAATAAAATTGTTTACATAATAAATTTTACATTCTGTTTCAAACATTAAAAGTGTTTTATGATCATAATTGATGTAATTAATTAATATTAAAAACACATCGTTCACAATTTTGGTGAATCGGCACATCATGAACTATGTTTTCATTTTTAGAATAAGAGGTGGTGGAGAGGATGAAAGATGATGAATCTTTTATATGAACATGCTAAAAAAGAATATTTATTATTCTAGAGATTCATAACCACTGGATAAGTTTAGGGGAACATAGTATAAAAAATAAAGGAATTGAAAAGAAAACTCATGAAAAAAGAATAGGATTATTACATTTGATATCTTATCCTTCATATTCTCCTTAAGGCATTTGGTTTTGGCCTTCTGGTGATCCCTGTTGGTATTCGACGGGGAGAAGATCCTTGGGGAGGGAAATTTTTCAAAACATAGAAAATGATCAATACATGAGAGGTGAGGGAAGAATATGGGAATGAGGGTGGTATTTAGAGTAGAGGGGAGGAGGGATTTTATAATATTATATGTATTATTTTATTATTTTTGTCCATGACTATGAATATTCATTATTTTTGTGATCAAAATATGTAATAGATCATGTGAGTTTAGAAAAACATGTCTAACAATAGTTATGATGTCACAAATAGTGTATTTAATTGATAATATGAATATACAATATTTTACTCTATTTGACTATTCGTCAAAAAATAAACGAATTTCAGAAACAAAATCCCAAATATTCACCCCAACAATTTATTGAAGTTTAGAATTCAAAAATGAGCTCCATTTTTTAAAAACATTTTTCTAAATATTATTAATTTATTTTTTAAATAAAATCATACTTTATTCAACAATAATAAATTTTAGAACTATAACACATTTTATATCCCCTTGAAAAATTAATAAATATGTTGTTATCAGAAAGCCTTATGGTAATAAAATAATAATACAATTTACTATTCATTAGGGTCATATTAATATTCACATTACGATTCATAAGGGTTTGTTACTATTCACTAAAAATTATGTGGGTTTGATCAGAGTCAAAATAACATAATGATCATAATTATAGATGGCCATTTATGGAAATTCAAAACATAGATGCGGAAATATAATGTTTAAAGGCTAGTTATAACTATCAAATTATAAAAATGTTTCATGAATTTTAATTTATTTATAAAACTATGGGGTGTTACATTATATTTCGAAAAATTTATTTATATGACATATATATTTTATAACTATCAAAAACAACCTCAAAACATAAAAGCTGAGTTATCTGTGAAAACAAAAAAATTGGAAATTGTTGGATTGAAATTAGAAAACTTCGCTCATATAAGTAAATGTGGTATGGATTTCCTATTGAAAAACATGATACTTCCTTTAGAGTACTTCCATGTTTTTCTAGGAGTGGATAGTATTTCTTTGAATACTACCAAAAAACATTGGGAGAAGTCAATCAACCACCATATTGAATCATTTCCATCTAATCTATAAATGGTTAAGAATGATGATGAATCTATTTTGTAATAATCATATATATCATGGATATTATTACCATATAAGAAATAAAATCTATCTAAAATGATTTATTCTGTAGAAAATAACTTCCCTGATGACATTTAAATTTTATGGGAATTTTTTGATATATTCCCTGAGTAATTATGTAGTCTTCCACCTAACAGTTTGGTTGAGTGGTAAATCAATATTACACAAATACCATCACAAATATAAATTAATCAATATATAGTGGAATCTACTGAACATTATGAGCCTACAAATAAACTACATGATAATATATATAATGTTCTTCAATAGCCATCTGATACACCAGGGTTTGATCCTAATATTTTTTATTAGAATTTAGATGGGTCAATGAAACACAACAATGCTTATTGTTAACTCAATAAGATCGTGATAAATAACAAGTATACTCTTACACAAATTGTTGACTTGTAAGATCATGTTCATATAGACTTATAGTTTTCTAAAGTGGTGATTTTTTATGATATTATCATGTAATTGTGAATAATGTGGATGTCACCATGAATAATTTCCAGTGATGGTACATGCAATATGAGTTAATAGTTATTCTATATGGACTCACTAATTCTCCAACTATCATCATGGACTAAATGAATATAGTATTTAGGATTAGATCATTAAATGTTGTGTTAGTACTTTTAGACAATATTTTTATCATCTCTAAAATAATTATTGATAATGATGAGAATTTTAATGTTATATTAAAGGACATGTGAAATGAATAGTTATATGTGGTGGTGTTTAAAAATTTTTAATGTTACCTGAATTAAATTACATTCCTCCAGAATATTACCCATGATAAAGGGATGTCTATGGAACAATATAATAGAATGTTATTTAAAATACATCATATTCCAATAAATAAAATATGGATTTTAAGTTTTCCTAGAACATTGATGTATAATCATTAATTTGTTTGAAATTTCTCATTATTTTCAATCCCAATATCCAAGA
Organism: Viscum album; assembly: GCA_963277665.1. Taxonomy (NCBI): domain Eukaryota; kingdom Viridiplantae; phylum Streptophyta; class Magnoliopsida; order Santalales; family Viscaceae; genus Viscum; species Viscum album. The sequence goes on from OY728160.1 coordinate 1,552,147,977, forward strand.
AAATGTGAATGAGGATAATGATTTTATATAGATATCAACACGAGGATAGATTTTATGAGTTATATATGTTGTTAATAACTATAGTAGTACCCAATTTAAATTCATATAGGGAAGGATATTTTTTCTACTGTGATGTCTAAAAAACGGGATGGGTTCAATACTCATTCAGAATATAAAATTTGTAGCCTATGCCTCCCATGAATGAAGTATTAATGAGTTGACCAACATGATGCATGATCTGGAAGTGGATGTTTTGATATTAAAATTCATGATTTTGAAAAATTATTTCTATGGAGAGATTTGTGAAATATATAAAAATAAAAAAATCAACCAGTATATTTTACGATAGAAGGATCTCAATATGATCCCATGAAGGTTATTAGATAAAATAAACTATTGTGATTGTTCTAATTATTTTCATCTTTGGAAGGGGACTAAAGTTATAGATTCTTGAAGTAATAATGATCCCACAAAGCTATATATGATTATTCTTGATAGTGGTCCACATCATATTAGATAGGAAAATGGGGGAAATGGAAATAATAAATTTAATTCCATTCTATATTTCACAAATATCTTTTGAGCCATCCTTTTTTAGAGTATGATGGGGGACCAAAAAGACAAATATGATCTATTGTGAAAGGTTGTGAATATTACATTGATAAAATTTTCTAAATATACTTTTATTTGTTTGGAAACCCATTTATGTGTCCCATTAAAATCATAATTGATGATGGATCTTCAGGAAGTTAGAAATATCTCATACATATCTATTCATCTAAGAATATCTATGATATATATAGATCTAATGAAAAACAAATGGTGGTATAATAAGAATATGGACATTGTAGAATTTTTTTCTTGATGATTTGTATCAAAAAATTATTGTAATTATGATGGAAGTATAATGATACAATTCCATAATTCCTGACACAAACATTGAAATGAAAAAACAAAATCATTGTTTTCATCACAGGAATCCACATTATATCTAATGGAAATAATACTATTTTTTCGTAGTATATCACCATACAAATTCAACTTATTTAATTTCTACCATGTAAGATTTATCTTTTGATAAAAATAACAAGATATACATTAGTTAAGTTATATGATTTCATAGAGTATGCTCTCTATTAGAAATGATCAATGTCCAAGGATTACCATGAGTTTATGAATAATACTTGTGTGACCATAAGATATAGATATGAGTTCCATTTCATCTTATCACTATTGTAATTTTGGTAAATATAAGAGATCCATTCAAATAGCAAAGGATATTCTCTAATAATGATCCATGGATTTCCATGGATTTTATAAATTATAAACCCCCATTTTTGAATTTACATATAATAATAGATTGTAGTCATGCATTAAAATGTGAAATCTTATGGATCTATTTCAAAAAAGTTGTTAGATTCTAATATGTAGGTATGATGTTGGTGAGATGAATTTGATCAGTCGTAACATTATACATAATGTGATAGATAATTATTAATCCATTAATAGTCATATTAAAAAGTCATAATGTTCATAGAAATGCAATGTAGACAATAAACTATGAGACATATATATTGAGTGTGAAAATAAGGTGTTTAATAATATATCACCATGAATTAATGACCATTTTATATTTATGAAGATAAATCTTAGTTCTAGATACATAAATCCCTTTGAGATCCTTGATTAGATCATTGTTATTTTTCACTTTAACATCTCTCCCACCTTACCTATATCAAGAACATGATATGTTCAATGATACCCCATTATGGATGTCCAATATGGACCTCCCACATGTAAAAAATCTAATGTATGTACCCTTAGATAAAGATAATTCTTGATTTAGTTATAATATTAGATTATAAAGTAAAATGTAAAAGTAATAATAACACTAACTTGTTCAATTTATTGTGATAAGACCACAAGTTAGAAGATGTAACATGAGAACTATATGGGGAAACGAAACATATATAACCTTATATATTTTAGTGCATAAAATTAAATTTCAAGGATGATATTTTTGAATGGGGGAATAAGATAAAGAACCCAACATATATAAATAAAATTCACTTCTAATGGAATAAATTCTTAACTAGTGTAATATAGGTATAGAATGCACATGAACTATATTTCATCTGATAATTTACACTATTAAAAAAATATATTCATAATTATTAGATTGGATTAAAATTATTTTATCCATCATTACTATGGATAATATATCTATTATATAGTTACAAAAACACCAATACTTATTATTGGTTATTATAAGATCTAATTTAAATAAAAGAAAAAAGATATGGCCTTAACCATCCAAATTATACACTCTAAAAAAATTTTATCAGATATTACTTGGGAGATGGAATCATTAGGATTTTCCATAGATAGATCCTAAGAAGAAAGTTTAAAAATAAAATATGTGAAATACTATTTATGAAAAAAATTTATATCTCATTGAGATCACATCCAAAAATATGATCATTGAACTACCCCATCAGAGTACTCCATCATACACATCACCCATATGACGTGTGATATAATAGTAAGGTTTCATGTATCTATACCAAAGTAGAATGACATTTTAAATTTCATTACTAATATAATTATTATATGTAGCACTATTCATTATTACAAAATATATTCATGACTAGGTAATGATTTTTATAAAATTTAGCTATGATAATGAAAACCAGAAATTGTAATCTTTGGAAGAATATAGTTTCTATTAAAACACACCATATTATTATTTAATAAATTATTATAAGTGTTATTGTTATGAAATATTATAATTAAATAATATTTATTTAAATTTAAAATATAATTTAATTTAATGACTTACAATGTAATTTTTTCCGAATTTTTTTACATGAAAACTACTTTTTTCAATAAATAATTATTTTTATTTTGAATTAAAAATTCAATAATTTAAAAAATTATTTTTCAAAAATCAATATTTTTTTATATTATCACATTGAAATTTCCAACTATCTCTTTTTATTAATTTTATGATAAAATCAATTTTTTGTGTACATGTTAAATAAATTATAAATATATAGTATATATTTTGACATCATAATATCCCTAATGTAATTTCATAAATACTATATAGGGAATCCATGACCAAAAATGAATTTCCCCCCAAAAATATTTTTTTATATTATTTGGTAGATTTTTTAAACATAAAATGATTCATCCAAAAAATATATTATATTTTTCTTATAATAAATAAATTTTGAACATGACTAACATCCACATCATGACTACTATTATTTTCATTTTTTGTGTATGTAAAATATTTAAATATTTGAAACCACATATCTTTGGTAGATACCATTCCATAAAAACATGGATTATTTATAGGCTTTGATTACATTATCACTTAGATTCTAAAACCATTATTTTTAAATTAAAAATGAATTCACCTCTCAATGACCTTAAATACTAGCTGAACCTCACATTCCTATGAAAACAATAAAATTTTTATATGATTTTAATCTCCCTCTCCTACTCTTAATTCTTCACCCAAGGTGTTATGAAGATCTAAAAAATCATCTCCCATTCATTTAGATGAACCCCCTGAAGGTAATGGATTGTCTTCCTCTTACTCATTATTTATGTACACTCTTTATGATGACCAATATATTTCTAATTTATCATGATGAAATATGTTTCTAAAAAGATGTTTTCTATATTTTTGATTCCAATGTAATGTGAAAATACCTTTAAAAATCATTAATCTGTTCCATGTATCATTATGTATAGTCATTATACTACCAAAATTATACATTGATTTTAGGCCATAAATTTTTGTTGTAAATACCCATCACCATTTTCAATTAGGGGTATTCACCTTGTTATACATCTAAATTATTGATTACAACATTCAATGTATGAAACCAAATTCCATAATTAGAACATTAATGGGATGAAAAATACTCTTATGTTTTATGATATATGTGTCACAGTAATGGTTATTCATGACAATGATGTGACAGGTGGGTCCAAAATTATACATTCCTCTATTGAATTGGGTAATATTTTGTATAATGAGATAAAATTATGGTATAATGTTTCTTAACCTAAGAACAAAATGTTATTGTTTCCTAATAGTAATTCCAGGAACTTGATTTTGATGTTGTATTTTATGATGTTGTTACATTCTAGTGTTTCATTGGTGTTGTCATATAATGTGTTGATTTGCTCTTTTTTATTATGGTTCTCAAATTTTTATGTCCCCATGTCATATCCCTTGATTCATATTCCCTTCACTTCATAATGTTATGCATTGGTAATTCCCTCACATGGCTTTATAGATCACCATTTACTTATGTAACTTTATAGGTTATCCCGTGTATTATTTAATGGTCAATTGAATATATAGGGATTGTTATTGATCATTAATAAATCTTGTTATATCATTATATCATTTTATTATTATTTATAACTAATGACAGAAATACACATGTCATCATGATCTTTTGGGATTTATTTATGTGTATCATAATCTAATAAATCAATAAATAATTTTTTTTGAAATATATGGTATGTTATAAAACCTATAGGTTTTGGGGTGTGGTTTATTATGATATTTAATTAATATTTATGTAAATGGATGTAATATATATATATATATATATGTTATGGTATGATTAAATCAAAACCAATTATTTGAAAACTCTAATCAAAGGGTTTACCCAAAACCCAATAAAATGTGGTGGTGGGAATTAAATAAGAACACCTAATTACTAAAATAATATTGAGTCTGATGAAATATTTAGTTCACTCTAAAGGATTTATTTTCAACAAAATATTCCTAGATACTACTAAAATGAATCATTAAAAATATGGTTCTCCATTGGTAAAATAATATATGAAGATGGCCCGTTAGAAATAATAAAATGTTCAATCTATATAGAATTAATTTCATATATGATTTTTTATATAGAAAAATATGGGATCTAATGAGGTTATAGAGAATTAAAAATGGAAACCATGTAGTATTTACATATTGGAAACCAATATAACACAAATTAACATGTTGAATTAGTGGTGATCTATGTAGGATTTAAGAATACTGGCTTGTAAAAGATATACATTTCGAGAATACTTCCACAAATAACATACATTTTTTCCCTTATCCTTATAAAACAATGTAACTAATGTATTATTTTTAGAAATATTCTCTAGTGAACATCACGAGAGGTTATCATTCACCAATGATGTGATTTTTCTATGTTTGTTCCTCTCAAATTTACAATTTATTTCAATTGTATGGGAGCTTAATATATGTAATATATTAATAGGAAGCCACATGTATCTACTTTCTCTATGGTATTGGAAACCAATAAAAATAAAAACTATCACGTCCAAATATTCATATCACCTCAACCCTGCAAAATATGATTTTATCGGAAAGGAATACATATAAACAAAATCACCCACTATAGTTCACAAATATATAAATGGTCACATATGAAGTAGATTGAAACAATCTTAATTATAACACAACAGAAAAAAAAATATGATAGATTCAAAAAAGTGTTTTGGTGCAATAAAGGATTAATATATGAGAAAATAATGAATATCCATAATTCTTAATTCAGTAACTACTACATGTAATGTCACATTCAAAAGAAGTCATCCCAAATAGGTTTATTAAGAATATCTTATGATCAAATTGAATGAATAATAATAAAAAAGAGGAAAATCTATTATAAAAAAATTACACATCAAATGATATTATTAGAAACATTGAACCTAGAATTCATAAACTATAATGTCATCCTTATTACTCACGTGGGGAATCTTTTTGGTAGATCATTAGTTGTTAATGTAAATACTCTATGTCTATATTAGTACAATGGATACATATATTTGTGATCGAATAGTGAGAATAAAGGAATGTTATAGGGGTACTATAACCCTTGATTATGAAATTATAAACAACATCTTAGGATGAATATTGTATAATCAGGGCCTACAATAACATGCACACCCAAAAAATGGATTTCATCCTCTTATATAACCAACACATAAGGTTCCTCTAACACATCATATGTGTTTTTTTAAGTTGGGAAACAATTCATTCATAAGATTCAATAAATTAAATGAAAATACATTAATGGTTGATAAAACCATTTATGAGAAATTAAATAATATTAAATAATAATATATATATAAATATAATTTAAAGTATAATTTTTACAAATATTATATTAATCAAATGTATATAATAACTTTACCCAATATATCTAATATCCAATATACTATACATAAATATATCTTAAGAATCATATGAATGTGTATATGAATTTCATGCATGTAACTTTTATATCTTTTTGAACAATCTCCCACATTCCCTAAAATCCCATTTGGGATTAATAAGAAACATCAATTTATTTTAGAATGCATCTAAAGTGTTTTTATTTAGTTTTTGCATCATACCCACCAATGTTTGAACAAAAATAATGTCCAATAGATTTACATTATACATATACTGTAATGTGTTACTCTATAGGCCTTAGTATCATAGAAAATGAAAATTAAATCTGAATTTCATATATTTAAAGAAATATAGGCCTTTAGATAAATATTAGTGGTACACAATATACTAAGGGTTCTGGTGTGACCGGCATCAAACATACTCATATCGCTAAAAAACATGTCCACTAAAATATTTATCCAATACATCATATGTATCATATGTAATACATTTTTTCAATTACATATTGTGTCCACTAGACATAAAACATTGAAATTTTTTGTTGACATCTCATAATGTGTTTATTTTTCAAAGAATATTGACCAATATGATGAATACATCACATAATTTATTGATCTGATATTCACATCACATTTCACTTATCAATGTACATGAACATGTTATATGTGACAAAACTAAGAATGAACATGAATTTTCATAGTATAATTTAGTCATGGTCCAGATGTATTTTCATGTTATTCAAGTTGAAAAAACCTATCATGGTTTCATTCCAACCGATTTCATGAACAACAACGCACTTATCCCTCATCTAAAAAGATTAATAAAAAAATTTATTTCCATAAGTGGGGTATCAATGTACAAATATTTTCATTCTAGGTTTCATTATATCCTCGTGTATGATGCTTCGGCCCCAACCTTTTAATTACAATAAAAAATCCTAAATATATTTTTCATTTAATTAATTAATTAATATATTCTTTGGATTTCACTATCCTTTTAGATAGAAACAATTTAAACATTCCCATATTAACTAAATGTACATAATTTCCATATTTTGAACCACATCTTCGAAATTGTTAGGACATAATTAATATAAACCCCTATGTTATGAATGAAAAAATATTTTAATTTCCATCATTTAAATTATATAATTTTAATAGTGCTCCCATGAGATTCTTAGAAACTATATTCTATTTTTAATATCATTATATTAAACAAAATAAACTACATTGCATTCTAGAAAATGATTCATATTTCCTTTTTGTGGTAATATCTAAAAAATTATCTATTTTCTCCATACCTCTAACCATATTATATAATATTATATAATTTAAAATTTAAAAGAATAATTTTTTGAAATATACTACCAATGGGGGATTGGAACACATTCCCACATATTTTAACAAATATGGATAAATACATTTAATTTGGATAAACAAATTTATCAATATATTCTTCTAAAAAAATTTTATAGAATAAAATGAATCATAAACAATGTTTTTTCATTTAACAATCTCAATCATATTCATAAAAAATCTTTTTTATAAAAAAATATACTATTACCACAAAAGATAAGTGAGACAAGGAAAAAAATAATTTACATAGATTCATTTGATCATGATAAAATACTTTATTTTAAAATCCCCGATGTTGTTACCATATAATACAAGAACAATAATTTATTACATTTATTATGAACTCCATTATATTTATAACACATTGTAAAATGTTCAATAATCATCATGTACCCTTTATAATTGATTAAAAAGTTTCTTTTACATCCCTTTTTTATATGGTAATTCTACTCCTTCAGGTATATCATGTGTAATCCAATTATATGGAATTATTAATCTACCATCCTTAATCAAAAATTATATAATGTTCTTATTTTGGTTTTATTTTAGAACTGATTAAAAAAATTAATGTTTGAGATTGAAATTTTACATAGTATTATTGTCCATATATTACCAAAGTCATTATAAAAATTTCCTAGTACATCTCTCCTTGGAACTTTGAGAATAGGATGTAACCATTTCATGAATGCATTCTCCTTGAATGAAAATTTCTATAGATGAGAATATATTTTATTCATACTATATTTATCCATATAGGTATCCTTTAGTCTCTCTATTCATATTAAATCATGATGGATTTCTTTAACATACTCAATAATATTGATTATTTGAGACAATAATTCCTTGGTAAAATTACAATCCAGTGCCTTTGAATCCTTAAATTCATCATTATATGATTCCATAATTATCCTAAAATACTTGTAAAAAACTTAACACTAGGATAATAAAGAAATAATTGTTCTATCTCATAAAGTATTTCACTTACTAATGTTAAATTCTTTATCTACTTATCTTCGAAGTCTCATTTATTTATCTTATCATTTCAAGGATTAATATAAATATTACTTTGTTAATGATTGTTAAATTATATATACAAAATATTTAATTTGTATGAATATCATGTATTGTATATTAATATATAGTTTTGAATCATGAATATATTAGTGGGAAAACATTCATTAAAATCCATAAAATGGATTAACTAGAAATGATTCCTTCGTTAAATTAATTAAAAAAGTGTCTCCTGTAATGTTTAACCAAAATGAAATGAAACTATTAGTATATGAATGCTCAATCCAAGGGACCCAACTATGGAATGACCTAAAAATGAATGCTCTAGTTCCCCTGATAAATAAATTCCATACACAACAAAATCAATGGGAACCCAACTAGGGAATGAGCTACCTGTTTGGATGACCATGGTCTTGACACTTTATCTTTTGATGGAATCTCACACTTAGTATATGTGGAAATATCAAATCCTATTTAGTAATTATATTCTCATTATTTATTATCATTTTATTTTTGTGATATTCTAATTATATAGATTTTGAAATCATTGTTCCAATAAAAATTTAATTTCTTCACACCTCATTAATATTCATTAATTATGCCACCCAAAATATTGTCTTCATATATAAAAAATAGAAGCATATAATATTAAAACATATCCTAATTTATAAGCTACATAAAAAATCTGAATGCATAATTTATATTTAAAAGATTTATGAGATCTAAAAATACAAATGAGTAATGTTAGAATTATATATAGCCAACCCAATCAACATTCCTAGACATGTAAATATTGTACGAATGTAGGTGTAATTACCCCATTTCCCCCTTCTTGGGGAAACAATACTCAAGATTCAATTAAATTTATTAATATTATAACACATAATATACAAAAACTATTCCCAACTAATACTCTCAATGTCAAAAAAAATATTCGACGATAGGGTAGATGAAAATTGAATTATATGATATGAAAGATAACATTATATGCAAGGATAAATCTAAAAATAAATTAACTATATAAACGGAAATACAAAATATTAAGGATTACTAAAAAAATTATTTAACATGAACATTAATAATTTTTTTAAAATAAATACAACATTTATTTATTTCCCAAATCTTGAGACATTTATTAAATCTTTATAAAACAATTATAATTATAATTATTATAAAAATTATAATTGGGTTAAACAATTCTAATTAATTTCAATATAAACTAATTCTTATTTTATATTAAATTTCCTTTTTGTGATATAATATGAGTTATAAAAATTTAGTAATTAAATATCCATTATATAAACATTATATATAATCTAAATATCAAAAGTATTGTAATTTATAAACACTATATAAATCGCCTCTTATGATTTCAAAATAAATCACAAATTTTTATATCATTAGGAAATCAATTAATTTTTGAAATTATATTTTTATACATTAGCATGAAACATTTGGGAATAATGTTTCTAAAAAATTTATTAATTAATTATAATAAATTTGTAAATATTAAATTAATTTATAAATACACTATAAATTAAATTTTCAGAAAACATTAACATGATTTATAAAAAATATATAAAATAAAAAAATTAAAATGAAAAACAAACAATTTTTTAACATTTTTCTTAATAGTATTCCACATCACAAGCACTTTATGTATTGGTATCTCCCATTTACCTTCACACTAGTCGCATTGCATAAGGGTAATTGGATTTATAAACTATTTTCAAAAGGAAATACATAGATTAAAATTATAGAACTCCCTTCGTGAAAAGGATGAACCCTTAGAGAACTCATCTATGTAAGGGTAAATTCATTATTTAGTAATATATTTAAGGGTACAACCATGTAAGGGTATTGTGTCAATTTTCCTTACATAAAACCCTTTATATATGGACTGTACCATTATATATCTCCCTCATGTAAGGGTATTACATTTACATTACTCTTATCTATATGGGTATTCCGAAAGTTTCATATTCTTCAAATAGATAAAAATTAAGTACCTTGATGAATCTCTAATAAATTTATTCATAAGGGTAAAAATATGATCACCCTGACAATTCTTATTTTTATAATGGTATCAATTGGAATACCATTACATAGACATTATGTGTTAGTGAATTATGTATTAGTAATGCCACATCTACCTTCATGTAATCTAGTTGTAATACCGTGTAATGGTATTTCATTTACATATTGACATGAGTATGGATTTTACCTACATAAAACCTACCTACATACAGGTAAATAAATTTTTACCCTTGTAAAACTCATATATGGGGTTTTAATGTTGTTCTAGTTTAATTTAAATGTTATACTTATATCATCATTCAATACAAATGAATCTAAGATGTTAAATAATTTATGAACATCCCAATGATACAAATGATGTGTGGATAAATCATTGTTCTTCATATAACACATATGACATTACATATATATAAACATATCAAGAACTTACTTCCTAAAAAATAAATGGGAATGAAACTCTTTTCATGAAAATAGAGACCCAAGGTGGAGAGCCACACTTCATCTCCATTCTTGTGTGAGAGTTCCCAGGAATTATATAAGTATTTAATAGTTTAAATTAATTAACTGATGAGTTTCATATGAACTTATTTTGATCATCTATAGTGGATTATAACCATGAAATTGGTATATCCATCTTTATGAATTAATTCATTTAATATTATCATGAAAATATAGTACAAAATTTTTTATACTGAAGCGCTTTCCACAGTCCTTCGATGAAGAACATTTAATGATAAAAATGATGAGGAATGGATGTAATCATTAGACCTCTGAGTGAATAAACAATAAAATTGGATCTCGTATTGTATTGAAAGGATAATAAAAATTACGAGGGGTGATAGACACTTTGATTATGAAATGATAAACAATAGTGTAGGAATAATATAGTATAACACATCTTAAAAAAGACAGGGACCATATAGTTCTCATCATCTTCAATAGTCAAAGCATGAGGCTCCTCCAACACATTTTATGTGTTTTTCCAAGTGAGAATAAAATTTAATAACAGTTTTCAATGATTTAAATGAAATGAAATTAATAGATGAAACACCATCTATGATATCAAAAATAATATACATATATAAATATCTCATATATATATATATAATTGTATAATTAATTTTTAGGAATAATAACTGAATAAAATGAAAATATTATATATACACCATATATTTTTTAGATTATATATATTTTATATAAATATATCTCATGAATCATATGCATTTTTCCATAATATGCATTTCATTAATGTACATTTTATTTCCCATCCAACATTTCACTCCACTACATTCTCTCATAAGAATATATGATCTCTAAATTTATATGGAAAATTAATTTTCAGATGCACAAATTTTATGTTTCCACACAGGAATATTTTTCTATGAAATTAATATATGATTATTCATGTGAGTATTTTGGTTTTTGTGTAATTTATACTATTAGATAGTAATCAATAATTTTGAATTAGAGAACAATTTATAATGGAAATGTCTTTATGTCAGGGTTTCCATTTTGATGAACTATCAAATATTGTACAATAAAATAAATTTTCTAATTTTTTGGATTTTTTATAAGAAAAATGTTTTTTATGGAGGAAAAATTCTATATGACCTTGAAAAAAGGTTTTAATGGTTTCAATATCCATTTTGTCTACAATGCTTAAAATATATTTCTTATTCGTAGTATGAGGTTCTCAAAACAACATCAATATAGAGGGAAATATTTTCTAGGAATATCCACCCCTTGGTGAGTGGAAAAACATGTGGTTGATTGAGATTCAATTTTAATATTTAACATGCATGATGAAAAACTTTAAATCATTAATTCAATTCTCGTCATCAGAGTGAGGTTTATATCTTTTTGTTTGTATCAGAATTCATGATAAATTTTAAGTGAATAATGATACACATATCCATATACAATCAAATATTTATGGTCTACATAATATAATTATTCTCTGATGACATTGAAGTAATCTTTTAATTCTGAAATGATTTGATTTTTCTAACCCTGTTCATATGAAAATTTTAATTATTACTAGTTGTGTGAAGGGTACTTTATAGAATCCATTTTTTGGAAAATGCATGTATTTTCACTCTATTGGATATTATAAACCACTCTCAAATAAAAATTATCATGCCCATATAAAAATACCACATCATAAAAACAAATGATTATCTCCTTGTGAATGATGACATATGATAGAATGAATTAAAACATCTAGTTTGCAAACAATAAAATGGTTTTATAATATTTTGAAATATGTAAATGAGTTATATATTAACATTTATAATGATTATGGATTAATACAATAGTATGGTGGTAGTAAATTTATTATATATTTAAAAATAAAAATGTTGACCATGCATCTTATTTATATCATGACTAAAAATGAATTCAATATTCACATAGAAAACAACATATCAACCACATAATTCATTGACAGTAGAATAAGATAATGATATTTTAACTACAATTTAATTAACAAAGTTCTAAAATTAATTCATCCACATATATACTATATTCCCAATCTATAATGCATGCTATTGTGTTGGATTCTATTGTGGCATGTGTAATTTATAGAGAGTATACAATATTCACTATATCTAAAACAAGATCAAATTTAAATTTAAAAATTTATTCTTTAGAATGTCCATTTTTATGAGCTATATAATCTAGGAATGAGAATTTGATAAAACCTTTTATTATGTTTATATATGTTTATTGTTTTTTATATGATCAAAAATGAATTATAAGATCATAAAAAAATGTGTTTTGTGATTTCAAAAATAGTTTCACCATCCATGGAATAAATATATAGCGTACTCTTAATGGGAGTTAATCAAAACCAAATCAATAAACTGGAAATTTTCTTATGAATATCCAATCCAGAGTGTGTGACCAATCATGAAACAAATTGAGATTCTATTTTGTCTTCATCATGCATTTATATAATTTTTTCATCCTTAAATCAACTCATGTTAATTGAGTGACCATTATATGAAGGAGTTTATTCCATTGTGAAAAAAACGTTTTTCAATTCTACAATACTCCCATATATAATATTTAATTCAATTATAAACCAATGTTTTGGAAAATTATAGAGATTTATAGAGCTCTTTAATGGAAAATTTATTATAGTCAGGAAATCCTTGTAATAGTGAAGTGATGATAATTTAACTATTAATAAACAAGTAAAATTATTATAAAAATTCTAATTGATAGTGATATTGATAATAAATTACAAATTAATTAATAATATATAGAAAATTTAATTTTTAAATTTTAAAAAGTTATTTTTATAAGTAATTAATAATATAATTATTTTTAATTCAGAACAACTAATAATTATAATGTTCATAATAATTATCTTAATTAAGATTAATTATTAATAATTAATAATAATATAGTAATTATTAATTATGATATTAATTATTATTAAATGTTACTAATAATTATTAGTGTATATCAAAATAGATTTTGAGGTATACATCATATATTCTAGATATCAAGAATTAAATTCCTAGTGGTGCAATTTGTTGAGAAATTATATAAGTACTGTATTTGAGAATATAGATGTATCCATTATACTGGAATACTATAATGTGTCCATTATATCTCCAAAGCTAGATGTTTCATTATAATCAGAAACATTGAATATATTATATTCAAGAATCATTTTGTTTCTTTTTTGTCACTAATAACTATAGTTTATTTATGTATTAAATATTTTTCTTATAAAATTTGTTGATATATAACATTTTGGGTTTTGAATTATGGACATATTTTGTCTCTATAAGAATAAGGATCCCTCAATTTTGAGGATTTATTGAATTAATTAAACTATTCGAGGGTGTTTTTGGATTTATTATGATTATTCCGCTTATAATGTTCAGAAAATTTTATGGATTAGTGTTTTTGAAATTTAAATCCGAATTTTTTAATTTTTAGCAAAGGCAGAAGTGATCATTTAACCTTTTAAATGAGACAAGAAGTTTTTTAAATGGTTTTATATATCTTATAATGTGAGATATACCTTGTATATGAAGTTTGACATGAAAAAGATTATATTTTATTTTTAATTAAGATAGTTATTTAATTATTTATTTAATTTAATAATTTATAAATTATTTTTCATTTTAAATAGAAAGATACTTATGTATTATGAAACTTAAAATGTATTTGATTCCATTGTCATAACATTTTGGGGATAGAATATTTAAATTAGGGTTATTATAAAATGATCTCAAGCATCATGCACACCATGACACTAATTTTTTCTAAATAAAATTAACAAAAATTAAAAATTATTAAGAATTTTTAATTAGAAAATTTATTTTGAGTTAATTTTATATTATTCTTATAATGATGCATTGATTTTAATTCATGATAACCTACTATATAATATAAACTCCATGTCATGAATTATCACACAATGTACACTGTAAAGAGAATTTATTTATGAGTAAATTTCAAGGTTTAATTTGAAAATTTTAAAATATTATTTTTTTAAAAATAAACTTCATTTTATAATTATTCATAATTTTATTGGAGTTTTTATATTTCTATGATTTTTCTTAAAAGAAATATTGTTTGGTGAATATCACAAAAACCATTTTTGTTAAAACCATGAAATTTATGACATTTCTATATTGTATGAAATAAGTGAATTTAAAAAAACCCTTATCATAAAAACATATATTTTATTATTGTAATATTATAAATTTAAAATATTGTGTTTTAATAATAATCATATCTTTTATATCATAAATTTTTATCCATATATTTCATTAAACTATTACCAATAGAGTATACATTTGTAATTTTATAATTATTTTATATCAGCTTTTTCAATGTTATCTAACTAAATGGATATAAAAAATATAATTTGTTGGTAAAAATTATAGAATATGGACCATCATTGTTTTATGAATAAAGGATAAATTAGTAATGTAAAAAAATAATCACTATGATAAAAGTTTAATTGGAAATATTTGAAAATCTAGTAGTAAATAGTTGACACCTTGTTTTAAACATGTGTATAATTTAATTTTAAAGGATTTATCAACATTATACTTTACCCAAACTATTATTTCTCAGTTTTAGATCCAAATTCCTTGATATTGACTTCACTATAACAAAAAGTTATTGGCATTTACTAAAACTAAACCTTTTTTCACATTTAATTGATTAATATCAATACTCCATAAATACAAATGAAGAAAAATTCTTCATAAAATCATATATCTTTAAATTACCCAGTAATATTCTCTTTAATAAATTATCTTATAGTAATGAAATATTTCCTAAACCCCTAATGTATTGAAATTTTACCACCATTTGTGACCTTATGTTACCCATAAACACCTAAAACTATCATTCACCAAAACCATAAACCATCCCCCATATCCTAAACATTTTCCCCTAATAGTTGACCTAAACCTAACATTAAATCCAAAACATAATAAAAAACCCACCAACCAGACATAAAGTCAATCCACAAACCTAATAACATCTAAAAATATTATTTATCGTTGTAAAACTAACACCTATTTGGAATGAAAAACTATGAACTAGACTTATTCTATAGGTGATGTTAGAGTATGTTTGGGGATATTGATTATGCATGTATTTGAGGAAAATTTAATGAATAGTCTTGAGTTAGGTTCTCATGTTTTTTGGGGGGTTAGATGAATTTTGAGTTGTGAAAGAGATTCAAATTGTAGCATTCCCTTATCCCATAATTTATTAATGATATTTTTATATGAATTTGAAATATCTATTTCATATCTACTGTAGTTATTATTTCTATAGTGTGAAATTTCTACATATTTTTTAGATAAAAGAACGTTTTTCCATACTTGATTCTATTTGGTTGAAGAATAAGAAGTGCCAGTCCATATATTGGTAGTACCAAATTAAGTAGAGAAATTACAATGATGTTATTAAAAAAGTGATTCATTGAAACAGTGTTCAATTGATAGAGTGAATAAGAGAGAGTAAAACACATGAATGATTAATGGAAAGAGTTCCTCGAACCAAAAAAATGACCAAGGAGTTAAAGAATGAATTTCAGTTGACTGAGCCCAACATTATAACGATAATAAGAAACAACTTGCATGAAATAAAATTATGTATGATGACACCCATATAACAATTTGGAAAGGTTTGATTCAGTTAATCTACATAATTTTGGATCATGTAGATGTGTTTAGGACAGTTATCATTTCATATAATTTTGGAGATCATGAAAAACATTTACATCAGAAGATTTCATCCAACATTTTTGTGGGGGAATACCATCTTATGAAGAAGTTATTTCTACATTGGATATTAAAATAAAAAAGGACATCATTTATCATTGGTGTATAAATTGTTTTTAAAGTGGATTATTGCTGGGGGTGTTACAAATCAAGATCAATGAAGTGGAAAGAAGGGTAGTTAGAGGGAATAACCAAATACTATATAAGAGTCTGCAATTGGGTTTAAAACAAGGACTAACTAGAGGAATGATTTGTGGTGTGTAAACCATGTTTTTATATATTCATTTTTTACATATTTTTATTGTTTAAAAGAATCATTAATGGGGGAATAAACAACATGGAAAGTAGTAGGTTCTCACACTGAATACAAACCATACAATAATCAATTATTGAACTAGCTCATTTTATTTACTTTTATGTGGTTAAGAAGACTGATATATTTGAGTGGATGAAAACTCTAACATGTTTTAGAAGATTTTTATTGAGAAGAATTCATAAAATAATCGTATCACTAAATCGCACACTCCCTATATTAGTGAACATAGAATGATTACAAAACTACAACCACGATCCCGCTCCCTAAACATATACCCCAATCATAGACCCAATATTACCCCTAGCCTTGCATCCCAACACACACCCCCTACATTCACCAATATAAAATTCATCCCCTAACATTACCTATAAACCCCAACCCCCAACTTAAACCAAAATATCTATCACTACCCCAAAACATAACAAATAACTCCAAAAACCTAAAATATTTCCCATATTTTGGCCCCTCTCATACCCCTAAAATCTAACCCCCTCATGGTCTAAAATTATTCAAATTAATTTTACCTTAAACCTAATAATCTATACATTTGAATATAACCTTACCATATGATCCTTGCATAAACTCTATGTTACAAAAACTCACCTTAACCTTCCTAACACATTCCCCTAACTATACCCATGATCAGAGATAACTGAAAAATATGCAACTAATCATGACCCTATGTTAGTGTAAAACCCTAACACCTGTCCTATCCTAAACATTTTCACATTACCATTTTCCAATTGCGTCATCTCCTAAACTAATTCCCCTAACATAGAGACTATCTTATGCCCAAACACTAAAACCCTCCTAAATTAAACCTGATCATATACCCTTGTACAACAAACATAAACAACATCCCCAAAAAATTCCCCTAATAATGATCTATATTACCCATACACCATACCAAATATATTCTAAACAAAAATCATACTCTTGACCATTCCCCTAAACCCTAAACACCCCCCACACACACAAACCTATCCAAAACATATTCCCCAATTGTAGGCCCTATATTACCCATAAATCCTTACCCACTTCTAATCCTAAATATAATATCCTATATAGGAAAAAATCATATCTATAAAACCCAAAACCCACATATCCTAAATATATTCCTCATAACAACACAAATCTCACATAAACACCAACCTAAGGTAATTCCCATAACATAAACTCTATGATACAATTAAACCCTAACTCCCCAACTTATAATTAAATTATGCCTTTGTACTTGCTATATCATAACAATGTACCACTAAATCGAAAAATATTTAATATTTTTAACGTTATGCAATAAGGATTGACCATCTTGTACAGATAAAACCAATCCTTCACCTCCTAAAACATTATACCTAAAATATTCACATTCATACCTCTAGACACAAAATCCCCCATCCTATACACTACATGCATCACCACTGGATTCATGTTAGTAACCATTTATCTATTATTTTGAGGTATGTAATAATTTTGGGCAAGTTTTGTGATGGTTTCAAAGACTTTTGTAATGTTTTGAGGTATTTTTATAAAGATTAATTGTTTGATCACGGTTAATGGAAACTATGAAACTTTTCTTTGAAACTATTCACATAAAGAGAGGGGAATATGGGACGCTGCATAGTTAGTTATACAGTTTCTTCAAACTGTGATCCACCTAGTAGAAACTATGAAAAGTGGGATAAATTTATTTTTCAGGCTTAAAACAAGGTTTGTCTAACCATTCCGAAAAAAACGCATGGCGATCCATGAGGAAAAGTCTCCCTTTAGGTTTTCATAACTCTACGACTATGTGTACGTGGTTTAAAAATTAGATCCTTAAAAGTAGTTCAAGATCAGTATTAGATTTAATCTTCTCATTTCATTATTTTCATCCATTAATTGATATTTATTCATCCCAAAGGATTGATAGTATCCCCACATCGATCATATAATGATCCAAAGTATTTTTTATGTGTGTTAACGCCTGATTCCCTTAAGAAATCTTCATTTGGGGTAGTCTTCATTATATCTAACCATCTTCCCTATTAAATATTTTTAGATATTGTATAGTGTGGAAATATATATGGTTTATTATTCCAATCATGTTTTCATGTGATATTTTTTGTTTTAGGGGAAGAGATATAAGGTGGGTTTTTAGATATTAAAACTAGTTTTGTTGATGAATTCGTGTCATTCTTCATTTTCACCATAATTCCTAAGAAAGGTCACATTAAACATGACTCCTATTATTAGAAAATTGAGGATAAGTTTCATATTTGTTTGAATTTAATGAAATTAAATGTGTAATTTGTGTAAAAATCCAAGTAGAAACTGTCTAACATGATGGTTTGTTGATTTTGTGGAATTATTGGGTAAAATGAATAGTTGAATGATTTTAAAATTATGATTTTAATTTTTTTGGTTTGATTAATATAAAATTATTTTTTCGAATGTTCTTTTATTTAAATTTTGATTTATTGAAATGGTTTGGTATAATTGGTTTTGGCCTGGGTTTGGAATAATTGGGCATCATGTGTAACATTGGCATGATGTGGCCTTATTAAAGTTGTGTCTTCCTTGGGTCACCGGTATATGGTTACCTAGTCATGACTTGGTAGATTTATGTCATACCAAACATGATTTTGGAACTATGGTATGGTCATGAAATTGTGGATGTGTACATATGTGGAATTAATTGGTTTTTACAATACAGAAATTGTGTAATGGGTTTTAAAGCATTGTTTGCTTAAATTTATTAAAAAATGACTTTGGATTGGTAAACTATTTTGGCATGGAATATTTTTTATATTTCAATAAAAACTATTTTAGATACTTTTATAAAAATGTTATAAGTTGTATTTTCCTAGTTTAATGAGTAGTAATATCATTTGGGGAAAATCTACTGAGTTTCATTAGTATCCACCTATATTGGAATGTTTATAATATTGAAGATTTTATTTTTTGAAATACAACTAATGTTAAATAATCACATTTTTTATTAGTTCTTCATGATACATAAACATGGGGTTGGATTTTGAGCTTGGAGTCATGTCAAGGATTATTTGATCTTTTTTGTTTTGTTTTTTCTTTCCCTGTTTAATTTTATGTTCGTAGTCTTATGTTGTTGAAATTTCCTGTAATTTGGTTTTGAAAAAAATGGTATTACATGATTTGTATTGTGTTTTTATCATGCATCATATAACGTCATGGGTTATATAATTTTTCATTATGTTTGATTTATTTTCAATTGGAAAATATTCCCCCAATTATATTAAATAAAAAGGAATTTATTTCCAACCTTTTACATTATGGGGATATTGTCGAAGGCTTTGTAGAAATTATAAGTCAACTCAAGGCAATGAGTATGTATGGAATTTAACAAGTGCTACTAATCTTGTTTTGTACAAATATAATTTTGAGATAAGTTGTATCGTCTTGTTCATTCTTTTAATTACAAGTATTTTGAGTAGTTAGATCCTTGGTTATCAATTTCATTGGCCTTGGAGAAGAAATTCATTCTTATCTATTATATAATATGGGATTTTAGAAATGATTATGATTATAGACGATTGAAAATTACTGCATAGAAATTAATGGCTAATATTTTCGGTTGACCTTTTAGTTGCTAAGGATTTTGGAACATTAGTGTACTAGAGACACTTATAAGAGTTGTTATCACATTGTCCTGGGTTTTTCCACTCTGAAGAGCCTATCATACATTAACAAAATGAATTCATCCTAAGAGTTAATATTTAATTTTGAGTAATGATATATTACTTAGGGTAAAAAAATTACTTCTAAAAAATGTTGAATTTATTTTTCAAATGAGATAATTTAAAAAATGAATGATATCTTTATTTTAAAAATTGATAGATTTTCAAAAGTGTGGTGTATTTTTAAAAAATGGTTGAACATGGAAATTTTGAATTTTGGAATGCAATATTGTGGTATTAAATGTGTTTGAATTTTAAATTGTTAAGCCATATGTTTATATATAGTTGGACTTTGTTGTTTTTTTGTTTATAGAACATTAACCTAGAAGGTTTCATAGAATCCAACCAGAAGTAGATGTTGAGAATGTGGCTGCACCTGAGCCACAGGTGAACCCAATATTGGTTAAATGTATTTTAAATGCTTTTAAAGATGATAATATAGGTAAGATATGGGATAAATCAAGGAAACTGGGTCAATTTTTCTTATTCCAAAAGTAGAATCTACCATTATTTCGGGGTGATTCATTACCAGATACAGATGATGTGTGGCTGAATTGGATGAATAGAATATTCAATTTCCATGGAACACTAGTAGAGAAGAATGTCAATTTGGTGACATTTATTTTGTAAGATCATCGACTTTAGTCGTGGGATTTATAATTAAATGCTAAATTATCCCATGTAATTGAGTTGGATAATTTATTTCAATTGTTAAATAAAAATTATATCCTCAAACATTCAAGATTGTTGGAACGATGTAATTTTTCAGACTCAAGAAGGATATACTCTCAGTTAAGTATTATCCATTAGTATTTATGAATTTCGAATTATTCTCTCCAATATTTCCTAATATTTCATCCTTGAAGGAACATATTTTGAAATTAGAGTTGAGGTAGGAGATTCAGTCAAAAATTTTCATGCTATGTATAACCGATTATACAATAATGATCAATGGATCTAAAGTGGATGATTGTGAAATATAAGGAGATATCGGTGGAGGGAGAATTTTTATGCTTATGGGAAATGTGGGGAACTGTAATACTTAGAGAAATAGGAATATATACCCCCATTTTCATGGTAGGAGTACGACTCAAAATCAGGCAGCATGACTGGTGAATCTTCTTCCAATATCCAAGATAAAAGTAGTTTGTTTGAAATGTTTTTCATTACACCACATGAAGTCATAGTATATGAAACCACCATGAGTAACACACCAATGAAATCATATGGTCATTTTTTCATGATATTTTCATTCTTCTCCATGTTTTGGGGTTCAAGACACTTATCCTGAGTCATAGACAGCATATGACTCAAACAGATGAGGGAAGAATAATCACTCTCATCAACAGAACTGAGCAAGAGATTGTGATTCTTGGAATACCATGACCCCTTAATGAGGTAAATTTCTATTGATAAATATGAAAAAATGTGAAGAGAGTGAGAAATTATATTGAGCTGACCAAGTTATTATTGATAATCATTCTCGGCTATCATTAATGTGGGGTGTGATTATTTTGAATTATACACTTTTGATTTTTTATACAAGTGAATCCCATTCCATTATTTAATCTCATAATGTTAATTAGGTGGGTTTACATGTTGAGATGATTAATTCTATGTTAAAACATCTAATTCATCTTACTCAAAGAGAATATTGATCCTTTATGAATAGAGAACGTTCTATAATAGTTGATGGTTCTGATCTGATTTTTTTAAACTATGATTGAGATAGATGGTTGTTAAATAATCTCAGTCATGGATGGTATTTATATGGTCAAGGATCACATCAAATGTCATACCCGAAGGGTCAGATTCATGGATGATGATGTTTTCAAACGTCACATAAGAGATACCATAATGTGAAGATAGGTATGACCAGACCGTCGACACTAGGAGCTAGAATGATCTCATACCTATTGGAATTATTTACTTTATAATTGAAAAAAAATATCATGAATATTAGTTTTCAAGTGGTTCTTTATCAGTTTTATGGTGATTTTCTCTATAATATCTTAGTGTTTCTACCCATATGAGATGTGGAGTTTATGATTGATATCCTTCAGAGGACCGACCCTATTTTAATTATATATTTTTGATGGAACCAACAAAATAAATTTAATTTAATTTGTATCATGATGATCTTGAATGAATATTGTTCATTAGGATGGGAATTTCCCAAAGGGCAACTGTAGTCTTGTCTGCAAAAAAGTAAAATGAAAATTTTTAGTAGTGTGTAGATTATAATAAGCATAACCAGATTATGATAAATAATCAATATCAACTTAAACAAATAGATAATTTGTTCGATTAATTTTGGTTAGCTCATTGATTCTCTAAGATTGACTTATGAACAAGATATCACTAATTGAGAGTTCGAAAGGAGGAAATTCCAACAAATGGTTTCATAAGTATATATGGCCACTCTGAGTATGTGGTTATACCTTTTTTTATTTCTAATTCACTATAAGCTGTTATGGAATTGATGAATAAAATATCTCAATGATATATTTATTCTTTTGTTGTGGAATTTTTTACGACATATTGGTGAATTCAAGCACTAGGAATAAGCATGAGAAAAATTTTTACACAATTTTTGGAATCATGAATGTTCCAAAATTGTATTCAAAATTGTCTCAATAAAATTTTTGGATACAAGAGGTAAATTTCTTTATACATTTAATCTTTAATAATGGTATTTTTATGAAACCAAAAAATAGACGATGTTATCTCTTTAAAATGGCTAAAAAATGAATTCTTGATATGAAGTTTTCCTATTCTATCATGATATTATAGATGTTTTTTTCATGAAATTTTATTTTTTTCCTCACCAATGATATATTTGACAAATTATAATGTTATATTCCATGGAATATTTAATATATGAAGTCTTTTCAAGAGAATTTATTTCACATAACATTAGTACCTATTTTTATTTTTCATGAATCTGGGAAATGGTACATGGTGTATTGTGAAGCTTCAATATTTGGGTTGCGATGTTTCCTCATACTCAGCGATATTGTTGTTGCCTATTGATAATGAATATTATGGTTACATTAGATGAATGTCCTAACATAGGATTTAGAGTTGGCTACCATAGCCCATGCTTTGAAAAAATAGTTTCATTATTTATTTGGTGAGAAATTAGTTGTGATAATGGATCATAATATATTGAAACAAATTTTCTCACAATGGGACATAAAGTCAAGGCATGGAAGTTTGATGGAATATCTAAAAATGTTTGAAATTATGTTTATCTATACACTAGTAAGTATAATATGGTGGCATATGAATTTTTCATAATTTAATATGATTAGTTTGAAAAATAGGCTTCCAATCAGTTGTTGTTGATGCTAGTGATAACAAAAATGAACTAGGAATATGAAGGAAATAGTTATGTTTCAATATTATTTTGAATTTATATTTTTCATGATTGGGTTTTGACCATTAAAAAGGCCCTTTATGAACAATTTAGAATTCATTGTGATGCTGTTAAAACTCAATGGTGGGGAGACCACTATGGGAGGGAAGATGTATGGGAGTCTGGATATATGTTTTTGAAATTAGATGATTACTCCTATGGTTTGTCTGGAACAACTTCTTCATGATTACCACCATTCAAGATGGGTTGTAGATCTTGGAATCTAGATGATGTATAAGGAATTGAAATCACATTTTTGATGGGTCGGTATGAAAATTATGGTGTTTGAGTTTATATCTTGATATTAAGCTGTTAGTATGATTTGGTAGAACACTAGTGAACAATAGTTTTGTTTTAGTATTTTCATATTCCTATGTATGAATTTAAAAAATAGCCATGTCTTTTTTAACAGGTATCCCAAGAATAGTTCAGAACCATGATTCTATATATGTGATAGTGGATCATCTCATAAATTCATCCCATTTCACTTAAATTCTTTTATCTCATATGGTGGATGAATTTTTCAGAAATCTATATTCGAGAAGAATTAACTAGAGATAGTGTCATAGTTTCGATAGTGTAAAATAATGATATGAGTTTTATATACCATTTCTAGAAAACCTCACAAAAATCACTTGGTACTCAATTGACCTATGACTATGGGGTATAATCCATAGATGGATGGTAAATCTGATAGGATGATACAAATATTGGAATATATTCTTCTATAATATATTTTTGTGTCTCATGAGAATATCTCAATCCTTTATCAGAATCCTTATATAGAAAATGTTTCCAGGCCTCGATACAAGATGTCTCTTTTGATGCATTTTATGGGTGTCATTATCATTCCCCATTTTATTGAGTGTAAAAAGGTGAGACTTCATTAGTTGGGACGATAATTTTTCAAGAAACAATAGATAATATTTAGTTGATGAAGAAGAATATGGAGAGGACAAAGAGTATTAATAAATCTTAGGAAGATCACCGTTGATGGACACTGTCATTCGAGGTGAGGGCTCATGTGTTCTTCAAAATCATGATAAGTTATGGAAATCATCATTTAGAGAATCATGTAAATTTATCTACAAGATACATATGCCTTTTTGAGATACTGGATTGACTTATAGAGGTGGAATATCAGTTATCATTTCTACAATGGTGTAGTGATGTTCATAATTTGTTTCATGTATCTCAGATAAAAATGATCAGTCTGATCGTTACCATGTAATTAAGTAGGATCATATTGACCAAGAGTTTCATGATTCATTGGTGTGTGTGCCAGTGTGTATTTTAGACTGAAAAGAAAAAGTCATTCATGGGAAACACATAATTCTATTTTAGGTTTTGTGGAAACATAGTCAAATTATAGAAGCAACATAGAAATGGGATAAGGAAATGGTTTGGAAATGGTTTGATCACTTTCAAGAAAGCGGTGGCTTTCAAAATTAATAAGATCGAAAGGACAATGGTGTGAAGAATGTAGCACCACTATATTCATGTATGTTACATGTTCATTACTATTTTTAAGTAGTTAATGGGTTTATGTGATGTTTGGGAGGGTTTGTAATAGTTTTTTAATGTTTATTGTTCTTTTATAAAGGTTCACAATATGACAATTATTAATGGAAAACATGAATATCCTATAAGATGAGTTCCTAGTGAGACGTCGCCTAATCATAAGGCACTTAATTTGATCAAATAATATAGCCACCTAGGTGGAATTATGAAAAGAGGGAAAGAGGGATCTTAAATGTTTTTCTCTTAGGTTTTATAACCTTTTAGGAAAATATTTAGAGGTATCCCTTATGGAATAGGCTAGAAAAATGTTATTGCATGGTTTTCTTAATCGTGTGACTAACATCGCATGATTTAAAATTTATATCCATAAAAAGTGGATCTAACATACGATTATCCCTAAATCTCTTTATTCCGCCAATATTCAGACCTACCTCAAGATTTCATCACCCTAAATGCTATAGAGTCTTCATCCTCTATCTAGAAGTGATCTAAAGGCTATTCTTGGTACGTTGAAGCCTGATTCCCTTAGAAACTGATCATTTTTGGTAGTTTTCCTTATATCTACACATCTTCCCAATTTCGTATTACTAAATACAGTCTGTAGAAGATAGATATATATATATATAGGGTTTTTGATTCTAATATTGGTTATATATGGACGTTTTGGTATAATGGGAAGAGTTATAAGGTGTGTTTTTTTATATTTAACCCAATGTGGTTGAGGAATACATTTAATTCTTTTTTGCAATTATTATCGAGTTATGTGGATTTATCCTGAAGTCCTGTTATTAGAACATTAATGATGATTTTCAAATTTTCAATATTTCATGAAATTGATTGTGAAATTAACATTAAAAAACCCACATTATTGATGTTGTGTGAATTGTGTATAACTATTGTGAATATTTATAGGTATAATGATTTTGAAATGATAATTTTAATTTTATTTTGTTTGATTTAAAGAATTAGGTTTTATGGGAAGATTTTATATAAAAATGATTTTTTAAAGGGGGTGGAAAATTGGTTTTGGAATGGATTTGGAAAAAGTGGTTGGTGTGTATTTCTATGCATTGACATGAACTGGTGTAAGGTGTGTGTTCCATTAGTGAAGTATTAAATGGTTACCATGTGATGTCTTGGTAGATTTATGAGACCCCACTCATGAGTATGGAACTCTCACCTGGTCATGTATGTTTGGATGTTTGGATATGTTGAATGGATTGGTTATGCCGAAACAGAAATTGTGAAATGGGAAAGATATAATTTTTTGGTTTCATTCCTTTTAAAATGGATTTTGTTTGGAATAATATTTTTGTATTAGAAATATTTTACATTCTATTATAATCTATTTTCAATTTTTCTATATAAATTTGATATGATGTTCTATCCTATTGGCATGAGTAGGGAAGTCATTTGGGGGGAATCTACTGATTTTCCTTACCCACCCTCTTCTATGGCTTGTAAGTTATTTTTACAATGTTTTTTATTGAGAGACATGTGAAGTTAAGGAATTACACTTATTTTGTGGTGCTTCATGATATTTAGGCATGGTGTTGTAGTGGGAGCTAGGAGTCATGTCTTGAAGTCTTTGAGAGTTGATTATTTTTCCTTCCACAGTGTAATTTTATGTATGTAGTATCCTAATGTGGTATATTTATTTAATATGGATTTTATATGAATGGTATTATGTGAGTTCTTTTACATTGTTATCATGAATCATATAGTGGTTTTGGTTATGTAATGTTTTGTATGGTTGTTTTAGTTTCAATGTCAAAATCATTCCCCAATTGTATTGAAGCCCTTGGCCTTTATTTTGTAGCCTTTTCCATATTTGGGATATCTCCTGAGGCTAATTAGCGATTATTCCTCGACTAAATCCAATGGGAAGGGGAGGGATGTAACACAATCTTAACCCAAAAACCACCCCCAAATATAATCTTATGCCCTGAACAAAAACTGTACAACCTAAATGTATTCCCAAACCCACCACAATCTTAAACCCTTACCCTAACTTACATAAGAACTCACAAAATCTATGAATTTCTATATACCTAAACATATTTCCTAACTCCCACCCACATTATATAAAATTAATTCCCTAACCATTCCCCTTACACACCACACATAACCTAATCAAATTCCATAACCATACATGTATCCTCCTCCATATAATATAATTATATTCCTCTACCCAATGGGAAATACATAACCTATAACCCTTTACATTATCATTATCCCTAAATACCATCTAACCTACCCATAACCATAAAACAACATATTAATCCCTAACCCCCACCATACGACTTTTTCCCAACAACTAGTAGCTTATCTTACATTAAAATTTAAACCCCACACAAAACATAAATGTAAACCCCTACCTTTGAATGGAACATATCACAATCACACAATGACCCAAATAAAATTACAAACCATGACCTATCATTAATTAAACCTCTACCATCAACTCTTATTTACCTACCAAAAAACATAAACATATCCCTATAACATATACATAATCCATAATCCCCCTAACCTAAACATTACCCTACAACCTAGGGTAGAGAAAAAAGATTACTATGTAGGGGGTTGGTGATCTATGTCCAATAATAACTCTAAAGACCTATTATAGGCCTTATATTGTCCCTAAAACATGACCCTCGACCTCCGAAAAATACTCCCCTAACAAAGGCCCCATCAAACCCTTCAAGACCAAGTCATATATTACCGCAAAACCCAAACCCACCAGATCTATAACATTTTCCTCCTTCCAAGATCATTCATTCGAATAAATCCTAAGCCCCACTACAAATAAACCTGTATCCCAAACCCCAAGAAACAGCTTAACAAAAAACCATACAACTACAAATAATAACTAACACCCCTACTAACATAATGATAACACCACAACATAATCATATTCCTTACCCCATCCTCTAAAACCCAATTCCTTATCCTAGACACTATCATAACCCTAAACCCTAATCCCCCCAACTAACCAAAATTTATACCCTAGAGCTTCCCTAAACATAACAATATGACATATAAATATAAACATTCTACCAATCCGCAATTATCATAAACATAGCACTAAAAACTAAACATAACCCTAACCCCCACATAACAAAGACATATTACCATACACCCCATTCAAAAAGTACCCCCAATTAGAGATCCTAAAATATATCTGTAATGTCCATTCTAACAAGAACCATATAACCTAATTATAATACATAACCCCCAGTCTAACCTCACCATGATCTAGCATCAAAAAAATAATCCATAACCCCACACATACAATCTTTTATTCCATCATCCTACACTCTATATTACTTCTAAACCTTAACCAAACACCTAACCTACACATATTCCCCTACCCAAGATTAAATATAGAAACCATAAACCTATAACTTTAGGATAACCCTTATACCCTCCCACACACAACCTAAACATAACTCTAACACCTTAAATCATTCCATATCCCCCCCATCAAAGCCATAAACCTTGGACCTGCATACCATAACCCTTCAAAATAAAATTATTCTTCTACCATTGACCAATACATAACTAAACACTACAACCATATATCCTTAACATAATTTCTATCTCTACACATAAAAAACACAATTTGAAAACCTAAACATAACACAAACACCCAACTTAACAAAAAAAATATTACCGTGACCTATAATGAACCAATATTTTCATAAATAAATATAAAAACCTTTTAGAAAAATAATAATCACATTACTAAAAAAATCCTGATGACATTGTAGGTTTAGTGCCTTTGGAGAAAACACAAACAATATTCTAATTTCATGAAGATCTTTTATATTCCCCACAGTGATCTTCACACACAGTACACATTATAAAGAAACCCAATTACAAACCATTCTTTATAACCTGGAATAAACACACATAAGAAAGCGTGACCTCATATGCTCCGTAGTGTTTGAAAACAGAGAAATCAACCAATTAACATGTGGAAAGATAATATAAATATAAGGGTATTTAATCATGAATGTAACATACAATTATCATGCCCAAACAGTCATTGGTCAATATATGATTCATGGAATACAATTTTTTGTCAAAATAAATAGACCATAATAGGTATAAGTAATTAGAAATCTATCATGAACAATAACCTAAAGTTTCAAAGTAATTTCACCAACATGTGTATAGAAACAATTTCATTTTTCAAGGATAACTATCAAGAACATCAATCATAGTGTATCTTGTATCACCACCTTCCCCCCTATAGATTAGGTATCTTCACTGATTTCCCATATTAGACCAAGCACATCAAGCTATTTACCATTGTTGAGTCATGTTAAATAAATATTTACCAAATGAATTATAAGGATATATAAGCCTCACTAGTCATATAATGAATTCCATAATATATGTGTAGGCACAAAAAACCTAAAATACTCAACATATCATCACACCATAACCCATGTAAAGAAGATGGGTTTCATAAACACTTCATCAATTAATCATAAATGAACTCATGAAAATAAATGGGTTTTATAAATATCTAATAAATGTAACCATTTACAACCCAATTAAATAATAATGATGGTATAATTTCATTTTATTTCTAGGAAATCAAAGTTATCATCAATAGATGTCATCTTATAGGGAAAATGATTTTTAAAAATCTCATGTAACGTATCATTAGGAAATAAGCCTTTACAGTTTATTATTTTTTAAAAAAATTAAATCCAAAAAACATTTTAAAAATTATTTTATTTTAAAATATCATTACAAACCAATAAATGAATCATTAATCATTATTTAAAAAATTAATAAGGAAGAAATCCATTTCAATATTACATCAATGTTTTTAAATCATTGAAATCTACAAAATATTATAAAAATATTTTCATTTGAAATTTATTTAAACCATAGATTTAAATCTTCAATGAATGGATTGGTCCTCATTGTGTAAAATATAATTCAAGTCATATGTATTAAAATAAATATAACATATGCATTTTTGTAAGACGTTCGAAAATAATTTTTTGGAAAATAATGTGAACTTTCCAAATAATAAATTTTTATTAAATCAATAATGGGTTAGAATTGCATTAATCCCCCACCAGATAATTTTAAAAATTATTTTGAAAAAGATTTTTTTAATCTTGGTTATGATGAAAACAAATTTTTAAATCAAGATATAAATACTTATGGTTTCAATAAATACATTATTTTGGTATCCTTAGTACAAAAAAGGGGGGAAATGAAATGAAAACATAAATTACAATACAAAACTAGTGTATCAGAAAATAAATGATAAATACTGGGCTATATATCATCATTGGATGCATAATTGTAAACAACCATGTTGAACAATGATATTGTAAAATACAACGATAACCGCATTTTTAACATCTTGAAAAAACCCTTCTAAAAGTAAGATTATAAATTACATATTAAATTCACATATTTTTATTGAGAATAATATGAATTAAATTTATTGGAATTATTTTCACAAATTAATGAAATAAGTGTTAATTATGGTATTTCTCTGTTAAAAATACTAGGGAGATGAAAATCCCACACCATACACCTTGATATCATTCAAAAAATTTCACACATAATATATAATAAATATTGGTTTATAAAAAATATATCCCATATATAAATTTATATATTTCATAAAATATATTTTTCTCATATTACCTTTAATTTCATATTTATATAATATTTATTTTTTAAATTTGTGTGTTTATTAAATAATAACATCATTTTTCAAGTATATATTCCTATGATATTTTTGGATCATTTACATTGATCATTGTACCATTATTTCCATACTGTTATAGATGTTATAAATAAAATATGTAATTATAATACATGTATTTATAAGAATACATTAAATTAATATAATTAAAATTAATTACACAATTCATAGAGATGGTTGGTTGTACGTAAGAATAAATACTATTTCCATTTTCATTTAACCAATATAATGAATTAATGTTCATTATTAATTAACCATTCTAAAAAAATAGTATTTCATATTTATCACATATATTCACAATATTTTTCCTTATAACATTCCTTGTATAATGTAAATTAATAGAGAATCACATACCATCATGCGATTGTAGTCTTCCATTCCAACTATTGACACTATCATATGTCCAATAGAAATGAAAATAATAAATCTAAATATGAAATTATATTTATAAAAAAATAATTAATTTTCAAATATTTTATTTCATTATTATATCAACAATCACACTGAACATTGAATGGTTTTGATAGAAGATATACTACATTATATCATGAGATTTTAGTATGAATACACACGAATAATATAATAATTTTACATTTATTAGTAGAGGATATGGATGTGTTGGGACCACTTTTGTGTATGACATTGTATTTGTATTAAAAGTTTTCAATAAATTCAAAAATGAAGAAGGAGAACCAATTTATAATATAAAGTCCATGTGAGGATGATTGAAGTGTTATTTGGAATTTACATTCCAAAAATAAACATAAGAAGATGATTTTCGAATGAAGGGTGAATATTAAGAGAGTGTGTGTGTCTGTGTTTGGGGATGGGATTGGAGTTTGATGGGGGGAATTCACTTATATTGAATTTCACCCTTGGTTTTTTATCGAAATATTTTTATGTGGATTACTAAAAAATGGGCCAGCCCAGTAATCCAGCCGACCATCCTCAACCTTAGGCACATGTAGGAAATAAGGTCAACCGCACCTATGGGATTCTAGCCAATCCATCCTTCAAGTGACACAACCTTTTATAATCCCATAAGAATGAACTAGAGAGAAGCTGGTGCATTGTTTGATACGAATCCTATGAAGAGAGTGGAAGCATGGCATGCCCATAGAGAACCATTTTGGGTGATATTGGGGAGGGGAAAGGAATTCTGAGCCACATTCGAAGAGGCTTGATTGACTTATTGCATGACATCTGCATCACTGTTTCAATGTGGGATGGATTTTTTGTGATTGAAGTGATCCCAGTCTCATTTCTAATCTCACGCAAAATTGTGGTCTCTCATCTAATCATACATCATCCCATTTGAGATTTTTTGGTAATCACATCCATGCCTCAACCATTTTAACTAGTGCCATCTGATGCTCTTGTGACTTTTTTATCTCCCAGTACCATCGTCTTCTTCCTCCCAGTGTTTGACTATGCCACTACTACTCACCAGATATGATGAACATACACCATTGTCAAATTATGGCCATCGAAGGAGTGTCCTTGAATTGAACTGAGACCATTCATGTAATCTATGCCTTGCATTAATGTAGTTACCTCAATGAAAGTCTCTTCCAAAGGGAGGAAATGTTGATGAGGCCACAAGGATGACCCTAGAATCAATTTGAATGAAGATTTCATTAAATCTTGAATGCATGCACGTGATCAGTGTACCTAAATAGAGAATTACACTCTCTTGAAATGGAATCATCCAATATTAATGGTGTATACATTACATGGGTTTGATTATATTAAAAAATCCAAGATCTCAGTGGCTGAAAATGATAATATTTATATGATATATCATGTGGGATATAAACACAGAAAAAGAAACGATACTTTCCTACAAAAGAAAAATCCACAAGACAAAGAATGATTTCTCCCACAGCCCTACAACTCTTATTCCAAATACTGAGCCTCTGCAAGATACTGTATTAGGAATGAAAAAAGAGCATTATGAACCTTGATGGCTTCTTGAATAGAGGGGTCCCACAGGCCTTCAACATGTACAAAACTCTCTCAAACATGTTTCCTGAAGAAACATGATCTAAAAAGCTAAGAGACATTTCAATGTGTGACCTTTTATATAACAATGATTTGATATCTGTTAATCATCTCTTGTTCATGAAGATCATTAGATCATCAAGTGGCAGTTCTTGATACTTTCAGTAACTCTATTATTTGTGAAGTACCACACATCCTATGCACTGAAGGCTCGTGCACCTCTTTCAGGAGGAAGAAGACCCATGAACACTTAGGTCTCACAAAGAAAAGGATAACACCTCATATTTAACATGTAAGAATCCTCACAATTTTCAGAGGTGTTTTTGTGAAGAAGAAGAAGAATAAGGAACGAAGGCGGGTGGTGTGCACGTGCATGGAACACATGAAATCATGTGCATTATCTGAATAAACATGAGGTCATTTGTGTTAGAAAAAAACAGTATATAATTCATTAATGGTTCAGATTAACTTATGCACATAATTTGAGACACCCTAGTGTTCATGAACATGTTATAAAATACCAATTCATGTTTTCATGAATATAACATATCCTAGATGATTTATTGTGTACAGTTTCATGAAAATTGATGAGGTGTGAGTATTCATGTAAAAGGGTAGTGCATGCATACATGTACTTATATTTGAGAATAAAATATTGTGGTCTCTGTGAACAAAATATGCCTTTTTGGGTTAGTGTGAAAAGAATAAAAGGATAAAGGTAGGATGTGTGTAGCGAAAAACAATGAGGAAAGTGCATAAATATGTGAAAAAGTGATATCTTTTAAATCTATTCAAGATTGAATTGAAGTGAATCAATTCAAGACTTCAATGCAAGTAGAGTCACATACTAAACAAGGAGAAAGGCTTTCTTGCCAATCTATTGAAGTGTCCTTCATGTCTATAAACTAAGTAAGACGTATCTAAAGAAAGTGATATAGGGGGCGTCAATGGATGTTATCTGAGGGACGAAGTGATATATCCCTGAAATTTATTTAACAAATGGTGCTTTCCACTATGTGACTATGTCCATTCTTTTTAAAACCACAACTATTGAAGATTAGTGCACATTGCTAAGACATAAAACCTCTTAGCTTATTCTCCTAGACATAGGCCTTAGTGGACAACCACATAAAAGTATTGTGTTTTCCTTATGCGAATGATTTTTTATTTACAATATATATCCATCATACTTGATTAACAAATTTCTATACAATTGGGACAAAATCCATCATTTTGTGAGAAAAAGTTGAAATCCTATTTCACCCCCTCTCATGGTGTCCTGATGTCCTACAAGTTGTATTAGAGGATTGGTATTTGTATGTAGGATACAATACAGTAATATTATTTTTTGGTGAATATTTTGTTTTCTATCTTAAGACAGAAATGGAGTGAAATTTTGTGGAAGATATAGGCGATTATGAGTAGAATTATATAACTAAGAACACCGTGTTAAACAAGACAAAGAAAGAGAAGAAGCAGTTGAAAAAGTGTGTCTTATCTAAAGAAGATGTACTAGTCAGTTCTCCGTTCAATTATGATAATAAAAATATTTCATTATTGGAATATAATGATATGGAATCTCAGGTTTCTACCAGAGGAAAGTATAACACTCCTACCTCATTTTCAAGTGTCCAAGAAACATTAAGAACTTATCTCCTTGATATTACTGATGAAAGTTCTTCATTTTTTTGAATCATTCAATGTAAGGGGGTAAATGTCACCTAGATGAAAATAGAATTTGATAATATCAAAAAACGGATTGGGGTGGGGGGACATTTATTGAATGTTTAATTCCCTATAGATATATTTTAGTCATTGAAGAAACAATGATGTAACATGAAATAAGTTCCAAAAAAATCCTCAAGAATGTTTATGAAAAGGATGGAGTCAATAAGGCTCTGATATAAAAGATCCATGCACTTGAAGATGGGTTGAATAATAGAATCTATGTCAATAAAATTTATTTGGAAAAAACATCCAATATGATCAAGGAACTTGACACTTTTTTATAAATCAATGTTATGCATCGTGAAGATGAAGTTGATTGAATTAAGAAGTCTTGTGATAGGAATATGATTATGATTAAAGATTAGAAAATGATCCTCAATATGAGATTTATAGAATTGGATGCTCAATTTTAAAATCATGATATTTCACATATTGAGACTTCAAAAAATAATGAAACAATAGTTGTTTCTACTCAATGCTCAATGGAGGATCCGAAAGATGAAATATCTCCAACATGTGATAACAAGATCAGGACCACTTTAGATGATATATCACAAGAATCTAATATGAATAAGGTTCCATCCAAACCATCATGCACATAGGTTTTCAAATATGTTTCCACAAGCAGGTAAGGTTGAAAGAGAAATTAAAAACAATTATAGATGAGGAATGGTGATGAGACACCTATCACCATGACTATGGTAGATATGAAGAAGAATGTGAATGGTGGTTCTCCGTAAATATCACAACAAATCAATAATAAAGGCCATTAACCTAACAAAATATATATCAATAAATCATTATTTTTGGTCAATTTTGGTGCTTTAATAGATTTGTGAAATGTGCATTAAATTATTTGTACAATACTAAAATGAAACATCAATGTTGAAGCCTACTTTATGGTAGATAAAGCCATATTGGGAGACGAAACATCCCCATATCCATAAGAATAATTATAGTAAAAATCGATTTTTAATTTTTGATGACATCTGTGATGTATGAAATGGAATTGGTCACATGCTTTTAGAAATACCATCCCAACATACATCTAAAGCTGGAAATAGGAAAAGGCCACAAAAGATGGACAATAATTAAGAACATTCCTTTGGAAGTAATCCGAAGAATATTTCCAAACAAAATCATCCAAGAAGATTCCTATAATGATAGGATATAATATCTTAGAGTTTTAATCCAATAATGTTATTGGAGGTTCATCTAAAAGAACTGGCAAGAAGGATTCATATTAGAAGAAGTCATGTGGTAAATTCAAACATGTGGCCAAAATTCATAATGGAACATTATATATTTGGAATGAAGAATTGGAAAGGATAATAAAAATTGAAAATGAACAATTTAAGGATGGAGATAAAGGAAATGAAAAGATTTCATACGATGATAAAGGGCATCTATGACTGAGGTGAATCCTGGCTGGTCATAATATTAGAAATTTCACTACATTTATTCCAGCTATAAATGTTTCCTTAAGAATATTAATTTTTAATCAGGAGATACAAGTGATTTAAAATCTATTGAAGAAATCATGATAACAGACAAATAAGTAGAATATGTAATGATATCCACACCACCACTATTATAATTGAAGATTAATGGTTCATTTTTGAAGAGTGGGTAAAGTGGAGAATCGTGCTTGTTAAAACCATATCAACCTGGTTGATCATATTGATAATGAAAGGAGGATCCAAAAAATGACCTTAAATAGTTTTGTATCGTATTTGTGTTTATAATACATGTAATTGAAGGTGAAACAACTTCTAAGGGGGTGAACTTGTTATGTATTTAGTGTTGTAAACACAATATAGAAAAGTAAATGAAGATTCAATAAT
Organism: Viscum album; assembly: GCA_963277665.1. Lineage (NCBI taxonomy): Eukaryota > Viridiplantae > Streptophyta > Magnoliopsida > Santalales > Viscaceae > Viscum > Viscum album. The sequence continues at coordinate 1,552,185,135 of OY728160.1, forward strand.
TGTTATGTCAATTTGTATCAAATTCATTTAATCTAAAAATTTATTAATGATCATGTCCCTGTAAAATGAGTTTCATGATGATTTGACTTCATATCAAAATCAATATCTCTATCATGGAATGAATTTGGGAATACCCTTGAATAAAAGTACAGGATTTATCATCTCATAAAGTATCATGATCATTGGGTAATGGAAAACATTGTTGTCTAAATAAAATCCTCTTATTTCCAGCTCTGAGATCAGCTTAACTGGATGTATAGTAAAATAATTGAAGGAAAATTACTTACGAATGGATTGATATCCATTCGCAATGAATATTATATTATTTTCAAAATGGGGGGAGAGAGAGTGAAATTATAATGGAAAATGGAAGGAAAATAAGACTCACATTTTCAAATTAGCACATTCATTTTAGGGAACATTAATGTATTTCCAACTAATACAAAAGGGGAGATTTTTTTGACCCAATTTTTTATGAATTTTTATATTTTACAACATTTTTTCAAAACATTTTAAAATGAAAGAAGAGTTCCAATGTCAATTCCAAAATCCAGGAGATGATGATTAAAGTGTTCATTGAAATTTATAATCCAAAAATATGAAGGAGATGTAGATTTTTTATTGATAGTTGAAGATGAAGATAGTGATTTTGTGTGGAAGGGATTGGGGTACTATGGTTTCCATTAATTTATATATAATTGCACACATGGTTTTTTAATCAATTTTTTTATCTGAATTACAAAAAAATAGTCCAAACCACTTTGTCAGGTGACCAGCCTTAACCCTATTCACATGCAGGACACATGGTCAATCCTTCATAAGGGAGGCCAGCTAGGCCATCCAGTAAGCAGAAGGGCCATGCATAAACCCACAGGACCACATGAGGCAATGACCACACATTTTTTGAGCCAAAGCCTATGAAGAGAGTGGACATAGAGAACCCCCGTCAAGAACCAATATAGAGTGGTACTGGGGAGGGGGATGTGAATTCTAAGCCACTCTCATAGTATCTTGATTGATATACCACATGCCATCCATATCTCTATTTCAATGGGGTATGAAATTTTTAATGATTGAAGTGCTCTATGCCATCCATATGAACTTGTGTGAAATCGAGTCCTCTCATATGATTCTGTATCCTACCATTTACTCTCTAATGGCCATCAGATGCACACCTTATGCATCAGAACTGAGGTCTTACAGAGCTCCCATGGCATCAATATCTCCCAATGTCGTATTTTTCTTCTCCCCAATTCTAGATGTCACCTATTCTACACACCTGAGATAAAGACTGATCACAATAGTTGTTTTATTACAATCAACGGAGGGTTGTTTGATAGAACCGAGACCATGCATACAATCTACGACATTCATGTATTCCGTTTTCTCAAGAGAAGTCTTAGTCAAAGGATAACAACATTTCTGAGGCCACATGGATAATCTGAGAAAAAATATGAATGTATATTGGATGCAGTATTGAATGCATGAAGATGATCAGTTCACCAAAAGGGATAAGGACACTCGATTGAAATGAAAACATCCATGATTCTCATTGTTTCCTTTACATGGGTTTAATATATTAAAAAATCAAAGATATCAGTGAATAAAAAATAAATGATTTAAATGACATATCTTGTGGTATTTGAACATGGATAAAGATATTAATATGTGCCTATAATATAAGAAACCCCAAACTGAAGAGTGTTGCCTCCCTCTGCCTAAGAACTCTTATTTGAAAATCGGAGCCTCTCTGATATCATGTTTTATGAAGTTCATAAAGATATCCACGAGCCTTAAATACATTGTGAAGAGAGAAGTCCCACATGCCTTCGAAATGTGAAACACAGACCTGAACGTTCTTCTTGAAGAATCATGTTCCACCATGATAAAGAATAACACAATGAATCTACCTTATATTTGTGATGATATAAGATCTATGAAGCATCTCTGGTTCTTTAAGAACATCAAAGTTCCCTAAGGATTTACTTGAGTCATTCACTCCCATTGTGCATCGAGAAGAACCACACATCCCATGGGAAGAAGACTCAGGCAGCTCTTGCATGAGGAGGAAGACATGTGAATCCTTTAGTCTCATAAATCGAAGGAGAACATCCTCCTAATTTCACATTTCAGTAACCACACCATATACAAGAGTGTTTTTGTGAAGAATAAGAACACAAGAATACATGTGGTTTGCGCATTTATGAAACACATGCACTCATGTGAAATACTTGATGAATCTCCGGGATATGTATATTAGAAAAAAATAGTGTAGAAATCTTGAATGGTGAACATGAATGTATGTACATAAATTGAGACACCCGAGTGTGAATGACCATGGTATACTATATCCATTCGTGTTTTCATGAATAAAATCTATTTCGAAATATTTATTATGTATGGCTTCAGCAAATGTGATAAAGTGTGAGTGTACAAGGAAAAGGGCGGAGCATGTTTACAGTCAAATATATATGAGAAGAAAATAAGTCAATGTGTGTGATGGAAGTCAAAAATTATTGTTAGTGTACATGCAATAATGAAAAGGAGAAGATTGTGGTAGTGTGTGTAAATAAACACTAAGAACAAAGTGCATGCATATGTAAAAAATTGATATATGGTAACTCTTTTGAATAATGAATATAAATTCATAAATTTTGGACTTCAATGCAGGTAGTGTCTCATACTAAGCAAGGAAAAATTATTCCATGTGAATCTGTTGAAGAGACCTCTATGTCGATAAACTGAGCAGGACTTCTTCAAAGGCAGTGAGCTTGCGGGAGTCAATAGAAGATATCAGAGGGATGAAGTGAGCTCCCCTAAAATTTTGTAAAGGAAGTGTGATTGGAACAATGTGACTATGTCAAAACTATTTTAATCTATAAATATTAAAGGATAGTTGAATTTGGTACAACTAAAAGGGTATCTGGGTATTCTCGTAGGATGTATCCCTTAGTGGAGAACCATGTAGAAGTGTTGTGTAGTCCATCATTGAATGAATGTTTTAGTTAGTTCACGTATCCATCACACATGTTTATCTAGTACCAAAAATTTTTTGGGAAAATATCCATCATTTTTAGTGAAAATTATTACACCGTGATTCACCCCCCTCTCATGGTGTCTTGGGGTCCTACATGTGGTATTAGAGTAAAGGTTCATGTACGTTGGATAGTTAGAGTGAATCTCTTCTTTTTTGATGATTTGTGGTTCATTCCTAAGTCTAAAATGAAGTGGAGTTATAATGAAGATTCATTGGTTTTTTGAGAAAATTTCTATATCTAAGAATATAATGTTAAATTACAGAAAGAAAGAAGATAATCAGATGAAGATTTCCCTCTAATCTAAAGAAGATGTAGTATTTGGTTCTCTATTGCATTGTAATAATAAAAATATTTCCAGAATGAAATGTATATATAAGGAGGATCATGTATCCAATAGAGTAAATTAAGTCACTTTTACCACATTTCAAATTTTAAATGAAAAATTAAGAACCTATATATATGGTATTATTGAAGAATGGTCTGCCTTTGTTTTTAGAATCATTCAACATATGCAGGTATAGATCACTCAGTTGGAAAGAGATGCTGATAATATGGAAAAGGTCATGGAAGGGACATTTTTTCAATGTTTATTTATCTCCTTATATACATAAGGTTTTAAATAAGAAAACACGTATCATGAAATATGTTCCATAAAATTCCTCAAGGAAGTTTAGGAAAAAGATGGAATCAATAAGGCTCTGAATGAAATGGTACATGCACATTTAGATCAACTAATGAAAATAACTGAATTCCAGATTTTATATTTGGAAGAAACATCCAATAAGATCAAGTAACTTGACACTTTTGTACAAAGCATAGTGAAACTGCATGATGATAATTTTTATTAAATGAAGAAGGTTTGTGAAGAGAAGCGGAATATGATTTAAGATCAAAAAATCAACCTCAATTTAAAAGGTCTATAATTTTAAGAATAGTTTTCCAATATTGAGAAGCGACATATTGAGACATCACTAAATAATGAAACAATCACTTTTGGGACCCAATGATTATTGGGGGATCCTAAAGCTGAAAGAACTCCAACATGTAATAAGACTACCCTGACATATTTAGATTATACATCACAAGCAGTTCAGAGGAATATGGAACCATCCAAACCATCTTGTACTCATGTTTCTAAATATGTTTCCACATGCAAAGAATCTTGGAAGAGAAATTAAAAATAGGTATGGAAGAGGAAAGATGAAGAGATACCATCACTATGTCTAGTGAGGATTGGAAGAAGAAACTGAAAGATAAATATCCACAAAGAGAAAAAAAATAAGTCACAATAATCTAACTCAAAAGATATCATGAACTCATGACTTGTTTTTCAATGTTGGTGTTGAAATATATATGGGAATTGTTCACCAAATTATAGGTACAATACTAAAAATGAAATTGCTCATAGGAAACCCATCTCAAGGGAGAGGAAGCTAGAGAGGATGAAGAAACATCCCCAAATATAGATGAATTTTGATAATACAAAAATATATAGATTTATTTATATCATTTATGATGTATGAAATGGAATTGTTCACAAGGTTAGTGAATTACCATCTAAACATTCATCTAAATATGTAAAAAATATAAGACCACAAAATCTGATCTAGAATGGTGAAGTATCCATGAGACGTTATTAGAGTACTGTTGTAAAAAAAATTCTTCAAAGAAAATTCCAAGAACTAAATATGATAATTCCTTGGATTCTAGATCCACTATGTTTAATTGTGGTGAATAAAAATGAACTAACAAGAAGGATAACACATAGAATAAACCATTTGTAAAATCCAAACATGCTGCCATAGTACCTAATGACACATTGTTAGTATGTCCAAAATAATTTTAAAGGATAAGGATCATTAAAAATGATAAATATAAGGCTAGTAAAAAATGAGATGAAATTATATCTCATGAAGATAATGGATATCTATTTATGAGGTTCAACATGGTTAGTCACACTTATATAAATTTCACTTCATTTATTCCAGCTCAAAATGAATTCCTCACAAAGATTAATATTTCATTAGTAGATACTAGTGATTTTTAACCTATTGATAAAATAAGGGTCACACACAATGAAGTGGATGAAGTAATGAGATCCACACAACTATATTCATGATTTATGATTAAACGTGAAAGTGTGAGGAGTGGAGAAAATGGAACTATTTGTTTTAGAAAAGCATCTCAACCTTGTTGTTCAAACTGATTATGTAGGGATGATCAACCTCATTCCCTTAAATATTTTTGTATTGTATTTGTGTTTATAATAATGTGAATTGAAGGTGATGAAAGCACTTAGGGGGATAACCTGATAAGTAGTGAGTTCTATTAAAATGATATTGAAAATATTACGAAGCTTCTAGAATTTTCATGTCAATGATGGTCAAATTCAATTATTCTGAAAATGTATTAAGGGTAATATCATTGAAAAAGGAGTATCAGGTTGTTTGATTTTATATCACTATCAATATCTTTATACTAGAATGGAAGTGTAATGACATTTAAATACAACTACAAGAGTTATAATATCATAAGGTATCATTATCAATGGGTAATGGAAAACATTGTTTTCTAAATCAAATCCTCGTGTTTTTTACACTGAGATCAACTCATGTAGACATAGTGTGAAATGATTGTGGACCATTGATTAAGAATGGATTGATATCATATCCCCATGAAAACTATATTTCATGTCAATAAGGGGGAGAGAAATTGAAAGAAGGTTTTAAAATAAAATGAAATGATGATTAAAATTTTGATATTGGAACATTCATTTGAAAAACATTGAAGTATTTTTAACAAATACAAAGATGGAGATTTTTGGGTCCACATTAGTGTATGGAGCTGTATTTATTGTCATCAGTTGTGAATAATATCCAAAATGAAGAAGGAGTTATAAAATAAACTCCAATGTTTATTTGAGGAATATTGATGTGTTTTTTGAAATTTATATACAAAAAAATATTAAGAATAAGAAGATTTGTGAATTATGGTTGATGATGAAGCAAGTTATTGTGTGTGTAAGGGATTGAAGTTATAATGTGGCCATGAACTTATATTGAATTGCACACTTTGATTTTTAACCAAATCATTTTATGCGGCTTACAACAAAAATTGTCCACCCCACTAAGACAGTCGACCAGAGTCAACCCTACACACAAGTGGGAAACAATGTCAACCACACCTATTGGAGGCTAGCCAGGCCAGCTGGTAAGTGTAAGGTCCATGTATAGTCCTGTAGGAGATCACGAGGCCAAGAAAGTGCATAGTTTCAGCTAAAGCATGAGAAGAGACTGGCCATAGAGCACGCTCGAAATTAAATAGTACATGGTGGTACCAGGGTGGGGAAGGGAATACTGAGCCATTGTGGGAGTGTCTTGATTGATATACCACATGCCAAATGCATATCCATTTTTATGTGGGATGACATTTTAAATGATTGGATTGATCTCAAACATCCATCTAATCTTGTTTAAAATTAGTGATTCTAATTTAATCCAGCATCCTCACATTTAATCTCCACTAGTCATCACTCACATGCCTCATTCTTTTGAACTAGGGTCGTCTGATGCTCTCACGGCGTTTGTATCTCCTAGTATCATCGCATTCTTCTTCATAGCACTTGATGACCACATTTTCATGACAATCCAAATTTATTATGATTTTCAGGTTTATTTGACATATAGTTAAGACCCTAGGTCATCTCTTAAGGAGTGTTGATTAGTTAATATAATTCTTTTTAATAAAAGGTAATAAAAATGAATGTGATTATGAAAATAATTTCATGAAAATAAATTAATTCAATGAGTTTAATTGTTTAGATAGTTGTATATTTTGAAAATATATAATAATTAGGTGATCATTTCTAAGTTACTAATCTACATGAATAGTACCTTATTTAATTGATTGTTATGTTTTTTGTGTAATCCTTTGAAATCGAGTTATCCAAGATCGTGGCTACCAACAACCCCTAAGACAGTGCTAATATAACTAAAACATGACATAAAAATCAAATAGTCTTGTTCCAACCCAAGATAATGAATTATGTTTTTTCAATTAACAATTAAATATCATATTTTTGGGACTGAAGATGAGTCTTATATTGTCCAATAAGAACAACACAAGCCGCACTCTTAATTTTTCAGAAGGATCATATATAAAATAAGAAGTGTTTCAATTAAATTCATCAAAACATGATAGGATAAATATAAATGAAAAAATAAAAACAAAACTATACCCCAAACTAGTGTAGAATTATGTTCTATAACTCCATTTTCAGGTGTGTATCTCCCTCGCAATAATCACCCACCACTTATCTCGATAATAGGAGGAGGAGGAACCTCGGGTGGAACTACTTCCTCATTGTTGATCTCCCTATGAAGATAGATGCCTCAAAAACATCTTGGATAACAAGAGGGATCCCTTGGAAAACCAAAATGGTATAAATTTTCTTTTGGTTCAAACCGCCAAATAAGAAGGTGGTTATTGGCTCACATATTATATAAAACCAAATAGACAATGGTTTTAAATGACAATACAGTATTATATATTTTTGAGAAAGTAAAAATTTGTAGCCCCACCTAATAAATATATCTATTTAATGTTTTTCACAATTTAGAAAACCACAGTTGTAGAAATAGATTGAATATTGGTCATTATTTTTGACACTGAACAGATTCAACACCCTATATAGATTGGTCCAGATAGACCCTTTAATGGATGAATGGGGCTTCAGTTACTGCATATGAAATGTAGAAAATATTACTTTGGACCATATGAATAAATATCTTCCCATTCTGATTTACAGTTTAGTAAAATTGTGCCGATGAGTCTAGTGGTGTGGTTCGATCCAACACAGTTTGACCCATTTTTCTTGGACATCGTCATGGGCCCTTCAAATAACCTTTGCCTACAATACAATTATAAAAACCAGTAAAATTTCCATTTTTAATAGTGAAACACAAAAATAATTAAATCAAACTTGATGGATTTTTATTTATTTATATGATTTCCAATACAAAACTAGTTTATCATAATGTAGTAATGGTGAAAATGAAACAACGAATTGTTGTATGATCACACCCCGACACGTATGAATTTTTACTTCTAGGAAGTTACAGATTTCCAAAAATAGTGCTTGTATTTTTTCCATCTTCATAACGTTTTGACATTCAATGAAAATTTAATTCCTATAGAAATTTGATCAAATATAAAATCACATCAAGGAGTTATTCTTAGTGATTGTGGATAGAGACATCTCAGGAATTGAATCAGAAAAAAAAATCAAAGAGATGGATGATACCAATTAATGAAAATAATTCAAAAGTTAATCAATAGACTAATTCTCTAAATGTGTGTGTGGAAAACATTTTGTTCTATTATTCCCAAATTTTATTGTCTAAAAATAAGTTATTTTTAATGTTTTCTACATACATGAACCATTCCACTGAACCTACCCTACATTAGTTGCAATCATATATCATTACTCTCTCACATAAGCATTACTAGTAGTCAAATCCTAAGAATCCGACCTAGATATCGTCACATGTTTTACATTTCATCACTCCCCTTGTTTTTTTCAATATATCTACGTGATACAAATCTCACACTCTTCTCTCAACCCATGTTTGATCTCCTCATAATAGTAATTGTAATATTTATAACATGATCAAAAGTCATTGAATTGTGCTTTTTGATCTGGCCAAGTCACAACCCATTTTATTTTGAGGGTATTCAATAGTCAGATAACATGTGGACACACATAGTTCAATCTAGTACAGTAATGAAATATATCAGGTGAGGAATGAATTTATGAAAAAATCATTTTTTAAGGTAGATAAAAATTAACCTAAATTATATTTACCATCAGTTATGTAAATTTTTTTACACATCATGTTTTGTACCAAGATGTGTGGACAGATTAAGTGAAATAGTTTTCCCTTAAACTATTCACAAAAAGGGTTCCAATATTCTAAATGGTTTCTAAATGATACAACCATTTATATCATTGACATATAACATGAATTCATGAGAAAGTCACACCATAATATTGAACTTCGGATTAAATTTTCATTTTATCACAAAAAATTAATGTTAATTCTCTATGAAAAAGGGAAATTCATCATTTATTTTCAATAGAATACATTATTAAAAGGGAATCATTTTCCATGATAAACTGGTTTTAAATAAGTATTTTTCCAGCACTAAGGTGAGGGGGGGGGGGGAAGATAAAAATACTATTCAGCAACATAAAAAGAGAAAAAAGATGAAATATGATGAAAATACCAAACTAACCCAGCTATTTTCCCATCCCACCATAATTAATGTGTGAAATGTCCTCACTATAAAGAAATATAATATGGTAAGGAAGGATAAAACATTGTCGGTTTCATTCATGGACTGCTTCATGAACATTGAGTTCCTCCATTAGGGACTCTGAAATGGTTTCATAGAATTGCTTCAACTAATGCACATTGACATTGAAGGTTTTATTAGATTCATCATTTTGAACATAAAAAACAAATGGAGATACATTAGAAATAGTGTATCGGATAAACCGGACGGAATGAATATAACTATGGAGAAACATCATCGTTGAATTGTAAAGGAGGACCTTCATCCCATTTAGACACATAATCAACTGCTAGGTGAATGTAAATGTTCCCAAAATATTTTTGAAATGGCCCCATAAATTCATTCCAAAAACATTAACAATTCCATGGAAGATAATGGTTTTATGTGGAATTTTATTTCATTTAGAGATATTCCCCATTGTTTCATAGCGAGGACAATATTAAACGAAATCCGTGTCATCCCAAATTAATGATGGCCAAAAGATAGATCATCATCATCGTTACCTTTTTATTCAAAAACAAATACAAAAAGAAGGAAGAATCCAAGAACTAGGGGGGAATATTGAAGGCCAAGCTCATCACCCCGAATAAAATTCACCCCCTCTAGATTGAAATGATAGACATGATAAAGAAAACTAACTGGGGTACCCGGAGTCATCGTAGAGGCCAAGTGATCTGCCACCTTGTTCCCCTCTCTCCATGTATGGGTGACTTGATTGTTGCTATCAATGAGTGCTTTTCATTGTTTGATTATGTAAACAATAGACTAGGGAATGGTACCTTTCCCATGCAAGGAGTCGCGAATAATCATAGAATCAGTTTCCACTTGGGAGATGTAATTCTCCCTCTGTCTACAAATGGAAATACCTGACTGAACCGCCCTACCCTCCGCCTAAAAAGAATTACCATATCCATAACATGCCATGAATGTCAAGACCACACTAACTGTGAAATAACGGACCAAACCGGCACAACGCATTTTTTCCATCGTGCAAGAACCATCTGTATTCAGTTTGATCCCACATTCTGGAAGGCTCCATCAAACCCATTGCCCATATTGATGGATACATGACTTTTGGGCCGTAGCTTGAGGTGCTTACATCTTTTGGATAGTGGGAGACTCCAACCATTTACCATCGATGCCACTAAAATCAACCAGGATGCACTTTTCCCTAGAAATAATGTATCTCCCCGTAGAAGTGATCCCCTCGAACATGGCTCGGTTTCTTGCTTTACATAGACACCAAAAACCTGCATTGATGATGATGGACCTTGCCATTCTCTCCCTCTCCGAACTGTCGGATCCCTAGAACATGCACTCCATGAAGGAGTCAAAACTCGATGCAGAGGTGGAGTACCCTGTAAACTCTCCGAAGAAGTGCCACACCTAACGGGCCCAGGCACATTTGAAGAAAATATGACTCATACTCTCTTCATGTTTGTTCACACAACACTAGCAGTAGGATACCAAAATAATTATGATCTTTTTTATGTTATCGTCTGTAGTCAGTGCAGTATTCTAGATTCTCCATGAAAGAAAATTAAATTTAGTAGGGATTCTCCTACACCATGACAGACTGTGCCGACCCTCTTTATGGCCTTGGAGTGAGCTAATCCTGCTGAAATCATTTGCTTTGTACTTTCCCGAGGTGGATGGGGTGAAAATGCACCAGTCCTGTTCCATGCACAATATAACAGAGTCAAACCCCATCTGCTGGTTTGCGTCCAGTATTCCTGTGAAAAAATGAGGGAACTGGATCACCTCCCTGAAAGTGATCAAAGGATATGGGAACCCTGGATAAGTGAGGGCTCTTCCCGACCAATTGTGAAAGAAAAACAGAATGTTCCCTTCCCCAATAATCCACTGTGAGTGGTCCAGGATGTTTGGAATAATACTGCAGATTGAGGACCAAAGTGGAGACCCACTCCTCGGTGGAGGTTCAGCTGACAAACTGTACCTGCGGGACATCAAATTCCCCCACAAAATTCGTACTTCAATGACTTCCCAAGCCAACATTGTGTGCATGTAATGAATGGTATTCGGGAGGCTTTTCACATTGATCCCTCCCTCCAAAATGGTGCAGGCCATCTTCCTCCAAGAGACCCAATGTATCTTCCCCTCCGAAGAAGAATCCCAAATAAAACAGGAAAAAAGTATGTCAAAAGCTATGATAACACCCTTCGTCACGTTGGTAGAGCATGCACCGATATATCTGAGAGGATGTTGTTCACAAGCGCAATACGAAAACTAATGGATAAAAAATGGTTCATCCAATTGAAAATGTGCCCCATAATCTTGCTCACCACGCAGTAAAAGTCACTAATACGCATTATTCCTGGAGAGATGGGGGTGCTGAGATAATATATGGGAAATGAACCGCGCCTCATACCTAAGGTATTACCCATATCTTCCACCCTACTCGAGGTACAAGCCTGTGGCACATAGTTGCCACTCTTTTCCCTTTTGATTTTTTGACCACTCCAGTGGCAATACTCCTTAAGGATCTTGAAATTCACATGCACAAAACTCTATCTAAAATTGATGAAGATAAAGCTATCGTCTGCAAACATCAAGTGGTATATGGGTTGGAGGCTCAATCTCCTTCGATAATGAAGAATCAAGGACTATACGAGCAGTCTGTTGGGAACCATAGTGGTCCCCCAATCAAGAGTGAGGCAAAAACAAAGGACAGAATAAAAATTTTTATATTGGACACAATTCATGAGGACTTTATAACTACATGGGTTCCAAAGGTTGGGGTCATCCCAAATGTAACAAAGGGACTCATGTTTTAGATAGTCGGCTTATTTTTTTGTAATTAGTTGGAATACATGATGCTACCAAATGATTTACAATTTCAAAAGACCAAGGAATATAATATTTAACTTGGTAGTATTGCTTAAGTTGAAATATTTCAATTATGGGAATAAAGGGGGATGATTCATTGTTTGAGGATGGGTGCATCCTACTGATATAGTCAGCCACCACATTCTCTGCTACACTGTAATCCCTAATTTATAAATTGAATTCTTGAAGGAGGAGCATCCAATGAAGGAGACGTTTTTTTGATTCTATTTTCATAAGGTTATATTGGAGGGTTTCATGCTCTGATAACATAATGAATATGTTCCCTAAATGGTATGCCCTGAATTAGTACAAGGAAAATACAAGGGAAAGAAATTAATTTTCGGTTTTTGTGATGTTTTCATGGGAACGGTCTGGTGTACGTGAGGCATAGGCAATAACATTTGGAGCTCAATTGATTATTTGTGATAAGACCACCCCTACTACATATTTTGAGGAATCACACATGATCTCAAAAGGTATATCCCATCAAGGTTCATGGATTACTAAGGTTGATGTCAGACTCCATTTTAACTTATTAAATTCTTCCTCGCATTCATTATAAAAAACTAATTCCTTTTTTTGGAGAAATCATGATAGGGTGCGTGAAATATTATTAAATTCATTAATTAAATGATATTAATATCCAACATGACCTAGAAAAAACTGCACATCCCCTAAATTTTTTGGGAATGGTAGGGAATAAATTAAATCCACATTTGATTTATCAACTTGGATACCATCCCCAGAAATGAAATGTCCCAAAACTATACCCTGTTGCACCATGAAATGGAATTTATCATAATTTCATATGAGATTACTTTCAATACATTGATATAGAACTAAACCAAGAATACTCAAACATTCATCAAATGTAGATTCATAAACAGTGAAATCATCCCGGAATACTTCCATGCAATTCTCTTAGTAATCTGAAAAGTACTGACCATGCATCGTAAGAATATACACAAGAAATTTCTGATTTTATTCATTTATTCATAACATAATGTATACTAACTTTTGTAAGTTTCTTGTAAATGTGCCTAATTGAAGTGAGATTCTCATGTTTTAATACTAAATATAATTTATTAGAATTATTTGATGTAGTATAATTGAGTTAGTTTACTATTATAATTATAAATATCGTACTTACTATCCAAATTGCATTATTCTTTTTTTTAGGATTCCTTATTAAATTTAAAAAATATCATTATAAGTAATAAGAGGCCCATTCTTCCATTAGAATGGTCATATAGTCTACATAAGAAGTCCCAAAAAATCTATCAAGAAAGTGAACCGGCCTTGAAGATAGTATTTTGGGCTCAATCGAGAAACCCAAATTTGATAAATCTCCTAAATATATTCTTTATTATTGGAAGGAATCACATATAACTATTTCCTAGCCCAACTCAACAAAAAAGGGCCCAAATAGTTATATGATGCCCAACCCACCATTCATTCCAGAAATTAAAACAATTACACAATTATAAACTTTTCTCTTGATCTAGACATCTATTTGGGCTAATATTTCATAGTGTGAAACATGATATTTAGGTGGCCCACATTTTAGAATAATTTTTTTCAGATATGAGGGAATCTTTCTATTCGAAAAATCATTCACATTTTTTCCATTGTTAAATGATGGATAGAAATATATAGTTTAACATTGTTTATTTAAACCTCAATAACATCGGATCCATAAGTAAAACATCCACCTCATTTTTAGAGAAGACTATAAAAATTAATGTATACATTTTTGAAGAATAATATTTATCCAGATTCTGCTATCTAATGTATAAAATTGGTGATGTAGTTGGAGGGGCAGATTTGGAATTAAAATAGCCCACCTTCTTTGGATATAAATACATCCCCATTTTCTCCTAGCAAAATGTTGTAATTTCATCATATATGGATGATCATAGGTAGGACTATATCCTTTAAAAGGGCCTATGTGGACTTTCCTTGATCTGGTTTCAACAAGAGATACCAATCCACCACTTTTAATTTCTCTCCCCATTGTGTTTTTTCAATTTTATTTTCTTAAGATTATTTCAAATTTGTCTCCATTTTAATGCATGTTTATTATTTGTTTTATCTATTAACAACCCACCCTATATTCATAAATATTAATTCTATATAAATTATTTAAATCATGTTGGAAACCCTTCCCTTCAATGCCTTTCTTATTCAATCAAAATTGTTATTTTAGATCCCTTCATAGTTTGTTTGTGTGTTCGACGCACTACTCTAATCTTGTCTTATTCTTTTAATTCTATTTATAATTAAACACTATAAAAAAAATATAAATAATTATGTAAATATCAATTTCTAGTTAAATATACTATTATGGTGATATATTATTTGAGGATATTATGTGATTGAGGGATCTTTCTCGTTGAGTTTTATTTAAATTAACATTATGTATGATGAACATAAAACATCATGGATTATTGACATATTTTTTTTAACATGTGGATTAAATATATTATGGGAACTATCAATAAACTACCATAAACAATAAATAATTTAGATTACAACCCAAGTTAATTAATGGCTTGGATTAAAGCCATAACACTTGGGAATTGTTATCACAGTAATCTTGTGAAGTGAGTGTTAATTTATTGCAATATTAAGAAAACCTCAATGATATAATAATCATAAATATCAAATGATGAACTCAATCAAATTTTTATTAAATTTTCATAAAAATATTAAAAAATTGATCATTTCAACTATTCTCTACAAACAAACTCCCCACTCAAAATAAAAATTAATAAAAAATAATCGACTATAATTTTTTTTTACCATCACCGAGGATTTGATCCGAGTGACACAATAAACATTAGAAGAACACCAAAACCTTAAATGGTTTATAGGATAAAATTATTCATGCTTCAATATCACATGTAAAATGGAAACATACTCTAAGAAAATTTACCAAATGAGTTTCTGAATGTTTTCTTTTCCTGATCCTCGGGGGAAAAATAGATCTGAAAGTATCCAGAATACTCAACGAGAAATCTATAATGGTACTTACCTACTGGACTCTATAGCATTTGATCATCGGATGAAAATGGGAAAAACCCATTCATAGTGTGTTTGTTTAATTAGTGATAGTCTATACAAACACAACGAATATTTCACACACAATTTGTAACCCACTTGTTGATTTAATTTTTAATTATTGTTTGTCCAGTTTTTCCACAACTACATGGACTTGATTAACCCATTAGATATCTGCGATGTGATAAATTATTCTAGCAACCAATAAAATTTTACCTACTTTTTTACAACATCTAGGAAGGTTGGGTTCAGACAACGTGGTGACTTCCTCAATGGTTGAGCCTCATCATTTAATAAATTAGGATGTGTTAAAATTGATGGGATATTTCTAGGAATGTCAACAAGGGTCTATACCAACTATTTTTTATACTCCCTCACAATTTTCAACTATTCGTATTTCATGCTCATGAGGGAGTGAACTAGCAATGATGACATGAAACATGATTCCATTATCAAGATATTTATATTTTAAATATTGAGCCAGTTGTTTTAGTTCCAGTTCAAGGAGATTTTAGAATAATGGTAGTGTGTTTGAAATTGATAGTTCACTAATCTCATCTAACTTCTCAATGGAATCATCCTCAGATGAGGGATGAGATTTTACAAGCATTTTAGTATCATCGATGGTCCTGTGATCCTATGTCTTCAATAAATCATCCACTGATTAACGTGAATGACATTTTTCTAAAGTCGTACATCATTATATGAATGACTAATACCATATAACTTCAATCAATGATGAAAACATAGAAATGGGATCAATGTAATGAAATGAAGTGTTTTTAGGTGAAGGGATTAAATCTATAGAGATAACATAAATAGAGGAATGTTTTTCTGAGTGGTGCTTGATGGAATAAAGGATGTTGCGATGGACATGTCACCACCAAAATCCATATATAATGCACCATTGTGGAATTTTATTATGGTTCTGGTGGTTTTCAAGAAGGGTCTCCCCAATATAATCGGGCCATTTCCATTCATCCTATCATTATTCATTTTTAGTCATAAAAATCGGCAAGAAATGATGTATTTTTCACACTCATAAGATAATCCTCTAACAAACTAGAGGGGTATGCAGTACTCTAGTTTTCAAGTTGAAAATGGATTCATGTGTGCTTCAATTCCCCAACCTATAAGGAATAATAAATGGAGGGAATAATTAAATTTATAGAGGAACCACAATAAATCATAGAATTGGAAAAGGAATACTCCCCTATAGAACACAGAATTGAGAATGTTCCTGGATCATTTCATTTGGTGGGAAGTGATAGCTCGATCAATTATTAGAATTTCCTCCCCAATATTACCATCTCATAACCTCAAATTATCTTTCGGTGTGTATACATTTCTTTCATGAACATCACATATCTTCTAATTAGATTTGGGACATCAACCAAGGGGATGTTAACCTATATTATTTAAAAGATTACAATATTTCTCTATCATGGTCAGTTTCCATTGGTTTCATTGGTTAGGTGGACCTTTAGGGACATGGAATTGGATTGGTTGAGATACGTGACACATGAACTGACACACTCTTTCCATTGGGTGGGTTTTCTTTAAGAAATGGATTTCCTTCTCTTGGACCACTTTTATGAGTGGTTGGGATTGTGGTTTCCTTAGTAGTAGATTACAATATTAGAGCAGTCATTTGAAATTTATGGTGATTTCCACTCCTAAGGGTGATGAATATAACATTTCTTTTATCTCTAGGGTTAACCACTCATTGATAGGGTAGTTTACCCAACCCATGACATTGAATTTCCCCTACAGAGTATACGAGTTGGAGAAATTGGGTTTTAGTCCTTGAATGGTTTATTCAGTGGTTTATTGGAATTTGATATTTTTGGAATCAATTTGTTTCAACATATCTGTTAGGTTTTTCTTGGGTTTTGGATGGAGTGATTGGAAAGGAACTTGTTAGGGTTGGGTATTTTTGGGTAGTAGTGGTTGACTACTCTACCCTGGATGGTTCCATGGTTGTTGAGGTTGGTTTTATTACCCCCTTTAATATAGGCAAGGTTATCATTCTACTAAGGATTGTATGGATTGTATTGTTCTTTCCTAAAAGGTTTGTTATAGGGGAGGCTTTGAAATATTACCTAAGAACTCTCAGAAGTTTCACTTAGGTTGGAGAATTTGTCAGAGTAGTGGGTGTCAGAAAAACATATACCAAAATGTAGGGGAGTAGGAGGATGTTATTTCCCATGGGAAGGACAAAGTTATCAAAGCGTGGTACTTACCTCTTTGAATGTCATGTCCACCTTCTTCTTGAATTTAGTACTTTCCAAATAGTGGAAACCTTGAATGGGTATACTAGACCATGGAATGAATTGTTGAGTGTTTTTCACAATGTTCTCAATCAATGTCCTTGCATAAATTGTGGTTTTAACAACTACCACATTACCGTTAGCACCATCAATCATATTTCTATCAATACGAACTAAAACATCATTAAAATATTGAATTAAAAGATGAAAAATTATTTGGTTGTGGGGACAACATGAACATAACCTCTTAAATATATCCCAATATTCAAGATTTTATTCCAATTGTGATTGTCTTATCCCACATATTTCCTTCCTTATTTTTGACGTTCTAGTGTTTGGGATGTTTTTTTTCATGAAAAATGTGTTTCAAATCCTCCCCATCTCTAATTAGTGAATTAAAGGAATAATACCAATCATTCGTGGTGCCTTCTATTGAAAATATGAAGGTAATAATATTAACTTTTTCTTCGTCGACATTAGTAGGTTTTATGGTTGAACACACAGTATTATATTATTTTATGTTATAATGAATATATTCTCTAGAAAGTCCATTAAATCATTGTAATTGGTGAATTAGAAGTGATTTTACCAAAATAATTTGTGTCTTTCCCTGTATATGAATATTGGTGGGTTGGATATCAACATCATGTGCGGTTAGTTCATTTAATGTTCAGTTATTTTCAGCCATGTTACACAAGTTATCCTCAATCATAGAACAATATTTTCCCTTAACATTAAAAAATAACGTGATTTAAATAAATCTATATTTATTCTTTAATTCACAACACTATCTTACCCCTAACCCCAACCATATACTCTATATGTCCCCTATACAATACCCCCTAATCATATTTTTTTCCCATAAACTAGACCCTATAATAATCATACACAAGACGTCCGTCCTATGATATACACTATATTACCCCGAAGTCCTAAACCCCTCCAACCTAGACCCTACCACCCCTAAACACATAACCTAGACTCTATTAGAAACTCGAAAACACAAACCTTCCCCAACCAACTTGGACCCTGTTACCCCAAAACCCTTACTCTAGAAACAATCCCCAAACACTATCCTAGATCCTATATTATAACTATAACCTTACCCCAATCAGACCACAAAACCCTAACAACTACCCCCACTCCTTTGATAACCATATCCCCTTATGGCCTATATTTGTGTTTATGACATTAAAAAAATGTATTACTCTACGTCCCCCTTCCCCTGACAAAAAAAACATTAACCCTATACCCTCTACATATTCTTCATACCTAGACCCTACATACATGTAAAATTTATCCTATATAAACCATCCCGAAAATTATTTGCAAGAAATAGACTACTTCACACCTCTAAACTATAACCCAACACGTAACATAAACTAATTCATATATCCTAAAAATAAATATCCCGCATACTCCCAGAATATAATGTAATCAAAACATAACATAAACATATATGTGAAACCTAGGACCCATCTTCCACTTTCAACCCTCCCCCCCCACTTCAAAAAGTTTTCCCCCTAACATAGACCATATCTTACCAAAAAAACTAAACCCCCCAAAAAACATAAGACCGATTGAAAATAAAATCCTCACCTAGACTACATCCTTGACCAATAACATATGCACTATCATAGCTTTAAACAATAACAACCCATACTACTCCCTATAACCCTTAATACCCAAATTCTAATATACCTTTACCCATATCCTAGAAACAACAATACAATTTATGATTCTTTTCCCCCAGGGTGTGCATAGTGGGTGGTGAAATGTTTATTGTTTCCATGCATTCTTTGTATCCATAGGGGAGAAGCATCTGGCGCCTCTTGAGGGACAATTACTTCTTGATCGTAACGGGATAATGGGATGTCAGTCCTCTATACCATGGATTCCTCTTCAGAATTTGATTCCTAGTCTAGGTCTCTCTTAAAGCATAAGAAGATGTTTGTGAAACTCATACCAGTGTTATGCCTTTGTGGATAGTGGTTTATTAAAAAAATAATGTCTTGAAACTCCAAATGGGTCTATTCAGGGAAGAAAACATTGGTCATGGGAGTAGTCACATTGGGCTTCACTGGCATGTCTAGACATTGATACACTAATACACCTCAATTTTACCTTATAATTGGGATTCTAGAGGGAATAGAAGCCTGGGCCATCCCACATGTATTTTCGGGGAATTTTATGATTGATTTATGTCTCTGATGTTTTCCTCATCTTCCCATGTTTAACACAAGGAATTCCACGAGTTTTGAGTTTAGAGAAGATGGGTCAGACTAATCGGGACACTAATTGGAGTGGACCAAAATGGTTTGTCCCTAAGAAGGAGAACCTAGAATTTTTTATCATGTGTATGGGTGTGACAGATTAATAAGGATTGACCTAGGATAGTGTATTCAGAAAATGCGAAGGTTTTAGACTGTGAAGGTAGACATTCAAACCACAAAGGGCATATCAGATCATGGTGGGTCCCGAGAAAGGGGACACCAAGGAATTCCATTGGCTGGGATTGAACCACATGGACGTATTCTATATACCCTATTTAGATGAAAGGTTTATAATACATTGTAGTTCTATAGGGTGAGTCATAGGATTGTGGTGTAGAAAATTGACAAAAACTCCATGACAAGCTGGGGATTATGCATGGTTTGATGATCGTGTGGTGGAAGGAGAAATATGATGAATGGGGCTTATACATGTTTAGATTCCCATATGGATCACAAAACTTCTCCATGATTTGGTGGACTAGGTAAAAATTATGATGGATATGGGTTCTGTTTCAGAGGGTTGAGGGAATGGGTAATGGAAAAAAGAGCCAGTGTGAAATTGGTGGTATTGGGCAGGAACCTTTCCATGATTTCCTACATATCCTAGTGGTAGTGAGTCAATGTCCTCATATTTCAAGAATGGGGCTACAAGCCACCTAATTAGGAAACTTGTGAGAATGGGTGCATGGATTGGGGACCCTAAGGGAATGAAAATGAAAAGTTAACACATGGTCCTCTCGGGACGCAATCGCCCGAGGGAAAAGACAAGATGAGGAGTCGGTCATGGGCTTTCACATCATGGAGTATTCCAATGTACCATTCTCTAGAAGGGAAAATATCAATGTCCACATAGTTTAGAATGGGGAATAGAATTAGGGTGTACCTAATAGACAACAACCCAAATACATGCTTGGGGCTTATGCATTGATAGCATCCCATCATAAGAGGGACACTCTTGGATGGAGGAGTAGGGATTTATAGTGGGAATTATGAATTGAGATGGACCGAGAACTAGTATGAAACCATTGCGGGGGATACTAAGGATGTGGGTCCTGAAAAATTGTACAATAACGTTTTCCAATGTTTGTATTTGAACCTTAGGGAGGCTTCTTACATACCATTTCTTGGAGTTAGGGATCAAAACAAACATAGTTTTAATTAATACATTTTACCGTCCTATGGGAGGAAAGGGGAATATAGTTTAACATCATGCAGGATGTGGTTAATCTAGTGTTAAGTGGTCTAGTCTGATGGGTGATGGACATAAACCACAGATATGATCTAAACATACCTTTATCAAAAAGGCAAAAGATCAGTGCCCAAATATTTCAGCAAAGAGGGGGATGTGGTCTTACATGCTATGTCGGCCTAAAGACGACGTCATGGTCGATGATTACTATATGACCATGCAATTCATGCTCGGTGTGAGAATTAAGCGGTAGTAATAGAATTATTTATCATGTCACAAGAGTTGTGTCTGTGAGGAGTAGAGTGGGGCTTATGCATGACTACCGGCTCTATGGGGAAATAGGTGCTTATGCGTGGTTGGTGAACCAGGGAATGTAAGACTGGGAAATTCCCCTTGATGGAAGCTTGAGTAGGTGCCAAGATGTACAAGGATGATATGGCCACTGTACAAGGATCACCCTATCAAGGAGTGTTTGGGATTATTCTAGGGATACCTGAGTTGAACACAGAGACAAATCAGAGTGGGAGAGGAGGTTTGAGAGGTTGTTGGTTTCCATCCCCTTCACGGTCCTTCGGGGATTTTTATTCATGCAATGATCTTAGTTTAATGTTGTGTGTTGAGGATGTGGGGTTTCTTGGAAGTTTATCATCCTATAGCTTGGACGATGAGGACTCACACCCCATCCATATAACATACATTACATTTGCCAACCATCACTTATCGAATGGAATTCACATGAAATTCTGATGTTGGGGGTTGTGGAGTGAACCATTTAGGGTTCCAAATTAGTGTGGATATGTGAAGATGAAATAGTTGTTAGGATTCCTATGCGAAGAAGAACAAGAAATGGAACTGAAACATAAATAACCACATGGGGGATCATGATATTACTTTTTATTAACCTATAATGACACAGAGGTGGGGTGTTTTCACAGAAGGATACCTTCAAAAGAGGGGATTCATGAATATTTGGTTATTCATGAAGAGGATAGCTTTCAAAAATCTCTCTTTCTTCTCGAATAGGAGGGTCTTTGTGGACGAATGGGTCTTTGAGAATGATTGAAGTATCATGAAAGGTGGTTTTCAATGGGCCATTGATTTTTTGTATAACCAATCTCTTTTTTTTGCAGAGTGCTGCATGAAGGGTTAATTCTTCGCAATTCCCCAAGAACCTTAAAGGGGATCCATCCTTTGTGATGTGAATAATGATTTCAAAAAGGGAATCCCCACCATAGGTAGGGGCCATGAAAAAAAAGGAGGTAAAAATCATAATTGCCATGTACCTTTGGGGATCCATTTTTCAAATGTGTGATGTTCATTAAGAAACAGTAGCCTAGATGGTGAATGGGAGGAGTGAAAATGGTTTGAAGGGGGTGAGCCTTCTATTTATAGCTAATGTTGGTTGATGAGGGTCGCAAAGGTCATAGTGGAGAATATTTGGGTACTGAGGGCCTGTCGCAAATGTTTGTGGTGGCAGAGGTGGGATATATCTGTAAAGGCCTTTGCGAACCCTGACCTTTGAGATAGTTTTGATGGATTTTAAGTACATTATGAGACTATATTTAATTTTAACTATCCAAAACATTGTTCGTACCTAAAGTTTCATGAATTTCATCGAAAAAAATGTAACCCTTCAGAATGGGAGCCGATGGAAAAAAATTATGATTCTAAGTGTAAGTTGTTGTAAAACATGAAGGGTCAATCAATAGAAAATCACAAATCTTGATTTCGTAGATGGATCGTTGAGTGCGCTTGAAAAGAGGAATTGTGATGTACTACAGGTGATTTTCACTTCAATGCTTAGGAGTAGGTCTCTGAGAAGCCAAGGACAACTTCTCCTATAAATAGTTGAACGTGGGCCATTTTTTCATACATGGATCATCCAAAAAGACTATTCTGTTTCTCCCTCTTCAAAAAGAAATCCTCCACATGATCATGACTTTGAAAACTAGGTTCTTTGGTATGGTGCTCTGTAAACTCTTTAGTTATCCTGTGCATCATTATCTATTTCATCATTTGCGATGAAGGCAAGGATGAAGGATGCTTCACATAACTCTGTATCTTAGATAATTGTCTTCGAAAAATTCCTTTTGACCAACTTCATGAATCTATAAGAAGTTTTTTCTAATTCTTCAGCTGATGGATTCTTAAGAGGTTTCCCAAGAAGTTCATGCTGACACAACTCAGTGGGAGACCATTGAAGGTGTTACTAAAGGTCTGCAAAAATATATATGCTATGAAGGCGCTTTCTATTCTGTGGATTTGGCATGTGGGATGGCGTCTTTATCCAAAAGTCATGTACAGATGAAACCACTTACTAGTTTAGGAGTATGCTAGAAAATTATCAGTGGTACAAGGCTATGGATGGCCATGCATGAAAGGATCACACTCCTATCATGGTGAACTACCTCTACACAACATCAATATAATATACGACAAGGTGTTGGATAAGGAGACATCTCCTCCCTTGTATAATACCATTATCAAGGCGTGGCTTGGGAATCCAAATAGGGGATGGATCAAAAGCAAGGATCTGTGATAACGAGGAAACATCACTGATGTGTGTGCTTGGGATTGCTAGGCATTCACGCCATATGAGGAGTTAATGACTATGATGAGGCATGTAGGCCTATATGAAGTAGCATGGACTTCCCAAAATAGGGGTTCCTATCTAAATGAGTCTATACTGGAACTACTAAACTATTGGTTTTTGAATACCAAAACATCCCTCCTTCTACTTTGGGTGGTTAGTATTATCATATGGGACCTTCATCAAATTATTGGCATCTCATTCATGGGAGGGATGTATGATGTGTTCCATCCTTCCATGAATGTATGGGAGGATATGCAACAAGTTCCTCCTTTGGTGAACGTATTACTGAATTTAGTACTGATCCAGAATGAATATAAAAAACACTCAAGACATCCACTTTTAGTAGTTGTTTAGATATATTTTTAACTTCACAACGGAGGAAGAGACAACATCAATAAGGCCCCCACATGCCTGAGAACAGCTAAGGGGAAATGAGGGTTCATGCAAGAGGATCCTTGGGGATAGCCAGTGGAGGCTATGGTGTTACATTTTAATGTGTGAGCAGTGACCAATAGTCAGGATAACCGAATTAATCTCAGTATTGATCTACGAGTGGATTATATGAGGGAGAGATGCTCACATGGGAGTATGTTTGAGCATGTTCCTTATGGATGGAAAACATCTCTGGTTAGGAACGTTTCAACCTTGGCATACCTGTACTAGCGAAGCTGTATAACTTACTTTGGCACATTAGTGAGGAAAATAGGTCCTTGCAGGTATGTGGGACATTCTATATCCTATATACCTGGATTGAAGAACATATGGAGGGCCTGGAATATCTAAACTTCATTGATCCACGATGGATACACTCATGAAATAAAAATCTTAATATCACAAGGAGAACCCCACTAAAATTGATGGAGCAGTAGTGTTGGGTAAAATGGGGTTGGAAAATATTTCAACTTCCTCCCGTTTCCACTTTCAGTTATAGCATATACAAATAATGGCGCATGCACCATCGAGAGGTTATCATGCATTCTGTAATTTTGAAGCGGTGTGCTGGTGGCACGGGTTTACTGTGAATCCATATGCAATGTAACACCCCAAGCTTCTACGGTACACTTCTCTTTGAATAATATAGTAGCGTTTGTTTTACGCAACTATGAGTTCTAACACACCACAACCAATCATACTAGCCATTAAGAATAGAAATACCCACTTTTTAAAATTTTATACATTTTATATTTCCAAATGAACTACATTTTTGGATTCATAATATCAAAATAATATTAGGGTGAAATTTTGGTACTTTTCGGATAACTTTCATATTTTTTATGAATAGTGAAAAACACTGGGTTTTAGTTTAAAATTGAATTTTTATATAAATAATTATTTATTTTATTTAAATTAATTTATGTCAAAATAGATACATAATACCTATATAAGTTCAATGTAATTCATTGGAGGCGGTTTATAATAATTTTAAATATATAAAAATTGTATTGAACTTTTCACCGTCTTTAACCCACCTCCTAGGAGAATTTGAAAATTCCCATAAAACATAATTTTACCGCTTATGTGAGTTGAATTTATAAAATCCAAGAGACAAGATTAATATCAAGTAATAAAATGTGGTTCAATAAGATGAAAATATTTTTTGGTGAATTGTAAACTTTTTTACTTTTATTTACCACGGTTAAAAGTAAATAGGGTAATTAAGGGTAAAAATGATATTAATATTACACTCACACATGTCCTAATTCTAGTGGACAAGTTTATCTCGTCCGAAACAACCTATGGAATAAAATATTATCATTTAGGTCCACTTGGATTAGATTAGGACATTTATTATTATTTAATTCAAAGAAGAGTTAAAAGAGTTAAAATCAAAGTTTAATAACAAAAACATTTTAATATAGGGTTTTACATAAGATAAATTCGATTATAAATATTCATTATAAAGATAAAAATATTTCATACATCATGGTATTTTATTTATAAGTTTTAGACAATATATAAAAAATTTATTTATGACACAATGATGATTCAATAATTATCTTATTCCTGAAAGAATAAAATAAATGGTATTATAAATATTAAAATAAATTTAATTTAAACATTTTTATGACATCCACGAATTTTATAGATTAATATGACATGTTAGGAATGATTCAATGTATTTTTTGTGAAGTAAT
This sequence comes from Viscum album, assembly GCA_963277665.1. Classification (NCBI taxonomy): domain Eukaryota; kingdom Viridiplantae; phylum Streptophyta; class Magnoliopsida; order Santalales; family Viscaceae; genus Viscum; species Viscum album. The sequence goes on from OY728160.1 coordinate 1,552,210,894, forward strand.
AATGTTTTTATTATTTTAACAAAAAACAAATACCAAATAGTGTCAAAATTGACATAAAATAGTTTTTAAAACAAATATTATATTATTAATTGATATAATGGTCCTAAAAATCTAAGGATTGTCCAAAAGACTTATATAATAATATATATGGCATTAAAGAACCAATTGGGGTTCTATTGGCAGTATATAGGAAGTTTATTAATCATATAGTGTAAGAATATAAGAAGACACGATAAAATATAAATTATTTAACCTATAGTTAAATCTAAATGATAAGGTTAAAATGATAACCTAAACTTTTCTAAAAACTATTGGTTGAGTTTTTTTCGACCTATCCCCACCATATAATTTAAATAATCATCTTTGGATCCGTTATAAATAGAATATGAATTTATTATAAAATAATATTTAAAGTATTTCCTAAGGTGCCCCTCACCCCTCTTATAAAAGGGCACTCCACCTTCTCTCTCATTCACACCCTCTAAGCCATTTTCTCATACAAAACCTGCCCAAATACACTCTAAAATATCCTCCCAATATTTTAGAGGCCTTATTTTGATCAGAAAGACAACCTAAGGAGCCCTTTTGATCAAATCAAAAGGAAGAACCCAAAGAAGAGGTAATGATTTCACCACCCTCTTTCAAGTTCTATTCTTCTTCCACTTCCTTCTTCGTAGTTGTTTCCATTCTAAAATAATAAATACAGTATATTATATATAATATGATTTTATTATAATTATTTTATAACCAAATTCAATATTCTATCCACCCTTTGAATGACATTTCATCATACGTGTGTATGTACGGCTTACCGTCTCCACATCGTGGTGTAATTGATATTCAATTCATTATTATTTAGATGGGTATAATAATGATGTGTATTTGATAAATATAACATGATAAGGAATATTTATATATTATATACCATCCAATTATATATTATATTAATATCAAAAGAAGGATATTTTCGCTCGTGCGTACGTACAGATTACCGTCTCCACGACGCGATGAGATTCATTTCTAAGTTCACCATTCATCGATGATTATAAAAATATATATTACTAATAAGTATGTAATATATGAAATAATAAAGCTACTTTAGATATATATATTTATATATATATGTATTTATGTACTTAAAACTATCTTATTCACTTACTTCCGTTCAATACTATGTAAAAACGGAAACAGCGTTTATGCGTACGTGTGGACTACCGTCTCCATAAGCGGTGTTTTCCATTTCATATATACGTCTATTGTAAATTTTTTATATTCTAAATATATATGATAAATAAATCATGTTTTATATTCTGGAAGTATTCAAATCATTATCTATGTAACAAGTTAAAACACATACGATAAAGAGAGCGATTATTACCCGAAATATTAATATAACATGGAAATTATTATTAAATGGGTAGTATACAGTCATAAATGAATAATGAATGGTATCATATATATTAATATGGATCTAGAATAATTTAATAAGATACTATAGTCTTCATATAGGAGGCTAAATGTACCCTCAACTAATGGAAAGTGCAAGGTAAGGGGTTTTCATCCCACTCCTTATTCTCGTGGGATTCATACCATATTTCCACTATTACCTTTTGTGTGGTGTATGTACTTCCCATAATTGTATTATTTGTTTAATACACTTTAATTTATGTGTATTTACATATTCATTGTATGATACCTATTTCATGGGATGCATGTTTCATATGTTACCAAATTGTTAAGGGTTTATTTCACAATCTCTTCATTATCTGAGGTTGTTTATACATAATTATCTATTGAGACCTCTTTATCATCCACATCCATGTTTATTAAAAATGTATTTCAAAACATTCTTAATATTTTATAAAATATGGGTTAAAGTCATTTATACCATTGTTTTACTTTTTACAAGAGGTTTATAAAAGAATATTTCCGTCGTTTTCCAAATAAGGTCATTTTTAACCTTTTCGACAAAATAAAGGTAAGAATGTTTTTTTTAACTTATACGGCGGGTGTAGCTATTTTCCTCCATTATGAAGTCGTCGAGTCTTCCCTTAAAATATTAAATGAATGTTGTCAAAATACATATTTTCTCTATAATTATCTAACATTTAAATGATATGAAAAAAAGATATTTCTCTCAAATATTTTTGATTTCAACTATGTCAACATCTTTTGATAAATTTTACACTTATTTGAAGTTGATTTATTATGATACAAATCATCCATATTTTATTTAAGGTTTTGTGATATGTTTGACTATGGATGAGTTATTTTTATGCCATAAATGGTTTATGATTAATGTTTTTTCATTTCGTATGCTAGTTTTAATATGAATGTTTATGTTATATTTCAACATCTTATTAAGATGAATGTGTTGGACTAGTATGTTCCAGGTTGGGGTCCAGAAAAAGTAATCCCTCCAGGTTGGGGTCTGGTTATAGTAGACCCTCCCGGTTGGTGTACATTTATTAGAGGCACTCTGAGTTGGTATCCGGTTATTAGAGGCACTTCGGGTTAGGGTCTGGTTATTACTGGAACTCCGGGTTGGTGTCCAGTTACTATAGGCACTCCGGGTTGGTGTCTGATTATTAGAGGCACTCCACGATGGAGTCCGGTTACAGAGGCTCTCTAGGATGGAGTCTAGATATAGAGGCTCTCCGGGTTGGGTTTTAGTTACAATTGTCCCTTAGGTCTTGACACAAGGCCTTGAAACAGAAATTAAAGTTCGTAATTATGAATTCCATCATTATAAAAGTGGTTAGTGATATTGCATGTGATTATTCTACTAGTAGAATATCCATGTGAATAAGAAAATGGAATAAATTCATTTTATTTTTGACATATTATGATGAATTTCAAGTTTAAAAGCATTTTGTTTTAGTTATACATTTCCTTAAATGTTTATTCTTATTTATGATAGTCTTCACTATATTGTTATCCTTACTGAGAATCTGAGCTCACCCCTTTCTGTGTTTTATTTTTTCCAGGATTCCAAGAAGTGTATTGTGATTGATATGAATGGTTATGTCAAGGGAATAATGGAATTCATAAAGGATTATTTATGTTGTTTTGTATGTAATAAAGTGTAATGTAACATTCATGTATGTAATCCATTTTCCATGACTGCTTAACCGATCGGTCCTTTGGGACTTGATTCCATGTAATCATGACAATGTGTTAAAATAATTCACCGACTCTGGGCAACTAGGGTCGGATCATTACATTCAATCCTAACACTCCACATCGATTCATTATAAAATTTAGATGCATGAAGAGACTGATCCCTAATGTTTATCTTGGTGTGCGCCATGTGAATCAGTCTTGCATGATGAGATAGGTATGGATGTGGTTTACAATAGAGGATGGGAAGATGAAGAATGAGTTTCAATCTACCACCACTGCATTTGGATTGGTTCTGTAATATGTATTATGTTGGGAAGATGGATACCTGAGTGAGACGGTGATGTAACCAATCATATCTGCTAGAAAAGCAGCGGTCCCCACCCCTCAATGTTAGAATGTGACGACGTGGGTAAAATCTGGATGGTGGTTCCAATGTGAATCATGGTGATGAGGTTGTAGTAGTATGTTTAGTGAGCCCCAAACCTAGTCCAATGGAAGGTGAAGAATGGGAAGTGCTAAGGATGAGCATAGTGTCTATGACAGGAGTAACCTAAGAGAGAAGGGAATCATCAAGGGGGTTTTGTTGGCTATCGCCTCTAGCATCGAGGAAGAAGGTTCACCTAGAAGTGATTACCTCTAATAATATTTAAATAAAGGCCTAGAAAGACTGTGTATTCTGCAAGAATTACATCAGCATTGATGACCTCTAGTTGAATGTAAACAAGCATGTAATGGAAATGGGGGAAATTGGCCTCGATAAGGTCGTCTACAAAGTGGATGTGCCTAAGGGAATATAATTTTCTTGATAAATGGAATCACTGTTATAATATTGGGGTACTCCACGAACATTGATAAAGAGGGTGTGGGTTTTATTGAACAACATCATCCCATCAATGGAGTTATCAGCTCAAATGATAGAATTATTTCCCCTACTTGACAACTCAAATATATCCCGGGGAAGAGGTTGGTGAGGAAGTATTCCAGATGGGCGATGGGGATGTGGCTTCAAAGGGGTCATGTCCAAAATATGGAGAAATAGTATCCTCTAAAAGGAATTCTATGAGAAAAGCTTCTGCAACCCATGAAGTATTATCTAAACCAAATTCTTATGTCATTACCATTATAACATTATTTTATTCTCTCTAGTAACACCTATTTATGCTAGAGGATACTAAACCAAGAAGTCCCTCTAATTGGAATGAACGCATGAGGAATGGTGTATAGAACCAAACACTATGATCCATAATTGGTGAGATGACAGTTTCTCTGTATAGTAGTGTCGAGGAAGCAATGCTGGTCTCTTGGGAACCTTTGGAGTCCAAAACCATTTATTGAGGACCACACCCTGGAATCCTAGCAATGGTAGGACCGATCCGGGATCATGTTGCTGAAAAAGGTAAGTTAACCTCCTTCAGGGAAGCATCTACTGTATTCTTAATCGAACTAGATATCATAAACCATATCTAAATAGATCTCAAGATGTGTTGCATGCTTCTAGTGCCAATGGCCATAGGGATCGAAGAACCTATCAAAAGAGGAACACTAGTATATATGGAACTGAGTACCCGATCTAACTAGTACATTATTCCTTATGGGAAATTGATGGAAGTGAGTGATATTGTGGCTGAGATAGATAATGGAGTTGGTCAGGTTGAAATCATTGAAGACGAAACATGCGATAAAGAACAAACTAAAGAAGATCCTTTTTCTGATCTCCTGGAAGAATATACGTAATCCGAGTCTATTGGTCAAGAGGAGAGAGACTAGATTACTTCTGATGAATAGGATATCAAATATGTCCTATAAGGGTCTTGGAAAATGATAAAAAAAACTTTATTATAAAAACCACAAAATCAGAGTGGAAAAGGTAGATTAAGAAACATCATCCCCAGATGTGTGAACAATGCACTCGAGGAGTCGATGTCTGCTGCCATCTTACGATCATTTGAGATTTCATTTCCGTGTAGGTGTGGGAGAGTAGACATATGTTGGATGTTTTAAAGTGGTGAATGATGTCCCAAAACACTAAACAATATGAATGGACTAAGAAGGCACTCATACACCTTGACGAACAGATGAGAGAGAACTTAAAATCTATTATTGAGAAGATAGGGATGGTCAAACGTTAAGAGGCTCAATTGGAGGAATCCCATAAGAAGATGACATGAGTGAACCATCAAGTGGTTTATATTTGAGCTTGGAAAAATAGAAAACATATTCGAGCAGATGAACTTCATCTTATGGATAATGGGGAGAAAGAGGAGCGCAAGAGGCGGGAAGAAATCCTAGAATCAACATGCTAGAAAATAGGGGAACTAGAGGACTCCCTTGGGGAAGAAAATATGTATGGGATGTGTTTTTCATTAACGTAGAAACATGATTTTATTATTAAATTTTTATTATGGGTTGTGTGAATGATTCTCATTACCTACATTGATTACTGCATCTCAATCATATCTATGAAACAACTTGTGATCAATCCCAATGCTCATGTGGGTCTTTCCTAGTGTGAGAAACAGGGGATGACTACATAACTATTCTCATTGAGTATGATAGAACCAACCAATCACCAGACACCCGAGTTCTGAATGACCACTCAGATTTTTTGGTAGGAAAGAGGGGACATGAATGATAATAATGTTGTCATAACAGCAAAACTTCCATTCCCATCATTCTCTAGTGAACAATCTGGATAATGCAAGGGGCGTTGGAATAAACTCAAATAGTGGGGATTGTAAATTTTGTATAGAGAAACCCAATATTCGGAACACAATGAAGGATGGATGATATTGTTGCATGATTGTTGATCTATGTTCAAAATGTAGTATCCAAATCAGTTTATCCTGAAATGGGAACAAAAAAAAATGAGGGCCTATAATTTTTGGTATTAAAAAAATATGAGGGCACACTCGAAGTGTCATCTGGAGTCATTTTGAACCATGAACCATGATGGTATTGGACAAGAATCCCAACAATTAAGAGTATCCTTTATACATGATAGGTAATGAGGTTAAAAATTGGAGGTCATACAGGTCATTTAAACAGAGTGATGGGTTGTTCGTATAAATTACAATAATTTGGGAAATATGCCACCATGACCAATGTGCATGGGGTGGGTGTGTTGTTCGAAATCAAGATCAATCCAAAACCCATACATGACCCCATTTGGCATGGACCTAGGAGGCCTTTCAGTTTTATGTCATGAAAATGAGGATGATGGACACATATAATTATTCTCATATAGCCAAGATGTTATACATAGTTTAATTTAATATGGTTTGGACCCTAGTTAATAGTTTTAAGAAATTTTACAAAGACATGGGACTCCTAGTTTAGAGTCATTGTGTATGGATCATAATTAGGGGGAAGGATCCTGGTTGTTTAATTATCATGGGGGTAGGACCAAGGTGAAATGATGGGGGTCACTATGTATAATGTGAGCATCGGAATCTAGCTGTACGTAGTTCTTGAATTCCATGTAGTTTAACATCATACAGTAAGGATGTGGGAACCCTAATGGAGAAACAAGCTGTTTGGTACATAACATGACCTGAATGGGGACAAAGTAATCCCAAAAAACATCACACATTCCAAAAAGGGGGCTAGGGGAAAGAGGCCAGAATGTTGAAAGGGGTTTCAACATGACCATAGATGGGGAGTCTAGGAGTCACTACATTTATCATGAGATTGGGAATCAAGCCATACAGAGTAATTGAGGATGGTAAAGAAGATGGCCATTACAAAAGGTGTGATGTCCTCTCAGGTGAGGAAAATCGTATTTATTACACATTTTAATGTCAAGCGAACAAGGACATTGGAGGTCATAGCATAAATGTTATAGAGTTCACATCGTATGGGGGAAGAGAGGTGAATTATAGTGTCACGAGGAAACCAAAAATGAATGAGGATTGAATTATTACACACCTAACTACACCATTCCAAATAGGAAACCCCAGAACAAAAAGGGGGTGAAAAGGATCATGACTCTGCAGATGGATCCTTAGGTAATGTACCCGGGTGTCACTACATATCTCACAAGGGTGAGTATCAAGCCACATGTAGTTCTGAAATGTTCCATGGTGGATGGTTGATTCAAAAGGGGAAATGTATTCTTGAATGGAGATGTCAAACAGTTGGGTAGTTTATTAGCATACAATGTAGATGTAAATGATTTAGTTTAAGATCATACAGTAAGGACACATGATATCCTAGTTTAGGGTCATAGAGCTCGGATCATACAGAAGTGTGATTCTTCCATGCAGGAAAAATCTTTACCTTTATCCCTAATCCCATTTGAGCCATGTTTGGTGTAGGAAACAAGGGTAGATAATATATTTAAAACAGATGGGAGCACACTATAGGGAACAAAGGTGCAGAGTCAAGGATGACCCCACAAAGATAGTTAGTCCTCTAAACATGAAGAGATGAACATATGAACTAAAATGAGGTTATCAACGTGTAACTCCCCAAGCTTCCATGATACGCTTCTCTTTGAATAATACAGTAGCATGTGTTGTACGCAACTTCGAATTCTAACACACCACTGGCAATGAAACTAGCCATTATGAATAGTAATACAAATTTTTTTAAATTTTATATAATTTATCTTTCAATATGGACTTAATATTTTGATTCAGAATATCGAAATTATCTTAGGGTGAATTTTTGGTACTTTTCTGATAACTTTCATATTTTTATGAATAGTGAAAATTACTAAATTATAATTAAAAACAACTTTTTTAATCAAAATAATTAAAATTGATAAATTATGAATTTGAATCATTTAAAAGTATTATTAGATTATAGTTTCACAATTTAATCCAATGTTGGTCATTAGACATAATTTCACATTTAAACTTGACATAAGCAACTACCAAACTTTTGATAGTTATTATTTCTTAAAAACACCATTTTTTTGTTTTTACAATGCGAATTAATTTTAAATTAATTTCTTCCACTTATGTGTTTTGAATTTATAAAAATGGATTCCATATTTATAATAAGTAGGTAAAAATTGTGTAAAATGGTAACTTTTTTTAGTCATTTGGAATAATTACTTCGGTAAATATTTTATTTACCATAGTTAAAGGGTAAATCCTGTAAATAAGGGTAAAAAAATAATATTATAATAATATTAAATTACCCTAAAACGTGTCCTAACCTTATTGGATTATAAATTTCCGACCATGGGAATCTTTGGGTCTATTTAAGGACCCCATGGACCCACTGGTAAGTGATAATGACACTTTATATTAATTAAGTTAAAGTAAATACAAAAATGACATAAGCACATATCTTTTAGAAATACGATTTTTCCATAGGGTTATATATGTTATATTTTAGACAATAAATATTCATTAGAAAGATAAAAAGATTTCTTACATAATGATATTTTATTTATAATTTTTATACATTGAATAATTAATTTTATTTATGACATAATAATGATGCATTATTTTACTTATTAATGATAGAATCAAAAAATTTGTATTATAAATGTTAAAATAAAAATAGTTTGAATGTTTTGATTACATCCAAAAAATTTATTGGTTAATATGATATTTTTTTACTTCTTAAATAAATTTGGTTCAAATTAATAAATTTTTTATGACTTTAACAAAAATCAATTATTAAATAGTGTCAAATTTGACATAAATGAGTTTTTTTAAAAAATATTTTATTATTAATTGATATTCTATTATTAAAAAATAAAGTCTCAGCGAAAGGACTTATATAATGATATGTTTATAATTAATGGACCACTTGGGGGTATCTTGGAAGTATGTAGTATGATTATTAACAATATAATATAAATATACAAAGAGACATGGTAAATGTCAAACTATTTAACTAAAAGTTAAATAAAAAAGATAAAGTTATTATAGTGACCCAAACCTTTCTAAAACCTATTGGTTTAGTGGTTTTAGACCAATAACCACGTTAAAATTTAAATAATCCACTTTAGAGACTTTATAAACTAAATATGAATTTATTATAAAACTATATTTCTAGCTTTTCATAAGATGCATCTCACCCCTCTTATAAAAGGGCACTCCCCCTATTCACTAATTCACACCATAAAAGCCTTTTGGCTCAGCCAACCCCTACCCAAATATCCTCTAAAATTCCATCAATTCATACAAGTGGCCCTACTATGGTCAGAAAGCCAACTTAAAAAGCCATTTTGATCAAATCAAATGGAAAAACCCGAAGATGAGGTAATGATTTCACCTCCCTCTTTCAAGTTTTTTTCTTCTTCTACTTCTCCTTTCTTTGTTTTTTCCATTATAAAATAATAACTCTAGTATCTTCTATATAATGCAATATTATTATAAATATGGTACAACCATATTCAGTTTTCAATCCATCCTTTGAATGACATGTCACCATACGTGCGTACGTACGTCCTACAGTCTCCACGTCGTGGTGTAATTGTTATTCAATATATTATTATTTGGATGGGTACAATAATGATCTGTAATTCATTTAAATTATAAATATAACATGATAATGATTCTTTATATATGATATACCATCCAATTATATATTATTTTAATATCAAAAGAATGATATCGTCGCTTGTCCGTACGTACGGATTACCGTCTCCACGAACGCGATGAGATTCATTCCCCATCATATCCATTGAAGAATAAATTTAATTTTATGTTTCAAAATTATTTTTAGGGACATGATATAATTCTTGATATGAATAATATACACCCCATACTTAAAAAATATGGCTCACATAACAAATAATATAATGGAAAATGAATCTGTTAACACCTGAAACGAAGATAATACTAAGATATTATCAACAAATCAATGATAAAAGATCATATTTGATTTCATATTAATGTATAATATTCTTGTATAATTCAATATGAAGTATTTAACCATTATACTATTGGAACCATGGATGTTCTGTGCATGAAATGGTGTATGTTTTGTGTTTCTTGTTAATCCTTAGTGGAAGTTCAGAACGTGTACCAGAAAAGTGATCATACAGTTCAAGCAGACACCAGTATTGAAGATGGTGCCGTTTCCTAGTGTTTTCCAAATTTTCAGGCCTCAAAACTTGAAATATGGAGATATGTGTTTTTGGAAAAGAGACTTGCCCGCCGAGGCCTTGGAGGGTTGGAAACTTGCGCACCTGATGTTTTTATGAATGAGAACATGAAAATATGGAAAGGAAAGAGGGTCGCGCAAGTATTGGTTTGGTCGCTCAAGTGACTTAAGCACCGTGAATGGACTTGCGCACCAGTACCTTGGAGGATTGGAATGTTGAGAACCATTTGAAAATCGTGTTTTGATCATCAAAATATGGAAAAGTAAATAGGGGCGCCCAAGATAGGAAGTTGGTCGTGCAAGTGTCTAGGAGGATAGAAGGGTGTCGCGCCGAGACTTGTGCACCGACGGAAGACTTGTGTGCCGCCGCGTAGGGTATCTGAATGCCTATAAATAGAGTACCACCCCTCATCATTCAAAATGAACTTTGGACTTGAATAAATTCAGAGCTCCTATCACGCATGTGTTGAAGTCACGAATATTTTGGTCGGTCGTGCAAGGTGGAGCAGCGTGATAGTTGTTTGCAGCCCGTCCAGTAGTCGTGGAAGTGATTTGCTGATACTATCACTCCAGAGTTGAAGTTTCTTGACAGGTTTCCATTAGGTTTCAAAATCATCTTGAGTTGAAAAAGAAGTTGAGCCGTGAATGTTTGGATTTAAAGAAGACCGAATTGTGGAAGTGTTGAAGGTGGACTTGTGCGACAGTTATAACTTGAACGCCATACATGAAACTTTCGCACCTCCTTGGAGTTGCACGCCAGGTGCTGTTTAGGCTTTCCGGTTGTCTTGGTGATGCACGAAAGTTGTAGATCAGTTCATGGGTGATAGTTGGACATCAACAGAGCATCAAAATAATGCAGAGGATGCATTCATTGAGTAATGATGAAGAGACCTTCACGTCTATAAACATAGTGGGACTTCACCAATGGCAGTGGGCCAGGGGGAGTCAATGGGAGTGACCTGAGGGACATAGTGATCTATCCCTAAACAATTGTAAAGGAAGTGAGCCTGGGACAGAGTGATTGTGCCTAAAAATTTGAAATCCACAAATAGTGAAGAATAGTATAATTTGGTTCACCCAACAACTTGTCGGCGTATGATCCTTGGACGTAGCCCATAGTGGTGAACCAAGTAAAATTTTCTGTGTCATCTCTTTTCATGTGAATGATTGATTACAGATCTTATTCTTCATATAGGTTTAACTAGTTCCTACAAATATGGGAACAAGATCCTCATTTTAAAAGAAAAAGTTGTCACCCTGATTCACCCCTCCCCTCTCAGGGTGCCCCAGGGTCCTCCAAGTTGTATCAGAGGGTAAAGGTTTTCTAGGGTTTGGTCTATCACATACCGTTATGAACCATACAGGCAATGTTAGAGGAGTACCTCTCTTTGATGGAAGTAACTTCCCGATCTGGATTAACAGAATGAGATCTCATCTAAGATCTCTTGGAATGGAAGTTCTATTTTCGACTGTGTAAGGAATAAAAGTCACTGATACAACAGGCATGGATATGACTGGCACATATAGGAAAATTCTTGATGTAGTTGCTAAAGCACAAAATGCACTCACCGCAGCCCTTTCTGATCAGATCTATCTAAAAGTGATGAATTGCACCACAGACTAATCCATGTGGGATAAAATCGAAAACATTTATGAAGGAGATAGCAAAGTGAAGGAGGAAAAACTTCAAGTGCTACAAAATAGGTTCTACGATTTGAAGATGCATCCTGATGAGAATGCAGACTCCTTCTTCAATCGAATTACTGAAGTGGTTGGAGAAATTCAAGGCCTAGGAGAAGAAATCAATGATGTTGACATTGTGAAGAAAATACGGAGAAGAATTCCACCCCTGTACAATGCAATGGTGTCATCCATTGAGGAAAGAGATATTTTGAAACTTTATATAGATGATTTTTTAGAAGCTTGGTAGCATATGAAATGAGAGTCAAACCAGAAGATGCTATGACTCGTGTGAGCAAGGAAATGGAATTCAAGGCCATTGATAAACTAAAAATTTCAAAAGATTGTAGTGGTGAAGATGACGAAGAAAAATAAATCCTTTCTCTCATTGAAACGAAATTCCAGTAGGGTAAAGGGATGTTCAAAGGGAAGTTACCTATTTCTTGCTTTCGTTGTGATAAAGTCGGGCACATTGCTTCTTAGTTCTTAGGAAATATCAATGATGATGATATTGATGATGAAAGCTTAGAGAAGCCTCAGAGAAGGTTTTTCAAAAAGGGAGACATCAAATCTGGAATTAAAATTCAACGAAAGAGTATTGTCTATGAAGAGGAAGAAGATGATAATGAGTTCTGTGATGAAGAAGAACCAGAATTCAAAATTGGGAATCATGCTTCCATGATGGCCACTGTTGAAAAATCAGAAGATACTGGTGGAGAAAAATAGCTGAAAACTTGTGCAGATCCCAAGATGCAACTTAAGGATGCAGTTAGTAAGCTTAAGAATAAATGTAAGAGTTTCAATAAGTGGAAATAAATTGTAGAGGAATCAAATGAATACGTTGATCAACTTGAAGATGAAATTGAACGACTGGTAGAATTTGTAAAGGTACAATCTAAAATAAATGAAAGCAAAGATGATGTTATAGATCTAAAGCTGAGAATTGATTAGTAGGAAAAGGCCATCAATGAACTCACCTCCAGACTAGAAGAAAAATCCAACACTGCTGAGGGTCATGAGGAGTACGTTGTTAATCTTAGGAGTAATCTTGATGCTGAATCAATTCCAAAAGAATCAAGGAATAAATTATAGTTTGGATGATTCTCAGATGCGGAATTGCTGGCGAGAGCCATGTGTGGTTTAGATGGGGTTGGAAAAATCTTGGGTGATCAAAGACTCGCTTGTATGGGAAAGAGTGGAATTGGCTTCGAAGTTGAGACATCAACTGCTAGAGGTGAAAAGATCCAAAAGATAGATAAGATTAAAGTTGGACATGTTGATACATTTCCTAAAGTACTAAAAAAGGAACCCTCAATCCAAAAAAAAGAGAACTGAAAATTATACCCAATCATTCGGAAATGATAAGAAGTCTAACTATTCTCCCATGGAAGATGGTATGAGGAGAAATTCATGTGAGAAGACATTTCGTCTCATGAAGTGTCAGTTCTATGGCTATCTGGGCTATACCATGTCTTATTGTGAAGAGGCATGAAGCTATCTGAATGGAGAATATATAGGAGTTCAACAAAGGAGAACAAATTCATATCCTAATTCTTATAGAAGAAACACTTTCTATTGATATTGTTTTCTTTGTTCTAACATTGGTCATAAGAATGCTAATTGCAGGCAGATAAGGGACATGGAAATCTCATACCAATGTTCATGACAAGTCATGTCACGTCAGCAAGACAATGTTACTATTTAAAATAGGTTATCTCCTCTCAATGAAGATTTCGAATCTGAAGAACCTGGATACACGGAAGAAATAATTGAAAGGCCATCAGTATGCTATAATCAATCCAATGTCTCATGGAAGGAAAGGAAGAAGATTGAGAAATCAAACCTTGCAGAAGTGGCCCTCAAAGCTATAAAGAACAACAGTACATGGATTCTGGATAGCGGTTGTTCATCTCATATGATAGGTAATGTCATCCTGTTAATGGATATCAAAAGGAAGGTTGATGGTACTGTATGATTTGGTAATGATGGAGCTATGAAAATCAAAGGGAGTGGATGTACCGAATTTGCTAATGGAGAATTAAAGAAGACTGAAGTTCTTTACGTAGATAGCCTACGTCATAATCTACTCATCGTGAGCCAACTCTGTGACTCAGGACTTATATTTACTTTAAATCAGAAAGGCCTCACCATAAAAGGATAGACAAGCAATTCACTTATGAAGGGATGCAGAACAGAAGGCAACTTGAATCAGGTTGATAGTGAAGAAAATGTCTGTTACATGACTGTTGAAGAAGAAAACAATTTGTGGCATCAGAGACTGGGACACATCAATCAACAAGACATGGAGAAAATATCAAAATTGAGAATTTTCATGGGCATTCCCAACCTGAAGCATGAGCGTGAAAAGTCCTGCGATGCTTGCATTCGTGGGAAGCAGGTGTGCAGTTCATATTGGCCAAAGAAGAAAAGGGCATCTCACCTTCTTGATCTGATTCATACAGATGTGTGTGGAACGTTAAATATTGCTGGAACTAATGAAGAAAGGTACATTTTCCTTTTCATATATTATTATAGTAGAATGGCATGTATGATGGTCATTCATAGGAAACTACAAGTCCTTAACTGCATGAAAACATATCGGTGAATCGCCGAGAATGATACCGGATGAACAATCAAAGTGTTGCGATCTGATAATGGAGGAGAATACATGTCCATTGAATTTTAAAATTATCTAGATAATCATGGGATATAGAATGAGGTAGCTATTGTTAGAACTCCAAAAAAATGGGTTTGTTGAACGTAGGAATCGATAGGTGACAAACATGGCACAAACTATGATGATTGAGAGTCATATTCCACGACATTACTGGAAAGAGGCTGTTCAAAATGTAGTTTATATTCATAATCGAACAATACTTTATATGGGTGAGACAAAGAGACCATATGAATTATGGCAAGGATGAAATCCCTCTTTAAAATACTTTCGTGTCTTTGGAAGTAAATGCTTCATCCGGAATAAAGAAGGAAATCAAGGGAAGTATGGCGACAATGCAGATGAAGGAATTTTCCTCGGTTAATCAATGAATAATAAATCCTACAAATGTTTCAACAAGCCTTTAGGAAGGATTGTGGAAATCAGTGATATTAACATAATTGAATAGAAAACCACAAATGCTTCAAGGACGTCATATGGTGATGTGATAGAAAGTGAAGAAGAAATTGAACATGGAGAAAAAAATAGAAATAGAAGAAGCTGTATAAAACACTCTGCAGTCACATCAAGATGTTGTCTCAGAAGAAGAATATAAAGAAGAAACTGAGGCTTGAGAGAATGCAACTAAACCACACAAGAGAAATCGTAGAGCTGAGATTTATCCATCCAATAAAATTGGGGACATGAGTTCCCCCACTCAAACAACAAGAATGCAGAATAAAACGCAATAAATATTTCTATCTGTTGTGGATCGATCCTCAATTGAAGAAGATACAAAGGATTAATCATGGGTGAAAGCCATGAATGAAGAATTAGATCAGATTGACAAGAATTAGACATGGGATCTTGTTCAGTGACCCAATGTTCACAATGTGATTGGGACAATGTGGATCTTCAAAAACAAGTTTGATAAGCGTGGAAGTGTTATCAGAAACAAGTCATGACTCGTATGTAATGGATACTCTCAGATTAAAGGTGTGGATGTTGAAGAAACCTTTGCTCCAGTGGCTATATTGGAGTCAATCAGACTTTTCCTTGCCATGGCACTCCAATGAGGATATAAAGTATACCAGATGGATGTCAATACAACATTCTTGAATGGTGTACTAGAAGAAAAAGACTATATTGAATAGCTAGTTGGTTTTGTTCTTGGTTCTGATGAAATAGAAGTCTACAAAATGCAGAAATCTCTATATGGTTTGAAGCAGGCCCCACGAGCATGGTATTCCCAACTGGACTCGTATCTCAAGAAACCTGAATTCAGAAGAGGTAGAGTAGACCACAATTTGTATGTGAGGAATTCATCAAAAGATCAATTCATGGTTCTAGTCTACGTTGATGGAATTATTTTTGGTGGTAGTAAGCAGAAATCAGTGGACGAATTTTCTAATCACATGACTTCAAAATTTGAAAGGTCTATGATTGGAGAGCTCACATATTTCTTGGGGCTGAAGGTGACTCAAAAGAAGGATTACACTTTTATTTCACAGGAAAAGTATGCAAGATAGATGCTGAAGAATTTTAATATGCAAGATTCCAAACCAATTTCCACTCCAATTGCAGTTGGACCTAAACATGGAAAACATAAGGATGAGACCTCTATAGATCCCACAACGTAAAGGAGGGTCATTGGGATCCTATTATACCTGACGACGACACGACCAGATATTGTCTCTGCCACATGTCTTGCAGCCTGCTTTCAGAGTAATCCAAAGGAAGAACATATGGCAGTAGTAAAAAGAATCATGAGATATATTCAAGGGACTCACAATTGTGGATTATACTTTTCTGTAGGAAAGAACAGTGAATTATCAGCATTTTCTGATGCTGTCTGGGATGGCGATGTTGTGGACAGAAAGTCCTCTAGTGGTGGTGCTTTCTATATTGGGAATAAATGTGTTGGCTGGCTGAGTGAGAAACAAGAAAGTACTTCTCTTAGTACTGCTGAGGCTGAGTATATCTCCGCTACAATGTCATGCACTCAACTGCTATGGATGGAGCAGAAATTGACAGATATTGGTGTTGAGGTGAAGCAACCAGTGGTGATTTACTGTGATAATAAGAGCGCAATTGATCTTACGAAGAATGATGTTCAGCATTCTCGTACAAAACATATTGAAATCAGGTATCACATTATCAAAGAGAAATTTTATCAAAGCATGATTAGAATGGATCATGTGGGAACAGATGAGAAAGTGGCTGATATCCTGAACAAGCCACTGTCAGTGGCTGTGTTTGATAAGCATCGGTTGAACCTCGGTGTTCAGCCACCTCCCAGTTCATAAGGAGGTTACGCAATACCCCTCTCCCCAATTTTATTAACTGTTTTTTTTTCGTTTATGGTTGTGATGCAGGTTTGTGGGGGAGATACTATCTAGGGGGTGTGGTTTGAGATGAACAATGAACTAGTACTGGTCTATGGGTTTATTTCCAATGGGGGAGAAATGAAAAAATTTAGAGTCAGAGTATGAGAAGGAACTCAAGAACTTAGGATCCCAATTCAAGCATCATTTCTTGTTTTATACACCGATCATTTCTCACGTAGACTTAGAGTGTTGGATGAGTTGATTCAAGCGTTTTTTGGTTTGCATGTGGATCTATTGAATTTATTTGCTGATTGCCATCAAACCAAATGGGGGAGATTGTTAGAACCACGGATGTTCTGTGCATGAATTGGAGTATGGTTTGTGTTTTTTGTCAATCCTTAGTGGATGTTCAGAACGTGTACCAGCAATGTGATCAAACAGTTCAAGCAGACAACCGTATTGAAGATGGCGTCGTTTCCCTGTGTTTGCCAAATTTTTGGGCCTCAAAACTTGAAATATGGAGAAATTTTTTTTTGGAAAAGATACCTGTGCGCCAAGGCCTTGGAGAGTTGGAAACTTGCGTGCCTGATGTTTTTATGAATGAGAACATGAAAGTATGGCAATGGAAAGAGAGTCGCGCAAGTATTGGTTTGGTCGCGCAAGTGACTTAGTCATCGTGAAAGGACATGAGCGTCAGTACCTTAGAGGATTGGAATGTTTCGCGCTGTTTGACCATCGTGTTTTGATCATCAAAATATGGAAAAGTAAATAGGGGCACCCAAGATTGGAAGTTGGTCATGAAAGTGTCTAGGAGTAGAAAAGGGTTGCGTACCGAGACTTGCGCGCCGAGGGAAGACTTGCGCACTGCCGCGTAGGGTATCCGAATGCCTATAAATAGAGGAACACCCCTCCTCATTCAAAATGAAATTTGGACTTGAAGAAATTCAGAGCTCCCATCGCGCAGGTGTTGAAGTCGCGCAAGTGTTGGTGGGTCACACAAGGTGGAGCAGTGCGACTGTTGTTTGCTGCCTGTCTAGTAGTCACACAAGTGATTTGGTGATACTTGCGCGCCAGAGTTGAAGTTGCGCGAAAGGTTTCCATTAGGATTCAAAATCGGCTTGAGTTGAAAAATAATTTGATCCGCACAAGATCATCTTTAATGAAGACTTAATCACACATGTGTTGAAGGTGGACTTGCGTGAATGTTATAACTTGCGCGCCATCCGTGAAAGTTGCGCAACGCCTCGGAGTTGCGTGCCATGTGCTGTTGAGGCTTTCCGGTTGTCTTGGTGCTTTATGAATGTTGTAGATCAGTTCACGGGTGATAGTTGGACTTCATCAGAGAATTCACATAATGCAGAGGATTCATTCATTGAGAAATTATGAAGAAACCTTCACATCTATAAACTGAGTGGGACTTCACCAACGGCAGTGAGCCAGGGGGGAGTCAACGGGAGTGACTTGAGGGACGCAGTGAGCTATCCCTAAACAATTGTAAAGGCAGTGAGCCTGGGACAGAGTGACTGTGTCCAAACCTTTGTAATCCACAACTAGTGAAGAATAGTGGAATTTGGTACGCCCGAAAACTTGTCGGCGTATGCTCTATGGATGTAGCCCTTAGAGGTGAACCAAGTAAAATTTGTTGTGTCATCTCTTTGCATGTGAATGTTTCATTACAGATCATATTCTTCATACATGTTTATCTAGTTCTTACCATCATGAGAACAAGATCCTCAGTTTAAAAGAAAAATTTGTCACCCTGATTCACCCCTCCCCTCTCAGGGTGCCCCGGGGTCCTACATATACAAGAGGTTACCTACCCTCAACAAAGGAAAAAGTACAAAGTAAGGGTTTCTTATCTAACATTTAATTCCGTGAGATTTCCATTGTTCGCCACTTATTTATTTCATGTGGTGTGTGTTCTAGCCATGATTTTATTCATTGTGTAATATACTTTAATTTATGGATATTTACATCATAAGTTTATGATCCTTATTTCATGGGTGTATTTTTCATAAGTTACCAAATCGATAAGGGAAATTGAAATTTCAATTTCCACTCATTTGGCTTTATGCATACTTCATTGATTATTTTACACCATGATTTTGTGTAGAAAATCTATTCATTTTCTTATGTCATAATTTCCATTCCCCTTTCTGTGGATATACTTTTGATACACATAATTACACTATTTATAAATTTTCAATTCATCGAAATGAACTTGATAAGAATAATTTTAACACAATCTCCATTTGTTGAGTTAAATATCCCATTCATTGGGGTTTTCTTTAAAATAATACGTGTGAATGTCATCTGATTGATTTACAGTAAATATCCAATAATATTGAGTGTATTTATATTTTTCACACATAATTAGTTCGTTGAGTTATCCTTAACCTAAGGATATGGTCTTTACAAGAGATTTCAACTCAAATTACATTCCATTGAGACTTATTTGTTGTTATACACCAAATCACTTTTATATGGTGTATATAATGTACATTGACATAGGATATAATGAATCCCTTTATTCTCATGATATTAGAAAGTTTTGATTACCTCAATTATTTGTATTCATGTAACACCTGAGACTTTTATGAAATTTTTTTTATATAATATAAATCATCAAAGGAATCTTTCACTACACACATCATTGATTGACTTTCTTTACACTCAATCACAACCTTCCTCAATAGCTTGCGTCGTACGCAATACCGAGTTTTCACTAAACAACGATATACTATTAAAATAGTATTAAAACTAGCCGTTATGAATAGTAATAACAACTTTTTGAAATTTTATAAATTTTATTTTTCAAAATGGACTTCATTTTTGGATTCGGAATATCGAAATTAGCCTAGGGTGAAATTTTGGTATTTTTTCAGAAAACATTCAATTTTTGATGAATAGTGAAACCACTAAGTGGTAGTTAAAAAACTGAATTTCTCATAAAACTTAATTTTACAGCTTCTGTGAGTGGAATTTCAAAAATCCGAGAGACATGGTTGATGTCAGTAAGTAAAATGTGGTTCAATGAGATGAAAATAATTTTTGGTGAATAGTAACTTTTTACTTTTATTTACCACGGTTAAAAGTAAATATGGTAATTAAGGGTAAAAAATGATATTATTATTACCCTAAAACTTGTCATAATTCTATTGGATAAGTTTAATTCGACCAAAAACAACCTTAGGAATAAAATATGACCATTTATGCCCACTTGGATTAGATAAGGACATTTATTATTAATTTATTTAAAGAAGGGTTAAAATAGTTAAAATCAATGTTTAAAAAGAAAATCATTTTTAATATAGGGTTATACATAAGATAAATTAGACTATAAATATTCATTAGAAAGCTAAAAATATTTCCTACATAATGATATTTTATTTGTAATTTTTAGACTTTAAATAAGTTAATTTATTTATGATGCAAAGATGATGCGGTAATTATCTTATTAATGAAATATTGACATAAATGATGTTATAAATACCCAAATAATAATTTAATTTGAGACTTTTTATGAATTCCCATAATTTTCTAGTTTAATATGACCTGTTAGTATTTATTTAATTAACCTTTTTTGAACTAACGATTCTGTTATAATTTTCACAAAAATCAATTACTAAATAGTGTCAAAATTGACATAAAATTGTTTTTAAAACAAATATTATATTATTAATTGTTATTTTATTCCTAAAAATCTATGTTTCGGCCAAATGACTTATATAAGGTTATATATGTTAATAATAAACAACTTTGGGTTCGTTTGGCTTGTTATAGTGAGTTTATTAACCTTATAGTATAAGAACACAAGAAGACACAGTAAAAGTAAAATTATTTAACTTAATGATAAATCTAAATGATAAGGTTAAAATAGGAACTGAAACTTGTCTAAATTCTGTTGGATGAAAGGGGTTCGACCCATCGCCACCTTAGATTCTAAATAAATCAATTTGGAGCTATTTAAAACCGAACTTGACTTTATAATAAAATAATATTTTTTGTTTTTCCAAAGGAGCCCCTCTCCTCCCTTATAAAAGGGCACCTCCTCCCCCTCTTCCTCACACCACTTTGAGCCTTCAAGATCGGCCAACCCCTGCCAATTTCTCCTTTAAACTTCCCTAGAAACATCCTAGAGGTTCTGTTATTATTCAAAGACCTATTTTAGTGCCCTAAAAGGAGGTCTCAAAGAAGCACTTCAAAGAAGAGGTAATGTCCGATTACCAATTCTTGCAACATTATTTCTTCTTCCACTTCTTCTTCTTTAGCTATTTCATTATGAAGTAATTACATCAGTATCACTCATATACTGATATGTTATTATAAGTATGAAACAACCCTATTTCACCATCTATCCATCCTACGGAAAACGAAATCACCACGCGTGCGTACGTACGGAATACCGTCTCCACACCGTGGTGTAATCTATTTTCCACCACCACCTTACTTGGATGGGTATAATGGTGTAAATAATGACTATATATGACTATTATAAAATGATATTGATTCTGAAATAGTATACATACACACCAATACAATTCCACGATCATGGGAATGATATCATCGCTCGTGCGTACATACGGAATACCGTCTCCACGATGTGATGGGACCCGTTCTACATGATCTTCATTGCATAATGATTATATAAATGAATTGAGTGAATAAATATGATATATATTACACTAATACCATTATGTAAATGAGGTATCTATAACCTAAAATTAAGTATAAGAATTTATTCGACAAAAAATGCATAAGAACAAAAATTAATAAACACCCGAATAAACAAGTAGTAACGAAATATTACTAATAAGAAGCTAAGAATATGACCATATATGATATCAAAATAACAATTATGATTCTTGAATAAGTCAATAACATTATTTAAATCATTATACAGGAGGTTCAGACACTTACGAAGCAAATCAGACATAAGGTAAGGGAAAATTTGGCAAATCTCATTTTTATCCGAGATTTCTTATTCGTATGTATTTACTGGGGTTATTGCTATCATCCATTTAAATGTTTTATAAAAGTGTTTTCATGTATGTTTAAAGTCATTTTTACCAATTTTTTACTTTTACTATATGGTATGTAATGAATCTTTATTTTGTTTATGTTACAAGGTACTTTTTTGACTTTTCCGGCAAAAGTACGAGAAAATGTTTTTTTAACATATACGGAATGAATGGATTTTTAAAACATTATTTCCAAGATGCTTCCTTTACATGTTTTCATGTTTATTTTTAATCAAATTCTTTTAGTTTATAATTGTATGACATGTTAAGAAAGGAAAAGTGTTTTTGAAGTAGAAAGGATATTTTCCTCAAGAATGGAGTTCAAGTGTTTTATCAAAATTATTTTCCATATAAGATAATAAAGGATTCTATTTCTATCCCTATTATTACATCGATTTGATTATGTTGTGATGGAATTATTTTTATGAATTCCTTTATCTTATATGAATTGATTTATGAAGTCATGATGTTTAAGATTCCCATTTTTATTACATGGGTTATGCTATGATGTATGGTTTATGATTTTGTGACACACATAAGAATGGTATCATTATGAGATGGGTGGGACCTATATCTCCCTCCAATTCATTGGGTAAAGATTTTATATCTCATGAGACAGACATAGCTGGAACGGTAGGTTAAACCGGTTCAGTGAAACATGACTGAAATGAGGAGTGAACTCAGTTCAGAAATGGACTTTATCCACTAAGATATTCTTGGAAATGAGCCTTGACTAATAAAAAATTATTCTCTATGATTATGTGTGTATGCCACAAAGTTTCATGTTTTATGTTATGATTATTGTGATTACATTTCACTACTATGATTTATCCCATATTATTAAACTATGATTTACTTTGCAGGTTAAGATTTCCAAAAGTTATGTTCTTATGTATATGATGTGATTGATATTTCTTTTGTTTACCCTTACTGAGCATTTGATCTCACCCTTTTGTATGTTTTATTTCCCCAGGTCAGGAAGAAGGTTATTAAGTAGGATATGCCAAAAAGGGACTCTAGATACGATGAAATAAATGGGAGGCAAAGTAGACGCGTTATGAACCAGTTGTTTATGTTTCCCAGTTTCTAAATACACTATACCTATACGGTCCTTTCCAGGTTTTGTTATATGTTGTAATAAGTGTTCTTCAATTTTAACTACTAACAATGTATGTAAAGTATGGGACGTTATAGTTGGTATCAGAGGAAAGGTATAGTCAACCTTTGGAAACTAGGATATGAAAGCCTTAGTAAGAACCCTAAGGATAAGTCTAAGCATAGAACACAATAATAGTGTATTAGAAATTGCCATGAATAACCTAGGATAAGACCTTAAGTGTGAAAGTTTATTCTTTATTATGTGGTTTTCCAATTATAATTAGTGTTGCTCACACTATTCTTCTTGCTTTTAGTCAATGGCTAGAACCCGAAGGAACTGTGTTAATGCGTAATGCGACGGGCAATGCAATGATTGTCCCCCTGAGCAAACAAACGTTACGAGGGATGGAATGCAAAATCTTGTAGCCATGCCCACACAACTTTCTCAAGCTATGAATCATGTAGGACTTCCAAACGAGCAAAGGAATGAGAAACATTCTGTTGAATCCTTCATGAGGCAGCGTCCACCTTCATTCAGCAGGTCTACTGATCCATTAGTTTCTGAACAATGGATTAGTACTACTGAAAAGATATTTTCAGTTTTTCAATGTTCTGAACATTATAAAGTCATATCAGCAGTGTATCATTTGGAAGGTGATGCTGATCAATGGTGTAATATTATTAAGAATACGAGGAAAAGGGATGAAATTGAGTCCATAGAATGGGACGAGTTCAATAACTTATTTTTCAATAAGTACTTCCCTCGTATTATCCAAACAAAGATAGAGAAGGAGTTTTTTGAACTAAAGAAATATGATGATGAATCTGTTGGTACCTATGAAGCAAATTTTACAAGACTTGCAAGGTATGCTTCTGGTATTATTATCCAACCTAAGAGTAAGATCGATCGATTCTTTAGTGGCTTAAAACCAAGTCTTTGAAGGGCGTTATCCATAAGGGACTTCAGTAGCTACGAGGAAATCGTTCGATGTGCTCTTAATGTAGTGATGGAGATTGGAGAAACCCATCAGTCATATGGGTTTGATAAGAAGAGGAAAATGGAATTCAAAGGAAAATATAAAGAACACACTGAAAAGAAGATGAGTTTTCCCTAATTCTCAAAGTGTGGAAAGAAACATGGAGGAAGGTGTCTTAAAGGGACAAGTAAATGTTTCAAATGTGGAAAGGAAGGTCATCGGGCATTTGAATTCCGCAATGATGGGAAGAAGATGTGTAATGATGCAAACAAGGGAAGGGATACACAGAATGAACCTACTACACATCAATGTTTCAAGTGAAAGGAAATGGGGAATTATGCCAATAAATGCTCAAATCCAAGGGTTTATGATGATGGTCGACGTCAACAAACTCTTAAGTCTAAAGACAAAGGAAAGTCACATGCAATTTCTATCAGCGATGTGGAGTACGATAACGATGTGGTGAAAGGTACACTTACCATCCACTCTAAAGTAGCAAATGTTTTATTTGATTCTGGATCCACCCACTCTTTTATTTTGGAAGAATTTTCTAAGGATATCATCGTATTCCCTCAACAATTAGATGATGAGTTAGCTGTGACAACCCCTAAAAGCACAACAGTCGCATCAATAGTTTATAATTCTTCTCCGATTGAAGTTTCTAGGAAAGTGCTTCCTGCAAATCTTGTGATCCTTACTATAGTGGAATTTGATTTGATTCTTAGCATTGATTGGCTTTCTCTACATGGATCTCATATTAATTTCCAAAGAATGGAAGTCACATTTCATATTCCAGATCAATCTATGATCGTCTATCGATGCAAGGATGAACATAACTTTCCAGTGGAAATTTCTTCCATTTTATGGGTATTGATTCCACTAAGTGAAGGTTATTTATCTCAAATGGTTTGTGAGAAACTCACGATTAAGAATATGCCCATTGTACAGGAGTTTTATGATGTCTTTCTAGAGGAATTACCATGTCTTCCACCAAATCGTGATGTTGAGTTTTCAATAGAACTCGTACCATGTGATTTGCCTATTTCAAAGACACCTTATAGAATGTCCCCAATTGAGTTGCAGGAATTGAAGAAGCAACTCCAAGAAAATCTTGATAAGGGGTTCATATGCCCTAGTGCGTCACCTTGGGGAGCACTTGTTCTATTTTTTTAGAAAAATGATGGATCAATGAGACTCTGCATTGATTATTGAAAACTTAACAAGATCACTATCAAGAACAAATATCCTCTCCCACACATTGATGACTTATTTGACCAACTACGCGGAGCTCAATACTTTTCCAAGATTGATCTTCGATCAGGGTATCATCAATTAAGGGTCAAAAGGGAGGATATACAAAATACGGCTTTCCGTACAAGGTATGGACACTATGAATTTATAGTGATGCCATTTGGTCTTACTAATGCCCCTGCTATCTTCATGGATCTGATGAATAGAGTCTTTAGAGACTATCTTGACCAGTTTTTGGTAGTCATTATAGACGATATTTATGTCTATTCAAAGAGAAAGGAAGAACATGAAGATCACTTGAGAATTATATTGAAGACCTTGAGAATAGAGAAGGTTTATGCCAAATTTACCAAGTGTGAATTTTGGCTTCAAAAAGTTTTATTTTTGGGTCACATAATCTCGAAAGAGGGGATATCTGTTGATCCAGCAAAAATAGAGGTTATCGAAAGATGGTCGAGACCAACAACAGTAACTGAGATCCGATGTTTCTTTGGTTTGGCTGGATATTATCGAAGTTTTGTGAAAGATTTTTCACGATTATCTAATCCACTCACCAAGTTGACTCGGAAAGGAGTTAAGTTTGTCTGGACGGAGGAATGTGAAGAGAATTTCAAGGAGTTGAAAAGAAGGTTATCTTGTGCGCCTGTTCTCACACTGCCTTATAGTGGAGAAAGGGTTGTGATCTACAGTGATGCATCCAAGAAGGGATGGGGGCTTGTTCTTATGCAAAATGATATGGTGATAGCTTATGCCTCACGACAGTTGAAAATACATGAGCAAAATTACCCAACTCATGATTTGGAGTTAGCTGTAGTAATCATTGCATTAAAGATTTGGAGGCATTATCTTTATGGAGAAAGGTGTGACATTTGTACTGATCATAAAAGTTTAAAGTATATTTTCACACAAAAGGAGATGAATATGCACCAAAGAAGATGGTTGGAGCTGATTGAGGATTATGACTGCTCTATCCATTACCACCCTGGGAAAGAAAACAAGGTGGAAGATGCAGTAAGACAACAAGACCATGCCAGTTTATCCATGATGAGGATCACAAAAGATCCAATATTTATGAATTTACAAAGGATGGATGTTGGAATTAAAATGGAAGGGGGAAATCATATTTTTTCAAATTAATGTTCAACCATCTATACATGTGAATATTAAAGAGGCACAGAAAGAATATGTAGAGTTACAAAAGAAGGTGATAAATGTTCCTGAATTCAACCTTGATTGTGATGGGATAATAAAATTCCGGAATCGGGTTTGTGTTCCTCCCATCCCCGAATTAAAGAAGGTGCTACTGGATGAGGCTCATAGTTCTTCATTCTCTATTTGTCCTGGAAGCACGAAGATGTATAGGGACCTGAAAGAGTACTTCTGGTGGGATGGCATGAAAAGAGATGTTGGTGAATATGTCTCTCAATGCTTGGTTTGTCAGCACGTTAAAGCTGAGAGACAGAAGTCTAAGTGGATGTTACAACCATTACCCATACCTAAATGGAAATGGGATAACATCACTATGGACTTTTTCACTGGACTTCCTAAAACATCCAATGGCAATAATGCTATCCGGGTCATAGTTGACAGTCTTACAAAGTTTTCACACTTCATCTCTATTAGAGAGGATTTCTCTCTGGATCAGCTTGCCAGGATATATGTAAAGGAAGTGGTAAGATTGCATGGAGTAACACTTTCTATTATATCTGATCTGGATCCAAGGTTTACCTCAATGTTCTGGAGAAGTCTTCAACATACTCTGGATACAGAGTTAAGTTTCAGCACTGCTTATCATCCTCAGACAGACGGTCAGTCTGAGAGTACAATTCAAACTCTAGAAGATATGTTGAGAGCTTGCTCTATGGATTTCAAAGGTGGTTGGGATCAACACCTACCATTGGTGGAATTTTCTTATAATAATAGATTTCACTCTAGTATTCAGATGTCTCCTTATGAAGAACTCTATGGAATGAAATGCAGGACTCCAACTTGCTGGGATGAAGTTGGGGAAAGAAAGCTATTAGGACCAGATCTCATTGATGAAATGGCAGAAAAGGTTAGATCTATTCAACAACACATAAGAGCAGCTCAGAGTCGACAGAAAAATTATGCCGAGAACCGAAGAAAAGACCTAGAGTTTGAAGTGGGTGATAAAGTTATCTTACTAATATCTCCCTGGAAGAGTGTCATGAGATTTGGAAAGAAGGGGAAGTTGAGCCCTAGATATATCGGTCCTTTCGAAATACTGGATTGTGTTGGGAAGGTAGCTTATCGATTGGCACTTCCATGGAATCTCTCTCAAGTTCACGATGTGTTCCATGTATCTCTACTGAGAAATTACATACTTGATCCTTCACATGTACTCAGCTCAGATGTTGTACTGCTGGAGCAAGATCTTTCTTATGAAGAACAACCGATAGAGATTCTGGATCATAGCGAAAAAGTCCTACAAAACAAGACCACTCAATTGGTGAATGTTTTATGGAGGAACCACCAATTAGAAGAAGCTACATGGGAGCTTGAGGATATGATAAGGGAGAGGTATCCTCATCTGTTTGTTACAAAGTGACGAATTTCTAGGGTGAAATTCATTTTAAGGGGGGTAGAATGTAACACCCGAGACTTTTATGAAAAATATTTTGTTTTTATGTTATATAAATCATCAAAGAAATATTTCACTACACACATCACTTGCTTGGCTTGCTTTACACGCAATCACGACCTTCCTCGATAGCTTGCTTCGTATGCAATACCGAGTTTCACTAAACAACGATATACTATTAAAATATTATTAAAACTAGCCGTTATGAATAGTAATAACCACTTTTTGAAATTTTATAAATTTTATTTTTCAAAATGGACTTCATTTTTGGATTCAGAATATCAATATTAGACTAGGGTAAAATTTTGGTATTTTTCTGAAAACTTTCAATTTTTGATGAATAGTGAAACCACTAAGTGGTTGTTAAAAAACTGAATTTTTCATAAAACTTAATTTTACCTCTTCTATGAGTGGAATTTCAAAAATCTGAGAGACATGGTTGATGTCAGTAAGTAAAATGTGGTTCAATGAGATGAAAATAATTTTTGGTGAATAGTAACTTTTTTACTTGTATTTACCACAGTTAAAAGTAAATAGGGTAATTAAGGGTAAAAATGATATTATTATTACCATAACACATTTCCTAATTATATTGGATAAGTGTAATTCGACCAAACACAACCTTATGAATAAAATATGACCATTTAGGCCCACTTGGATTAGATTAGGACATTTATTATTAATTTATTTAATGAAGGGTTAAAATAGTTAAAATCAAAGTTTAATAAGACAATCATTTTTAATATAGGGTTATCTATAAGATAAATTAAAATATAAATATTAATTAGAAATATAAAAATATTTCCTACATAATGATATTTTATTTGTAATTTTTATACTTTAAATAAGTTAATTTATTTATGACGCAAAGATGATGTAGTAATTATCTTATTAATTAAATATTGACATAATTGATGTTATAAATACCCAAATAAATGTAATTAGAGACTTTTTATGAATTCCAATAATTTTCAAGGTTAATATGACATGATAGTATTGATTTAATTATCTTTTTTCGAACTAATCATTCTGTTATGATTTTCACAAAAATCAATTACTAAATAGTGTCAAAATTGACATAAAATTGTTTTTAAAAAACATATTATATTATAAATTGTTATTTTACACCTAAAAATCTAAGGATCAGACGAATGACTTAGATAAGGTAATATATATTAATAATAAACAACCTGGGGTTCGTTTGGCTTGTTATAGTGAGTTTATTAACCTTATAGTATAAGAACACAAGAAGACACGGTAAAAGTAAAATTATTTAACTTAATGACAAATCTTAATGATAAGGTTAAAATAGGAACCTAAACTCGTCTAAATTCTATTGTATGAGAGTATTTAGACCCATACCCACCTTATCTTATAAATAAATCAATTTGGAGCTATTTTAAACCGATCTTGACTTTATAATAAAATAATATTTTTTGTTTTTCCAAATGAGCCCCTCTCCTCCCTTATAAAAGGGCACCTCCTCCCCCTCTTCCTCACACCACTTTGAGCCTTCAAACTCGGCCAAACCCT
Organism: Viscum album; assembly: GCA_963277665.1. NCBI lineage: Eukaryota > Viridiplantae > Streptophyta > Magnoliopsida > Santalales > Viscaceae > Viscum > Viscum album. The sequence goes on from OY728160.1 coordinate 1,552,240,224, forward strand.
TCCAATTTCTCCTCTAAACTTCCCTAGAAACATCCGAGAGGTTCTGGTCTTCTTCAAAGACCTATTTTAGTGCCCTAAAAGGAGGTCTCAAAGAAGCACTTCAAAGAAGAGGTAATGTCCGATTACCAATTATTTCAACTTTATTTATTCTTCCACTTCTTCTTCTTTAGTTGTTTCATTCTGAAGTAATAACATCATTATCACTAATATACTGATATGTTATTATATGTATGAAACAACCCTATTTCACCATCTATCCATCCTACGTAAAACGAAATCACCGCGCGTGCGTACGTACGAAATACCGTCTCCACGCCGTGGTGTAATCCATTTTCCACCACCACCTTACTTGGATGGGTATAACGGTGTAAATAATGACTATATATGACTATTATAAAGTGATATTGATTCTGAAATAGTATACATACACTCCAATAGAATTCCACGATCATGGGAATGATATCATCGCTCGTGCGTACGTACGGAATACCGTCTCCACGATGTGATGCGACTCGTTCTACATGATCTTCATTGCAGAATGATTATATAAATGAATTTAGTGAATAAATATGATATATATTACACTAATACCATTATGGAAATGAGTTATCTATAACCTCAAAAATAATTATAGGAGTTCATTCGACAAAACACGAATAAGAACAAAAAAGTAATAAACACCCGAATAAACAAGTAGTAATGAAATATTACTAATAAGAAGCTAAGAATATGACCATATATGATATCATATTAATAAGTATGATTCTGGAATAAGTCAATAACATTATTTAAATCATTATATAGGAGTTTTGAACACTTACGAAGCCAATCAGACCTAAAGTAAGGGAAAATTTTCAAATCTCATTTTTATCCGAGATTGCTTGTTCGTATGTATTTACTGGGGTTACTGCTATCATCCATTTCCATGTTTTATAAAATTGTTTTCATGTATGTTTAAAGTCCTTTTTACACATTTTTGACTTTTACTATATGGTATGTAAGGAATCATTCTTTTGTTTACGTTACAAGGTACTTTTTTGACATTTACGACAAAAGTACGAGAAGAATGTTTTTTTAACTTATACGACATGAATGGATTTTTAAAACATTATTTCCAAGAAGCATCCTTTACAAGTTTTCAAGTTTATTTTTAATCAACTTCTTTTAGTTTATAATTGTATGACATGGTAAGAAAGGAAAAGTGTTTTTGAATTAGAAAGGATATTTTCCTCAAGAATGTAGTTCAAGTGTTTTATCAAAATTATTTTCCATCTAAGATAATAAAGGATTCTGTTTCTATCCCTATTCTTACATTGATTTGATTATGTTGTGATGGAATTATTTTTATGAATTCCTTTATCTTATATGAATTGTTTTATGATGTCATGATGTTTAAGATTCCCATTTTTTTACATGGGTTATGCTATAATGTATGGTTTATGATTTTGTGACACACAAAAGAATGGAATCATTATGAGATGGGTAGGACCTATATCTCCCTCCCATGCATTGGGTAATGATTGTATATCTCATGAGATAGACATGGCTGGAACGGCAGGTTAAACCGGTTCAGTGAAACTGGACTAAAACAAGGTGTGAACTCGGTTCAGAAATGGACTTTGTCCACTAAGATAGTATTGGCAATGAGCCTTGACTAATAAGAAATGATTCTCTATGATTATGTGTGTATTCCACAAAGTTTCATGTTTTAAGTTATGATTATTGGGATTACATTTCAGTACTAAGATTTGTCCCATATTATGAAATAATGATTTCTTTTGCAGGTTAAGATTTCCAAAAGTTATGTTATTATGTATATGATGTGATTAATATTTCTTTTGTTTACCCTTACTAAGCATTTGAGCTAACCCTATTGTATGTTTTATTTCCCCAGGTCAAGAAGAAGGTTATTAAGTAGAATATTCCAAAAAGGGACTCTAGATATAATGAAATAAATGGGAGGCAAAGTAGACGCTTTATGAACCAGTTGTTTATGTTTCCCAGTTTCTAAAGACACTATACCTATACGGTCTTTTCCTGGTTTTGTTATATGTTGTAATAAGTGTACTTCAATTTTGATGTACTAACAATGTATGTAATGTATGGGTCGTTATAATTCAAGTGTCTCTCTTTTGGATAGAAACTCTAACTAAAATATCATTTTTAAATGTTTTAATGATTTGTTCTTCTAATTCTTTCTCATTAATGTCCATGATTTAAAATTGGGTTTAAGGATTTATTTATTTGGAAATTAATGTTTTAAAATTAAAATTCCTATTAAAAGTTTCAAAGTGGTATGGGACACTTTTATTCAAAAATTTATTTTAAACAGCTTCATGATAAATAATGATACTTTTTATTGTTTTCAAGAAAAAGGGGATACTTCTCTCAAATAGTTTTGATGATTATTTTAATCTATGTCAATATCATCCATTATTCTCAATTGAGGTTAATCTGTTACAATAAAATCATCCATATTGTATTTAATGAGTCATGCTTGACTGTGGATGTTCTATTTTTATACCATTCATGGTTTGTGGATAATGTATTTAAATTTCATATGCTAGTTTTAATACGAATGTTTATGTTATGTTTCAAACGATTCATATGAGGAATGCATTAAACTTTGTAAGTGATGGGTGGAACCCGCTATAGCTCCTCGATTCATCGGTTGGTATCATGAGACAAACTAGTGTCCTGGCATAAGGCCTTGACAAAATCTTATTTGTAGTCTTGGAACAATGCCTTGACTATGTGGTTATGATACTCTAGAAATATGCATTCCATCATTATGAAAGAGGTTATTGATACTGCATGTGATCATTAAAATACTAGAATATCCATGTGAATATGTAAATGGAATTATTTAATTTTATCTTTTCCATATTATGTTGAAGTTCAAGTTTAGAAGTTTTTTTCTAGTCTTATACATTGCCTTAAATGTTTAGGCTTATTTATAAATGTTTCCACTATAATGTTATCCTTACTGAGCATCGAAGCTCCCCCTTTCAATGTTTTATTTTCCTAGGATGCAAAGAAGTATATTACGACTGACCTCTAGGGATAGTCTATGGGATATCAGTGTTTTATATGGAGACAATTTTGTTGTATTTTTCCATTTTATGAAGTAATGTAAACCTTATGAATGTATCTTGTACTTCCAAGGCTACTAAATTAATAGGTCTTTCGAGACTTGATCATTTATGATCATGCCAATGATACGTAATAATGCACTGACTATGGGCTTCTGGGGTCAGGGCGTTACTATTGGTATCAGAGAAATTTTAGTACAACCAATGGAAACTAGATTTAGATAAACTCTGATTAGAGCACATTTACCTAAGATGGACTTTGAAGATTTGTATAGAAGAACATCCGAGAATTTTGTTATTGTAGAGTTTTTGTGAGTTTTCATAGCAATACATCCCTGTCTAGATACGAGAAGGGCGAGGCGGCTCTGGCACAGATGTAACTAGGGGTAAAACCTGAAAACACCGTTTTGAAATAGACTCGAATGAGAACTAGTGCACAAAAATGGGCCTTGCTTCACTCTTGGTTACGACATTCCTCGGGGTATGCGTTGGATAATTTAAATTTTCCTTACAAACCAATTTGAATTATTTTAATATAAGATGAGAATAAATGACCTTGGTTAATCCTAAGGTGTTTCAAATTAAGAATATGGTGTCATGATATTCTCTAAATGATTTTATGACTACTATTACTCACACAATGCTTTCTAATTTTAGTCCATGGATGGATTCCAAGGAAGTCATAGTAACTTTGAGAATGATGTACAAGGTGGGAATGGTGGTGGAAATGAGTAATAAAATGTAATGTTGATAGGCGTAAAAGCTATCATGTTCATGAAAAATCAGTTTTCGAAAAATATGATCAACAACATATATATTACCAACTCCACGACTCAAAAAATAAGATAAAGGTGATGAATTATAAGAGCTCTAGCAGTGGAGACCTTGGAGAAAATAATCCTTAATTTACATCATACAAGAAATGTGGAAGAAGATAGCTAGGAAAGTGTCTCAATGGAATAAACAAATGCTTTATGTGCGGGAAATAAGGATATAAAGTGAATAATTTCCAAGGAAAAATGAAGAGTAATATGGAAGAAAATAAAAATGATCCCTAGAATCCATTTACATTCATTTTCCATAAAGTAGGGGACCTGGCCATTTCTCGAGTGAATGCCCTATTCTATAGGATATTATCTTGGTTAAATAAGAATCTATGTGGAAATAAATGGTTGGATAAATTTTTAAAAGTAATAGTACTCCTTGTTGATGGGATTACTTTGGAATAATTTTCTCTTGTATTTTAACCCTGTAGTTTTTCAGTTCAAAATGATATTTAAGGAAAAATTATCTTTTATTTTGTGGATATTGTTATAAATAACCATTTGGTTTTATATTATCATTGGGTTTGAGGCAATTACAAGTTATTGTATTTTGGGATGAAAACGTAAGTTTTTGAAAAAGGACAACACACAGACCATGTGACAACCTGTTGTGTCGGACAAAGCTCTGGGATTCGAACCCACAACCAAAGTAGGAATGTGATTTATCACCTACCACTGGAATATGTGAAGTCCCTTCTCAGTGTGACTAATTATTTTTAATTAAATGATTTTATTGATCAATAATAAGTTTATTTGGGAACTTATGTCTTATCAAATAAATACCCTTAGTATAAGAAAATGGTTCAGCGATTAAATGATAAATGTTATTTTTGAAGATGTTCGATTTGTTTGGAACACTATATGCCTAAGGAAAATAGAATACTATGGGATTTAATTTGAGGAGTAATGGTAGATTTTTATCAATGTTTCTATTGTGTATTTATAGTGATTTGGGATATTTATAGAAATGATTAACCAATAATAGAGAATATGTGATTAGGTTAATTACTTTTATGTATGTGACTTTAAGAGTAGTTGATGTCATTAAGAGATAAAATTTAATGTGTAAGACTACATAACAAAATTCTTCTATGTTTTGGGTTTCAATATTAGTTTGGATTATATTGAATTATTTTAACGACAATTGTTTATTGAATTCTATTTATTTATCTTTGGGGTATTGTTGGTTTTATTTTAGAAATTAAGATTAGTGTTTCTTTCTCTAATGGAATATCATTTTAGGGGATCGTCATATCTTATACTAACCTTTTTGGTTTTGATTAATCACTACAGGAAAGGTAAATATATAGTTTATCCTTTGTGGATCATGTGATTCTATAAGAATTTTTTTCTAGATCTTCCAGCGTGACCATGTCTTCTTGAATACTCATCGTTTAAAAATGAGTTAGTAGTTGAAATTTATTAAATAATGAAACATTACTTAAAATGTAAGTATATCCCTTTATCTTCATAGTGAACCTTATAAATTAATTCCACATCCTTATGTAATGTAACTTAAATGAAAAAAATGTTGTTAGTTTACTTTTCCTACTGGGAAACTAATGACCATTTGTCCCATCAAAAGTTTGTGGTTTTCTTGTTGTTAACATTCTCTTAACCGTGTTTTCTATCCCTCTCCATCAGAACATGACACTTAGTTTACCATCCATATCCATGTTTTTCTACATGGAATCTTAGACTTGGTTATCTCATGTGACCTTTATAATTCTCTTTCTTTCTTTTAAAGTGATAGTTTTATTGACTCTTTTTCCGATGGGAGACTTTCCATTATATTCCCAAGATCAATTATAAAAATTGCGAGGATGCAATTTTTTTAAATAGGGGAGAATGTAACACCCCAAACTTCCAGGGTAGGCTTCTCTTTTAATAATACAGTAGCGTGTGTTGTACGCAACTTCGGGTACTAACACACCAAAACCAATCAAACATGCCATTATTAATAGTAATACCCACTTTTTGAAATTTTATAAATTTTATCTTTCAAAATGGACTTTATTTTTGGATTCGAAATATTGAAATTAGTTCAGGGTGAATTTTTGGTACTTCTCTGATAACTTTCATATTTTGAGGAATTGTGAAAATTAATAAATTTTAATTAAAACCAACTAATTTAATAATAAAAATTAATAGTGATAAATTTTTAATTTGATTGATTTGAAAGTATAATTAGATAATATTTTTACCATTTAATCCAATATTGGTCATTGGACATAAGTTCCCATTTAAACTGTAATATGCAAGTGCCAAACTTTTGATAGTTATTATTTCTTAAAAACACGCTTTTTGTTTTGACAACGGGAATAAATTTTAAATAAATTTCTTCCACTTATAAATTTTGAATTTATAAAAATGGGTTCCATATTTATAATCACGAATTACAAATTGTTTAAATTGGTAACTTTTATTTTTAGATATTATGAAAAATTATTTCGGTAAATATTTTATTTAGCTTGGTTAAAGGGTAAATCCGATAAATAAGGGTAACAAAATAATATTATAATAACATTAAATTACCCTAAAACGTGTACTAACCTTATTGTTTGATACATTTCCGACCATGATCATCTTTGGGTCGATTTTGGGACCCCATGGAGCCACATGGAGTGATAGTGACACTTTATATTAATTATGTTAAAGTAAATACAAAAATAACATAAGAATATATCTTTAGGAAAACAATTTTTACATAGTTATATATGTTATATTTTCGACTATAAATATTAATTAGAGAGATAAAAATATTTCCTACATAATGATATTTTATTTTTATTTTTTAGATGTTGAATAATTAAATTTACTTATGACACAATAATTATACAATATTTTCCTTATAAATGAAAAAAAATAAAATAATCGGTATTATAAATGATAAAATAAATATAATTTGATAGTTTTGATGACATACACGAATTTTATTGGTTAATATGACATTTTAGAATTTCTTAAATGAATTTTGTTATAATTAATAAAGTTTTTATGACTTTAACAAATTTCAATTATTAAATAGTGTCAAAATTGACATAAATGAGTTTTTAAAAATATATTATATTAGTAATTGATATTATATTCCTAAAAATCTATGGATTGGCCGAAGGACTTATATTGTGATAGGTGTATCATTAATGGAGTACTTGTGGGTCTCTTGGAAGTATATAGTATGTTTATTAACTATAAAATATAAAAATATAATGAGACATATTAAATGTCAAACTATTTAACTAAGAGTTAAATAAAAATGATAATGTTAATATTGTCACCAAAACCGGTATAAAACCTATTAGTTTAGTGTTCTTGGACTTATCCCCACCTTAAACTTTAAATAATCCACTTTTGAGCTATTATAAACTGAATATTAATTTATTATAAAATAATATTTCTAGCTTTTCCTAAGGTGCCCCTCATCCCTCTTATAAAAGGGAACTCCCCCTACCCACTAATTCACACCTTCAAAGCCTTTTGACTTGGACAAACCCTACCAAAATATCCTCTAAACTTCCCTAACATCATTTTAGAGGACCTGATTTTTTCAGAAAGCCATATTTAGGTTCCCTTTTGATCAAATCAAAAGGAAAAACCCAAAAAAGAGGTAATGATTTCACCACCCTCTTTCAAGTTCCTTTCTTCTTCCACTTCTTCTTTCTTTGTTATTTCCATTATAATATAATTAAACCATTATCATCTATATACTTTGATGTTATTATAAATATGGTCAAAACCATATTCATTATTCTATCCATCCTTTGAGTGAAATGTCACCATACGTGCGTGCGTACGACCTACCATCTCCACGTCGTGGTGTGATTGTTATTAAATATATTATTATATGTATGGTTATAAAAATGATGTGTAATTCATGTTAATAATAAATATAACATGATAATTATTCTTTATCTATGATATAACATCCAATTGTATATTATTTTAATATCAAAGGAATGATATTGTCGCTCATGTGTATGTTTGAATTACCGTCTCCATGAATGCGTTGAGATTCATTACCCATCATATCCATTAAAGAATAAATTTCATTTTATGATTAAAAATAATGTTTAGAGATATGATATCATTCTAGATATGAATAATATACACCCCATCCATAACAAATATGGCTCAAATAAGAAATAATATAAAGGAAGATTAATCTGTTAACACCCGAAATGATGATAATACTAAGATATTATCAACAAATCAATGTTAAAAGATCATATATGATATCATATTAATGTATATTATTCTTGTTTAATTCAATAACAGTTATTTAACCATTATACTGGAGGTTAACCAACCCTCAACCAAGGAAAAATTATAAAGTAAGGGGTTTCTTATCTCACTTTTAATTCTGTGATATTTCCATTGTTCGCCACATATTTATTGCATATAGTGTGTTTACTACCCATGATTGTATTCATTGTGTAATATAATTTAATTTATGGATATTTAAATCATAATTCTATGATCTTTATTTCATGGTTGTATGTTTCATATGTTTCCAAATCGAAAAAGGAATTTGAAATTTCAATTTCCACTCATTCGGATTTACACATACTTCAATGATTATTTTACTCCAAGATTATGTGTGTAATAACTATTCATATAATTATGTCATAATTTCCACTCCCCTTTCTGTCAATATACTTTTGATACACATAATCACTCCATTGATAATTTCTCAATTTATCGATATGAACTTGATAAGAGTAATATTAACTCAATCTCCATTTGTTGAGTTAAATATCCAATTCCTTGGTGTTGTCATTAAAAGAATATCTGTGAATTTCATCTAATTGATTTACAATGAATATTCAATCATATTAATTGTATTTATATTTTTCACACATAATCATGTCATTGAGTTATCCTTAAACTAAGGATATGGTCTTTATAAGAGATTTCAACTCCAATTACATTCCATTGAGACATCTATGTTGTTATACACCAAATTACTTTTATATGGTGTATATAATGCCATTTGACCTAGAATATCATGATTCCCTTTATTTTCATGATATTACAATGTTTTGATTATCTCAATTATTTGTATTCAAGTGTCTCTATTTTTCTTAGAAACTCTAACTAAAATATCATTTTTAAATGTTTTAAAGATTTATTATTCTAAATCGTTCTCATTAATGTCAATGTTTTAAAAATGGATTTAAGGTTTTATTTATATGGAAATGAAGGTTTTCAAATTAAAATTCCTTTTAAAATTTTCAAATTGTTATGGGACACTTTGATGCAAAAATCTACTTTAAACAACTTCTTGATAAATAGTGATTCTTTTGAATGTTTTCATGAAAAGGGGGATACTTCTATCAAAAAGTTGTGATGATTATTTTAATCTATGTCAATGTCCTTCATTATTATCGATTGAGGTTAATCTGTTACAATACAATCATCCATATTGTATTGAATGAGTTATGTTTGACTGTGGATGTGCTATTTTTATACCATTCATGGTTTGTGGATAAAGTATTGACATTTATTATGCTAGTTTTAATACGAATGTTTATGTTATGTTTCAAACTTTTCATATAAGGAATGAATTGGACTTAGTATGTGATGGGTGGATCATGCTATAGCTCCTCGATGCATCTGTAGGTCTCATTAGACAAACTAGTTTCTTGGCACAAGGCCTTTCCAAAATCTTTTTCGTAGTCTTGGCACATGGCCTTGTCTATGTGGTTATGATAGTCTAGCATTATGAATTCCATAATAATGAATGTTGTTATTGATACTGCATGTGATCATTTGACTACTAGAATATCCATGTGAATATATAAATGGAATTTTTTGATTTTATCTTTTCCATATTATGCTGAAGTTCATGTTTAAAAGGATATTGTTCTAATATTATAGATTTGATTAAATGTTTAGGCATATTTTTGAAGGTTCCCTATATAATGTTATCCTTACTGAGCATCTGATATCATCCCTTTTTATGTTTTATTTTCCCAGGATGCAAAGAAGTATACTATGACTGACCTCCAGGGATAGTCTATAGGATCTCAGTGTTGTATATGGAGACAATGTTGTTGTACTTTTAAATTTTTTGATGTAATGTAAACCTTATGAATGTATCCAGTTCTTCCAAGGCTACTAAACTATTTGGTATTTCGAGACTTGATCTTTTATGATCATTCCAATGATACGTAATAATGCACCGACTCTGCGCTTCTGGGGTCGGGGCGTTATAAAATGTCCCATATACAAATGATTAAATGAAGATGGATGTGAATCACCAACATAGTATTAAGGACATAATGGGGCTAGCATAATGATGGAGGATAACTATTGGCCATATTCAAAATATTCCATCCATATTATGTGACCTAGGATAGGAACAGACTTTTCAGGGTCAGCCACTGACCATATACACAATGTGGTACCCATATCAAATGTTATTCAAGATCATTTGATACATTGTCCCAAAATTTTAGGTGATCCATAATGTTGAGCCTCCATACCCGACTGGGGGTCCATTCGGATGTGAGAGATAATGGAAACCCAAAATAAGGGATGAATGATGCGTGGAAATGTAATGAGATCATGTCTATATGGAATCCCACACCCTAAGACATAGACAAGAGCGCATGTGAGCACATTGATGGGGAAAAAAAGATGTCAAAGGGACCCATTATGATTGGCTGACTCAAGAATACAAGTGAAGGAAATGGGAAAAATAGGTTGATGGACCTAGAAGAGGACCCAATGAAGAAATGGATTGGTGTTCCTACATATCCCATAATGATGGGAATATTTCATTACATTGTTCAATAATTACACGCAGTTTAACATCATGTGGTAAGGAGGAATATGAAAGGAACGATCTCATAATGGGGAGTACATTGTGTTGTTGTTATAAGCCCGACGTGAATGAGGAAAAAATAATTCCACATATAATAGCACATAATCATATAAGATTTTGGGCCTTGTCGGGAAAAGAAATAGATAATTTTTGGAGTCTGGACTAGACCTGATGGGAAAATAGTTGTGCGTTCCTATGTATCCTTTGATTGTAGGAATCAAGCCACACATTGTTCTATAATTCCATTCAATTTTATATCATGTTGTAAGGATAAAGATGAAAATGGAAAATACCATAAGGGGGAGTATACTGTGAGGCTATTGTAAACCCAACACAAATGTGTCAAAAAAATGAGTCAACATACCACACCATGTAACCACATAATAACTTTTCCCAAGGGGCCAAAAGAAATAGATAATTTGTGGGTTTTGGGATGGACATGGGGAAAAATGTTCGGGCATTCCTACAATTCCTATGAGGTCATGAATCAAGCCACATGTAGTTTAATGCCATGTGGTATGGGAAATGATGAAGGGGATGTATTCTTAAGGTAGGGTCATGGTGTGACTATTGTAATCCAAGTTTGAATGGTGACTAAAGAAATAAAAATTTCCCCCAATGTTTCCAAAAATAATTTTAGGTTGAAATAATTAAAATGGGGAACATCGGGTTAGACACGAAGAAAAAATGTATGGGTGTTCCTATGTATCCCATATGGATGGGAATCCATCTATACATAGTTTTTTAAATATCGTGGAGTTTCATGTCTTCCAGTATGTATGTAGGGGAAAGGAGGATGTTCTTTAGTGTGCAAAACATGGTTCTGCTGTTGTAAAACCAATGTGAATAGTGACTAATGAATCCCACACCGCACCATGTGAAACCCTCAAAGAGAACGAAACCCCTAGGGGGTCTAAGGAGATTAAAAGATGTGTTGGGCTAGGCCTGAAGCTGAAATATTTGGGTGTTCATACATATCCCATAAGTATGGTAATCAATCCATATGTAGTTCTAGAAATTTTGTGATTTTTAACATCATGCAGTAAGGACTTTGGGGAAAGAAGGAAGCTCTGGAAGGAGGTGCACATGGTGCAGTTGTTGTAAACCTGCGCTGTTGGCGTATAATTAATCCCAAACCACAACATGTGAAATACTCGAAGGGTAATATAACATGACGGTGGATCCATGTAGATGGAATGATTTTCTAGGATGGACTCAAGGAATTTTTTAGGCATTCCTACATATTCCATAAGGATGGAAATAAATCCATGCATTAATATAGAATTTAATGCAGTTTAAAAGCATGTGGTAACTATGTATCATGATAAACGGAGATAACTCAATAGAAAACATGACATGGTAGTTATATGAACAATGTGAATGAGTAAAAAATAATTTGAATGGAATCACGTTCTCTGAGATTCATTTGTCGAGAGGACATAAGGAAGGTAGTTCTGGGATACCTAGTGTAGGACCTAAAGATGAAGTGTTTATGATTTCCAATGTATCTTAGAAGGATGGGAAACAATCCATGTGTAATTAATAAAATGATTTTCATGTTAATATTTCGCGGTACAGATTATTAGATAATAGTTTAAGGTCATAGAGCTCAGGTCGTTTTCAGTTTATCATAATAAAGGACGAAACAGGCCACTCATGTGAAGTACTTTTTAAGGAATTTGGCATTGGTGGGAGGAGTGATACACTCAACATCCATGGTGAACAGGGAGTATGAATCATTGGGGTGAACCCTGTGAATGATATAGGGTACATCCCATTTTGTATCAAACAATGGTGGCTTCCTGACATGTATTATTGGCATTCACGGGTCCAATAACATGTCTCCATGAAGGAAGGAATAGGGACAAACTTTCTTATTGAAATAAATTGCTATATTCTTCTGATTCCTCTCCAGATTGATAAAGGTATAAATCCTATTATCATCAAGGGATTCTAGTTCATCCAAATTATTTTTTGCATCATTTTGTGATGCTTGCAGATAGTATATGGCTATTGATAGTGAAGGAAATTGAATTTCAATGGGATTAACTTATTATTTTCCATACATTATGGAATATGGGGACAACCTTGTTGAATTATGAGCCATCTTCTATTATGTCAAGAGAGTGTTGTGGGGTATTTATGGCCAAATATTCTTTTCTTGACCAACCATCATCTGAAACATGTTAGAGAAGTTATTTTAATTCCTTGATCTTACCAGTTTCATGTATGTGATAGAGAGAGGAATTATTATAATGGATATTGTACATGGAATACAATTTATTCTCCTCTACTACTCGGAATTTTGATTCGTTTTTAGGGAAAATGACATGGGGAACTCTATATCAGTGAATGATTTTGGAGCTCATGAAATCATAAATAGAATGGGCCGTGTATTATTTGAGATGAATTGATTTTGACCACTAGGAAAATAAATCTATGACAGGAAGGATGAACCTAGAATGGAGAGTTATCGCTGGTGGATAAAGTCCCATAACATCAAACCACCAAACCGAAAAGGGCTATGAGTACATAGTGTTATGGAAAGGATCTGGCAACCGACACCATATATTATCACAGATTTGGAACTTGTGGATCCTCTTGGAAAACATGAAATAGTCTTGTACCATAGTATCCATGATGTAGCAAACACTTAAAATGTGATGAGAGAGTTTCGACCCTGCTTCATGAGCTCCATAAGAACCAGAATGAACATATTACATGACGTGGGGAATATCATCTCCATGAATTAAATGGAGGATAAACCCATCGAACCCATATTTTTAGAGGATTTCCCCAAGACTAGAACAAGTTTGGAGGCTGATCTACACTCTGCGCCAAAGGATTTGTTCATGTTCAGCTTGGTTATCTAAGAAATTTCTCTATTGGAAAAAATTGATAATGGGAGTTGTCCAACCAGGGGCCCCTTCCAATGCTATTACAAGGGGCCTAGAAGGGCCTTTGTGGATGCACCAATTTTAAGATTTACTAGCTGCTAATTAACATCATCATATGGTGGGATGAGAGTGATGGATCTTCTATGTGAATCATTGATGATCAAATAATCATGTTCAGGCATTGTAAGAGATGCAGAAAGATGGACAAGGCATCCATATGACCATTTTGTGATTAAGGAACATAAATTTCCTCATGCTAGGAAGTTAATTGGTCAACTAACTTGAGATTGCGAACTGACATGGGTACAATCTCTGGCTTCTTGACAATGTAGTCAACGTTGATCTACATGATGAAATGCTTAGATTCCCCATTCACTTGTTGGTGGGGAACATCAATCTGAAGGGATAGTTCGAGACCAGTGATAAGGGCCTAATGCTCATCAACTTTGTTGGTGAATACTTTGGATAAAAACAATAGATATTGAAGGAAAACCTATGTAGGAATGGTCAAGATTATTCCCATGTCCACTCTATTAAGTTTGGGATCATTGAGTCTTCTGGGTGTAGTGTTCAGGATGTTCTGTTGAAGTGCATCATCAAATATGGCACAACTTTTTCCACTGAGATTATTGCCTCATCTGGGAAATCATGATCTAGATTCTGCTATGTGTGGACTGGATTGCTGAAAATAATGTCCTCCAGCACCTGACCATTGATTTATTTCAGAGGAATTAACACGATGTCAAACTGCTAAAGGATCATCGGTGGTTGAGATAATCAGCTTTCCAAAATGGGGAGGTTCAGAATATACATTAGTGGGTCTGTGTGAGACCTCGGTTGTATCTTATGGTGATGCTGGTAATGTCACAATTTCTGGAACGTGAATAACAACATGAGACTGATCTTCTCGATGAATGAATATATTATCTCCATATTGAGAATCATGCGGCTGAGACAGTATAAACTATTCATTATACAATTAGTGATCTTCTTAGTGAGAAGGGCACCGGGGGACTATTGTAGAGCAGTCACATAAAATACTAGTGGAATTATAGACATGGTTTCCATCATAACAGATGGTTGTATTAGTTACTACTTTATCTCAAATGAAGTCGGGAAGTCATCATTCTACTTGTAGTTGACCCCTTTTTTCATGATATAAGAAAATGGCTGACACATTCCAAATAGATTCGCAATGAATCTATTTATGTAGGCTAGGTGTCCGGGAAAGCCTCAGAGCTCTGAAATTTTTCTTAGAGGAGCCATCTGACCAATTCAACTGGTCTTCTATGTATCATTCTTGATGCCTCTATATCTGACGATAGAGCTGAGAAACTTTCCATAGGTAACCCTAAAGGAAGAAATCAAAGGTTTCATCTCCAGATGGATGGAGTAAATGAAGCTTGAAACATTCTATCAATCTCTAATATGGTCCTGACACTAGCATAATATGGAACCCAAATTATCCACATGGCATTCCACCAATGTCCCATGGATCAGAATGAATATGTGGTTCATGTAACACTGATTGGTGGAACTTTTACTCTTTAGACCGAAAGGAATTACTTGAAAAAGGAACCTTGTGGTTCTATGAAGGTGGTATTATCTTTTTTCAGGGGGTCTATTCAGATTTATTTTATCTATAATACTCATCCATTAATAAGAGATCATGAAATCCAACTGTAGTTTTGATCAAAAACTCTGTCGTGGGAAGGGGAAAATCATCCTTCGGATAGTGGCCATTGAGTTCCCAGAAGTTGATATAGACTCTAATTTATCAATTACTATATTCTAATAGAATTATGTTGGCTCTCCAGTTTTTTGGTACAAGACATCCTTGATGAATTAGGCCTTAATTATCATATCAAATTCAGCCCCGACCATGTCATAGTGAGAAGGGTTCATCTTTCTTGGAGGCTTTTTGAACCCGTGATGGGTTATTGGGAGACCAAGGTGATGGATGGTGACCTAAGGATATGTCCCCAAAATCTCATCATATATCCAGGTGAATACGTCGCAATTATATTTCATGAAACCCATATTCTATTTCTACTCATCTATAGACATGGTCGTGCTATCCAGTGTTGGATTCCGACCTGTCTCGGTGATGAGGTTCACCTGTAACAACTCATCAATGGTGGTGGATAAAACTTCATAAAATTCAGGAGGATCATCCTTGAAATGATCTTTATTGTTCATAGAAAGATGATAATTGATAGATGGAAATTATTCTAGGTTAGTTTACTCTAATATAATGCTAGTGTTGATCTAAGTGGCTGTGGAATCATTATTTTGGGACTCCTCTGATGTTGAAATCATTATGACGAATGTTATTAATCCTATTCCATCAGTCCTTCAACCCAATGGACCACGCATGAAAATATCAAATATGTAATGGTTCATTTGATTGAGATGGTTCCACCCAACTTGGTGAAAAAAGATACTATAATGTATTGTGGTTTCCATTGGGTGATCATCCTGATACCTTACACTGGTAAGGGATTCTGGGATCACTCGATATTGATTCGTGTTGAAGTATGAAGTGATCTTCTTGCACTCCCTGCACCTTATAAAACACATTCCATTTAATTAAAGGATGAAAATGAAGTGTCCCATGTCTAGGGTTTTTCCATCCAAATAGTGAATTTGGGGGATGTAGGCATCATCCAAGTCTATCGTTAGGTTGGAAACAATGGTAGTTTTCCCATCCTCATTGGTCTGAACCTATTTTTCCTTTCCCATGTAGTAGTAAACATCCAGTTAGAGGGAATACCAAGTGGAAAAGGGAGACATATCACATTAGAGAATACCCACTAGCAAATTAATGTAGTACTTGAGTCATTGGTGAAATGAAGAGGGGACTAATGCATGCATATGGAGCCAGGGTCTACACATTAGTTCATTCAGGGCAGTGTATTCTGTGACAACCATGAAAAATGTTCTAGAAATCCGGCCATTGAATTTGGTCTTCAAGAGTTTTTTTACAATAGAAGTATGCTCGGTCCTATCATAATTGTGATTGTTTATGTTAGAGGAATCCAGATCTACCTCAGACAACCCATGTTTGTGGATCATCTGAGTCAGTATAAGATTTATCCCAAACCTATGTCTATAAGACTGGTGAAAAATCCCACTACATTTAATTTACTACTGATATGCAATGGGATAATTTTCCCCTATGATAGGGAGAATTCATATTATCTAGATAATGAAATTATTACTTTACATTCTTCATGATCTACTTCCTCAACATGGAATTGTTCTATTTTTTCTACCTCTATTTCAAACTAGAGGGGGTTTCATAAGGCCATAATGAGGGATTCACACATGATTATAGATATACTGAGAGAATGGAGGATCAAGTTACTTTGGAGAATGTTGGATAGGTGATTAAGTACATCAAATTTCATATGTCAAGTTCCCATCTCTACTGACAAGAGGTTGCTCTGTGGAAATAGGTATAATGGATGTTGCAAGTTGAACTAGTGGACGTCAGATTGTTCAAGGGACATCCCTCTACTCACTATTCTAACCATGAAAAATGACTACCGATATATGGTCAAATGACTGTGGTCTAGCCTCAACTGCACACAGTCATGATGACTTTGCCTGGTTTAGTAGCACAAATGATGGGGGGAACTGGATCTGATGAAATATTTTGTGAGGACTGTGCATGGTGAGTCCTATAATGAGTGTATTGTATAGTATAAGTGGCTTTCATGGCTTGTTAGAAGCATTAGTCGACACACTATAATGATTCACATATCCACAGTTTCGTCGACGTTATGGATGTGTAGGGAGATTAGGAGGGATTTCCTGAAATTCCTGATCTTTTGGGACCAAATATGGGTCTAGTAGCTCGATAGTGTTCCCCATCCATTGTCATGATCATTTAATAAGGAATACTCCATTACTGGGAAGAATTTTATGGCAATCCCCATCCCAGAGGGCTAGAAATCAGGGAGATTAAGGGATGAATTATGCACTTGTGAAGTATGTTGATATCACTTGCGATGTCTGTGTCAACCTTTTAGAGAGGTGGAAGGCTGAGATTTATATGTAGATGTAGTAGCTATAGGTACCACATCGACATCAGATGGATCATGTTGATTCAGATACGAATGAATAATACCATGAGCCTAAGAAATTTCATTGTGTGCTATCTGGTTTTCATACTTTTGAGACCTTCCGTGAGAGACATGTGTCCATTAACCATTTCAATCAATAACAAGTGTTATAGAAATACATTCCACATGGGCTCGGGCCACACCCAATATGACAATATTGTAATCAGACTAGTCCTAGAGCCAATAATTGACCACCTAACACTGCTTGATAGTGTCTCCATGGAACTGGTGATAAGGGAAATATTTGGGGTGATTAGTGAGATTTTACTCTTCGAGCATCCTGTATTATGGAAACCACAAGATTCCCTGGTCTTAGGCATACCGAAAATAATCGGGAACCTAAGACTCATCGAATGAGTACCCCAGTTTTTTATGATATGGAAATGGGGCTCTGAGATCCTGCACCATATGAGGGATCAAATCCTAGAATGTACATGGAACCTGGTTGTCTCCCCTAGGTGGTAGAGGTGCGTTATGTGGTGGCACCTTTCGATCAATAGGTGGGTGATTCTGATTCAGAGGCTGAGCCTGAGGCTGTGGCCCTTGGAGAGGCTGTGGAGGTGTCTTTATTGGAAACAACACCATCTATCCAGGGGCCTCTACCGTTTTAACAAAAAATTTCCTGTCCTTGGAGGATCTTCTTGTCGGATGTCCGAGAGGCAACAAGTGTTCCTGATTTTATTTTTTCAAGGAAACCTATAGGCACTAAACCTAGTCAATGAAATATTGTAATCCACCAAGGATATTCTAAATGAAGATAAAAGTTACCATTTATTCTTCAATTTCCCTATTCACATCAATAGCAATTGTTCATGTATTAGTGTCGTGTTGAGTAAATATGTGAGGCCCTTCCACCTAGCGACAAAATATTCTACTCAATCATACGACCTTGGATTTCATTTTAAGATCCCAACAATACTAGTCTTGTAGGGGGTGGAACTATACTCATATATATACTTTATGCAAAGACAATCCCAACCAGTTATAGATCTAAATGGGTAACTTGTTGTACCAGACGAACAAAGGACTTTCCAAAGCCTGTATGAAGAATCGGAGATTATGGACACCTATTGCACTAGAGTTCCCAGCATGGGTCAACATCATTAAATGAAGTGGAACATGTGTTTTAGTGGATCACCTATCACCATGAAAGTGTAGAAGGTAAAATTGATAAATGTTGGGGGTGCTGGCATATTGTCCACCCACCACAAATTTGTCTTTCCATCATGTGTAATATTCATATGTCAGGTTTTAAGAGCATCAACGTGAGTGATTATAGTACCCATTGGATCATCATAAAAAGGAATCCTATCATTGTGAGGATTCAAATCCACCAGAGAATGTGATGGTTCTTCAACATAGTAGGATGGATGAGGGGCTAATGAGATGTCCCAAGTGGTAGTTGGAGGAACCTGAGAAGTGGCCAGTGGAACATTTAGAGTGGCTGGTGGGACATGAGTTGCATCTTGAGGAGGGTTTTGGTGCATCTCAATTTGATTTGGTGATGTATATTGGGGTTTTTATCCCTAAAAACCATCTTGTGAACCGTATTGATGGGTTGGGATTTCGGGATCGACTAGTGGAAATTCGACGGGGTGGGGGTATAATTGTACCTTACCCTATTTCCCCGGTGGAGGATGGTTGGGATCATTCCATGGATTGAAATAATATGGATGCAGTTATGAAACATTCTTGTCAAGGAGATCTTTGAAGATCCTTCAATATTCCATGAGCTATTGGCACATCACAACCTCTTTAGGATCATCCTCAATCATCTACACTAAATCAGATGGGTCATAGGGATTCATTGTCACGTAATCTGCTTTGGACATTCTATGATGCTAACTAAGATGTAATGAATCAAGATGTTTCAGAAGGCCAACTGCTTATCTTTGTTGCTAGGTGTGGACACCTATAGGGTCTTACATGTGTATTGATGTACCATTGGGTTTTTTATCATATCCAAACCCTGTGTTGATGCCCCCTTCTAGGAATATCTAGGGAAAAACATATTTAATATGATGGTTCCCAACGTCAGATAATCGATATCAATAAATAAACTAGTTTGATTCAAATAGGACAGAAAGGATAGGCAACATACTACCCCCAACCACAGATCTGGACATGTGGGGAAACCACATTGATAATTATATGGTGAAAATTAATCTATGGAAACATTCTTACTGGAGAGACCGATGATAACTAGGCGATGCAGGTTGCTGATCAATTGGGACTATGACTAACTCCACAAGACAGAACTATTATCCAATGTTTTCATTGTGTTATCGACTCTTGGGTTAAGATAACTGTTGATGATAGAGATATAAGTGTGTCATCCTATAGGTTATTAGGAAGTACATGACCACATCCTCGATAAGGGACTCTGGAATATCAAATCTTTCAGTTGAAATTGGCAAGAACATCTCTCGGAGGTGGTCCACTTCAATAATGTGCTATAAACATATCAACACAAACTCGGGATCTGGCTCTTGGTTTCCCAATTCATGGACTGTGGGTGGATGACAGACCTGTAACGACACTCACATAGACCTATTTAGTGGTATAATGGTCGGTGGAGAGTACAATACATGGGTGAAGAAATATCTGCATATTGAGATGTCTTCTAAAGAATGCATTGATTGTAAAACTTCATCCTAATAGGAATGGATACTTACTGATGCATCCCGCATAATAGGGGAATTTTTTGGTGGAAGATTAGGCTTCTTCTCATCATCAACTAGTCCCCAAGAACATATATCTGTGATCTATTGGAGATTTAGACAATGATATTTGTGATGAAAGAGAGGATTCCATGGAATTTCCCTAGAATGGATCCAAATATTCATCATCATTTATTTATCTGTGGAGGGATTAAGGGATCTGCTGCTCCTCTCTTTCAGGAGGAAAGAATAATATGTCATGTTCCAACCCCAGACCCCAACATAGATGATCAGTTTGAGGGATCCATCATCTTGTTTTACTCCACTTCAGAGTCTGAAAATCGGATGGGTTCAACAACGATCTGGGGCATCACACGATTCATCCTTTGGTGGAGATGACCAATCCACTAACCTAGGACGGTTCATTACAGAACGGTAGATTTTGGACATAGGGAGGACCTCTATATGGGTTGTTGTTCCAGTGAGGAGGACACCAGCATGGATGAGATGGGTTAAGCGGGACCTAGAATCACATTGAATGGAACTTGGGGAGGACCTCCATGCTGATGGGTGAACGGATGTGGAGGAAATTCTCTTAGGATAATGTCATCGTAGTGAGGTCCCCTACATGAGATATTGATAATGTAAGGGGGGAATTTTCATTAATGAACCAAAATATTGGTATAATCTCCATACCAGGGGTCATGGGAAAAAAGTGGACCTCTGTGATGTGGGCTAACAATATGGGGAGGACCACCGCTCTGGATAATGATGGTACGAGGTGGACATCCCTACAGAATAAATTCCACATGGGTCGACTCGTGAAGATAGATTCTTATGACAGAGCCTAGGATAGTCAACCCATCCTGTATGTAGGGTGGTTGAGGCCTCAATCCTGATCGGGTGTAGTAGTACCCCTGTTCTATGATAACATGGAGGTGATAATGGACTTCGGTGTAGTCATGGGACACTGAAGTTGTAGAAGATGTTTCCACCTGGTGGGCATCCTCCTAAGCTTACACACAACGATGGTGTTGGGTCATCCGAGATAGGGATGACTATGAAAGGATATGGAACACCTTCTCCTCACCTGGTGGAATCAGCTGGATTCATTTTCATGTCCTGTGGGGAGCCCACCTTGGTTGTCCCATGGTCGATGTCGCATATGGGAGGACTCATACACCCTTTACATCATCAGAGTAAGGGAGTGAGTAATAGTATTATTCATGTTAGAGTCTCCCAAAATGATTGAAGACCGTAGTTGGCTGTATTGGCTCCCTATGTGGCCCTTGGGGTGTCAGTGATGGCAGGGAACTGGGGCCTCCATATCACGGTGGGATATATCCCTTGTTGGGATGACCCCCACCTGTTATTATCAATGTAAATGAATTTCCATTACCCTCCATTGGAAAATTTCAGAAGGCGATACATGGCATGATCACCCTATATATGTTGTAGTGGATGAATACTTGGTGGAGGTGGAGCTATGTTGTATTACCATATCAGTAATTACCCTATTCCTTCCCATGTTTCTATGCTTGGGAGGGGATTAGTTTTCTATAGTTGTAGATTGGGCCCTATATAGCAGAAAGTGTCATCTATCAATTCAGATAATAGGAATGAAATACCCAAATTTCTTTATATTGTTCTGTGTTCCATTTCTAGATAGAAAGATCCATCCTGACAACAACGCCATCCCATATTAAAAATGATTAACTTTCAAAAATCATAGTGAGTTTCATGTGAATTCCCACTTTTTTCATGGTTGGACCTAAAATCGAATAGATAGATATGGTGACATTATCATGTATTTATGCCTCAACCACTAATAATCTCCATATTTAGGAGAATACTTTCATGTCGATTTATCCTTTTTTATCGTTTTTCCACAGGGGCACACATCATCGATGGTGACTTGCTAATTGTTTCCCCGCATTCTCTATTTCCAAAGGCAGGTGACATCCACCATATTTTAAGGGATGTTTTCTCCTTGACCAAACCATGATTATGGGATGTCCATATCATCATCCATGGATCCCTACTCAAAATTTATCACATAGTGTATCTCTACCTTATGGGTTAAGATTTTGTTGATGGAACTCTTCCTAATGTCATGTCTTTATGGACAAAAGTTAATTAGGATTCTTATATAAAGACATTACTAATGGGTCATGTCATGTGAGAGACCTATGGTTAGGGGAGTCATCACATTGGGCATCACTGGCATGTTCAGATTCTATGACACATAAACACATGGATTTTCCATTATAAGTGGGCTTGTCAAGGGCCTCGAAGCCAGAGAGATCACACATTGAATTCGGGGAAATTCTTGTTAGAAGCACGTCTCTTTGTTTTTTCTTGGCTTATAATGTTTAAATTGGGTATGCCACAGTTTTAGTTTCTAGTGGAGAGAGGTTAGAATGATCATGAAAATATTGAGAGTAGACCAGATAGGTGCATCCCTAGGAGGGAGAACCTATAATGTTTATCAGATGGATGGATGAGAACAAAAAATAAGGACGGACTGAGGATGGTGTGTTCTACAAAAGGGAAGGTTTCAATATATTAAGGCATACCATGAGGTCACAAAAGGTGGATAAAAGGATGGTGGGTCCTAGAAAAGCAGACACCAAGGATTACCATTGGCTAGGATTGAACCTTGTAGAGGCATCCTATGCAAAATATTAAGAAGACAAGTATAAAAGTTCACATAGTTTGAGGGGGTGAGTCATGGGATCGGAGTGTACACAAGGGAAAACAAACCGAAGACACATTGGGGATTACATGAGTTAGATGATCGGGTGGTGCAATATAAAAATGAGATGGATGTGGAATACACCTAGTTAGCTACCCATATGGATGACATGAATCCATTATGATACGATAGTCGGGAGAAAAATCAAGATGGATATGGGAGAAGTTTTGGAGGGTTGAGTGAATGGGGGGAGGAACCGAGAGTCGTTGTCAGTGTGGAGATATTGGGATTGAACCTCAGGCAGGATTCCTACCTATCATAGTGGAAGGGAATGAATTGGTTATGTAGAACAGGAATGGGGTGATGAGTCACCTGAGTTCTCGGCTTGTGTCAATGGGCGCAAAGATGGGAGACACACAGGAAATGGAATCAACGGGTTAAGACACAATCTTCTGGATACACAATTGATCGAGGGAAATACTAGTATCAGTAGTGGGTGATTGGATTGCACCTCAAGGAGCCATCCTACATACTTTTCTCTAGAAAGGAAATGATCAATGTCCACATAGATCAGGATGAGGCATAGAATCAGGGTGCGAACAAAGGGAATCAACCCAAAGACATTGCTTGGGGATTATGCATGGTAAGAAGAATGTCACGAGAGTGACACTCTTGGTTATAGTATTATGGATTGAGAGTAAGACTTGCACACTGAGATGACATGGGAACTAGTCAGACATCAATAATTGTAGGAAGAAGGATGTGGGTCCCATAAATGGGGACATCGATGTTTACAATGTTGGGGGTTGAACCTCAGGTAGGCTTCCTATGTACCATATCTAGGAAATACAGATAAAAACCCATGGAGTTTGAAAGCTTATAGTTTGTGGGATGAAAGTAGAATATAGTTTATCATCTTGTTTGATGAGGATGATCCAAAATGAAGTGGTCGAGATTGATCGGTGATGGGCCTGACCCTCCAAGAGGGTTCCTACATACCTTCTCAAAAACAGAAATGATCACTATCCACATAGTTTAACAAATAGAAGGATGTGGAATTATATGTTATGGAATCCCAAATAGGCTATAATCATCTATGCATACTCTCAGACCACATGAGTCATTCTCAGCATGAGAAAGAAGTGTATGTAATAGACATGATAATCGAATTGTGAATGTTTCATCTATGAGGAGTAGATTAGGGATTACATTTGACTACCATCCCATAGAGAAAACATGGGTATATGCATGGCTGGAGGCCTAAGGAAAGGATGATTGGGACTTACAGTAGTTGGCATGCCTATGTAAGTGTCTAGATGTGTGAGGAGGATATGGACACCATACATGGATCAACCTATAATGGAGTGTCGAAATTTATGAAAGGTATACCTTTGACACAAAAAATGGAAATGTGTAGTGGGAGATGAGGAGTGAGAGGGTGATTATGGCCATACTCTTCACAGTCCTATCGAGCTTGACATTCATACTATGATAACCATTAAACATTATGTATTGAGGATGTCAGGTGGCTTGGTCATTTAACGTCATGAATATCGAATAATGAGGACTCAGTCCCCATACATATGAATTAAAAAACATGTACCAACATGCACATAGAGAAGATAAATCCTACGAATCTCCCAATGTTAGAGGGTTGTAGAGTGATCCATTAATGGATTTATATTAGGTTATAAATTTGATGAAGCAATATCCATTAGAGTTCCTACGATAAGAAGCATAAGGCATAGAAAAAAAACATGAAGAACCACATAGGGGACCTTGAAATCACTTCATACAAGACTAGAGGGATACACTGGAGACCATTCTGAAAAGCATGTGACAATGCAATGAGGGGATTTTTGAAAATTGGGTGCTTCGGGAAGAGGATGTCCTTTTTGAAGCATGGGTTCTTCGCACAAAAAATCATCTTTGAAAAGGACCAGTGCTTTAGGAATGGAGGTTTTCAATGCAGAATAGATTAACCATAGATCAAGACTCTTTTTTGGAGTGTTCTTCACAAAGGATTAATGATTCACAAATACCAGAGATCCCCAATGGGATACCTTCTTTGTGATGGGAATATGACTTTGAAAAAGGGAATCCCCAAAATAGGCGGGGCCATGAAAGACAAAAGCATGCACTAATTAATGTTTCCAGGAACCTTTGGGGGTGAATTATTTGATTTGGAAAAGGTCTTTCTGAAACTATGTCTTGTTAGATGAAATAGAAAAGTAACAGTGGTTTGATGGATGGGGTGAGCCCTCTATTTATAGGTAACACTGGTTGGTAGGGGTCGTAGAGCTCAGATGGTGGAAAATTTGGGCACTGTGAAGAGGCAGTGATGCGACGAAGCCAAAGGGACAACATCCAACTAGATCAGGCTCAATGAGGTTCCATCAATGGGAATATCACAGAGCTGTACGTAGAAAAATAGTGACACTAGGAAGAGTCAGGGCTCCGTCCGACTTTGTGGGACTCTCAGAGGGCCTATTAATTCACTAAGGGGATCATTGAGGTGGTCATCATGGAGCAGGTGATGGATAGATTGTGTCCCCACAAAGGTGTTAAGACTTCTTTGCCTCCAAGAGGGACCGTCACAGACACTTGCGATCACAGTGGCGGGATGAACCTACAACATCTTTCACAAAATAGGCCCTTTGGGAATGTTTTGATGGAATTTAAGTCCATTTTAACAAAATATTTACTTTGAAATGTCCACGACATTGTTCTTACCTTGAGGATCATGAATTTAGGTTCAATTAAATGTCCTTAATCCATAAATCCCTCCACCAAATGTTGAAACTAATACATTCAATACATAATCATATACCCCACCGTAAGACCAAAAAATATACATTATATTAATTCTAAAACCCCTAACCTTGAACTAAACCATATTACACAAAAACCCCTATTGTAGACCCCATCATACCAATATACCCTATCCCACACCCATCTTACCCTTATAAGCCAAGCATAAGCCCTTTCATATACAAGTATAATGACATTATCATACAAATATTCCCATATATAGACCCAATATTAAAATCTTATACTATACCAAATCATACCCCTTAACACCTAACCTAGACAATATCCTAATCATATAAAACTTATCCCCTAACATATTCCCGATTTATAACACAAGGAAATTTTGTGATATATATTTTTTAAAATTAATTTAAATTTCATTGATGACATTAAATATACTCAAATAAAATTTCACATTTTTTAAACTCAATGGAATGTTTTTCTATAATTAAATGAATTAGTTTAATTTGTTTGTGTTACAAAATCATCAGAGTTAACATTCATTACATGTAACAATGAGTTTTAACAAAACCCGAAAAATTATTACAATTTCATTATATTGTGTGAAAATTTTCATCATACCATTTGAATGGCAGGTATTAATAAGTGTAAATAAATTATGAATTTATATGAATTAAAAAATGTAAAATTATATATTTTATTAAAAATTAATAATAAATAAAAATAAAAACTCATAAAAAATGTAAAACATATTTAAAAAAAGTATGTTTATGTGCTAGATCATGTTTCTTCTGAAAAAAATATAAATCACATTTTTCAATTGTTTTTGGTTAAATATATATTATATATTCAATAATTTGTTCTCATAATAATCATTTTTTCTAGTTACTAGATAATAATAAATCCAATTTTACACGTAAAAATGGTTTCTTTCTAAAAATCATATTTATTAAATATTTCAAACATAGTTAAATGTAATTTATTTTACATATAGGATTATTATTAAAAAAGAAACTTATATTTTAAAATTATTTACATAATATTATCTATATATTAAATTTTGAGAAAATTTTGAAATGGTTAACATTTTAGTGAATACTGAAACTACTGGTTTTTATAAATAATTTCCATTGTGTATAAAATAGTTAAATAATTACAAATAATTTAGATGGATTTAAAAGTGAAGAGAGAAAAATTATAAATTTAATAGTACAATTTATTTAATTTTAATGTCTTTTATTAAAAATTTTAATGTTAAAAGTTAATATGAGTATGATAATTTTCTATTTGAAATACAACTTTTTTCATTGTGTATGTGCATTCAATATTAAATTAATTTATTCCCCTTATGTGAGTTGAATTTATAAAAATGGATTCCTTAATTTTAATAAAAAAAATTAATATTTTCTAATATGTTCAAATTAATTATATACCATTATGAATAATTATATACATAAAAATTACATACCACCTTTAAGGTAAAAATGAGTTTACTGGGTGTTAGACATAATGTATAATGGGAAAAATTATCTAGAAACATGTCAAAAAAATTAATGGAAATATTTATACCTAATGAAAAATGTACATATATAATTCTCAATTATGGGTAAATTTTCCAATGTGATATATGCGGGTACAAATTTTTATTTTATAATGTTCCAACTCTATCATCTCCGTAGCAAATAAAAGAAAAAAATTATCCTCTCATCTTCACACATCCAAGATTAATTGACTTGTAAAATACATGACCAAATCCATTATTATATTTTATACTCACTTAATCGTGGATTTATATTTTTAGTGTCATATCATGTGAATTCTTCTTATGTATTGAAACAAGTGGTAGTGCACATAAGAGGTCACATTCTCAAATGAGTATTGTTATTTTATTTCTTCATCCAACTCCTTATTGTAGTATAATTCCATAATGATATAAAATCCTAATAGTCAATTATATATTAATATGATATTATGATATGATAATTTCCCATATCCATATCATTTTCCCTCAAATGGGAATAGAAAATGTCACTCATGTGTATGGTGGATTATCACCTCACAATGCATTGTGATTCATTCTTAAGGTATTCTTTTCATGGAAGGTCATAAGAATTTTTTTAATTAATATATTAAATTTTATTTATATAATAGTAGTATATAAATATAATATTACATATAAATTCAATCCATTAAACCCATGGGAATATAATAATGTCATTGTTGTTTTTTGCAGACTACCGCCTCGCAAATAGACATAGTTCGTTTTCCATCATATGTAATTATATATTGTTATAATTATTAATTTTAATTAAATATATTATATTTAAACATTATTATAAACAAAAATATATGATATAACATATAACTATTTAAATTCCACTCTCTATGGATTAAAATCATTCATCTCATGTGTACGACAGTCAAACTCCCTGTGAAGTAATGTGATTCATTATTCAATTACACATTATAAGGTATATAATAAAGATAACGTTAACAAATTAATTTCATGCCTATAAAATGGATATAAATTTGGAAATATAATACCATGTATAAATTCTATCCTTATAACCCATCAAAAAACAATGATGTCACTCATGTGTACAACTGACAACCACTAGGTGAACGGATGTGATGTATTTTTCATCTAAATTTTCCTCAGATTGTAATAAGTATACATTGAATTATTATGTTTTATATATTTAATATTTATTTGACTTATATGAAGTAATAATTATTTAAATGTGTGATATATTATTTATATTTCTTAGGTTATATAGATCAATTAAAAGAAAACATTGTTCATCCATACATACTTTCCATCATATCCCAAAATGATGTAATTCATTCTCTATCTCTAAAATTAATTAATTTTAATAAATAAAAATTTTATTAATATAATTAGTTATTATTTCATGGTTAAAATTATATAAATTATTGATCCATGTTCAATATAAAAGAACAGAAAATACCAAACCCAAATACACAAGAAAAATGAAGCAATTATTATTGGAAACATAATTTTAACAATGAGTTATTAATAAACAAGTAATAAAACCCCATTAAATAATTATGGAATGATATATATATATATATATATATGGTTATGGAATATATTTATGACAAAAAAATATTTATTATACTTAATGAGTGAATGTGTATGAAGGGGGAGGAGACCTATGGTAATTTATTTTTTCCCCATAATTATTTTATGTGAGACACACTTCATGTTAACAATGTGTTTCATTTATATAGTGTATATAATTAAAATTAATTTAGTTTATAATGATTAATAATGATAATTAGTATGACTTATATATCAATTTTAGTTTCTTTATTTAGTTTTATTTACTGTTAAAATATTACCAAACACTATGTGATTTTCTATCAATTTTCCTTTAATGACACACTTGTTATATAATGCACCTATCATATATTACAAGGTCTATAAACATATATTTTATCATGTTATTTAATAAATCTCTTTTTGTAAATGATATAAAATTTTTCATTCAATTTTCAATTTTAAATTTATATTTATTCAAAAGTTACAAAATTGTTATGGATTTTATTGTACAATCTAATTATTTATTAGGATTTTTTATTATTATGGTTTTGCTGATGAAATCATGTGATATATTTCTAGATAAATTCATGATCATTCTTACACAAAATTATATTATGGAGAATACATTTTTTCATTCATTTTTATATATTTATATACTAAATATTTCATTTTAATAGTAATAGATATCATATATCCCCTTTTTGAAAAAAAATAATTTTTATTCACACCCTTGTTTTCTTGAAATGTTTTTAAAAATGTTCATAAAACATTCCCATGATTGTTTAACATAATTTTTAACAATTTTTTTATTTTTAAAATATCATTGAAATTGAATGTAAATGTATTATTACAATCAAGTACCTTTTGGGTTTTATTGATCATTATAATTAAATATTTGTTTTCATATGTACTCCATGACATGAATTTTCCATCATCATGAAAAGTAAATGCTTAAAAGATAATTTATTCATTTCAATATTTATATTCCTTGAAATTTATTATGAATGTTTTTTATGATTTAAAACGTTTTTTCATTTTGAAATGTCTAGTATGCTCACAATTTTTTTAAAGATATTTAAATAATGTTTTTTATGATTCAAAGTTTATTATAAATGATATGTATTTAAAAAATATAGTTTATTTAATTTTTTTTTAAAAAATATAACATACATTTTACTCAAGAAATGTTCCAAGTGATAATTGAAAATAATTTTTCCTCTATTTTGAAATTCATTATTGTTACTTTTTCATTACTTGGTATATGATCTATGAATAAAATTTTAATTCTTATTCATAATGGTTTATGTTTATGATGAAATGATTCTTATAGAACGAAATTTATTTTACATGGGTTATACCATGATGAAATTATTATGAAGCCCACTAATTTTCCACTGGTAATTTTATGATGAAATGATGAAATGATGGAGTTATTATGAAAGATGTTATTCTCAAAATGTTATTATATGATTAAATGATACTGTAACCCATCTTTTCATAGTTATGATGTGATGAATATTTTATGATATAGTGGAAAACATTCATATAATTTTTACTATGTGAGAAATGTGAACATTGTATCACTCTAATGAATTGGGAAATGATTTCTATATCATTAGATAAATAGGACTGAAATGGATATTCAACCCAATTCATTAAGGGAAACTTTACAATATGATAGTATAAGTAGTGATCCTTAGCTACAATGATGGATTTAAGAGTGAATGCATTCCACTATGATAGCCTTGGATGTGAACCTTGACTAATATTGAAATGATTCACTTTTTTTAATTCCACAAGTCCACATAATCGGACAATTTTATGATATCATGGATTATTTTTCATTGATTCCATTATGATTCATATCTTATGATCATCCAATTATTATTACATGACTGGATAATATTTTCTGTAATATAAAGGGAATGTTTTAAAAAATTTAGTCTCAAGTTATAAGGCTCTTACAATATTTTTTTGATTAAATATTTTCATAGTATACTCTTACTAAGAAATTGAGATCACGCATTCTTATGTTTCATATCGCCATGATATGATTAAAAGTTTATCAAGGGTATGGCTGAGAGGAGGAATATATGGGAATATCCTTATGGGAGACGATTTAGTTCACTTTTGAAGATATTTTTTTATATTTCTATATTTTCCAAGGTAATATACCTTTATGATAGTAAGGATATTATTTTTGTAATATATGAATATTTATATAAAAGATGAAATTTCAATGTATGAAAAAAATTGGTGATTTTTTTTGAATTAATAGGTTTAGGTAATCCATTGGAAATGATGATTAAAAAATAGTAGTGAGAACCCTTAAGATAATATTATGTATATGAAAATTCCCTATGTTCTGGTAATGTTAGGAGTGTGATTTTCCTTATAACAAACCCCTATATGTGTATTATTAGTGGAAGTAATTATAAGAAAATATATCTATGGGTAAAAGCTAAGAAGAATTCACATCAGGCTTGACTTAAGAATTACCTAATACATGAATGTGTGTTATACAGATGACTTGGTTTGGAACTCATAAAATATATTCTTTTTCTAACCTAGAATTTCATTACCAGTCATTATGAAGGAATTGAATATATAAAAATCATGTTTGAATGTAAATAAACATTATGTTTCATAATATGAAAATTAGTTCTCAATATTTATACATCTAAAAAATTAATTTCATGATTTTCTGATATACCACTATGATTATTGTTTCTCACAATATGGTTTCAGGTTTTAATCAACGGGAGGATCCTAACAAAACTTGGTGATAGATGAATATGATTGATAGTTTTTATATATTCCATGTTGGATAATTAATGTCATGATATATATTTTCATAATTCCAAATAATTTATCAAATGAAATGATTAACAAATTGCCCAATAAATGACTCTCAGATTCACTAGAAGAGATAATGTTGGAGTTTGTTGAGAGTTCAGGTGGTGGAACTCATAGAGGGATGAAGTTGAAATTTACTATATTACGAGATTGTTGTATGAAGAAACCTTGGTAATGTTTCAATTTAATGGGATTATGTTTCATGAATTGACTAGAAGGTTACATAGTATGGTATTTCTGAGGAAAAAAAGAGTGTCCAATAGACGAAATGAATCATAATAATATATTA
Source organism: Viscum album (assembly GCA_963277665.1). Lineage (NCBI taxonomy): Eukaryota > Viridiplantae > Streptophyta > Magnoliopsida > Santalales > Viscaceae > Viscum > Viscum album. The sequence continues at coordinate 1,552,272,326 of OY728160.1, forward strand.
TTTGTAAAATAATTATTATTTGAGTGTTATAAATGTTGAATGTATAGATATTATGAAAATATATGTAATAATTGGGAAAATCAAGATTAATTTTACCATGATTTTATGGGTAACCATTTTATTATTGATGATGAAGAGACTATGAATTATATATAAAACAATGAAGGTATTAAAGAATAAATAATTTATGTTTTTGTCAGTATTAATGAATTATGTTATATGAATCATGAAATATATATTTACTTTTTAGAAGAATACTCTAGTAAGGATTTTTAAAAATATGTTGAATGGTCCTAATGATATTGAAAATTGAATTTTTGGGATGGATATTTGTTATTGGAAAAACACGACTGCAGGTAATATAGATGTTAACATGTTCCTAATTAAAATTAAATTGTGATGATATATTTTTATTAATAGATTGGATAATATTGATGAATTTGGATATAATTAGCGATTTAATGAGAATGTGGTGGATTTTTTGGTCTTATAGATTCATGGTATATATTATGTGCTCTCTGGTATTAATTATGGAATAAGATGTGAGATTATTTATTGAAGTATTATTATTTTAAATGTGTTTTAATGGTAATTATGGTTATTACCATATATCACAAGAATATATGACCATGTTTTTCCCATATTTGGTATGTGAAAATGAGAGTTACATTATGATATTTTTGGGATTAACAATATATTTAATTTCGGTACATAGAATCTTTTTTAATATATTTTAAAATTTTTTGTGTTCATTATGGTTATCCATTAATGTAATGGTTTATCAGGAACATTATACAATATTTTATAGATTTATATGTTATCTCACAATATGAATATTAATCAATATTTGATAACATTTGTTGATAATTATTTTCATGATAACTTGAGATAGAATGAAAATCCTATAATTCATTTAGGGATCTTATGATCAATTAGTATTTCATACATTAAAAATTCATCTTATTTTCTTGGATTAAGATTTTAATTGGAAAATGATCAATGAAAAACCAAAGGACGGTATTCTACTTGTGAAATAGAATGAAATCATGTATCTAGATTTTTTAATTTTCTCTATTTGATAGTACAAAATAACATCAACATTACATAAATGTTCTATGGGGATCAATTTTTCCCCATTTTTTTAATTTATAAGACCTCATCTAAAACATCAATAACAACCAGATGCATCCATTTACAATGATAATGTACACAATTTTATACACCCTAGAATATATTTCATTAACGAAAGAATTTCATTTCTACAAGGGCCTACACCCTCACCACATTCCTTTATCAACCGGGTGTCTCAAACATTACCCCAGTCATTTGAAATATAACCATCCAACATACATTTTTGGAATCCACAACCTAAATCAATATTGTTGGGTAAAAATAATGTTTCCTAGACCCCATCTTAAAAAATTGGAATATCATAAGGTCCTAAAAAATGGATCTCTTCGGATGGATACATACAATCCAAAATGATATATCCATTCACTTAGAGTATGAAATTCAACAACTATTCATTTTATTTATTATTGTGACCTCAACTAAAGAGTTACATAAAATACCAAACCCATTATCCATATCCAGGACATTTATCATAAACTGATCATTGACCTGTCACAAAATCCATCCCAAGTCATACACAAAAATCAATACAACATGCATATCAATATAAGGATAATTGTTTTCTTAACTAGTGCATCTACCATGTAGGTCAAACTAAACACACTCCATTACTACTTGTTAAGGGAGTATCATGGTTTAACATTCTATATGATAGTCGATATCTCTTGTATCCATCCAAGAAAACTCAGAAATAATAACAATATATGTATCATTAAAATAGTATCGGAATCTACCGTATGAAGTCACATACTACCGATTCTAGGTCCATGAACCTAAAAAACATTGCCCATGCTCACTGTATGATAATATTATTTAGCTGGAATTATCTCAATCATTGTGGCATACCCATGATGAATAAGTAAACTCATGTAGTCCAAGGCCACCCAAGAGATCAACAACAATCCAATGATATAATTAAAAACCCAAAGATTCTACCCACGTTCTGTATAGTTTGGCTCCAACAATCTGTTTTCACCTTGAAAATGGGGTTAACCATCCAATCAATCATACACATAGAAATAAAAACCGAACCCACAAATCAAGGCTAGATATCAATACATAAAACAGAATAGGAATATAAATATTATCTCCACTTATCTCAATCTAGACCTCTCTCCCACCAACACCCCCTTCCTTTCACATTACCCATCCTTTTCTCACACTCTCCCACCAATATGCTCCCCCCATCCATCCCCAAATCTCCCTCCCTCACCCATATTCTCTCACCCTCCATCCAAACTCACCCACTCACACATTCCCAAGTGTTATACCCCATTATCACATGATCCCACTTTCTCCCCACCCAATGATCCCCCATGTGGTCTACCCCTTTATCACACCAACATACCCTTAATTTATTCCCACTCACTCTCCCCCTTCTCCCACCCATTTCTTCTCACCAAAAATTTCACATTACCTCTATTACATGTTCTCTCTCCCCTCTCGCTCCCATACATTCTCCACCTCTCCCCTACGAACCCATTTCCTCACCCTCACGCAATCACTGAATTATATCTACCAGACACACCCACATTATCACCCCTCTATCTCTCAAGACCGATTTCCCTTTCTACCTCCCCCCTCTTTCCAACCCCTCTCCCATATAGTCTCCCTCCCTCACCCATACATTCTCCAAATCTTTCCTATGCATAGATTCCCTCACCCTCTCTCAATCACCCCACTCTCACTTTTAGAAAGACCAACATTATATCCCCCTCTCTCCCTCAAGATCCCTTTCTCTTTCTACATCCCCTCCCTCCAAATTGTCCCCATATATCCTCCCCACCCTACCCTGTCACGTCTTCTCTCACACTCTACCCAATATAGATCCCCCACCTCTTCCATTCACTAGGACTCTTTTTATTCTCCCTCCCTCACCCACAATCACCCTATATTCACCTATGATCTCATCTCGTACCTCCCATCAAATAGGTAGAAAATCCCTCCCTCAACCAAACCCACTCTCCCACCCCTCCCTCACCAACTCACAAGTTCGTTCCCTCTCCACCTCCATTTCTCCCACCCTCTCGAGATTATTCTCTCCCCTTCCAACCACTCCAACATGCTATACCCCACCCTCTAATTTTACGATATGAGATTCCCCTCCCCCATGAGTGACTCCATCACAGTCACTTTCTCCCCCCAACCATGAACAATTAAAATATCTCTTCCTTATCTCTTAGGCACTTCCCCCTCACATCCTCTCTCTAAGGTGTTACCAAATGATATCCCCAATCATTTTCACATAATTTACCCAATTTTCCCTCACACCCCGCGTCAGCAAAAACTATCAAACCTATTAAATCACACCATATTAGCCTCAAGCATCCCCCTCCCTCCCCCCACCACAACCATTCCACGTACCCCTCTCTTACATTATCCCCCTAATAAACCACTCACATTATCTCCCCCTCTCTTACTCACACCCTCTCGCATAAACAATCACCCTCCCCCCCTCTCCCATGAACTCCCCTCACACTCACCCATGCTCTCCTGCTCCCAAACCCCTCACCCTTATTCTCTCCTCCTACCTCTCTCACAGTCACTCATGCTTGAAAAGTACTTTGTACTATAACCCATTTCCCATTCTCTCTGCACCTCCCCCTCCCACACACTCCCCACCCCACCTAATATCTCCCCATTCCTATCTAAAAATTCTTATACTAGCATGCTCACATGATCTCACATGTTTTATACCCCTCCCTACTCACTCACACAATCTCATAATCCATCCCCTACCAGTCTAACTAATTCCCTCTCCAGACCCCCCTCATTCATGTCCTCCCACTCTCTCACCCACTCACCCACTCACCCACTAATTCAATTATTCTATCTTCCCTTAGATCTATTTACATCCCACATTCATATCCTCATCCACGCACTCCCCAAACCTCTCCCATGAAATAATAACCACCCTCCACCCACCCCTCACAGATCATGAACTGTCCCCCTCCACCATCAACCACACTATCTCCCCCCTCCCCCCATTCACACACTCCCCCTCACTCTGACCCTAAAACACATTATGTATCCCTACGTTCCTTCAATCCCTATAACTCAACTAATTTTTCTGTCTACACTATCTATCCTTGACACAAGTTCTCCCTCTCTTTCTCTCCCACCATCTCCACCAAAACTCACCCAAACCCTCTCTCTACACATGTCGTTACACTAACGAACTCCCCCATCCATAGACTCTATCCCCAATCCCTCAACCCCACTCGCCCCACTCCCCACCAAACACATACCATCTACCTCCTATATATAATTCCGATTATCTCAACATATATATCTCTCTATGTCACTTTTTTAGTCACTCGCACTCACTCGCCAATATTAAATATCCCACACTACTCTATCCCCCAGCACTCACACCCACATTCTCCAACTCCATGTATCTCTCTCCCACACACCGACTTGTTTCTATACATTCCCCTCACCCACATAATCTATCTTCTATCAATCATGACCATGTGCTTCACCTCCCTACCTCAATGGTTCATTATTTATCCCATCCAACCAACTAGACTAAACTATCTCTACACTCACTCCTTCATGACCACTCACTCACCTACCCCTATATGGTTTACACACTCCCCGCTCCCCACCTCAGCCTCACACCCACTAACTCTCCAATATCTCCCCCTATCTCACACACACAAACACTCTCCCTTCCCCATCATTTCCACTCAATCCCACCATCTACCCCAACCGATACCCTTACTCTCCCATTCCTCATGCCCAAACTCACCCTCTCACTCTCTCTCTCTCACATAATCCATCTTTCCCCCACATATCAAATATAAAACACCAAATCGATACCCAATATCCCCTCACCTACACCATCAATCTAAAATCATTTTCAGAAACACCGATACCCCATCCTATACATCAAACTAAAACACTCTATCACCACTCTCCCACATTCCCAATATCACCCCATCTCCCACACATAGAAACTATATATCGGTCTCTCCTCCTACACAGACATAAACTCCTTCTCAATCTATCTCTATTCCACTAATGACCAGTCATTCTCCATATCCCCCATATACATAACCTCACTATTCACTCTCTCATTCCATGATTCTACCCCACTATACCTATCTCATGAGTACCACCGCTAACTCCTACTTCTCTATTAACCCCTCTACCACACCATATATCACCACTAACCCTAATTACCACTTTCTCCCCTCCCCAACTATCCCACTATCACAACTTTACCTAATATCCATTATTCCCACACCCCCCACTCTCATTCACCCAAAACATCCTGCACCTTATCTTTTTCTACCATCAATTGGGCGAACATGCTCTCTCCTCCACTACACCATTCCCCTCCCAATATCTCTCAAACCATCACTACTAATCGCTCCCACTAACCCCAACCATCCCTCTCCCATATACCATTACTGTACACTCACACTCACAGTCCTCCCATGGATTCCTATATGCTCCCTTCCATCATTCTATCATTGGAACCATCTCTCTCCCCTAGCTCATCCAGGCCCTCACAATCACTCAACCTCAGGACCACTCACTACCCCCATTCTCTAACTCAACCACACTATCTCTCTCAAATCAAAATTAAAACCACTTTCTATACAAAATTCCCCTCTCTGAGACCCTTTATCTATCTCCCATCCCTCTACCCCACACTCCACATACCTCTCTATCTCTCCCCCACCCATCCCATACAACTTCCCACACCCCTTCTCTATGCACCATTCCCATTATCAGGACCATTCCCACATTTCCCCCCACACACCCACAATTACATTATGACCATACACTCCACCCCCACATCCACACAACATGACACACCCCCTTTAATTTACCCCTACACTATCCACTCAAACAAACACTCTCTCCTCCCTCACACACAATTCAATCTCTCTCACATAGTCCCCCCACCCACAACATCTGATGACCCCCACGCTGTCTCACTCTCCCCTTTTCGAAATTCCCACATTATATCTCATCATGTACCTCAAACAAAAACCCTCACTCTCTTTTCCCTCATTTCTATGGACATCCCCTATCCCTCTATCTCCCCAAACACTCATTACCACACACCACCCAATTTTCCATTGGGACAAATGATCCCTCTCCTCCTTCCTTCATATTGACTCACTCCCCCTCTCTGCACACCCACACTTCAAATATACCCTACCTCAAAACCATATTCTCTACCACCCCATCGCTCTCTCTCATACCCAATCCCCCTGTAACAACTTCAAACACAACCTTACCCTCCTTATTCATCCCTTAATTACACCCAATCATTCCCACCTCACCCACACCACCAATCTCTTATCCCTCATTCCATCACCATCTATCTCCCCTATCCCACATTCCCATTAGATCCCCTCTACCCTCACCCACAAACTCTACATAACTCCTATTAACCACACATATTTCTATTATCTTCCTATATATCATCATGCCTCTCTCTCCACTCCCTCTCACAAGTTAACTTCCCCTCCTAATCTCCCTCCCCACCCTCAAACCCACTTAATCCATGTTTTAGTATGATATCTCCACACTTTATATCATATAAACTCAATACCCCTCTCCATTTCACCCACAACCACTCTCTCACCTCCCACATGCGCACACATTCCCACCCCCTCATACCAATCATACCCATCCAAAAATACATCAGCCCCCCCCCCCCACATTATCACACCCATGTATCTTTCACCCACACACGCTACCCACAACCACTCTATCCCCTACCCCATTACAATTATATATCTCTCTCATTTCTATCAGGAACACTCATCCCTGTCAGCATTCAACCAAAATTGTGTCTACGCTCCCGCACACCCATTAACTACCCCACCTAACCCTCTCATTCATTCCCACAAAAAATTCTCATGCCCCTACACCCTCTATCTCTCCTTGATCAGGACCATCATATCCCCTACCCACAACCTCTGCTATAATCCCTCATTCCCATGCACTCACCTCCCTCTATCTCTCAATCAACCAAAACTACTTCCCAAGAACCCCCCTCCATTCACCCATGCCCTATCCCTTCCCTACCAACACCCCACAATAACGCTCCCACACCCTATGTCTCTCACTCACACCCCTAACAACTTTCCACAACCCTGTGTACTCTATCTCCATCATCACTCATTCCCACACCTTCTATCATCGATTGTGTCTATAGCCCCCATCACCATAAACTCATCTATCCCATCCCATCACACAATCCTCCAAATATCTCTCCCACTCAAACCACAAAAAACCTCTTCATATATCACCTCACTTGTGCTCAGGCTATCTCTCCCCCTTGTTCATCCAACACTCCCTCATTTATACCCATGACCTCTACCCCTCGCACACACCCTATATCTCTCCTCCCTCAGTCTCTAACTCTAATAGTATAACCCAGTACATGACACCCTACCACTTTCTTGTACACGTGACCTATCTCCACTTATACCTTTTTCCCTAACCATATATCTCTCAGCCCTCACTCGCAGTATCTCCATGAAAAACAATATCATTAATATATTTCAATTCAAAATTTATTGCAGAAAATTACACATAATAAATACCCAATGATCATGAGGAAAAGAGTAATTGGGAAATTATAATAATATATTGAACTAAAAATTTAATAAAAAAATATTTTATAACTCCATAAGATGGCCTCAAGTTCAATATATCCACTAATATGACATGGTAAAATCAAGGGATGTACATAAGAAAGGGGTGAGCTATTAATACCAGTGTGGGAATAAAAAAAGGAATAGCCTAATGTAAATTATTATAAGTTATCCATGAGGCATATCAAGGTATCATAGGAGGTGAGGGAAAAATATTATTTAACAATGGGTAAAGATATAAAATGGTATTATAAATGTAACATTATATTGTTGAAACAACATAATTCATCATGTTATAAACAAAAGTAATGGGTAATAATCAAGTAATCATTACATAATGTTCATATTAAAACATCCATTTAACCAATACTAGTGTCTCAAATGTTTTAATAATTAATTAATTCATAATATTTGTATCTATGTGCACTCATGAAGTTCATATCATGTACATTCTTTTTTGTGCACTATGTATCATATAATAGAAAGAGGGATTTCATCAATTTTAATCCCACGAACAATGAATTTATATTAAATACATGTACTCCAAAATTGAAATAATGATAGCAACATATATGTCATTTATTAGTAGTTGAAATAAGGATGGTAATTTGATGTAGGAATGTTTTGTAGGGAAAAACCACATGATAATTTCGACAGCATAACAAGGATAGGTAATGGTAAAAGGAAGGGATTAATGAGATTGATAATGGGTTTTCATGAAATGGTAATAATAAGTACCATATGATATATATTTTTGAAGATATTCCAATATGATAAAATTTAAATAAAAATACACAATAGAGAACATAATCTTGAATAAATGGTATAAAGAGAGAATCCCTAAATTTGGCATGTAAATGTCTTAGGTAAATGTCCTAACATGATGGGGTAGATGATCATCCATTATTGGAAAAATATATGGGATTATAAATATATATATATATATATAAAGTTATGAAAAAATATCCAACTCAGATTAAAAAGGATAATTTCAAAGGAGGTTCTTGAATGTATATAGTGAGGGGGAGATCACATGACATGAGTTGGAATGTCTAGAAAATTAGGTTGAGTTTTTTAAGAACTTGGGGGAATCATGGGGGGATATATAGAGGTAAAAAATATAATGTCATTATAAAATTTATTTGAGTTAATTAGAATATATGGATTGGATGATTCAAATAGAAAATGTGACATAAATTATTTACTAATTTTTAATCATAGGGTTGGTAGTTAATATGATAATGTAATCAAATCTACAATCCTTCCCATGGATTTTACTATTGTTTATCTAAAAGAATAGTGGATTTAATTATTATTTCTCATGAATTGAATTCCTTTAATAATTCCCTATGTGATGTGGAAGTGAGTGATATTAATAATAAATTTACCTTTACACAATGAAAATATATTTTTGGAGGACTCATAATATTTTAATAAAATTAACAAAAAAAATTATTTTAAAGGGAAAAAATCTATTTGGTTGTGGTTATATTTTATGGAATATATTATATAACATTTTTGTAATTATGATGACATAATACTTATAATTTTATTATAACAGATCTATGTAGTATAAAAAATTTCTAATATCACCTACTTTTTTTTAAAAAAAATTGTATAATTTTAAATATTTATTTGAAAAATAATATATATTTTTACCTAAAAACTATCAAAATATGATAATTTATAATTTTAAATCAAGATTTTCCATTTCATAAAAAATGATATTTTTAAAAATAATAGTTTTCTAACCCTTATAAAAATTAACTTTGAAGTAATTAATTTGTATTATCATATATATTTCAAATAATTTTATTGGAAAATAATATTTTATTAAAATAAATATTGATTCAAGGATTGGTGAATTCATAAAAAAATTTATTTTTAATGAAACTATATATTATCCAAAAATATGATTTGTGCTTCATTATATCAAAATATAATTTTTATCAATATAATTATTTAGTATATTAATGATATTAGTATAAAGGGATAAATAATATAATTTTTATTGAAAATAAAATATTAAAATTCAAATCCTTAGTTTATAGAAAAAACATCCATTATCACTTTATTGAATTCACTAAGAATATTATGTAAGATGGATATATTTTTAGGGGGTGATCTAGAAAACATGGGTTGTGTTGTGATATTAATGATCTTAAGCTTATCATGTAAATGGTTTCACACATGATTTAGTTGTTTTAAGTCATCTTATGCTTGGTTAAGAGAATATTTCACGGATTTTACCTCCAATAGAAGCATCTATAAATGGAATTTCTAGGGATCAATTCTATTTTTGAGCCCATGACGTCAATAATATATGGCAATATGGATTTATCATAACAGTTATGATACAATAATCAAAATTGACATTGTACTACTCCTCTATTATCAATGGTTAATATGTATAATGTTCTTTTAAATTTTATAGTATATAACTTATTGTGGTAAAAAAACTAATGTAGTGAATATGTTTAATATAATTTAATTTCATAATAATGAATTTAAATATTTTTAAATGTTTTTTTATTTATAATTTTTTGGTTCATCACATTATTCCCCAAACAGAAATTTAACACTCATAATTTTGTTTAATTCACTAAAACAGAGGAAGGTAATTTTGTTCCATTACTTCTTCTATTTCGCATGTTGCATACTGAACCATTTAGTTCTTCCATAACACATTTAATAGGTTATTTTTATTATTTTGTATTATAATTATATAATTGATTTTATATCTTCACAATATACTCCACATATGAATTATTATTTCCACATGTACCACATATAAATTTAGTGCATGTTACCAATTTGATATGAACTTCTCGAGGATGGATAATCGAACACATCATGAAACATTTATTGGTTAGGTTGTAGTGCATTTTGATAGTCCATATATTAGATGTGATCAAGGATAATAGTGGGACGATATATCTTGGACTGTTCATTCCCATCTTCTGAGACCTGAATACATTCTTCCATGTTGATGTACAGTAAAATGGATTATCTCTGGCATCTACTTATAGATCACGTTGATGATTGTGTACATAAAATTTTTATTGACTTTCTATTGATTGAATATGATTTTGAATATTTTTATAGTTATCTATCACCTACAGTATATTACCAAATTTGGTTAGTATCATCTATTCATCTTTATTCATGTATGTTAGAATCACACACTACATAGCATATATTTCCACATCTCATGCAATTTGAATGCTAGAATAGAATGTGTTATTGTATAAGAAATATTTTAGAAGAATGTATTGATGCCGACATCCATAGAAATCCAACAAATTAGATATAATAATTTAATCCATTATTTTAGTGGTTATTCTAGACCAGAAATCTATATGATGTTTGAATGTAGGGATGAATCCCACCACTGTATACAATTTGTACTGAATGATTCACCCAATCACCAAAGATAAACTCAGTTGTGAAGAAGATATAATAGAATGTTAATGTCCATGAATTATTACCACATCCCTTTAGTATTTCATAGTGTGTTGGTCAATATATAAATATTACTTGATTGTGATGAAAATCAATGAGTTGGAAGGACGATTAACAAACATGATGGCAGAATTAATTCCATAGGCATCCTAGGGAGTCCAATGATGAAATCACATGTTATATTTCCCCATTTCTATAATGGAATGGTTGATTTTTTCATCATAATTTTTTTTATTTTTCCTAGAACATTTCACATACAATGAATAATTTTATATTATATTCTATATTTTTTCTCTTAATGTCATCCATAATGATTTTTTATCAGATATCTATGAATATTAGTTATTTGTTAATGAATTAAAAAGTATGAGCTTAGAACATCATCCAAAAGACCCCTATTCATTTCTTGAATTGATTGGTCAAATAACAAAGTTCAATTTTTTAAACTCAATGATACGTATTTTGGATCATTAGAATATTATCTTTATTCTCTTATAAGAACTCATTATATTTCAAATACTCATTTATCATATCCTGAATAGATAGTAAATCTATTTTTTTTACTGTAATGACAATGATGATTTTATTATTTAAATTTCCATCCTCTATATGTCCAAGATGATATGATCCATTGAAATCCTCATAATGGTTTGGGTTATGGGACCCATTATACTCAGAGAATCTGTAACTTTTTTAATTCCCTAGATTGAAAAAGATTGAAAATTCATAATCCTAGATCATATCTAATAGTATATTTTTGTGATTATTGAGATCACTTTGTGTAAATATATTCATTGGGATTTTATAATTTGTATTCATGTCATACTTCTCCTTATAGAGATAATGACTCCATATATGTAACATGAAGATCCCAACGTTTGATTCTAGATCTTGTGTTGTATAGATTGTATCATGGATCATTAATCGGAAGGAGGAATGTGATATCCTCTTCATAATGGCCTTTAGGCCATCAATTTTTATTCATTTTTTGATAATACCTTATTTAATGTATTAAGGGGAACCCTTACTTGTCCCATAGGCTTTAACTAGATTACTTGAACCAATGGTCTTGTGGAAATTATTCTACAATATGACTATATCGAAACGCCCATCCCCATTGTTTGAATCATGATTAGCGCTCCACCACATCATTGCTATTCAGGTAGCTATCATATATAGAAATGAAGAGGCCTATTACCAATGGCTATGACATACCCTCTCAATCATCCAAATTCAGTCGCTCGGCAATAGTGAATGCGATTTTCTATGAACCTTCTCTAGAGTTTGTTCTTTATAGAATCATACGAGATTTTTTATTTTCATATCATGTATCTTGAAGGCCATGGGGTAGCATGAAGGCCTTAATGACCTGAATTCCTAGTTGGTCTGAATGCCTTATAGACTCCATGACCAAACAGTTGGCCTGGTGGTGAATAGTTCTGTCGGCTACAGTACAATAGAGTACCTGCTACAATCCTACTATAGTAACTACTACAATTCATACTATTGTATTTCTATAGTAACATGGAAATATTTATTTTCTCAAATTTGATCTTAGGAATCATTGATTAAATTTATGATTCCTCAACAACCAGCCTGAGGATCATGAGAATATCAATTTTCATATTGGATCAATAAAAACACTATCTCTTTTTATTGGAATCACTATAGATCACAAAATCATTCCCTACTGGTTTTTAATTTGTGTCCACGTTCCGTGATTGGCCTCATCCTTATCTCTTTAAAATTATTCTTCCATTCATCATTCCATACAATCATGAATCCATTACATGTGAGAAAACTTATTTGAATTTTCAATCATGATATGTTTTAAAAAATTTGATGAAAATACCCTGATAATCTGATTAATATATATATATATATATCAACCATTGATGTTGGTCTGGGACACAATTAAATTTCCATTGTTTTTTATGTAAACATAAATATTAATTTTTTAGTAAAGAAAATCCTAAATAAAAATAGATTTTATAAAAAAATCACATTTACTATACTTTTCTTATAGTTATCCCTTTAAGAAGGAATTCATTATAGTATTCAAATTTTCATTGTTTTCCTCCTTTATTTTAGAGTAGATATGAGTATCATATATAAATTCAATAAAAAATTTATCATGTTAATCCCTAAATACTCTATTCATCACGTCCAAAATGATAGTTAGAGAATTAGTTAGTACAATTACAATCACTATGTACTCATACTAACCCAAAATTTAATGAAAAGTTTTCCTTGGTATATCATTTGTATTGAAATATAAGTGGTAGTATTATAACATATGATTTAGCAGAAGGAATTATATAAAAAAATAAACCAGATTAGAAATGACATCTGTCTATCATATGGGAAACTTATTGTATATCATGCTCATATTTAGTTGGAGATAAATAATTTAGAGTTTTAATGACCAATTTTTAATGATTATGAGAATATCTACACCCCACAGTGAAGCCCTTAGGTGTATAATACATTTATGAAGATTCACATAAAGTGGCTTCATCAGATCATCTAGTTCATCCATAGAAATTCTATACGGGGTCATGGAAATTGACAAACATCTTGTCATAATACCAATTGATAACTCAACATCACCTCTTAGAAGAGGTATTATAAATTCATCAGAAAAGTCATTATAGAAGATTTTTAAAATGGGAATTTTATTAATAATGATGTCAACATTATTCCAATAATTTTTGGATATAACAAATAATCTCAAGTAAATAATATATGTTCCTTATTTATTGGTATTAAATAATATTTAACCTTATCATTTCACTTGTATAGAATCAGTGCATGAATATAGAGGGTGATTTCCTTCTATTGATAATTTATGTTTTCTTTATATAAGTAAATCTATTCCATAACCCGAAAAGTATCAAATGGTGCTATAGGTATTACTTATTATTTCACCATAATATTCAACCCATAAATGTGGACAGTGGAGGAGTTATATACTTGAGAATAAATAATTCACCAATATAACTTTTTAGTCGATAACATGACTTCTATATTGTGAGGTATTGTTTTAATAGTTATTCATACCATTTTCGACAGGAATGAATGTATTGAAGAAGAATAAAATGATATGTTCTTAATCCTTGAATGAATAACATGAGAACCTATCATGACTTCATAATTAGGATCAACTTTATCAATTATGAATTTATTGGACCTCCCTTTCATTATATAAATTAGAAGTTGTTCCAATCTATTATCATTGAAAACCATTGAGATAGGTCATATATTCACATAGTATCTTAATCATTATAGTTGAATTATTAGACACAAAGTTGAGGGGTGACTAGAATATTCCATTCCTATGTCATATTTCTCTATATTTCACATTTGAAATCGGTAGATATGTAACCCTCCATCATAGACAAAAAGATTTTCTTTTCCCCTTTATGAAATTTTTGGGATTCTTACCCACACACATTTGTTATGTGGGATACAAAAATTTCAAAACAATGATATTTTACAATCCCATTCCTATAATTAATGTCTATTCTCTTCTTAATGTCACTAGACCCTTGAGTCCATTGAGATATACTATTCTCCATGTTGACTTTGAGGGAATATCATTCTATTTCATCTTTCATTAAAAGTACATAATAGCTCATGCATTTGAAAGGATCTTCTTCAACCCACCAATTATGTGTAATGCTTTATATTCATTTTCAATTTCAAATCCACCAGTATATCAGGCAAGTATTGTAATGTTTTCATCATTCACCTTGAAAGACTCTTTGACTATTTCCATTATTATAATGATATAGATCCCCATTTTATGTCATATATTTCGAGGAAAATATGTTTGACTAATATTTTTTTTAAATATGTCCACTCTCTTGTTTCTAATTAATCCTTATGAATTTTATTTTAGATCAACATCCACCATTAATCACCTTCCCCCACCATAAGATAAACAACTAGCATGACATTATATTTATTATATAATTAATGAATTATGAATATATTATCAGTTGATTCGATTCATCAAACTAGGGTTAGGGGATCATAATATCAACAAAAAATTAGAGTAATTTATAATATAATGGCAATATATGAATCTTGTTCTTTGTTAGGGGGATTTAGGAATACCTCATTAATCATTTTTATTCAAATCCTCAGAAAATTTAGAATGTCTCATCAGGATGTTCACAATTCATTCTCCCATATATTAGGTAATTTCATTTGCGAAACCATCCATTTTACCCTTATAATGGTTATTGACACCTTTTCACATTTTTTCAGCCATATACAATCTGGGAATGACTAGGAACGAAAATTTTTAATGATCTAAGGTAATACATAGTAAAATATAATCATGAAATGGATAACTATTAAAATGAATTATATTCTTCTACCTATCAATTTTGATATTTCAATATATGTTATTCATGATCTATTTATTAATATAAATCCTTATTAGAATTTCTATTCCATTAGTAATTTTTGATAAATAACTTGTCAATTTAGAAAGGAATATCGCCTCCTAGTTTCGAACAATATGATTATATGTTCCTTTTTCAGCCACCACGCTACAATCAGTTCAAGATCAATGTGTCACTTTTTGGGTTATTTCCACAAGGAACAAAATTTATTATGCCTCATCTACTTATAGTATACAAACGTTGATGTATTGTATGTGAAACCCCTTACTATACACATAATGAAAATGTGAGGATATTGTTTATGTATGATTTTATCCCTAATTCTTTCATTGGTGTTTCTAATAGCAGTACAATAAAATAATTAAACCACCATCTAAAACCAAATAATAGAACCCATATCATTAATAAATTTTAGTTACCATTTAACTACAAATTAATATTCATAATACAACCAAAAGATCTCGTACCCTAGTGACTTTCAGAAATTACGTACTTAATATTACTACAACAATTTAAATTAATAAAAATTTTGAGATTTTATAACCTGTTCGTATGTTCTATCAATCCCTTAATACAACATCGTACAACTAGGGGATGAAAATAAAAAATAGATGTGCTATTAGTAAATGTATATTAATAAAAAATAAAATCATATGGTTAAAAATACATGTGATCAACGAGGTATTTCAAGGTAAAATTATAGGGTTGATAATCACAATATTGATCATTAAGGCATAATAAAACCTGAATGATTAATAGAAACACGGTAATGTGTGAAAAAATAAAACAATAAATCCTATGCATAAGTCAAGGATGATAATGATGAATTCATAACACAATTTTCTTAGGATAAAATCAATTCCAAATAATATGAAATATCATGGGATAAAAACATTAGCCAATTAATTGAATATCTATCTGGGGGAAACTATCAATATCATATTATGTACATTAAAAGTCTTCCACATGGATCATTAATCATAGAGATGGATTTCAACAAAATTATTCCCAATATCATAGAGTGTGGTTTAGATGAATTGAATTCTATAATAAAATAAGGAATCATAAATATAAGTGAATATTATTTAGTGGAAATAAGGATGGGTTTTCACACATAATATTATTTGCATGAAAAAATAACAGGATAATATTGGCTGCATAAAAGGGGTATGTAAGGGTTCATGGGATTGTTTAATGTGAATAAAATGGGTCTATACTAAGATGTAGATCATATGTAATATACATTGGATATATGAAAACATATTTCAATATGATCAAATGGAAATTTAATGAAAACTAAAAAGTTTATTTTGGAATAAATTAGAGAAATAAAGGATACATTAATTTCACAATGTATTAATATTGGTTAAGGTCATAATATAAAGGGATAAAAAATATATAATTATTATAACATAAATTATTTTGTATAGGTATTTCATAATGGAATGAAAATATAAATAATTGTGATTCAAAATTTAAAAAAAATGGGATTCTTGAATGAAAATATAGGGGGTGATAACATACCTTGAAATGGCAATCATAGAAGTTTGGAAGGGGATTCCTAATAGATTTTAGGAACTTTTGGAGTTATCTAGAGATAGACATGATGATTAATATAATTCTCAGTGAGTTTTGGGAGAATATGAAAGGAAGGATGTGTGGTTTTATATATAATGGGGGAAATAAATTATTTATTAATATATGATTATCGGTTTTAGACTCACCATGATAATTCAATCAAAACCAAAAACATTTAAATGTTATTTCTTATTTTTTTATCCTAAGAGGAATTGTTTTTTAGTATTTTATAAGTAATAAATTTGGAATACATTAAGAAAACCATTTCTGATGTGAAATATAGTCTTGTTCAATTCAAATTGATTATAAAACATTAATATATAATAAACATAATTGAGTATGGGTTAATAAAATTAAACGAAAAACTTTAAAAAAATAACATAATGGGTAATTATATGTAATGATTTTGAAATATGTTATTTTTTAAATTTAATCATATCAAGTCATTATAATTTCATAATAAAAATAGAATATTTATATCATATTTAATTTTCAACTCTAAATCCATATATATCAAAATGATATGAGAATATCATATTTGGATAATTTGGATGTGTTAATTTTAGAAAAAATCTTTATTTTTTTAAAAAATTTTGGAAAAATGAAAGTTAACATTTTTGAAAAAAATTCCTATTAGGTAAGAAATAATGATATTTTTTATATTAATAGTTATCAGAACCTCATTAAACATTCATATGTATTTATGAATTTATATTATCATTTATACTTCAATAAACAACATTTAATAATAATATGTTATTAAAATAATTATCACATAAAAAATTATTGGATTCATCAAAAAAATTGTCTTCATTGAAAAAAATATATTTTCTATAATAAGAATTATGTTTCATTCTAATAAATATTATTTTAATAAAACTCAGTATTAAATAATTAAAAATTTATTATTTAAAAGGGATAAGTATAATCAATTTTTTTAAAAGTAAAATATAAATATTTATATTGTTAGTTTTTAGATATGTACCCCATTATTAGACCAATTTAGTCCCTATGTTTAAGGCGTAAAATGGTGAGATTTTATTTATGTGGTTATTAGAACATGGTTTTGTTCATCATCTTGATGATCATGAACTTCCCTAAAATTTAATTCTATCATGCTTTGGTTATTGAATCGAGAATTTGGATAACATAAGGGAAAATCCCAGTTACTCTATGTCCCTTGGAAGAACTATTAATTCTTCATCATGGGGTATGATATTACTAGTGGAGTCTATCACTTCAATAATTTGTGTCAATTAAACATTATAATTACCATTATTTTGTACTAATTATATTGGTCATTATACATTGACTATGGTTTCAACTATTACGATGATTAACAATATTTAAATTCTAAAATGATGTACATTATAATTGTAAAAAAAACAAAATTATTTTACGTGTTTTCTATAATTTCATCTCATAAAAATGAATTTAATTATTTATAAATGTAATTTCATTTATAAATATTTTTGATGTTACACATTCCCCCTCTCTTTCTCTCTCACTCAGTCCCACAACCCCTTTACCCTCTTTCCATTATAAACTACACTCTATCTCTCAGTCATTACAACAAGACCCCACCCCCAACTCCTATATCCTTATGAAAAACCTCTATCTCTAAACCCTCTTTCCCACACATACAACCAATATCTCATTCTAACTCATGCCCCCGCTCCCACCTTTTTCACAGACACCCTCCCAAAAAAACTCTCTTTTCCCTTCCTCTTAACCCCTCCCTCAATACCTCACTCAACAACATTATATCAGACACACTCACTCCCAAAAATAATCTATCCCCTCCCACATACACCCCACCCACTCTCTCCCCAAATCATACCCCCACAAATTCCCATTCCATCACCCCTATCTGTTCCCCACCCTTGCGTCTATTCCCTCTCTCCCCTACTCCAACATTCCTACATGCACACCCACTCTCAACCTCTCTCTTCCTCCCTCACACTCCCCTTACCTCCCCGTATCTCTCTATCACTCATGTCAACTCACCCTCACATAAATTAAATCTCTCACACTCTCTCTCATGCACTCATTCCCACTTTCTCCCCCACCCCCTCACCCTCAGTCAAACCCACTCTATCCTCTCCCTCACACCCATGAACTCAACCACCCCTATCACCCTCACCTAAACACAACCTCTCCCTTCCATTGAACATATTACCCCAACCTATATCCCCCTACTATCCACCTCAATAAAATTTCACTCCCAAAATCTATCACTTAATTTTAGTCCACACCCTCAAATGCACGCACTCAATTAAGGTATATATACATATTATTTTATTACAGAAGTGAATTCCCTAACAGTATGTTTTATGATAGTGATATTTAATTGGGGTTCATTAGTGTATATGGTTTGGGATTCGGCCTTTTTGATCTTCAGCATTTAAAATAAATTGTTTTGATCATGATTTTGTTCTTTATTCTCATTTTGGTCTTGGTATTTGAAAATCCCATGGATATTGGCTCCCAATAATACTCTGACAAATGGGCATCGAAAGGTATAATCCTATTATTGGAGTCCTTATTTTCATTATTCTGTGTCAATTGGGGTTTTTCATAAAAAATATATATACAGTAATCATAATGGCCAATATACATTGAGAATATAATAAATGGTGAAAATTTGTGATTTTTTAAATCTAATAGGACATGACAAATAATGGTTTAAAAACTAAATTAGTGGACTATTTTTAAAAAAATTCATTTTATATTATTGAATTTATGTATTTAAAAAGGAAATTTCATTTATAAATGTTCAGGTTATTTTATTCTTCCCCACTCTATATACTTCACAATCAAAATATTATTTGTAACATTAAAATTCTCGAGGATACTTTTGTAATGTTCTCTATTTTAGTTTCAAATTCGCTTAATAAAATAAGGAATGTGAATATCGAAACTACTAAAGGAACAAAACTATAAATATAATCAATAAATGTTAAACTCATAATTGAAATATATTAATTAATCTAAGAATTTAGAGGTTACAGACTATGTTATCCATGATCTACTTTATAATACTAAACCTTATGAAAATATTTTTTCTCTTAGTAATGGTTCATTAGGATATTTTGGAATTATAAAAACATATTTGTTGGGAGTATCAAACTATCTTTCAAATTGGTCCCACTATTGAGTAGTATTTTATGATTGAATCATGTACAATGTGCCATATTGAGGGTTATTACCCCTCAGAAGTAATTTTCTAGTGCCTCATCCACTTATAGTTTTGAGATAGGGATGAATTTTCTTGGAAGACACATACTATATACATTATAAAAAATTAGGGAGTTTTACTATAATTACATTAATACATATTTATATCACTAATTTTCCTAATATAAGTTGACAAAAATATATAAAACACTATCTAATACAAATAAGAAAACCCATAACTTTAGTAAATTTTAATTCCTCCTTTTTAATGATAATATAATAATAATAAAACACATAAGATCATGAATTCTAGAGTCTTTTGGAAATTATGTACATAACATATAAATTTATAAAATAATTACAGCAACAAAATATTAAATATATAAAACATGACCTTAATTTTCATATATCCCAGAAAAATGTATAGGATAACCTGGAGACATATATATGAAAGGGAGAATCTATAAAAGATTATTTGTGAATAAATAAATAATATACTATAAAAAAATATTGTGTCTGACCCAAGTGGAATATCAAGGGAATATAATAGGGGTGATAATCACAATCTTGAACATTGTGGCATGATATAACATTAATGTATAAAAATCATGGGAATGTCGAAACAACATAAAAATAAATTCATAAAAATATTACAAGGATCAATTTTAATAAACCACAACCTAATGTTCTTAAAATATCGTCCATTTCACCATGTGTGGTATATCATGAGATAAAAACATTACCCATTTCATTAAATTGAAATCTTGTCACACAAATAATTTCCATCCCATTTACATGCATAATAGTGCCACATCGATGATACAAGATATTGAATCGATTAATAATTTTAAATATCTTTATCAATAATGGGGTTTACATACATGGAATTCCAAAATAATATAAGGAATCGTGCATATAGATGAATAATCTCATGTGGAAATAAGGATGAGTATTCAAAATAGATGTTATTGGAATTAAAAAATCACTATAACATTTCTGTAGCATATGGGGTTATGTTGGTATGTAATGGTTCATTTGATGGTTTAATTATTGTGAAAGGATTCTCTCAACGCATGGAAATCATTCATATTGTAGGAGGGATATATAAAAACATATTATAGTATGATTAAATATAAATTAAAATTAATTATAAATTAATGTTTCTTGAATTAATACGATAATTGATATAATGTGTAGAGATAAATTATCAATAATAATTATAATATCAATTATATTGTAAAGGATTATTTATAATTTTATGAAAACATAGACAAATAAAACATTAAATGGATAATTTAAAAATTGTGATGGAATTGAAAAGTTGTATGGGAGATACCATACCCTCAGATAGAATTTCTAAAATATAGGGAAGATATTCATAAGATATTGGATGAAATATTAGAGGACAATATAGAGGGAAGGTCATAGTAATGTCATGATATATGGATTTTGGGTGAAGATTAGTGGGTGGATGTGTTGGTTTATGTAGAAAATGACATAAGATTTTTTTAATAATTTCCAAATAGTGATTTTAGTATATATATGTTAATTATAGAAAAACCAAAAACCATATCATTTTTTTCCAAAGGTTTATTCCATAGAGGATGGAATTCATTTTTTTGTAATGAAAAAAACCAGACTTCATTATATAATACCCTTACATATGTATAATTGATTCATGTTAAAAATGAATTTATTTTAAAACTATAAAATATAATACATGTTTTGGATTATTTATTAAGGCATAACAAAATATATCAAATTACATCGAGAACACAATACTTTAAATGGAAAATAAATATTTCATCTTGGATACCTTTATATTAAATAACATTTCTGTAAATATGATTTCATAATACAAAACATTACATTTAAACAGTATATAATTTCTCCAAAATATTTTATTATCTCAAAATATTATTAGAAAATCACCATTTCATAATTTATATTTCATAGGTATAGATATTATTTATTTCTTCAATTTTTTTTCTAAATATTACAATATAGACTTTTAAATCATAAACTTCCATTTAATAAAAAATAAAAATTGTTTTGATAGTAATAGGTATTTTGGAACCATATAAAAATTACTTTTATCTTCATAAATTTATATTATGATTTATATTTCAATTTTTTTTAATATGAATATCTTTTTAAAATAAAAATTATTTCAAAATATATTGAATTCATCAAATAGTTTTTCGTCATTGAAATAATATATTTTATAAAAATATTATTTTTTTCACTGTATGAACGTCTAATATTTATCTAAATAATTATTTAATCATTTAGAAAGTACTAACCAAAAGAGAAAAAAATTAATTTTTATTAAATATTAAATATCAAAAATCGTTTCATTATGGTCAATATACATATCACATTATTACTAATGTGAATTCTTGAATATTAATGTGTATCATGTTGATATTTTCCTTGGGTGGTTCAATGATCATGGTTTGGATGCCATTTTATTGAGATTAAGCATCTATGGTAAATGTTTTCAGTCCTGATTTAGTTGTTGAATCTTGAATAAGACTGGGTAAAGTGAAAATTATTTTGATTCCATCTCGCTTAGAATCCCAATTAAATGGGCATCATAGGGTACAATCCTACTAGTGGAATCCATAACTTCTTTCATCTCTGTCAATTAGTCAATATCATAACCCTTAATATTTAATAATGATAATGGATATTGTGAAAATTCAATATTATAAAAGGTTATAATGATTAACTGTCATTTAAATGAAATATAATACAACTTGTAATGGACTAAGAACCAATTTATTTCATGTGATTTCAAAAATATCAATTCATAATATTGTATTCAATTATGTGGAAAAGGAATTTCATTTATAAAATTTTGGGACATTACACGACCCCACTCTATATCTCACACTCATTCCCCAAACATCCTCTCTCCCATTACATCATGAACCACCATCCATATATCACTCATTCCCCAAAGCCTTCTCACCCCACCATATCTCTCTCCAATACATCATTCCCACACATTCCCCCACCCACTGTCTCACTCATTACCTCACTCCCCCTTTTATTCACTAAATCCCTCCCCCAAAACCCCTCTATATCATCCCTCTCAATCTACCTCCCCCTATATCTCTGACTCACCCCTTACCTGCACACACATCCCTTACCACACCCTCTCTCTTTCCACCCTCATGCACTTCCATCCACACTCACCTCACAACCCATAATATACAATACACCACACCATCTATTTCCCCTACCCCGTATTCCCAATCCCTCTTCCCTCCCCCACATTCCCACACCCATGCCCTATGTTCCCCTCTCTCTTATATCCCTCATTCAACCCCTCACACACACACTATATCACATACAACAGGACTTCATCACTCACATTCCCTATATACACCTATCTTTCTCTATCCCATGCCCACTCTCTCCCCCACACAATCATCCTCATCTATAACCTTTATCCCAATACATCATTCTAAGACACTCCCCCAACCATATCCAATCTCCCACAACCAACCTCTCCCCTACCTTAACCCCACACATTCCACCTCCAACTATCCATCCCTCTCTACAACTCCGTGATGTTATAATCCCTTTATCTATCTACATAATTCATTCCCCCTCCCTAACACGCAAACCATTTATCCCCCCTCCACACGATATATCATGGTGACAGTGTCCCCACTCCTCTTCAACACCATACCTCTCCCATTAGACATGCCCATGTTCTCCCCAATACCCTCCCCCTTTCCCACACCCCCTTTTTCCCCTCCATTAAGACCATGTGTTTCACATACCTCCCTCTCTCTCTCAACCACACCACACCAGGATTCAAGAACACCACCCCACCAACATCTATCTCTCTTACTCAAACCAACCACTGCATGCAACCTACATTCACTCACCCCACCCACAATCACCCTCTGTCACTATCTAGCCTCTCTCACACCCATTCCCTTTATCACACTGTCTACAATTCCCACACCTAGGAAATCTATCCACACTCTTAGATTCCAAAACCTTGTCTATCATACTCAAATCTCCCTCAAATACATTGCCCATCCAATATTAATCCAAACCAAAATGTTACACTCTCCCTAAACCCCAATCCCCCTCACCCAAAAACACTCTCTCCCATCTCTCATGGACACATTTTTCCTCTACCTCTCTATCTCACCCACATTCCCCTTTATTTTTCCCCACCACACCCTCTCTATCCCTCCCTAATTTCCCCACCCAAAATCCCAATATAATATCCACCCTCACTCTCACATGATCTCCCACCCCAACCCCTCACCCAGAACCTATATATTTGATCCAACAAGGCCACACCCTCCCCCACTCTCTCTTTGTCTCACCAATTCTACCCACACCCCCTCTTCCCTAACCTAAATATCTAATACCTCAACCCTAGTTTTTTATACATCCCACATTTCCCTCCATCTCATGCATTTACATTATTTCATCCTCTCACTCATTCCCTCACACCCTCTCACTCCCCCACCCCACACACTCCCCTCATATATATCATACCGTTGATCATTTCAAATATTGAAATCCTACTAAACCTCAAATACATTCCCACAACATATACCTCATATTTACATTCCCTCATGATTCTTATCCACCTATCACACTCAACCCTCCCTCACACCGAGTCCTTTTGTCCCTATCACACTCATTCCCCCATGGTCCTTAGTGTTCCACAAATACACGCTCTCACAACATCTATCAACACTCCCTCACTCAAACGTTCCCCCCTCCACCCCTCTCTCAACCACTCCCCTAAACCCCATTATTTCCTACCCCATACCACATTGTCTCTATTACCTCTCCCAACCCCACACCCACACACCCCCTCTCACTCCCACCCTCATTATTAATCACTTCCCACCACCCCTACCCATCACCCAGACCCTCACTCTTTTCACCCATGCACCCATATAATCCCCCTCCTCTATATCTCACACCCTCTATCCCTTTGTATTTTCCAATTTCCCCTTTAACCCCACCCTTCCCCCCTATGAGTCTCACTCAATCACCAACTTTCTCTATCTCTCATTCCCTCTATCTTCCTCTCACTGGTTCCCTCACACCAACTTGCGCGCACACCACCTATCCCCCTTTCTCAAACCTTTTATCTACCCTCCCTCACACCCACTAACACCCCTCCCCCAATATCATACACACATTCCCCATTCCCCAGTGTATTCTTCCCCCACACCCTCCCACCCCCGGTCCACACCCTATCACTCCCATTAACTATATTCCCCTCTCTTTATTGTCACTCACACCACCATCCTAAAAATTCCCAGGATTATATTCCATATATATCCTATCATTATTAGGTAATAAAACACTATCCCACTCTCCCTCAAACACACACAGTCTTTGTCCCAACCCTCACATCGATATACCAAATCCCTCTCCCCATCCACACAATCCCCCTACATCCCTCCATCTCTCATTCCCCTACCCACAACAACCCACAATACCCAATTTCATTTCTCTTCCCCGTCACTTTATCCCACTCCCTCTATCATCATCTCCCTCATCCCACACCCTATATCTACCATCCCTTATGCACATGCACTCCCCTACCTATCTATCACTCACCCACAAAATTCCTTCTCTAACCCTCTCTATCTCTCTGATGTGCTCTGTCACACCCATGACCTCTTCATCCCTCTATCACACCCTCACATTAATTCACTCCTCCACCCCATCTCTTACTAACCCAAAACAAATCCCTCCCCTCCCCCACATGAAAATTCTCCCCATACTTCCCTACCACATCAATTCCCCCTTTGCCCCACATGTGTAAACCCCCTCTCCCAACATTCCCATTGCCTCTATCTACCCTGTTACATGATCAGAGTCCCCCCACTATCTATCTCTTTCACTCATCCAAAACATTGAAATCCCCCATTCAATATATCATTCTCCTTGATCATATGCATGCCTTCTCTCTTCATTTCCCTTATTACCACACCCTCTCAAATCCTCCCTCATCTGCAGATGCTCCCACTTCAACGATATGCCTCTCACATCCACTACCACACATCCATGACCTACCCCACCACTACCATATTTCCACCATCCCACTATCTCTCACTGATTCAAACCATAAAATTCTACACCCATACTTCCTCTATCTACCCACCTATAATGGCTAAGACCTATCTACATATCTACCTCATGCCCAATACAGCTCACTTCGTTCCCACATGCATGAATTCTCCCATATCACACCCTCAAATAGACCATATTACACCATCTCTCAGCTCTCCCTCATATTACCTCCCTCTCTATCTCATCCATGTACTGATGACCACCCACACACCCACCCCACTATCACCCACCCATATCCACCCAAATCACAATGTTTCTCTCCCTCCCCCACTCCCACACACCCACACCCACCCTATCTCCCACATCATGCAAATTTATAACCACATACACTCAATAAATCTCACCCCTCCTTCATTATGGTGCTCCCCCCATACCACACCCCTACCTTTCTCATTCTCATTCACCCCTTCCAAAACATACCTCACACTTTATCTCCCCCTTCTCTCATGAACATACCCTATATCCTATATCCTTCCTGACCACACCATCTCGCTCTCCCCTCAACAACTCTCATATGGTCCCCCTCACTCACTCCCTCCAAACCCCACAAACACTCTCACCCATACATTCATGCCCCTCACGTCATATCTCACAGTTTCCCTTACGCCCACTTGCTCAACCACCCAAATGATTACCAACCATTCCCATTAACCTATATCAATCATTCCTCATTTCACTCACTCAAATGACCTATCTATATCTCTTACACACTAGGGACCTCAATCCTACTCGCTCCCCACCCCTCACTGCCATAGAAATTCCTACACTCATATCCATTTACTCTCACTCCCTCTACCTATCCCCACACCCTCACTTCCACTCACTCTCTTCTCTACCTCAAACCCTACCAACCTCTCCCACATGCCCCCTCTATACCCTCTCTCAATCTTACTTGCTCCCTAATTCCAATTCGCACACCCACCTCACAATATCACCCACACCCCACCTCAACAGCACTCATTCCCTTATATTCAAATATTCAATTTCTCTCTTCCCTCTCTCACAGCCACACCATCTCCCATTACACCACACCCACACACCCCTCTATACATCTTATATATTCCCACCTCACCCTTTCCTTGTACCACCTCCACCTCATTCCTCTACCAATGTCTGTCACTCGCAAACTAACTCTCACTCCCTCCCACTCTCTCACCCATTACTAACCACACCCCTACTCTATTACCTTGTTTTCCAACACTCAATTTATAGTGCACACAACCTTTCACCCAAATACACAAATCCCACAATATCTCTCCCCCTCTCTAATGGCCATTCACTCACCTCTCACTTTCTCACTCACCCCCACCCACATTATCTCTCCCCCTCTCAGTTGCACACTCATTCCCACTCACTCCATAACCAACCTCTCTCACCCACTCCCCCTTTCTCACACAAATGACCTCACTCTAACTCACACACCATTTCCCCCTGTTTGGACATTACAACATAATCTCTATACACTCCTTCAATACAACATATTCCCCCCAAATCATTACCACTCATCCCCCCCCCCACATCCTCTCTCCCCACTCACCTACACCATAATAGTCAATATCTCATTCACCCCTCCCACAAAATCTCTCACACTCTCCCAAATACCCATACCATTATCTCTCTCACTTGTTCTTGCACACCCACTCAATTCCCCAGACCCACCCCCTATGGCCTCCCAACCCCTCATCTCCCAGACCATCCTCCATGTCTCTTTCAAACGTTCCCTAATTCCCATGTAATTCCCCACCCTAATCTCACCCACATCCCACCTCGCTCATGCCAACACCAACTTCTCCCCTCTCGCTATAGCCCACACCATCTCTCTCAATTACGTCATCCCCACACCCTCTACCTCTCCAACTCACTCCCACACCCTCTCCTACCCACTCCCGCACATCTCCTGCATCTCTCTCTTTCACTTCCTCCCTCACTCCCTCTCAACCCACCAACCCCACCTCTCTCACCTATGCCTACAACAATTCCCACACCCACCACCAAACCTTCCCCTCACTCGATACCTCTCACTCATGCAAACACCCTATTTCCCCCAATACCACATTGATACAACGTAACTCTGTTTCCCATCCTTACCACCCATGTGATTCCCTCTTCTCTCTCTCTCATTAAGCCCCCACTCCACCACTCCCTCTCTTCACCTATCACCCTCACATCACTCCTAGTCGATACCTCACATCCTCTCCCAACCAAACCCCCTCACATGTACCTATACCATAATTTATTCCCATTGAATCTCTCACCATATGATTTAATTGAAAAATCATAAATCAATCCTCCCACAAGACTACATACTCCCCTACCTCTCTATCACTCACTACCCCACCCACACATCCCCATCTGACCTCTCCCTCATGATCGACCAACTATATCTCACTCAAAACATCTCTAATAGTCAATTCCCACCCACAATCCCCACAATCACCCACTACCAATCAACTCATACCCAAACCCTCCCCCCATATACCCCCCATGCCAATGCCCTTTATCTCCCTCATTTTCATTAACCACCACCAGTACCCTCTATCTCCCAATCAATCATTAAACCGCCCACTATCTATCACTCATAAACTCATGTACACTCACTTACACCACCTATCTCACCAAATCCTCCTCCTAACTCCCTACTCTTTATCCCATTGGATACATCAGTTACACCAACAATATCTATCATATTCTACCTCACCCCCTCATTTTCTGTCTCCCCTTCCTCATGCCCAAATTATCCACCATCCTTCTAATGATTCGAACACCCAATCATTTCTCTCCCCCTCCCCCTCCCTCCGTATCTCTATAATACCCTCACACACACTATCTTGCCCCCACATTAGCCACTCCCTCCCCACACTCACTTGAAAAACTTCTCCCCCACTGTCCATCATGCCTACACCCTCCCTATCCCCTCCCTCAATACAACACAATCCCTCTCCCTCTATCATACACATTCCCCTAGGCATTATCTCCCCCTCTCCCTCCCACCCCTCCCACTGACAACCACTCATGCCATTATTCCCACTCACTCTGCCACCCCCACACACACACTCCCTCTTCCACTCATTCACATGCAGTCCATATCCTCCCAGTCTCCCTCTAACTTGTTCCCTCAAACCCACTCACTCTCCCAAGGCCTCTCCCTCACGGCCACCCCTCTCACTCACACTATCCCTCTCTATCACTCATTCCATCATACCCACTCTCCACCTCCCTCCTTATCTCACATGTGTCCCTCCCTTGTTCCCACACCATTGATCATGACCACACCCACTCATACCTTATTTGTCATCCCAACACCCCATTTACCCATTTCTCATACCCATGGACTAACATTCCTCCTCTCTCATTCAACCCTACTTATTCCCTATACCCCTCTCCATCATGAACCCAATTAATCATTCTTAATATCCTTCTCACACCCAATAACCCATATCTCAACAATTTCCAACCCCCAACCCCACCGCTATATCCCCCACCCTCGCACACACTATCTATCCACCTCTCCCTTATTCTTGCACCATATGAAACCCCTCCCTATTCCAAATGTTCTCCCCATACAAATATCTCACTCAACCCCCCAATATCTCTACGTACCTTTCACTCTCACCTTTATGGCCACTCACTCTATCACTTCCCCATCTCACCCACACCCCTCCCACACAACCATTCCGTCTCAAACTCCCACTGCCTCTACGCTTTCTCAGTCATTATCACACCCTATATGTTGACTCCCTCATGACAATGATCTTAGAATATTCCTTTCTCCATCACCCCACCAAACCATCTCTTCCCCTCTCACTTGCGCCCTCATAACCACTATCTCAATCAGACCCCATCCATTCTCTCCACATCTCCCTCTTACCTCACATTATCAATCTCTATCTCTCATGTCGTGGTAACAAGTTGTTCTCTCCCTTATCCTTCATTAACTACTCCCACCCCACTCCTCTAATTCTCTGTCTCTCTCAATAATTCTTTATTTCTAAATAATTCACCCTACCCCTATATCACCCTCCCCACCATTTCTCTCAACCACAACCAATCTCCACCTCTCTCTCATTCCCACGACCTCTTTGTCCCCACCCTATCATCCAAACAATACCGTTGTATCTATATTTATAACTCATTCCATCTAATCACTAACCCACTGTTCTACATGGAAACTACCTTTTACTAGGACTCACACCCCCATGCCTGCTAACTCTCCATGCTCCCCCTCACACACATGCTCACCCCACCCCAACACAACACAACCTACCCTCACATGGTCCCACACCCATTCTAATGCATAAAACCCTCCCCCCACTCCCTCACTCCCACACCCTATCACAGACCACCCAATTCCCAGGCTCTACCATTCTTCTCCCTAAATAATCCCCACACCCACACCCTCTCCCCCATCTCACTCGCAACATCAAGACGACTTACACCCACATAAAACACTCTATCCAACACCCCCTCACTTACACAAATTTTATCCCTGAAACACATGCCCCCTCTCCCCCTCTCCTTAAACATCACACCATACCATTCATATAACTCACACGTTGATCTCCTCTACCTTTCTCTAACACTCTCTCTTCATATTCCACATATTCCCCTTTCCCATACACCACATCGAACTCTTTCTAATTTAGTCCATAATTCCCACATTCTCCCCCCACACACCAACCCCTTTATCCACCACGACCCCCACCTCATTCCAGCACCCACTCTCTCCCTTCAATAATTCATGTATGATCTGATAACTCTCTATCTCTCTCCCATTATATCCCACACCCTCTATCCCCCTCTCCCTCAATTTCCCTACCTCCACCTATCTCTGTTATTCTCTCAGGCCCAATCCCACCCCATCTCTCATCAATTCTCTCCCCCACCACCCCTAAGATCTCCAACCCTTACTCTCATTAATCCTCTCTCTCACTCCCACTTTATCTCTACACCTCTCCATCATGAACAAACCGTATATATCTCATCACTCATTCCAATTATCTGCATGTACCTCTCTCCCTTTCTCTCATCCACTAATTCCAAATCTCCTACACTCAGTCACCCCCTCCTTCTCTCTATCACCCACACCCTCAATCCCACTCACCCTCCACACCCCCACACTACTCTCCTCTACACCCACTTAATTGATTAAAAAGTATTCTATCCCCCTCTCCACCATACACACACCCTCTCCCACCCTTACATCATAACACCATTCCCTCCTCCCCAATCACAATCAGTCCCCCACACACTCCTTCTCTTACCCTCTCATTCATGCAACATCCTATATACCTCAATCACAATCTCATTACCACTTTCCCCCACCCCATTTATATCAAGATCCCCACTTATTCCCACACCCTCACTCTTCCCTAGCACATGCCCACATTATCCCTACCTCTCTCTACAAGTAGAACCTTGATTCTGTCTCCCACTAATCCTTCTAACCACTCCCACACTCTCTGATTTGAACCCACATGCCCACTCTATAACCAACCATGCTCTCCCCCTCTCCCTCATGGCCCCTACATCTCACTCACCAAGTCCCCCAATTCGCATAATCCACTATCCATCATGCCCTCTCACTCTCTCCCTTAATAACACCCCTGTGCCCACTCGCTCCATAACCCATCTCTCACCCACTAGTTCCCCCCAACCCCAACTCGATGCCCTCCTCCCACTCCCATTTCTCCCCCTCCCACTCTCTCTCTAAATCTCAACATCTCCCCTATTAGCACTCCCACCACTAACTCTCTCCCACACATAGACACACCATTTTTCAACCTCTACGACATTCCCTCTTCCACTACGTATATAATACTCAAAACACACCATCTTTATACTCCTTTTCACATTCAAAATCCCTCTCTACGTCTCACCCCTCACACCCTATGACAATATTCTCTCACTCACACCAACTATATCCACCCTACTACTAATCCCTCCCTAATTTCTCATATTCACAACCAATATCCTCCACTCCCTCACTCCCAAAATGACACCCAAAATTTCCCCTCACCATGACCTTGTGCTCTCCCCCATTTATCTATCACCCTTGAGTTAAACATGCCCTATCGACCGTTTTCACTCTTTACCCTTTATTTAGCTCTCACTCATTATATCTTGGATGCTGTTCAACTACCCCTCACCCTCAACCGCAACATCTCTCTAATACCCCTCATTCAGATACACTCCCCCTCCCACTATGTCACATAGGATCCCCCCACTTGATATTTTTCCCCTATACCTATCTCTATCCCACTCTATCACACACACTCCCTCTCTCCCCATCTCCCTCATGAAAAAACCAGCACATTATTCCAAGACCTACCCCTCACCCACTATCCCACAATTTCACACTCGAACACACTATCTCTTCCCCCTCGGTCATCCACTCCCATCTATCGCTCTCCTTCCCCAACACAACACTCTCTCTCACCACAAAAACAATAGATCAACCCCATATCCCCACGCCTCCTCGAAGAAACCCACAACTCCAAATTCACCCTCACTATCATGAATTTAATTCCTCTACTTATCCCTCATAGCTACACCCAATATCTTCAAAACCTTATTCCCATATTCTATACAACACGGGATCCCCCACCTCTACCCCCAAACTCATGGTCCCTCACTATCAGTCACTGAAAACCCCTCTTGCAAAACATCACACAACCACATCCCTCTCCCTCACCACATCAATCATTCCCACAACCACTCCCCCATCTTCCCCATGAAATCCTAATCCAAAAAACACACCATCCATTGATATCAATAAAAACTCTCTTAAAATCCCACCCCCACGCCCTCAGTCCCCCTTGGGCATGCCCATTCGCTTTATTCCCCTCTCCCTCACACAAATGGGCTCCCCTACCCCCTGACAATCCCCCTGTCCCTATATTTTCCCCATAATTAATTCCCCTAACTCTACCAATTTATCATTACCATTCCCTCTCTCCCATATACCTCGCACCCATGATCTCCTACTACCACTCTCTCATCCTCATTCAACCCTAACTCATGCTCCCCTTTGACCCATCAGTCACTCTACCAAAACATCCCACTCTAACCACACAATAATTCCCCCCCCACTCGTACCAACACCCTATCCCCCAATCTCCCTCATGCACTCACCGTATCTCTCTCTCCCTCTTTCGCACACAATCCCCCTCCCATTATCTCACTCATCCTCCCCACCAAACCCTATATCCACCACACACTCTATCCCACATACTCTATAGCCGTCTTCCCCTCTCCCATCTATCATGACAAATTTATTCCCATCCATCCTCTCTCTCACACCCACCCTAATCCCTCAATAGAACTCTCCCACATGCCATTACCCCCTCTTTCTATTACACAATCATGCCTACTTCCTCCCTAACAACCTCTCCCCATATCAAATTAAATTTGTCTCCCCTCCCTCACACCCATAATATCCTCATCCCCGATTATCTTTCACTGACACCACCTTCTAATTTCACGACCACTACTCCATCTCTTCCCACACCCACTCTCACTCACACCACAAAATTACTCTCTCACTTCCACCCTTACACACACTATCCCACAATTCCACTCCTCCATGGACACAACATCTCTCCACCCAATATCATTATCAAACATTCCACACTTCCACACAGTCATAGTTACACCCCAAAGTCATTCACCAAACCAACCCCTAACCCCTTGTACCAGACCACTCACCTTCACCCAAACACCCCTCCCTCTCTCTCACTCACCCTTATTTCCCTTCCCATCATTATCCCTATCTCTCTATCTCTCTATGTGTGTGTCTTTTAATAATTACCTCAATCCAACTCACTCTCACACCACCTAACCCCTATCCCAAATAATATATATCCCCTATCCTTAACAACCATACTTTCTCCCTCTTTCCCCCTACACAACCTCATTATACCGTCTCGCACACTCCCATTAATTCCCCCATGACAACATCACTCCCCCACTATCTCTTTTTCCCATTAATTGTTCCCACACCCACTCTCCCCCCTCTCCATCATGACCACGTAACCCCCCTCTATCCCTCTCATTTATTAATCCCACACCCTCTCCCAACTAATCCCCACCCACCATTTATGTCACTTATATTCTCAAACCTACACCATATCTAACTTACTCACTAATGACCAAAGGCTACCCATCCATATATCTCTCCCCTCCCCCTCCATTATTCCCTCAACCCTCAATCACTCACACTCAAAAAAATTAAAATTCCCCTACTCCCACTTCACCCCTTGGTCATGCCGACACCCTCTCACCCCCTCTCCATCATTAACAGAGCCACTATATCCCCTAGATCATTCACATACACACCCCTTCCCACTCAATCACCCCATCCTACAACCCATATCTCTCCCCCAACATTCTCTCATGTTGTTGGTCCCCTACCATTCTCTATCCCTTCCCTCACTCCCATTAACTCCCCTACCACTCTCTCAATCATGATTTCTATTACCTCTATCACCAACTCCATCACACCCCTCCCTCTCTATCTCACTCTAACCTTAACTCTAACTCCCTCCCACACACATCTCCACTCACCCACTCCATCACACCCACACACTCTTCATCCATCTCTCACCCAAACTCACCCCCAAAAATATTCCGCACCAATACCCTCTCCCTAAAGACCCTCTATCACCCTCTCCTTTACTCCCCTCCCTCTCACTATAACATTTTAATAATGATATTTTCACAAATTTATTATTTTTTACTATTTTTTATTTGAATAATTAAAAATAAAATCAGTATATATTGAATAGAACAAAAACACAAATAATTTATTATTTTATTTTATTTAGTTTTAAAAATTATAATGTCTAATTTCACTAAGAAAATTTTTATTTATTTTCAAACACATAACAATGAAAATAAATATAGTATACTACAGAAATAAATTTTTTCAATAGATTATTTATAATTCATTAACATAATTTATGAATTTTATAATTTTTTAATGGATTAAAAATTTAATATATTTTTATGTCATTATTTCTTAAAAAAGAATAAAATATTTTTATTATAAATTTTAATTATTAATAACAATTAATATTTTTCAATAATGCTTCAAATAAATATTTTGAAATCGATTTTTTATGTAAATGAATATTTGAGAATTATCATTTTATCGGTCACTTTTAATATTAAATTATCTTGATTTTAATTTTATTTTAAAACTAATATGGATTTTATTAATTTATATAAATTAATTGGAATATTACTATTTAAAGTGGATAATATTTTTATATGTGATATTATGTTTATTCATTTTAGTATTATATTTTACATATATTTCATTGGTTGATGGATGTTGTGTAAAGATTTCATAATTCTAAAATTTTAATCATTCTAAGGGGTAATAAAAGTTTCTTTAGAGTTTCAATTTTGACATGGGGATATAGAATGTGTTTTTTGCATATAGTGTTGTAGTATTTTTAGATTAGGAGATGTTCTAAAAAGAATAAATTATATATATATCTGTATTTTGGATAATTTTTTGTTGATTACATTATAATTAGATGATGTGTGAAATTAAATTAAAAATTTGATTGTTATTATTATATGTGGAAAACATTATAGTGTATTAATGAATGAGTTAATAAATCATGAGAGTTGATTATAGGATATTATATAGAATCAGTAATATCAAGAATTTCAATCATGTTGTGCTTGATAGAGTTCAATTAATTGGAATTAAATGAATTAAAAACCCTTGTGATGTAATAAATTATCTAGGAGAATAATAATTTAATAATCAATAATTGATTAATAAGTGGATGATTTGGATTGTAAACTAGAATCATAAAGTAATTCAGTAATTTCCTATAGGGATACACAGATTAAATAATTTATAAAAATAAAACAACTTAACTAAAATTGTGGAGTAATTAGAACACATTAGTGCCTTTCCCACAATGAGTGTTGATAATTCATAGAGATAGTCTATTAATTGAATGAAAATGATTACTAATTGAGAAATAATTTTTTATGGAATGTACGGTTTACTAACATTCATATTTGTGTTCTATGAATATGATAAATTACATGCTTGTTCATATTTATTATAGATAATTGGGTCTGAATGGATCCTTTGTGTGGGTATCATATCACTAATTCAATATTTCCTTAGTCATGTGTTCATTTACATGGTTTTATTATGAAACCAGATGACCCAGAAGATTATTTATTATTAACCATTCTATATTACTAAATCATCGAATGAATCATAAGAATATTTGTAGTTACGTTAAAAAATATTCCTTAAATCACTAAATAATGTCATTACAATGTTAAAATATTGATATTTTTAATTGTAAACAAAGATCCATCAATCCAAAAATGAGGTAAAATGTATGAATATTCAAATACAACACCCCCCGTAGTCATATCATATAAAACAAAGGAACAAAACCTCAAGAAAATCTTAATGGGGAATAAGAAAAGTTTTTCTCAGAGGAGAATAAGTGATGTAGTAGAAAGTTTTATTCCTATTATCCACATACAGTCACAATTCATCATCATAACTATATATGTTTATATCCCTCTACAATTTTAGGGAACTGAATATATAATAATTTCTAGATATTTCCTATGTTGGTGAATTATTTTTTACTATTGACAATTAGATCACATCATCATATGGAATTAAAAACATTAGTCATGTGGATTCAATATTATAATTTTGACTCCCTAGATTAACTGAATTCATGATAAATGTTCACTATGTGAATCCACATAGTCAATTTTTTTATCCTGAATACCCAATGAAAATAATGAAAAAAAGATTAAATTCATTTTACACGACATTGTACAAGGGGGGATATTTTCTTTTTAATGCACGAAAAAAGAAAACATTTTTTAGATCATCTCTACATAATCATAGATTATGGTGTGAATAATTTTCATGAAATTACTTTATTCTCTCATGATTCTGTTGTTCTTCCTAGATCCATTAAAGCTTCTATCAACTTTTGATTCACTGCGACCTAAATTTGAATTGCATGAAATCCCTTTGTCATGGTAATTTGGTACCAACATTTCATTTTAATTCATAATTAATTCTAATATTTTACTTCCATAAAAGAATCACAAAAAATAATTATATGGGAAACAATTAATTTTTTAATAAAAAGGTAAAATCATTTACTATGATATATTGTATGATTGAAATGTATGTATCAATTTTTTTCATGATGTAAGTGCTTTAAGAGTATATATATTGTGTGGTTATCAGTGGTAGTTCTTTTTTATGTATGTTATAATGTGATGATTGATAGGTATAGTTGTGGATTTATAGGACATGGAACATAAAATGAGATTTCATGCTTTTATTTCCATTATTTCTTATTTAATATGCATGACCAGTAGATTATGATAACTTGACCAATGCATATATAATTATTTGGGTATCAATTTAAAAACCAATATATAAGATATAACTGAATTATATTTAATATTCCTCTTTGATTAAAAAATATAATTATAAACATAGTGTGTTTATTTAGAAGTCATGATGTTGGTGTTATATGTTGGTATTGGATATTGTTTTTTATTATGGTAGGATGATTTGTTAGGAATTTTATGTATATAATGAAGTATTATGTTGTCATTATAATGGATAAGAGAGCAATAGTTTTGTAGTTTGAACATGGAAATCACTCTATTAGGGGAGAAGTGGGTATTAGGTACATACTATTTTATATATTATTGAAAAAAAATTAATTTTTTCTAGGGATTTAGAGAATGATATTATATTGAAATAGATTAATTTATTACTATGGATGAGATATGAGTAATTTTTTTATTTATTTGTTGAATATATAGTATTATTTCTCAAATCTAATAGTGAATCATTCATGGAGGAACATAATTTCTGTTCCTATATGCTGGCATATTATTTTATATAATTTAATTTAAATTTTATAAGATGTAATTGATGGATGGTACATAGATTTTAGGCCCAAAATATGGATATTGGTGTGCATTATATAACATGTGATTCCTTCATTAGAGATTTTAATTTTTTTAGTGTTTACATTGGAAATGATGTCATTTTATTCCTTATAAAATCACATGTATATCTGTGCATATTCAGTGGCTTTTTTGGTTGACTTATTTGTGGAGTTGGATTTCAATGGTGGTTTTTATTCATCGTATAAATGAGGTTAATTCCTCCCATATTATGTCTTCAATAAAATCAATGCTAGTCCCCAACCTGTGTCTTATTAAGGACGAGTCTCATTGGTTATACTTATATTTTATACTAAATGTGTAGGGATTCCTATGCAATACTTGTATAATGTTCATCGATTAAATTTAGAAATATTGGAATGAATAACACATCAGCCATGATTATGGACTTGTCAAAATTTCTTAAAAATTATAATATGTTAAAAATAGATTAAACAAATGTGAAATAAAATATATTAGGAGAATTACCAAACATTTCTATGATATTTCATAAAATTTAAAACTGGTTAATTTTTTACATATATGAACAAATGAAACATCAATCCCACTTGTGGTATTGTTGGAATGATAAAGAAATGTTTTTTTAAACTAAAAATTTATTGAATTCAATAGAAAACATAAAAAATGTCTGAACATAAATTTGTTGAACATAATTTATAATAAAAAGACATCAAATTTTATTATAGAAAAATAAATATTTTGGAATTATGTCCAAACCAACTTTTTTCTAGGATGATTTTTTTTCTATTTTTATATTAAAACATACATAACATGTCAAAATGTCCAATATTTCCATTTTTCATGAGTGATCCTATGTAAACGTTTTAGTGGTGAATTATTCTCAAAATAATAATATTTTATTTTATAATAATTTCACATATTTATAAATAATTAAATGTGTCTAAAATTTATGTAGTTATTTTGGAATCATTTCAACCATACACAGAGTATTTGATAATTATCCCTCTAAATAAAATTTTGATGTCATTGAAACAATTAATTTTTTTTCATTTTCATATAATTAAATATTAAAAAATGTATAACATTAAATAATTTAACAGAACATGGCCAAGTCAATATATTGTGTAAATGGTAAATGATATTTATCTTTGGCTTGGACTATGATATTTTAACTATCAAATAAATAATTTAACCATATTTAGTATTTCTAATTTTAATAGTTAATGAAAATTTAAATAAAATAGTTAATGAAATTATGTAATAATCTCTTCATTGAGAATACTAGAGTAGCATTATTTTAAAATTATTTATAAACTCTGTTTTTCGATAAATCATTCAAAAATTATAAATTTTCATTTTAACTAATTTTAATTTTTGTGGAATAATAAAATTGATAATATGAATTATTCTTTAAATATTTATTTATTTGATTTTAATGGTATGATCAAAAAAGTGTGTCAATAAAATAATATAATAAAACAATATTAATTATTAATTATGTTTTTTTAGTAAATAATAATAATTAGGCTTTGATGTTTTTATATATTTAATGCATGGTTTTGGTGAAAAAAGATATTATTACTTATTTTATATATTTTTATCATTTATTGGTTGAGCATGCATTCCAAAAATATTACAAAAATATGATATTTGAATAGACCTTGTACATGTGGGGTAGTTATGATTTTATCCTCATCCAACAAAATTCCACAATAGAAATCAAGGAATAGGTCAATTCTCTTGTAAAATCATGTTTTGACCAATTATATAAACAAAATTATTCATCTAGAGTTGGTCAAACATGGATGGGATTGTAAGGAAACATGTTTTTAATGGGACGAAATTTACAAAAGAATGCAAATTTTAAAAAAATTTGATGCTTTTTTAAAACCATGAATCATAATTTTGTTATGAGGGTATAAATATCATTAAATATTTTTTCTGGATGCGGTGGATGTTTTGGTGAATTTATGGGGGTTTGGGTGAACACTGAAGGAGTAGTTGGAAACTCGGGCTGCTGAAAACATTGGCTGATGGTGATTTAAGTCAGGAATAAAGAATTAACAACAGAAATATTTTTATGAGTGTTGAGAGGGAATATTAAGTATTTAATTAAAAAATATATATGTCCAGAATCCTTGATTATGATTGTAATTTTTTTACTATCGAACACCGAAGACTTACATTGAAATATTAGGAAGCAATCCTAAGGTTTATATCATTAATCATGCTTCTATTGTTTATATTGTTTTTATGAAGGGATAAGTCCTCCATTATTATTTTGTATGGTAGTGAATTTGTTAGGGACATGTCCAACACCACTTTCAATCATATCTTTACCAATCATTTCATTTTTGGATGTGATTCAAAGGCGTCAATGGATAATATCATCCCTCATATCACATGTTCGTTAATATTCTCCCATAATTTCTACTTGGAATGATATGACATTGAGGATAATTTCTTGATCCCAATGTTATGTGGATGAATCACCCCATTTTATTTGTTTTTTCACACACCCTTAATGTATGGGACCATGAGATGACATTCACCTATGTCACCACCATGATCCATTGAGGTATGTATCCATCATTTTTATTTCTATGGTTATTCCCAAATGTATTTTTTGTTGTTGGATTGGAAGTTTTCACTAGTGATGGAATACATTAATGAATCAATGATGTGTCGAAAGTGGAACAAACCCTGTTTCTAATGGGTTCAGCATGGATTAATGAGAAAGATATAGAGAGGATAAGTTCTGACCCATTGAAATTGGATGTTCCTTGGAAGATATCATCATCCATTGGAAATTAAATTGAATTTTTCGCAATGGATGTTGTACTCTTGTACCCTACCAGTTCTATTTCGACAAGTTTATGGTAGTATGTTCATGTTTAGGATATACCAAAAGTTTGAAAAAACCTATTTAAATTTATTTCAATATAATTTTATTATAAATTAAATCTTTCAATTAATACAGATTGAAGTCATAATTGAAAAAGAATAGATGTGTTCAACCATGATGTCTTATACCGGATGGTTGAGACTAATATCCCTAACATACCTATGGACCCCACTCCACGAAGGATGTGATAATGCACATGTAAATCCATGTAATCCACGTAAATTCCATGGGAGATGATTCATGGGTAGAAAAGGATCATGTTAGAATTATAGATCATCCCATGGAGACTATGATTGTGTGATAGTGAATAAGATATATCTTGATCATTTATATTCGGAATGAACATGACTATATTGAAAGGCAATACCACATATATAATGATGTTGTGAGAAGTGAGATCTTGTTGCATCATTTGTTATCTCGAGATTGTTATCCTATCCTAGTGGATTATATGTAGGATTCGTTGTCACACATAATATTGTGAGGGTACGATGAGGGATTCTTACACATAATTCATGACACTGAATACCCTATATGGGATATATATATATATATATATATTATTAAATTTTGGGACCCCTGTGGGAACCCTTGTAATTAACTCACACTGAGTGAGTGTGTCATGGGTATGGCTAGAGACGGTAGTAGTCTTCAATATTGAACCCCTTTGAAAAACATGTTCCAATGGGGATATAGATGTTGTAATAGTTATAGGATTTCTACCACACTTGTGATTTTATATTATTACTTTAACTATAAATGTAGATGGAGAAATGATTCTAATGGTGCATTCTAGTTTGGCATAGATGGGACTAATGCGATCTGATATGATGGGGACTCTAAGAAGATATTAAAATGATTATGATTATGAACTACATTTAACACAATTTTATTGATTCTTGTATAATTATATTGTAGGAAAATATGAATTGTATAATTTTAGTAGTTTTAAATTATTAATAAATATTGGACATGGTATTCCTCTTTTTCTATTGATTATTAATAACATATAATTAATCATAAATTCATTTAAATGTTAGAGATTATGTTTATCCGATGTTATTTAATTGTTATTATAGGGCATGAAACTCAAAATTGTTAACTTGTATTTATTGGGTATCATGATCACAAACCCACTTATCCTTTGTTTATAGTATTAGATTTTGTTATCCTTGTACTTTAAATTTACTATGGATATGATGTTCCTTCTCCATTAACAATAAACATGAAAATTAATTCCAAATCCAAGAATTTAGTGAGGAAATGAGGATTTGGGAACAAAATGAACTATGAATGTGTGGGATCCCTATAAGACTAGAATAAATGCTACCTGAATCTTATTCCAATTGATTGGGCATGGACACTCTTGGTGATATACATAGGGTACACCCCTTTAAAATTATAATTGACTGATATTTTCCAACATATCATTGAACCTAATTTTTTTCATATTATTACTAATATACCTAGATTACTTATCTTAATCCATGGATCACATACATACTATTGAATATTCACATTAATATATATGTATTATGCTTCCAATTTTTAGGGTTTATCATTCTTAGGATTATTTATGTTGCATGAGAGAAGTATCCCCTAAGGAACCTGGGTCGATAATGACTAATATTTGACTTCCTTCTGCGCAAGTAAAAAATGTTGTTAACAATAGTTACTTATTAAATCCATTCATTAGAAATTAATAACTCAATTTCGAGGAGTAAATAATAAATACCAACACCCTATATAATATTTATTAATGAGAGTGTATTGCTGGTTCGCTCAAATATTATATACTCTCACACTGCATTGGCCACTATATCACAAGGGTACTCGATAATACATTCCATAGGTTGTATGAAAATATTGGGATGACGCCCAGGACTGATCAACCTTGATCACTAAGATACATATGAGGTTTTGGGTATTTCAAATGGATCGGTTTTAGTAGCTGATATTCTACTTTTATTTATGTTTATTTTATTTATTCTAGTGTATGCGATCAACCTAGTAGGTGATCGCTACATTAAGTATGACATTATCATTCATGTGTATTCTATATTTCA
The DNA here is from genome assembly GCA_963277665.1 of Viscum album. Taxonomy (NCBI): domain Eukaryota; kingdom Viridiplantae; phylum Streptophyta; class Magnoliopsida; order Santalales; family Viscaceae; genus Viscum; species Viscum album. The sequence continues at coordinate 1,552,315,761 of OY728160.1, forward strand.
TTTATTATAGCGTTATTTTTAAATATTTCTTCTTAAATCTTATAATTTATATCCATGTATGATTATCGTACTATTTCAGTCGTTTCCCTTAATATAATATAAGGTCATAGTATTGTCATAGACACTCCATAGTCCCTCATAGCTAGTATACAACCATTAGAGTATTTGGAGGTTGATGTAATCCATACCTATAACTGGTTCATCTAATTTTAATATATTGATCTCGTCAGGGATTTTACAAGGGTTCACGTATGATGTTTTATTAGAGGATATAATTCTATTGAGTGATTTTTCTAGTACCCTAAACATTATTTTTTTAGTTAATCATTCTATCATTATTTTTATTACTAATTATTTTAATTTTATTAGTGATATAAAAAGAAATTTATTGCTAAAATATTAAAAATAATATGTTATTAAGAATTCTATAGAGTATATAATATGGTAAAAATAATGGAAATTTCCATCATGAATATTAAATTTTTAGGACTTATATTGCATGAAAATTATCGAACATTTAAAAATAGATGATTAATTTTTTATGATAAGTGAAATTAAAAATTCCACCATACATTATTTTTTATAATTGTCCACGATATTCTTGTGTTTAAAATTTATTATAAGCAACCCAGGTTCATGAAATAAAAAAAGGATTTTATGTATGAAGTTATATTTGTTAATTAATGTTTTATAAAATGAAATTTTATTCTAGATATAAATTCTAATGATAAGTTGTTAAAATTTATAAATGTGTTAGACTACATATATATTTTCATATTCAATTATAGATCAATAATATTTTACCTCACACAAGTAAAAAAATATTAACTTGCACTTAATATGAAATAATGGTTTGATACAATGATTTAATTATACTACAAATAATATTATGGTATGACTCAAATGTTTAATTTATTAAATGAAAATGTGATATAAAAATATAATAAAATGCAATTTTTTCATATATATGATGAAAATATATTTTTTAAAATAATTTATTTCTTTTATAATATTTTTTGTACAAAATGTGTTACATAAATTTTTATTGAAATAAAAAAACTAAGGAATATTTTATAATTCATTACTAATATATAAATATTTTTAAAAAATTATTTTATATAATTATGATGTTTAAAAGGAAAATAAACATAAAATGGAATATTGATAGATTTTTATGAATTGACCCTTTTAGGACTCCCAGTGAGTTTTAAATGACAAAAATAATGACCCTTTTTTCTAGATCAATTAAGTAATGGATCGGTGATAAGAAATGAGTGTATCAATCAAAATAACATAAGGGGAAATTACCTTTATAAGTGGAAACTCCATCTAATATTGTAACTAAATCCTCATGAAATAATAATAATAAATATATATTCCATAAATTTATACCAACCAATAAATGGTGAACCAATGGCTAAACACCCAGAATATACCTTTTTAGACCAACACAAAAACCTCCAAGAAGTTGTAGACATACAAGAACTGAAGCTAATATTTACCCGAACCATAACTAACATGATGATGGTATAATGAAATACGATATATATAGATTACATTATAGATTAATAACATTTAATTGATTCATTCCCCAAAATATCATGTGTTAATGTTTAAAGATATTACTAATACATAATTTAAATGATGAGGTAAAACGAATAGCCTATTAAAAGTCTCTTTGTTCTACCTAACATCACTACATAAACCATCATCTAAATTGTATAAATTATTAATAAAATTAAAACCACGATAAAAGAATAAAATAAGGACACCCACATACCAAATCTTACTAGCAATCTCACTATAGTTCAAACCATTATATATCATGTACCCCTGAGTCAAAATATAATCATGTGTTAGGGAAAAAATAAGTTAGATAAAAATAAATAATTTTATATATTCCAATAGAGGGTAGTAGTACTCATCCTTGAAAATTAGGATTTCGTATCATGATAGATGGCAAGTCTAAATCACTGCCCAAAAACATAGATTTTGTAATGTATAAAAACAATATTCATCATAATTATCTTCATAAACTCTAACCTAATGGTTAATTTTTTTTGTGGACCATCAGTATATGACAACCCAAAATTAACAATTGGTAAATACTTGCAAGAACCATTTTTACATCACAAAACAAATTCTTTACCAAATACCATTTAAAATCAACTGTTAGTCCATTGATGAATACATAAGATTATGCTCATGGAATTTTTATATTTTATTTTAATCAATATTAATAATTACTATGAAAGCAAAATCATCATCAAAATAGTAAAAATATATAATAATTATATTGAATAATTGATGGAAATTATGTAGAAACATCATCTATATATAATACAAATTGTGGTAGTACAATGTATTTAAAATAAAAAAACCTACTATAATATGTAATATTATAAAAATAGTCATTCCATATTAATCATGGCCACATTTTATCAAATCATGTCTTATACATTATTTTTTTGGCATGAAATTCATGAATTTTTATTATATATATTCTTTTTTTTTATAAAAAATTGAATAATTAATCACCCAAAAAATGTAATTTATATTTGATAATGTAATTCAATAATTAAGATAAATCTTGGATTTTTAAATCTTAATAAAACTACTAATAATGAAAAAAGTAATTTTCACATTGAATAATTAATTATATTATTCAGTTTTATTCATTGTGCAAATTTTATTCTTTTTAATGAAATACATTTAACCTAACAATTGGTTTTATGTATCATTATCTAGTTTTCAAAAGTAATCATGATACCCACTCAAGTGTATAAATTTCTTTAAAAAATAATTTTTTTTGGAAAATATAATTTATTAATTTATATAAATCAAATGAAATTATTTTTAATAAAAAATTATTTATTTGGAACACAAAAACTCTAGAATGCACAACAACATGTCTGACATAGTTATTGTCCTAACACTAGAGTATGATATCATAGAAATGTGATAAAAATAATAATAATAATAATAAGTCACAAAAAATAAAAGATTTTCACCTAAAAAATGTAAGGTTAGTTTGACCTCCTAATGTATTAAAATAAACCACCATATTTGATCTTCAAAATAATAAAAACAATCCATTGTGTGTGTATTCAACAAGAGTGATATATTTCAAAAAACTAACACATCTAGATACATCATGAATGGAATAATAGAGACACAAATAGAACCATTTTATGGCCATTTAGAATGAATATAAGAGATAATATGTCTAGAAATATCGTTGATGACCATTGCATGCCACATTCTAAACAAACTATCTCAAAACCTATCATTAGAATGTTTTTAATGACGATGTCCATATAGACACCATATAGATCGTGGAAATACAACATGATGGTGCTAACATGGGATCACTACACACTAGGTATAAATTTTTGTGAACACATGATAGTGGGATTCGTCTTGTGTTCAAAACATAGGCGGGCTTAGATATCTTCATGTTATATTCACAATAGTTCAAAGTCAGTACATGAGAGTGAGATGTTGATGGCTTCGTCTATGAATGTAAGAAGGTGAAACAAAACACTAATATATTATTTCGAAATAGATGGAAACAATCTAAAATAATTACTTAATGAAGTGTCTTCTGATGTGTATATTGTGAGTGTAGTGATGTTGGGGGAGGTTTGATGTTTTTTGAAGGAGAAGAAATAATCATGAAAGGTGATCTATAGTGAAAAATTTCACCCACTATTACGTAATTGTATCAATGGTCAAATAAATGTGATTATGATGACATAATATGTAAGACTCAAGTTATTATGATCCATATCATCCATCATAATAAATAGGATCATTGTTGAAAACTTTGAGTTGAAGCCTTTGACAATAATTTTTTTCCAATAATAAGCACATTTCTATGGATTGAGTGGTGAAGGTCAATATGTACATATTAATTGAATTAAAAAAGTTTTTCATATAATAATTTATTGAGGTATGAGTGGTGAAATAATTATTAAGATAATTTTACCATTTTATTTTAATTAAATCAAACAAAGCTTGTTTGAAAACATATATCTATATTGTATCATTATATTTTAAGTGATGAGAATATAATTTATTGATATCTATAATATAATTATATGATCACATAAGAACAACGCATACCTCCATTACATATAAAAAATTAGAAATAATCATTGAGATAAATCATGGAGTGAATCAATTCCAGGATAAAGAGTGTCCCTCATCATGGAATGAAGATGATGAACCAATTGAAATCTATTTGAAATGGAATTAAACTATAGTTTAAGTTCACGTTAAATAAAATTACTGAAAATACATTCATGTATATTTATCTAGATAATATGAACACGTCAATTAAAAATTTTAAGATCATTGTTTCTAGTGTCCTAATGATTTTATAAGGATGAAATAAGCACTACATCATGTTGATTCTAAGTAATTTTGTAAATTATATTTTATAACAATTAATAAGATAATAAACAATATTTCATTAAGTGTTCATCAACTATATATTGAAGTTAAATATGGGGATTATAAATATGGAGAAGGTATAGATTATTTTTTCCTTGTGTTTGTAAAATATGTTATGAAACAAAATTATCAAATGATAATTTATTTCTTCTGAAAAATTATTATCTATTAAAGACATTCGTACATAATGTTTTTAACTGAACAATATTAATTTTATAAGGATCTAGAAGATCATTTAGCACTAAAAAATGGGTCCACCTATATTCCTCATTAAAAAAACATTTATATTTATAGAACATTCAAATAATCTAACATCTAAACAAACATATCAAATTCCCTCATATATACATCAATAATAAAATGAAATAATGACATCCATAATCCAATATCTCACCTCAACACATAATCAAATGAATCTGTATTCGACACAATAAAAATTATTTGCAACCACTCAATAAAAATTTGATACTCAAGAGACACCCCCCACAACATACAAGATTATATTCCAATAAATTAATTTCAATTAGGTTATATATCATCATTAAATAAGTAACAAAAACATGGAACTTTACCAATTAACACAATGATCAATCTGAGATAAGGGACAAAATTGGACAAATTAATCATTTTTAGATAATTTATATAATACAAAATTATTACTACTCAATAAACATATGTAAAAAATAATACAATTATAAGGGATTTTCTTTCAATAGAAATGATGATTCAAGATGAATAAAAGGGAATTTATGATCAATAAAAATAATTAATATGAATATGAAAAAAATGAATATTAAAATATAGAACTCAATGAATGAATAAAATATCATATAAAACATTTTATATTCCCAAAAAGACTGAAGAATTGAAATTTGGATGCTCAATTTTTTAGAATTTATAGAGAAGTTTAGGATACATTTCATGACCCACCATCTTCAAGATGAGGGAAAGGATGGAAAAGTTCCATTCCCTTCTTTCTTGAAGGTGAAGGAGAGATAATGACATCGGAGTCCCGCCTTCAATAGGCCCCATGGTGGTGACTAGTTCTGAGGTTATAGAATATCACACAGAATTATAGGCTTTAACCTTTAAAATGAAAATTTAATTGGGAGATAAGATGGTAAAAATCGCAAACTACCATAAATATTTATATAATGGAAACCAAAATCGAACCCATGCATGATTTAATCATTATTCTGATACAAATTACAACAAAACTACAATGTCAAATACAAAATGAGATGAAACTAAGAGGAGCCGTCAACTATTCAACACTTGATCTAGTAAATTCCAACACAGTCCTCAATGTCTTCCAGGAAACCTGAAAACTATTTTATTAATATGTAGGGTTTGTATACAAGTATACCAAGAATGAAAACTACATCTATACATGAACATGTTGGGGAACATACTAATTCACCTATGAGATAATAGTGGAACCTCAATGCACCAACCAAGGGGTTCTAACGAGCATAGCCTCAACAAGAAACAATCACCAAAAAAATCCCAATCATGTAAGGTAATCATATAAGCACATCGATATTTTGGTACCCCTCAACACATTCCAACTAGTTAATTAGTCATTCCTAATGGCTAACGTCTTGAATCTACCACTCTTCTCAAACACAGTCCCACAACCAAAACCTTATCGCACACACCTCGGTCTAAAACCACACATAAAAACCACCCATAGACATCTGGGCCACAACCACAACACACTTCTCACCCACTGACACCATGAACACCACAACCACAACACTCACTTGATGACACCTAGGCCTCATCTCGAAGGCACCTGGGAAAAAAAACCTGGACTGAAAAATCCTGAGCCCTTCATCCGTAACAAACCATCACTAAGGATCTGGGAAAATGGTAAACCATAATCCATTACTGCCTATCTAGATAAGATCAAGAGGTATGAACATAGAAAAAGGTGTGAAGAATAATGTCATTAACTAAAAATTTCTGCTCCCACTAAAATGTTGGGAAAGACACCCTCCCAATGAAATAGGGGTGTTCAGCACATGGTGCTCAACAAGGGTTGGGATTATATATAAATCAAAAGGAACTAGAATATCTGTATATATGTAAATAGTAACTCATCCCAACCTACAAGTCCCACAAAAACAACTAGACCACCAGAACCAGTTTTACTATTAACCCTATATGCACAATCACCCAGAGAGTCACTTCCAATGCATAACCCAACCCCTTAATAATTTAAAGACATATTAATTTTTAATCAAGGGGTTCTCTTTAATTTATTCCAAAACTAACTAGGGAAACTATAAAGCAAAACGTATGAAACCTCCTCAAAAGGTGAACCGCCTGATTAACTAATCACACATCAACCAACTCACTTTGTTCATTGTTACTGCCAACATTGAACAAGGGAAGTGGTATCAAGGTAATTTATTTCAATATTAACACCCATTCATAAAAAAATAGAGATCAACCATCATGTTGTACCACTACATCCCCATTCATCCTAGACACCCCTTCAACCATTTCCAACTGTCAATCTTCAATGTCATGCCACACAATCCTCTACTCGCAACTAAGACCGGTAGCCCCACTGCACAACAATTCCCAACCCATCACACCTATAAACATGAATTCATGACACAACATAGTCATTAAGCCTGCTACCCAATCATTTACAAGATGGAGTCCCACTGCATCAATAGTTCTATGGACATAACCTAAACCAATGGTAACCCCACATCCTACAAGTCTATCTATATCACAATTGTTCAGTCTCTAAAACTAGGTTAACAACATACACCCTGTACCACCCCATATTCAAGGACCAGGAAAACAAACATTAGGACACAACCCCACTGCACAGACATAACATGACATTCTCACATAACCAACCTAACACAACACAAAAAATGAAATTATGCCAAGAATATTCTGGTTTAGCGAGGTGGGTTTTTTAATTCCACATTAAAATAATTGGGGTGATCACAAAACATGCTTGATCTGGGGGAATGTATTTAAATTTGAAATATATACATGAATAAGAATATTTCATGTTATAGACATTTATCATGAATCCTGATAAAAATGGGATACGACCTGTGTGCAAGCTAAAAACACAAAAAATCATTATTTTCAGAATGTATATTGCCACAACAAACCATAAAGGAATCAATTAAAACTTGTGATCAACATCAAACCACTCCCATCACATTATTTGATAGACCATGAATATCTTTTAATCATAATCCCTTTTTATTTATTATTCATTTTAAGAGAAGTATTCATCAGTTCATCATAAGGAATCATTAATACACACAACCTGGATGATGCATAATTAATTTGGGGCATATGAAATCCCATATTATAACCACAAGAAACATGATATCCAACTTGTGTCATGAATAGGGGTTCACATTAGTGGTAATAAATACTCCCTACAAAAATCAAACATAAATCTACATAATAGGTGCAATAATCCATTAGGAAGAAGGAAATATCTAGGTTTACAAACAGAAGACTGAAACGTTTTAAGGAAGATAGGATCTCAGGTTAATAATGGATACATCCTAAAATCCGGTAGATGATTTCAAAAACACATATAAGAAGGGTCGTTGTTTGAACATGTGTCTAGGAGGTTACAATGACCTCTCAACATTAGGAAATAGTTGAGTTTTAATTATTCCCCCCGAAAAAATTGTTAAGTGTATTAAAAATGCTATGATTTTATAGGTTCTTATTTATAGATGAAAACACGTAATATGGGTGAAAATGGAAAACCTCAAGAAAAAGTAGAAAAAATGGAAAATTGGGAATGTGTCACTGAAGCCCTAGCATCGACATGATAGAACTAACTCCATGGAAATAGTAAACTATCACTGATTCCCTAGTACCAACACCCGAACACCGATGCCCGAAACTGACTCCCTAACACCAATTCCCTGGTACTAACAAACAGGAACTAATGCCCTGGAAATGACACCATGACACTAACACCCTACCACTAAAAAATGGTATTATTTCCTTGTGATCGACTCCCTGGCACCGACACTTATTCCCCTGACTCATCGATGCCGATGCCCCGGAATCACCGATGTTGACGCCCGTAACTCACATATGCTAAGGCCCCTAAATCACTGATTTCAAATCCTCTAAATCACCGATGTCGACACCCCTGTCTCACCAATGCAGATGGACCTGACTCATCAATGTCGATGCCCCATATTCCCTAATTTTTATTCCCTTACTCACTGATGCCGACAATTAAAACTGTACTTCTGGATAAGTCTTATAATGAGTTATCAACATCCCCTAGAAAACTCCAAACACGATATTTTCATAGATCAAATGCTCGGGGAAATATGGGTTATTGCATTACATCCCTATCAAACTATTCTCATCCCTAATAATTTAAAACCAAATTTAAAAAATAGGGGTTAGAACAACCATCCCATTAGACACTCTTAGGGACAGACCACCATACATTGTTTGAAATCATGAGATAAATCTTTGACATTGAAGAACACTTCCATAGCATATATATCCAGATCAATTTTATAAAAAATAAGGACCAACTACCCCAAACAACCAAAAAAATAAGAATGGAAATAGTTCCTTGATACATGGATTAGGGATTCCCTTCCTCAATGTCAACATTCTATCATCTTTGGGAAGCACTAACTCACTTGCACAGGTTCAATCACATCCGCATTAACACATCTTGATTAGGGATCATGTCCTACCCTAACCATAGTTAGTGATTTTAACACAAATTAAGAGAATAATGAAACAACTCATCTCATAGTAAATGAGGTCAATAATTACATCATAAGAAAATCACAAGGAAAAACACAAGAGAAACCCCCAGAATAGCTCTGGGCAATAGGCACTCATTTGGGCTCAAACTCAAAAGTACTCTCCTAGAGGACATTATTCCTCTATAACACATAAAACAATGGAATGGAACATCCATGAAACACATTCTCCTAACAATCCTTGATTAATAATACCCATTCGACGAATGTCACATCATCCTCGATATCCAGCTCTCCCCAATTTATGACCTCCGATTGATCATGTATATACAGAAGATGCTATGAGACAAGGAAGATGTTGTGGATGATATCCAACTAAAGTGGAATCTCCTGCTGATATGACATATTACCAACTCGTTCCAACACCTTGAATGGTCCAAAGAACATGAGAGAAATCTTTATCCCTATTTAAAACCTCTACTTCCAACATTAATGGGAATGCATCAAGAAAACATGGTCCCCAACCTCTAACTCCAAATTCCTCCTACTATGATCGTCATAGTAATTATATTGGTCTTGTGATACCTAAAATACTATAATTGATAAACTGCACATCCTCTGTCATATTCTATACCACGTCTAGGCCAAGAACACCTACCTCCCCAACCTTGGTCTCGCATATGGGTGAACGACACAATCTTCCATACAAGGAATCAAATAGTTTTATGCCAATGGTAAATTGATAGATATTATTGTTAGAAAATTTTACCAAAGGAAAGTTTCATACCCATTATCCTATGAAGTCCAGAACACATGCTCACAACATATCCTCCAACATAAGGATGGTCCCCTCTTTCTACCCATCCGTTTGATGGTGGAAATCATTTCTAAGGTATAACTAGGTGACAAAGGTATGCTCTAATCCACTCCAGACTCATGAAATAAAACATGTATCCTGATCTGAGACAATGGATGTTGAAACTCTATATATCCCCACCACCTCATCCACATACCTATGTGCTATGGCCTCCACTACAGTCAACACCTTAATCTCTATAATTTTATCTAATTTCATCCATAGATCATATACTACTGCCAGATCATTTCATCCTTAATGACTTATGCGTAATCCAAAACTGAAATCCATCTAGATTTCATCCCACTTTTAATTGAGAACATCTAAGGTGTTCTATAAACCACGAGGAACCCAATGCTCATCCTTCACTAATGAAAAACAAGGCACATTGCCATAGACATTGCCACTGCCTCCTTCACCCAGGGCCACCAAAACTATTCCTTCAAGCCTTGGTAATATTTTTAAACCCATTTATGAATAATCAGGGGAGTACTATGGAACTCACTGGGAAATCCCTCATGCATTTACACTGGGAAAAAATCTTCTTATGGAACAACATCTGATTTTAACTATCCTCCAACCTTCCCTCTAGTGCATCACCTTGGACAATGCAATGAAAAATTACTTTAGTCTCTGAGTCTCCCCACTAAGACTCATCCACCTACTGCACCATGGAATACCACAGTCTCATCTAAAAGAGACAACCTTTTCCACCATCCAATCTCACATCCATATGTAGTGTGGAAAACTACTCCATTTGTTTCCATGCATCTGTGGATGCCAAAACAACCTCCTTCTATAACATCTTTCTTAAGGCATCATCTACCATGTTTTTCTTTCCTGAGTAGTTATAGATCTTGATGTCGTAGTTCTGGAGAAACTCCACCCACCATCGCTGTCTAAAGTTCAAGTCATGTAGGGAATGATGTAAATTAAGACATTTTGATCTGTGAAGACCACCAAGCGCTCCCCGGTATGAAAATTCCTCCACAATGTCAGCATGAACATGACCTGTGCATGATCTAATTCATGGTTGGAATAGTAATTTTCATTAGGACATAAATACCTAGACCCAAAATCGATCACTCATCGTTTCTTCTTCATTATACACCCGATGGATAGACCAATGGTATTACAGAACACATCAAACATTACCCCTTCCTTCTAGAATCATAAACACTGTGGAAATGAGTAACATTCCCTTCAAATAGTTGAATTTGGATTGAACCAACACACACCACATAGGGGCCTAGCACATCCTGGTAAAAGTTATCAATGGGGTCGAAACTCTTGATATGATATGTACGAACATCTGGTAAAAGGCTACCAAACCCATGATGGTATGAACCTAGAAAAATTTCATGGGTTCTCCCGAATAAAAAAATTATTTTATCAATTATGGGTTCACTTCTATCCCCTACTGAGACACCATGTATCTGATGAAGTGAGCCTCTCGTGTCCAAAACATGTTGTTGGAAACTTCTCTTAGAGATTGGGTTGTCGGAGGACCTCTATGAATGTCCTGAGGTGCTCAGTGTGCTCCTCCTCTGACAGGGAGTACATTATAATTTCATCGATGAACACGAAAATGAACTGGTCTTGAAATTCATGTAAAAAATATTTCATGATCCCCAAGAACATAACTGGAACATTTGTATTGCTGAATGAAATGACCAAAAAATCATTGTTCCAATAACTGCATCTAAACGCAGTCTTCGGGATGTAACCCCCCTTGACCCTTAACTAGTGATAAACACAATGTAGATTGATCTTAGAGAACCAAACTACTTGTCTTACCTGGTCAAAGAGATCATATATCCTCAATAGGTGTAAAGGTTCAATAAAGTCACCTAATTCAGTCTTCAGTAGTATATAAATATCCTTAGACAAGAATCAACCTTCTTCACAATGAAGGCTAGAGCACCCCATGGTGACAAACTAGGTTGGATAAATCCCTTCCTTAATTGATCGTTGATCAACAACAAAAACACCAACAACTCAGAAGATGTGATATGATAGGGATTCATCAAAATAAGATGGGCATTGGGTTGTATGTATATCACAATGTCGACAAAATTTCAAGGGGGTAAAGTCACAAACGGATATGAGAATACATCCACGGACTCATTGAAAACCCATGCGACTTCCCCCATCTTTGTATATGCAGTCCCCGCTAACAACCCCCATGAAATCCACCATCACTGCATCTACCAACCCCTCTGACAGCTCATCCAACAAGGATAGAATATTCTCAACACACCGACTACCAACAAGACAGCTCCACTCAGCAATGATAACTACACACTGGCCATCCATATCTAAAATCATGAATCTTATCTGGAAGTATTCGATAATGGTGTGAAAATAAAATAATAATGTGACACCTTGGATGAAATTTTATAAATTTATATGTGTTATAAGAAGATCCATAATGGATTGATGAAGCCCCTACATAATTCTACGTCCCCAGAAATCATCAATCAAACTAGTATGACCAAAAACTCGGGTACTCAGTACCAGGGTCACAAGAAGTATCAGTATGTCTATTCCCAAGAAAGGGGTAGACTGGCTACATCAAAGGATTGAAAACCTACTATACCAAACAAATAAACAGAAATATTTCTAAAAATTTTGATTGTACCTCAAACAACCTCTAAGACCACTGGAACTCCTACCCTAGTGGCGTGCACCATCCCATACCTAGCTAGTCTACCCCTTGGCGCTCGGACATCTTCCTGACCACACCCTATTAGAGGTCTCTGAGGGGCACCCTATGGTCAACCTCCTCTTACAACATCTTCACATGGTAGAGAAGGAGACCAATTCCCCACTGTTGGAAGGGCCTACCATGAAACTACTACTACTGAGGTGGGCGTTGAACTTTCTCACCCCCACCGATCTGATCATGAATTGGGAAATATTTCCAATGATATCAATAGCTTCCATAAACCATTCACCTTAGTACTGGGCCCGTGGAAGAAGTGTGAGGACCAAGATTTCAGAATTGGAACTGCAGAGGCCTACGCCCTGTTCACTGAATCCTTGAAGGCCCTGACGCTAGAGACTTGATACTGATTGATTTCCCCTTCAACACACTAGGTTGGCTCCCATATCATGGTACACCTCCCTATGTGTGCATCCCTCCACTACTTCTTATTTCTTCTTAAATTATACGTATGTTGGTATGGTAATGAGAGATATGTCATACTAAAGAGAAGGTTGGAGTTCCTCCTCTGGGAATCTCACCAATGAATCCTCATCTGAAAAGAGATCCGAAAAAAAGAGCAAGTGATATTTAAACTTGATCCTTTGTTCCCTAACAAACATAATCCCATTCTAGAGGGAGAGAAGATCCTACCTCTTCTCATCCTTCAACGTCGAGTAATGAAACTCTCCTCGAAACTTCTTCTCAAAGTCATCACATAATATATCAACCTCTTTCCTCTCCCCAATGTGAGGTATCCACAACTAACACACCGATCCCTATAGCAGGCTCTCTTAAAGAGGATCATACGACTCCCAAGAAGCATGGATCATGGTGAAGGTGATTGTCAGTACCTTAATCCATCCCTCCATCTTTGAGTCTAAAATGATACCTTCGTACTTTTTGAGCATCTTATTCTGCAAATAATAAAGTGTATTTTTCCACATGTAATCTTCATCCTCTCGATCAACCCTCTACTTATAAACTGAGTTAATGTAGTGGGACAAAACTTCTACTAATAGACATGGGAGATTCCTAGGTGCTATAGATGAAAACGGTGAACAAGAAACTCTTAAGCACATGTAGTAAGGAAATTTTCTTTTAGAATAATTTTAACTCTCCATTTATTTTAAATTCCAAAAACACCCAGGAAAAACAATAACAAAAGTCAATTTGATGCATGTACCTTTCCTAGGGTCCCTACCCTGAAATAATTGTTGCCTCACTTGGTCATTTACTATGTCCCGAGTCCATACATCAAATCATGGGGTTCCCTAAAATAAAATAACCTAGATGGTTATTTATAGCCAATGTCACACACTATGGTAACATAACACTTTTTCCCTACCATACCATGTGATCCTCACTATTCTTAACTATAAAATCTATCCTATATCTCATCCACACCTCTAATACCATTTTATCACAACTAGACTTATTCATGATGATGGATGGAAGATCAATGTTTCATGCCCTTCCTTCATCCAGATAAAGTATATATAATGACTATCATGTCCCACCATCAACAGTCCTAGGGATGGATACTAGATGGAAGTTAATATAATCTCACACAAAATGGATGGAATTACCTTTTAAATTAAAATACTATTGGGTGATAATATGGTAAAAAATTGAAAATAACACCTATAATTTATATAATGAAAACCAAAATCCATCCCATGCATGATTTAAATGTAAATCAAATACAAAGTTCATAGAGTCTCAAAAGTAAATTACGAAAAGAAAAGATAAAAAGCTACAGAAAAACTATCTCAAGCCCAAGATAGAAAATTCCAACATGGTCCTCAATGTTTTTTGGGAAGCCTAAGAATAGTTTTACATAGACATAGGGTTAGAAAATAGTAGATCCTCAAAGAACATACCAAGGAGTAATAACCTGCCTAGACACACCATGGAACACTCTCCAAATAACTCAATTCAAGTATGGTAATAGTATAAAAACTTTGATATTGGGGTACCCCTCACCAATTTACCATTGGTGAACTAATCATTCATAATGGCTAATGTATTGAAACAATGACTCTTCCCGTAAATTGTACCACTGTCACAACCTACCCACACACACCTGGACCTAAAACTACAAATAAAACCATCATGTAGGCTCTTGCGACATATCCAGACCACAGATCTCGCCATTAGACCCCTGGGCCAGAAAAACCATGCCACCCACTTGATGACATTTGTTCCTCATCCTGAAGACACATTCAAACAAAACCCTTTCCTGCAATAACCTGACCCCCTCATCCAAGAAAAACCTTCCCAAATTATCTGATATTATAGTGGGACTTAAGACATTACATCTATCTCAGTTAAACTCAAGTTGTGAGAACTCAGAAGAGGGTGAGAGGAGGAAAGTTAGTAACAATCCATCCATCCTCCCACCAGGATGTTCGGAATGACACCCTCCCCCATGAAATGGTGGTGTACGACACATAGTACTCAAAAAGGATGGTGTGCATATATAAATCACAAGGAACTAAAATTTATACATATATGTAAACAAACACTCATCACAACCTCTGGGTCCCAAAACAAAAAACCAGACCACCAGAACCACTTTTCCTACTACCCCTATATGAATGATCACACAAAAAACAACTTTCAAATCATAACACAACCTCTTTATTCATTTATCCAATTTCTATTTATTATTTAAGTGGTTCAATGTTATTTTTTCCAGAACTACCTGAGGCCACTGCTAAGAATAACAAAAGAAATTGTCTCAGAAGTTAAAGATCTCAAATAAATAAACACACAAAAACCAAATCACTTTATTCAGTGGTGGTGCCAACATTGAACAAGGGAAGAAGGACAAAGGTAATGAATTTTTATTTTAACACACAATTATAAAAAAACTGAGAAAAGCTATCCCACAGTCGCACTGCACACCCCCTGTTGTTCTTAGACACTCATTCAACCATTTCCAACTATCATTCCTCAAAGATATACCACATAATCATCCCCTCACAACTACAATCAGTATCTCAGATGCACAACAATGCACCACCCACAGACCCTATAAAAATGATGACACGACACAACCCAGTCTTCTAGATTCACCGCCCAAACATTTCCCGGATGTAGACCCATTATATAACAATTTATTCAACCACAACATAAAAAAATGTTTATATGATCTACTACTTGTATATACACTCCACAATCAATATATATCTCAATATGGGGTACCATAATGACCCCTATACCACCCCATACACAATGAACACAAAAATTATATTAAGACTCATCCCCGCTACACACACATACCACACCCTTCTCATAGAACCAAAATAACACAGCACATAACCACATAATTAAGCCAACCATATTCTGGATTAACAAGAGATGTTATTTTTATTCCATATTAAAATAACTACAGTGATAAGATAATTGGTTTGATCCTCAGACATCCATTTCAATTAGCCAAGAATTTGTGAGTAAACTGTTTTTATGTTATATCATTTTATAAATCCTTGTGATAAGAACAGGACAGAACTAGTGCACATGAAAAGACCACCAACGAACATGATTTTAATAATTCATACATCCACCAAAAACTAGAAAATAATCAATTACAATAAGATATCTACATCAATCCACTAAAATCCCATTATTTGATTGACCCATGTTATCATTGGATCATATTCACTTATATTTTTTACAAATTTTAAGAAGTGAATTCACCAGTTATTCACACGGAATCATTAGTACACTAACCTAGTATGATGAAAAATGAAAGAGAGTAAGAATAAATACCTACATCGAAAAATAGGAAAACAGAACTTCTTCTTGTACAATGAAAATGGGTTCAAGAGAGCATAATAAAAGAAACCATGAAAATACCATACCCAAATCTACAAAATAGCAGAACGACTCTTTGAGGAAGAGAGAAATATCTATGTACAAAAATATAAAAAAAAAGTTTTCTAAGGAATATAAGAACCCGGATTATAATATGGATAGATCTTAAAACCCAGAAGATGATTTAAAAAAACATTAAAAATTGGATCGTAGTTTGAACATGCAGCTAGACAGTTTTAAAGGCCTCAGCATGTTAGTAAATAATTGATACTCAATTAATCCAATAAAAAATTGGTTGAAATTCATTAAAAGGGGGAGGATTGACATGTTCACATTTATCAATGAAAAACACCAAACATTGGTGAAACAAGCAAACATGGAAAAAACTAGAAAAAACGGAAAACAGGGAATGACTCACTGATTCCCTGGCATCAAAACCCTTACAACGATGCCCTAGAACTGACAACCGCACACAGACACACTGGTATCGACACCCTGACACTGATTCACTGGAATTGACATCATGACACTGATGCCCTTGTATTGATCTCGTGGCACCGATGACCTGGAATCGACGCTTTAAAACCAAGGTCAACACCCCCGACTCACTGATGTCGATTCCCCACACTAACTAATTATGATGCCCTTAACTCACTAATGGTGACTCCTCTAACTCACTGATGCAGACACCCCTGACTCACTAATTCCGAAACCCCTAAATCACTGATGCTGATGGTTCATACAATATTTTTGGATAACTTTAGAATGATTCAATAACTGCCCCAAAACACCTCATACTCTAGATTTTCATAGTGGAAAGGGTTGGTTAAATACTTTTTATTATGATACAATATATAAATATTAATTTTATGGAACCCCCTATTAAAATTCCATGTTTATGAATGTTATTTTATTTTAATGAAAAAAACATGATAATGAAGGAAATAATTTGATGCATGAAGTGTTTTTGTAAGACATTCTAGGATTTATACCACCTAAATTATGGGATCTTTGAATCCCTATAGTAACAGAAATTATTATTGGCTGTTAGTTTTTGAGGCATCAATGTGACCTCATATCAATGTTTAATCTTGTCCCATTTAGATTTCATGATGAACTGTGGAATATTGATTTAATTTCTATCAGCAATACATTAATAATGGTACACATATCAGTTAATCGTACTTGATGTGTAAAATCCTAGCCTAGGTGCCACACATTAGTGCCCCTAACTGGTCAATGACCTGGCCTCAAGCATAGATCCCTATACGATAGAGGCAACTGACTAGTAGAAAGGGTCTGATAAGTTGATCATGGGGTGAATCTACCCCCTATTATCTGTTTAATAATTTGTAGATAATTAATATAAGAAGAATATATAACCATAAATAATTCTGATATATCAAGATAATTAAACTATAAAATATAATATCCAACTAAATTAGAAAACATTAAATACCTATGTAAGTGTCATGTTTCTAAAATTGAAATGAAAATAAAAGACACCAACAACTCTCAAGAGGGTCCCAAACCACATCCAGTTCCCTCATCAAATACCCATCCCTAAATCATCCATCAATCTTAGAGCCATTTTCCCATAACCCGTGAAGAAATAATAATGTCTATTTAGGTAATGATTAGGTTGCTTGAGTAGGTTTTTAGTAAAACTCAGTAGGCTACCACCTATAGTGTCAAAAAAATCCATTCAATAATAGTGTATAAAATTTTATAATGAAATAAGTAAAATGCATAAATAAAATGATTACAATAGTATTAAAGTATTATCTATTTAACAACATAATCCCCTAGGTTCATGAGGACAATCGAACCTCAATACATTATTTGGCCTATTCTAGAGTCTGATATATCCCAAAAGGATGTCACATTATAATGTCCATGTTACCATTTTTAATACATAGCTAAATTTCAATGTGAAAATTCACCGCATAATATTTCATAATTGAATGATAATGTCCCATTTCATAATACTTGGACAAATTTCATTGTTAACAGTCATAACATAACAATGCATAATTGAATGAGCATGTTACTATTCATAATAATTGGTTGAATTTCCATATTACCATTAAAAATTTGTTGATGAACAATTGAAAAAAATACTTAATTCTCAAAACCCCATTAATTGATTCACCAATTAATTAGTAATTCTAAAAATTTCAAGATCTCATTATTAATTCATCAATAAATTATTCAATTCATACCGTCAATATCCCATAATAAATATCACAATTAATTTCAAAATTATTAATCTCAATTCAATTCATCATTATCCCATAATTAATTCCCCAATTAATTATCTCAATTATTACTACCATTATACAATAAGTAATTGCATAATTAATTATATATATTCAGGAAATAATTATCCCATAATTCTGTAAAAATATAATAATCTCCATTAAAGATTTCATTATCCCATAAATAATTTCACAATTAATTATATAAATTCATCATATCGCTATCCCATAATTAATTCCACAGTTAGTTATCTCAAATAATAATTTCCATATCAAATAAATAATTACATAATTAATTATCTCAAATAATGATATCAATATAACATATTTAATTCTACAATTAATTATCCCCAATTTTTACAATTTCACAATTCCATTAGTAATTAATTATCGTCATTAATAAATTTCATTAGAAAAATTAATTTACTAAATAAATCTATAAGTTGTAAAATGTTAATACTCATAATCAATATCATGACTATGGAGATTTAATATTTGACAACCTACAACAATTTTTGAAGAATAATCACCTTAAAGAAATCCAAAAAATAAGTGGAACAATGACACATAATGAGATCCAAATATTAAAATTGTAAATCAAGATTACAGAACTAAAGATATTTTCAGTGTAGATATTGTTCTACAATTATAGATATAGATCTCACCAAATATATTCATATGCAACGAAATAAGAAGATTACAATATTAAAATAAATATAAATGTATAGGTGAAGACATAGAAAATAACGGGGATAGGATTTACATATAATGAGAGTTGCGGATCAGTGATATGTTTCTCGAATCGTGAATAATTGAAGTTAAGAATCCTTGGAATTCATCCAAAGAGAACCAAAATTGTGGAAGACTACCTAGGGTCAAATGTGGGTCTAATAGTGTGAGTATTAGGGTTTTAGGGTATTTTAAAAATAAATATGTTATCACATTTATAATAACACCTATTTTTATAAGAAGGGGAACATGTTTTTCCCTAACCATGCTCCATAACCATTATCCTGCTATTTTGGGGGCACATGGTTACTCATAATAGGATTCACATTTTGGGAAACCTCTGATCCAACACAACACAACCACATATTCTTCCATATTTTTTTCAATTCTCACCTAAACACTCCTCAAAGTAAAAACCAAATCAAAATTACTTAGTACATGTAAGAAGAGTTCCTAAAAAAGAAAATTAGACAACTACAGAAAAGTTAGGATCTTTAAATCCTCCAACCTATTTAAAACTCAACCCTAAGCACCACTCCCATGATTCTCTATGATATTGAGTCAAAATGATAAGAAAATCGATCCTGTATATCAAATTCTTGTTCGAATTTTTCATCCTACACAAACCCATGCTTCCATAATTAATTAACTATCAGCAAAGTTGTTCCCTACAACACTTTTTCACCATTATCTGAAACATGTATCAGATTATCCTCAAAATATTAATCCAACTTAATGTCCAAATTTATCACATCGATCATAAGTGACTATTTAGGGTGATTCTTCTAAGTTGTGATATTTGGAAAATATCATGCATATTACAATATTTCTATGGAATTGAAAATTTTCATGCCAGTCAAATGATTATATCTAAGGCCTCAAAAAGTCTAAAACATATGTGTTCCATCTCTCCATGTTCCTATATCCTATGGTGAAATAATCTAGTTTACACCCAATAAAATACATGTTTACCCTCTATAAAATTATGGGGTCTTTGAATTCTATCATCATATGACTTCTGTATACTCTATATCATATCTATATGATTTCATATTATCTACACCTTCTATGACATCTTCTCTATGAGGGATATTCCCAAAAACTCTAATGCACCAGCTTCCATCCAGCATAGGAGTGATCAACATGGCCAAACATAAAGAGCATCGTATAGTGAAATCTGTATAGTTTCCTAATTTATTTTGTTATAGGAAATCTATAAAAAGATATGTTCGTCTCCCAAGACCAACCAAAGTCTAGAAGACACACCCACAAACAAATCTTCAAGAACAAGTAGATTATTTTATTATTTCTCTTATATCTCTAAGTGGAATAACATAATCTATTATTTATTTGTACCGAGATCATATTGTAGGCCCTTATAGAAGACTTAATGGGAAATATGATTCATGGTATGAAATAATAGACTGTGACACCCCATAAAGATAGAATATATCCCAAAAATTCATAACTCCTTGATGATACTCTAACATAGTCTCTTGTATTGGAATGAAATGTTTCACTTCCATCAATAGATCAACACTGGCACATATGGAGTCACTATTTATAGAAAACGTATGGAGGCCCACCACAAAATCCATGGTCACATAATATCGCTTCCAAAATGGGGAATGGATTCAGAAAACATCTATGTTAATTATTCTCTACATTCACCAGATAACAGGTGTAGCATTGTGTCACAAACCTTGTTGTCTCATTTTTCATGCCCGCCACCAAAACAATCATCATACGTCATTGTACATTTTGGTCACACGTAGATGTATAGTTCACATTGAATGCATAAAATTCCTGCATGATGTCCACTTTCTTGATCATAGAATAAACTGATTCATAAAATAGATGATCTCATCCTTATCTATGATCCAATCTAAAGGTGCCTCCACTCCACTAGGTATTTCCCTAAAGGTAAAACACTATAGATATAAATACAACGTTTCTATAATTCAGAACAAAAGAGTAGACTCCACTGAATGTATTACGATAGTCATATGATCCTGACTCTACCAAACCACCAAATGCATATCATCCAGTAGAGTCATCATCTTCACCTCATTAATAGAATTTTTAACTACAAGAGCCTTATTTTTCATACATAAATAATTTTCCACAATATTTCTCTTACTATTGATATATTTCATCTCAAAATCCAATGAATGAATATAAAAAACCAATCTACATTGCTAATAATTCATATATTTCAACAAGAAGACATATTTCATGATCTTGAGGCCTATATATGAAATATAATTTTCTCTCAATAGAAAATACATTCAAAACTATAGAGCATAAACCACTGATTCAATCTTGAGGTTGTTCATGGTGCAGTTCTATTCTTGTTGTCTCATCTTCCAGGATCCATATGACATAACATGATCTATGACCATAAACTGTTATCTAATTCAAATCCAAGAAGAATCATTATACACTGTATACTCCTAACTTATAGCGAGTTGGAACAATATAGTAACTGATGTGAAACACTTCGTTAAATTATGTAATTCCTACTTATAATATTGTGGCATATTAATCATTATCCAAATTATGGTCAGGCACAAAAATTGCATTGTTAAATGTGAAATTTCATGGATGAATCAATGATAATATCCAATGATACCCAAAAATATAAGAATATCAAATACATTCTTAGGATTCTCCAAAAATAGACCACATCCTACAACTTCTTCTGGTACATTAACACTCCTTCATTTGAGATTACGTGTCATATGTTGTGTAAATAATAAATTCAAAACTCACATTTAGATATCATGGTGTATAGATTATTATCTTTCATTGTACTCAAGACCATGATTATTGGAGTACACCAAGATGTATTCGAAAAAAGTACAAAAAACTAATATAGTTACGGAAGGAAGATACTTTTCATCAAGGAAAAAAACACTACCGGTGCATTCATCAATCCAAAGAACATTACGCTGAACTCATATAGGTCTTACATTATTCTAAAATTTTTCATCAGTATATCATAAGTCTTTACTCTCAAATGATGATACCTGAATGTCATTTCAATAATCATGAACACACATGTTCTTCTCAACTAGTCAAATAAATGGTCAATATGTGGAAGGGGATACTAATTCATCACTATAATCTAGTTAAAATTACAACATAAAATGATCAAGCATAGAGTAATATCTGTCATCATAGATAAACTACGTTGGAATACACAAAGGTGATGTAATCTGATAGATAAATTATTTATCATCTAACTCATCTAGATGATTCCTATGATCTTGATGCTATATTAGTTCCATTTTTTATGGTGGAATAGAAACAATATCATCCCCCTATATGAGAGAAATAGTGAATTTGACATTACTCTCATTTGGAATCCCAGTGGAGTCGTCGAGAAACACATCCTGAAACCATTCCAATAATGGTGGAAGGAAATCATTCTTTAAACATACCTCATCCAATGAAAGACTAAAAAACTTGGATATGAGATATCCGAGCTGCAGTATAATTGGCCCTACCCAGCCATCCTAGATATCTCACTCTCCACGGTGAATGTAGTGGTCACCCATTAGAGATATAAAAATCACCCTCCTATAGTAACAGTCAGTGTGGTCTCGGTATGAAACTAGCTAGTACATACTCATAACTAGGTCAAATGCCATAATGTCTTGGATATAGAGATCACACAAAAAACAATACTCCTTGACATTGAGAGAACATCCCTTGCACAAATAGATATATCTAGACCATACTCACAATGGTGTATATATAGAAATTTCCATGTTCACAAAATAGTCCATGAGGCTGAAACCATTATCTTGGTTTGAAGATATAAATTAATGAGATGCATGAGTATCAAATAAGTCACTAACTAATGTAGAAGCTCCAACATTTATACATCTCACTATCGAGAGTCCATCCTCGCTATCCACATGTGTGTGATGCACAACATGTAGTTGTACCTCCCATATTCCAAATGATACATTATGACTACCCTGAGATGAAACAATCTATCGGTATAGATTCTCATTACTAAAAGCACTACATCTACTACCTCTACCTCTTCGTCTATTGGAACTCTATCTTTCATGCTATTATTGTATAGAAGATCCACTTCTTGCACCTTGGTTCTATCTAGATCCTCCATCACTATCTAGTTTCCTTTGTATCATGTAGTAATTGTGTATATTTCCAACCAATCCATAAGATCATCACTCTATAGATTGTCATAATAAATTTCCATTATATTGTCTTGACCAACCAAAATGGCGACAGAACACTCTAGTAAGGTTATATGCAACTGATCCCTCAGTCTAGGTAATATTCAACCCATTCCTCTGGCTACAATTTTCATAGTGGCAGTTCCTAATCTCGGAAGTAATACCCATTTCCCATCCAACTAGAACCACATTTCATGTGCTGGAGGACTTCATCATGTTACCCATAGTTATGAGTAACTGATCCACAACATCATAGAATATCATTAATTAAAACTGGTTAACATGGGACATTATATCCATCATAAGTCCACCATGAAAACATACATCTTATCTATCTCGTGTATTTACAATGCTTAGGAAATGCCTTGATGATCTGTAAATAATATATCATAATCCACCTTGGACTTTCTCCCCTATGTCCGCCACATAAAGTCCACTTCCCTTTGCTATATCAATGTCTCTGGGAAGAAGTACTCCCAACACATTTCCAAAAAGTCATTACATAAAATACCACCAGCATTTACAATGTATGATAAAATTTCCCACCTATTCTTTGCTAATATCATAACATATATGTTGATGACCTGACCCTATTCTCATTAGGATTCTCTAAATGGTTATGTATCATCTCTATGGACTCAACCCTAAACTCAACTCCCACATTTCCACCTGATGTTGTAAATGTTAGAGGGTGCTGCCACTGAAAGTCCCTCATCAAGTCCGTAAAATTCATCTCAACCCACCATGGTTCTCTATCTAGGAATTTAATGAAGTGAGTAATGTTGTATCAGAACCGATCCCCTACTTATTCACCCTGTACTTTTAGGGACTCATGTTCCAATGCTGATATATCATAACCATCCATACCAGTCATCCTCTCAACAAGCAGTGTCATGGATGAAAACCTCAATAGTAAAAAAAGTTATCAATACTCATCAAACTACTTTTTATCATTTATGTACGATGAATTATCACAACAATTCACAACAACCATTTTACAAAATATCTCCACATCATCAAAACAAAGCCACTATCACTACCCTTAACAATCTTACCTATGGGTATTGGTTATCATGGGTAAACACATTTTCATATTTATTTTTCTCAATTACATTCCATATTATCAAATTAATCAATAATTTTACCTAATGCAATTTCATTTTAGGCACCATTTTTCATTCAATTTCAAAATCAAGGGAAAATGACTTAATTTCCGACAACATACCCAAAACTAATTTTCCCATGCATGCCTAAAATGATGAATGTCACAAAATAATCATGATTTCCCAAAATGATGCAAGTAGAATCCAATCACAAGCCATTCTGGATGATGAGTCAAATCTCATAAAAACTAAAAAAATTCATATCACACAACGAGTTCATCATGAATGGTGAAATAATATTCAACCATAGTATAATGCATTAATAACAAAAATCTCACCCTGGGTAATTGGGTTTTCCCTCGTACATGGGTTAGAAAATCCAATGAATGAAATCATGTCCATGCATCAACTCTTCCTTTTCCTCTAATGACCATTCAAAAATAGTAAGACAAAACAAAAATAAAAGAAAACTAGAATCTTATATCACTTTGAAACATCCTTTCCCAGGTGCCATACACTAGTTCCCTAAGCCAGTCAGTCACCTGACCTCAAGAAAGCCTTCGCGTATGGAAGTGGTTTCTGACTTGCAATGAGGGTCTGATAAGTCGATCATGGGGATATTATAACATATATAATTAGAATAATAGACCATATGATGTATGTAAAAAATAAAATAAGAATATAAAATCAAAAACAATACCAATATCTCAAGATAATAAATGCATGTAATATAGTATCCAAATAAATAAGAAAAGGTTCCTTGATAATGTAAGTGTCTAGTGTCTAAAATGATCACTAAATTTAAAGACCCCAATGACTTTAATAAAGGTCCAAAAACATGCCTGATTCAATCATCCATGATCCATCCCCAAATTATTAATCAAAACTAGGAAATTTTCCCTTAACAGGTCCTAAAACAATACAATTTATTCGGGTATCAATTAGGCAGACCAAGTAAGGGGCAAGATTAACTCAGTAGGCCCCCACCCAAGGTGTATAAATCAAATACAATCACTAGATGTCAATAATATTAGATTTCAAATAATTACATTTCATATATAAATATTTTATCAGATTATTAAATATTATCTACGTAACCACATAACCGCCCCCCAAGGACTCCCGAGCCATAATACATGCTTTAACAAATTTAAGAGTCTAATCTATCTAAAAGGGATATAACAATAGAATGTCAATTGTACCATTCAAAATACATATCATAATGTTCATGTTACAATTCACTTCTTAATATAAAATGATTGAATATTGTGTTACCATTCATAATACTTGGCCTCATGTTGTTCTTCCAATTCACCATTTAACAATTAATCATTGAATGAGTATGTTACCATTATTTATAGATTTCTAGCTGGTTATGTTACCATTCACTAGTTAAAAATACATAATTGAAAACATCACAAAATTATATATACCCCAACAACCCATTAATAAATTCAGTAATTAATTTATCATACTAAAAATTTCAGTTTCTCATAAATAATTCACCAATTAATTATTCAATTCATAACATCAATATCTCACAACAAATTTCACAATTAATTATATAAAATCTAGATATAATTACGAAATATATAATTCAAAAATTACATATCTCAATTCATAATATCAATATCCCATAATTATTTACAAATTTAATTATGTATATTCAGGATATCATTATTTCAGTATTAATTTCACAATTAATTATCTGAATTCAATATATCATTATCTCATAATTAAATACAAATTTAATTATCACAGCACATCATTAAAATATCCCATAATTAAATCAAGAGTTAGTTATATCAAATAATAATGTCAACAACACATAATTAATTCCCCAATTAATTATCTCAAATAACAATATCAATATCACAAATTAATTGTATAATTAATTATCCATAATTGTAATAATTTCACAATTCATTCAAAAATGAATAAACAAAATTAATTAATTATATTTTTAGAATATAATTTCTAAATAAATCTACAAATTCTACAATTTTCATACACATAATCAATATCATGAATATGTGAATGGAATATTAGACAAAAAACCTCAATTCAACAATTAAAAAAAGCCCAACTATAAAATCTCAAAAAAATTGGAAATCATAATGATGTAGACGAAGATTTGATACAAAAAACACAAAATAATTATTAAACAATTCATTATCATTTAAAAACAGTACTAGATATACAATAATTTTACTATATACCAACAAATTTATTTACTTATAACCAAACAAAGGATTACTTCGCTAAAAGAAAGTGACCCAAATGGGAGAAAAATGATAACATAAATGAGACATGATTAACCTATCGGGAGAATAATGGATCATTTATCTAAGATAAAAATCAAAATGAATAGAGGTCATAAAATCATTGATTTTGTTTGGGGATATCCAAAATTGTGAATGAATTCCTAGTAATAAATGGAGTTTGAAATGGGTGAGTTTTGAGGGTGAATTGTATTTTAAAATTAAAAATGGGTGAATTTAATAATCGTGCAAATTATGCTAAGTAGGATTGAAAGGTTTTCAATAAATGTTTTCCCTATCCTTAATATTACTATTTTGGGTGTGCATGGTTTCTCCTATGAGGGAACATGGTTTTGGAAATGCATGCACCAACCATGATCAACACCTTTTACTTCCATTTTTTTCAATTATCACACTAACCAACCCCAAAAATCAAACACAAATGAAATTTACCCAATAAAATGTAAAAGTGTACCTAATAATGTGCTCTAGAAAACTCCAAAAATTTTTAGGATCTTACATGAGTAGTTTTAGATGTTTTTCATGTCAATGTAGACATATTTTATTCCAACACTAACATTAAAATCCATGATATGGAATATGATACAATATTTATACTCGTTCTTTAATGAGTATTATAAGATAGATATAGTGATATTGTAAATATATAATAGGAAAAACTATTATTCATATTTTTGGAATAAAGTAATCTATTGATGTCCTACAATATGGTAGTAAATGTTTAGTATATGTCTAAAATTTCATGAAAAATATTTTAGAATGGGATGAGTCAGTTCCACAATACCTATGTCTTGAGATATTATATGAGGAAAATAGGGAGTTCACTAAATCAAAATATTTTTACATTATTAGAAATTTTTTTATCTACTTGATATAAAAGCATTCAAATTGTTAGCTCTATCACTTGAATATTAGCTAACCCATGAGATTAAACCATATCCAACAAACATGAGATATAACTACATATGAAATTGAAACAAAATACCTTTCATTATCAATGATTCTATTTAAAGTGAATAAGAATGTATAATTCTAAATATATTATCCTAGAGGAATCCCATTATAGGATAGATGATATTTGATTTAAAAGGGACAATCACTAACGTTGATATCCCAAAATTAAAAATGAAGATTATTCCAAAACGTTTTGTTAGACATAATTATTTTAACACCTTATTTGATGGATTTTGTAATGAAATAATGGATTAAAATTCTCAAAACTGGATTTGTATATCCCATCTCTAATATTCATTTGGTCATCACAATTTTATGTGTTACCTAAACAGTGTCAGACCACAGTGGTTGAAAATTACAAATTAAAACTGATTGAAAATAGAATAGAGAGTACATGGGGTGTGTGCATCAAATATTTTAAATTGAATTATTAGAAAACAAAACATCCTTCCATATACCCTTCATCTATAATTTCTTCATAAAACATACAAGAAGCAATTATTTGGTTTTCAAAATGGAAAATATGGTCTTAGTGAAATAATTATCTTACAGAATGATCATGATAAAATAACATTCCATTGTGTATATGTTATATTCTCATATTGACAAATACCACTAATAATGACTATTGATAGAACAATGTTTCAATGATGAATGATATAAAAATTCCCTGAAATGATAAACTATTTAATAGAAAGATTCATTTAGGAGTTCATTAGATTTGACAATTTCCTTCTATGAATTCGTTATACATTTGTATATTGCATTTTCAACATGTGACAAAAATTATTTTTTTCTCAATATGGAAAACCATAAATATATTATACAATGTTTTATATTATTATTAAACTAAATATCAATTAATGGGGTTTTATTTGACACATCCAAAATTAATTCAATTTCATTGATACCCATTTTTAGTTCAGGTAATTCCATTACAAATTTTCATTAGAATATGGTATTATAAAAATTAATTTTTTCTATTATTATAACCCATAACCCAACATCCATTTTGATAAAAGTAATCCTTTCTTTTTGGGTCATAAAATTAGGAATCATTTCAACTATTAAAGAAACACTTGGTAGAATCTCCATTAATGATTTATCCTAACCCTGAAAACCCATTTTAATTAATGAGTGATGCATGTGACTTGGAGTTGGGGATACATTGGGTAAAATAAAAATACAATATCCGAAAATTCACTTATTATTTAATCTCAACATTGAATTATACTCAACCAAACTATATTAAAACCGAGAAAGAGATACTAGAGTTTAGATACTCAATACATAAACCATGTCCTTATTTTTGTTATTAAAAATAATATGTACAAAAAATTATATACCGATTTATATTTGATGATAATAAATTATTCCTTACTGAAATCCATTCAATCAGTCTTTAAATTTATGGGATTAACATTGAAATCAATGATTAAAAATGAACTTAAAATCAAATTACTAATCATTAATCCTTCCTACGACAATAAATATCTATAATAATTGTCCAATTAATTATAAATATATTTCTCAATGATGAAGTATATTCCACTAAGATAATAAAAAATAGTATATCGATGGAATGAATTATTTATGAATACTTTTGGTTCATCTTAAATTTTTTATTTCCTAGAAAATTATATTCATAAATGAAGTTTTACATTAGTACTATAATAATCAATTTCATTGTTGGAGTGTGTAAATTGAATAATTATAAGAAATTTTATTCAAGAATATATTTTTGATATTATAATTCCTTTCCACTGTGGATACAATATATGATTTTAGGAAATTAAATGAACAAAAAATATATGTTACAATTTTTTTGAGGTTGTAAATAAATAAATGATAATATTTGATACATCATCCTTAAATACGGTAAATTATAGATAACTAACAACAATATTTGGATGCATGAAATTACACAACAATCCATTATATATGTTAATTTTATTTCATAAATGTGGTTGATTTAATGGGTCCATTTTTCGAAATCATTTTGGAAATTATAGATCCCACATTATGTTGAGCATATGTCAATATTGGTGAAGGATGAATATTATCATGAATTCAACCACAAGATACCATTAAAATTTTAAAACAAAACATTCTTACTCATTATTAAATTACAAGACATATCATCGCTTTCCATGGTACACACTTTTACAATGTTATGTTTCCAATTCTAATGAATAAAATTGGAAATACAAATATATGACCACATCATATCATTCACTAACAAATGGATAATCTAATATTTCATCCTATGAGATCAATTTAAACATAGATAAAACTATGATCATATCATTAAAGGAGTGGGACACCATAAATGATGACTGGCATTAGGAATATAGGAAACCATAGAAGTCAATTGGATTCCACCATGAAACTTTATCTTTTAAAAAACCTATCACCTATATGAATAGTTAATAAATGAAGAATACATGGATGTAATAAACAATAAAATGGATTTCAAAACATCCTATAAAAATTTATTTCAACAAATTAATGAATTTCATGTCATATGGATAGAGGTATTTGAATATACGATAATTATAATGTAAAAACCCATCTCATCCATGATTAATGAATTTGAAAATAAATTTTGACACCTGGTGATCGTGTAATTATATTTAAATCAATAATTTTATTATTGACTTGAAGAAATTAATAAAAATTTATGTCTATAAAAAATTATAATTTAATATCCCCATATTGATATTGAAATATCTACGGTAAATATTCCTCTATTAATTGTGACTAAAAAACAAATCGTTACAAAAATTTTGATATGATAAGAATCATTATAAATAGAAATATCAAATGTGAAGTTATTATTCTTGTTAGAGACACTAAAATGTTCACTGACCATGAGGAAACATGACTTATTCTTGAATTATATTATCACTAATAACTAACTATAACTTTTTTGGTTCTCATTGATGAAAATTCCAAATTAAAATGAATCAGAGATGGAGGTAAATTATCATTATGAGATCGAGATCACAAATCCTCATGAGATATTTTATATTTAAGTGATATCCATATTCAAATTTCCTGAGGACTGTTTGTTTTTTAATAATTTAGATAAGTTCAAAATACAGAATATATTATTACATTTATAGGAATCTACAACAATCAGGGAATGTAAGCTGTGGAATTCCT
This sequence comes from Viscum album, assembly GCA_963277665.1. Taxonomy (NCBI): domain Eukaryota; kingdom Viridiplantae; phylum Streptophyta; class Magnoliopsida; order Santalales; family Viscaceae; genus Viscum; species Viscum album. The sequence continues at coordinate 1,552,347,036 of OY728160.1, forward strand.
ATCCAATAGTCAAAAAAGAGTTCTCTTCTTCCATTAAGTTGGGTGAAGACATAGAATAAAACACATAATGAGATGAAACCCATCACATGTTTTAGTTTGTTTTCTGAAATTATATATATTTTTTATTGATCTTAAATAGTTTTATCCATAAATTATATTGGATAATTTATTCTCCTGTATTTTTTTCATCGATGTGAATTATTTATTTTTATTCATTCATTATGATACGATGTCGGTACATCTTATCTCTGTTTTATCTTTAATGGTGAATATATTTTATGCTTAATTAGATACATGAATCCAATTCATTTCTACCTATAATTACTCATTGAAGTGTTTAATTTTATATGATAATGTATTTAAAATTCCTTAAAAACCATGTAAAATAACTAATTAAAAAATAAAAATAACAATAATATAAAAAAATAACATCCCTATAATTCATAAACTCGCATAAAAATTATTAATATTTCTTTAGTAGTATAGTTAAGGACTGTTACACCCCCATTTCAATAGTCTGTATTATATTGTATAATTTTCATTTAATTTAAAATTTTAAATGGTTTACATGGATGCGCCTCTAAATGAAGATGGTGGTTTGAGTTAGTATTTTTCTTGAGATAACATTTTTAAGTGGTTATTGTTTTTGAAATGCTGTTGGAATCATCATATGAATCTTTAAATTACTTTGAAAAATAAATCCATTGAACCTAGAAGCCTGTTTGGCTTTTTATATACAAAAGTGATTTAGTAAATAGTTCAATCGATGTGAGTTATGTTTTGAAAGTAGGTCAAGGTGGTTCTTTTGTGATTTTTATTTGTTTGTATTATTTAATGTCTATGTTTATGTATTTTAGTTATCTTTGTGGTTGCATCGTGTTGAAAAGGTTTTTCTGTGATGTTGCGGTCATCAGCAGGTTGTGCGTACTTGTGCGCGATTGTGAGACGTGCATTGTCTTTGTAGCCGAGCTGCAAGTCAAGGTAGGTCCCCCACATCACTCACCATAAATTTAGAATTTATTAATTGGTTAATGATTTATTAATTTTACTAAATGGTAAATTATATAAGATAATTTATTTTTAAATTATTATTTGGTATAAAAAGAGCCGTTTATTTTATACACGACACTTGAAATATTTTTATGATTAGCGGACACCCAGTAGTGAAAGAATGCAAATTTGGACTTTAAAAATAATTCATGAAATTTAAAAATTATTTATAGATTTAAATATAAATGATTTCTTCTGAACAAGTGTATTGGGTTTTATCGAGAAATGGGTTTTTTCTTTAATATTGGTGATGGCCCGTTTGGAACTTTAATAAAATTAATTATTTTGGAAAACCCACTCATGGGTGATCTTGGGCATGCGTTGATTGCGTGAGCTGTATGTGATGTTTCTGCATCGTGACTGTTTGATTTACATTATGGATGCACCCATTTTTATTACTTGTGTTGACATGGGAACCTGACATAGTGAGTGAATCCTCTTAGAACGATTTCTAAACTAGTTTAGATTACACACTGACTAGTGACCCCATTGCAGTGGAATACTGAGTTATTACTGCTATGGGGATTGGGCCCCTCCGTTAGTCCATGTAGGGATATACTAAGCATTAGTGTGTTATGATGTCATCAAGTTAGAGCACGATTTCTGGATGAGTTACATGTATGGTATGTTTAGAAATGTTCTCGAGATCTTATGTTCAACCCATGTTTTCTTTAGTGGTTATTTTTTTATGGAGGACGATCAAAAGGTCTAGTTCAGTTGCTGGCCCTTGTGTGCCACTTCTTTTCCATTTTCCTTAGTTTGTGTTGTGTGTTGTGTGTGGTTATCCATTAGATTATCAACTGAGATTTGAATTTCTCAATTGTTCGCGGAAATTTTTTAAAATGCAATGCACGTGTTCCTTTAAAACATTAAACTTCTTTTTAAATTAAAAGGTCAATGGACTGTTTATTTTCTTAAAATGGAAGTGTGTGTGTTGAAACCTATATTTTGTATAATTTAGTTCAAACATGGAATTATTAAATCTCTATATTTAAAGGTAGTTCTTTGGGAATAGTTAGTTGGGAACACCTACTGAGTTTTAATACTCATGCCTATAGTGTTTTTCTGTTTTCAGTTTTGTTGAAAGTTTGACATGAGCTCTCTCGCTTTGGGAGAGAGTTGTTTGTGGATTAGTGAGCGACTCTTAGAGTCATGAGGAGTTTTGTTCACGGTTAGGTTAGTTTTCTGTTGATTTTTTATTTTTCTTTTCTCATGTCATTTATTTTCCTTGCATTATTCTTCTTTTTCTACTGCTTTACCTGTCTTTCATTTATGGGACAAATCATTCCCTCTTGCTTAGTTTTGATGCTCGACACTAGTTTCAAGCCCATGGGGATCGGGAACGACCCTCTGGCCATGTCTCGGGTCGGCCCGGGTGACAAGTTTAGGGTTGACACGGGCTGGTTCATGAAAAAATGGTATCAAAGGGAAATTTATGGTTCATGAAATTTTATGGTTGAATAAAACATTTCTATGTTTCTTCGTAACCACATAGTTAGGGGTTCTCTATGATTTTAGAATAAAAAATGTGAGGGTTAGTACATTGAGTTTAGTTATTTTTTAGGGAGAGTGCACATTTATCTAAGCAATATGTGTTATTTTCAATACTGTTGGGATGAGTTTACAATGTAAGGGTTAGTTTCAGGGTTAACAGTCAATTAGGTTAAACCATTTATCCAAACCATTAAAATGATCCCCAAATATGGGTATTCTTTTTATTACCCCCAACACAATTAATGTATGGTTTAGAAAACCACGTTTCCTAACCATTCATATTTCCTAATATTCATAATAGAGGAAAATAACAATATTTCCGTTGGTAAATTTAATGTTTTAGTCCTCTAATTACCCCCATAAACCTGTCTGACAATTACCCATGGTTTATATAACAGAATGTTTGACCCTTCATCTATTGATTTATAGTATTTATCCTTAGTTTCCATGTATCATTCCAAGTAAAATTTCTGTAATACTCTTCTTATTACTTTTTTATCCCCCCCACATGTCTCCCTTTTGGGTAGATTCGCCCCATTAATACTACAGTATGTGCTGATTAAGAGTTGGGGCTATTATTGTTGTATGAATAATATTGGGTTGATAAGTGTTTATATAGTGTTCATCCATTATTGGTAGGGATTCGATATATGATGGTGATATGTTATTAAATGGTATCTCTATGAATGAAATTTTTATTTTTAATTTATTTCTTTTATATTTAATATTATTAAATGATTAATGACTTAGAATGATTTTTGTGATCATATTATAAAGAAATTTCCAATGTGTATTTTGCATCGATAATTATCATATATATTTTTATTCTGTTTTTCTAGTTTTAGTTAGATTTAAATAATTTCATATATATATATTAAAATACAAAAGAAGACTATTTAGAATTAAATTAACTCAAATATATAATGTGTTTTTATTTTATAAAATTTAATTTAATGGATTATTTTTTGTTATGTATTATTAGGAGTTTTTTTTCAAAGAATTGATTTTATGTATGATTTGAAATATAATTTCAATTATTGAAGATGGAATTGGAAATATGATTCATTTTTTAATAATTTCCATATAAAAAAGAAAAAGATTTTTTTAATTTAAAAAATTACTCAAGTGGTGTGTCACACTTTTGGGCGGAGATTTATATTATAATTGTTCTTATAGGTGTGATATTGATCAATACATAATTTTTGTTATGATAATGAAATAAAACGAATTTTTTCATGAGAGGTTGACAGATGTGAGATGAGGTTTAATATTATTACATTATTTTTTATAAATATTATTGTAAATTAGATTTTTTTCATTCTAATCTTTATTATGTTTTATCTTAGGGCCCTAGGTAAATATGTAGAGGATCTGATGAGAGTTACTATATCTTTTTTGGAGCTCACTAGTAAGTTCCCTTGGTGTTTATATCCACCACCTAGGATTAACATGTACTAGTAATGTCCAAAATTGTGAATGAAAATATAATTTTATATTTTTCTGTTAAGGTGGTTATATATATATATTGAAATGTGGAAATCAGGTCCAATTTTAATATTTTTAGAGAACAATATGTTTACAATGAAATTTTTATTCAATTTAGTATTTTTAGTTGACCTTGTTTATTAATTATTAATATCCCTTAGAAAATTTTGTGATTGTTGTAACTAATATGTAGATTTGAGTTATTTTCCTTATTTATATTCCATTCTTTCAATTACGGTGACTGCATAAATTATTCATTTTCTATTTTAATCTTGTTTTTCCAAAATGGTATTTCAAATTCTATTTGAGAAGTTGATTTATGTTATTGGTGATTTTTTTGTAAATAAATTTCTAAAACATTTTTAAAACCGGATAATTATTTGTGGTAGTGGTGTGTATGAGAATTTTGAATCTTGTTTTCAAAAGGGGGGAAAATTATTGGGTTTACTTTGTTTAAAAATTTAGCGCTCTTATTTTTCGGATTTCAAAGTGCTTCCTACAGTATTTTTTGGTTCAACCCCTATACTATATTAATGGGTAGATATTTAATTTAGATTATATTTTCATTTTATTTACTTTTCATACTTAAAAATTTGGAAAATATTTTTTTTCATAACAACGTTTAAAAAATAGTTAATGAAATGTATTTTAATGTGAATTTCATAAATTATTTGTTGTAATCCTACTGGGATCCATTTTTCTCACACCTTGTATAAATTATTGGGGGAATAAAATTATTCATTATTCCTTCAAGGTTTCGAATATCATTTATATTTTTTACCTTTTTAATGAAAATTTATAATTTTATTGGATATTACTTGTGACCATTGATCTCATGGAGTAGATTCACTGATTTTTCATGTTCTATTTTATTTTATCTTGATTATTTATGCACCAAAATTATCAACCTAGATTATTCAAATGAATTTTTTATTAGTGATGTAATCATTTATATTTAGTTTATATGATATCATTTGTTATTTTATTATTTATGTTTTATATATTTTACACTAATTGTCCCCCATATAGTTATATATGTGTTTAATATATGAAAGGGCATCGAATAAACATATTGTTCCTGTGGGAATTGAAAGTGGAATTCATAATGTATTTATTTATATTTTGTAGTTATTTAACTAATAATGATCATTTTTACACAATTTTTCTTCTTGTTAGACTACAACGGATGTGAAAACACATCGAGCCTTGTAGTAAGATAGTTCAGGTCCCTTAATTTATAGTAATATATGTTAGTTTATTTCTGGTTAATACCACTTTTCCGATATTCAGGGCATGAGAAAATGATTCTGGTTTGATATGAATTTAAAATTTTCTCTATAATTTTAGATGATTTTGTATGTCCGTCATCATATTTCAAAAAAAATTAATGAAACTTGTTTTTCTATAATATACACATAATTAGTCATGCAACTCTATGTACTGAGTTATTATATTTCTATTATGATGATGTATCAATTCTGTTTATACCTTAATATTTATTGTCATTTTCATTACGAAATCCCATCTATGTTATTTTTTCCAAAAAAAATTTAATAACATATATCAAGTTGATTGGATTATTTAATGATTAATTTAAATAATTGATGTATTTATTTTTTTAATTTAGCAAATTTCACCAACAAATACTATACTTCCATTTATCTATTGTGACGTCGATAAAATCCATGATGAATTCTCTTTATCGATATCCAATATCCTATAAACATTCCTACCAATATTGTTAATATTTTCATGGTAATTTTTATTCTTTTTGATGGATAGTGTGTCATTCCTAGAGATGGTTATTTGGGTAAAAATGGTATATTTTTTCCATGTATAAATAATTTATATTAATGTTATTATTTTTATTTTCTTCGTAGTTCCAAGAAATCATAGAATTTTTTTTTCAATATATATTTCTTCGATAAACAAATAGTGAAATAATGCTTATTAGTTGGTAAACATCTCAAAAGGGATAACCATAATAGTGATAACCCTATAATTTCTGAGATTATGAGTTTATATATTACCGATATTGACTGATATTCATTAGAGTTTTATATATGTTGATTCATTTATTTGGTTTATAATATAATATATTTTCTTGTTCATTTTTTGGTTTATAGACACACATTTATCATCATTTTTTTGAGTGAGTAAAATCTCACTATTTATAATATATATTTATATCATACATTATGAGTGGAAAGGATAATTTTATATGTGGGAGAGTCAAATTCAGTGATAGCCACATGGAATTATTTTTTCATAAATTTATTTTATGATATTTTAACTAACATTTCTACCCAAAATACTCAAAAAAATAATTACTCATCACCCACTAACTTATAGACCATTTGATCATATTAATAATTCTACAAGATTACCTCCTTCCTTTAATTTCTGTTAGTAATGATGTGAAATTTATGGAAATATTTTTGTAGGAAATTGTGTTATTATGAATTGAGAATATTTTTGAGTAAATGTTTCTTCGGGAATGAGATATGGTCTGGTTGGTCACATGATGCATACATATAGGTATATGTATTAAATGAAATGAGTTTATGGGAAATTATATTGGAATATTAGGATGTTAAATAATGCATTATATTTTGGTGTAAATGGATATGAATATAATCAACATGTATATTTGTGTTTTTTCTTTGAGTAATGGTGTATATGTGTGCGGTTTGATGATTAATTTTATAAATTAGGAAATTAATAAACATCAAGGATTTAACGCACAGAAATTTCATTACTATTGACTACATTGATTTCAATTAATTTTTATCCTCTGTTTTCATTTTAGTACCTTTTTAATATTTTTTTACTATTATGTTTATTATTATAAATTTTTTTATTTATTATTTTGTATTATTTATTAATAAATCAATTTATATTTCATATTATTGTATATAATTTAATATTTTTTATTTTTTATTACAATTAGTTTTAGTATTATTATTTATTATTTTTTTAATGATCATTTTAATATGATAAAAATGTAGTATTTCTTTTTATAATTTTTGATCTCAAGTCTATTGTATCGAATATTATTCATAAACTAATATAATTATATTAAATATAATTTTACAGTTTTAATTTATAAATTAATTTTTTTAGATAATAATTCTACATTTCTGGTGATGGTTGTTTAAGTGGTGTGGGCTTTTTGTGTAAATCTAAGGATCAATTCTTAGAATGAATTAATATTCCACTTTTATGCAAGTTGAATTCCTTCATTAATTATTATAATCATAAACTCTTACGGATAATGTGGAATTTTAAATTTATAATTTTCAAACAATAATTTCAGGCTGGCTAGAGTGCATGATTGGGAGAGATCTATTAGTATTCCACAATATTCTCTATCCTTTTTTTTGAAAACCAGAGGATGTTCAGTGTCACATTATTGATATCTAAACTCTTATATAACTAACTACTACATTAGAAGTGATCAAACCCTCCCACACCCAACATCACATCATGGTAGCATACCATACCCCCTTTGTTCGCTAGTCCAACCTACTAGCAAAATAGGTTTAAAATATATAGATTCAAATTTATATTTTATATAAAATAATTATATGGTAACTATAATAATGATGAGAGAATATAAATGTTATTAAAATAATTTAAGTACAATTTCATAAATCTATTTATAATACTAGTTATTAAGGCATTAATTTCTAAAATTTAATAGACAAACTAATAAATAGATGAAATTAAAGTACTAATTTGTTAATAATAACAATAATTATTATTAGTAAAAAAATAAATGTTAATTAAATTTAATATTTAAAATATTAGTAATAATAATTATTACATTAATAACATAAATTAATATATAATAATCCAAAAATTATCAAATTACAATATATACTACAAAACATTAAAACAATAAACAAACTACAATATATTAAAATAATTAAATAAAATCAATATAAAAAATTTTAGAATAATCCATGTCTGTTAATGAATTGACTAGATCATCATTGATTATTTACTAGCCGACCCATTAACTAATTAATTGATATTAGAGTCATATTATCCATAAAGATAATCCCCATATATATCAATATCAATATCTGTACTCAAAATCAATCTAAAATCTCCATGCATATACATTTTTCATTCATCCAAAGAATTGTTTATACTTAATTAATTATTGTTGATGAGTACATAAAATTTAGAATCCATGAACCATGGATTGTAATGTCATAAAAACTACCCAAAATTAGAGACCAGTATTTTAATCATATATACATATCTTCTAGGATAATCTATATATACCACATAAATTTTAAGGTCATATTATAGGATCAAAAAATGTGTACAACCACTATGTAAGATTTAGGGAAGCCCATACCGATAGTCATTTCCAAATAAATTTCTATACCACCTCCTGTAACACATTTATTAAACACACACATCTCAATATTATGGCATAATCCCATATTATGTTTACCCAATATATATATCTATTCTGCTATTCGTCATCAAAACCCTATGTATTATTTCATTATGTAATCATATTATGTTTCATTACCCCAGCCCAAAATTATCTTTGTAAATATTGAAATTCATCAAAATCATTAACTAATGTTTAAGATGGTTTTTATGAATTTTCACTATTCATGAATCTAAATTTGATTTCAGAATATTAACATATTCTTTGGATGTATTCAAAATTAAATATAATTAACAATTTCCACCATTCAAATATCTCATATAATGGAATTTTGAATCATCAAATAATTTTAAAGTAATTCTTATTTCTACTATAGATAACATCAGTAAAGGATTATATAATAATAGAATTTTATTAATAATTCAAACGACCTAATCCCTATTCCACTGATAACATCATTGATAATTTAATAATAATTAATTTATTAAATAAATCATAAATAAATTATTTCACCCTATTATGATTAATCATTTATATTATATATATTTTAATATCCACAAATATGAAAATATACAATTTCCAAAAAATATTTTGTTACTCGAAGAAATAGTCATCTGTGAAAAAACTAGACTCGATAATGATTTAAAGGAATAATTCCTTTAACAATCACTATTTATCATTCATCTAATCTATTCTCTATCATTATAATATCTCAATAACATCCTAACACCAAACACATATCATCACTAAGAGAATAAAGAAAAATAAAATAATCAAGAATGAAATGATATTGGTGATATAAATTGATCCTGGGGATGAGTCCTCTATTTTTTTATCAAAATTACATTGATATAAAACCATCCATTAATTCCCCTTCCAATTTCACAACTCTTCCCGTCAAAACCCTCTAATGAACTCATTAATTAATTATTTCAATTACCTTTAAAAATATACCATCCATTTAAATTCATTATATCCACTTCTTCTAATATCCCATGTTAGCATAAAATTATATTGTATCTCATATTCTATATCAAAACATTATCAAATATTCAAAAAATGGATACATTAAAAAATAGGTAAATTTAATTTTTTCATTACTATAGAAAATCCTAAAAATTCTAATATATTTATAAAACTACTAAAATATATAATAAAGGTTAAAACCACACCTAGAATCAAAAAATGTAGTCAAAAACTTTCTTTGAGTTCTTAAAAAAATACACATTAATACATTCATTTTCAATGTTTCTCAAAATTTCACAATCTATTCAACATATTATTTTTGTGTCCCTATGTTACATGCCCATTAAAAAAATTCATCATCAAATAAATTCATCTATAATCATAAAACAGATAAGAAAATTTAATAATTATAAAATTTCAAATGTATTAAAAATATAAATACAGTCTATGAAGATCGGTAAAAAAATATAAAATAGTTAGGGTAATGATTTCTCATCTAAGAATCCTCTTACATGATAACTTAATATATTAATTCATTTCTCCAAAACAACTGCACTGATGGACATTATTTTCCCTGATTAAGTCTTTATTTGTGATCAAGAATCTGAACATGGTGTTCAAAAAAATTCATTTATAACTCAAAATCAACAACCCAGTCAATCACATGATAGGGTCATTAAATTTTTTAATTACATTAGTGAAGTAAAATAATAATTAACCAACCAAAAAAAATATAGGAACATCCACATGATAAAATAATTATCTAATTAACTCCAAAAATAAAAATGGTACAAAACAATGTAGTGAAAATTTACATCTTTTTTGAACATTTTTCTTTTTCAACAAGTGTATACTATCAAAATTATATCACTACCCATAAATAACCCTAATGGTATCCTCCATCAGTTTTAATAGGAATTTTTTCTTGCTCAATAATGTTTCCATACAATATTTATTTTATTGAATTGTCAATATTGTACCATGAACCAATTTATGTTCAATAATATCTTACTCACCATTGTAAACAAAGCTCAATAGTTATCGACAAGGTCAAATTTATTGAATCTCAATACAATAAAAACATATAGATGAATACAATTTTTATATGAGACTCTATTTGAGATATTTAATCTTTTTATGACCCATAAAATCCATGACACAATCCATTATCTTCTCCTCTATCATTTGGATAAATCTCTTAGTCTCAAAATCTATATGTAGATGAATTTTTTTTAACAAAAAAAAATGAAAATATAATGATGTATTCCTTTCCATATCCAGCAATTGGAAAATAAATCCTGGTATGATTCTATAATACCAATAACATAATATAATATCAGAACCACTTCCACATACATCATTCCTAAACTCATTGTTTAACACCACTCATTAATTGGAATGAAATGTGGGGATTTAGGTTACTAGTACACAATAAAACATACATCAAAATAACAATTTGGTGATCGAGGTAAAATAAATATCATTTCATTGAATGTATTTTCACAATTCCTCTAAGGAACATAAATGGATATAAAAATACATTTTACTCTATTTCCAATATTTACATGATTAGAATGTTTAAATTTCACAAAAAACACAACTACTATTTTTCAATTCGAACAAATAAATCTATATCTTCAAGGAAAAACAAATTTATTGAATTCTAATATATAAATACACACAATAAATATGGAATTCCCTTATGTTCTTTTCATTAAAGGTCTCTGGAAATAAAAATAAGTATAAAAACATAACCTGAAACTCTATTTTATTGTATTATCCATCTATCTAATAGTTTGGAATGATTCCATCCCATTAAAAATTAGTTATTGTCTCTCCAAAATGACGCTATTTTACTCTATTATTCAATAAAGAGTCTACTATCATAAAAATTAGTTAAATTTACTTGTATATATTTCATAAGAAATTATATAGATCATCCAACCATACCATTACCTTATAAACATATATTGATTATTGATAAACAATGCCATTATATTATTCAATACATGAATCAATTATTTAATTCTTTTTACCATAGTATAAATAACATAAAAAATATTCTAATATATAAATACAAACCACATTCTCTACAATAGGTTTGGATTTTTGTTGTAAATTATATAAATAAAAATTATATGATCCATAATCACTACAGTGTGTCCTATAAGATTATAATTCTACATAAGTTATTAACAAATACCACCACAAAATGTTCTACATCATGGTTAAAATATATACACATATGGGGATGTAAAAATCTAGTCCCAAAAACAATATTCATTATCTCTAATGTCATGATACATAAAATTCATGATGAGACACATTACAATATGCATGATAAGTAATGTTTCCTCAATTAATTAAATAACTAATGAATACAAAGAGAATTCATTCATTTTAATAAGTCTATTTTAATATCCTTCTATAATGAATTTTTTTCCAACATTTAGAAAATTTGATATAGGTGTATCTATGTGATAAATAATAGGAATGAATCTACAAGAAATACTTTCAATATTTATGAAAATTAACATGTTAGAAACATTCAATAGTGGATTCCAAGAAACAATTTCCTCTATTTTTAATGGTATGACTGTAAATCTAATCTCAACCCAAGCATACCATAGTAAATGAATTTCATAAATCAAAAACCAGTGCGTCATCATTTCCCATGAAATTGATGCGTTTATTTTTACAATTTAACAACTGTAAGATGTTGATAATAATTCTCCCAATTCCCTGAATAAAAAAGGGTGTGATAAATTAAAACTATTAAAATATGATATTGATATCGTTGAAACACCTAATTCAAAAATCCAAATTGTTTTCAGAAATTCTAACCCCAAAAAATTTACATAAAATTGTATGTTCCTATATCAACATGAAAAATATATATTTTTAACATCAAAAAATCAATTGTTTATTTTATTAGAGCCAAATTCTATGAATAACATAGAAAACTGACTTTCAACTTTTACTATATTGAATAGATTATCAATATTAGTTTGTAAATAATGATTCATTATCATTACCTGGTTCCAAAAATAATAGCCTATACATAATAATAGGATTCCATATATTTTCATAGAAAATAATACTAAGGATTTCCATCTAGAGACACATGGAAATATAAATAATTTATTTAAGAAGTAATATATCTATATCTCAACTCCTATAATTTTGTTTGTTATATATGATATAACACCATTGTAATAGGTGAGACCCTTGTTTTTTGCTCTATTAAAAACTAAATATCATGATTTAGAAGTAAATACAACACATTGTAGAGAAAAACATACGAAAATTCATGAACAACAAAAATGAGTTTCTCCTCCTCCGACATCTATTCACAAAGAATCATATATTTTAATAAAAAATTAATATATTCCTCAGAATTTTTGTTCCCCATTTATAAAACTCCATATCCATTAAATGTTATAATATTGACAATAGTTTTATATAATACAATCCTTCATAGATAATAATAAATAAAGTTTTTTATGAAATATAACTTATTTATTCTATGTATGATGTCGTTTTGATGCATTAGTAACAAGGAATATTATTAACATATTATTTCACTTCCCAATAATAGACCACACTAGGATCATAACCCCACAACCACGATCATGTGATGAAATCGGCAATCCATTTCAATAACATATGAAGTTAATCTATTACATCCTCAAAAACATGGATGTGTTTTGGGGTATTGAAAAAATATGTTATGTTAAAATATCAAATTTAATAAATATGGGGGAACACGAGATAAAAATCACGACTCTAAATTCTTTTTACCGATCAATTACTCAGATTTTATAGTCTGATTTAGACTATTACCAAATCTTATACAATCTATACCTTGAATAATACTAATATGACATTCATGTCCTACTAGTTTTCCTAATGTTGGAATAATATCCCCATGTTAGCCTATACCATATATTCCCAATTATCCAGGTGTTCTAGGATTGTACTATTTATAATGCCTCAAAGGTAACTCTCTCGAGGATTTGGTCTATAAAATATATTAGGTCCATACATTATTATACTATGTGTACGTATCAATGAATAGTTATATATAGCTATGATGTGACACATACAACAACCGAGACTAGATATTACAGCTTAAATATGTCTAGATGGTTTAAAAATAAATGCGAATGACCCTGGGGGCCAAATAAGTAGTCACTTCATGCACAACCACAATATAGAACTCCCATTATGGTGAAAATTCATAAACATTATTTTGATAATTTAATTCATTTCATCTCCCCATTGAAAAATCAGTTGTTATATCATATAATCTATTATAATTTTGTCTCCCCTACCTTTGAATATATTTTTATCCTCTGAGAAGTCACCTAAAATAAAATTTTATGTCATAATTTCAATTCTAAATTTTCATCTATAAACATGTAATTATTAACAATATCCATAGAACAATGAATAAAATCTATGAATCAGTTTACAAACACTGGATTAAATGAAGTTACATAATGAATTTATAGTAAGACTTGATATTTTAGGATATTATTTTTTATAAATAATTGTTCATTTCAAAAATGTATATGATTTTTCTTCCATGAGAGTTACATCATACATTTTTCACCAAGATATAAAACAAAAAATAATGGTTATATCTCCTAAAATGTTTATCTCTATATAAATTTGGTTCCCATCTTTATTGTATATAAGAAAATAATATATTGTTACTTCACTATGTCACTATAAAGTTACGAAACATAAGGAAGTATTTAATGAGAGATTTCATAACGTTCTATATTAAATGTAATGTTTAGTTTATTTTTGATATAATATAGGTTAGGGATAATTTTTTTTTATTTTTATGAAGCTGGGTTCATTTTTCTTAATGGGATTTGACCATGTAATTTTATATATAGAGACAAAATTTCATGTCTTTAAAATGTAGTTCTAGATTTTTATGAAAATTGATCTTTTTAAAAATTATTAGAGGTTAATGAATAGTATGTTTAAAACTAAAGGTGGCACTATTTACCCTAGGGGGATATTGGGTACCTAGTGATCTAAATAGAAGATGAGATGTAAAAAGGTTCAATATGGTACTCAGTGGCCCCATAAAAGTTCATTGTTAAATTGGACTTCTTTCTCTAAATATAGGGGACTTTCTAATTTACCCTTAAACACTTATATCCCCTCTTATAACAATATATATTTTATTTCTCCCCAACATCCTTCATGTTATGGAGAGATACATCATGATTCCCTTCATCCCTCAATATTTTTTGTTTCATCAAATGTATTCAAGTATGAGTTTCCAGTATTAAATAAATATAATACTTCTTCTAATCCTATTTTCATCTCCTAAGTAATTATTTTCTAATTTATAATTTCATTGTAGTGATTTATTGGTAATTTCAATTTTTTATAATTAAGTCACAAAAATATATTATGAATTTATCATCTCATAATTAATTAAAAATTCCTCTATATATTTGTTTTCCTATGTATTGATTTTTTCATATTAGGAGGATGAATGATATAATATTATTGGGGTTTTATATTTTAAAGGGGAAATCAGATTACAATTAGGTAATTTTAATTTGTGATTTTCAATATTTTATTATCTAATTCATTTCATGAATTATATAACAATATTTTCTTTTTTTGGTGATGCATTAACTTTGGCGGATGTTTATTAGGGAATTAATTTATTATTGATTCATTTGTTATTGATATTTACTGATATTTTATGTTATTTATAAATAAATTTTGTGATAATTTTAATTGAAAATTACATTCAATAAAAAAGTTAATGGTCTTATCTCTACAAAACAATGTTTCTTCAATTTATGGATAATGATTGTAATTTTTTTAATGATAATGTTAATAAATTTTGAAATATATTTTACTCATTTGGATTCCGTGATAATGAAATATATCATTTTTATAATAAGACAATTAATTTAAATGGAATTTAAAATTATCACATTGTTGGATATAGTTTATTTATGGATCACATTCAATACTTGTTATTTGGTTTAATGCTTTTTTGAATCATTAGATTAATTTGAATAGTCATATTTTAATTTTAAATGTTGACCATGAATAATCTTATGTAGTGAATTTTTGAAATGATTGTTATTATATACATGATTTTATTTTATCACATTAGGTATTGTATTTCAAATAATTTGATATGTAAATAAATATTTTTTCTTTATAATATAGAATTTTTTTTAATAAATTAAATGAATCCTCATGTATTCATGGGTTTTAATTTTTAAGACATATTTTTTTCTCATTGACGCTTAATCTATATGTACCATCACATCCGTTATATGTAAAAGGTAACTAGTTAATTCATTCTGGGTGAATGATAATTTATTTTATGTTTATGATTTGTTTAATGAACTATTTTAATAAGGATGGATTTTTAAACAAATAATTTAGGATTTTTTATTTATTTGATTTATGCCGTCTATCTAGAGAATTTAGAACATTATATAATGTGATGTAATTTATTTAAAATTTAATATTAATGGTTCAGAATTCATTGACATATATATGACACTTTTTTAAGTGACTATATTTTTGGGGACAAGATATATGGGTTAAAAAATTCATAAATAATTATTTTAGTCACAATATTTTGTATATTCCACACACACAGACATACTGTAGCAGTATTGTTCACCGAGGGGTCAATTGGGCCAAAAATGGGCTTTTAAGCCTTGTATTCAAACCACTTTTCCTCAGGCCTTCAGGATATGCAAAGGGTATCCCTCTACCCAGTGTTAAAGTGGTATTTGATTTAAATAATAAATTGATGCTTTGGTCCCAACGTTTAAAAAAACACACACATATATAAAACATAAATGTTTCATAAAATAAATGATTATTCATTATAAAGGGTTTGGTAATAAATTTATTTTGTATATATATGTTATTTTTGAAAACATATCCCTTTATCTAATTTTCATTTGGGTTATCCATTTCTACATTTAAATGTATTATCAAAATTATTCCCTATATTTGTAATTTACTTCCATAAATAATGGTTTCTATTATTTTCAAAAAAATAAGAAATCATATGAAGAAAATATTTACTTTCCTTAATATTGGTAATTTGAAATGAAATTTGTTTTAATACTGTATTTAATTACAACTTCTTCTTTATATCCTATAAATAAATAGTTAAATTAAAATTTGTTTTATCAATATAAAATTATCAATTGTAGGGGTTTGAATGGCCACTCATTTGCTTATAACAATTAATCAGGATAAATAAATGATCCTTTGATCACTTATTTATGTCTATAGTAATGAAAACACATAATCATGTCTATGAATAGTAATATACATTTTTTTATATTAACATTGATTAAGTTATTATAATTTTAATTCCATGTCATTTTTTGGATTCCAACATATTGTTTAATAAATTAACGTAGTATTTTTTGAATCATTTTCATAATAACTAGAATTATATTTACATTGACATAGAGAATTATTATTACATTGATATAGGGCATACATATTGGTTTGATAGAGAGAATGACTCTTACTTTATGAAATTCATGGGAAATGTTTTTCATATTTTTCCTATAGATTAACTGATCCTATACACTAACTGATGATGTCAACTAATTATATTTTAAAGGGGTTTCAACCTGACTACTATATACCCTTACCCTACTCCATATGTGATGATATTATGGTACTTTGAATTCAAAATAATATTTTTCATAACCAATAAATGATTGTTTCACCTTGAATATCAATGGTTGGATTACAAAAAACCTAGTTTGTTTGCATGGGAAACCTAATTGCCTTAATATAATAACATTTTTCACAAACTAACATGATATACTCTTGAAATATGATCTCAATCATATACAAGGTGAGTAAAATATGGTGTTCCTGATCCACATGAAATTTCAAATATTGTTTATACATCATTAACAATACATGGAGTGGATTTTTCCTAAATAATTCAACCAATTGGTCTAAACAAATAACATAGAATTTCCTCAACATTGGTTGTTAGGATATACATATAACCAATAAAACATAGAGTAAAATAATCCATAGATATTGTATAAATTTATTATAAAAAATATTCATGATAAACCCTAAATAAAATCCCCATAGAAAAATTTAACATGTGATAAACAAGCGGACTAATATAATAACTGGACGTGGTTAGAAGATAAATTTGTGACATAAGAGTATATGTCAATAAAATAATTCAAAAGTGAACCAAAATTCACTAAACAATGTCTATGTGAAACAAGGGATATCTCCAAATTGTGTAACCATCATGGATCCATACTATGATAACCAAAATACCAACCGCCTCTACTAACCTCATTTCTTATACATGTATGAAATAGAACTATTCCACTTATACCTATTATGTGTTTGTAGGGTATGATCGTAGGTATAATAGTGGGATATCATCATGTATTCAATTTAAAATTATTTTTAGATAAATCCAAGTATTATTGTTTTAAAAAATAATCCAAAATAAATATTATATTTGAGTGATAACAAACAAGAAATTCAAATTAAATTAATTTTTATAACATGAAGATTTTATTTAAAAAATATATTCCATAAGAAACATGATAGATATATTTTGAATCCAGTTGTATAAGAACCGTCTAATACAGATACTATCTTAGTGGTCAATATAGTCAGATCCCTCCACATATATTATTCACTACGGAGAGAATCATTATGTCAAAGTCAAAAACACATCTATAGTTTAACACAATTTAGTTAGTGTGGAATTAACCAAGACTAGGTATTACCAATAATGGATACCTATAGTAATCCTAATATATCCTCATACGTACTCCATAATATAAAGTAATATTTTACTTTTACATGATTAAAATTTGATTCTATAAGTTAATTTGTAGAAAATAGGGAATTTCACTAATCATTCATCATGAACCCATCAATTCGTATCTACAAAAAATGATTTCCAATAAAAAATTAGATACTAATTTTGATGAATATAATTCTAAAAAATTATATGAAATGTATTATATTATGAAAAAGTGCAAAATATCATCCAAATAATTTAAAAAACCCCTTGGAAACATGTATGATATTGAGGGTTCATAAAAAAAGAACACATGAAACCACTTACCTTTTTTCAATGAAACAAAACACAAATATTTATTATCCTCTAGAACATAATGAAAATAACCCTTAGAATCCAAATGGTATCCCTAAAATCTATGTCAACACACCTTCATTTTGGATGGAACAAACCATAAGATATTATTTACATAATATATAAGGATAATTTGATATGAAATAGTAATTAACAAAAAATGAAATAGAGATCGTATACCAATAGATTTCATAATGATCTATGTTGAATTATGACTTATAAGGAACAAAATGAGTTGGAGAAAATATTTTAATTACATGACGGTGTTGTAAGACTAGAATAGAGGGGGAGGATATGAGTAAAGGGTTAAACTAAGAAAGTGTAGAGAGGTAATATCATACTGTAATATAACAAGAAAGGAAACTTGTTTTGGATATTAATTTTGATAAATCATATGAGAACCACATGGTAAACACTGCCATACCTAGAGGAATTCACATTATTTTTGAATCCAACTTAACACAATGTTATTGAATCTGAAATTGATTATATTAATGTTTATAGTTAGGTCACACAATTTTAACATATAATTAGAAAACATATAACACCCAACAACTAAAAAAGATTCTTAATATTTTGTAAAGGAAAAATCTAAAAAATAACTAATTTTTTAAAATCAATAATATAATCTATAACTAAAAATTTATATCAAGTGTTTTACAATTATCCAAATTATATCAATTCATTCTATCTAAATGTTAGGTTGAGCATTAATTAGATAAATATTGTCACATGAAATAAAGAGAAAACCTTATTATTTATGTATAAATCCATGGTTGGATCTTTATCCCCAATATCTTATAATCACACATGGTGTTTCTCAATACTGTGACCTTCTTCCTATTTTGTTGAAAATTTTGATAAGTATATAACCCTAAAAAACAAATAATTCAATACCTGGTAATAAAAATAAAATATAACAATAATCCAAAATAATTATAAAAAAATACCATATTTATTTCAACATAAACTCTTTCATATAATAATTTATTTTGACCAACATAATCAATCAATGATTTAGTTTCCAAAAAAATCCATTTCAAATTTCCAATTCATTCAAATAGACACAGAAATTGTGAAAATATTTTTTTTAAATGAGATTGTATTATTCATTTGAAAACAATAATAAAAAGACACAGATTTCAATATATTAAAACCAACCAAATATGTAATGAAGACCTTCTTTAAAATACCTTAAATAAAAATAACTTCAATTTATATACATCACCTTATCTAGAATAAGGATAAATGGGTATCCATATTTGTATTTTAAAATAATGAATCATTAGTTAAATTAAAAAAATCAATCATTTTAATAGGTAAAATAAAAAAACGTGAATGAAAAACTTTATAAATACTAAATTTATCCCCATTTTTAAAAAATAACCAATTCCATTTGGGGAAAAAGTAAAAAACAAATACAATGTAGATTAATGAACAAAACGATTTAAATCTTAATTATCCAAGGTGAACCATATTCCCTCAAAACCAAAATGAGAACACAATAAAAACCCATTATAAATTAGAAATCATAAATTTAATCATCAAAATCAACTTATAAAATATGAAAAAACAATTTACTAGGTAACTCAATATAGGTTGTTTTCTCACAATCATATTATCCATTACTCACTCAAAAGTCAAATATTATTAAAATAATTAGATATTAAGTACAATATTCAATAAAAAGTTTCATTGAAATTGTATCAATTTTATAACGTAATCATGTTCACTTTAATTTTAGTAATTAATATATGATTATCTCTAATATACAAAACATTATTATCAACTAAATTATATAAAATATTAATAATGACAAAAAAATACTACATCATATTCCTTTATAAAAAGATATTATAAATTTAAAACATAGTCATTCTTAAATATGATTTGACACATCCTCCAAAACACCAGTAAATATTAATACAAAATACATTCTATTTAAATACAACATAAATACATTTTTATAAAAAATATAAATTTCATTTTTAAAGATGATGACCATAATTAAAAGAATTTATTTATATATTTACGATATCCTATAAACTAATCATGTTTGAATATTTTAACATAATATGAAACTTAGATTTTGAAATAATCCTATCCTAAAAAAATAATAATTTTAAAACAAAACTATAGAATCACTGGATCTATAACTTCTATATTATAATACTAATTAGTAAAATTTAAAATGTTATATTCATTTGGTTTAAATTTTTTTATTTGGTTGGTTTCATTTTAAAACAAAATAATAAAATTACCACCAAAAAAACATTATCATATATCCAAACACTGGCCTACATGCCCATAAACTACATTCTTCTCACAAAATGGTGTAAAATACCTTTTTAATAAGTAATTATAACACACCATTTTTTAAAATATTCAATTATTTTTAAGTGAGAAAAATAATATAAATATAAATACAGACATTAAAGGAAATGTTTTATCCACAAAAAGTAAATTCAATATGACAAATGCGATTTCATACAATATACACCTAAAATTCCCATTATATATAATGTAATTATTATTGGAATCTTGATGTCCCCTAAGATGTGATATTCCTAAACTGTGACTTATCATTAAACAACACACAATACATCTTAATTAGGGGTAGGGTAGCAATAATTATAGTATAAAACATCAAAGAAAATATATATGTTTCTGATGGTATAAAATAAAACCCATAAGGTATAAAATTTGTATATTTTCTAATACACGATGTTAAATAGTAAAAGATACATTTCAAATCACTCTCTATTTTAAAAAACAAAGATATTTTTCCAAAAAAATATTATCCTCTTTGAAATTATAAAGTGTTAAAAATCATTCACCCAAAACAAATATTTTTATATTGTCTATAATAATAATAGAGATTTGATACGCCTAAATGTTTTATTACTAGTAAAATAATTTTCCAACAAACATTTAATAAATAAAGTTGGTATGTAAAAAAACACAAATGAACCACATTAAATGAAATATATCTAAGGAATTAGAATTGAAATAAAATAAAATATGAATTTAATAAATGAAAATAGGACAATATATTTAGTTACAATTAAATTATAAGAACACATAGATAGAATTAGCAGCCATTTTCTTGTAATGATTCCAAAAACATTTATTTAGATAATTGTTTTTTATTATTTTGTATGGTTAAAATATTATAAATTATACACCATTTGGATCTCTTCTACTATAATATAAACATATTAAATGTTGTAAAAAATTTAAAATTATAAAATTAATAATTAAAAACTAATGGCTGTGCCATAAAATAATTATTGTTATAAATAGAAAAAAATGGAATAATTACATAAAAAATATATAACTTTATAGAATTTGTAACAAGTTTTTAACCACCATTAAGCTCATGATTTCCATAGAAACAAATTGTAAAAATTCAAGTTATATGTCCTATTATATG
This sequence comes from Viscum album, assembly GCA_963277665.1. Taxonomy (NCBI): domain Eukaryota; kingdom Viridiplantae; phylum Streptophyta; class Magnoliopsida; order Santalales; family Viscaceae; genus Viscum; species Viscum album. The sequence continues at coordinate 1,552,369,047 of OY728160.1, forward strand.
AAAACATTAAATTAAAATTATCCAATAAAATATTTATTACATTATAATTCATTTAACGAAATAATAATATTAATATCCCTTCCCTGTTTTATTAAAAACTCTATATTAAAATCCATTATTTACTCATAATATATAATGATACAGGGAGATAAAGAAAACATTCAATTCTATAATGAAAAATAAGAAACCTAATATTATCATTATAATATTTATCTACTATACATATTGAAATTTATTTTAATATAATCATTCTAATGGTTATCTAAAACGACTAAAGGAAATTTTCACAATTTTGAATAAGTGAAAAATTTCCATAGGATTTCACCAAATAGAAGAAAAAATTCTAGTGATGTTTTAAAAAAATTTCGTATAATTAACCTGATCAACATTCTAATAAGTAAACACTAAATGTTAAACTATAAGAAATATTTTTTTGATATAATTAAATAATAGTTCTAAATTAAGGAAATAATTTTATCCATCATAAATTTTTGAATAATGGAAATTAAATTCTTTAGAAATAAAATATTGTCATAAATGTTAGTCATGATAAACACAAAAAAAAATTTAGAGAAAATTTACAATATTTAGAACAAGAAGAACAACAGAACAACATCCTTCTAAGTGTTTAGAATCATTACATAGTTTTGAGTTCATACTCCATTCCCATGATACTTTGTTGTCACCCTTAAGACATACATCAAGGATTGAAGTGATTTTAGATAGTATGGATAATACAATCAAACGATCACAAAGAAACATTCTTAACACCCCTATAAATTCCCAATTCAATGAAATTTTTTATCAAGTAGTTTCATTGTACCTACCTCATATGTTTTGGAAATCAAATATTATTTCTACATTCACTCCAAAAAACAATCATAAATGGCATGGATAATATTTTTTAACAACCAATCGTATAAACTCATTAATTTGGAACATGTGTTTGTGCATGGATGGGACAAATAGATGGTCACAATCCTTAGAAGATGGAAAATAGTTCCTGATAATAAATAACTATCCTTGAGAATAGTTTCCACCATATTATTTATCCTACATTTTCTAAATTAGAACCCTATATAAAATAAAAATAGGGTTTCAAGTCATACGTATAATAAATATAATAAATTATGAATTTACACAGAAAAATACTAAACTAACATCTAAAAATAAACCTGATATCCCATAAAAAATAACCTTCCATATATATTGCATAGAATAAAAAAACATACTTATAATTAAAGTGATGGGATGCAAATCTTTATTGGTGTAACAATATTATATGTCTATAATCCAATCCAAAATTATCCCAAGGTATAGTTTCCCATCATCATGTTATATGATGGACAACATCTATTCTATATTACTAAAATTTTCCAATGATTAGATAACCCAAATACCTCTCACCATTATGTGGAGCAATGTTCTTATAATAAAATTTCAAAAACGTATTCAACAAATTCCCATTTTGGGTATTTAGGGTGTTATTTCATATATACAAGTTGGGTACAAATTTTTGTTTCATGAGTAATATTTCTTAAATAATTCTATAAATTATAGTCTTAAAAGTAAACCAAAAATAGACATGCATTTACATTTTCATTAAGGTTGACATGTAATTTTATTTAAAAAGGTTTTTAATAACATTAAGATTCCATTAAATGAATCATTTTCCAGAAGAACATTTGGAGAGACCAATAATGGTTATGGTTATGGTAACCATATGATCCTTTTACTATCCTAAAAATAGATACAGAGATATCAGTTCATATGCATGAGTAGAAATATTAGGACAACTCATGTCTTAATGATAATAGTATCCACATCAAATAATCATATAGTTAGTGTGGAATAAATCCAACTATAACTATCGTGCATAGTACACAACATTATATAATAGGTGTCTTCCCACCAATGTCCCCCAATTTCCAATGTAATATTATCCATTTAATGAAATAGAATTTCATCATAAAGTAAAATTTCTACTCGAATTTTAAATTGATAAATTACTCAAAATAATCCATTAATTCTCATATATAACACATTTTTCCCGTACCACATTAGTTTTAAATTTCATGGAAAATAGTTATACATAATTAAATTTAATTTAATTGCTTCAAATAAATTAAACAACTTTATTTAAAATGTTTAGTATACCTAATGGACATAATAAAACACTCAGGGACCAATAAATAAATTAACCAAACCAAAAAATATCCCATTATCAATTAAACCAAATTCCAATGGTTTAAATCCTCAGTTTATGTGTGATGATGATCTAAATAATCCCACAAGATTCCCGACATAAAATCACTTTCCATTAAAATTCATGTGGAACAAACCCTTGACCATCAAGGAAATATAATCGAAGGAAATCCATTAATTCATAGAGGAAATAACGATGAATTAGTAAGGAAATCACATAAAAATGGATGTATTGATTAATAAATGATAAGTCAAATCTTGACTAAACCAAAATAAAGGGAGGAGATAATTTTGATAAATTAGAGTGTTGTTTGAGAAAATGGGAATAGAAAATTTGTAAAATTGTATAAATGAGTAATTTTAGATAGCGAATATTATATTTAAATGAAGCATTTAATGTTATATTTTTTGGTGGAAAAAATTGATAATTTTTTTCATCAACCTTGTAGATGGGACTATACAAAATAGCAGAGGTCACATGGTTTGGAAAAATGATATATAAAAATATTCACTAACCATGAATATTAATCAAAAAATTAATGTATCCACACACACTATTATGTCACAAAGTTTCCATTAAATATTCTCTATCCCCATGAAAAACTCTATAACCAACATTTCATAGTATTATAAAAGAAAATATTTCAAAAAGAATGAAAAATTTAATCATAATTAAATATAGAATGAATAATTTTAAATGGTATCATGAGTTTTATAATCCATGATTATGGGTATTGGCCTAAAGAAGGTAGTATATTATGGGAACCATAAGAACATATGATCTACTTATTATAGTCAAATAAAACATAATTTACTACATCACTAGTAATAAATACAATGACCTTATTGTTGTCATCATTAAAATATTTTAATTTATATATATAAATTATAAGACATGTTCACGAATAAACATTATTGTTTTATGAGATTTGGGAAAATAATGGTGGTTCCCTACAGAGTATTTTTTATCACACTTAACATAGACAATCTTGGGGACATATAATCCCATATAACATATTTCAAAGAATCAATATACATGTTTTTAATCATTTATGATCAAGGTTTAATTGTTATTAAAAATTTTAAAATCTTGTTAAAATGTTAAATGATTTTTCTACATAAAGGCCTTGTTTGGATATATATTTAATATGGGCACAACATGATTCCAAAGGGTTTAATTTTTGTGTTTATGGTTTTATATAACTCTGATAACATGGTTTATTTGTTTTGGAAATATGTATTTCTATATTCATATTGACATGTCACAATTCCTTCTATATTTTTATTATATTCATGATAGTTGCATGTTTGTATTCTTAAATTCATGGTCCATGAACATTTCATGTGAGACAGTTAGATAAATAAAGAAAATGAATATTCATTCACCCTAATCAGATAATTCTTTATGAATTATATAATAATACATATGTTTCTAGTATATGCTCATCGTGGATTTATAAAGATACATTTCATCACAGATTACATGATTCAGGTATCATGAGCATGGGTTGTTTCATAACAACCATAATTTCTAATAACCAATAATTCTATAATATTTGGAGTACCATGTAATATGTCTCATAAATCATATTTTTTATATTCAATTCTTGATTCATATCATTAGCCTCATCATAACCATAATATCTTATTTCTTATCCTCTAAGAATATCTACAATTTAATACAACTGTATAAATGATTAATTTAAAGGAATAGATGTATATGGAACATATAATCTAATTGAATTGACCATGATTGCCTTTATAATATAAATGAAATTGGAATACATTGTGGAAATAGTTTATATGATGCATTTCAATACCTTATTTAGTTCCACATAAGGAGAATACCATCCCACTAGTATAGAGAATTTTTCTTTTGAATATTAGAAAATACAACATTCACATGAATGTTTTATAATATTTAATGTTTTATAATCCACCATAGGCTTGGATATAGTAATAAAAACACTGTTACATACATATAAGACATTACAATATTTTAAGGAATATTTTAAAATCTCAGTACTGGGGAAGTGTGAGATTCTTGGAATAAGAAACCATAACACATGTAAAATAAAAATATTAAAAATATTAAATCATGGGATCACTAATTTTTATTGAATTAGTGATTATATCTATAATGGTTTTTTATAAGGTAAATATGATTCTTATACAAATTAAAGAATATAGGTTTTACCTTAGGCACAACATAATTCTTGTTAATGACACATGATTGCATAGACTGTTTTCATGGGTGAATTAAATGGAATAAATTATACAATTAATATTATAGTCATTAAAAGAGACACCCAAATGATAAATATATATAATACTTATTATAATGAATTCTAGAGTGTGATCTACAGAACAATATATGAAATTGAAGGGATGGTGGGAGAGTCTGGGAGGAAAACATAATGGAGAGTGATCATTAGTTATGGATCATGGATTAGTATACTATTAGGATCATATTCATCAAAGAGCATCAGGAATATATCTAATGAAAATGAATCTAATGTTTTTGTCTCTGTTTTTCTATCATAAACTACAGTAGGACCACTATTAAATTTGGGTTTAAACCATATTTTAAAATTAAGATGATTGAAAATTAATTCAACCAAAATCAGATCAAAAATCAATCTTCATTATTTGTAAAATGAATTATTTTCTCTTTTGAGGAGTATAAATTGATTTTTTTGAGTAATGGGTGGCTAGAATCCAACCATTAACTGTGATATCATATAATTTTGGTGTGAATGGTATGGTTCCTATGACATGAAGCATGTGATTGATATGGATGAAAATTAATGATTGTTTTCTAGAGAAAACACTTGATTTTTATTTTCTGAACAACCATGGAGAATGGTTAATGCATTATCATTAGATTATTTAGGGCTGATGGTGTGCGAGAGAAATCATTAATCATAGAATTCTATGTAGTGATGACCTATCATGGGATGGGGTTGTGTTCTAGTAGCCTGTAAAATGATTTTAGGATTCCATATAGAAGGGGTTAATTTTGGATCTATGCATCTTACTAATATATTCCTGGGATGAATATGATACTTGGGGGTTTTAATAATTAACTTTCAATTTTTCCTAAAAAAGGAATGGAAATATAGTGGTGAAAACTATGAGCATCAATAAGGGGGTTTCCACAGTGTGAAATCTATTTGCATCAATTAGTTATTTATTATATTGATTATATAATAATTTTAATAAATGTATTATTATTTTTATTATTAATGGAAATATATATCAATAAATGTTTTAGTTATATTTATATAAACTAATTCATTGATTTTATAACCTTTTATGACATCATGCCCTTTACATTTAGATGTATAAATCAAGATCAATTTTTGGTATTTAATTTCGACTTTGAGATCGGGTACACGAACAGACCATCATATGTTATATGACCAAAATTCATATTTATTTTAATTGTGTTCCTATTTTTGGAAACTAAATAACCAATAAATAGTTTTTTTAAAATAGTCCATAATGGAATGATCGGGTCAGAAAATCCTTGCCATTTTCAGTGGTATTTTCGTAGATTTCTGTATTATCCCATTCAAACAATGATGAATTTTTGACATTTAAGTAGTCTATTTTGAGGTGTTTTCAATGTAGAATGTGTTGGAGACCAAAGAATAGTTAACAAAAATATTCAATGAGGTGTTATAATAGTGTAAGTTGTTCAATGTTTTCTAATATAAGTGATCAAGATGGATTAGTAGAGTTTTACATGGGTTGGAAACCCCATGACACACAAGGGTGAGAAACTCCTATAAAATCTAACCATGCAGAGAGGAACCCCAATATTACTACTGAAGGTTAGGGTTATATATCATCTGAACGCCTTAATGAAATATATGGAGTGGGTACAGTATCTATAGATTGAAAATACTTTATTATGTTTGTGAAATGGTCCACCATTGTAGATTGTTCCCTATCAGCTATGGAGAATTGATGAATGGTTTCTCCCCTCCTATGATTTTTATGAGTTATCATGTGGTTTATGAAATAAATTAAGGATATCTAGAGCATTATGATGACATTTTATTCATAAATGGAAGTGGTGATCAAAATTCTCTTATTGTTTGAACATCATTTAGAGAATATCTGGGTTATTATGATTATAGTGTCTCATATTTTGATCAACATTCGTTGGTGGAAATGAGATGAATAATCGATGTTTTGATACTTTTTAATTTCTGATTTCTTGATTCCTTATAGCTATGTATATACTCACCCATGTATGATATTTTCCAACACATGTTTTGTCTAATGCAGTCAAAATATAGATTATGAAAAACATTTTTGGACCATGTAATAGTGGATCATAGGTGTACATAGTGACACTGACCATGTTCAGTGGTTGAACTCTAGGATATAGAGTTTGGATCACGCCCACAATATTTTTTAATATTATTTTATGAATTATTTTCAACCATGTATTTAACAAATGCAGTTTATTTCTCATTTTTATCATTTTTATTTTTCTATTTTATTCTGTTATATTTTCCATAGAGGTTATTCTATGAGTTTTTTTCATGGTAAATGCTCAACAATTTATTATTCCTATGAATGTTTTTTTAGTTTTTTGTTTATAAATTTGGATAATTTCGATTAAGGCCTATTATTTTAGTATAATCCTAACACATCACTTATATCCATCTTTTGGACTGTTAGAGTCAAGCTAGGGTTGTCTCAATCATATTACCACTGACCAAACAAGATCAAGTGGGTCGGGTCATGAATGAATAATATCTTAGGTTTTTCATCATTGGGTTGGTTTTAGGATTTTGACATATGTTTTTTACTATTTGAAACCAATGGAAATGGTTTGAGATTGTATTGAGTATTACTCAAGGGATTTTGATTCATGTTATAGTGAGGTTTATTACGTATCCATTCACTAGGACTCTGATTACCAATTTCATGACTCAACATAATAAGGAAATAGATTCGAGGAATCAAATGGTTCATTGATCATATTGTATTGAAATTGTTATGTTTAATTTAATTCTTTATTCATATCCAAAAAAGCCATATTAAATGTGTTATGGATTAATAATTTTCCTGACGCCTCAAGACATCATCCAACCAGAATTTAGTGATATTTTCATAGTGATGATCAGTTGAGAGATGACCTCTTAGTACAAACAGTTGTTATATAAATTCCACTTCTTGATGAGAATATATTAGTTATTACACCCGATAAGAATATAAAAGAGCCACTCATGTGGACCAGGTGGATAATAATCTGTGTATTGACTTGTTGATGAATCCATCGTGACATAATTTTGGTAATATCAGGATTAGTGTGTTATGAAATTTCCAATGACAAAGATTGCTATGAATATCTTGAAAGTAGGACCCTCATGTAGTGGATTGTTGAATTGAGGAAACAACCCTAGTTTTACATATTTTTGAGACCCTAACCAATCAAATAGTATCAAATTCATCCAGTATTCTTCATGGTTCATTAATTGAATCTGATGGTACTAATAGGTGTTTCACCTATTTTGAGGTCATGTTATGTGTTTTGGATATAGTAATCCCCAATGTTTCATAGTGGGCCAAAACCAGTTCTTGGTCGATAGTGGGAATCCATTAGCCTCTATTTCTACATTCCATCATGGTTATGATCCCTCTTTATGGAATTTTTATATGTGATACATCTCCAGGGAGATTCAGGGGGTACAATGGTCTATGTGTTGATGTTGTTTGGAATGATGGAAAACATGCAGGGAAGAGGGACACAACCCCACCTAAGGCACTTTCTTTTGATGTGATTTTTAACTCTATGGGACAATCTATTCCACCTTTTGGGGATAGTTTTTATTTTTCAACATTGTCTTACTTTGACCTCTATTTTTGATGTATTTTAGTGTGATATGGTGTCAATGAAATCCGAGATTGTGGGGAATTATATGGAATGGAAAGGATTGCTCTAGGTTGTAAGGTATTTTGATCAGAAGCATCATGTGTTGTCTGAGGTGCGATATGTTTCTTCTATACACTATATATAAATTATCAAGGAGTCATAAGATACATTTAATAAAATACATGAACATATCATAACATAATTATATCATTGGATCATTTATGATCAACCCTTGTGCTTGATGCTCTATAAGAGAGAATTGGGGATCCCACAATTATACTGATGTTGTGACCACACTATGAGAGGAGGGAGAGAGACTATCAGTGAATAATTAAGTATAATTAGTGATTCCATATGATTTTTTTAATTATTATGAACTAATTTCCTATATCTAGGAATAATTTGAATGTTACCAGTGAGTTTTCTATTGTTTCTGAACATGTGGGAAGGAATTTATCTTCATTCCAGAGATGCTATTCTAAGAAGTTCATTCTTAGATCATATAAAGGAGGATACAAAAAATTTCATATCATATGGGTATTATATCCATTGGAGTAGGTAATTCTAGGATATTTTAGATACCTACTTTATCATTGGACCATGTATATTTATTTTATGAGTATGTTCAAGGATTACCTCCTCATCAAATAGTTCTTTCTTCATATTACTAATCCTGGGGATGGCTTAATATCCACACTAAAATTATAGAAGATATCAGGAATATATTGTAAAATATGCTGTTATTAGATAAAAATCTAGTAAAGGGGCACATTTAACCAAGTGTGCTTCTGTAGGTCGTCGATTATTGTTCACTATAGAAATAGAAGTAATCATGTTGATGTTCTGAAGGTTGATTCATAGTGTTTATACAATTTATTCATGTTCATGATAGTAACATTTTTGGTGTGATGATTTCCCTAGTGGTGTATTTGAAAATTTGTGTCCAAATCCTCCATCACCACTTGAGACTGTTCAATTTCACATTAATGAATAAAATACTTGTGTAATGAACATTAGATGTGGGTCAAGAAAAACACTTGTTTATTTTTCTATACATTCCTTGGGTGTAATTGTGTTACTGGAATCTCACATTTTTCCACTTCTAGATTCAAGTGGTCTAATTAATGCGATATGTATTATTATATATAATACTCATAGTGGACTAGACTATTGTTGAGGTAGTGATATATTGATAGACTACCAATGGAATTAACATGGTTTAAAATTATCATAGCAATGCTTTTAGTTTATATTCATTATATTGGGGATAGAGAAGTAATTATCATGGTATTTGAGTTTTACGGGAGAGGAATCTGCTTACCTCTAGTCGATTGAGGTTACCCATCCATTTTTTATGTGTATAAAGGAGGTAAAATATGGTTATATTTGATGTCAGATATGTCATGACTTGATATCCCATAAAATATTCCAAATAGAAATTTTGATGGTGGGGTGAACATTATGCATATTCAGAAATAGTCGATGATACTAGTCATGATGTGAGAGAAGATGAAATATAGATTTAATTAATTCCTTTAGAAATACATATTTGAGAGGATAGGATGAGCCATGATACGTTAACATCAATTATTCAAAGAAATTATCTTATATATGTTTGCTAAGTTTTGTGGAGAGGATGAGATTAATGTGTTTATTAGTGGTATTCCAACATCATGATTTTACCTTAATGATTACATCACATCCCAATTATGGAGAGGATAGAAGAGGACTTTGGGACATGATTGTGATTGATCATGGTTATTATAACCTACAAAAGGTGGACATGTAATGATAACCACTCATTTCCTAATGAACATGATTTGGGATTGCATGTTAATTTTCAGAATCAGTTCAGAGGATCATCTAACATGAGTATAGATTTCATATCCAAATAATTATCACTCTAGCTTCTATGTAGCAATATTTAGAATATATGGGAGACCCTGAAAGTCCACATTGTTCTAATTATAGTATGGGTAACATTGGTTATGGGAATAGAGTTGGGTTGGATTTTGTTTTAAAAAGGATTAGTTTATCCTAGTGTGGATGAGGTCAACCGAATAATATAGGGATATCTATATGGATCAAAAACAGTAGAATTTGGAGTTTGATGAGGATATTTTGTGTTCTGAGAGATCTCACTTCAGTGAAGATTGAATGTTTTAGTCATAGAAGGAGGATATCTTTGAGGTACATAGGATGATAATTCATTGGGTTTGTGAGGTGTTATAATGACAGACTCTACGAACATGGTTATATAAATAACATGATGTTTTCCACATGACATAGTTGAGGAGATGTGTCCACATATCATAGTATGACTTCCACTAGGATCATAAAGACCATGATAGTGGATTTTCCTATTCATGAAGGTCAATGGATTTTATGAATTGGTGGGAGAAGACCCTTTACATGGGTGTGTCCCCATTTGATTAATGTTTATGGGAATTGATAGAATATCTAGAAGATATCATCAGTGTAGGAGATCTGGATACAAGATTAGTATGATCGCCTATCATATTAAGATTTATGCATATTAGGACGAAAATAATAAATGTTTAGAAGACTTTAATGACTCTATATTTTCCATTTAAGGATTTTCTATATTTTATGGAATATATTTTATGCCAGAAATAGACTAAACATGGGATTTAATGTCCTATAGATCCATAATATAGATATATTAAACATATTAAATACAGTATATCATGCACATTTTTAAAAAAATTATTGAATATCTATTTAATTGTGTATTAGTTGGACAATTCCATAACATCCCTAAATTTGTAATATAATGTTTACCCAACGAATTGAATATGTCATTTAATAATTGGGTGATTATGTATAGTGAAGGGATAGGGGAATTGAATGAATTTAATTAAATTATTTATTGAAATTCCAGTATTTTAGAAACACTAATGACACCTCTATATAAACCCTATTATAGTGGGTACTGTAGGGGGACCTAAAAAGATAATAGGAAATAAAAGCGATAGAGTGTAATCTTTGGTGGAATGTGCATTGGAATTTTTTAAGGACACACACATCAACCATCAGATCACCACAACGATCATCCACATCACCAAAGTTCTGAGCTCACTCCAATGAAAATGATGATAAGGTATTCTACTCAAGTCATATATCCAAACCCATGGATCAACATATGATTTTTGTGGTTTTATACCCATATATAATTCGAGACAATCTAGAAATAATAAATCCTTAATTAATTCTCAATCCACTCTTTGTTCATTAAATTTTTATTGAATGTCACTTCATAGATCGATGAAATTATAATGTATTTATCCTAAATGATTATTTTTGATATGATAATGCCTTATTCATTAGAAAATATCAATGATGTCAAGATGAAAATAACCATTTATTGAGTAACATTTTGTGTTATGTTTCTTTCTCCATATATTCATGGAGTTCATCATCAATAATCAGTTGAAAATTGATTCAATGATATCCATAAGGATTTATTGTTGTGTGTTCATTTGCTGAAAAAATGGATCACAATCATGAGTTCATGTTTTGGTTTTGTAGCTGTGACAAAGTGTAGTAGTGATGATGGGAAACCCAAATTTAATATTGTATTAGTGGATTGCATGTCATATTTAGATGATCTCTCCAGAGGAGAAGGGATTTATGTTTTAGAATAGTGGGTTGTTATAATGTGGTCATCACAGAAAATTTCATCCATTTTTTGTTATTATGATGGTTTTCTCCCAACCCAGGATGTGAATCTGCTATAGATTTAAATGTTGGATTGATTTTGGGTATGTAGTATCTAGAATCTAACAAAAAATCATCCATGGGAGAATTTAAGGTAAATGTAAAAGAATGATTTATGATTAGTGGTGTGATGAAGATTCTAGTTGTAACAGGTGTGGATGCAGTGCTCGCCCGATACATGTGAAGGTTATGGGCTAGTGGCATATGGTGTGATTTCATAATTCCTCATGAGAGGATTCAATATGGGGATCTGGAGTTTCCACATGTGTATTAATATGATGTAGAAGATATATCAGAGGTTTATAAAAATAAAATGGGATTTAATTTTATAAAAGAAGTATAAATATATAGGGGTAATGACCCCATTGAGCATGAAGAGATGAGTTGTTCTAGCATGAATACTGATCCCATTCGATTTAATATTTTTAGTATTTATATTGATAATGATATAAAAATATTATTATTATGATTATTTTTTCCCTTGTTTTTCTATTATTTTATTGTCAATCCCTATTTTAGTTTTATTATTAAACTGAGACGTTGGATTAAAGAACAATATTTGGAATACAAACCCTTACATCGAGAGGACTAATTCAAGAATACTTTTTGGTATTTTATTCTTCTTTGGGGAAAAATAAAATTAATGGACCCTATTATGTGGTATGAATTTTTTTACTGGGTTCAATTTGATTGAATATAAATAGCCTATCAATACTATTTTTATCCATATATATTAATTTCATGATCTGTTTAGATATATGAGGTTCATTATGGTGACAATTTGTTATATTTAATTTTAAACGATAGGATATATGATGAGCCTCATATGTGTTCCTAAATATCATATCATATTCACATTTGGACATTAAGGTAGTAAATTATATTGTGTTTTATGAATATAATGTAAGGGAAACATTATTTTTGGAATCATAGATATGATACAAAGTATTAGAAGCATGGCCCCACATCCTCAAATTCAATATTGATTATATTGATCAAGATGTATTATCATAGTGTTTTTAGGGTTGGAAACATTCTTTATGCACTAGGGTGAGGGTCCTCAATATGCTTTAACTCTGTATAGTGGATCTCCCATCATGCTATAGAGTTTGTGGGTCTGATATTAACTAAGTAGAAGCCACAAAATTCAATTGAGGGTGGTGGACCACTGTGGACGTATTGAAAAAGCATGCGGTATTGGGGTACATGTCAATAATTGGAGATTGTTCCCCCACATTTGGGGAGTATTGTGGGGTTTTTTGGTCCTCCATATTTTGTCATATGAGGTTGCATTGGGAATAATACATTATAGATGGGTATTTGGAGCTATAGAAAAAATCATCATAAGTAGCTAGCTATGGATATGGAGGTCCACTATATCAATTCGTTTGAGTTTCATGTTAATATAATACATGTTATTTTTAATGTTGTTTTGGTATAGTATTAATAATGACTTGAAATTTTATGAAAAAAATAACTCAATTTGATTGTCTTCTGTATATAGAAAACAATTGAACTCTTTTTTTAATATTTGATAGAAATTGCTATTATGTATTATAATAATTGATAATATAGAAGCTGAACAGTGATCAAAAGACTAATATAAAATATATTGTTTTTAAAAAAAATCCTTTCAACATATAAAATAAGGAGGATGGCCTCATCCAGTAGAATTAGACCATACAAAACTCATTTGGTAGAGCTCTTAAAGAAGGCATCATCACTAGGATTCATTATTGACCTATCTGAAGTCGAGAATCAACACAGTAATCTTTAATGGAATCAACTTCAGGAGAAGATCAATTTAATAGAGATTACCACCTGAGCGATGTTATCTGAGACTCCCCAAGAGTATGTTTCCATTACACACCATAACATTACGTGTTATGTGGGTGTTATAAGGGGTTATGTAATAATGAATTAGTAAATTATTGTGTAATCAATTTTTTCAAATAAAATGCTTATTCCATCGTTTCCTTCTTTAGAATAGTCTTTCATGAAGTATTGATGAAAATTATAAATTGATTTTTTTGGTAAAAATATACTTTTAAGAAATATATACATTATGATATTAAACTATGGTTTTTATTTATAATATTATAAATAAAATTATTATAAATGATGATTATATCAGTTTCTTATCTGTAAATGATTTGTTAATTAGTTTGATAAGAGTTATATTTTTATATGACAAAAATGATTGTGTATATTTTAAGGAATTAATGAATTTTTTAAATAAATAATATTTTTACTAAATTTTACTATAAAATTAATTTTATGAATAAAAAATGATTATATAAATTTTTTGAAGTGAAATGGATTTTTTTAATGTTTGAAATATTTTATTTGTCAAAACCCATAAATTATATATAAATATTAGTTTTCATTTGAAAAGTAAAAATTAACATATTTAGAAAATAATTTAGATATAATTAATACTATTTTTGAAATCAGGATGTTGTAATTATATAATGCTGAACTCCTCATAATTTTCGGAGACAGATGAATTTTTGGGTAAAAATTAAATATCATATAAATAATATTTCTGTTTCATGACATGATAATTACACCAAAACGATGTAATAAAAACAATAGTGGGTATTATCAACCCAATATATATTTCCCATTAAAATGATTTTATTTTAGATTTTTTATACTAATTTTATAAATCCTTATTGAATCCTTCAAAATCTATAAAATAATTTATTATTTTAAATTCATTTCCTTGATAGTGTGACTCACCTCAACATAAGCAAGGGAAATAAATTATTTTATTCGGTGATTATCCTTATAAAATAATTTATTCCTCTCATATTTGGAAAAACCCATTTGGAAAAACCATATGAATGTTTGTGGTTTTTAATATTTAATTATATAGATTCTAAAAACCAATGTTTGTGGAATATTAAAGAATTCCCCTCTCATTTAAAATATAAACCCATACAATATCCAACTTCTCATCACTAAAAATTCTTGGAGCATGTCCCTACTCATCCATCCCATATATAGAATCCTCCCAAGGTTCCTCATGCTCTCTCGAATCCCCTATTCATGCTTTGGAAGTCACACACTCGAGTAGGGGATCCTAATTTTCCTTCATTTCTCATTTTTATTCATGTTTCCTTATGTTTTTATACCATTTTATTTTCAATTAAAACAATTGGGGATTGATTTAAAACCACCCCAAATATTGCCCACTTTATTTTTGAATGACGAGATACCCCTTTATATCTCATTATTTCCCTCTATGTACACCTGTTACAATGCGGAAACTCTGTAAGAGATTTCCATTTTCTTATTTCCATTCAAGCATTTCTTCTATATTATGTATCTAAATTCCATTTCCTGAGTTGGGATATTATGTTATATGATCCCCATAATATATATTTAATTATTTAATTATGATATAACTTATTCCCTCTCATCATACAAATTTATTTATTTCCATATGATGTCGTTATGCTGCCAAAATAATCATCTAGTGAACACCATACCCATTAATCTATCATGGTTATAAAAAAATACTAAAAAATAATTATTTAATTGTACAGAAACGTATTTAATCCAAATTATTTTATCATTTAATAAATAATCATGTTAAATGAATACATTTTATATGATCTATGGGGAACACTTAAGAATGAGAATGAAATGATTATGAAGGGTGATCCCTGATTGCACTCCAATGCATTGGGTATTGTTTAGTATCATGTAATCTCATAGTCAATGAGGTTTTACTAATTATAATTCATTTTAAATGATTTTTTCCTTATGATAATCCATGGAACATGTTCCTTAGCTCCTGCTAATAATATTTTTTATGTTGTTTCCACATTTCCATGTAATGATAATCATGCTATATAATGCCTTTACATACCTGTTACTCTTATAGTCCATTGGTATGACCAATTCCAAACATGTATTTTATATTTAATGTTATTACTTGTTTACTAACTTAATCGGCTCTATATCTCACCCTTTTCATATGTATATCCTCATGTTATCCCATAAAATGATAAATACCAAAGAATAATGTTATTATGTAAAAGATGTTTTCAATAATGATGTTCTATTTTATGTCTCAATTTGTCATGTAATGTTCCTAATCCCCAAAGACACAAGACCTCTCAATCCAATGGGTTATATTAAGTGTTTTTTATTTAATAAATCATGATTATGTATAATAAGGGCTAGGGTTGTTATAGTTGGAATCAAAGTATAGGATTAGTTATTTTTTGGATTAGGATTGGAAAACCCTAGTGAATTCCTTAGTGATAATACTATGTATAGGAAAAAATTAACTAAATTTTGGTGAGTATATATTAATTGGTTTTTAATAAAATAAATCCATATCTAGAGAGAATTAATTAAAGGTGGCTCTAGAACTTATATATATAGGGGTTAAACCAGAAACACCACATTAAGATAGACTCAAACGGGAACTCGTGCATGGGAATGGGCCTCGCTGCACTCTTGGTTGGCCACTCTACGGGGATATGACTTAGTAATTTTATAATCATAGTATGATCCATTGTTAAGAGATAATGAAAACATTTCATTAGTATATATGTTAGGATATAGATCCTGGATAACTTATATTGAAGACTTTAAATTTTTATGTTAATGAAATAAATGTAATTTGTATGTTATACCTTTATTTTCATTAGATTCCCCTTTTGTGTATAATAGTTCAACATACTTACACTTAATATTTCTTATATTCTAGCCAATGGCTAGTAATATGAGGAATTAGGCTAACAACTGATGTGAAGGGAAATTTGATGAATGTCCCAATGTGTTTAGAAATCAAATGGGAGATCAAGTAAGACATATAGTAATTATTCCTAACCAGGTATCAAAAATATTGATTAAAAATTTGTACTTTTTTTAATTCCCAGGGAGATCAAGGAATAGGATGATGGAATCTCATGAATGTCCATCTGATAAAAGTGGAAAGAGAAAGAAGACATGATTTCCTTCATGAAACAAGTGTGGATAGAGGAACCAAGGGAAATATCACACATGTACTAGGAGATTTTTTATGTGTGGATATTAAGGGAATAATGTTTCTAATTTCCATGACTGAATGATTTATATGATTTATGGAAACAAAGTTCCATCCAAGGAATCTTACATAGTTCTATGTCATAAATCTATAGAAGTCTGTCATTATCCTTGAGAATCCTCTATTCCAAGGCCTGAGAAACAAGATGAGCATCAACAATCTCCAAGACCAAAGGATCATGGAAATTCCTATATTGAGATAGAAAATGGTGAATGATTTACATGTAAACACTACATCAAAGTAGTTTATTCCATATTGTGTTCCAATTAATGTCCAATAAACATATCTTGTTTGTTTTCTAATAACATGATGTTACCCCTTGTAAGGATATATAATCATTAGGGAAAACATCTATGAGTATTTTATCACTTGTTAATGTTTGTGGGAATGTTATTCTTGAAAATATTATATGTATTACTATGATGCAATTTTAGTCAAAATGACACTATCATTGAATATGCCTCAATCAAGTATAAAATCAAGGAGAAAACTACACCTACATGATATGGAGTTGGCAGCGGTGATCATTGCATTGAAAAATTGACTGAATTTTCTCTCTGGGGATAAGAGTGAAGTATATATGGATCAGAAAACTCTCATATATTTATTCAGGCAAAGAGAGATAAATATTCTGCAACGAAGATGGTTAGAGCTTATCAAGGATTACAACTCTTGAATTCACTACCATCAAGGGAAAACAAATAAAGTTAAAAACGCTCTGTGTAGAAAGGATCCAGAAACACTTTTATTGATGATAATTTAAAATCACCCAATATTCATTGATTTGACAAAGATGAACATGGAAATCATCAAGAAGGGAAAATCATCAATAATTTCACAAATTATTGCACAATAATCTCTTTTGTAAAAGTTAATGGATGCACATATGTATGATGTGGGAATTGATAAGAAAGTGGAAACTATCAGAAAATGGAAATCCTTAAAGTTCAATGTTAATAGAGAAGGAATTGTGAGATTTTGGTCAAGACATTTCATTATATCAAATCTGGATTTATGAAAGGATATTTTGGATGATGCACATAGTTTGAATTTCTACATTCACCCAGGAATCACAATCACATATCGAGATCTGAGAGAGAATTATTGGTGGGATAACATGAAGAAGGATATTTCAGAGTATACAAAAAAGTATATGGTATATCATCAAGTTAAGGATAAGAGTTAGAAGTCCAAGTCGATTATAAAACCATTACCCATACCCTCATGTAAATGGGTGAAAATATCCATGTACTTTGTCACTGGCCATTTGAATACATTCAATGGAAATAATTCCATATTGGTTGTTTTTTTATCGTCATACAAAGACTCAACACATCATTGAAATTGTGGAGGACTTATCATTTGATCAACCGGTAATAATGTTAATCATAGAAGTGTTAAGTCCTCATGGAGTACAACTAATGATTGTATCTAATTGAGATCCAATATTCACCTTTATGTTATTTAATAGTCTCAAAAATGCTCTAAATACTGATCAAAATATCATTACGTCTTATCATCCTCAAACAAATGGAAAATTTAGGCGGACTATCCAAAAACATGAGGAAAAGTTGAGATCATTCTCAATGTACTTAAATAGAGGATGGGATTGACATCTTCCTCTAGTTGAGTACTCTTACAAGAATAATTTCCACCAAAGAATCCAAATCGATCTTTTTGAAGCTCTTTAACGGAAGAGGTGTAGAACACTAGCATGTTGGGATGATGGTTGGGAGAAAAGACTTATGGGTACATAAATGGTCGATGAAATGGTAGAAATGGTTATAACCATCCATCATCACTTTAAATCTTTTCAGATTTAGCAAATTAGTTATGCTAAAAAACATTGATGAGAACTAGAGTTTGATGTTATAGATGAGGTATTCATCCCCATATCACCATGGTTTAGGGTTATTATATTTAGGAATAAAGGAAAGAATATTCAATGGTACATTATCCTTTTTGATATCATTGACCACATCAGAGTAGTGGCCTATCGACTTGCACTCCCACCAAACCCATCACAAGTGAATAATGTGTTCCATGTATCATTCTTGAGAAAGTACATAACTAACACATGGCATGTACTCAACCCAATGTGGTGCTATTGGAGAATGACCACTCTTATGAAGGGAATCTAGTGAAGATCATATATTGTAGGAAAAAATATCTACCAACTAAGTTGATTCCCCTCATCAAGGTGTTGTTGTGTAACCACATGTTTGAAGAAGCAATGTCGGGCCCTGAGGAATTGATGAGGCATAGTTACCCTTATATATTTTACTGTGGTAAAATGATATTTTTAGAGGAAATTTATTAAGGGGGGAAATATGTAACCTCACGATCATTTATTAATAAATTTAACTTTCTTTTAATTTCTTGTAGATATAGAAAACAAATGAAATATTTTTATTTTTTAGTTTAAATTACCGTTAGGCAACATTAGTATTGATAATATAGTCGTTGAATAGTGATCACATGACTGATATATTTTTATGGTCTTTTTAAATTATTTCGATGGAGATTAATGAGAGGATAGCCTCATTCAGTAAACTCAGGACATATAAAGATCTTTGATAGAGCTAAAAAAGGAAGTAGCATTAATAGGAATCATTCGTAACCATTACATAGCCTAGATTCAACACATTAAGCATGAAATGAATAGCGTAAGGGAGAATTTCAAGTAAATAGAGATTACCACCTAATTGATGTTATTTGAGCCATGCTAAGAGTATGTCGCCATTACACACCTCACTCCTATGTCTTATGCATGTGTTTTAAGGGGTTATGTAATAAGTTATTAGTTATTTTTTGTGTAATCCCTATTTATTGTTATAATTCTTATTCTATCAATTCATTTATGAGAATATCCATTCTTACAAAAATTAATGATTTTGATAAATTGATTTTTTAGTTAAAAATGTTACTTATTAAGAATATATACATTATTACATTAAAATAAGGTTATTATTAAAAATATAATCAAAACTATTCTTATAAATGATTTTTATATTAGTACATTATTTGTTAATGATTAGGTAATCAGTTTAATAAAGGTAATATTTTTATTCGATAAAAATAAAGTTCATATTTTAAAGAATTAAGGAAATTTTGAAATAAATAAATTTTTTATAAAATATTATAATAAAATTAATTTTATGAATAATAAATGAGTATATAATTTTTATTCAGTCAAATGTAATTTCTATTAAGGTTTGAAAATTATCTTTGTCAAAATCATTGAATTTTCAAAAAAAGTGAGTTTTCATTTTAAAATTGAAAATTGAAATATTTAAAAATTTATTTAGATAAAATTAATATTATTATTATAATCACGAAATCTAAATTATCCAATGGTGAATTTTTTATAAATTAATAAGATAATCAATTTTTTGGGTGAAAATTAAATACCGTGAAAATAAAAAAAATTATGACATCATAATGACTCCAAAAATTTGTAATAAATACTATAATGGTTCTTATCTGACTAATTTGTGTTTTCCCATTAAAATAATTTTATTATAGATTTTTTATTTATTTTATAAATCCTTAGTGAATACTCCTAATTGTATAATATATATTTTTATTTTAAATTCAT
Organism: Viscum album; assembly: GCA_963277665.1. Classification (NCBI taxonomy): domain Eukaryota; kingdom Viridiplantae; phylum Streptophyta; class Magnoliopsida; order Santalales; family Viscaceae; genus Viscum; species Viscum album. The sequence goes on from OY728160.1 coordinate 1,552,389,546, forward strand.
TTCCTTGGGAGTGTGACTCACCTACCCCTAAGAAATGGAAGTATTTTATTTTTTGGGTCATTTAACTTGTAAAAAAATGTATTCCAATTTTATTTTAAAAAACCCATGGGAAAAAACAATGTGGAGGCCTGTGGTTTTGAATATTTAATTATAATGTTTCCAAAACCAAACAACTTGAAATATTAAAGAATACCCCTCTCATTTCCTATATAAACCCACATAACCTCCCACATCTCTTCACTCAAAATCCATGGAGCACGTCCCTACTCTTACCTCCCCATATAGAACCCTCCCAAGGTTCCCCAAGCTCACATTAATCCCATATTTGTGATTTTGAAATCACACACTCATGTAAGGGATCCTTACATTCCTTCCTTCTACATTTTTATAAATGTTTCTCTATATTATTATACTATATTATATTCAATTAAAAAAGATGGGGTATGATTTATCACGTCTATGTTATTTCAATGATTATGTTTGAATGATTATAGACCTCATTCGTTCTCTTTAATTTCATATGTGTACAGGTGTTACCATGATGAAATTCTATAATGGATTTTCTCTTCTAATTTCCATCCAAGAATTTCCTCTATATTATGTATCTAAATTCTAAATCACATGTTAGGAAATAATATTCCAGGAAAACCTTAAATTCTATTTCATGTATAGATGATGTCATACCCCTTTCTCTCTCATCTTCCATATTTATGAATTTCAATATTACTTCGTTATGCTGCAAAGATTATACCACGATTTTCCAAGACAAAATCATTGTGTTGTGAGTACCATACCCATTACTCTATCAAGGTTTTTCACCATTATGAACATATTCTTATTGAATTTTACATACATTTATATATTAAACTTTCTATTATAATGGTATAAATGATTATGTCTAATGAATCCATGTTATATAATCTATGTGGCACAGTTAAGCGTGAGAATGAAATGATTATGAAGGGTGTTCCCTAGTAATATTCTCTTACATTGGGTAATGATTAGTATCATGATATGAAACATGAAATGATAATTACCTCACTATAATTCATGTGAAATGTTGATTTACTCATTCTATTCCATATTCAATGATCTGTTGAACATGGAAATATCATGTTGTATGTTGTTTCAAAATTTCCATGTTAGGATAATCATTCCATGCCATGTCATTATGTTAACATTAATCTAATTCTCCATTGATATGTCTATTTCATAACATGTATTGTATTCTTCATGTAATTCCTTGTTTATTCACTTATTGGGTTGTATAGATCACCATTTTTTTATATATGTCCACATGTTATCCAAATAAATTGTAAGTACAAATGAATGTTGTGGTAATGTAAAAGAGGGTTTGAATAAAGATGTTGTATTTCATGAATTAGGATCACATGTAATGTCTCTAGTCCCCAAATACACTAGTCCTCTTGATCTTATTATTTTTATAATGAGAATAATTTTGTAAATAGAGGAGTGAAAAATAGTGGGGTTTTATCATTTAGATATTTCAAACATTTCAAACACAATTACTCTGTAACAAATAAGTAAAATAATCAATAAAATGATACCTGGAAGAAAATTCAAAAAATAAAAGTATGAGTCTTTATAGTGAGACTAGAATAGGCATTCACAGTGTAAAACTTACGGTATGACTCTAAATAGTGTGATAATATCATTGAGACACCAAGTGTGAGACATTAACTAAGAGACAACAACTAAGAGAATGTAAGTGTTAGACCGTAACTACAAGAAAATTACATGTGAATCTATGAATCCTGAAACCATAAACTATGAAATACTAAACTGTTCACATAATAATTATCATTCCTAATTCATGTATGATGTAATTTATCCTTCCAGAATTTAATGGATTAGTTAATATATCAGAAAGCTGATGTTTAGTGCCAATGAAATTCTAAGGTTATATCACTTTTTGGATATTTATCACTCCAAAAGTAATGTCATACAATAATATTATTTGTCCTGGAATGTGAAACATGATTTTTTGAAATGTTAATAGCACTTGTATTGTCAAAATTTATATGTACATGTCTGAATTGATATCCATAATGTCGTAAAATGTGTTTCATCTGCGAAATTTGTTCACAATAACTCCCGACATATATGTATTCATCTATAACATCATATAATGAATCAAAATGTTTCTTTTTTACTACACCATGATACAAGAGACTTTCCTAAAATGTTACATGTTCTAGAGAAATTCCTAAAATTTTATATATATATCTAACAAATTCAAATGATTTTCCTCAAGGATAGGACATTCCAAATTTATTTGTATGTTTTAAAAATTTGAAAATTCATTTAACAACATTTAAATGAGGCTCCATGGGGTTTTCTTAAAAACATACGGACATTCAAAAACATAGCATAATATCAAGATGACTATAAGTTATGTATAGTAAGGATCCAATAAATCATCTATATGTAGATTTATCAACAGATTGACCATATTCATCATGATCCATCATACTGGTGGAACTCATTGGAATATCACTTCTTTTTGTGCTATCTAAGATGAAATGTTTTATGATGGATTTTTTATATTTTCATTGTTTTTAAAAATATGAAATCCAAGGAAAAATTTGAGTTCAATAATTAAAATCATTTCAAATTCAACCTGTGTAATTTTTAAAAAATAAATACCTAAATAATTTTTATATGATCCCAAAATAATATCGCGAACATTGAATTGAACAAACTAAAACATCTTTAGAAATTAGTTTTATATAAATAGAATTATCAACAATCACTTTTTAAAAAATATAGAAATAATAAAACTACTTAATATATCATTTCATGCTCTTGGAGCATCTATTTAACCATATGAATATTTTGTAAATTTTAAAACATGATCTCGAAAGGGAGGGTTTGTAAAAAAATGGGTTTGTTCAACAAAAACATCTTCCACTATATACCCATTAAGGAATTCACTATTGGAATCAATTTGATAAAGATTGAAATTTATATGGGTTGCATGTTCATGAATGAATATAATCACTTTTTGTCAAGCAAATAGTAAAAAAAATTCTTCATAGTCAATTCCTTCTTCTTAAATATAACCTTCTGCATCTAATCTAGCATTGTTTATAACATTGTTACTAGCTTCATCTACATAGTTCCTAAAACCCCATTTAGTGCCTATGGTGAATGTGTATTTGGGTCAATCCATAGGTTTCCAAAAAATATTCCTTTCAAACTGATTTGATTCTTATTGCATAACCAAAACCCAAAATTCATCATTTATTGCGTCATTGTTGTATTTAGGTTCATGATAAGATATGGAATATTAATGTTCACCATGATTTCATTGAGTATCTCTAGTCTATGTTCCATTATCTAAGTCTCAAACTAATTCATTTAAAGGATGGATCTTAAGGGGTATAATAGATCTAAAGAAAGAAGGGATATCTTTTTTAGATTCTCAAAGAGGTTATGGTTTATTATGGATTTAATATGGAGTCATTCCAGAACTATTATTTTTTATAAAATCTTTCATAGGATGTTAGGAATAATTATAATAAATTTCCAAATATGTCATATCATCTGGAATATTTTCTTGGGAGGTCATAGGCTCTTTTGGGTCTGTTACATAAAATTTTGCATGTACATATTCATCCACAAATTTAGTTCCCTTATTTAAGACTCTATAGTCTTTAATAGAGATTTAATATCCTATAAAAATTCATCCATTGGTCATTAAGTAAAACTTATAAAGATTATCCATTGTATTAATATTATAGACTCTGCAACCAAAAAGCATGATGTAATTAAACCGGGGTTATCTATTGTTCCCCAACTCATAAGGATTTCTCTTATGAATATGTCTGATTAACACTTTGTTAAAAATATATCATGATGTATATATAGATTAATCCTAAAAGTAAATAGGTTAGTCATTCTCAATAAGTATGTTTCTATGAATTTCTTGTCATATTTACTTCCTTCATTGGAAGACTTTATTTTTATGAGGTGTTCTTGTGGAATAGAAGTTATGACTATAGCCATTTTATGAGAAAATGTATTCAAATTCTTGGTTTTCAAACTACCAACCATGGTCACTTCATAGGGGATTAATTATAAGACCACTATGATTTTCATAAAACCGAGAATACATGGTAAAATGAGATAAGTATTCACTTTTGTGTTCCAATAAGGAGGCCCAAGTAAAACTAGAATAGTCATATACAAGAACAAAAACATAGTGATTACCATTAAGACATGAGAATCTAGATGGTCTAACCAAATCCATGTAAACCAACTAGAGAGGTTGTGAAATTTTAATTTTGTTTTTTTGTTTCAAGGAGAATTTGTGACATTTACTTTTTTTACAAGGATTACAGAATTTATCCTTTGGAAACTCAATTTTAGGTAGATCATTGACTAAGAATTTTCTAGTATATTTTCTATTGTAGTTTATATAATTGTGTACTAGTTTTCTATTCCAAATTCAAGACTCTTTGAGAAATACACTTCAGAATGAGAAATTTTGAGCAACCAGAGAATATATGTTAAGAGCATAAAAATTATCATTTCTAAATGTAGAGAATTTTGGTTCAATTTTAGAGTTAAATACATTAAAAGCATAATTTTAAAATTTAATATGAAAACCATCATTACCTTGTTTGGAGATACCAATAAGATTATATTTAAATCCATAAACAAAAATTACATTAGAAATTAAAATTTTGTTAGAGTTAATAATTTCGTTGAGGCCAATTATTTTTCAATTACCATTTTTACTAAATGTTACAATACCACCATCATTCATTATTAAATTCATGAAGAATGATTAATATTCTATCATGTGTCTTGAATAACCACTATCCAAGTACCACAAGATTTTGCAGGATCATTTCAAATAGCTTTCATAAAAAAAATAAAAAATATATTTTGGGGACTAGATTTGTTTGAGTCCAGTAACATTGGTAATTAGTTCTTTAGAAACCCACATTTGTTTCATGTACTTCCTTTATGAATTAAGTAACATATTTTAAAAATATACTCAAATTGGTCTAGAATTACTAGAGGTAGTAAACAAAAATCTAGTACTGGAACTAGTATCAAAATATTCATTTTCAGGTAGAAAAATAGATTTTCTAGATTTAGTTACAAACATATTTTTGGTGATATTTCTTTTCCCATGTTGGTTTCCAATACCAGTAGTGTATATAGGTAAATTTTATTAAAAATCATCTGTGTAAGAGTATTTTCCCATTGTTAAATTTATGTAGTTCCTTTTTCAATTGCACATTACATAATATAACATCATTGTTCTCCTTGAGTAATTGTTCATTTTTCATTTTCTCTGTAGAATGTTTTAATTTAACAGTGTTAAAAAAGGCATGCTATTTCATTAAATATTTTTATTTAACTTTTAGTTCATTAATATATTATTCAATAATATTAAAGTATTCTAATAAATATTCACATGTAATATTTTCAAGAATCACATTCATCTCCAGAATTATTGGAATTTTGTAAAAAAAGATTGAAGCATTACATCAGATGTGTTTTTCATAAAACAGATATTGGATTCGTCAGGAATTTCATCATGTGAGGACTCTTAGAAACCTCAACTATCACCATAATCAATCCATGTATTCCACAATTAAATTTTATAAATTATATCTTTATCCTCATACCTATTATTATATTTTTACTTCCGATAGTCAAAAATTTCATATCCCATTCTATTACATTCATAATATGTTATTTCATCATATTTTCACTTCTTTTACAATCCTTCTTCCAGTTTCTCTTATGGTCAGAACTTATTTTAAAGTTGGGAATTCTGATAAATTTCATTCCATTATAAATGTTATTAAATTTTTAGGATAATCGATCAATTCCATCATCTCTATCTGGTGATGATTATTCATTGCATGAACATTATGTATGGGATTATAATTTCTCATTTTCCTCATGTTTAGAGGTTGTACTCTTGAATGCCACATATTAACTTTTGGTTTCATCCTCCTCTACTCTATTGACTTTTAATTCTTCGTCAGTCGTCATCAAATTTCTTATTAGCTCATTGACATACAGCTTACTAATATTATAATATTTTATAATTAATACAGAGGTCCCTCTCCATATATCTAGAAAGCATATAAGTATTCTCATGATTTATTCTTTGTCTATAACATTTCTTCCTTGAGAGATAAGAGTGTTCATAAAATCATTAAACCTAAGATACATGTAGAAATATTCTCACCAAGATTAATTTTAGAGTTATTATATTCAATATTATATGATCTACATCTTATTTCCTTGACCCTAGAGGTTCCTTCATTTGAAATAGATAAATTACCACAAATTTCATGTGATGTTTTACATGCAGAAATTCTGTTAAACTATTCATCTCTTAAACATCAGTATAGGGGATTCATGTATTTTCAATTATTGTAATAGGTGTCCTTAATTGGGTTATCCCAAGTATTTCTATCCATATAAGGAATCTTATATTCAAGTATAATTGATTACCAAATCTCAAAACCCATAATTTCTATATGTATTTTCATTTTACTTTTTCATTGTGCAAAATTTCTCTCATTAAATAATGGAGGTCTGTTTGTAGAAGAACCTTCCAATCTATTATACATTATAAAGAAAAACTCTTGTAATGTAGTATAAAATTTAGAACTAACGAAAATTTAGATACATTTAAAACCATACTAAAATCACTGTTGAAAAATATATTAAACATATTAGTAATTTTAAAATAGGAATTTTAATAACTCCTATAATACCAAAAGTTGGTCTGAGATGGACACTCAAGAGGTGGGTGAATTGACTTCTTATAAAACTTTATGTTATTTTTTTCAAGTATTCCCCCAATTAAAATTAAAAAATGCGAGTTACAAAAGGTATTAAAACTATAATTGTTTGATTGTTCATATATTTTTTCAAAAGATTGACTAATTCATAGTTAAAAAAATATGAGATATTTATACAATAATTGAATGTAATCTAATAAGGAAAAATAGTTATAACTACCATCCAATACTAACTATCCATGTAAAATTTTGATTTCAGAAATATAAGTTAAATATATAGAGGTATTAAATTTAAATACATAGTGGATAAAACAAGTGGTTCAGTCTCAAGACTAGTCCTAATCAACTCCACATGGTGATCACCTAGTACTAACCAATATATATAATGAATTGATCCACACACTAGATCGGGGTTAACAACAGTACACAAGACTGTTTAGGTCAGAAGACCTCTTCCACTATTCTACATGGGAAAAATTACAACCATGTCACACAAGATCACATCCACAAATATATGTGGGTGAATCAAGGTGTAATTATTGTTTGAGTGAGGATATCTTATATCCTCCAGTTTCATTGTAGGATATTGTTTGTGTTTTAATACATATACACACAGTATGAGAAATGTAATAAAAATAGTATACAATTGGGAAATGATATTGATAATGGATTAATAATGATTTGAGTGTTATTTTATGTAGCTCTGGACTTGTAGGATGTAGAATATTTGATTTTAGAGACCTTTTATATGAACAGAATGTCACATGTCTTATGTTCTGGTTTCTATTTCGATGAGATGTGCTTTTTAGATCTTGTTCTTCATAGATTTGTTGTCTGGAGGATGTTTGTGATTTTGATCTAAAGTAGTTAATCCATCAGGAATCATGGGTTCTCCTGTGTTAAAAAATTTATGTTCTTACAATTATGTGTTCTTAAATTTTTTCATGCAATCGACAACATGGATTCTTTCTCAAGTCCAACTCATTACTTTTTTTAGGTGGAGGTTTTAGAGTCGACATGGTGTTTGATCTCGACATATTGTACCTTATACTATCTGCTGACAGGAGTAAAAAAGAACATTTATTGTATTAGTGTCATTAAATGACTAAAATATATCTGTTATAAATAACTTTTAAATTTAATTTTAAAATACATATAAATGGTTATGTATGGAACGGTGTCACATTTATTGTGAGATAGTCACTGTGAGATCTGGAACCAGTAGAACGGTTACTGTTTCTTGTCCTTCGAAAATTATTGAAACGGTAGCAAGATTATGGTTTATGGTAAACAACATCTAGTACTATATAAAATTTTCAATGGTGTCTTGTTACTCTGTCTTGGAAATGTTAGCAAGAAAAAAAATTTAGGTCCTTTGAAAAAATCTGGAATTGGTTGCATGTTTACGATGTCAGAGACATAGTGAAAATCTAGAACCGGTATCAAACTCATAGTGTAATAGACTTAACCTAATATCTGTAAGCTTCCATAAAAATAAATACTCATTAAATGGATTATAATTCGGCATTATCATAATAAAATATAAAAAATTAAACACGTCATACAAGATTCAATCATGATTTGTGATATGAGAAACATAATTTGTGTGAATTAAAACCCGAGGTGTACAAAAAATATAATATATTCCATTATACACAATCTTAAACCACATGGAATAGTCTTAATCAAATTTCCTTATAACTATAAGACTTTAGGGTCCTCGTTGTGTGACTCTGAATATGTTAGACAATATATTTTCTCTTTAATAAATAAATACATTCGATTACTTGTGAATCCCTCAACCCATAAAATATTTTTAAGCACATTATATTGTATTAAAATGAAATATAATTTTGAAAAATATTTTCTAGTCCAAATTTCAAACACTATTTATCACTATAAAATATTTTGAAATATATATATTTTTATCACTGTTTCAATCATATAGGATTTATTTAAAAATCAATTCATATTATTAAATTTATTAATATATATTTTATAAAAATATATAAAATTAGTCCATTTATTATAAATTTAATATAAGTTCAGATAATACAATTTGAATTAAAAAGTGTGCCTTATTTATTGAAAACATTTTCAATCTGTGTATTTTATTTTTATGTCAATAAATTAAATAAACAAATATATATCAATGATTTTAATGAAATATGATGATTATAGATATAATAAGATATTCTAACTATAATTTAAATATTTTTAATTGGAATTAAAATGGAATAAATTTATTTTTATGCTATAAATGATATTTTTTCCTAGAAATATTTTATGTTGTTATTACATTAATTAAATTTGCAGAACTTATAATAATTGAATTTGGGTAAATTATTTCGAAATATAGAATAAATATAATAATAGATAGTGATGATGAATATTTTAATTTATTTTAATTATGAATAATAAACATGGAAGATATTATTTAACACGGTATGTGTTAAAAGGGTTAACATAGGGGGATAATCATATATTTAATTTACATAATATCTAAATAAATTGATATGTAAGATTGGTTAGGTTGATTTCTACCATACTTATCATTTATTATAATTTTTTATTAAATATTTCCTATTTACATATAATATGAGTTCAATATATTTTAATTTAATAAATATTTACTTATTTTCCACTCAATATAATTATAAAAGGGAGTGCCCTCAATTCATATTTTCATACACTGTTAACACACATTCATAGAGAATACAAGAAAAAATTCCATAATACATACCCACTTTGTAAAACTTCTATTCATCTACTAATACCAAACCTCTAATTATTATGGTGTAAGCTAAAAGAGGTTTCACAAAGAATATGTAATTTACTTTACCGATCTATTTCATGTTTCATTATTCTTAAAACTCATACATATATTTTATAACCATATCAAATTTGTTATATAAATATTATTACAAATTAGAAATAATTTTAGGTTAATTTTTTTTATCCATTTTACTTAGCATTACACTCTATAGTAAATGGTAATGTCATTTGTGCATACTAGTTGAAAACTACCACCATGAAGTAATTCCATTCATTTTTCATGTACTCCTTGTATAGATATTCATATAGGAAAATTTAATAAATATATATTATGTATATGAAGTTATTTTAATCATTATTTACATATTTATAAGGCCCCGGCCTTAAACCATACTTAATATTGAATAAAATGAATAATTCACATTGAGGAACTTTTAAAGTTTAGATTTTTAGAGAATTAGGACATAACTATTACATCTCCAAAGATTACAAAGTAGACACTTCTACTAAGTTTCCATAAAATAAAAAAAACTCTTAAAAACAAACATGACTAGTTACATGTTTTATGTAGCATGAATTTCCCTTGATCATATCCTTAACCCTACTCCACATTAATTCCTGTGAGAAACATTTCAAAAAAAAAACTTGGGGTGAGCATAACAAGCTCAGTAAAGGATACACAAAGAAGGAAAACTGTTAGTTTTTCAAAACAACAAGTAAACCATGAATACTTTACCAAAGTAATACTTTTAACATTTATGAAGTAGTAAAAACTTCTCACTAAATAAAAGACCATTACTTACCCTTTTGTAACCAAAATATTACCATAAAACCCATATAAAAACACATAACATAAAAAGGTAACTTGGGACATAAACATTCTTAAATGGAATAACCATACGGTCGAGTTCCACACATACTTAATGGAAGAGCCATATGGCCAACTTCCACACCCAATGCATTGGAGGTTTTAACATAACCACCCAACCTAGTATTCACAGCACCACCCGTCATATGGTTTATCACGTAACCACCCCTCAAATGTCCAAGTACCATTATAAAATCATAACACATAAAACAAATATAATGGATAGAAAACATTTCCAAAATTCGATCACAATATATCACTAAAATATATTGACATAAAAAATCCATTATAAAAACCATTTTCAATACCATAATACATAAAAGATTATATGGGATTTATTTCATTTTAAAAACATTACGGCTTATTGAGGAAGCCAAAGACCAAATAATACTCGCGGCGGCAGAAAAGGGTCGTCGTCACCGCAAACGTTAAAAGAAACATTCCGTTTTTTCGTTTAGTAAAATGCTTCGTAGAAAAAAGATTCCTTTTGAATAAATGTAAAAGTAAAAGGGGTTTATAAACCGTATAAAATAAAGTTGTGTATAAAACAAAATATGCCTCAATGAAAGGAGATTGAGATGATGTCCCTTACAAAGACGATACCATTGGATTAAGGATAAATCAATTACATAATTATGTGTGACAAACGAATACACCAAATATAAGTTGATATTAAGTGTAACACAATCAAAGGTCATTCACACATATTCATAGAACTACATTTTTCATGGAGTACAAGTTAATCCCAAATAATAAAATCTGGGTCAAGAAGTTCCCTTGCAAAAATTCGACAGCCTAACGACGTCACTTCAAAATTCAGAAAAAGAGTTGATGAGAGATAAAAAGGGCATCTCATCACCAGGACATAAAATTTAAATCGATAAGGATATATAAGAACATATCCCAACAAAATAGTATGTGAATTAAAAGACATAACAAAATAAGTCTTTTAAAAAGAGGAGGGTGAAAGGTTCCCTTACCGACTTGGATAACTTTCGAAACGTACACCCCATTGAAAAAGGGTCATACAATGAATATGTAAATACCAATAAATGAAATTATACTACACAAATAGTATAATAATGGGCAGTAAATACACCACTCAAAGGAAATGGTGGAAATTTTAGCATAAATCTCACGGGACTAAAAGTGAGATGAAAAATCCCTTACGAAAACTCGGCATCCTAACGACGCCACTTAAAATATACTAAAATGTATTGATGAGATCAAATTGGGATCTCATCATATTAACATAAAATTTACAGAAATAGGAATATAAAATAACATCCCCCAACATAACAAATAGGATCTTAAAATAAGTGACATAAAGGAGAGTACTTAAAAAGAAAGAGAGAGGTTAGATCTCTTATGAAAATTCGGCAGCCCAACGGTGCCACTCAAAACTTCCCAAATGGATTGATGAGAGAAAATAGGGTCTCTCATCATATGAAGATAAAAATTATAGTAGGATTAATATAAAAGAACATCCCAATCATAAGAAATATGAGCTTAAAATGAATGACATAAAATTGTACTTAAAAAGAAAGAGAGGGGTAGGATCCCTTACCTCGTATCTGACTTGACTCGATCGTTCTTTAATCTCCTGAATAATAAACTTGAGTTAATTTCTAATTTCTTAAGAACATTTTTAAAGTTCATTATTAATTTTATATCACTTATTACCATGTCATGAACACTATGTAATTGTTTTAGTTAATAACGGTCGTTTTAACGATCATTGCTACTTGAGTAAAAAATAAACTCTTTATAATTACATGTTTGTTCATGGGGTAAAATATCCATTATATAAAGAATTATATTAATTATGTGGATATAATATATATAATATATATCCATTATATACATGCTTTTATAATATTACATAACATTTAGAGGTAAGAAATGAAACGCACCTTTCATGGAGACGGTATGCCGTTCGTACGCATGAACGCTACTTCCATTTATATTTCATATTTAATGGAAATAAAACAGAATGATAAGTAATAGTATTATAATTCCAGGATTGTATCATATATAATATCATTAAATATATCCATTATACGTACCACATATGGTATTAACGAATCAAATCACTTTGAGGGGGCGATAGTCCGCACTTCCTAAATTGATGATATCATGTTTACCCATAATGGAAACCATAATGGTATGCCATAAATGAAAAATAAAGAATCTTAAAGAAAACATAAACATATTATATATAATATATAAATATAGTGACATCTTAATGTACACCTTTGAAGGTGTTAAATGAATATTGAACAATCATCATTTCGTGGGGTAGAAATTCACCATCCAGAGAAATAGTATGTTCTTTAACCATTTGATGTAGGTGTGTGTAAGTGTAGCTCGAATACATCTTATGAAAACATCCTAGTATATGTAAGATACTGTTTTGTTTACAAAATAAATGAATAAAAAGATTTTATGGGGTTGGAGAAGCAAAATAAAACAAAAGAGCACAAGTGAAGACGTTATCTTAAAATCAGGTAACTCCCTTTGGTTTGAACCAAAAGGGTTTCTTGAAGGGCTTCCTGCCTAAGGTAAGGATTCTAGGATGAGAAGAAGTATGTGTAGAGACCAAATGACCAGATCATGGATGAGGAAAAGTCTTGAGAGGTGTGGGTAAGGTGGTAGAGGTGTGTGCCTTTTATAAGAGGAGAGGAGGGGCACTATTGGAAAAGTATTAAATGTTACTTTATTTTCAAATGAGTTTCTGATTTTAAAGGTCCCAAATTGATTTATTTCGAGGCTAAGGTGATAATAGTTCTAAATACACCCATCCAATAGGTTTTTGACATGTGTAGGACTTATATTTTACATTATCCTTTCAATTTATTTAAATCGTTAAATAATGAGGTAATCGCTGCATCATCATGATGTCATAGATAATTTAATTTATATAATGTATAAAAATTATAAAAAAAATACTATGTTGTATGAAATATTTTTACATTTCCAATGACTTTTTATAGTAAAAAATCTTACTTGTATAACCCCATGTAATTTTTTTTAGTAAAACAAAATATGTTTGTGACATTTATAATTTTACTTTAAATAAAAGGCATAAATGTCATTATCTTACCCAAGTGGCTCCATGGGGTCCCAAAAATCGACCCAGGGGTTGTATTGATCTGACATGACTAATCCAATACGGTTAGGACAAGTGTCAAGATATTTTAATTTTATTATAATATCATTTTTACCTTAAATGACACTAGTTGCCTTTAATCGTGATTTATAAAAAATAAAAGTTACTTTTCATCAAAAATTATTTTAATCCCATTGAACCAGATTATACATAATAATAAAAATCATTTAAATTTGATTTTTTGAATTCAAATCACAGAAGTGGTAAAGTTCCTTTTAAACGAAAAATCAGTTTTTGTAACTACCACTTTGTGGTTTCACTATTTATCAAAAAATTAAGGTTTATCAGAAAAATACCAAAAATTCACCCTAAGCTATATTTAATATTCCGAATTCAAAAATGATTTCTATTTTAACAAATTTATAACATGTAATTTGCATTAAATAATTTTATAATTAAATTCCCCTGTCAAATCAAATAGCGTGTTTTTAAGAAATAATATCTATCAAAAGATTGACACTCGTTTATGTCCAATCTCAATGTGATATTAATTCCAATGACCACCATTAGATTAAATGGTAAAAATATATTAAAATTTCACTTTAAAACCAATTAAAAAGATAATATAATAATATAAATAAATTAGATCAAAAACAGGTTTTGAATTAAAATACAACATTTTTCACTGTTCATTACAAAATGAACTTTATCGGAAAAATACCAAAAATTTACACAAAGTAAATTTTTATGTCCCAATTCTAAAGAATAATTTTATTTTGTCAAATATAACACATAAAATTTTCAAAAAGTGGATTTAAAAGAGGTTCACCATCAAAAGGCAGTTAATAGACCTTTTAAAGAATATTAGAATATTTACGCTTAAAATTGGATTCATTCACATTTTTAATCCTCTAAAATTTATTGTAAAAAGTAAAAATATTTTAAAAACATATATAATCATTTTGTAGTTAGTTCTTTTCATTCCCGTCATTACAACAGCTAGGTGTTAAATACCATTTAAAATAAATTTATTTTATTATTAGAGTGCAACGTAAGATTTCAAAGGAACTCGTTATTGCGTATTGGGTAAGCCATCGAGCATAGTGTTCCCTTTAAATTAATATTAACATTTTATTCACAAATAGGGATAAATATAAAAATGACATATTCTTTATTTACCTGGGGTGTTACATCCTTCCCCCCTTTTGGGAATTGCATCCTCACAATTTTAAAATTTGGCGTGGAAACTTCATTGAATGCCCCACATCGAAAACGGAGTAAATTAAACTATCACATTAAAAGAAAGACATGGAAGTACAAAGGTCACCCGAGTTAACCCATAATAGGATTCAATGTATGAAAACATGGATATGGATGAAAAAACAAAGGGTCATGTTCTGAGGGAGTGTGATAGAAAACATGTTTAGGAGAAAGTTAATCACCAGAAAATCACAAACTTGTGATGGGTTAAACGGTATTGGATTTCCCAGTAGAAAAAGTTAACGGAAAACATTTGTTTTAGTTACTTTTCATTCAGGAATTTATTTTTGAGCTTAACTAAAACATAAGGAAATATACTTACTTTTCATGTTGACTTCCAACTTTTACTATATTTCTTACATGAACTCATATTTGCTCCAAAAGATGAGTATTTCGGATGTCTTGTTTACATTATGATATCTTTAATCAACTTCTATTGAATAACCTAATCTACAAAAGAGAAATAACTATATACATCCAATTTCTTTAGAATTTGACCAAAACCAAAACCAAAAATGTTAGTACAAGATCAGATAATCCAGAAAAGGATAACCCTTTATAAAAAGAAAATCTATTCTTAATCTCCAAAATTTGTCTAATACCCAAAGTTCAACGTGGACCATTAGATAAACAATTTGTCCATAAAATTCTTCAAAGTAAACCAAACTAAGATCGAAACCCAAATATTTGATGTATTTAGTCACATAGTCTTCCAGGGAACAAATTAACACTTATCCCCAATTAACATCATTTGCTCTAAAAGTCTCATATTGAAAAGTAATTAACCTAATCACATATCATGATAGGTTAATAATTTCCATAGATAACCCAAAATCAACTTACTATTAGTTAATAAAATCATCTAACTAAAAATAATCCTTCAAACTAACAAGGGACTTCACGTAGTCCAGTGGTAGGCGATAAATACTAGTTGCACTATGGTTGTGGGTTCGATTCCCACAACTTTGTCCGACGCGACGGGTTGTCACACGGTCTGCGTGTTATTCTTTTTTCAGAAGTATATAATTCTGAAAACATTCTCCAACAACGAGATAAAATTTTCAAAAATAACCATAACATAATTTAACCTCAATTTTATCTCATGCCTTTCACTTTCCAACATAACATATAGTAACCCATAATTACCTCAAAAGTAAGGATCATATAATCCCAAATGGTTCTTTATAACTATGTCCACAAAAGAACAGATAACTATTCCTTGAATAAAATTTTCATATATCAAACATCATGGTTACACATACTATAAAAGACTTCTAATGTAACCCCATCATCAAAAGAGACTTACTACTCTTAAGAATTTCACCATAACTCTTAAAGCCCTTATATGTTGACTTATTACTCATTAAACATTCTTCATGATCCATTAACCATTCCATTCCAACTTATTCTAAAATACTTATTTCCTACAAACAAAATCATGAATCATATACTAAGATTCCAAAATAGGAAAACAAAAGTTAAGAAATAATTCATACCTTTGATTGGTCATTGTATGTTTCTTCATCCTCAATCAGAATGGAATTAGGTATTGGTAAAAGAATATTTTTACGATCTTGGTGATCTGATTCCTGAAATATCTTCATAGGACATGTGTTTGTATAATGACCATGAACAAAACATTTAAAACATTCAATTGATCACTCAGAAAGAACTACTTTCCCTTTCCTCGAGTCAACTGGATGCTTCCTTTTTCCATGGAAGGTTCTTGCGTTTTGACCTTCATTTCCACATATATAGCATATTAATATCCATTTGAAACATTTTCCTAGGTGTTTCTTTCCACATCTTTGACACATAGGTTTTTGAACACACTTACCTTTATGATTATTACCTGTATTTCTGTAGGGATTTGTTTCTCACATATATGATTCCTTATAGAAATCACCAAGGTTTAGGTGGTCAATCATTACTATAGATAGTTGGCTGAGGATAAACACAAGAGTTCTCGTTGCAGCTCCCATATCATTCAGTTGCTCGCTCAGAAAACTGTGACAGTTTCCTTCACATCCACTATTACATTGGTGCCTACTAGAACCATCCATTTACTAAAACCCAAAAGGTCAGTGTGAGTATATAAAAAAACCATCATGTACTAATAAGGAAGATAAACACTAAGATATAATTACTCATTCACTTTATCTAAAACTAGGACTCTTTCTGAAATCCTAACCATTATGGTAATGTCACTTATTCTTAGAGAATACCCTAACCTATAAAGTTATCTAAACTGACCTCTGATACCAACTATAAGGCCCCAGACTTAAACCTTACTTAATATTTAATTAAATGAATAGATCACATTGAGTATCTTTTCAGGTTTAGAGTTTTAGAGAATTAGGACATAACTATTACATCCCAAAAGACTAGAAAGTAGACACTTATACTAAGTTTCCATAAAATAAAAAAAACTCTCAAAAAGAAACATGTCTAGTTCCATGTTTTATATAGCATGACTTTCCATTGATCCCATCCTTGACCCTACTCCACATTAAGTCCTGTGAGAAACATTTCAAAAAAAACATGGGGTGAGCATAACAAGCTCAGTAAAGGATGCACAAAGAAGGAAAACTGTTAGTTTTTCAAAACCACAAGTAAACCATGAATTCTATACCAAAGTAATACTTTTCACCTTTATGAAGTAGTAAAAAATCCTTACTAAATAAATGACCATTAAGTACCATTTTTTAACCAAAATATTACCATAAAAACCATATAAATAACACATAACATAAAAAGGTAACATGGGACATAAAAATACATAAATGGTATAACCATACGGTCGACTTCTACACATAATTAATGGAATAGCCATACGACCGACATCCATACCCAATGCATTGGTTGTTATAATGTAACCACCCATCCTGGTATTCACGGTACCACCCTTCATATGGTTTATCACGTAACCATCTGTCAATTTTCCAAGTACCATTATAAAATAATAAGACATAAAAAAATATAATGGATAGAAAAAATTTCCACACATTCATCACAATATATCACTTAAATATATTGAAATACCAAATTCATTATAAAAACCATTTTCAATATCAAAATACATAAAAGAGTATATGGTATTAATTTCATTTTAAAAAGATTACGGCTTATTGAGGAATCCAAAGACCAAATAATACTCGCGGCGGCGGAAGAGGGTCGTTGTCACCGCGTATGTTAAAAGAAACATTCCTTTTTGTCATTTAGTAAAACGATTCATCGAAAAAGATTCCTTTTGAATAAACGTAAAAGTAAAAGGGGTTTATACACAATATAAAAGAAAGTTGTGTATAAAACAAAATATGCCTCAATGAAAGGATACTGAGACGAAGTCCCTTAAAAAGACGGTATCCTTGGATTAAGGATAAATCAATTACATAATTATGTGTAACGCCCTGACCCTAGTTACCCAGAGTCGGTGCATTATTACATAACATTGACATGATCACAAGAAAGATCAAATCTCGAAAGACCGATTGGTTTAGTAGCCTTGGAAACACTAGATATATTCATAAGTTTTACATTACATCATAAAATGAAATTCTACTACAACATCATAATGTCTCCATAATCCACACTCATATCCCCACATAATATCCCTGCAGTTCATTCATAATTTACTTCTTCAATTCCTGGGAAAAATAAATCATAGAAAAGGGGTGAGCTCAAATGCTCAGTAAGGATAACAATATAGCGGAAACTTTCATAAATAAGAATAAACATTTAAGGCAATTTATAACTAAAACAAAAGCCTTTAAAACTTGAACTTTCAACATTGTATGGCATAAATAAAATGAAATAATGCCTTTTACTCATTCACATGGATATTCTACTAATCGAATAATCACATGCAAAATCACGAACCACTTTTATAATGTTGGAATGCATAATGCCAGACTATCATAACCACATAGCCAAGGCCTCGTGCCAAGACTACAATTAAGATTTTTCCAAGGCCTTGTTCCAAGACACTAGTTTGTCTCATGAGATCTACCGATGCATCGAGGAGCTATAGCGGGCTCCACCCGTCACATATTATGTCCAATGCATTCCCATATGAAAAGGTTTAAACATAACATAAAAATTTGTATTAAAACTAGCATACGAAATGTCAATAATTTCACCATAAACTATGAATGGTATAAAAATAGCACATCCATAGTCAAACATATGACAAAACCTTCAATACAATATAGAAGTTTTGTATCATAATAAATCAACTTCAAATAAGCGTAAAATCCATCAAAGGATATTGACATAGATGAAATCAAAACACTTTTTAGAGAAATATCTCTTTCTATTTTTGAAATCATTTAAGAGCCATATAAAATAAAACATTTTCTTGAAAATATTCTTATACGCTTGTAAGGAATGCGTTGAATATTTTATAACGGCGGAAAATAACCGCACTCTCTGTATAAGTTAAAAAAAACATTGTTACCTTAATTCTGTCGAAAAGGTTAAAAAGGACCTTGTTTTGAAAATGACGGAAAGATTCCTCTTATAAAAAGTCAAACAAGGGTATAAATAAATTTAACCCATATTCTTGTAAATAATAAAAATATTTTGAAATACATTTTTAAGAAAACATGGATGTGGATGATAAAGAGATCCCAGTAGATTATTACATATAAACAACCTCAGATAATGATGAGATTGTGAAATAACCCTTACCTTTACTTTTCCTTGGTTGGGTTAGGTTAACCTCATGTATAATGGTGAAATAATTTTTATTAAATTATACAAGAATCATATACATTAATATGATATCATATATGATCTTTTAATATTGATTTGATAATAATATCTTAGTATTATCGTTGTTTCGGGTGTGATCTTACTTGTTTTCTTATGTATGTTTTGTTACGTATGACATGTTTGTAAAGGATAGGTTGTATATTATTCATATCCAGAATGATATCAAGTCCTTAAACATCATTTTTAAATCATCAAATGATAATTATACTTGAATGGATACGATGGAGAATGAATCTTATCGCGTTCGTGGAGACGGTAGTCCGTACGTACGCACGAGCGACAATATCATTCTTTTGATATTTAAATAATATATAAAAGGATGGTATATCATATATACAGAATCATTAACATGTTATATTTATTATTTAATTGATTTACACATCATTATTATACCCATCCAAATAATATTATATTGAATAACAACTACACCACGACGTGGAGACGGTAAGTCGTACGTACGCACGTATGGTGACATGTTATTCAAACGGTGGATAGAATACTGAATATGGTTGTACCATATTTATAATAACATCAGAGTATATATATGATACTGGATTTATTATTTTATAATGGTAACAACAAATGAAGAAGAAGTGGAAGAAGAAAGGAACTTGGAAAAGGGTGGTGAAATCATTACCTCTTCTTTGGGTTCTTCCTTTTGATTTGATCAAAAGGGCTCCTTAGGTTGGATTTCCTATCAAAAAAAGGCCCCTAGGTTGTAGTTAGGGAAGTTGTAAGAGTATTTGGGTAGAGTTTGGCCGAACCAAAAGGCTTTGAAGGTGTGAATAAATGAGAAGGAGGAGTTCCCTTTTATAAGAGGGGTGAGGGGCACCTTCGGAAAAGCTAGAGATATTAGTTTATAATAAATTCATATTCGGTTTCCAATGGCTCAAAAGATTATTATTTAATTTTTAAGGTGGGGATAGGTCGAAAACAACTCAACAAATAGAATTTAGACAGGTTTGGGTACTTATATTAACCTTATCTTTAAGTATTAACTCTAAATTAATTAGTTTTACTTATACAATGTCTCTTTGTATTTTTATATAATATGGTTAATAAACATACTATGTATATCCAAGAGACCCCAAAGTGGTCCATTAATGTTGAACATATCATGATATATGTCTCTTGGCGGAACATTAGATTTTTATGAATTTAATATCAATTTATAATATAATATTTGTTTTAAGAACTCTTTTATGTCAATTCTGACACTATTCAATATTTGGTTTTTTTGAAACTCATAACAGATTGATTACTTAAAAAAAGTCAATTTAATCAATCCTAATATATCATATTATCCTAGAAAATTAGTTTAATTCATTAAAAGTTTCATATTATATTTATTTGGGTATTTATAATATCAATTATTTTAATTTTTCACTATTATAGTAATTACTACATCATCATTGTGTCATAAATAAATTAAATTATTTAATGTCTAAAAATTATAAATAAACTATAATTATGTAGGAAACCATTTTATATTTCTAATTAATATTTATAATCTAAAATCCAACATTTATAACCCTATGTAATAATTTTTTTGCTAAAAGATATATGCTTGTGTCATTTTTGTATTCATTTTAACTTAATTAAAATAAAATGTCCCTATCACCTACAAGTGGCACCATGGGGTCCCAAAATCGATTCAAAGATGCCTATGGTCGAACATGTGTCAACCAATAAGGATAGTACACGTTTTAGGGTAATTTAGTATTATTATAATATTATTTTTTAACCCTTATTTACCAGATTTACCCTTAACCATGGTAAATAAAATATATACCGCAATAATTATTCAAAATGTCTAAAAATAAAATTTACCTATTTACACAATTTGGACATACTGATTCCAAATATGGAATCCATTTTTCTAAATTCAAAACATAGAAGTGGCAGAAATTAATTTAAAATTAATTCCCGCTGTCAAAACAAAAAGCGTGTTTTTAAGAGATAGTAACTATCAAAAGATTGACACTTGTTTATGTTCGGTTTAATTGTAAAATTATTTCCAATGACCAACATTATATTGAATGGTAAAAATATATTATAAATATACTTTAAAACCACTCAAATTCCTAATTTATCACTGTTAATTATTTTGATTAAAAAAGTTGTTTTTAATTAAAATTTAGTAATTTTCACTATTCATCAAAATATTAAAGTTATCCGAAAAGTACCAAAATTTCATCTTAGGCTAAATTCGATATTCCGAATCCAAAAATGAAGTCCATTTTGAAATATAAAATATATATATAATTTCAAAAAGCAGGTATTACTATTCATAACGGCTAGTTTGATTTGTTATGGTGTGTTAGAACTCGGTGTTGTGTACAACACATGCTATCACATTATTCAAAGAGAAGCATACCGTAGAATCTTGGCGTGTTACATTATGTCTGAAATACGAATACACCAAATATAAGTGGATATTAATTGTAAAACAATCAGAGGTCATTCACACATATTCATAGAATGACATATTTCAAGGAGTTCAAGTTTATCCCAAAGAATAAAAATTGGGTCAAGAAGTTCCCTTGCAAAAATTCGACAGCCTAATAGCGTCACTTCAAAATTCAGAAAAAGAGTTGATGAGAGATAAAAAGGGTATCTCATCAATTGGACATAAAATTTACATCAATAAGGATATATAAGAACATATCCCAACATAATAGTATGTGAATTAAGAGACATAACAAAAGAAGTCTTTTAAAAAGAGGAGGGTTAAATGTTCCCTTACCGACTTCGGTAACTTTCGAAACGTACAGCCCATTGAAGAAGGGTCATACAATGAATATGTAAATACCCATAAATGAAATTATATTACACAAATAGTATAATAATGGGTAGTACATACACCAGTCAATGAAAATGGTGGCAATTGTAACATAAATCTCACGGGACTAAAAGTGAGATGAAAAATCCTTACGAAAATTCGGCAGCCAACGGACGCCACTTAAAACATACAAAAATGGATTGATGAGATAAAATACGGTCTCTCATCATATTAAAATAAAATATACAAAAGGAGGAATATAAAAGAACATCCCCCAACATGAAAAAGAGGAGCTTAAAAAAAGTGACATAAAGAAGAGTACTTAATAAGAAAGAGAGAGGTTAGATCTCTTATGAAAATTCGGCAGCCTAACGGCACCACTAAAAACTTCCAAAATGGATTGATGAGAAAAAATAGGTTCTCTCATCATATGAACATAAAAATTACAGTTGGTGTAATATAAAAGAACATCCCAATCAAAATAAAGATGAGCTTAAAAGGAATGACCTAAAAGAGTGTACTTAAAACGAAAGAGAGGGGTAGGATCCCTTACCTCGTATCCGACTTTACTCAATCATTCATTAATCTCCTGAATAATAAACTTTAGTTAATTTATACTTGATTAAGAACCTTTTTAAAGTTCATAATTCCTTTCATATCACTTATTACCATGTCATGAACACTATGTAATTATTTATGTTAATAATGGTCGTTTTAACGATCATTGCTACTTGAGTAAAAAATAAACTCTTTATAATTACAGGTTTGTTCATGGGGTAAAATATACCTTATATCCAGAATTATATTCATTATTTAGATATAATATATATAATATATATCCATTATATACATGCATTTATAATATTACATAACATTTAGATGTATGAAATTAAATGCACCGTTCCTGGAGACGGTAAGCCGTACGTACGCAAGAACTCTACTTCCATTTCTATTTCATATTTAATGGAATTAAAACATAATGATAAATTATAGTATAATAATTCTAGTATTGTATCATATATAATATAATTAAATATATCATTTATACATACCACATATGGTATTAACGAATCAAATCACTTTGAGAGGGCGGTAGTCCGCACTTCCTAAAATGAAGATATCGTGTTTACCCATAATGGAAATCATAAAGGAATGCCATAAATTAAAAATATAGAAGCTTAAGGAAAAATTAAACATATTATATATCATATATAAATTTAGTGATATCTTAATGGCCACCTTTTAAGGTGTTAAAAAAATATTGAACAATCATCGTTTCGTGAGGCAGAAATTCACCATCCACAGAAACAGTATGTTCTTTAACCATTAGATGTAGGTGTGTGTAAGTGTAGCTAGAATAATTATTATAAAAACATCCTAGTATATTTATGATACTGGTTTTGTTTCAAAATAAATTAATAATAAGATTTTAGCGGGTTGGAGAAGCAAAATAAAACAAAATAGCACAAGTGAAGATGTTACCTTAAAATCGGGTAACTCCCTTTGGTTTGAACCAAAAGGGTTTCTTGAAGAGCTTCCTGCATAAGGAAAGGATTCTAGGATTAGGAGAGGGATTTGGAGAGACAAAAATGATCAGATCTTGTCCTATCCAATGTCTTGAGAGGTGTGGGTAAGGTAGTAGAGGTGGGTCCTTTTATAAGAGGAGAGGAGGGGCACTCTTGGAAAACTATAAAATGTTACTTTATTTTCAGATGAATTTCAGATTTTAAAGATCCCCCATTGATTTAATTCTAGGAAAAGGTGATAATAGTTCTAAATCCACCCATACAATAGGTTTATGACATGTTTAGGTCTTAGATTTTACATTATCGTTTCATTTTATTTAAATCGTTAAATAATGAGGTAATCGATGCATCATCATGATGTCATAGATAATTTGATTTATTTAATCTATAAAAATTATAAAACAAAATACTATGATGTAGGAAATATTTTTTAATTTCCAATGACTATTTATAACCAAAAATCTGACCTGTATAACCCCATGTAATTTTTTTAGTAAAACAATACATGTTTGTGTCATTTTTACTTTTACTTTAAATAAAAGGCATAAATGTCATTATCTTACCCATGTGGCTCCATGGGGTCCCAAAAATCACCCCATGGGTTGTCTTGGTCTGCCATGACTCATACAATATGGATAGGACAAGTGTAACGATATTTCCATTTTATTATAATATCATTTTTACCATAAATCACACTAATTAACTTTAATCGCGATTAATAAAACTTAAAAGTTACTTTTCATCAGAAATTATTTTCATCCCATTGAACCAAATTTTACATAATAATAAAAATCATTTAAATTTAATTTATTAAATTAAAATAAAAAAGTGGTAAAGTTCCATTTAAATGAAAAATCAGTTTTTGTAACTACAACTTTGTGGTTTCACTATTCATCAAAAATTAAGGTTTTTCGGAAAAATACCAAAAATTCACCCTAAGTGATATTTTATATTCCTAATTCAAAAATTATATCTATTTTACCAAATTTATAACATAGAAGTTTCATTAATTGATTTTATAATTAAATCATGCTGTCAAATCAAATAGCGTGTTTTTAAGAAACAATATCTATCAAAAGATTGACACTTGTTTATGCCCAATCTCAATGTGATATTAATTACAATGATCACCATTGGATTAAATGGTAAAAATATATTCTAATTTCACATTAAAACCAATTCAAAAGATAATATAATCATATAAATAAATTATATTAAAAAGTGGTTTTCAATTAAAATACAACATTTTTCACTATTTATTAAAAATGAACTTTATCAGAAAAATACAAAAACTTTACACAAAGTAAATTTTGATGTCCCGATTCTAAAGAAGAATTTTATTTTGTCAAATATAAGACATAAAAGTTTCAGAATGTATATTTAAAAGAGTTTCTCCATCAAAAGGCGGTTAATCGACCTTTTAAAGAATATTAGAATGTTTACACTTAAAATTGGATTCATTCACATTTTTAATCCTCTAACATTTATTGTAAAAAGTAAAAATATTTGAAAAACAAATATTATCATTTTTTAGTTAGTTCTATTCATTCCCATCATTAAAATGTCTAGGTGTTAACTACCATTTAAAAAAAATTATTTTATTATTAGAGTGCAACGTCAGATTTCAAAGGAACTCGTTGTTGCGTATTAGTTAAGACATCGAGCATAGCATTCCATTTAAATTAATATTAACATTTTATTCACAAATAGGGATAAATATAAAAATATCATAATCTTTATTTACCTGGGGTGTTACAATATTAATATTTAACATCCATTATTTTCATTCATTTTAAAATAAATACACTATTTATGTGTATGTACCGACTGCCCTCTCTTGGAAGTTGTGTAAGACATTTTTCATCTCCCAATTATATGAATTGTAATATATATTTTTATAATTAATAAATATTATACTTATAATATGATTATGATTTTTTAGAGGATGAATCCATGAACAATGTTCAAAATTTCTAATTTTCAATCATAAACACGTGTGGTAAAATATACAGTAATCACACAGAACGATGGTTTTATGGAATAAGTCTGAATAAATATGTAACTGGAAATTTTAAAGAATGGTTTTATTAATTTTTATTATTTAATATATGTTTATTTTCTATTTATAGTAATATTAAATTCATTATATCGGAATATAAGATAACATACAGTTAAATATAGGACCTCAAATAATAGTTTATGTTGCAATATCATTTTTAAAATAGATTCTTTTTTCAGAAATCCCCATTGGGTGATTTACTTTCTATTTCACTATTAAAAACAATAAAATTTCTTATCCTCATGTTATATTAGGGATTTTATTATTTTCTAATAATTATCCTCAATTTGGTACAAAAAACTATCGTGATGTGGTGTTTATGAAAATCCTACCATCTGTCATCTGTGGATGCCTAACTTTTTTTCCATGTATGTGTTCACTAAAAAAATTTGAATAAAAATCTATTAGAAAATACAATGATTATTTGAAATATTTTATAAATATAGTTTAATTTTATATATAGAGACATGAAATTATTTTTAATAATGATTCTGAATATGTTATTTATCAGATTTTTAGAAAAACTATGAAATGAAAATTTGTTTTTCTGATTTATGATTTAATAGATTTTCTAACCATAAAAACAATTACTTGATTTTGATATTAAAATAATAATTTCCTTTATTTTTTTCTTAGAAAATTATTTTCTGTGACTGTTTTCAGTTTTTATTTATAAATTATTCAAATGAAAAGGTTATTTTTCCCATGTTTCTATGAAAAATGATTGAGTATTAATTTAAAGGTAATTTTCATATTCCATAACATAATTTGATATTACTTATACTATATTGGGGTTGTGACATAATCATACCATCCATGTTCATTCATTGGATTGATAAAAAATATGTGATTTGGAAATCATTACGAAACCTATTTTTTCAAATGGTAATTCAATGATTAATTGATGATTGTTTTTATCATCTGAATATAATGATATGTATGTTTTTAATTTTGTGATCGGTTGGGAAATAATTATATACCCCATAATTATTTTGTTAATGGCTGATATCCCATGTGATTACATGATTTGTATTTCTACTATACACATTTCATGGGTGAAAAGAGGATGGGAAGTGAACAGAAAACATTATGAGTGTAACACCCCAGGTAAATAAAGAATATGACATTTTTATATTTATCCATATTTGTGAATAAAATATTAATATTACTTTAAAGGTAACTCTATTCTTGATGGCTTACCCAATACGCAATAACGAGTTCCTTTGAAATCTTACGTTGCACTCTAATAATAAAATAATTTTATTTTAAATAGTAGTTAACACCTAGTCGTTGTAATGACGGGAATGAATAGAAATAACTACAAAATTATTATATATGTTTGTCAAATATTTTTAGTTTTTACAGTAAATTTTAGAGGATTAAAAATGCAAATGAATCCAATTTTAAGCATAAATCTTCTAATATTCTTTAAAAGGCCGAATAACTGCCTTTTGATGGAAACCCATTTTTATATATACTTTTGGCAATTTTATATGTTTTATTTGACAAAGTAAAATTCTTCTTTATAATCGGGACATAAAAATTTACATTGTGTAAATTTTTTGGTATTTTTCTGATAATGTTCATTTTTTAATGAATAGTGAAGAGTGTTGAATTTTAATTCAAAACATCTTTTTAATCTAATTTATTTATATAGTTATATTATATTTTTAATTGGTTTTAAATTTAAATTAGAATATATTTTTACCATTTAATCCAATGGTGGTCATTGGAATTAATATCACATTGAGATTGGACATAAACGAGGGTCAATCTTTTGATAGATATTGTTTCTTAAAAACACGCTATTTGATTTGACAGCATGATTTAATTATAAAATTAATTAATGCAACATCTATGTTATGAATTTGGTAAAATAAACGTCATTTTTTGAATTCGGAATATCAAATATAGCTTAGGGTGAATTTTTGGTGTTTTTCTGAAAACCCATAATTTTTGATGATTAGTGAAACCACAAAGTGGTAGTTACAAAAACTGATTCTTTGTTTAAATGAAACATTACCACTTATGTGATTTGAATTTCAAAAATACAATATAAATGATTTTCATTATTATGTAAAATGTGGTTCAATGGGATAAAAATAATTTTTGATGAAAAGTAACTTTTATGTTTTATTAATCACGATTAAAGGTAATTACTGTGATTTAAGGTAAAAATGATTTTATAATAAAATGAAAAAATCTTGACACATGTCCTAACCCTATTGGATGAGTCATGTCCGACCAAGATAACCCATGGGTCGATTGTTGGGACCCCATGGAGCCACTTGGTTAAGATAATGACATTAATGCCTTTTATTTAAAGTAAATGTAAATATGACACAAACATGTATTGTTTTAATAAAAAAAATTTTACATGGGGTTATACAAGTCCTAATTTTGACTATAAATAGTCATTGGAAAGATAAAACTATTTCCTACATCATAGAAGTTTTTTTAATTTTTATACATTAAATAAATTAAATTATTTATGACATCATGACAATGCAGCAATTACCTCATTATTTATCAATTTAAATAAAATGAAAAGATAATGTAAAATATAATACCGAATCATGTCAAAAACCTATTGGATGGGTGTATTTAGAACCCTTATCACCTTATCCTAAAAATATATCAATTTGGGACCTTTTAAAAACTGAAACGCATTTGAAAATAATGTTACCGTTCTTGACTTTCCAAGAGTGCCCATCCTCTCCTCTTATAAAAGGCCCCCACCACTACCTCCTTACCCACACCTCTCAAGCCTTTGGATCGGCCAAACTCTGATAATTTTGTCTCTCCACATCCCTATAATAATCCTAGAAGCCTTACCTTAGGCAGGAAGCTCTTCATGCAACCCTTTTGGTTCAAACCAAAGGGAGTTATCCGATTTTAAGGTAACGTCTTCACTTATGCTCATTTGTTTTATTTTGCTTCTCCAACCCCATAAACTATTTTTAATAATTTCTTTTGTAACACAACCAGTATCTTCCATATACTAGGATGTTTTTATAAGATGTATTCGAGCTAAAATTACACACACCTACATCTAATGGTTAAAGAACATACTGTTTCTATGGATGGTGAATTTATGCCTCACGAAACGATGTTTGTTCAATATTCTTTTAACACCTTAAAAGGTGGCCATTAAGATGTCACCATATTTATATATGATATCTATTATTTTTATGTTTTCCTTACGTTTCTTTATTTTCCATTTATGGCATAACTTTATGGTTTCCATTATGGGTAAACACGATATCATCATTTTAGGAAGTGCGGACTACCGCCCCTTCAAAGTGATTGGATTCGTTAATACCATATGTGGTACGTATAAAGGATAGATTTAATGATATTATATATGATACCATACTGGAAGTATAATACTATTATGTATCATTATGTTTTAATTCCATTAAATATGAAATAGAAATGGAAGTAGCTTTCAGGTGTACGTATGGCTTACCGTCTCCCTGAACGGTGCATTTCATTTCTTACTTATAAATTATTATGTAATATTATAAATGCATGTATATAATGGATATATATTATATATATGATATAAAAATAATTAATATAATTCTGGATATAATGGATATTTTACCCCATCAACAAACTTGTGATTATAAAGAGTTTATTTTTACTCAAGTACCAAGTATCGACAAAATGACCGTTATTAACATAAATGATCACATAATGTGCATAACAAGGTAATAAGTGATATAAAATGAATAATGAACTTGAAAAATATTCTTATGCAAGTATAAAGTATCTCAAGTTTATTATTCAGGAGATTAAAGAATGATCGAGTCAAGTCGGACACGAGGTAAGGGATCCGAGCTCTCTCTTTCTTTTTAAGTACTCACTTTTATGTCATTTCTTTTAAGCTCATATTTCTTATGTTGGGGGAGGTTATTTTATATTCCTCTTTCTATAAATATTATGTTAATATTATGAGATACCCAATTTTATCCCATCAATCCATTTTTAATGTTTTAAGTGGCACCGTTAGGCTGCCGAGTTTTCGTAAGGGATTTTTCATCTCTCCTTTATTCTCGTGACATTTATGCTACGTTTTCCACTATTTACATTGAGTGGTGTATATACATCACATTATTATAGACTTTGTGTAGTATAATTTCATTTATGGGTATTTACATCTTCATTGTATGACCCTTCTTCCATGGGGTGTACATTTCGAAAGTTACCCAACTCGGTAAGGGGACCATTCACCCTCCTCTTTTTAAATGACTTCTTTTTTTATATCTTATAATTCACAAAATATTATGTTGGGATATGTTCTTCTATATCCTTTTTTATGTAAATTTTATTTCCATGTGATGAGATACAATTTTCTCTCTCATCAACTCATTTTCTGAATTTTAAAGTGACGTCGTTAGGCGGTCAGATTTCTGTAAGGGAACTTCTTAACCCACTTTCAATTCTTTAGGTTAAACCTCTACTTCTTGATTTTATTATGCCAAGATTATGTGTGGAATCACTATGTTTTAATTTCCACAATCCTTTGTGTGGATATTCTATTTCTACACATAATCATCTCATTGATAAATTCTTACGAACTTGTATGGGAAATCATAACTCAAACTCATTTCATTGAGTTAAATATCTATGTCATTGGTTTTGTTTTTCCAATATTATGTGTGAATGACCTCTGATTGTTTCACACTTAGTATCAACTTATAATGGGTGAATTTATATTTCTCAAACATAATTATGTGATAGATTTATCCTTAATCTAAGGATACCATCTTTATAATGTATTTCTTCTCAATTTACATTTCCATAGAGACTTCACTGTTGTTATGCACCAATTAACTCTTATATGGTGTGTATACTGTCCTTTGACATATTATATCATGAATACCTTTATTCTAATGATATTAAAAATATTGGATTAAATGTTATTCCGCAATTATTTGTATTCAAGAGTCACTCATTTTGTTAAAAACTCTTTAACAGAAATATCGTTTTAAATGTTTTAAAGATTCATTATTCTAAATCTGTATCATTAATGTCCATGTTTTCAAAATGGTTTTCAGTATTTATTTATATGTTCATTAATGTTTTAAAATTATAATTCCATTAAAAGCTTCAAAGTGGTATCTGACACTTTGATTCCAAAATCTCTTTTAAATGGTGTTTGAAAATGGATTGATTAATTCAATATCTTGGAATTACTTATTGTGATTGAAAATGAAATGTTGTTAATGAAATGTTTATATTTTCAATATTTTATATGTAATGATCATACTTGGACATTTTACGGGTGGTTACATGATAAACCATATGAAGAGTGGTGCCGTGAATACCAGGGCGGGTGGATACATTATAACCTCCAATGCATTGGGTATGGAAGTCGTCCGTATGGCGATTCCATTAAGAATGTGTGGAAGTCATCCGTATGGTTATTCCATTTAAGTATGTTTATGTCCCAAGTTACCTTTTTATGTTATGTGAACTTTATATGAGTTTTATGGTAATATTTTGGTTACAAAAGGGTAATTAATGGTCTTTTATTCAGTGAAGAGTTTTTACTACTTCATAAAGGTGAAAATTATTACTTTGGTAAAGTACTTATGGTTTATTTGTTGTTTTGAAAAACTAACAGTTTTCCTTCTTTTTGTATTCTTTACTGGGCTTTTTATACTCATCCCAAGTTTTTGAAATGTTTTCCATAGGACTTAAAGATGAATAGGGTCAAGGATGGGATCAAGGAAAGATATTCTATCTAAAACATGGAACTAGACATGTTTCTTTTTAAGTGTATTTTTATTTTATGGAAACTTAGTAGAAGTGTATACCATGTAATCTTTTGAGATGTAATAATTATGACCTAATTATCTAAAACTCTAAACCATAAAAGATCCTCAATGTGAATTATTCATTTAATTCATGATTAAGTAATGTTTAAGGTTGGGGATTTATAGTTGGTATCAAAGGTCGGTTTACATAACCATAAAGGTTAGGGTATTATTTAAGCATAAGTGACAAGTTGTGTTTAACCACAATTGTTGGTATATTATATGGAGTCATTGTTGTTTTATTTAAGGTTGGAATGAGTTTTAGATAACTTGGATAAGTACATATTAGTGTTTATCTTCCTCTTTAGTACATGATGATTTTGTTTATATACTCACACTGACTTTTTTTTGTTTTAGTAAATGGATGGATCTAGAAGAAACCAAAGTGAAAATGGGTATGAAGGAAACTATGGTGGTTCTCTGATTAAGAGACTAGATGAAATAGGGGATTCAATGAGGAATCTCATGGTTATTCCAAACCAACTATCAAGGAGTCATGATTAACCCCTTGAAATTTGGTGTGTTCTCTAATACATCGTGTACGAGAGAACCAACTCGATGTGGAAGTTCAGGTAATAATTATAAAGGTAACCATTAGGGTTTATGTGATCCTTATTTAAGGTAATTATGGGTTACTACATGATATGATGGAATACCAAAGAAATGAGATAAACTTGAGGTTAAAATATGTTATGGTTATTTTTGATGAATTTATCTCTTTTTGAGGAATGTTATAAAATTATATAGTTTTGGAAAAAGGAAAACACGCAGACCGTGTGACAACCCGTCGCGTCGGACGAAGCTATGGGAATCGAACCCACAACTAAAGTGCAACTGGTATTTATTTCCAACCACTGGACTATGTGAAGTCCCTGGTTAGTTTGACTAATTCATTATAGTTAGATGATTTTATGAATCAAGAATAAGTTTATTTTGAGTTATCTATGGAAATGATTATCCTATCATGGAGAATACATGATTAGGCTAGTTACTTTTCAATGTGAGACTTTAGAGTGACTGGTGTGTTATTTAGATATAAATGTTACGATTTAACTTGGAAGTCTGTGTGATTAAATCCTTCAAATATTTCGGTTTCAATCTTAGTTTGGTTTACTTTTGTCTTCGTTTAACTTTGGGTCTTGTTGGACAAATTTTGGAGATTAAGAATAGATTTCCTTTTTATAAAGGATTATTCTTTTTGGGTATTATCTGATCTCATACTAACCTTTCTGGTTTTATTTTTGGTTAAGGTATAAAGACATGGGAAATATTAAGTTATTTTTGTGGATTAGGTGATTTTCTAGAAGTTTATTATAGCTCTCTTAATGTGAACAAGTCATCCTAAATACTCATCTTTTGGAGAAAATAAGCCTTTGTGTAAGAAATCTAGTAAAATTTGAAAGTCAACATGACAAGTAATTATGTTTCCTTATGATTTAGTTAAGCTCAAAAATAAATTCCTCAATTAAGAGTAACTTAAATCAAAAATGTTGTCTGTTAAATTTTCCTAATGGGTAATCGAATACCACTTAACCCATCACATGCTTGGGATTTTGTTACGGTTAAATTTCTCCTAGACATGTTTACTATCACTCTCTATTAGAACATAACCCTTTGTTTTTTCCTCCATATCCATATTTTCATACTTGGAATCCTAGTATGGGTTAACTCAGGTGACCATTTTACTTCTCTCCCATTCTTTTTAAGTGATAGATTTACTGACTCTTGTTTCTATGTGGGACCTTCAATGGAGTTTCCAAGCCCAATTTTAAAATTGCGAGGACGCAATTCCCAAAAAGGGGGAAGGATGTAACACCCCAAGTAAATAAAGAATAAGATATTTTTATATTTATCCATATTTTTGAATAAAATATTAATATTACTTTAAAAGGAACTCTATGCTTGATGGCTTACCCAATACGCAACAATGAGTTCCTTTGAAATCTTACATTGCACTGTAATAATAAAATAATTTTATTTTAAGTGGTAGTTAACACCTAGCCATTGTAATGATGAGAATGAACATAACTATCTAAAAAATGATTATATAATTTTGTAAAATATTTTTACTTATTACAATAAATTTTAGAGGATTAAAACTGAAAATGAATCCAATTTTAAGCATAAATATTCCAATAATCTTTAAAAGGTCGATTAAACGCCTTTTGATGGAATACCCTTTTTAAATATACTTCTGGAAATTTTATATTTTTTATTTGAAAAAGTTAAATTCTTCTTTAGAATCAGGAAATAAAAATTTTCTTTGTGTAATTTTTTGGTATTTTTCTGATAATATTCATTTTTTAATGAATAATGAAAAGTGTTGAATTTTAATTCAAAACCTCTTTTTAATAAAATGTATTTATATAGTTAGATTATATTTTTAATTGGTTTTAATGTGAAATTAGAATATATTTTTACCATTTAATCAAATGTTGGTCATTGAAATTAATATCACTTTGACATTGGACATAAATGAGTGTCAATCTTTTGATTGATATTGTTTCTTAAAACCATGCTATTAGATTTGACTACGGAATTTAATTATAAAAATAATTAATTAAACTTATATTTTATGAATTTGGTAAAATAAACATCATTTTTTGAATTCATAATGTCAAATATAGCTTAGTGTGAATTTTTGGTATTTTTTCTGAAAAACCTCAATTTTTGATGAATAGTGAAACCACAAAGTGGTAGTTACAAAAACTGATTTTTTGATTAAATGGAACATTACCTCTTCTGTGATTTTAATTTCAACAATCCAATATAAATTATTTTCATTATTAAGTAAAATGTGGTTCAATGGGATAAAAATAATTTTTGATGAAAAGTAACTTTTACGTTTTATTAATCGCGATTAAAGGTAATTAGTGTGATTTAAGGTAAAAATGATATTATAATTAAATTAAAATATCTTGAAAGTTGTCCCAACCCTATTGTATGAGTCATGTCCGACCAAGACAACCCATGGGTCTATTATTGGGACCCCATGGAGCCACATGGGTAAGATAATGACATTAATGCCTTTTATTTAAAGTAAAAGTAAAAATGACACAAACATGTATTGTTTTAATAAATCAATTTGTACATGGGGATATAGAAGTCAGATTATTGACTATAAATAGTCATTGGAAATATAAAACGATTTCCTACATCATAGTATTTTTTTTATAATTTTTAGGCATTAAATAAATTAAATTATTTATGACATCATGATGATGTAGCGATTACCTCATTATTTAACAATTTAAATAAAATGAAAAGATAATGTAAACTCTAAGACTGAAACATGTCCAAAACCTATTGTATGGGTGGATTTAGAACCCTTATCACCTTATCCTAGAAATATATCAATGTGGGTCCTTTAAAATCCGAGACTCATTTAAAAATAATGTAACCTTTCTTGACATTCCAAGAGTGCCCCTCCTCTCCTCTTATAAAAGGCCCCCACCTCTACCTCCTTACCCGCACCTCTCAAGCCTTTGGCTCAGCCATGCTCCGATCATTTTATCTCTCCACATCCATGTACTCATCCTAGAAGCCTTACCTTAGGCATTTATCTCTTCAAGAAACCCTTTTGGTCCAAACCAAAGGGAGTTACCCGATTTTAAGGTAACGTCTTCACTTGTGCCCTTTTGTTTTATTTTGCTTCTCCAACCCCCTAAACTCTTTTTATTCATTTATTTTGTGACAAAAAATGTATCGTACATATACTAGTATGTTTTTTTAAGATGTTTTCGAGCTAAAATTACACACATCTACATCTAATGGTTAAAGATCATACTGTTTCTGTGGATAGTGAATTTCTGCCTCACGAAACGATGTTTTTTCAATATTCTTTTAACAACTTCAAAGGTGGCCATTAAGATGTCACCATATTTATATATGATATATAATATGTTTATGTTTTCTTTATGTTTCTGTATTTTTCATTTATGGCATATCTTTATGGTTTCCATTATGGGTAAACACGATATCTTCATTTTAGGAAGTGCGGACTACCGCCCCCTCAAAATGATTTGATTCGTTAATACCATATGTGGTACGTATAAAGGATAGATTTATTGATATTATATATGATACCATACTGGAAGTATAATACTATTATGTACAATTTTGTTTTAATTCCATTAAATATGTAATATAAATGGAAGTAGCATTAATGCATACGTACGACTTACCGTCTCCATGAACGGTGCATTTCATTTCGTACCTCTAAATGATTATGTAATATTATAAATTCATGTATATAATGGATATATATGATATATATGATATCAACATAATTAATATAATTCTGGATATCATGGATATTTTACCCCATGAACAAACTTGTGATTATAAAGAATATATTTTTGACTCAAGTACCAAGTATCGACCAAACGACCGTTATTAACATAAATGATTAAATAATGTGAATAACATGGTAATAAGTGATATAAAAGGAATAATGAACGTGAAAAATGTTATTAATACGGTATAAATTAACTCAATTTTATTATTTAGGAGATTAATGAACGATCGAGTCAAGACGGACACGAGGTATGGGATCCGACCTCTGTCTTTCTTTTTAAGTACTCTCTTTTATGTCATTTTTTAAGCTCATATTTATTATGTTGGGGGATGTTTTTTTATATCCTCTTACTTTAAATATTATGTTAATATTATGAGATACCATATGTGATCTCATCAATCCATTTTTGAAATTTTAAGTGGCGTCGTTATGCTG
This sequence comes from Viscum album, assembly GCA_963277665.1. Lineage (NCBI taxonomy): Eukaryota > Viridiplantae > Streptophyta > Magnoliopsida > Santalales > Viscaceae > Viscum > Viscum album. Next base: position 1,552,426,055 of record OY728160.1, read on the forward strand.
CCGAGTTTTCGTAACGGATTTTTCATCTAACTTTTATTCCTGTGACATTTATGCTACATTTCCCACTATTTACATTGAGTGGTGTATGTAATTCCCATTATTATAGAATTTGTGTAGTATAATTTCATTTAGGGGTATTTACATCTTCATTTTATGACCCTTCTTCCATGGGATGTACGTTTCGAAAGTTAACCAACTCGGTAAGGGGACCATTCACCCTCCTCTTTTTAAATGACTTCTTTTGTTATGTCTTTTAATTCACATACTATTATGTTGGGATATGTTATTCTATATCCTTATTTATTTAAATTTTATGTCTAAGTGATGAGATACAATTTTATCTCTCAACAAATCATTTCATGAATTTTAAAGTGACGTCGTTAGGCTGTCAGATTTCTGTAAGGGAACTTCTTAACCCACATTCAATTATTTGGGTTAAACCTCTACATCATGATTTTATTATGCCAAGATTGTGTGTGGAATATCTATGTTGTAATTTCCACAAAACTTTGTGTGGATATACTATTTCTACACATAATCATCTCATTGATAAATTCTTACGAACTTGTATGGGAAATCATAACTCAAACTCATTTCATCGAGTTAAATATCTATGTCATTGGTTTTGTTTTTACAAGATTATGTGTGAATGACCTCTGCTTGTTTCACACTTAATATACAATTATATTGGGTGTATTTATATTTCTCACACAAAATTATGTGATATATTTAATCGTTAATTTAAGGATACCTTCTTTATAATGGATTTCATCTCAGTTTACATTTCCATAGAGACTTCATTGTTGTTATGCCCCAATTCACTCTTATATGGTGTGTATACTGTCCTTTGACATATTATATCATGAATACCATTATTCTCATGATATTATAATTCTTAGATTAAATGTTATTCTGCAATTATTTGTATTCGAGAGTCTCTCATTTGTTAAAAACACTTCAACAAAAATATCATTTCAAATGTTTTAAAGATTCATTATTATAAATCTTTATCTTTAATGTATATATTTTCATAATGGTTTTAAGTGTTTATTTATATGTACATTAATGTTTTAAAATTATAATTCCATTAAAAGCTTTAAAGTGGTATGGGACAATTTGATTCAAAAATCTCTTTTAAATGGTATTTGAAAATGGATTGATTAATTCAATATCTTGGAATTACTTATTGTGATTGTAAATGAATGTTGTCATTGAAATGTTTATATTTTCAATATTTTATGTGTAATGATGGTACTTGGACATTTTACAGGTGGTTACGTGATAAACCATGTGACGGGTGGTTCCGTGAATACCAGGACGAGTGGTTACGTTATAACCTTCAATGCATTGGGTATGGAAGTCGACTGTATGGCTATTCCATTAAGTATGTGTGGAAGTCGACCGTATGGTTATTCCATTTAAGTATGTTTATGTCCAAAGTTACCTTTATATGTTATGAGATCTTTATATGGGTTTTATGGTAATCTTTTCGTTACAAAAGGGTAAGTAATGGTCTTTTATTCAGTGAAGAGTATTTACTACTTCATAAAGGTGAAAAGTATTACTTTGGTAAAGTACTCATGGTTTACTTGTTGTTTTGAAAAACTAACAGCTTTCTTTTTTTGTGTATCCTTTACTGGGATTTTTATGCTCATACCAAGTTTTTGAAATGTTTTCCACAGGACTTAAATATGAATAGGGTCAAGGATGGGATCAAGGAAAGACATTCTATCTAAAACATGGAACTAGACATGTTTCTTTTTAAGTGTTTTTTTTATTTTATGGAAACTTAGTAAAAGTGTCTACTATGTAATCTTTTGAGATGTAATAGTTATGACCCAATTCTCTAAAACTCTAAACCCGAAAAGATCCTCTATGTGAATTATTCATTTAATTCATGATTAAGTAATGTTTAAGGCCGGGGCTTTATAATGAGACTTTTTCAAATTTTTACAAATGGTCTGTGTAGTGTGTATTGACATATAAAATAATTGTATCTTCTTAGTTTTGTTACACATTTCCTATAACTTGTTATATTTTTTTTGATATTTTATTATATAACATCATTAATTAATGAAAATTTATGACTCTAACGATTCATATCGTCTAATATTCTTAATATTTATTCAACGATGAATGATATATAATCATTAAATTATTGTGCATGAATTTTTGGTTATATGATAATGATCTCGTTACATTATTCTTGAAAAATTATTTGATATGATAATCGACTGATATATTCCATGTTCACCATTATTTAGTATCCTAAATCCCAGATTAATATGATTTGATTTCCTTAGATTCTAATGAAGGTTTATATGTAGGATTTGGATAATAAGGGGACCATGAGATAAAAAAATTATTATTCATATTGAAGACCATTCTTGTAATTTCTTAATTTTTTATTTATTATCCAAATATACAAATACGTTATTGTTTTTGTAATAGACTTAATATTTGAGAATTATTTTTGAATAATGTAAATTTATTCTATATATTTCATTACACAAAACAATGAGTTTTTTTAATCTTACATCACAGGCAACACATAGTTTGTCCTTTTTTACACGTGACACCATATTTTAACAAACCATATGACAATTATTATAGTATTACTAATTAAACAAAAAATTTATAACATAGAAGTTAAAAAATAACTACATGAATATTAATAAAGCACACTTAATTTTAATTATAATGTACTTATATAATGAAAATATTTGATAATAAAATAATTAATTTTTCTAAATTACATTGTTTCTCAAATAAGTATTTTATTTTTCTTTTAAATAAATAAAACAATATTAAATCTTTTCACCTTTATAAATTTAAATTTATTAAATAAATTCCATTTTAGAAATAATAATTTAAAAAATTTCATATTATGAATTTTAATTCATTTATTTATCAATAAATATTTTTTGAGGAATAATAAGAAATACAGGGTATTATTAATAACATCTTGTTCATTTAAAAAGTGTAAAAGGTTTTTTTATATAAATATATTTAAATGTAATATTACGACAATTATACATCAATTAATCAAATTTAGGATATTATAGTCTATTAATTTTATAATTTTTAAATATAAATGTTTTAAACTTGTGAACATTTTCTCATTGAAAACTCACTTTCTTTTTATGTCTGCATGAATAATTTCAAATTAAATTATTATACTTCTATTTAAGTAATTAAAAAAATTATTACATAAGTGGAATAAAAATAATTTTTAAAATTTTATAAGGGAATCATATGTTTGGGAAATAATTAATGGTACAAACACAAAAAAAATTATTTACTGCAGTTATGCTGAAAATTGGTTTACTGGGGGTTTAAAACATAATGATAAGGCTTAATGTAAATAATAAACATATTTAAAATTAAATTTATGTAATAAATTAAACCTCATCATTTCTATAGTTATAATTTAATAAATTATCAATCCTTTTGGAAATTTAAAAACATGTTTATCCTTTATTCTTTTTGAATATTACAATTGTGCCACTCACCTAATTTATCAAAGGCCAACCACAGTACACTCCTCTTCACACAGTCAACCCCATTTGTTATTTAAAATCAAAACCCAAATAACAACACAAGTAAAATTCCATCATCATTTAAGAATATTATTTTCATTAGAAAATGCAAAAAATGCATTAGGTGAAAACAAATAAATGTTGTCCAAAAAAAGATGTAAATTCATAAATTTGTATTTTTTAAATTTTATCATCCACTTAATTCAAATATTATTAAATAATTATGAAATAATAAGTCCAATATATTAAATATACATATTTGTTGTTTTGTAATGTTCATGACCTACAATGATATATTATTCCCTTAGATGGGTTATGAAATAATCATTCATGTGTACAGAGGGCTATCACCTCTTAAACAGATGTCACTATTTCTTCCATTACAAAAGCTCATGATTGAACATAATGATGAGTTGTTTATATATGATATTTTTGATATTATTATGATTATTGAATCATTATATCACAGTTTCAATATTATATTCCCTTTCAATGGGACATGATAATGTCGCCATATGTGTAAAAATGATAATTACTTGGCGATGTGATGTGCCTCATCCACGGTTTACATAGAATGTAATAATAATTTGTTAAATATTAATATGTAGTATATATTAAATTATTGTTACTCTTTAATTATAATATATTAATTATCGTTATTTCATTCAATTATTATAGAAAATGAAAACATCATTTATGCATATATAGGTCGCACCATCTCTATGAATGTTGCATTTAATTATCTTTTTATAACTGTTATGGAATACTCAAAAAAATATAATCTAAATTTATAAAATATTTACAAAATGTTTATCATTTTGGAAATTATGAAACAATTATCTATATAAGAGGACCAAAAATATGAAATCTAAACATATAGTAATTAAAAATTAGTTATTTTCCAAAACATGATGTTATCATGGAATTGATAATGAATAGTTAATAAGAGGTCATAAGTAAATCATATAAGGTATTATTTATAATTTTATATTTCTATAATATATATATATAAAATTAAATATATTTTAAACAATGTTTGAACATGTATGATAGAATTCGAGACGTTTGGTAAGGGATTTTGGTCTCAATTTCCATTTAAATAGAAATATGATCTGTTATTAAAAAATCATTTTTGAGTTTTATATACATCCCCCAATGATAGGTATTAACATTATTATTATTATTATTATTATTATTATTATTATTATTATATTAAAATTTTAATTGAACGCTACTCTATCATATGATATGGGTTTCAATGGTACCAATGTGTTTATGATTTTATGTTAAAATCTAATTATTTATTAGGATTATTTATGTTTCTTATTATGACAATAAATAGTTTTTCTTATATCTCATGAAAATCATAAAACAAATTTCAGAATTGTTATTTTCATGATAATTCATCTTATTTCTTCATTTTTCTATCTTTATATACTTTATAGTTAAAAAAATTTCTTAATGAAAATTGTCTTTATCTATCACATTTGTGGGAAACCAATTTTTATTCAAAATTGAATTTTTAGTGTGTTTTAATGAAAGTAATTTTCATTATTCAAAATATTTATTAATAAGTTATTACACATGAATGAATTGTTACAAAAATAACTGAAAGGAATCTTGGTTCCATTTTCCAAAAAAAATTATTTACCTTTTATCGAAAATGAAAAAGGAATCATCATTTTAACATGTGCAACAAGAATAGAATTATTTATCATTATTCACTAAAATTTCATTGATTCATCATTTTTAAATCTAAAAGTTTAATTTAAATGAAAATTGTTTTTTAAATGATCCATATTAAAAAAATATTTTCAATGTGGAATGGATATTTTCGTTATGAAATATTTTAAATGATAATTCACAGTGATTTTCTATATGAGAAATATTCCCTTGATGATTGATATTCTATATTGGGGATACGATTTATGGAAACCATTCTTATTCATTAAATTAATGGATTATGTTTATAATGGAATGATTTTTATGAAAAAAACCTCATTTCATTGGATATGATATATTATAGGTTTTATGATCAATTAGGACACATATGTATTATTTTCATTTTTGAAGTGTCGGACATATGTATCCCTCATATTGATTGTGTAATTATAAACATTCACTGATTTAAAATGGTACATTGGTGGTTTTTCTAATTCCAAAAAGGTTGGTACATGTTAGCTCGTAATGGAAAAATAGGGTACATGAGTGATTAACACAAGAAAGATGCTAGTAAACGTGTGGTAAGCCCAAACCTAACATGTTATGAATGTTATGGTTGGTGTAATTGAATTTTTATTTCTATGATTATGATTTTGATTCATATAAATTCCTTATAAAAATCTTATGATCTCATGGATAATTTTCTTTCATCACTTGTGTACATCCAATAATTATTCCATGACTAAATATTATGATCCTCAACATGCACGGTATGGGTTTCAAACATTTTTCTTTGGATATAATATACTTTTGTTCATGTTAATATTATGTATAACCATTTTTTACCTTATGGACCATCTATTCTCACACTTTATTTTGTTTCCCTACCAAATTTTATGAATAATAGTTTTTAGTATATTATTTTTTAAAATATTACCGAATGGGTTTATATATGTTGGATATATGGAAGATCACTCACAAAATAATTATTTTTTGCACAAAGCCTCCAAACAGAAAGCATTTTGGTCTTCATGAATGTATTGAGGAGATTTAATGAATATTCATATATTTATATGAAACATCTCTTTTTTAATTATTATGGTCTCCATACTAGGTATCAAAGGATATGTTACGAAAAACCATAGGAAAATAAGATGATAAATTGTTACTAATAACCATTAGGACAATCCAAACTATAGAAAAAATCATTATTTTATTGTAAATACTATAATTTTCATTTCATAACAAAATATATCTTTCCATATAATATTAGTGGATATCATTATAGACCATTTTTAGCTAGGGGTAATAACAGTTAAAGAGGATCATCGAGTTTAACAACACTATTACCAGGTAAATGAAAAAAACGGCTTATTATGTACCCTGATTGACACTCTCTAGGATATTATTAGGATTATTGTGTTCTATTTTTGATCCAACATGATGGATTTTTATAGATGATATTTATTGATCACCTATTAGAAACCTAATGTGTATTATATTTAAAATAAATTTTCTGGATTTAGATATCTTAAATGATTTTTATCCCTGTATGGTTTTCAACTTTGATTATTATTTCGCATTTTATTCTTTTGGGTTTTAGATAATTTCTAGAGACCGAAGAAATTATTTTAATTATTAATGGGATTGATAATGAATCCATAACCCTCTAGAGAAATATAATTTATTTGAGCTAGAATGAAAAATATTTTAACTATTCTTCCCAATTGTTCTCAATGTATGATTAATTATTGATATATAAACGATAAATTTTGGAAAAACAATTTGTCGATTCATTCATGTGGAAACATCCAACTTCATTCAGTGTGTATTTTGATCCACTAGATACTTAGGAATGGAAGAAAACTACTTTTTTCTATTATCCGGTGACCAGATCATGATGAAGTCATTTCGGATGCAAACTATTTGGATGGTGATACAAATAAATTTTGGAATCTCGTAAAGAATAAAATGGAACATGGTGAAATTGACTCCATGGATTGGAAAGAGTTCAATTAATTTTTTAAAATATGTAATATAATTATATTCTTCTTATTTACATGGATATGGAGTTCCTCATGATAATGAATAGAGATGTTGAATCCATTGGTACTTATGTGGAAAATATTAAAATTCATATGCGGTTAGAATCTCGTATTATCATCCATCCATAATTTATTGTTGATTTATTCAATATTGGAATAATACAAAGTTTCTTAGAGGGAGTATCCATACGTTAAATTTTTAGTAATGTCCTTTTTTGGGTGATCATGTTTGAAATTGTGTTTAGATTTAAATATCATTCTCATGGTTTTTATAAAAAATCATGCATGGAATTCAAGTGAAACGTTAAAAAATTAAAGAAGATGATTGGATTTCCCTCATTCTTGATATATGGAAGGAAACATTTTTTAAACTTGTTAAATGGGACTATTAAATGTATTAAATGTGTAATGGAATGTCATTAAGAGATTGAATGATGATATGATGCCATGAAGTTATATAATGATGAAAATAATGAGATATATCCATAGAATGAACCTCCCACACATCAATGTCTCAATTGTATGGAGTTATGTAATTATGATAATAAGATCCTAAATACATGAGTTAATAATGGTTACCAACACCAGAAACATAATAAGTCTATAGATAAATGGAAATCTCATTTGATCACAATTTCTGATGTATATTATGATAACGAAATGATGAATGGTACTTGTATCATTCAATATATAACTAATAATAACTATTTTACCTATAGAAAAACCCATTATTTTATATATGAACTTTTTTTAGTATATAATGATTCTATCCAAACAATTTGATGTATAATTGTTAGTGAAAACCCATAATGGAATGATAATTTTATCTCATGTATACGATTCATCTCTCCATTAAATTTGGGGGAATCTTATCCCTAGAAATCCTATAATTCTACCATTGGTTGAATTCTATTTTTTCTTATTAATTGATTGGATTTCCCTATATAAATACTGCATCAATTTACAAGGATGGAATATCATATTTTATATTCCAAACTAATCTATGAATATCTATCAATGTGATAAGAATTATAAATATATGATTGAGGTCACATCCATTGTTTGGGTCATGATGTCCTTTCATAAGGGATGTTTATATCAAATGGATGTGGATAAACATGATATCAATTTTTTGAATATTGTGTTGGAATAACATTATATATTTCTTGAGAATATTCCTAATCATACACCAAATCATGTAGATGTGTTTTCAATAGAACTCATACCTAGTTCATCACTAATTTACAAGTGTCTCTATTGAATTGACGTAATGAAATTACATTTATTGAAGAAGAAAATCAAGGGGAACCTTGAAAATGGATTTTTCTAGGCAAATTTTAAAATTTATGTTCACCAATTATTTTTCTAAAACTGATAGATGGATTGATGCAACTATGAAATGATTATAATGTGAAAAAATGATAAAAATCCTATCCAAGTATCTCCTACCATGTATTGAGGAACTATTAGATCAAATTGGTGGATCTCAATATTTTTCTATGGTTTAATATAATTCTACATATCAAACATTGAGTATTTGAAGGATGATATCAATAGGACATCATTATATATAAGGTATGTACACTATAATTATATAGTGATTCTATTTGGTCTCACTAATTCCATAGATATCCTTTTGGATTTGAGGAATAAATTCACTAGAGATTACATTTTTTATTTATGGTAATCTTTATAGAAGATATTGTTATATATTTAATTAGAATGTAACATTAGGAGGAACACATGAAAATGTTACTAATTTTCCTAAGTATGGAGATTGTATATGAATATCTTACAAAATCTGAATTTTTACTTCGAAGGATTAATTTTGGGAATATATAATATCCATAGATGGTATATCTGTTGAACCATCAAAGACAATGTCCATTGAATATTTTCCCAGACCCACCATGATGATCAAGATCTTTATTTTTCACAGTTTATTAGGATATTATCAGCTTTTTTGGATAATTTTCCTAAATATCTAATCCACACAATTTTTTAACATTGAATTGAGACATTTTCATCAGGACATGTTAATATGAGGAAAATTTCAAGGAACTTAATAGTTAATTACATAATATACCTATTCGTATTTTAACCATTAGTAGGGAAGGGTTTTTAATATACAATGTTTCATTTGTGATGGTATTAGTATTTTTTATTTTTCATATTGAAATGGTAATACCTATGCCTCAGGTTAATTAGAGATTCATGCGAATAATAATCCAACTAATTATTTGTAGTTAGTTGTGTTAATTTTTACATTCATAACATGGTAGAGTTATATTTATTCAGAAATGTGTGATATATATACATATAAAACAAGAATGCAGTATACACTAACATAGGGAATTTGAATTTTTTGTAGATAATATTGTCATTTATGATTAATGATTATGATTGTTCAGTAAATTACAACCAAGGGAAAACAAAAAATCTGGATAATGTCATGAGTTCAAATAATCATGGTATCTTTTCCATGATGTATATCATAAAATAATTATATCTTCAATTCAAAAGGATGGATCATGAAAACAATATTTAATGGAAGACATATTATCATTCTTTACTGAATGTTCAACCATATATCCAAGTAATGATTAATGTCGATAAAAAGGAAGATGTATTGATGTAGAATATGGTTATAAATATTCAAATTTTAAATTTTTAAATTGATGGAAATATTTTTCATAAGAATCATTTTTTTGTCCTATACATACTATATTTTACAATGTATTTGTTAGAGTAATCTCATTGTATTTCATTTTAGAATCATCCTAAAATTATACCAAAGTGTTGAGATTCGATAGAGTACTTCTCATTGGATGGTATGAAAATAAATATCATAGATTTTGTATGTTAGGGATTCATATGATAAAAATATAAGGATAATTGAAAAAATTATAATGGGATGTTACATTTATTATATATTCCGACATGAATATGGGAAATTGCTTCCCATTAATTTTTCACTAGACTACCAAAAATGTGAAAATGGAATAATGCTATAATTTTTTCGATTTCCTTACAAATTCAATAAAATTCATCACTATTAGAGACTTTTTCCCTATAGAACATATTTTTAAAATCTAAATTGATGATGTAGTAAGGTTTAATGGAGTAAAAAATCAATTATGACAGATTAGGATATGAGGTTTACCACAATGTTCTAGATATGCCTTTTTCTAGATCCTAATATAGAGAAGAGATTTCACAGCGTATGTCATGCTCTCATAGATAGTCAGTATCAGGGAGGAATTAACACCCTATATGTTAATTTGGGATCATATTCTCTATATTTCAAATGTGGTAGTATCAACATATTGTACTAGATGAGTTTTCTTACAAAATTATGTTTCAACTAAGCATTTAGATGGTTCCTTAAAATTACCATTATGGAAACAATTGTAGATCTCCAACATGCTAAAATGAAGTTAGATAAAGAAATCTATAAGAATTTATGTTAGAGGAAGATATAAAAAGGGGTTATAGTAATCAATTAGTACATCAGGGAAGCTCAGTGTCAACATGAATGTTATGATGAACATAATAATAGTGACTTATAATTTGATTCTTTTTATATGGTGTGTAGAAGAATTTATCATGGGAAGAAGGATTTTATATTTTGGAATAACGGGAAACTAATCCCTTCGTATATCAGTCCATTTAAATTTATTGATTCTATTAGGATAATATCCAATCAACTGGCGCTTCCACCCATCATCTCTCATGTTCTTGATGAGTTAAAGGAACCTCTACTTTGAATATACATACCATTCCCTTCATATATACTGAAATCAGAGGTTGTTCCATTGGTGTGATACCATTTTTATGAGGATTAAACAATGAATATTATTTATAGAATAATTAATGTTATATGAAACAAGGAAACTCAGTTGGTCAATGTTTTTTTGATAAAAAACTAGTTTGATAAAATAATATGAGTGCTTTTTGATATTATTATGTATATGTATAACAATTATTATATCATAGATTGGAATTTAGAGGGAAAATTCATTTTAAGGAGGGTAGAATGTAATGCCCTTAGTATTAATGATTTTATCATATAATCAAAATTTAGTGATAATTTTTTGTAAAATTTAAATAACGATATTATTAGATAACATGGGTGATATGTAACTATAAGAATATCATGTGTTTTTTGTGATGCAGAATTTCAAAAACAATGAAATTTTATTATTATTATTATTGAAACACGACCATTATAAAATTTCTATTAAACTAAAATATATGAATACTATAAAGTAATTTGTAAATATTAACTATAAATTTTTTATATAAACATAACATATTTAAAATGTATTTTATTTTTAGAAATTTCATTATAAGTCTCCCAAATAAAACACTATTAATTTATTTTATTTCAAAATAATGAAATTAATTTTCAAAAAAATAGTGAAATTTAATTTAATTTAATAAAAAACCAGATTTAAAATTATAATGGAAAATTTATCTTATACTGAAATTTTTGAGCTTTTTCAGAAGATATTATGTTTTCGATGAATTGTGAAAAACAATGGTTATTATTTTAAAAAAATAATTTTCATTCTACGTATTTATAAAGTTAATTTTTATTTTAAATATGTTTTAAGGGAAAGAAAGAAAAATTTTATATCTATTAATCTAATTTAGGTCATTAGAATATTATTCAAATCGAATATTGATATATAAACCATTTAATCATTTTAAAATTATTTCATTAAAAATCAGCTCACTCAATGCATCTGTATAATTAATTTAAAATTAAAATTTTCTCTATTTATGAATGAATGTTAGAAAAATTGGTTCCATATTCAGAATCAACATAATTTATAATATATTATAATTTTATATTAATTTTAGAAATAAATTAATAATAAAGATGATAAGAATTATTTCACACGGTTATTGTAAAAATGGGTTTACATTGGGGATGAAATAAAAAGGCAAGGATTAAAATGACATAGAAACATGTATCGTAATATATTGGTTGAATAATACCATAAATTTAATTTTTAACGATCAAGGAGAATTATTTTTGGTTAATTTTTACGTAAAAATGTCAATATCACATTTTCTATTCACACATTACATTTTTTTTCACACACCACTTTTATAAAATTCCACCTAATATCCTTTTCAATTTACACATTAAAACCATTTTTCATTACCAAATTGAAATATAAATAAATTATCCACATCCATAACCTCTTTTTATAAGCCATATTTTGGTAAAAAATCTAATCGTGGAAACCTTTTTGTGTATACCAATAAAAGTTCTCAGAAAAATATGTAACTTCTTAAACGTTCATTTATTTATTTATTTATGAAAATAATTTAATTATTGATAAATCATTATAATAAAATAAAATCATTATATTGAATATAATTATATTTTTTAATTTTATAGGAATGACCTCCAATCATTGGAACTTCGATCAAATGGGTTACATACTAATTAGTTTTGTGTACTACATACTACTGCCTGGAAAACTGTGGTTATTGATTATTAGATTACAACATATCAGGACTCGAAATAATGATGTATTTACAAATTATATATGATATTTATGATATTATTTAGCTATTTTAAAAAGGATATAAATATTTCAATATAACATTAAATTTAGTGGGGATATAATAACATTGATTATATATAAGGAAAACTATAGCCTCATGATGTGATGTTTCTTGTTAAAACATTAGATAACAAGTAATAATGTTATTTTAGTGAAAATATGTGATATATTATAGATAAAACTATTATATCATTAAAATATATTATTTATCAATATTTCATTAAATCTATCAAGAATATAGAAACATTGTTCATGAAAACGATTGACCTACCATCTCCATGAACTATGTATTTCATTTTCAATCACTACTTTATATAGACTAATATAAATACATATATACTAAATATATATTATATTTTTTTTCATGGATGAAATTATGTAAATGATGGATCCATGATCAATGTAATAGGAACAAAAATAACAAGTCAGAAAATACACAAAAAAACAATGTAGTTATTTTCTGAAACATGAGTTTTAAATGAAAATTTTCATAAAATGGTAATAAAAGGTTATATGTGAATCATAAAAGGTGTTTTTTATAATTTAATTATTCTGTAATATATTATTAACAATCTTATATTTATTATATAGAATGTTCAATGATGTATGATAGAATTCGAGACTTAAAGAAAGGGATATCTTGTATCATGTTTCCTTTATTGAGACATGTGACCTGTTATAAAAAAATAATATGCAATGAGATTCTTATAAATCCCATTTAAATTTTAATATATTGAAATTATTTATTAATATTATATTATATTTTTCATTTAATTTTATTCATTCATGGGTGTAAGAACCTGGATCTTCATTTCAGGTATGGATCTTGATTTCTGGTGTTTTTAAAGGAAAAGGATGATTTTGATAATTTTTCTATGTACACACTGTGTACACTTGAGTACACATCGTGTTCCCAGTTGTCGCATATAGCCATGTAATGGTTGTGTAAAGGAAATGTACATGGATATGTGGATAGCCTGAAGTGGGGGCCTATTAAGTCAATTAGTTTCTGTGTATATTAAATGAACACGCCATATAATTTTTTTTCAAATTTATATATCAGACTATGGTCGTGTCTAACCCTCTTTTATCATCTTCTCTTGGTGATGCATTGTTAAAGATCTTACGGAATCACCAAATCTTCCCCTACCCACCGATCAGTCATCTGTTCTCCAAATCAAACACTATCTATCGCATTGGAATCACCTCGATGAGTTATTGGTTCTTCATGAATCTCTATTCCAAATTTATCATATTTCATGAGTTATCCAAAGTTGAACATTTTTGACCTTTTTATAGATCTACAAAATTCTAGTTTAATTCAAGGGAATATTTTCTTTACTTTTCATCATGAAACATCGAGGAAGGTGGATTTTTCCTTTCAGAGTTTGTCTTTCTATTATATATGCCGATGTTCCCATTACCCATGATTCGAGTATTTCGTGTTAAGGAATTGAACCCTATTATCAACTGTAATATAATAATTTATAGATTAAGGGTTATCATTGATACAATATGATATATTTCATGACTATGGGATACACTATGGGTGTGTTTCCTTGTTTGAATGTGTTTGGTCATTTCGTAGATCTTACCGATGATGAAGACATTGTTTCCTTGCCTTTCTTGTTAGGTTGTAATTGATTGCTTGTTGCTTCTCGTTAAATGACAGTGTTATGCTTTGTAGATTCCTATCCTTGTAGTAGTTGATATTTCATTGGGTTGATGGATATCATTTTTTTGCGTTTGCATTACTCAATGCTGTGAGAACCACATGTAGTTAGACCCTATGGGGAATTGATGTTTAGGGCTTCCTCATTATGTCAGTTATATTAACTATTATGAGACCACATAGGGAATTAATGTCGAGTGCATCTTCAAAGTCTCTATATTATACAGTTATGAGACCACATGGGTAATTGATGTTGATTTCTTCATCCTTGAGTATTTTCACAACACGTCCCTCGATAACCGTGTTGTGACTACCCCAAGCATGCCTTCTATAGTGTAGGGGCTAGAGACTTGCATCGAAGGAGTAATTCCCTAAATCTGTGAAGGCATTGCCTTTATACCCTACAAACACACACAACATATATGATCACGAGTAAACTGAACAACTTATAAGTGTGTATATTATGTAAAAAGGGGCATGAATTCATGCCCAACAAGAAAGTACAAGAAAAAGAAAGTACAAGTACAACTAAGGAAATAGGAAAAAATCCAATGGGTCATCCTCAGAGGTTCTTACCTGAAGGGTAGGTACATATCTGTTCTTTAGCACTCCACGTCCTTCCGTCCCCTCCATGAACTGACATGCCATAAGGTCCACCTCCACGTACCATCCAGTCCTAGTACTCTCAGCCACAGTCAATGTTGTCCGTCGTCTGCATCCAACACAATGAGGTTCATGCATAGCCCATGCAGGGGTGAGTATAACGACAATTTGAAGTGACCCTGAGACCCTTAAGGTCTCACAAAATCCGACAAGGAAAATCTAAAAAATATGAAATCAAAATATTACTCTACTTAGGTATATGCCCATACATATACCTATGTTATCATGTAATATATCACAATAATGATATAAACACAAAAGTTACTTACTCATCTCAACTAGGATTTTATTTACATTATTGAAACCATGGCTGCTAGAGAACTCATAATCTATCAAGTAAAGTGTGACTACCGTGACAACAAGGCTCTTCCCAATAACCTTGGACTACTGAGGTACTCCTCCTGTCGAGTACCGTGGCTCTACTTCGTCACCAAGGTGCTCGCCACTGTGGTTCTGCTGCCACAACCAGGCCCTTCCCCTAATAGCCTATAGAGGTACTCCTAAATTCATGTACCGCGGGTCTACAGCCACAACCATGAGCTCCTCTGCTATGGGTCTGCCATGACACCAAGGCATTCCCCACTGGTCTAGTCGAGTCACTCTGAGTCAATCAGTCAACGGTCGTCAAGTCTTATCAAGATACAAGGTCTCTGCACTCTTCTTGCTGGTCACTGGAAGGATCCGCTCCACGAGCTACTAGTAAAAACTCCAACTATCATGAAGTCCAATTAAAAGGTATCTCAAAGGTCCACCAAGTCATAAATGTCTCAACGAAATAGGCGGCGCGTCCATCGGATGCCCTGTCTGTGAGTTAGTATCCTTTTAGTCCTGGGGGCCCGGTTGGATTCGTACGCAATCCAACCTGACAATATTTCATCTATACCCCAAACTCTAGTGGGGTATAATTAAAGGGATTTTCATGCTCCATGATTACCAGGGCCGCTGACGGTTCGTCAAATGGAGGCCTGGTGCCAATGTTATGGCCAATAAAGTGTAAAGGGTCGTAGTGGGCCTTTGTCCGGTCCAACCCGGTCAGGATGACCTGGCCCGACCCAGTCTATGCTGACCCGGTCAAGGTCGACTCGGCCTGACATGATGAGTATGGCCAGGCCTGTTAGGAGGGATAGCCTGTTCGATTCGGCCAGACCCGATGGGCCCTGCCCAGCGGGCCGTGAGAGTGCGGACCGGTCACGAGGGTGCAGACCCACCATATGTCGGCAAGAGGGTGGTTCGGCCCAAAGGGCGCCGCATGGGTGGATCAGACCAGAGGGCACTTCAAGGGCGCGACTCAGACCATAGGGCACCGTGAGGGTGTGGTTCGGCCCAGAGAATGCCGCTTAGGGCCAGCTCAGGGTAGCTCGGCCCAGGGCGGGGGTGGTGCGACAAGGGCCGGGAGACCAGCTCGGCCGAGGTACCGCATGGCCTACGGATAGCAAAGCCACGAGACGTATGGGGCATGCGGAGCCTGACTCAATCAAGGCGTGCGAGGGCGCGGTTCGGTTGGGGGATCGGGCAGCCGGCTCGGCAGGGAGCCGGATCCGCTGGGAGGCACAGGCAGTCAGAATGTGTTGCGGTTCAACCCAGAGGTGTAGGCGACCAAGAGCCGTCGCGGTTCAGCCCAGGGTGGCGGAGCCGGTTTGGCCGGCGGACGGGGTGGTCGGGGCCGGTTCGGATGGTTCGGTCGGGTGGAGGGCGCGTCCAGGGCGGCACACTCGGGGTGCAGTGCGGCCAAGACCGGTTCGGCTAGGGTGTGGCATGGCCCAGACCGGTTCGGCAGGTGGACGGGGTGACCGGCAGGCGGTGCGTGTCATGGAGGCCAAGTGTGACCGTTGCGTTCCTCGTATTTGTCATCTCGTTGCATCTTCTCCATGAAAAAGAACATCAAAAACAAGAACGGCAGAGGGGTTAGGCCATGTTGGTTTGGCATGCACCCTCCATGTTTTGGGTGGTAGAAACCTATCCAAACATTCTTAAATTTCAAGGAATTACCAAAAAGAATATAGAAGAAGAAAAGTCTATCAACACCCCGCATCTTCCCACAAAAACAATTCCTAGCCTGTAACCAAAATCATCCAAAGTGATTCTTTGTTTTCGAAGGAAATATTTTATGGAATAATATCATATTCAAATAAAACCCCTACCTTTCTCATAGTTGTTTGACGTTGGAACGTGAAGGCAGACTTCGATTGGTTGTAGATGAACACATCCTACATCCGTTGCCTCTGCAAGGTTCTTTTAAGGAAGAAGTATAAGATGCTCCCCACTGGCATTCTTTGTAGAGGAAATTATTCATTGGAGAGCTTTCTCCCTAATTTCCATTTCACTCCCAATTCCACCCAAAATGTAATTCCAACAAAAGATAAAAATTATAATATCCTATTAAATCGTTTGCATAATATTCAAATGGGTTAATCAATTAATTGGAAGTGTTGGATCAAATAATTAATGAGGAGGATTAGACATAATTAATTTAGTTGTGTTGGCACACTTATGAAGGGAGGCAGTGGCACCATTAATCGGGTAGAGGAGGTCAATAGACTCTTCCTCTTTTATGAGGGAGTTGAGTGGTTCCCCTCATTTAATTGGGGGTGTTTAGTCTAGGGTGGTCCCCACACCATAACCTCTCATGGGAGGTTAGGTTCGGGTGGTCCCCACCACCATAAACTCTTATTGGAGGTTATGGTCGGGTTGTCCCCACACTTCAACTCCAACAAGGAGGTTTATTTCCGGTGGACCCCACCTCTAACTTCCACATGGTGGATCATTAATAAAATAATGCGTAGATCATTTTATTTTTTTATTTTCCATGAAAATCCCAAAAATTAAATTTTAGTCTTGACCCACTACCGTCGAGGTGAAAGTCTCCAGAAAAGAATATTGCAGCTGTGAGTTCAATGGTGCCCTCAGATTTCAATTCTGAGCACCCATTCAAAAATTATAAAAACACGCTCGTATGTTTACTTAACATACCTTAAAAAAACATCATAAATTGATTCCTGGCACACCGAGCCTTGGAATCACGCACAGTCAAATTTCACGGACTCATAAAATTCCCATTTATTTAAAAAAAATTACCAGGAAATTTTTGGTCTTTACATTCTCCCCACCTCAAGCTTTATGTCCCCATAAGCCACAAAAAAATTAGGTGAACTAGTGGGGGGAACTAAGCACACATTTGAGCCTCCCACTCCCATTGATATCTTGGAGGTTCCCATGTTGCTAGCGAACTCTCACAAAAGATATCAATCATCATTGAAAGACCTACTCCGGTCAATTCTCAATCTCTACTGGGACCTCCATAAATGTCACCCCATCGTCAACGTCCAGCTCACCATGGTTCATGATGTGGGAAGTGTCGTGCACGTATCTCCTCAGCTGGGATATGTGGAAGATGTCGTTCTCCCGATGCAACTGAGGTGGAAGAACTAAGTAGTATTCCACCTCTCCAACTCTTCTGAGGACCTAAAAAGGTCTGATTAATCTCAGAGATAAATTTCCCCCTCGGAAAAATTTTTATAGACCTCATTGAGGTGACGTCCGTAGAGAGACGTTGTCACCATCCTCGAACTCTATAGGTCTATGTGTCCTGTAAGCGTATGACTTCTGTCTGGTCTATGCATTCTTCATCTTCTCTTGGATGATCTGTACCTTCTATGTGGTAGCCCGTATCATCCCTAGTCCCACTAGGGCTGACTCCCCTGGGTCAGACTAGCCCAATGTTGATCTGCAAGGTCACACGTACAACACCTCGAAATGTGTTATCCCAATGGTGGAGTGATAGCTGTTGTTGTAGGAAAACTCCACCAAAGGAAAGTGATCCTTCTAGCTGAGACTAATGTCAATAAAACAAGAACGCATCATGTCCTCGAGGATCTGAATAGTCATCTCATTCTGGCCATCCGTCTAAGGATGGAAGGCAGTGCTTAAACGAAGTTGTGTCCCGAAAGCTTCCTGCAACCCCTTCCATAGCCAGGAAGTAAATCATGCATCACGATTGAAGATAATCATCCAAGGTACTCAATGTGTCCTCACAATCTCTTGAACATATATGCATCCCAAGTTCTCTAATGAACCCTTTTCTCAGATCGATACGACATGGGCCGACTTGGTGAGTTAGTCATTGATCACCCAAATGAAGTCATGTCCTCTGGATGTACGTGGAAGTACTGTAATTAAATCCACGGATATCTCATCCCACTTCCACTCTGGGACTTCTGAAGGCTAAACCAAGCTTTCTGGTACTTGATGTTCTGCCTTCACATGGTGAGAAGTGAGGCATCGAGAAACAAACTCTGCAACTTATGTCTTTATTCCTGGACACTTCTTCTGTCATCGAAGGTCGTGATAGAACTTCACCACTCCTAGATGTATTTCTAGAGGGGATGTGTGGAACTCTATAAACAATTCATCCTAAAGTGACACTGGTACCATGGTTAATCCTCTAAATAGGATGATGTGCTCCCCACCTTCAGAAAAACCATCAGGTGCCTATCATGTGGATATCTGAGCACATCGTGTCTCACAGTCGGCGTCCCCATACTACACCACCCCAACTAGCTGAAGAAGTGGGGGAGTGACTATAAGAGACTGAAGGAAGGTTGCTCCATCTCTATCCACAAAGGGTATCTATAAAGTAGCAAGCTGATCTGTCGCCTCATCTAGAAACTGCATACCAGATCTCTTACTGAGTGCAACTGCAACAATGTTCCCTTTTCCATGAGTATATACTGTCTCCAAGTAAAACTCTAGGATATAAGGACCCTATACTTTTCATACATTACAATCAAATCATTTTAAATATAAAAAACATAATATAATTACACATAGAGGTTACAAAGGTTTAGTGTCTTTGAAAAACTAGGACCACACAAAACAAATACAACATCAAGCATAAACATTTATTTAATATCTTGTTCTCTAGCTTCTTATTGGAACTTGTCTTCTACTTAGTACATGTTGCCAACTAAGGATATACATCAAAAGGGTTGAGATGAAATCATAGTAGGAGGATAGATAAGAACAATATAAAATGGTGTGAGCATAATCATATCATAGGAAAAATATCATGGCCATGATAGGAGCATAAATAAAAGACTTGAAATGTGTCGATACATAAAAATGAAAAATCATGTCTTAGTGGTTAACTAACAAACATACATGTGAACCAATATATCCTCTTTTTCACACATAATTTCAAATTTACTCATGAGATTCATCACTATACCCAATGCATTGGAGCGCTGTATAATTCTGGGCACACCCGTCACATTGAAACATTCATATTGCGCTATATAATTCTGGGTGCACCCATCACATCATAACATTTTCATTAACTTCCATGCCACATAGAACATATATCAATAATGAAAATAACTAACCCCTGGAAATTAATGGGTTTCATCTCATAAGAACACACTCATAAACATTGGGTTCCCAAAACAAAGGGGTAATAACATACTTTATACAAGAACTATCATCTTTGAATGAGAAGTTAAAGGTGAGTTCTTAAAAGGATAGATCTTTGGGAAAACATTTGGTTTGTCATAAATACCATTGAAAAACATTTATATCCCAGAAAATTAAAGGCAATGATGAACAAATGATGTTTAGGGAGTAATCATATCAAAAATGGAGTGAAAGCGGAAGAACCTGAAGGATGAATGTTGGGTTCGAGAATTTCCCCTTACCTTGTATATGAATGATTCCCTCTCCTTAATGTCCTATATAATGACATTATATTGACTAATTAGAAATTATAGAACCTTTTATACATTAATATGGTTCATTATAGTATCATTATGTCATTTTATGTTCCTTTGGATGACTTATAGAGTTTAAAAACATTGTTCAGGGATGTTTGTTTTTATGGTTTTTCTTGGGAGGTTCACTTGTATTCATAAATTGATGTTCATGTAGAACAAGGGTAAATATACAGAAATGATATTCCATGTTATTAATTAGATTATAAGAGTTTGAATGATCTTATAATGAATAATATTATATCCATTTGGATGAATCATTATATTAGAATTAAATGAAGATTGTTTGGGTTAATTTGGGCGGTTTTTTGATCACATTGAACTTGTTTTAATTTATCACTTAGTAATATGTTCATAAGTCAGTTCCAGAACCTTAAATAGGACATAATACATATGAAATATTCTGGTTCAACCATAAAATTTTTTTCATGACTAGATATGAAGGTTGAAATGGAAGAATAAAGCATGTCGTTCTTGAAGGTGATTAATTAACACCTCACGAACAACGTTCTCTTTAATAAAATAAAAGGAAGAGGTAATGGGGGGTTGGATGATATAATATCCCAATTAGAATAATAAAATTACATTATATGTATAATAATGGAGTTAATGTACCATTTGGATAATGATATGTGGGGAGAGATCATGAAATGAACTTGAACATGAAAGGAAATTAAAGGAGCAGAGGGAGAGAAATTACCTCTTGAATCCATATCTTGAGAACCTCCTTAAAAGCCTAAGATTGGTCTTTTGATGAGACCAGAGGCTCCTGGACGTGGGTGAGGGGATATGGAAGATGTTTGGGAAGAGTTTCGAGATGTCTTGGAGCTTGAGAGGTGTGAGGAAATGAGGGTGTGATGGGTGGTTTTTATAGTGAGGGGAAGAGGGGTTTGCTAAATATAAAATTCATTAGTTTATTAATTTCCCCTAAGACACGGAATAGCGAGTCATGAATGACCATGAAAGTAAATAAGGCATGTGAGTTTTAGATTTTAGTTCTTACATCACTAGTGATGTTAAGAATAGTGGGTTTTAATTATAATGTATGTATACGGTAAATTAATGTATTTTACTATTCACCAAAAATTCAAGTATTTTTGAAAATTCCCAAAATTTTCACCCAGAAATTTTTCGACGTGTAGAATCCAAAAAATGAAGTTCATTTTCCAAAATTAATTTTCAACATATGATTAATTTAATATTAAATTAAAATCATAGTTTATTACAAAAAAATTGTTTTAAAACATTGATTTACTTATTCTAAAATATAGATAAATCATACTTTCAATTGAATATTATTATTATACTACCATAGGTATAGTTACTATTAATTAGGGTATATCAATATTCATAAGGATATGTTACTATTCATAAGGGTAGGTTACTATTCATAATGGTATGTTATTATTCACCAAAAATTATTTTTGTTTCATTAGACTCCAAAAATCATCTTGAGCACAACCATGTATGTCAGATTATTAAAATTCCAAAACAAAAAAGTGACAAAATTATGTTTATAGGTCACTTATCACTTAGAAGTTCATTATGTTGTGTTTTAATGTGATTTAATGACATAAATATAAGAATGGAATTTCCACTAAAAAAATTGGGTCGTTACATTCATCCCCCCTTAAGAAATTTCGCCACTGAAATTTAACTCTACACAAACAGGTGAGGGTGTTTCTCCTTCATTGCCACTTATGGTTCCAATGTTTCTTCCACAAAAATATGGTTCTTCCACAAAAAATTGAAAAGATGGTTTGTCTTGTTGTGTAGAACATTTTCTCTCCGATCTAGAATCTTTACTGGCTGCTCCTCATAGGAGAGATCATCTTCCAGCTACACCACCTCTGAGTTTAGTACATGTGAGGGGTCTAGTATGTACTTCCTCAGTAGTGATACATGGAACACATCATGAACATGAGCCATATTTGGTTGAAGAACAAGATGATAGGCCATGGCTCATATGCGGTCAAGGATTAAATGGGGCCAATATACCTTGGGCATAACATCCCTTTCTTCCTGAATTGCATGACTCTCTTCCATGGAGATATTCGAAGGAAGAATTTATCTCCAACATCGAACTCCAAGTCCCTTCGATGGTTGTCATCATAGATCTTTTCCCAACTTTGAGAAGCTTTGATGCATTTCTGGATGACTTAAACCTTCTATCGCATCTCTTGAACAAGATCAGGTCCAAGTAGTATTCTTTATCCAACTTCATCCCAACAGGTTGGAGTTCTACATTGCTTTCCAAATAGAGCTTCATATAGAGACATCTGGATACTCTAGTGGAAGTTATTGCTATATGAGAACTCAACCAATGGGATATTCTGATCCCAACCACCTTTGAATTCATGAGATCATGATCTTATAATATCTTGAAGCATCTGAATAGTTCTTTCAAACTGGCCATCAGTTTGGGGGTGATAGGCCATTGTGAAATTTAATTCAGTACTCAATGCATGTTGAAGGCACCTCCAGAACATAGATGTGATCCTTACATCTCGGTCAGAGACAGTTGGGAGAGGAACACCATGCAGTCTCACCACTTACTTTACATATATCTTTGCAAGTTGTTCAAGCGAGAGATCTTATCTAATAGCAATAAAATGGGCAGTCTTGGTGAGTCAATCAACCACAAACCATATCGCATTATTTCTCTTTGAAGTCTTTGGGAGACCTATGACAAAGTCCATAGTATCATTTTCCCATTTCCACATGGGTATAGGCAATGGCTGCATCATACCCTTGGAATTTTGTTGCTCAGCTTTAAATTGGTCATATACCAAACAACTTGATATATATTCTGCAATCTCCTTCTTCATGTTATCCCACCAGAAGTGTTCTCAGAGATCACGATAAATCTTGGTACTCCTAGGATGGATAGAGAATTTTGAGCTATATACATTATCCAATAGATCCTTCTTTTTACTGGGTGATGAAGGCACACAAAGCCGCGTTCCAAACCGAATCACACCATCATCGTTGATATGGAACTCTTGCAGCTTCCCTTCCATTACATCATTCACCCTCTTTTGTATCTCCACATCATCCCTTTGTGCTTAATTAATCTTATCATGGATGGATGGTTGCGTAATCATTTGGGAAAGGAGGGATGTATTTCCCACCCTTATGATTTCCAAATCGATTCCTTGCATATCCAAGAAGATATGGTCTTCCTCAATCCGTAACTTGGATAGAGTAGTGGGTTATTTTCTACTTAGAGAATCAGCTACATTTTTCACCTTTCCAGGATGATAGTGAATAGAACAATCATAATCCTTGATTAGCTCTAACCATCTCCTTTGACGCATGTTGAGCTCCTTTTGTGTGAATATATACTTTAGGCTCTTGTGGTCGGTGATTATGTCAGACTTATAACAAAAAACGTAGTACCGCCAGATTTTCAAGGAAAAAAATCACGGATGCCACCTCTAGATCATGGATCGGGTAGTTCTACTCATGGATCTTCAACTATTGTGAGGTATAGGATATCACATTGTCATTTTGCATGAGTACACAACCTAGTACTTTCTTTGAAGAATCAGTGTATATCAAAAAACATTCTCCACTTTTCAGTAGTGTGAGTACAGGTGTAGTGATCAGACTTCTCATTAGCTCCTTGAAACATCCCTCACATTCTTCCGTCCAGAAATACATTACCCCTTTCCTTGTTAACATAGTTAGCGGGCTAGAAAATCATGAGTAGTTTCTCACCAAACGTTGGTAGTACCCAGCTAATTCAAGAAAAATAAGGATTTCTATGACACTAGAGGGCCTAGGACTTTCCTAAATCACCTTTCTCTTTGAATGATCCACATAAATTCCCTCACTTGTGATCACATGACCCAGGAACATGAATTGCTTCATCCCAAAGTCACACTTCCTGAACTTGGCGTAAAAATTATTCGTTCTCAATTTCGCCAACACAAGTCTTATATGTTATTCATGTTCCACCTTTCCCTTGGAGTAGATGAAAATATCATCGATAAACACTACCACAAATTTGTCAAGGTAATGTCTACAGACTATATTCATCAAATCAATATATATTGTAGGGGCATTAGTAAGTCCGAAGGGCATCACCAAAAAATCATAGTGCCCATACCTTGTATGGAAGGCCGTCTTATGATTATCTTCCTTCTTCATCTTTACCAGATGATATCCAAAACGAAGATCCACCTTTGAGAAGTATTGAGAACCTCTTAACTGATCGAACAGGTCATCAATCCATGGAAGAGGATACTTGTTCTTTATGGTGATCTTGTTGAGTTCCCGATAATCGATACACAACCACATTTTTCCATCCTTATTCTTCACAAAGAGCACTGGCACACCCCAAGGTGATGCACTTGGGTGTATGAACCCTTGTTCTAGATGCTCTTGAAACTGATTCTTTAACTCCTCCACTTCTATAGGAGCAATCCTATAAGGACACTTCGATATAGGAGTAGATCTGGGAATGAGTTCAATTGATAATTCTACATCACGATAGGAGCTATCCAAAGTAAATTTTTATATTCTAATTCCAACGAAGAATTTTATTTTGTAAAATTGAACTTATAAACATTTCAAAAACTAGATTTAAAGTGGATGAGCCATCAAAAGGTGTAAAAACTACATTTTCTAAAAAATACAAATTTACATGAAAAATTTATCTTGTTCTCATACCATGTTCTAGAAAATGTGTAAGATGAATAATAATGTTATAAAATTACAAATGTAGTTAATACTATTCATAACGGCTAGTCCATAATAATATTATAACTATATATCGTTTTTTAGTGAAACCTGGTATTGCGTGCAACACACGCTTTCGAGGAAGGTCGCAATTGTGTGTAATGCAAGGAAAGTAAGGTTTGCATGTAGTGAAAGTTTCCTTTGTTGTTGCGTATAACAAAATCCAACCATATGTCATTTATACATTGAATATATATGTATATATACACTCAATGTTGCATTGAAAAATTACTATCAAACAAACATGAAAGTGTGTTTAACTCGATCCAAGATTAGTGTTGCATATATTGCAAGCTAATATGGTGATGCGTATAGCGAAAGACAATCTTGGTGTAGCGTACAATAGAATATATGAATGAAATTAAAAAGAATATATCTTATAAAATCTCGGGGTCTTACATGCTGCATTTGACACACTACCCACTCCTGGCATGTATGTCGCTTCTCCAGGTGCCACGCACAACCGATCATGATTCATGCGGTCTTCCACCTGTAGGTCTGGTCCTCTTGGACCTCTGCGTCGTCTTTCTACTACAAGCTGCAGAAGACACCGATACATGTTGACTGGTGGTGGATCTCCCTACTAGAGACTTCTCAGCAAGTATCTCTCCACTAGGATGTCTCCATCTAACACCCCTTCCAGCATCGGGATGCTGAGTGAGATCACCAAAGCTCTGATCTCCCACACGAGCCCCTGGTCGATGGTCTAGGCCCTGAATAAAGGGTATTGTACTATATTAGTGGAGTAGAGTGATAGGTCTATGAAACCACGCTGAGTACAGAGCTACATTCATGCTGCCTTGCAGTAGATGAAGTAGCTCATAATGCGCGCTGCGGGAAGAGTCGTTGGGATAAACTCTGCTCGAAACAAGCTCTTGAAGTCTTCCCATAGAATTGTCATCTCGTCGTGAACTTGGAGCATCAAGATCCACCATCTGCCTACTGCTGCCTATTGAAGTCTGGTAGCATGAATCACCATGAGGTCAGCTGGTGCCCCTACCAGTCGGAAAACTCTCACCACAACCTCCAGCCAATCCTATGCCGCCTATGGGTCCGTCTCTCCCCTGATCCTGGGTGGCCTCTGGAATTGGAACTCATAAAATGCGCTTAAGTGGCATGCATCATTTTCTGCTAGGACAGGTGGCATTGGTGGCCCAATAGGGAGTAGTACCTCTAGTGCCTCCACTGGAAAAGGGCCCCTCTTCTCGGCCTCATCGCTCGGTGGGCTATATGTGCGTACAACTCTCGAGACTCAGCTGGTCATCCACAGGGAAGAATCCTAAATAAAACAGATGTGACATGGTCAAAATATTATACCTGGTGAGTTTCCTGGATGAGTTGACTTAAATAAAACTTCTGAAATCACGCACGCAATCAGTGTTTTTGTGCACTGAGTCGAAATCAGAAGTTAGGGTCCTATTGTATGGATATGTTGGAAACCACACCAATGATGGACTACCTGAACTGAGAACCACACTCAGTAATCTTAACACTATTTCTTCATAGAAAATAATGATCAAATTCCTAAAATATGTGGTAGAACCGATTCCTCCAACACCAATTTGTCACACCCCGCCCCTCGGGGCCCGTGCCATGACTACCCCAAGCCCACCTTCCATAGGCCAGGGGCTGGAGACTAGCACCAATGGCGTAATTCCCTAAATATGGGAATGAATTTCCTTTATAACCTATAAACACAAAATTCAGATATGATCACAAGTAAACTAAATAACCAACAAGTTATTACATTAAGTAAAAAGGGGCCAAAATTCAAGCCCAACTAGAAAGTACAAGAAGATGAAAGTAAAAGTACAACTGAGGAAATAGGAAAAACAGCCATTGGGTCATCCTCCACGGTTCCTACCTGATGGGGAGGTATAGATCACCTCCTCAGCACTCCACATATGTACGTCTCCTCCATGCACCGACACACCATATGGTCCACCTCCATGTATCATCCAATCCTGGTACTCTCATCCTTTGTCAATGTTGTCTGTCATCTGCATCCAACACAATGAGGTGCGGGCATAGCCCATGCAGGGCTGAGTATAATGATACTCAGTAGGTACCCCGAGACCCTCATGGTCTCCCAAAATCAAATAAGGGTAAACCAAAAAGTATGAAGTCAACAGAAACCCCACATTGGTATATTCCCAGACATATAACATAGTATTCAAGTAATCCATCTCAATCATGATTTAAACTAAAAACTTACTGACTCAGCTCAACCAGGATTTTATTCACATTATCGAAACCATGGCTATAGAATAACTCCTCCTATGTTGCGTACAGTGGGCTTGAAATGTCATAAAGGCACCTTCCACTAACCTTGGATTTCTAAGGTACTCCTTCTATCTAGTACTGCAGGTCTGCAGTGTCACCAAGGCGCTCCCCACCATAGGTCTACCGCCACAACCAGGCGCTTCCCCTAATAGCCTATAGAGTTACTCCTCCCGTCGGGTAATGTGGGTCTGTATCCACAACCAGGAGCTCCCCCACATTGGGTTTGACGCGAAACCAAGGCTCTCCCCACTGGGCTAGTTGACTCACCCTGAGTAAATCCGTCAACAATCTTCAAGTCTCATCCAACTACTAGGTCTTCGCACTCTACTCGCTCATCACCGGAAGGATCTGCTCCATGAGCTACTGGTCAATAATACAATTCTCAATAAGTCCTAGGAAGACGTATCACAATGGTCCTACACGTCATAGAGTTCTCAACGCAATAGAATACACGTCAATCATACGCCCGATCTGAGAGTTATTAGCCTTTTAGTCCAGAGGGCCCGGTTATATTCGTTCGCAATCCAACCTGACTGTATCTCAACTATACCTCAAAATAAATTGGGGTTTAAATAAAGGTACCTTCATGATATAATATTACCTGGGCCACAACCAGTTTGTCAAACGTATGCCTGGTGCCAATGTTGTGGCCAAAAGAATGTAAAGGGTCATAGTGGGACAGGGTCCGGTCCCACCCTTTCGGACCGTCCCGACCCGGCCCTGTCTGGGATGACTCGGCTAGACTTGTTGGGTATGGCCTAGCCTGTTAGGAGGGCTGGCCCGTTAGCTATGGCCTGGCCCACTAGGCCCCACCCAGCAGGCCGCTAGGGGTTGCAGAGGGCCGTGAGAGAACTGACCGGTCGTGAGGGCGTAGACCGGGTGCGGGTCGGTGTGAGGGTAGTTTGGCCTGGTGGGAACTATGAGGGAGCAGCTGATCACAGAGTGCTCCGCGAGGTAGTGGCTCGGCCTGGAGGGCACAAAGAGGGAATGACTCAGCCTGGTGGGCACTGAGAGGGGTTAGCTCAGGGCGGCTCGGCTCGGGGCCGGGGCAACACGGGTGGGTCTGGGAGGCCGGCTTGGCCGGTGCGCTGCGGGGCGTGCAGCCCGCGGAGCCTCAGGGAAAGCGGTGAAGGAGGAGGCCGGCTCGGCCTAAGAACGCGACGGTATGGTTTGGATTGGGGCTCAGCAGCCCTGCGCGGCCGACCGGGTGGGCCCGGGCGGCCGGGAGGCGCCACAGTTCGGCTTGGGGCGGTGGAGGCGATTCATCTGATGGACAGGGTGGCCGGGGCTCTTCAGTCAGTTCAGTCAGGTGGAGGGTGTGGCAAGGCCGGCACGACCGGCAGATGGCACCGCCGGTGGGCGGCACAGGACGCGGAGGCTGCAGTTAGTGTGCTTGTTGACTTATTCGCATTCGTCATCTCGTCGCCATGCCGAAGAACATCCCAATCAAGAATGAAAGAGGGGTCGGGCCATTTTGGATTGGGCCGCACCATCCGAATTTAGGGTGATAGCAAGCAGGTCAAATGATCTTAAATTTCATAGAATTACCAAGAAGAAGATATATAAAGAAAATTCTATCAACACCCCGCATCTTCCCTCAAAAACAATTCCCTACCCGCATGGAAAATCTTACACAATGATTATTAATTTTGGAAAGTAATAATTTATGGAATTATATCTTGTTCAAATAAAACACCTTCCATGCTCATTGTTGGATGACATTGACACAAGATGGAAGATGTCAATTTGTTGTAGATGAACATGGCCTACGTCGGTTGCCTCCGCAAGGTGCTTCTGAGGAAGAATTCGAAGACGCTCATCATTAGCATTCTTCATATAGGAAGTTCTTCATTGGAGAGCTTTCTCCCTAAGTTCCGCATCTCCCCCAATTTCACCCAAAAACAATTTCCAACCAAATATGAAATATTATAATATCCTATTAAATCATTGGAATAATATTCAAATTGGTTAATAATTTAATTGGAAGCGTTGGCTCAAATAATTCATGAGGAGGATTTTGCGTAATTAATTTAGTGGTGTTGGCACACATAAAAAGGGAGGTGGTGGCACCATAAATTGGTATTAAGAGGTAAAGAGAATCTCCCTCATTTATGATGGAGTTTATTGGTTTAACTCAATTAATTGGGGGGTTTAGTCTCGGGTGGTCCCCACACCATAACCTCTCGTGGGAGGTTAGGTTCGGGTGGGACCCACCACCAAAACCTCTCATGGGAGGTTATGGTCTAGTGGTCCCCACAGTTAAACTCCCACAAGGAGGTTTAGTTCTGGTGGACCCCACCTCCAACTTCCACATGGTGGATCAATAATAAAATAAAGTGTAGATCATTTTGTTTTATTATTTTCCACCAAAAAACCAAAAACTAACTTTTATTCAATACCCACTACCGTCGAGGTGAAAGTCTCCATAGGTGAATATCGGCACTGTGTGTTCAAAGATGCACTCATATTTCAATTCCATGCACTGGTTCAAAAGTTATAAAAACCCACTCGTACATTTACTGTATTTACCCGAAGAAACATTAGAAATTGAGTCCGAGCACGCCGGGCCACAGAATCATGCGCAGTAAAATTTCATGTACATGTAAAATTCCCATTTTTTTAAAAACAATTTTACATGGAAATTATAGGTTTTAACAAGTCTTATGTTTATCTTTAAAAGAACGCATGCGGAATATATGATGACTGCATCCTTAGAGAGTCTTTTTTTATTTTAGACCAAAGGGGTTGGAATATGTGAGATTTCCCAATAGGTGGTCATATCTTTTTGGAATTGATCATATGATGATCCAAAGGTGGTAGAATGGGAGATATTTCCATTATTGTTGCATTCAAATGAATTATTGATTGTGACGGGCCTACCTTGTCAAAGGGAAAGATTGAACTCTGTCTTACTTGACTGTTAGTTGGTTTTCCGAGACATCTGTTTTTCTTTTACACAAGGGATAATGTGCCCAGGCTAAATCCAATGAATTCATTATTAAATGGTTTAATTATTATATATATATATATTAATGTAATTGGAAAATATAGGATAGTTTACTTTTGATTACTTCGATGTTTATTGCTTCATTTTCCATATTTCCTAGTATTTATATTCATTGATTTTTGGGAACATATATTTTTGTGGTTTCCTACTTTGATTATTCCCCCAACTTGTTTGGTTCATGCTTTTCATCCCAAAAAGATTTTACGGTTACATGTATTGAAAAGGGAAATCACCGATATACATGAGTTACATGATTGTTGTTAGAGCTCATGAGCATTGGACCAAGCAGAGGATTATGATGCTATTAGAGTAATTTATTTATTTTTTCTGTTCTTCGGTTTTAGTGTTTTTTTTCAATCCTTGTGACTTTTTTTCTTCTTTCTGAGATACACATGACATGTATCATTATATATAAATATATATTATATAGGTGTTATTACATATATTCTTCCACAATGGTTTATTATTTTTATTCTGATATGTTTCTATGACAATGAGGGTATTGTTTCCCCACTATCACATCCAAAGCCCTCGATGCTAGTCGGTAGCCTCCGGCATTCAGGGAAATGTGATTGAGGCCATGTGACAAACCAGGTACGCGGAACCTTTAGGCGACACCCATAACCAGGACGTTACAAAGTGGTATTAATGGGTGGTTTATTTATTCTTTGTATTACTGTTTATATCCTATAGACAGGTATCAGAAAGAATATGTTCTGGGTAATATGTTGTTCCTGGGAGTAGCTAAACTGTGTATAGGGAAAAGAAAATAAAACTTGAAAATTTAAATTTATCTTGATTTTTTAATTGTTATAGATGGTTTGATTTCACTATTGGGTGATACACATGTTTTTTTGTTATGATTTATATCATTGAGGTTCCAATTCTATTTCAACCAGATGAAATGAGGTTATTCCATCTCATGCATCGTATAGGATCTTTCAAGAGATCACATGAAATGAATTCTTGACTTTCCATTTAGGGTAAATTACTAATTTCATACTATTTTGATAGATTTTGTGCTAGTTATTCATTCTATTTTGATATGTTCCTTGATTAAATACATGTTATTTGATATGGTATTGCTATATGAAAATTTTCATTTGGGTGGATGCCAATATTTTGTCCGTGAGCAATTATAGCTATTCTTGGATCAGAATTTGGTGGATCATATATGAACTCTAGATGATTTTATTTTATTTTATTTTATGAATAAGGATTCCAAAATTTTATTCATAAGATTATGGGCTCTCACAGGTCAGAATTTGTCATTCATTGGAAAAAAATTAATATTTAATGGTTCCAAAGATGTTTCAGAGGTCTACTGTCCATAAACCCATACAACACGACATGTGCTGTTATGAACACATGCAATGTGTTCTAATATTATTAGAGAAAAAAAATTCATATGTACACACCGTGTAGTATATATACACACCATTTAGTCATTAATAATGTGAATGTCTGTGTATGCAGAGATGTGGCGTTGGGAAACATGGGTTGAACATGTCGTGTACTTGGTGTACACAACATGACAAAGAGGCCATGTATCTAACAGTGTGACTAATGACATGGGTGGATAAAACATATGTCATACATGTTGTGACCCTTTCTAAGATTCCGTGTAGAGTCGACCGTGTCTTTGACTGTGTCACTAACTACACGGGTGGTTGGAACATAAGCGGTGTCCACCATGTCTAGGGTTAACACACCATGTAGTGTCACCTAGTAGAGAACCATGTGGTTTTGCTACGTGGAAGAACATGGGGATGGTTGAAAGATCAAGTCCATGACATGTAATTGAATGATCATGGCATGTGTATGGGTGTAACACGACTTGGTTGCGGAGAGCTACATTCCCATGTTTGAACCTGAGGAAACACGCCATGTGGAGGATATATAGTCCATGTGACTCGGTTTGGATAAACATTAATGTTATCTTCTCTTGTTCCTTCCATTCACTTCTATGTTTCAGTAACTAATAATCTTCAATTGAGAAGTGTGCTTGACATTGCAGATTCAAGCCACTGAGATGTCCTCTGGTTGTATAACTGACACATGGGAATGATAATACACCATAAGTGGTAGATTAGGGACTACAGACAAGTCATTCTTTCATGCATGTGTTTTCACAAGATTTCTTACGGGAAACTGGTTCCGATGAATTGTTTTGAGAAGTCTTTATGAGGTTTATGCAGACCTACCAGGGAGTAAATCATCCCTTCCCATCTACGGCAGAGTTTAGCCAGGTTTTTCAGTAGCACCATCCTCCATCTATCTCAAGAGATGGAGGACCTTAGGTTGTAGAGTCATGGTTATAATCCATTTTTTATATCTTCAAGTATCTCAATGTACCTATTCTGAGGGGTGTAAAACTCGCATCTTACACATGTCATGATTGTACTATGTGATCATGAGATGTCATATCACAGGTGGGACACCAACGAGTTATGGATTGGGATGAGTTTCAGGGGACTTCCAATGACTATGTCTACTCATAAAAAATTATTTCTGACTAAGACCATGAGTTCATGGTTCTGAAACACTGTACTATTTCAGTCATGGATTATTCTTCTTGCATCATAGAGAGACAACGCTTAACACCCATATTAAGGGTGATGAGATATTTCTGACTAGGATCTTATAGGATAGTCTCAGGCATGAAATCTAATCTCAGGTGAACATATTCAGTTTCACTTCCATATATTCTATAGTCAACTAGGTGTTGATCACTACTCGTAATCAGAGGGTGTCTAGAGATGTATTCCGGGGTGGTTCGACATCTAGTGTTGGTACTTCTCTGACTGATAGTATGAAGCACAGAAGGGAGCCTATGTTCAGATTTCCAAGTAGATGGGATATTGTTTCAAATATCTAGGTGGTTTTCTACCAGTGTGGTTAGAGTGGGAATAAGAGACCTTAGTGCCTGAGAGCCCCAGCAGTGTGTCGATATTGTGGAAATATTGTCGATCTTCAGTGTTTTTTCTGGTTTTTGTCACTAGCATCTAGTGATAGGGGTTCTGATATGAATCCACATTCTGGAGTAGGATCAAATGTTTTTCATTAGTTAGAGAACTCGAGTTCGTTCGCCAGTTCTAGCCGAGGTGGTGGTCATGGATATTTTTTTATGGCTATAGGTTTTCAGTGATCACAGTGTGGACCAGCACAAGGTAGTTAGGTAGGGTCACAGGGATGCAGTATAGATCATACATTTTCAGTAGAGAAGACTCAACAGAAGCAAGACCCAAACAAATTGTAGTTAGAGGTATTATTCTAGTTGCCTCATTTTTAGCATCTTCTATTTTTCATATAGGGGAATCCCATAGTTTCATATCTATTGCTATTATAGAGATCATGGAGCACATTATCTTTAATTCTGAGGATGTTATGATGCTAAACACCCTGTTAGGGATTTAGGATGACCAATGTATGGCCGAGAAAGGATCTCACTCTCGAGGTTGGTGGATGTAACATATTATGGTACCTCTATTTCATATAGATGATAGGAATCTATGTCATTCAATAAATGGACTAGCTTGTCTCCTTCTAAGACTTTGTTGGCTGCTTTTGTCATAGTGTGAGTTTCACTTCACTAAAGGGCAGGTCTTTTCATCACAATGGTGAATGGGATGTTATGTCAAGTAGACCAGGGCCGAAACATCATGTTTTGGGAGGAATTACAGCCCAGATTTCAGGTTTATATCTAGATGACCAGGGGACTTCACAGATGGACATTCCTCTAGTGGTGGATCATTTCAGAGATGTATTTCTCGATGACTTTTCATGTTTAACTCTAGAGCAAGAGTTGGATTTATCTTTTGAGCATGTTCTTTGGGTTGAACCAGTGTCTATTCCTTATTATAGAATAACTAAAATAGAGATACAAGAGCTTAAGAAGCAGTTAGAGTTGTTTCAGGAAAAGCGTTTCACCCAACCCAGTACGTCTCTATGGGGTTCTCCAATACATTTCGTGATGAATTTGGATGGTAGCCACATACGTTGCATGGATTATTGAATGCATTAATAGTTGACTATCAAGAAATTATATCCCCTTACGAGTATTGATGATCTCATTTATCAACTTAGGGGAGACCAATTATTCTCCGAGATTGACATGAGATCTTGTTATCATCATTTCCGCATTAGACAATCAAATGTACCTTTTATAGAAATTTGGATCATGTAGGTCTATACGAGTATGTGATTACGTCATTTACTCTCATTAATGTTCCCTCAATTTTCATGGAACTGATGAACTGGGTCTTCCAACATTACATGGAATACTTTATGGTTGTTTTCATGGACAATATCTAGGTGTAATCTCACACTCGACACGACTATGCTAGCTATATTGAGATCATTTTGATTTAACTGAGAGAGAATTTTTTTTATATTATATGATCTTAAAATTAAACTTTTTGATGGATCATATTCACTTATTGGGACATGTTTTCTCAGGGAGAGGAGTATTAGTATACCCAATGAAAGTGAGAGCAGTAGTTTCATTCGAGAATCCAAATAATGTTTTGAGGTTTAGAGTTTTCTGGGGCTGGATGGATACTAAAGATGCTTTATAAAGGACTTTTCACAGTTAGAAGTGCCACTGACGTGTCTGAAAAAAAAGGGTGCAAAGTACATGTGGATTTAATCACGTGATTCAGCCTATCTGGAGCAGAAATGGAGATTGACATCAAAACCAATACATTTATTTCCAGAGCCAGGAAATAGTTACACATATTACTATGATGTATTTGGTATCGGTTAGGGACCAGTGCTTATTCATGGGGATAGATTCCTTGCATACGGTTCTCGGCAGTTGAGGAAACCTGAGAGGAATTACGTGACACACAATCTTGAGTTAGCTGTAGTAGTACATGATTTACATTTTGGGTGACATCATATTTTGGGAGATCATTTTGTGGTATTCACTTACCAAAAAAGTATCATGTGTATCATTACTCAGTGAGAACTGAATTTGAGACAATGAATGTTGATTGATTACCTTCCGTCTTTTGACATTGAGCTTTTCTATATGTCTGGGAAAGGCAATGCAATGGCGAATCTGTTGAGAAAGAGGACTCAAATAAATAAATTTAAGGAGGCCAGCAGTGAGTGAAATATTTTTGATCTATTATCTGAGATGAATTTGGTGGTGGATGATAGATTGGTGTAGAAGTTCATTCTTCTGTAGCAATTACCTCTACCATTTTGGATCAAATGTGAATGAGTAAACTATCATATTCAAATGGCCTAGTCCTACGAGAGTGTGTGTCAAGAGAGGAACCTACTCCTAGGTGGACTATAGACAAATACTAGGTCTTCAATTTTATTGGATGTGTATGGGTATCAGTAGAAACACGTGAGAAGATGTTGTAATATTTTCATTCCACAGTTTGGTATGTACATCCAAGTTTCACCAAGATCAATAAGGATTTACATGGTCAGTATTGGTGTCCAAGTTTGACGAGAGATGTTACTGGTTTTTTTATAAGTTGTTCCACTTGTCCACGGTGAAGGTAGAGAATCTGCGACACGTAAGTCTTTTACTGTAGTTACCGATTCCCGTGTAGAAGTGGAATATTGTCGAAATAAAATTTGTGATGGGTTTACGAAGGTCGCTTTGAGGGAATGATGTATTGTGGGTTGTGACCAAAGAATCATGAAGGTTTTACATTTCTTGCTGATAATTGAAACCTTTAGTGTTGATGAACTTGGATGGTTTTACAACTAGGACATTTTATGGTTTCATGAGGTTATAACCTCTATCATTCCAAACATGAATTCCTGATTTACTTCTCATGGATTGTGGGGACTATAGAAGGATTTTGGTATACATTTACTTCTATGTACATCATATCATCTACAGATAGATGGCCGGTCTAAGAACACAATTCAGGTGTTGGAGATAATTCTACAATCATTCGTCCTAGATTTCGTGGGTTCTTGGGAGAGACACATACCCATATAGGAGTTTTCCTAAAATAACAGTTTTCAGGTAATGAATCATATACCACCTTACGAGGATTTTTATGATAGGCCATGTCAGTCACCCCTATGTTAGATGGAGGTAGGAGATGTATTTTTTCTAGAACCTCATCTTGTCCAGGAGCATGTTAAGAATGTTGGTTGATTTAGAAGAGGACAGATACTGAACAGTCTCACTAGAAATCTCATGTTGATTGACAGAGATGACCATTGGATTTCAAGGCCAGAGATCCAATGTTCTTGTCTATCACACTAAGGCTTGGAAAGAGGAGGATTAATAGATAGGTAATGCTTTCACTGAGGTAAATCATGTCATTTGGGGGTTTGGAGAGAGTCTTTCTGGTGTTCTATCAGTTGCAGTTATCTCAGTGGTATCTGGTTATGCACATCATCTTCCACATTACTCAGCTACGATGGTACAATTCGTACATGTCTCACATTTTTTAACCCAAGGAGGATGAGTATAAGGTAAATGTATCCTTCGAGTAGCATACTATTAGGATTATGGATCGCAGAATGATATTTCATCATGGCTGGTCTATTCCACTAGTACAGGTGCAATGACAATACGAGTGAGTACATGATGAAACATGGGAGAGGGATGTCAGCGTTTGATCATAGTGGAAAGAGTTGTTTGATGTTTCTTCTTCGCCACCCCTACAAGGGAAATTTATGGATAAATTACATTAATGGGGGGAGTTTTTAAGAACATAGATCATCATTTCAAGTATGGATCATGATTTCAGATGTTTTTGGGGAAAAAAGAAGAATTTGGTAATTTCTCTATGTACATGCCATGTACTATTGAGTACACATCATGTAACGAGTTTCCACGTGTAGCTATGTACTGACCATGTAATGGCTAAGTACATGGTTGTGCGGGACACCTAATTTAAGGGAAAATTGAGTAATGTAAAGGGTGTGTACATTTAATGAACGCGTCATGTACTTTTATTTTAAATTGAGATATCAGACTGGGGGTGCGTTTAACGCTTTTTTCATCTTCTTCTGGACATTACATGTGATGGAGCATATGGAATCTCCGAATATTCTCCAGGAAACTAGTCCAGCATCCATTCTTAATATCAAACATCACTAGTATCATTGGAATTGCCTCAGCGATTTCATGGTTTTTCTTGAGTCTCTCTTCCTAATTTCTCACCTTTCTTGAGTTATCCAATGTCGAGCTTTATTCACCATATTGTAGATATACAATGTTCTTGGGTGATTAAAGGGACTATGTTCAGGACTGTTCATTGTACAATGTCAAGGAAGGTGGTTTGTTTCCTTTTGGATTTTTTATTTGAGTTATATATACCTATGTTTCGATTACCGATGATTCAGGTTTATTGTGTGAAGAAATTGAACCATGTTATCATCTTCATTATATTTACTGAAAGATTAAAAGTTTTCATTGGTATATTATTCTTAATATCATGTTTAGGGGACAAACAATGGATGAGATTCCTAGTTTGAATGTTTATTGTCTTTTTTAGGTTTCCTATGAGGTATACCTTATTTCATTGCCTTGCTTGTTAGGTTGGAATTGATTTCTTGATGATACTTGTTAAATGCATGTGTTATTTATTGTAGCTACTTATCCTTGTATTATTTGAGATTACTTTGGCCTATTGGTTATCATTTGTGTATGCTTGAGTGACACAGTGCTATGAGAACGTGGTGTTATTAGAGCATAGGGTGAATTGACATTGAGGGATTCCCCAATGTGCCAATAGTATTAGCGTTTCGAGGCCATAGGGGAATTTAAGTTGACTTCTTTCATAGAGTGTCTATTGTATACCGTTATGAGACAAAATGGGTAATTAATGTTGAGTTCATACTCATAGAGTCCATAGTTTATCTTTAAAAGAACACATGGGAAATTGATGATGAGTAATTCCTCTAATAGTCTTTTTTATGTGAGGCAAATGGCATTAGACTGTGTGAGCTTTCCCAGAGGGTCCTTATATACTTATTGAATTGATGATATATTGAACCAGATGGGGTAGACTGTGATTAGTTCCCTAGAGTGATGCGTGTTAATGAATGATTGATTGTGATGAGCATGACAAGCCAAAGCACAAGCTTGGACTCGGTCATACATTATCATTAGAGGTCATTCTGAGACAAATGATTTTCTTTTACACAGGTGATACAGAGCCTAGGAAAGATCATGATATTTAATTATTCATAAAATGGAATAATTAATAAATGTATATGACTGTAATTGGAAACTATAGGATTGTTTAATTTTGAGTACTTCCTTGTCTATGGCTTCATTTTTTTTGTATTTACTGCTATATATATTCACTGATAATTTGGAAAAAGATACTTTTGTGGTTGCATACTAGGATTCGTCTCACACCAGGTTTGGGAAATTTTTTTGACCTAGAAAGATTATATGGTTATAGGTATAGATAAGGGAAATCACCCTTCTATATCAGCTATATGATTGTTCTTGGAGCTGTAGAGCATGGGACCAAAGTTG
This sequence comes from Viscum album, assembly GCA_963277665.1. Taxonomy (NCBI): domain Eukaryota; kingdom Viridiplantae; phylum Streptophyta; class Magnoliopsida; order Santalales; family Viscaceae; genus Viscum; species Viscum album. The sequence goes on from OY728160.1 coordinate 1,552,465,483, forward strand.
TGATTGTGTTGCTGTAGGAGTTATTTACTTTTTCAGTAACATGTTCATAGTGTTGTATTTCCATAATTGTGTCTTTTTCGGCTACATTCCGAGATACTTGTGACATGAATCATTATATATATATATGTGTGTGTTTGTGTGTATGTTGCATTTATTATTACTATTAGTCTTCCACTATGGTTTATTATTATTATTCCACTGTGTTTCTCATCCAATAAGGGCATATTTTCCACAATATCACTCCCAAGGACCTCACTACTAGTTGGTGGCCTCTAGAGTTCAGGGAAATGCTCTGGAGACCATGATACTAGTTAGGTATAGGGCTACATAGGGAGGTACCCATAACAAGGACATTACAATGGGGATAATTATTCAATGTTACCAAAATGGTAATGATTTTTTATTACAATCTCATCATTTGTCTGGATTGTATATGATTATGTTTTTTATGATAAAATATTTTGATCTGTATCTCATGAAACTCATATTTTTTATTATCTTATATATATTTTTATGGGAATAAATGTTTTCCCTTCATCTCACTATGTTTAAGAAAAAATATTTCAAAATAATGTTATTATAAAAAATCAACTTCATCTTTACCTTCAGCCGAAAACCCATTTTAATTCATATAAAAAAAATTTAGATGTTTTTTTTAAATAATTTTAACATTATCTATTTTATTTAGAAATGATTTTTTACATGTGTAGGATATTTTTAAAAAAAATCTCTAAGGAATCCTCATGTAATTTTCCAAAAAAAATTCATTTAGCATTTACCAAAAATTTTAAAGTAATGTTTGATTTAATGTGTATGGTATGAATAGAACTCTCCTACATCATATAAAATAATTTTATTGAATAATAAATAATAATATAGAATGGATATCTAGAAATAAATTTATTTTTAATATTTTTTAATATTTTAAAAAAAAATGGAATTGGAAATGAAGTTTTCCTAAAGAAATCATTGAAATGATATGTTAGAGTAATTTTCCATATATGATGATATATCGTGATGCTGAATATGCCTTACTCAGAATATGGCCAAAGAAACTATTATCTTTCCTTTTATGAATAATTTATTTCTTTATTATCCAATGATACTTATGAAACCCCTTCTATTTAATGTTTAATGATATCAAAAATGTTTTATGATTTTTGGCACACATATGTGTTTTTTTATGTGATGGGTGGGGCCTATATCACACTGAAATAAAGTGATTAATGATAATTGTTCTATGTAAATAGATGTTAAATTGGTGGTTATCCCATGAATGAGAATTGTGGTACATAGGTTATTATCCTAATACTGAAATCATATTACACTTTTGGTTTGGCCAATCCCAAAGGAAGTACATGACTGGATAGTTTATGGCTAACATGTTTTGAATGTCTTGGTTAGTGGCCTTGAAATATGGATTTCTATGATTAATTTCCTATAATCTATCAATGAATTATTCTAATTATAATACATAAGGGATAATGTTCATTGATTTTCTATTAACTACCAATCTTTTTTCAGTAACTCATGATAATTATCCTTGATATATAAGGTTTGGTTTTCAAATATTAGGATCATGTCATTAGACACATCTGCTTATGTGATTATTATGTATCTCCCTTTTTTACCCTTACTATTCATTGGATCACTCCTATTCTTCGGATTACTTTTCTATGGTAATAAATAAAAGTTTTGATTTGTGTATATGAATTATGAGTACTAAATGGGAAGATATCTATTCTATATGATATATATCTGTCAAAAAATTAGATTAATCTATAAAAATACACTAATGAAAAAGAAATATTATGGTCGTTAAGAATGTATTCATGTGATTTTATGAATATTAAATCATTGATATGAAAAATATTTATATTATACTATAGGTTCATCATTGTTATTGGGTTTATATTATTTCTGAAGTGTTTTGAATATTTATATGAAATGATTCAATATTTATGTATATAATTCTTAGGTCACCTCAATTTGTAATAGATAAATGATTGATTGATTTTATAAATTATGTTATGGATAATATGATTATAAAACCTAAGATAAGATATTTTGGGAAAGGTGATATAGATTAAACTAAATGTATGATAGGTTGATAAGAAATTTTAAAAAAATTAAATACCTCAAGAATGTTTTTAATTATCATAGGATTCAATACTATGATTATTCAAGATTTTTTATAAATGTAAGTTATTTTTAATAATTTAATGGAACGAACTAAGAGAAAAAATGTAAAAAATTAATATAATGGAAAATTATATGATTTTCTGATTGTGAAATCAAATAGCATGTGTCATGGAGTAGAAAATATTCTTACTATGCTCACAAAACTCTCTAAATCCATGAATCAAACTAGGATTTAAAATAATAAATTAATTTTATAATGAATCATACAAAAATTCAAGAAGAAACAACCACCTCATTTTTGTGGGCTATTTAATCCACTATTCTCTGATTAGTGGATTGTTACCACTATAATGATATTTTATATTCTCTAGTGTTTAGAGAATGATTTTTTTGATGCCATCATATCTTTCCCAAAGACACTCAGATTAGTGGAAGGATATTATCATGAATGTGATCCGAGTTGAATAAATCAGTTTTGGTGAAAGAGTGAAGATTGAGAGGTAATATTTCCATATTTAATATCCTTTAACTACTCACAGGGAAATGGAATGAAAATTTCTTTATATATTGAATAATAATGTTAAATAAATTGGTAATTGTGCCATAAAATTTATAAGACATGGAATTATTATTCTAGTTCAATCATTATTCCATTAATTGAAATTAATATATTTTTCATTGTTAAAACATAAACTCTAAAATTTTCTTGACATATTTGAAATTTTTATCTATATTTAATATTTTTAGTGTATTCAAAATATTTATATGGAGAAAGGAGATTCTGATTTTTTGGGTCTGAGAATAAGTAAGAGATGCAGTATTCAATGAATTATAATAATAGAGAAAACATTGGAAATATAAGGACACTTAATATATTCTATAATCATGTATATAAGTTTGGGAAAATTTTCATATGGGAACTGTTAAATGATTCATGCATGTAAAATAAGATAATTGGGAATGTGATTATTGAATAGATGTAAAGATAATATCCAATGAAATGAATGCATATAAATCCCAATAAAATCAACCACTGGAAATTAAATGATAAATATTTAATTAATTTTTTAATTATAAAATTAATTTCATGACTTTATAGTTTAATGATGAAAATTGGCATTAATAATTTATAATGTCAAGAGATAATTGTCAAGATTATATGATCACAAATTCCATAGTGGGTCCTTAGAATGATGTCATGAAAGGTAGACTTATCATTCACTATATAGATTTAAATATCTAATTTGAAACTATATTCACCGAATCATTTTTAACTTAAGATTTATCAACTATTATTACATCAACATATCAATTTATAGATGTTTAATTTTCTTTTAAAACTATTAATGATATGTTGATATTATATCAAATATATATCTCTTCTCAAATAGATTTATTTTGATAGTGATTCCTAACTGTAAAGTGCTTGTGAAATTTAAATAATTTGAGTTAATTTTATTTATTGAAGGGATTTCATTATTTAGTGTTCATATCATCTTCTATGGATGGAATGCCAAAAATCATATTAAGAATGGACCAATGATTATCTATAACAGCGTGAGTTTTTAAAGATTTTTTTCATATAAATTATTCATATCGGATGTTTTAAATTGAACTCTACACAATTTCAATATTTCATTATAGGATACACCATGATATGCTTTCTTTATGGACAAAATATAATTATCATGTGCAACAAGAAACACCGTGTTTCACAAAAACATCATTTTATTGTAATAATTATTCAAAAAAATTATAACTTATCCATCGATAGATTAATTTTAATAGTAATAAATAATTTTTAAATTTTTTTAATATTTTTTTAATGAAAACCATTTAGATAACAAAACATGTAATTTTTTGTAAAGTCTTTATATGTTTAAGAATACTATTTTTTTAAATGAATTAATTTTTATGCCCCTCTATGAACAATAATAAAAAAAATTAATTTTTTGGAATTTAATTTGATAAAATGAGACACATATTTTAATTAATATTTTAAACATTATACTCAGGTGATTTTTTAGGATTTTTTAAAAAAATCATTTTTTATAAATAGTGAAAAATGATAAATTATAATTCAAAAATACTTTTACTTTTAATATATTTATATAGTTATATTATATTTTATATATCTTTTAAAGTAAAATTACTTTAAATATACATCAATAAATATAATTCATGTTATTGGGATCAATTTCCCATTAAATGTTTATCGAAAATCATTTCCATAATTTAAAAATTTACTCTTAAAGACCTCGTTGTTGTCACATGTCTGAGGGATTAGTTTTAAAATAATTTCATATAATTATATTATTATAATTTTGAAAAATGGATTCCTTATTGGGAATTATATTGTATATAATTTCTATTAATTTCATCTTTGTTTTGACCAAGAATAATATTGAATTTAATTAACATTAACTATAGTTATAATGAGAAAAACAAGCATAACAATGGACTAATAAAAAAATATAATGCCAAAAATAACCCCTAAACTTTTACAAAATCTATTGGATATATATACTTCAACCCTATCCTCAAATGGGTCAAATTATTAAAAATATTAGAGAAAATTGTCAAGGGACAAATGTTGGTGTAATTTAATTTTTAATGATTTACAAGAATCCCACTCCACAACCACTATAAAAAGGAACTCATACCTCCCACTAATTCAACATATTAAACACTTTGTCATCCTAAAACACTACTCTAATAAGATCGAAATAACATACATCCATCCCAGAAGCCTCCCATTTAGAAAAAATTCATCCAAAAAATCCATGTGGAGAAAACCAAAAGAGTTACAAAAATCAAAGGAGTTTTTAATGAGTATTATGGGAGTAAAAAATTAACGTCAGGGTTTTCTCCTATCACTTTTATTCTCCCTATTAGAAATTCCATGTTAACCAATAATTTCAGAAATGTGATTCCTCCACATACTAGTAATGTATTTTATGATAAATATATTAAATTTATGGTTATTTTTATATCTTACGGTTGATATTTATTTCATTACATTTATATTTGAAAATTTGTCAAATTGTTTAAGTAAAGTTTCTCAATTTTACTTCATTGAGAGGAATTAATTTTTACATACCATTATACATTTATGTGGTGTATATAATCCCATTTGAAATTTTATATCTTCAGCCTCTAAATTTTGATGATATTTTTCAGGTCATGAAATTTCTTTTTCTAACATGGGGATTTTAATTAAATGATAGAAAGTTGAATGTTTTTATAGATACAACCTCATATATTTTCAAGGTTGTTTATAATTATGCCTCCACTTATGATATAATATGATTTATATCTCAATATAACTCATTATTTTTGTTCTTCTTTTTATATTCATGATGTCTTCATTGGTTAGTACAATTTTCACATTCTTTAGCAAAAAATATAATTATGAATTTTTTTAAAGAGAATATGACTTCTTTTGGCCTTTTTAGCCATATATTTTCTTCATTCGAAAAACCATTTTCTCAAAAAGTATTTTGATTTTTTTAAAAAAAATTATTTTATAAGGTCATTTCAAATGAAAAATGTTTTTAAAATTTTTTATGGTTTTAAAAGATTACCCTATCAGATTTTAATTGTATTTTCCAATCAATAGGTTTTAAAAATGATTTATATGTTAAAATGAGTCTTCTATAAAGAAATTAGAATTTTATCATGAAATGTTTTTTAGGAATATTTAAAAATTATTTTCCATATATTATGGAATCCATTGGCGATACTAATTACTTTCTAGGTAAATGATCAAACAGATCCATTCATATTCATTCTATGAATTGTTTATGTTTTGATAGCATGATATTTACAAATCCTTTTTCACTTTCATTGGTTATATATTTTGGAAAACCTTTTCTATTTACTAGGATGTATACTTTTCAAAACCACATCATTTCATGGGTTATTAATTGTTGAAAATATTTTTAATCCTTTCGATTTTTCTATAGTTTGTGATAGGATTTCAGTTATAAAACACCCACTTCATTTCATGGGTTACGATGTTACTATTTATGATATTCTAGGAAATGAATTTAGGATTTCATTAACAGTTTTGTGGGACATATATATATCAATTCAATACATTAGGTAGATATTTTTATATCATGGGATAATTATAATAATCAAGTCAATCATATTGATCCACTATGTATGATTACTAAAACCAATCCCCTATGTAATGATGGGAATCCAGATCACCTATGGAAAGATGAGTAAACCTGATCCCTTATAATGAAATAAATATAGACGGGGATGGTGGTGTGTCCCACCCATTAGGTTAAGTTAACATGAATTACCCGGGAAAATTTGTGAAATGTGTCTTGAAATATAGGGGATGATATTAAATGTTTATGTTTCTAACACAATTCCATGTCATGTTCCATTTTTAATATTTTAGGGATTATGTTCTTGATTATCTTATGAGTTTTTTCTTCTGATCTAATAATATTAATTCCATGATTCATGTTTGTGGTCTTTAGAATGATGTAAATGATCATGTAATATAATGATCTTCTTCTCAAGGTAATATGTTATTTTTTATGCTTACATATCTCCCTTATTTACCCTTAATGGGAATCTCATCTCACCACTTATTATGATTCATCTCCCTGATTATGAAGATACGTATTATGTTTGATGTTTCTACGATGGTTTGTAGTTATGAACAACCAATTTGTATAAAATGTAGCTCACATAAGTACCATATTTTATGTTTCCATGATTCTTATAGAAGTAAACTAATATAGTAATTAGGTGTCGACTTTTGTAATGTATTCAGTATTTAAATAAAATTATGTAATGTTATTTCATGAAAATAAATGGTATCTATATTTGGTATCCCTGAAATCTTTTAGTGGACCTATGGAAAGTTGAATTATAAAACCATAGAGAGAACCCTAAGGATATGTCTATGGTTAAGTATAAGAATGAGGAAATGTATCGAAAAATGCACTAGAATTTTGGTAAAGGATAGAGAGAGTGGATTCCATGAAAGAAATCCATGCGAAGATACTAATAGGGGGTGTGGATTTAAGACAATTTTATATAGTGTAAACAACCCCGAGAACTCTGTATCGTGTTAGACTTGATCAGGAACTGGTGCACGATAACAGGCCTTTCTATAGAACATGGTTGTCACTTTTGAGAGATATGATTTGGGAATTCATATTCTTCTTATAAAAAACATGTTGGAGTTAAATTAGAGTTATATATGAATAATAAAGGATAGACATATGTTTTCATATATTAATGATGGTTTCATAATTTAGACATTCCATGATTTGTTTTTTTGATATAATATGGTTATTAACTTTAACTTTATTTCATTATCTATGTTTTTTTGTTTTATTAAATTGATATAACCTGATGTAAAAACATTAATTGAGATTGATACAAACAATGACATATTTTTTCCCCTGAGAAACCAAACGCTATGGGAGATGGAATGAAAAATAACATTTTTATGCTCACCAAAATTTCATTGAAATGAATCGTTCAAGAAATATAAATGAGGAAATAATGGAAAAACATATTTTTGTGTCCTTCATGAGGAAAATCTCACCAACCATCAGTGGGATTTCAGATCCACTTCTATCTGAACAATGGATCTGTACAACAAAAATGTTATTTTCTATCCTAAAATGGTTTACTCCTAAAAACATATTTCTTATAGTATATCATTTCATATGTGATGAATACATGTGGTGAACCCTAATAAATAATACAAGGATGAAATATTAAATTTAACCCATTTATTGGGATGAGTTAATGTACTTATTATTCATTATGTACTTTCCTGATGTTCTTTGTATGTGGTAGGAAAATGATTTCCTTGAGATGATTCAAATGATCGATGAATTTGTCACTTCCTATGAGTAAACTTTTATAATAATATAGAGTTACTCTTCTAGATTTACCATCTAACAATAATTAAATATTGATAGAAACATTAATAGATTAAATAAAAGTATCAGATGAGTTTTGTATAGAAGAGAAATTAGTTGATATGAAGATATTGATCATTTTCAAATCAATGATAAACTGGAGGTTCGAGTTACTTATCAATTTAATGGTTACAACAATAAAAATAAGATGTTAGTAAATGGAAAATCTAAATTCCATATAGATACTAAGATTATCATACCATTATTCCATAGGTGTTGAAATTATCATGCACGTTATTGTCTTAGGGTGTCTAAAAATGTTTTTTGATTAGAAGGGTAGGCCATTGGGAAATTGACTTCCAAAATGCTGGGAATAATTTGGCCAATGATGAAAATATATAGGAAAGTGAACAATATATAACTCCCAAACATCAATACCTCATTTTTATAGATGACGGTAATTATCATATATAGTTTCAATACTCGAGGTTAATTTATAATGATCATATTTATCGACCACTAAAATTGAAGGATTGGTGGAAATATTAGGAGATCACTATTTTTGATGAGGGGTATGATAATGACATGGTGAAAGGTAAACATAAAATTCACTCAAGAATTGATAATGTCTTATTTATTTGGATCTATCCACTCCTATATATCAGAATAAATTTATATGAGTATTATGGTTCCACCCAACAATTTTATGTGAATTAACAGTGAAACCCCCTATTGGTATTATGATTTCATAACATTTCTATGATTCCTCTATGTTTGAAAAATGGAGGAATGTGATTCCTAAAAAACAGTTCATTCTCCCTTTGGTTGAATTTAATATCATTATAGTAATGGATTGGATTTCTCTACCTCAATCACAAATCAATATCTATGAAAAGGATGTAATGATTGAAATTCCAAACGGGACTATGATCATCAACAAATGTTATGATATATATGAATATCATTTAGATATTACAACCCTTGTATGGGTGTTAATTAAAATTAAAAAAGTTTGTTTGTCTCAAAATGGTTCTGAGAAACTCCTCATTGATGATATTCCAATTGTTCAGTAATTTTTGGATATCATTCCAAAAGTGTTTTTTATCCTTCCACCAAAACCCGAATATGAGTTATAGTAAAATTTAATACATGGATCCACATCAATTTCAAAGTCTCCCTATAGAATGGGAAAATTTATCTTCTGAAATTGAATAATTTTCTCATAGAAAACTTTGATAAAGTATTAATTTGGCCATGTTTTCACCTTGGGGTGCACTAGTTGTCATTATGAAAAATAAAGATGGATCAATGAGACTATGCATTGATTACTGATAGTTGAGCAAGATCTTTATCAAGAATATATATCATCTTCCCATATTGATGTCATGATTGATGAGCTATTCAGAGGTCAATACATTTCCATGATTGAACTTCATTCTAGATATAATCAATTGTGGATTATGAAAAATGATATACCGAAGATGAAATTCCATATAAGGACTAAAACTATGACTATATATTCATGAATTTTCATCTTACAAATTCCCCAACAATCATCATGGATTTTTTGAAAATTTTCATTAAAGATTAAAATGATATGTTTTTTGTAGAATTTATATATGATATTATTATCTATTAATAGAACTAGGATGATAATTATGATCTCTTAAGACTCATACTAGAAACTCTAAGGAAGGATTAAGTGTATTAAAAATTTTTAAATTATAAATTTTGTCCAAAAATCATTCATTTTATGTTGAATATATTTTTAATAGAAGCTATAGTAGTGGATCCATTAAAGACAGAGGTAAATGAATGGTGTCCTAGACAAAAAAATATGATTGGGATACATACTTCTCTTGGATTATATAGATATTATAGATGGTTTGTGGAGAATTTCGTGTGACTATTAAATCCCTTAACTATTTTAACTGAGAGGGGTGACAACTTAATATCGAGAATTCAATGTGAGGAAAATTTAAAGGAACTAAATAGATGGTTAGTCAGTGCATCTTTTCATACATTACCCAATAATAAATAGGGGTTTGTAATCTATAGTTATGCTTCCAAAATGGGATTTGGATGTATTATTTTGTAGGATAACATTATTATTTATTCATGCATTATGATAGTTGATAATTCAAGAATTGTTTTTCCTAAATCTTGATTTGGTGTTAGGTATGGTAATTTTTTAATTTATTATATGAAGGCATTATATTTATGGATAAATGTGTGACATAAAAACCGATCATAGTTTTTTGAAATATATATTCACCATGATGGAGTTGAACATGTCCCATAGAATATGGTTACAGTTGATTATGGATTATGAATACTTAATGCATTACCACACTCAGAAAGTGAACAATATGGCTAATGAAATGGGTCAAATAGTCCATGTTGGGCTGTCCATGATGAAGATCTCAAAAGATCCAATATTTCATAATTGAATGAATAAGGATATAGAAATCAGAAACGAAGGGGAAAATTATTATCTTGATGAACTAAATGTTCAATCCTCTACCCCGGAAAATATTAATGGGGTCTAGAATGAATATGTATATCTCCAAAATAATATTATCAATTTTCTTATGTTGAAACTTGTTCAGTATAAAATGATAAAGATCAATAATTCTATATGTGTTCCTTTAATACCATATTTGAACAATGGTCTACTAGAAGAGGACCATATTTCATCATATTATATTAATCCTAAAAGTAATATAATAAATCTTAATTTTAAATAATATAACGAATTGGTTGGAATGATGAGGTAAATAATAGATTTTGTATCTCAGTTCTTGGTAGGTCAACATGTTTAGGATAAAAGAAAAATTTCCATGGGGATGTTTCATTCACAACAGATTCCAGAATGGAAATGAGAGAACATCATAATATATTTTTTCATTTGAATCTCCCAAACCTATTTGGGGCTTAATGCTATATGGTTGGTAGTAGATCATCTTACTACGTCAATAAACGTCCTTTATATCAGATAAACATATCTATGGATCTTCTTTACTAGATATCAATTAATAATGTTGTATGTTCTCTAGGAGTACCAAAATTCTATTTTATCTAATTGGGATGCCAGGGTTACTTAATGTTTTGGTGATGTATTCAACAAGGACAAGATATAGAATTGAGTTGTAGCATTCCATTGCATCACCATATTGATGGTCCTTCTGAATAAAATTTTCAAACACTAGAGTATATGTTGAGATCTTGTTCTCTTTATTTACAAGCACGTTGGGAGGAACACCTTACTCTATTTAGTTTTCATACAACAATATATTTCACTCAAAAATTCTTATCACTTCTTATGAAGGTCTCTATGGGATGAAATGTAGATATTTAATATATTGTACTGATTTTAGAGAAAGAAGGCTATTGGGACATGATATTGATGACTAAATGGGAAAAAAATTTAGAACCATTCAACATCTTATTATGATAACTCATAGTCAAAAAAATTTGATAATCATCAGCATGATCTACAATATAAAGTTAATGAAAATGTTTTACAATGAAATTTTCCCTGGATGAATATTATGAGATTCTGGAAGAAAGGGAAACTCTCACCAATATATATTCTTCCCATTTAAAGTTATTATTGTATTTAGATGGTAAAAAAGATCATGGTGCTTTATCCAAATATATCTCAATTTAATGATGTCTTCCATGCATCTATCACAAGGAATTACATACTAGACCATTCAAATATACTAATCTCATATATGAAATCACTTGAGAGGGATCTAACATTCTAGGAAAAAGGAGTCTAAATTTTAGAACATATAATGAAATTTATATGAAACAAAACTACTACACCAGTAATGTTGCTAAGGAGAATCAACCATTTAATTGAATTTATGGTGGAACGTGAAGATATTATAAGGTAGAGGTATCCTCATTTTTTATATCAAAGTATTGAATTTTGAGGGAAAATTTTATTTTAAGGGGGGTAGGATGGGACACAATTAGTTTTTATAGACTTGTTTTCAAATTAATATAGTTTATTTTCGGTCTATTTTTACACTACATTGAGAAAAAAAAATTATTATATATTTCACTATGATAATATTTCTCTAAAAGAAACAACGACAAGGCTTCCATGAGACACAATCCGGAGTTTCTATGAAACATTATTTTTGTTCAAATTATATTAATAAGATAGTTTTAACATAGCCATTAAATATAGTAATAATAATAGTAATGAATAGATTTTATATATTATTTACCATGATTCTTTATAAATAAAATTTATTTATAATAATACGTATTTATTTTGGTAATGTCCCTATATGTTTGAAAATACTATTCTCTATAATGAACTACTTTTTATGTCCTCCTATGATCAATAATATAATTCATTCAGAAAATTTTAGAAATTTATCATGATTTGATAAACCAAATTTTTGAATTCAATATATAAAAATAATATTGGGTTGACTTTATTTTGGAGTTTTCTAGAAAATATCATTTATGGATGAATACTGAGAAACTGAATTTAAATTCAAAACATATTGTTTTTATAATTTATTTATATAGTTAAATTATATTTTAATTTTTTAAGAATAATTAGATGAAATTAACATAAATTAGTCATATGTAGGCCAATGGAACCAATTTTATAGTAAATTTGAAAAAAAACAATTCAAGCTTTAAATCCATTATGCTTCAAAAACCTGTTGTCGTGAAACTTCTGTGAGATTACCATTAAATTAATATCTTCCACTTTACTGATTGTAATTTAGAAAAATTTATTATATATTTATAATCAAAATAATATATAATTTCCAATAAGATAATTTTTTTATTGATCATAATTATTAGTGAATAAGGTTAAAATTAATTATAGTGATTAAGTGATAATTTAGCACAATAAACGACTAAACCTTATACATAACGACAAAAAATGACCAAGATAAATGTTGAAAATACATTAGATGTTCATATTTTTACACTATAATCTATTTACTTTAATCCATATTATCATTGGATCGACATTAAAACTGAAAATTGTTAGAGGAATTCCCTTTTAAAAAATATAAATGAATGAAACTCCTCCACCTTTATAATAAGAAACTCTCCCCTCCCACATATTCATACCTCTCAAGATATTTTACTCAACCAATATTTTGTCAAATAAGTTCATAACAACCCTTCCTCCATCCTAAAATCCACCCATTTGGATGAAGGCCATCCATGTAATGTATTTGGTTGAAACAAAATGTAGTTAACAAAATAAGATTTGTTTTGAACAAGTACGAAGAGGTTAAGGACATAAGGTAAGGTTTTTCTCATTTCTCTTTTACTTTCAAAGAGACACATGCCATTTTAACCACCTATTTATAATTTATTTTGTTCTTACATCCTAGGAATCTATTATATGATTCATTTAATTTATGAATATTTACATATCATTCAGATGTTATTTTTTTCATGGAGATTATTTTACAAATGTTATGAAATCGGAATAATAATTTTGTCTCAATTTTCCATATTTTAAACGCATTCCATGTTAAACAATTTTATTCCATTAATAGGATTATGTACTTCCATTTGATATGTAATTTCATGAACCAACTTGTTTTGATATTTCTTATGCTTTATGTAATATAATTTTCTAACATGGGGACTATATTTCAAGGATTCCAAGTGGTAATTTTTTATTAAAACATTTCATTTTTTACCGATATTGTTTATGAATATGCTTCCATTGATTAAATATTATGATCCACCACTAAAGAGAACTTCTAAAATTTATTTTATTAATATAATAATGATTTCATCATGTCTTAGTACTATTTTTTTTAACTATTTAGTACTTCAAATAATTATTAGTTTTTGAAGAAAATATGACCTCATTTCTCTTTTTGGTCAGAAATCAGTATTATTTTGAAAACCATGTTTAAAAAAATTAAATATGTATTAAAAATTATATTTTATGGGAATTTTCATGGAAAATTTGTTTATTCATTTCAGATTTCAAAAAATCCATTATATTATTTCAATGATATTTTCAATGAAAAATTATTTCAAAAAGTTTTATATTTTAAAATGTGTTTTATAAGAATAATGGTTATTTAAGTTATGTATTTTTTTAAATTATAATTCTGATTTATTTTCCATTATATATGAATTATGTTCATGTTACTCATGCCTTCTTGGGGAAATTATCCCAATTTTCTTTTCAAATTACTTTTCTAAATAGTTTGTTTGGATTGCATGATGTTTTGCAACCCATTTATATTTCATGAGTTTCATGTTTATGAAATCTCTTTCTCTTTCACAAGTTGTATAACAATGAAACCAAATTATTTTAATGGATAATTATTTTATAAAATAATTAGGAGTCATGTCTATTTTTTCACAACCTATGATAGGACTACATTTCTATGAAATCCATTTCATTTATTGAGTTTTGATATTAACATTTCTGATTTTTCCATACATGTATGTACTGTTACATTATGATATGGGTTGGACCTATATATCCTTCCAATGTATTAGGTTAAAATATATATCACATCACTAAATAAGGGTAATGAGGACAATGAGTTTGATAAAATTTTGTTAATGGGGAAATATGATCCACTGAGGGATATTGGGGAAACCTGATCCACTATGGGATGATGGGGAAACCCGATCACTTACAAAGAAAGGATTTTGACATGGGTGGGTGGGGTGTCTGGACTACTTGGTGTATTACTCATAAAATAACCTGATAAGTATTGAAAATGTTCCTTCACTTATAGTTAATATTATTATATCTTTATAGTCAGAGACAATTCCGTTTCTTTATCCTATGTTTTCTTCTCATAATTTATTTTCTTGAGTCCCTTAAGATTCATCTCTTCTGATCACCAAATCATTCTTCCAGGATTCAATTATTATGATCACCGAATCATTATTCCTTGATTCCAGTTCATGATCTCTATCATTGAGGGTATGATCTTCTATTTTTAGGATCATGTTCGAATACCATTATTTTCATATATGTGCTTACATATCTCCATTTTTTACTATTACATAGAATTTGGACTAACCACTTTTTAGGTTTCTTATCCCATGATAATGACTATATGTAATATTTTTGATGTTCCTATGAAAGGAACCAACGATGAACATCCTAGTGCAATATAATTTATCCCACTTATGTACCATAGTTTAATTTTCAATGACTCTATAATAAATATACTAATATAGTCATTTGGTGTTTGTTTATGTAGTTTACTATGTATTCTACAAAAACTATGCCATGATGATGTATTAAATGTGATGGTTTCTATATTATCTATGGGTGTGAGGATGAATACGGAATTATAATGGAAATTAATTAAATTTAATGAAAGTTACTACTTACTCATGATTGGTTTCTATGTCATATTATTAGTGACAAAATCAAAATTGATGGTATTTATATTAAGTATGTAAATGAGAATATATTTATAAAAGTGTTTAATATCATTCCCATGAATCATGATTTTATGTTTTTATATAGAACTGATAAATGGGGGTAAAAATATTTCATATACACCTTACATAATTTTCTTGTTGGGCTGCATAAATTTTCCAGTCTACTCCAATAGAATAATAATATGGGATAATTTCATCCATTATTGACACCAAGACATGAATATATTATTTTAATTATGATTAATTGTTTTATAATTCATCCTTTTGTTGATTATATATAAAATTACAATATCATTATCTTTAATAATTATAATCTACCCAATATTGATGCTATCATTAGTGAACTGCACGAGCTTAATAATTTTTAGTGATTAAACTCAAATCATGTAATCATAAGTATAGGGTAAATATGAGGTTGTATATAATACATCATTTTCAATGTAGCATAATCAATATGAATATATTATTATTCCATTTAGTCATTCAATTTCCCCAACTATCCTTATAAAGATAATGAATAATGTATATAGATATGACATTAAAAATATTTATTTCAATTATAATTTACATTCATATATATTATATGATCATGTATGATAATCAAGGTCATTTTAGAATTATGTTGATGTTTTTGAGAACATATATGTTTATTTCTAAATTTCATGAGTGGTAATTATATATAAAGTAATTATCATTACACGTTCATATATCAACAAATGAGGAAATCTTTGTGGAAATTTAAAATAAAAAAGTTATAAAATTATATTGTAGGCCAAAAATAGTGATTGAAATCCGTAGTTTTCATTGTCATTATAGATTCTACTGAAAAATAGGGAAAATATTTTCATGTATTTATAATTTTCTTAATACAGTTACTGTCAAGGACTCCAAGTTATTTTTTCCATATTAATGTGGAAAGAAATTATATAAACTTAATCGAAATAATTATAGTAAAATTTTTGTCACACTATGGTACTATAGATAAGTGATTATGATCTATATTGATGCGTTAATTAATGTATCTACATTTGTTCTCCTATAGTTTAACATGATGGTCTTTTATACCTCTCACCATCTAAAGGATAACTAGTAAAATTATCTAAATCTAGGTTTCTTTCTGGAATGGATAATTATTTCACTAATGCTATTAATGCATAATATATATCGTTAAAGGTGTGAAATATATACTAATAACGAGGATCCCCTGTATATCCTATTTGATAGAGATATAGAAGAGGATCTCACGGTGATGATGGAACCCAATGATGAATGACGAAGGCTTTCCCCTCCTTCCTGGATGTGATAGGGGCGTGGAAGAATTGGTTCGGCCACCTCCAAGCACACGGAAACCGTTTATACCCTTTTCTAACCCTAAATTTCTCTCATATTTCCCGATGATCTCATTAAGCCTGAAGGTACCCAATTTTCATCTTGGTGGTCCGTAGTTCCCAAATACGATGTCTGAGTTCAAGGAAGCTTTGAGTCATCTAGATCTAATGCTGGTCGTGCATTTCAATATTCTAAGGCCCTCAGTTGAAGACATTTATAGATTTGTCTTCAGTAATTGGGATTTGCAAGACCATACGGTTGTTGGTCTTATGGATAGACGAAACTTCATGATTCGTTTATCTTTAGAAGCTAATTTGATTCAGGCCTGGCCTAGTGCCCCTTGGTGATGCAATAGTTTAAAATTCTCTCATCTTAGATGGTCTTTTGATCTTTGCATGAATTATGATCTAACCTCCAGCACGATATGGGTAAGCCTCCCTTAACTTCTTCTTCCTTTTTAGAATCCATCAATTCTTCGTATGATTGAAAATATGATGGGTCATTTCCTTTTTTCTGACATCCTCACTCCCACTGTATGCCACACGATTAATCCACGCATCTATGTTTAGGTAGATGTGTTAAAACTTCCGGTGGAGTGGTTTTGGATTGCAGTTGGTTCAGAGTTTAGATGGAAAAAGAAGTTGTGTTTGGGTCAAGGGTGAACAACGGTTCAAACTACTATTGATTGGGAGAATTTGTCATCTTAGTGTCGTGGTGAAGGATTCAAGAAGAGTAAAATTGTTCTGAGGATGAGGCCTAGTAAAGGACATAGAAGGTTTTGTGGAACTGATCCTGGAAAGGACTCTAGTCTGGTGAATATGGGTGCATCGGCAGTGGGCAAGGCAGATGAGGTCTCCTTAAATCTGATGGTTACTAATGTTTTTAATCTGTTTGAAGAGTTATCTGCATGCTTGAGATGGTGGGAAGCAGGATGATGATAAGTGTGGATCTAGTGTTTGAGGTGAGTTATCTATTAGAAGTAGGGGTTAGGGGGTGAAACCTGTGGCAGTGGAGAAAATAGGCCATGTAGTGCATGACGGTCCTGCTATGGGGGTTTTAGAAGGATGTGCTGATGAGAAAATTGGTCGGAATAAGGATGATGGAGGGGTCATGATTACAGTTCCTACAACAAATAGTTTTCAGGTTTTGGCATAAGAGGATGCAGAGGTGACTAACCTAGTAAATAATGGTTCTAATGCGGAGACTGGTCCTCCATAGGCTACTGCTGTAAATGAAGAAATGAAGATGGTGGTGTATGAAGACCATGAAAAGGTTGAACATCCACAATTCTTAGCATTACTTAATGCTAATGCTCAATTTCAATAGAATCAGTTAGTAACTTATCCAAAGGTGGTTATCCCTGGAAAATATAGTGATATTTCAAAGAGTGATAAATAAAATAAGGGTGTATTGGTGAGGCCCTCGTATAGAAACATTGTTTGGGGGGAAGGTGAAGGTATTTGAGAACTAGGAGGCGATGATTTCCTCACCGTGAAGGCGGCCGAGGAAATATTACTCCATTTTTCCAAAACTGATGTCCACTTGGTCATCAATAAAAAAGGGACGCAGGAAAGGTCTAAATAAGGGTATGGAATCTCCTAATGAATTTATTTCTTTGGAGCAGTTGAATATTAGGAGGATGTATGCCAAAGTCCTAAAGAATTATGAAAGCTCAGAATTGGAATTGGCCATTGCGGAGAAAGCTTTCTATCATGGGTGTGCTGACGGTTATGGTTCTGATGGTTTCTAGTTGATGTTTTTTTGGCTTGTGTTCTTGTTTACTGAATTTTTCTTTTATTTTAATAAATGGGTATAGGATATCCCCTGACTGAATTTCTCTGTATACACTAATAACAAATCATTAAAGTAAATATTCACACAAAAATATTTGAATATACAAAAAATAATATTGATGGATTTGATTAAATACTTCGATTTCACAATTTATTACCTCCCCTATAAGGTGAATATTATGGCTTGTGTTGTATGATTGAAGGACCATGCATGTTTTTATATGATGAGGATTGAAATAGATCTAGTATGTATTTATTTAAAGATGATGGAACAAACAATCATTATGAAAGTATTAATGTGTTTTTATTCTGAGATGAATGTTAAACAATATATCCAGGTGAAGACTAAAGTGGCACAAATGGAGAACATGGATCTGAAAAAGAAGTAAAATATTTTCCCAATGTTTACCCTTTACCATGATAGAATTATCATTCTCATTAATTAGGTATATTTTTTGTCAATACTATAATTGAAGAGGGGTCTTTTAGAAAGTAATTATATTTCG
Organism: Viscum album; assembly: GCA_963277665.1. Classification (NCBI taxonomy): domain Eukaryota; kingdom Viridiplantae; phylum Streptophyta; class Magnoliopsida; order Santalales; family Viscaceae; genus Viscum; species Viscum album. The sequence goes on from OY728160.1 coordinate 1,552,484,575, forward strand.
TTATTCACTGTGGATTATTGATTTGATGAGATTTGTAGACATCATAAAAAACATTTTTGGTGGGATAACATGAATATATATATATTGTGGTCTATGTTTATCAGTTCTTGGTAGGTCATCATATTTTGGAATAGGGAAATATTTCTATGTAGATTTTATTACCATTTCCAATACCTAAGTGGAAATGGTAAAAAATTACCAAGGTTTTAATTAATGGAATATACTAAATGTCTAAAGGGTATAATAAAATATGGGTTTTACATTATCACCATAAAAATACACACATTTTATTTCTAAAATAAAATATCCCCCTCTTGAACCATCTCACTGTGTTATCCACTGAGGAAGTGGTATGGATTCCTTGAGTACAACTATTAATCATATCTAATTGTGTTTTACATAGATGTTCTGGGAAATATTTCATCATGTAATGAATACGATGTTATGATTTTTCATTGTATATAACTCATAGATATAGGGTATGTTTTAGAGGACCATTTCGACCATAGATGATATGACGAGATCTTCTTCTATAGATTTCAAAGGAGGATTTGACAAAAAAAGAACCATTTCGTGTAAATTTCATTAAAAAATATTTTACATGACCATTCATTATGGTCCTAATGAATCTACTCATGGAAATAAATTCTGTTATATAACATTCTTGTATGATGTCTCGGAAACAATGTTTTTATAACCTGATTGAGAAAAGGAAATGACAGAGAATGATACAGTTATTCAACAAAACATTAAGGAATCATAGAGTTAATAAATGATATATAATGATAAATTTCATAGGTATTTTATATAAAATTATGTTGAGAACTTTTTCATATTGATATCTCCTAAAAATAAGATTATCATATTAAGAATGAAAGGGATGTTTATCCCCATGTATATCATTCCCTTTAACATTACTTATCTCATCTGGATGATATAATATTTATTTGATGTTCATCTATACCATTTCTAAGGTCATGATGTATTCCTTATTACCCTATTTCAGAAATATATTACATATTATTCACAATTACTAAATTAGGGGGTCATTGTATTAGAGTATGACATTTTAATGGATAGAAACCAAGAGAAATCATAGATTTTAGAGAAAATGTACTACGGAACAATAGAAATCATATGTTTAAGGTTATCTAGAGGAATAAAAGAATTAATGATTAAAATATTGGAAACATTATATGTTAAGTGTAAAATGAATGAAATATTGTTTATATTAGATTTTGAAAATTAGAACCTGAATAAAATGTGTATAATTAATATACATTATTAAAAATATGTACATTATAATTAATTTAAGTAAAATATAAATGAAGAAAATAATTTCTATAATATATATGAAATGTTATTGGTCCTACAAAACCACATTTAAATATATAATTTATGAGCATTAGTTTATTAATATATGTTTTATTTTAAAATAATTCATAGTTTTATTATTATAAAAAATATTATAAAAAATATTAGATAAAAATTATTTGTTATAAGTTTGACTAAAATGAATATAAATGTAATTAATCACAGAAGATAGATGTTTTTATAAAAACAATATGTGTGAAATATGTTTTTTATTGATATCTTAAATTAATAACTAATGATAAATTTTTAATGGTATTTTTATATATTAAATTCAATAAAATATTTTATAATTATTTTTATTATTTTTAAAATTCAATGAATATGAATAAAATCAGTTTAATTCTCAAAAATGATGCTGTTAGAAAATCTATTTTGTTGCATTTATCATGATAAATTTTAGTTTTTTAATTATTACGAACCTTATATTTGGTAAATTGGTTTCCAAATTTTCATTCATACTGTTTACATTTTTTATCATTGTAAATTTTGATTTTTTCATTATTAATAGTATCCATGGTAAATCATTCTTTCCATGGTAATTGTTAATGTGATAATTTTGTCTGATAAACATAGAGATATGGTATAAAATTTCTCTAAAATGTTGATATATTTGATTATTTTAGTGTATTTGGAGCTTAATCTATCATATCATTTATTTTTTTTCCATCATTCCTCTTTAACTTAAATATGAATTTATTATATTTTTGTGCATTATGAAGCTTCATTATTTCCACACACCTCACTTATAATATGGAACCTCCAATATTAACATATTTACAATCACATATCACTCTTTCATGAATAATAGCATCCAAAATATCATTATAAATTCCATCACTATATTTTAGACCATGTTTTATCCCCTTGATACCAATTCTAAAATGAAAAAGTGTAAGATGAAGGATGTTTCCCAAATAATAGTTAATTGTATTAAACAAGATAGATCAATATTATATTTTATTTAACCAACAATAAATATTCAATAGTGATATTATATCAATTATGTATCATTAATACAAATAAATAATTTTATGATGATGTTATAACTATTTTCTATCTCTCTTCCATCCTATGAATAATAAAATTATTTGTTCGCACATATGTGGGACCACCACCACCACAAAGTGATATTATTATTTATTTAATTACCATATATTGATTGAAATATAGTTAAAAAATTTTAATATATATTATATATCATATTATTATTCCTATTCATTGATTTAATATTATTTCACTCTCATTATTTTAATTATTTTGGAAATGAAAACATTAATCGTACGAGCATGCAGACCAAAATCTCCGAAAAAGTTATGTTATTAATTTTTAATCAACACCATATGTAAATTTATTAAAAATTTCATATGATGAATAAATAGGATAATTATAAAATTATTAACATTCTAGATATTATTATTCAATGAAAATATTTCATGGACCAGAACAATCAAACAAAAACATGTATGTGACATAGAACAATTAAAAACCCTAATGATAATATTAAAAAAGAATTATTAATAAATATAAAATAGGAAATTATTATGAAAAATATATTATATGTTATGTATTAATATTTTACTCATTTATATTTATGATAAATATAAATTTATAATATATAAATAGAAGAGATCATAAGAAAAATATCATGACCTGATGTAAGATTTAATGTTGGATTATTTTGATTAATTGCGAATCAATAATCATGAATCAAATTTTATGTATTTTTATTCTTTATATCTCTTGAACACAGTTTATTTAATTATACAATGGATAATAATACGGGTTTAATGTTCTCAATTAATCATCCTCTCTTTAATACTTAAAAAAATCAGGAAAATGTTTACAAGGAAAACAAACCATATTTAATCTATGGTATATAAAAATTTTCATCCATCTCAGAATTATATAAATGTTTTTTGGGAATATTATTTTTTATAATAAAAATATTATTTAAAAAAAAATTTATTCAATTTATACATTCTATACAAGATATTAAAAATTAATTCTGATAATTTTTTGAATAGGTTATCGATAACTTTTTGTAAAAATTATAAATGAATGATTTATTTTATTAATTACTACATGAATAAATTTTAACACTTTAATTATTTCTATTTTATTTCATTATTACCTTAATATTATCCATGTATATTATCAAAAACTTTTTTAAAATATTATATGAAAAAATATTTAAAATTTTATTAAGGAAATGGTTATTTTTTTAATGTCTTCAATGATGAAATCGAATGTCCACATAAATGTATTTTACATATATGTCAACAACATAAAATTTTTATTATAAATATATTTGGATAAAATAAAATGATACAATATATATTATTTCTATAGATGGCTTAAAAATATATTTTGTCAAAATATTTATGATACCCTTTTAATTTCAACAAGTTATTATATTTTTAATTGATGAATGTTTTTTTTTGTGGCACACATTTTATTTTTTAATTATTTGAAATGTGGGAATAGAATTATATAGTTGTCTAATAAATTGTTTAATTAATTATATCTCACATGATAATAATATTTTTATGTGGACTATACCAATATCAAGTACAAAACGAGGTTGAGGTGTTACACCAATCCTTGAAGATATTTTTCCACTATGATTCTTGTCATGACACTGAGCCTTTACTAATGAAATGATTTGATATAATCATTATTTTGAAATAAAATTCTATAAAATTTTTATATATGTATGATATTCTTTTATTTTTCGATATTTAATAATGATGATTCATTACTCTTATTACTCCTGTCTTTTTAAATGCTAAATATTTATTCAATAGAATAAGATTTGTTATCTATGACAGATTGGTTTTGAACAACATATGTCATTACAATTCTTCCATATAATTATAGATACATTATTATTTTATATTATCTACAAATTTTATAATCCATTTTTAACTTTATTGATAATTTGTGCCATCCCATTCCTTAATTTACCATTTTCCTCTAATTAGGATGAATATTTTTACATTTGATATATAAAATAAGGGAAATATGAGTGATGATATTTTTGGAAGATGTTTATTTTTTTCTATAAATAAGGTAAATATGTATCTACATCCCAATGACACTAAAAAATTATTGTTTTGGGGGTTGTATTATTGTTAATTATATTGAATATTCTTATAAAATCATATTATATTGACATATGTAATGACCAAGTCTCTATATGTTTCAGATAAAAAGTCACATCATTGAACATGGGAACATGGTTATAAAATTAACATAATATGATCATTGATGATGGACGTTAAATGGTACCACAATGGTCTTTGTCACATGATAATAAAAGGATCATATTGTCCTATTATGTTGCACTCAAAATCATGGGTTTTGATTCCATTTATTATCATACCTAGGAAGACCCTATCAGCAGCCAGACAATATTTATAAAAAATCCACTTCCTCTATATAGGGTGATAAATTCTAGTGTTCCTTGATTTGATGAATTATACTATTTTCTAACCGACCAGTAGGTCAAAGATACAGAACCTAAAGAACTTATAGATGTTTATTAAAATGTGTGGGTATGATTGATCACTATAAAAACAAATATTAATAATATTATTATTCATATGGAATCCTTGAATAAATTTTAAATCTATACTAGAGTCATATACAAGGATATAATTCCTAATAAGGGATTATATGAACTCTAATTCTTGCAACCAATGTAGGAATTAATGTGTCGTCGGTATTCCCTTAGGACACTTCTATTCCAAATGTGGAATGAAATAAATTCAAAATTAAATGGGCAGAGTGATTGTATGGGGAAATAAATAGTGAACCAAATTCGAATTCTTTTACCCATGTAAGGGAATGTTTGACCATTAAATTTTACATGATATGACATACTAATTTGTTCATTATTTGTTGTTTTTTTTACCAAATTGGGATCGACTAATATATTCAATTGGACACACTAAACACTTTGTCACATGTAAATAAAAAAATATATAATATTTGAAATCAGAAACACCTCAATCTACAATTCACTTCTAGTTTAATTAATAAATGCATTCTGTGACTATGATGAATAAATGTGGCCTTGATTTCATGATGTACATTTTTATTAACCCAATGCCTATTTTTCTAGGTGGGTAATTCCATATTCTGGGAACATAATCACCAAACCTTCATTTTAAGCAAGAATACTAATTAAGAAATAATTTAGTTGATAAAGAACCATTGAACATCCAACAAAAGGAATGTTTTGAAGAAGCATGATCCCTTTATTGAAACATCCTACCATATTACTAGGCTATGCAAGGATCAAAACAAAAAATAACTCTCTATTATAAGGGAGGAATATAGGGATTTATACATCATACATACTGTTACTTAAAACATATATATGATAATTTTTACTTTATGTAACCATATCATGTTCCACACAACCCCTTCCCTTCATGAATATACTATAGAGATTACCCCAAATACATCATACCCTATTTCCCAAACCGTAAGTCCTAGGATCATGAAACACTAGGGGAATGAGGATACCAAATATATTGAATATGATTATATACTTATAGGAATAATTAATCAAGAAGTCCATCCAAACATTCAATTATAAATCAATAAGTAATTGAGGATTCCATATACTCATGAAGGAAATTACCCATTTCAAACATCACAGATTTTAATCCAGGTTCTAATCCCTTTAATATCAATTACTTTTTAGTACGACAGATCACCATGGTAGATATAAAAAATATATAATCTAGCACAAGTAACATAAACATCCTTGAGGTTTTTTAACTTATTTAGTTAATTTCATGAGGAAAACCAACTCTTCATTGATAATATAAGGTAAATATGGTCTCCTAGATCCCCCTCATGTTACACAAATCAATAACTATAGAGGTCATATAAAGAGAATACACTTTGAATTTTCTCGAAGAATCTCCAAAATAAAAACATATAGTTGTCCTCTGAAGACCATATTATATAAAAGTACTCTATTAACGAAATATGTAAGAACTCTAGATGTTATCATTAGATCATCAACTATGATGGTCCTACAAATAACAACATAACCAATAAATATATTGATACTATTTAAATAATATATTGTAAAGGTTCTCCTCATTACATCATATAAAGAAAATATAATGATCCACCCAAATAATCCACTGTAAATGTCTTACATTCAAAACTATATCAAATATCATTAGAGGAACGATAAGAGAATCAACTATGATGTTCCACCCAAAATCACCTTGTCAAACAACATTATAGGACCTCCCCAAAATTCAGGTTTAACAGTTCCCCATAATGATACAAAATGAATCTTCATTGAGGATCCTGATTATTATATTATATAAAATATCCTCCACAATTGACCCCCAAATAATGTTATATGTATAATATTTTTAGAGGTTATCCCAAAATAACCCTTCAGTGAGAGTCTTCGTGCAGCAATATCAAGGTCAATAATGAATATCCTCCTCGTAATTCCAATTGGGGAGGTCCTCCGCATTTCATGACGATTAATCATTAAGGAGTTACTCCCATTGATAAATTATTTTAAATTAGTGAAAATTGATTTCATCCCTACATAAACCCCCTATTAAACATATTAGTCATTCTTTTATCTTTTATTGAGAAAAATATTTCTTCAAATGAAGAATTTATTTTCATCCCCATGAATTAATAAAAATAATCTATAACCATGGAGGAGCATCCCATAAATACAATTCCATCCATCTTATAGGTCTATACTATGGTATAGTTTGATGAGGTCATCTCTATGAATATGAATTATCCAATATTTAGGGACTCCCCATTATAGTGAACAATGAATCTACTATAGAGGTCCTCCAAGTGGTTTTCAGGGTGAGGGCCATCCTCACATTGAATATTAATATTATTGAAAAGAGAATAACTAATTTTAATCTAAATTTATGACTACCTTATATTAAAAGTATATTCACAATCTATCGCCATCAAAAATGCGACCATAAACATCATTAAGTGAAGTCACATCCAATAAAATGTGTAATCTGAGGAAAAAAACAAAACTGAAACCTTCCCCCATCCATGAAAACATTTAGGTTTATAAAGATGTCATAAATTTTCCATAAACTCATGAAAATTAGTATATAAACTAACATTATGGTAGATTATTCTCAATGAACCCCTCACTATGGATTCCCAATATTCTATGGTCCTATGAATATAATACGACGAATTTTCTTGACCTTGAATACCCCTCATCTTGAAATTATTGGTGAAATAAAATTTAAATTAAAATAATATTTCGATTAAAACATTCATGTAATTATTTTTTATATGTTCTATATATCTTTGATTCCATGTTTACATTAACCTTTATAAAATGCTATATTTTCATTGTCTACATGTTGACTAGAAAACCCTTTTAATGGACCGAATCACCATGTCCGGGAAACTGTGTGGATGACTCCAACATGTCATACCTAATAATATAAATTTACCCTTATATATAATCTCTAGTACCCAACAAAATATGAGTATAAAATTATGGTGAAAATATATCTCGGTGTATTTTACTCATCTCACTTTCCAAAAAGGGCCATCCTAAAATAAATCACACAATTCGATAAATTTATGGAGTTTATCATTCCCTCAATATATATTGAAATTTTTCCTCAAATGAATTCTTAAAATTCTTATATCCTATAATTTATGTTCTAGGAGGGACAAATACCTTTAAATTATACATCATTATGTTATGATGATGTTTAGGTAGACCCCCATTTTTGGAAAACTGATCATTAAATTCTTGAGAAACCATAAATGGAATGTAGATTTAACCTATTAAATATGATTAATTTAAATCATAACAAGTTCAATACCCAATATTTCTGATTTTTTGATTAAATTAATTATGGCAGTACTATAATGTCCATATTTAGTAGGGTTGAGGATATTATTAACTATATAACTACCCTTGTCCTTATCGTACCTATAAAATATCACCAAAATTGTAGTTTTAGAATAGATTCTGTCCAAACCCATAAGGATAAGGTCTTGAATACCTCTCTATCCATTAAATAAGTAAGTCTATCTGTATTGTGTGGAACCTCATTGGATGGATTATTAAAGTTCCATTTACAACATTATTCACCTTCCTCATTGGATGAACACTATATGAACGAAATTTAGGAGTCCTTATATACATCCGTTATCATAAAAATTTTGTGGGAGGGTTTACCAGAGTGAGAAAAACCATAGAAGGTCAATATGTAATATTATATTACTAGGATGATTGATATTAATGAGGATTATAGTCATTGCCTTGATTTTTATTTATCGGTTGGTGATTCACCTTACAACTCAATGGTTGATAGATGTTTGTTTTGTTACGTGTGATTTGTTTTACTAAATTTAGTTGAAATTAACCCCATGAATAACATGAAGCCTGAAATAGATAAAGGATAATTTAATGGATATAATTCATTTTTGAATTTGGTGTATGATAAAAAATATGATGATGTTAGGGGTAATTGATACCATTGTAAGATTTATGTCTTCATTGTTCCCCTGAACATTCAATTAATTCATACTCAATGGCGATCAACTATAGATAAGGGTAAATATTATCAGTATCATCATCTAACCCACCAGTTGAGGTTGAAAAATATCTATTCACTAAGTATAATACTTTCCATTATAATGTTGATTTGGGGAAGATAATATGACTGATTGAAATGATTCTTATACGTTATATACTAACTATGTGAAACTCTCAGGCTATGTACAACATTGGTTCTATGATGAATAACATTTAACAATATGCTACCAACCAACCAATGTGAGTATAGTCCAATAATATTACAAACAATGGGACTATAATAGAAGTAAATTTACCTCTATAACAAATGGATTATCATGATTTCCATCCATTTTGGATATAAAAACAACTTCATCAATAGCGTTAAAATATGAATCCTTATATTGGTTATTAACATTAATTACAAGCAATCTGGCCGTAGAAGAATCTATCAACTTCTTCTTTTATATCATAAATAAAAGAAATATGTAACCTAACACCCACTGAATACATTTTTTCCCTTAATTCTTCAATAGAATCAAAGGAGGGAAACTATACACTACTGTATCCATATAAGAATACATAATCAAACTAGGTGGGAATGACTCCCCCTCTACCAAATATTGGTAGTATCAGCTTCCGAATATTTTTTGGTATGATTGGTCCAGATAATTTACTCAATAAAATTTTATATTTTTGAAACCCCGTGATTTTGACATCGGTGTTTTAGGATCTTGATAATTTTAAATATTTCATATAATTCAAAGAAGGATGTCATAAGTATGGTAAAATAACCAAACACCTGACTCCTCCACCATTAATGATGATTTTGTACTACAGTTCATTTACTAGTAAACACTAAACTAAATATGAAAATAGTACTTAGCCTCTAAAATAACATATAATGTGAAAATTATGGAGCTTAAGAAATCATTACAGGTTGTAAACATTATCAATTTCTCAAAATATGAGAAATATTTAAGAGTGTAAATTTGAAATATAACTCAAAAATCTCTATGATGAGTTGTGAACATCTATAATTTACATGAAATACCCATGTTGTTTGTAGGAGTTGGATCTATAACTCAATCATGGGATGATGACGATTATTATTACAAATACAATATTAGTCAACACCATTAGTACAATAGAAATTAATATTGTAATTTTGGAACTATGATCCTCATGATCAAAACATGTTCTAATTCATGCTTAAATCCCCAAACATGGTCAATATCTTGTTGCACATTCACTTGAATGAATGTGGAAATATTGTGGGTTTGTTAATTTGTTCATTGGTCAAGAAAATTTTTAATTTTTCATAGATCATAATTCCTAATGAAATTTATCTGAATGGTCCCTTTGATTACTAAAATATACATTTAATATTATTGAAAAAAAATAAAGAGTGTTTTATATTTAAGAAATTATCTATTTGTTGATTGAATCTGAGCATTTGATTTTGTTAAAACCCTATATGTATGTTACATAAGCCTCTTCTACCTCACCTCATTGAGAAAGATAATGGAAAGAAGAATCCAAATTATGAGAATCAATTTTTAATAACTGGATTATAAGAAAATAATATATCAGATTATATATAAATCATCTGGAACATCTAAATTTACATAATATGGACCCATTTATATTTGTGATAAAATATATTGAATTTGTAATGAAATATTCTATTGGGGGTTGGTGTGATAATAAAAAGTGAGGTAAGGAATATGAAAAACAGTTCATGAGGGTACCTAAGACAACATAAACTATTATGTCCTTCACAACCCTATAATTGTTGGGATGGGAACTACCCTAATATGTATAATCATTATCTAATTATGAGTCAAAACGAGACTCTAAAAATTTCATCCTCATGAAATTTTAATTCACTAAAGAGGATTAAATTGATCTTGTGTCACCCAACAATAGATAGGAAAGAGGATATAAGGGAAGGGGATAAAATTTTTATGTTCGACCATATTGGTATGACATGATTTTCCCAAAAGAAATAAAATAATATGATATTTTGATATAAGAACTGAAATGAATATAGTAAGAAAAATGATTAGATAATTAACCCTAGTTGTATCTTCCAAACATCATTATTTTGGATAGAAAACATAAAAATATAAAATTTAGTGGGAAAAATTAAAATATGGGAAATATATTTTATCCCAAACAATCATATAGTGAGTATGACATCCTATTACAGTGATGGAAAGGATTCATTGACTCAATAATTTTCAAAATGGATTTTTCATGATAGGGAGAATTTTCATTCAATGATTCATTGATAATGGGTAAAAAATAATACACTTTGAAGTACCTTTTTATCATTCAAGATATGACCTCAATATCAGATTCCATTTATCAATCAAAAAATTTGTGGAGGCCCTTATTTATTCCATTTATTGTTTTCATTATTTTAAAACTAATTTTATTGTAGTTGAGGCATAATATGAGGAAAATTATTGTATCTAATGACTCATGATAATTTATCTAATATGTCAATATTGGACGACTTCCACACATATAAATATCAATTAATTAAAAATATCATAAAATCATTATGATATTAATATTTTTTGAGACATTGTGGATAACAAAATTATAATTTACATCATTATAGTTTTGAACATCTATTATTTGGATACTTTGGAGAAGACTTCTCAGCCTCCAGATTTATAATCCAATGATTTGTTAAATGCAATGAAAGGAGACAATATAATTAAATGAACAAAACCATGTGTGGAGGTCACATTTCTAACTATGAGTTCATGGAGATTTATCACAACAATGATGTCATTTTTATGTTTGAAATATTATATTTTTTTATTTACCTTTCAATTTCATTATTTTATACAATTTCCTAATTTTTTTAGTGTTATATTTTGTTGGTATGGAGTTAATAATCATTGTAAAAGACCCCATTAGGATTTAGGGTAATATGATTTTGTGCTTGTTATTGATGACCTTTCCTTAGGAGGAATCATTCTTTGGAGGCTAAGATGTTTTTCCTAGACCATGGTAGATCGAGGATAATATTGTGGCAAAAATTATTCAGGTAATTGTTGGTTATATGGATACATAAAATTGAAATGGCCCCTAATACGTAAATTTAACAATTATATAATGGTTATTTTTTCATTATATTGATCCCATGTGCAATATTAATCCACTTATTGAATATTTATTTAAGAAGTGGGTTATGTCATGGCCTATGGAATAATGGTGTGACCAATATGATGGAATTTTTTAATTTTAGTTCAAAAATATATATACGTCATTAGGTTCAATTTTAAAAACTTGTCCTTTCAAATATAATAGTATTAAATTTTCTATAAATAGAGGGATGGGGCCATGCAGTCAATAGTAGGCTCACATCATGGCGAGAATTATGTAGCAGAATCATGATTCAACTAATAGAATATGTCTCACAGAATTATATGAAATGTTAACCAAATATATTCTCACTTTATATTACTTAAAAACTGAACTTTTTATATTAATTAGATGTAAAATTGGTTTTTTGATATTTCCAATAGAGTTGTCATATGAAATCTCTCTTTTCTCTATCTCTCTATTGAACAACCCTTGTGTCGTAGGGAACCCATCCCATTCCACTTACCCTAATAGAAAATTAATGCTTTTTTCTTCATGAATGATAAAAGAAACATATATTTAGTGGGGATTCATGTATATTTACATACAGTATTATATCCTACATGTATTTTTTCCTTTTGATTTACTATAGTTCATCACGGTTATTAACATCCGAACATATAAAATGGATTAGTAATATTTGTGTTTTACCCACTCATACTTTTAGTATTCATCCCATCATCCAGAAAAATAATTATTTTATTGTAGTGTTTTTGTGATTTATATTTACTTAAAGAATAAAAAATGGTTGAGTTACATTAATTAATTATCAGATGTTACAAAATATTTAATGTCACATGGGATACTTTTTTAAACATAAAATTCCAATAAAAAATCATTCTCAAAAAAATTCTGAAAGTAATTTGATTTGAAAATAATGTTATTTATATTATATAAATAATTCTTATTGTTATTTTTTATGAAATACCTTATTTTAGTAACATTATTTGGTGATAAAGTTGTATATCCTTTGAAATGAGTATGCATCCATCATCATGGGTGATTGGGAAAAGGACCTAGTCCAAGTACCCATTTTAGAGCATTGTATCCCCATGGATAATTATTATTAGTTATTCCACCCCATATGGATTTATGTTACATTATTGTAATCCTATGTATAATATATATCAACTGATTTGATTTGGATACAAAAACATTGGAAGAAAATGTAATTAATAATATTATTTTTGTAAAAATTAGGATGATCATGTTTTAGAATGTGATTCCTATTAGGGGTTAAGATTAGCGGACATAAGTTATATCACTTGATTCCAAGATCGAATTACTTTTCTATTAAATTTTTTTTATCTTTAAAATTATTTTGGTAATTTAATTATTTATTAAATATAAAATGGAAATATTCTTTGTTATGTAATTTTGAATTAGTGTAGATCGATGATACAAGTTTATACATGTTACTAAATATCAAAATCCTTTAAAATCCAGTTTTATATGCATTCCTTAGGAAGGATATCTTCCAATCATTAATTTGAAATGAACTATCACAATCTTTGAGAAATCATATTCCAATTTTTAATAAATCACCAAATAAGGAGTTTATTTTCGAAGGAATTTATTCCATACATAAGGTATAATATAAATGATCAAAATCTTTAATTATAATAGATGGAGAGTATTTCACTCTTACCTTTAAGGTGTTGTTTCTTAAGAAAAAAATTAAATAGATCCATGATTTCTATATAAATTTCCTCATTCAACAATCATAAACTATATGAAATCAGTTTTCTATCTAATTTAATAAAAATTACATAGAATGAAGCATAATATTTAAATGTTTATATGGTAAAGTGGTGGCCCATGTTTTATAACATTATGTTTCAATACAATATGAAATTAGTTATATTACCAGAAATTTATAAGACCAAAAAGTCATTATCATTTATTTTTAATCTCCACGGAACAATATATATCTTTTATGAAGTTAATGTACATAAATTTTCATGTTCTATATGAACTAATTCTCTTAATTATGATAATAATGTTATTTGAGGGGGTCTATTATCAAATCAAATATATAAAATTGAATAGAATAATGTTGATCACTTGGGTCTTTTTGTAAAGGGTTTGGTCTAGTAATTCAATAATCATACACTAATGTTAGGTTTTTGTGGGTATAATTCATTTTACTACAAGAAACAAATGGATTAATTTTAATATTTTTATTTTGAGAATAAAAAATGAAATAAATAGATAAAGAAGTAAAGGTGTTTGATAATATAAAAAGTTTAGATCACAAGGTTCTTTCATAATCCAAGAGAAGGGAATCATAATCCCATGTATTATCCCATGAGAAATAACCCATAAGATAAATCTACATAATATTGGATATAGGGATGCCTTTTTAAGAAAGATATATAAATAATATATCAAAAAAAAATACATGTAAATATAATATTAAGGCAAGAAAAATTATTATATTGAGTGTTCCTATGTATGTCCATAAAAGGGAAAAATTTACAAATGCTGAGGAAAAAAATGTAGGCAACACATCATCACCATATACATTCTCCTCATGTATCTGTTCTTTTGTGTTGAGAATCTTATTCATCAGATTGTTTCCACATGTATAGGATGCCAGAGAAAATTTAATTTGGTGGGAATTAATCAAATATAATTATTGAAATATTCTCTTGACATGATATTCACTATCTTAATATTTTCTATAATATATGGATGAATTAATGTTGGTATTCCTGTTTTGGGAGATAAATTGGAATACAATGGGTATTATAGTAAAGAAGTATTTCATCTTGGAAACACGATTACTTTTACAAAAGTACATTGATGCTATATAAATGCATCTCATTGGTACCCTTATAATTATCTTTATTATTGAAATTACCATTGTGATGTGGATAAAACATAACTGGGAGCCATGCTTATATTCATTTTACACTTAAATAGCATCTAGAATACCATTATATAGCATGAGGACTGTAGAATTTACCATTACATAGAAACATCCATTCCATTACACAGTGGAACTAGCCAGGGACTACCTTTATTATTCCCAGATATGTATCCTTAATATAGAAAATAGACTAATGCAAAATAATTATGTTTAATCAATATTTCATTTTAATATAGTTTAAATAATTATATTGTTTGAAGTTATAATAAATGTGTGATAATGCATACAAATAGCTGAAAAATTACATAAAAACACTAGATTCATAAAAAATGAATAGAAAATTTAATTGTGTTCGGGCATTTTAAATATTCACCATTTGATATTCATCTGCAAAAATAAAAGGAATTTTTTTTGTTTTTTGTAGTTTATGATAATAAATATTTATATAATGAAAAATAAAAATAAAAATCCTTTATTAGTGTTTAATCCAAAACTAAAAATTATCAATCTATATCGATTTAATTTTTCAAAAAAAGTTAACACTGAAAAGAAAATAATTAGTCCAATTATAATTTAATTGAATATTATTTAAAGTAAAAATTTATTTATGTAGCTAAGTTTTGACTATTTTTAGGGATTATTTTCCTTCTAAAATCATAATACAGTCTAAATATATATTCACTCATTACTACCCCACAAATAAAATGTTACACTTACTTAAATTCTAATAATTTAATACTAAAAAATATTAATCAATATAATAATCAATCTACAATCCAAAACTGAAGGAAATAAATTATATATTAACCATTAAAATATATCATGCCTTTAATATGATTTTATATTACTACCACGATTAAATAAAATAAAAATTTACAATCCCAGGTTGTTAAATAGAAAAAATTTTATTTTAAATAATATTTTAACAAGTGAAAATTCCTTGTATCCCTCCCCCATATATTATATAATCAAAATCATGAATTTATACATCCATGATAGAAATAAAATATAAGTTCATATTTCAGTTTTCCCTTCATAGTCAGGATTCAATATTCCCCACACCAAAATATATTTATTTACCATTTTTAAGTATCTTTTAAATATTCCCAACACTATATTTTCCCTTGAAATTATTAGATTCAAAAATGGATTTTATTACTCACAGAATCAATAACTAACCATCTCTGAAAAAGAATACATGATCCCAATATCCCATTCTACAAAAATTTGAAATGATATATATGAATACTATTAGAGTTTACATGATTAGATGTAATTTTTAAAAATGAAGAAAATACCACTAATTACGTTAATTTTTTTTTCTTTTAAAAATTCCTATTGAACTAAAATATTTTATGTTTACACTCCATTCCCCATTTCGAAAATAAAATTTCTATAAAATCATTAAAAACTAATCCATACATATTAAAGGTTCACTAGTTTCAAAATCAGTTACATATCTCATAACTATGAGTGAATATCTTCAATATGTAGGAAACTAATTAAAAATATTTCTCCTAATCTAAAAACACACTAAAAATTAGAATAATATTTCTAATTTCATATCACATTTATATAATAAATCTATTTTTGGTCAAAAAATATCTCAATAGGTCCCAATATAATTTTAAACAGGTTAAAAATATTCCCCAAACATATTAAATACTTACCAGAAACATTTAATAAAAAATATAAAAATATAAAATGTTAAAATAAAAGTAGAATTATAAAAAAAACATTATATTATATCCTAGTATAATTGAAATATGATCTCCCATTGGTTCCTTATAAACATAATTGATCAATCCTCTTATTATTAATCATCATTAAGTCATATAAAAAATAGATTTTAGAATAAGAAATATTATTAAAAACCAAAAAAAGCTTATAATGAGAAAATGGGGAAGATCCTTTGGTTATAATTCCTAATATGTGCTATATTTTTATTATTTAAATTTTCACAACAATGTTCACATAAAAAACACAATATAATATATAAATACTATCATTTGGAAATAGAAACCACTTTCATCCAAAATATCTCGACTATATTTTAATTTAGAGTTCACCTTATGCAATATATTTCATTTCCATCATATAGGATAAGAGAATCCTATGATATAATGCTGGTAGAATAATGATGTATTTATACTCCCCAGACACATATATTGTTTCTTCATCTTTGTTTTAGATATCATAATGATGGTACATGTATTTTTAAAACCATGGTAGAGTCAAACATTAATTTTAAACAGAATATAATTAAAAAAATTGAGATTGTATTAAAATGTTACCCAAATAAAGTACACTACATACTAATATTTTTATTATAAGATGCTCTTGGGAAATACTCTTTAACATTTAACACCACATTTTCTATGAATATAGATATGATATACTCTATGGAATCCATGACCAAATCTGTCATCCAAGATTCATGAATATTATCATTGTAATCATTATTAATATTATCATATATTTTTGATACACTTGGGAATTCCATTGACTATGTGAAAATTACTCATAATAATTTCCATCCATCTTGTATAGAATTAATTAGTTGTTCATTATGGATACAATCTCTTATTTTATTTCCTAATAATAATATAGTAACAATGAACATTGTATCTTCTTTTTATTCATCCACAACCTATTAAATTTCAATATGGGTAAGAAAATGGGTATCATAATCATTAATTTTATAATATAGGAATTATGGTATAGTTCATGGACTATAAAATCTAAATTAAATATATTTAACATTAATATAATATTATATATTATTTTATATTATTGATTTTTTGTCATATAAAAGACATGAAATAGTATTAAAAATGATTTGTGGCTTTGGTACTACAGTTCATCCTCAAAAAACTCTATCATGTGTGTCTTATTTATCATCCAAGATAGTCATCTTATAATTGGAATATTGTATTTTAAAATATGATTCATCATATTTTAATACATTAGCTATAATATATGAATAATATGAATTAATTTTCACAGTTTATTATGGTTTATTTTTATCGTGTAGTACATTATTTTTTGTGAAAATTATTCCCAAAATATTCTATAATAGATTGGGTCAGTAGTAGAAATTACATCTAGTTATCCAAGTTGATCCCATGTTTTAACTGTATATTAATAATCCCAGTCCATGTGTTTCATTTTAATTCATAGTAGATTGAGTATTTTTATTCCAATAATATTCAATGATATCTTTGAAAAGTTAGTCAAAGGAAATAATATCTTCATCATTTATTTCTGGTTCTAATACAAATTCAATATAAAAATCCATTGGAAAAACCATCTATGACAAATAAATGATGATTCCACTTCATTTATTTGTCATCCTACAATAAGGAATTATATTATTAAGTGGTTTTTTCCAAGTTCATGTCCATCTACTACCTCTTGATTCTATTCTAATTATTGTTCCATCGGATATGGAAAATATGCTGTGACATGATCCTGAACGATCCTTAATTCATCCATGTAAATTATTTGTTCATGTTACACATGGGGATATGACTATTTATAAATATAGTTGTTATAAAGTGTTTTTAACATATATATAATCCAATAAATCATTTTCAATTTGATGTGATAATTATTTTACATTATGTTTTAAATTAATGACAATTTATTCCCATCCAAATAGACAGTGAATGAGATAAATAAACCATGAAAACTAATCACGTAAATAATATGATAAAAATGATAAAAAACTAAATAAAAAAGAAAATAAACATTCTTTATATATCCCAACAACCTAATAATGGTTCCGTGATAATGAGAAAGATCTTATCATGTGGAACTTACTGGTCACAATTTAAATCACACAATATGGTAAATTGAAAAAACCAAGTCATCTCTCATTAAGGTAGTCCTTGAAATTCATTACAGATGAAAACATGTTTTCATATATTTTCTATTTTCTATTTTTTTAATGATTGATATAAATAGTGTTCTTGTCCAATATTCTAATTAATAATTAAAAAACATAATAAGGGATAAACAAATAATTTATTTTAGAAAGGGGTACTCCTAGGATTTCTTAAAAGGGTATTTCATTATCGTAAAATTTTCCCACTAAGGAATGTTTTCATAATTAATCAATGAATGATCCTTTATGTCTAAATTGTGGCACTGAACTGATAGAAGAAACATCCATCTACATATCGATATGAAACCCTATACAATGATGATGTTGTAAACACAATAAACATAGGCTTCCAATGACCCAACACCCTCCTACATTGATAAGTAGTTCATACCAAAATCCAAACACCTCCTATCATTTACAATGTAAAATGAGATAATAGAGGGATATTTGTTATGAAAGATTAGAAAACTTAGAACCAAATTGGAAAAGTATAGTATTAAATTCTATGAATTTCCCTCCCACATTCTATATTGTAAAGAGGGATAACTAAGAATTAAGATGTATCAAATAAAGGAAAAAATTTTCCATTGAATCAACACAATAGTAGACCTAATGTCAATTCTACATAAAAATGGAGTTAGTGATAATTATGGGAGGAAAAGGCACAGAAAGCATGAGGAATGGAAATGAAATTAATTTAATATTAAAAATGATAAAAATAATGAATTTATATCCATTAGTAATGAATTATTTATAACTACAGGAGATCATATACTTGTATCAATACATATTCATTTAAATTAGACATTAGTTTAAATTCCATGTAGTGAGGTTTTCCTTCACGACATGACGTGGGAATGTACATGAAGAGGGAATAAATATCATTATGTGAGCATCACTAATATAATTTTATCATTCTATTCTATTCCCACATTTATCAACTTTTATGACATGTTTTATGATCATCACATGGATGTGTTGAGATAGGTATATTTATTTTGTTTTTGAACTGCTGTATTTTTTATGATTTTAACAATAGCACTATTTTTTGGAAATCATTTTTTTATTTTATAAGAACCCTTATATAGTATTGATACATCATGGAGGATTACACATATTTATTTGTTTGAGTTAACATTAAAAAATCTAAATAACCACACCATATACCCTTACATTGGTTTTTATTAACTTTATATAGTGTCTTAACGTCCCTTATAATGAGGAGTGTTGTTGTTACCAATATGCTATATATTCCTAAACAATGTGTAGCCATACTAGATGGTGTTTTATAATAAAATTTTACTAGAAATGATACCCTTACATTCTTTTTGAAAAATGACATGGCCTTTATGTAGAATCAACATTTTATTTCAAATGAATCCAAATAATTATATGGAATAAATTTATATGAAATTGGTGGAAATTTTTACAAAATGGGTTCAAATTCATTGTAAATACACTAATTCATCAAAAATGACTTGGAAAAGAATAATATTCCCCATTTATCATTTTTAGATTCATTATTAAATCCTTGATATTGAAATACTCTATGTATAAAAAATTTAAACACCAAAAAATAAATATTAATTTCCACTTAACTGTTTAATTTAAAAAAACATCAATTTGATTGATTTAAATTAATCAAAAAAATAATAACAAATTACAGAAATTATTTAATATATTTATTAATTTAACTAAATAATTTAAAAATAAAATAAAATACATTATGTAAACCAATATTGAGGAATTGTTTCTGTTTATTTTCAATGGATTCCCGTATAAAATTTTAAAATATTATTTTTCATTAATGTAACATCCTAATACACATAAGAGTAAACAATATAAATGCTTATTCATCCCTATATAGTCCCATTATATTGAACCTACACTATTATATTGGACCTTTAGAAAAAACCAGCTTGGTCATACAAACAAAGTGTGTCTTGCATTCTTTTATCAGAAGACACATAATAATGCCAAACAAAATTCATCAAGTCTGATGTCAAATAACATTATCATTAAGAAAATTTATCATGAAATCACTAATCTACATAGGAATTACCATAATATTATGGCCTGATAATGAATGCACATTACTTTCTCATGCACATTATTAGATCGTTGTAGAGGTAACACTTTCCTGAAATAAGGTGTGACTTGATTCTTACAAATTTTTGATATATATGTATATATATATATATATTCCATATATCAGAAATATTTTAGTGATTTAAACATATCAAATTACATATTCATCAATTTTTTGAGACATCATCATTTTATATTAGGTTTTATCGACTAAACTGGTATAAATATAAATCCATTTCATTTTTTGTACAAGCTAGACCTATGAAATCCCCATGACATAAAGGTCCTATTTATTTATCATTCAATTACATAAAATGTATGTCCTTATTTAATGATATATAATACCATGATATATGGTCTATCCCATGTGACATATTAATATTCTTATAGAATTGTATTTTTTTATAATCAAATTCTATTACATTAGAGAAAAATATACATTAGATTCTTCAAGAGATAATAGTTTATCTAAAAATTATGTTATGATAACATGTTCTCCACTATTAAGAATGAGATGCCCATGTTTGTCATCCATTGAATTATGAGGGAATTTCCCTTCCAAAACATGATATTGGTATTTATTCATTATATGTTCCCCAAACACGTCAATATGAATATATATAGACTCCTTACAAAGAATTATATGTGTCTTGATTCCCATTATTTTATGTTACATGGTGGTATGTAGTTCATATATCTTGGAGGTAGTTGTAAAATTTCCCCTCCTGTATGATATCTTATTATACGATCATTCAAATTTACATCATATTATCTACACTAACTATATAGTAAGACACTATAGGATGATATTTGCATATGTAATATAGGTATCAACATAGGAATTACTTCTAAATATGAACTCGGATTAGAATGAACACACCCTTAAAATAATATACATTACATGATTCCATCAATTAAAAGATATTCCATGAACAGATATAATTAATATTACACCAATCCGTAATAACTAATACTCGTACTGAGACATCATTAATTTATATCTAGATTCACTTCCCATTCTATCTCTATTGAACCCATATAATTCTCTCATCATTTTTTCACAATATATATATGATTTCATAGATCCTGATACATACATTATATTGACAGATTATTATTAACATATGATATATAGTGATATACAGTGTACCTATCTTGTAACAAAAAATGGATTTAATTAACGTCAAAATCTTGTATTAGTGTATGGTTTGTTCACTATCTTCAGGATATGCTATATTGTACTATATGTTGGGATGATATATGTTTGATAATAAGTATGAGTGTCCAAATCACTATTATTATCAGATATCCATTATCAATTATATATAATAATGATGGCTGAATTATATATACATGTCACTCAGTGATGCTTCCACGCCACCTGTAATTCTGTATCACTCTACTCAAACCATAAAACACCTCCCAATGTCCTACCTCCAATTGGGATTTACCACTTCATTTTGCTCCACTCCCTAAATACCATCCCTGAACCCCCTATCCCTAATCTAGGGATCCCAGACACATCCATGATTCCCCTTTCCCCACTCTACAATTCCCACACCCCTCCCCTAATCCCCTCCCCACACTCAATCATTCCCCAACCCCCTGAATCCCGTATGGTTCCCACTTATCTCCTTGAATAACATCTCCCACTACCCTCTATAGATCCCATATATATCCAAGACTCCTCCTCCACATAATCTGACATCAGTTACTCCAACTTCCACCCATCCGACTTCATTTCTTCTAACACTGGCCCCTTCGCCTATTCCTTCTCCGAATCTGTAGACTCTATCTTCGACTCTACTAGGTCTAGGTCCTCCACTCCACTATGTGTTCACACACCCTTGAGAAGACACCATATATTCATGATTATAAACTAGTCTGAAACATATAAACTAGGGTCAATTATCTTAATTCTTCAATGTATTTGATTTTTACAGAGTTTTTATTAGAATATTATTATGTATTCCTTGTCCTGGGTGATGGATTTCTGCATAAAATTTTTAATCCAGGGTGATAGATCTCGGAATAGAACATCTGCTGAAGAGTTTCACACATATACTGGAATATAACATGGGATTCTATAAGGTATATCTTCAAATAAAAAACAATGGTTCATAGAATATATATTCATTCTTGTAGATGGATTTTTTTGTGTGCTAGAGATAAAAATTACAAACACAAGAACATAGTATGAGTAAAAATGTGTTTATGAAATGATCTTGTTTTTCTTGAATACTTACCTTATGTTACAATTTGAAATTAATTTGTAGTTTCCCAATCACCATTGTGTATGAAGTACTTCCTTCCGTATATTTTTATATTATCACATTCATACTGAATTATGTTTTTCATGAATCTGAATATATATTATACGCATCATTTTTGGGGTACTGGGTTCAGGGTGGGAATTTGAGTTCTATACATTTGGATTTTTCATTGGTATAATTCTAGAGAATTACATGATTTTAATTAGTCTTAATTTATTATAACTCACATAAACAAACATACATACATATATGTTTAATATTTGTATCTCATTGGAGTCCTCTTCTAGATCTTATAGTTTGGATAGCTATGGAAATGTCTATTTCCAACATGATGGACAACGAATCCAATAGATCTATTTTTGAAGATTTGTTGGGTGCGTATGCATCCATGTCACAATAGACAAAAGAATAATAATTAATATCTACGTAGATAGTCCTAGTTCAAACGTTTGGATCATAAGATGAAATCATTCCTATATAGCAATCAGCAAATATTTTGAGGAAAACTACTATAAATTTATCCTTCATTTTCTGAGGTTTTTATATTAATTTTCACTATTGTTTCTTCATTCATTAATTTTGAAAAAATAGTTGTCTTGTAAAGGATTAAATTAATTTAATTCCATTCATTTACCATATAATCATGAAAATTGGTTTTCATTATAACATGAATGGTACAAGTTCTCAATCTATTATAATTAGTATCCCTTTCGACTTATTTTTTATGAGGTCTTGAATGTGATTTTATACTATTGATTGATGTACAAAATGAAATGTATTACATATTATTATGTACTGCTTCTATAATTGTATTTTCCGAATCGATGAACTACATTATAGGTTTGTTGATTGAACTTCTTTCTGAAAAAAATAATCGCCTTCGAGATATTAAACTATTTAGTAAAACATTGAAATAAAATAATCTCATTACTAAGGTATAAACATCCTTGACAGAAGAATTATATATTTCTTTTTTTCCACAATTCATACTATTCATGTTAGGGGACCTAGTATCTTTGTAATTATGATTCTTATATGTTTTGTCTTACTTTCTAATTAGTTGTACTATTTCCATTTTATAATTTCATTATGATTCTTATATATTTCTAAATAGTTTTTTAATATGCCGGTAATAGCTTATATTTATCAGTATAGAAAATTTATTTAATTATTTTTCAATACAGGAGTAGTCTACATCGATGTTTAATGGACATTTAATTCAGTGTGTATCATTTTCTTATTGTTGGAGAACAGAAACACATCACTATGTGGGTTACTATAGTTTATTGAACTCATCTTGTAAGACATGAATCTGAATGCTTCCTTTTTAACATCTCATAGAACATAAATTTAAATTAATGATTACCTAAAAAATTGAATGTCCTCAAATTCATAATTTTATTATTATTGTCAACTATTTGGTTATATCATTTGATTATTTGATTTATATATAACTACATAACTTATACAATGGGAAAATCATTATTCAAACAGCCCATGAAATTAGGTGATGTGTACCACCACAAGAAGTATTGTTTTGATTTATTTTCATTTTTATTTTAATAATGATCATTCTATACAAAGTATGATTATTTAAATGTTGTTATTCATTTTTCAAATATCCTTTTCATTTTACAGGTGTATTTACAAATATATTTTTTCAAATAATGCATGGATACACAAATTTAGTTCTTCATGTTTCTATCGAGACTCATGAAGCACTCCAAACTGATTTGTAGAGATTTATGGTAATATTATAGTGTAATTACATTCTTCATAATTTGTTCATTTTTAGTAATAATTTTAAGGTAATTAATCCAATTATACAATATATATTTTGTTATTATTCCATATTTCAAATCTATTCATTCAAAATATATGTTATTTATATATAAATACCTTTAATATTCACTCGCATTTAGAAAACTAATATTTGAAGTTACATTTTCTTGGAATCTCAACCATATTTAATTATTTTTCACTATGGATTCCCAATTGGACTAATTTAATTTTTTTGTTTTATGGATTTAGCATATTGGTTGTGGAATTCAAGTACATGTAATCATTGGATAATTAATGATGGAGGAATTTGAGAGGCCATTAAAAAGGGGAAATGGAATTACCACATAAAGGTTAGATCTATTTTATTTTCGTTTTAATTATATTAATAAGGATTCCATTAAACATATGATTATTTAAATGCATCTATTTACTTTTCCATTATGATTTTAATTTTATTGATATAGTTATAAATATATTGTTTCATATTGTACATGCATTCACAAATTTAGTTGATCATGTTGTGATTTAAGGTAATTATTCCTATTATAATTTATATATTTTCGTATTTTTCCATATTTGTAATCCTACCATTGTAAATACGTGTTATATGTCTCTAAATTCATTTAATATGCCTTATAGTTCAGAACACCTATGTTTCAACATACCATTTCATGGAATCTCAATCCTCAAATTTATTTATTTTTCACTATAGATTCCCTATTTTACAATTTATTTTTTTGTTTTATTGTTTTAGAATTATGGTTTGGCAATTTTAGATCATGTATGGCCAAAACCATTAATGTTGGAGGAATTTGAGTGGCCATGAAAATGAGTAAAGTGTAATAAAACTTGAAGATCAGTTCTTATTTATATTTCAGCTAATGGTTTATTTTCTTTCCCTCTTAGAATTGATGACCTCGATGGAAGATTTTAATTTTTGATTACTTATGTAACATCATATTAATTTTTCATATATAATATCATTAAAATACATGTCATTAAGTGGCCATAAAAATCTCCAAAAGGGTATTTAATTCATCAATCTATGACGATCTTTTAATTCGACGCAATACCAGGGAACTCTTTAAGACTATGCAATAGTCATGTGGAATTGGAATCAATTTAGCCTCTATTTGATCCCTATTAGTTTCCTCTATGTATCCAAGTCATAATCTAGGGAACATTTCTCTTGAAGAGAGATATTGAGATGATGTCATTCACCCCATGTAACATGCACGACGTGAGTATCTCCTTTGCATTAGAATGCGATGTTCCCCCCAAGATTGGTGTCATGGCTTCCTAAAGGACCACGTACCGTACCCAGGTCATTGACATGGATCACTCCATTTTTTTCCTCATTCCATGGATAAACGTAAGTAGATTACCCCTCAAAACATAGTTCACTTCTGCCCCATCTTCTTAGTCTTGTTTCTTGGACTGTCTTAGTAGATGGGTTGTACTTGATTGAGGTCGATAGGGTGTTGAAACCTAGAGGTTACTGGGATCTCTTTGGTTCACAAATACACTAAAAAAACACTGGAATAAATGATAATGTTCCAAGGAGGATTAGAATCCAAAGTATGATTCCATCCAAAATTCCACCAAATTTCATTGTTGGGAAAAGGTGATAAAAAATGGAGACCTCACTATATGGAAGAAGCTCATCAACCCCTTGGGGAATGGAAACATCATGGTCAATGAAACACCTTGAATGTGGAAACATCATGAATGTCAGCAAAATATCTCCATTATGCATGTTGGATGAATTTGATGCTTCCTGGTAAATCATTCCATCAATTAAGTCCCCCTAGTCAATATTTCAGTGCATGCCACTTAGAGAGTCAAGTGTCCTACATTTTGTAATTCATTTTACAAGAATTTTTTACTATATTATTTCATGAATAACAAAAATGGTTGCCCCAACACTCATTAGAATGATTGACCTTTACCGTGAATCCCCCTAACCAGTTCAAAGTCCCTAAAAAACCATATTTTATATATGTTAAATAAACAAAATAATGCTATTAGGGAACAATAAGTCTTGTGCATTGATGTTTTCTTATTTTTATCAACAAAACGGCCTAATTTGTAATCATACATCATGCCATATATTGATTCTAACATCTTATGATTTATTTTTCTATTAATTCATATTTAATGTTTTTTTCTTATGATACTTACTTAGATATGTGAATTCCAATCCCTCATCTATAAGGATTATTGTAACACCCCGATATTTTATGAAAAATATTATTTTTAATTTCTTTAATGTCTTGTGTTGTACGCTACACCAAAAAGGATCTTGCACAACACGCATCATTGACTTGCCTTGCATTACACGCAATCACGACCTTCCTCGATAGCGTGTGTAGTACGCAATAACGAGTTTCACTAAACAACAATATGCTATTAAAATATTATTAAAACTAGCCGTTATGAATAGTAATAACCACTTTTTGAAATTTTGTAAATTTTATTTTCCAAAATGAAATTTATTTTTGGATTCGGAATTTCGAAATTAGCTTAGGGTGAAATTTTGGTACTTTTCGACTAACTTTCATTTTCTGATGAATAGTGAAAATTACTAAATTTTAATTAAAAACAACCTTTTTAATCGAAATAATTAATAGTGATATATTATTAATTTGAGTGTTTTTAATGTATATTTAGAATATATTTTTACAATTTAATACAATGTTGGTCATTGGATGTAATTTCACGTTTAAACCAGACATAAACAAGTGTCAATCTTTTGATAGTTATTATCTCTTAAGAACACACTATTTGTTTTGACGACGAGAATTAATTTTTAAATTAATTAATGAAACTGATATGTTTTGAATTTGGTAAAATAGACACCATTTTTGAGTTCATAATATGAAATATAGCTTAGGCCTAATTTTTGTTATTTTTCTGAAAACTTTCAATTTTGATGAATAGTGAAACCACTAAGTGGTAGTTAAAAAATTGATTTTTTCATAAAAGTTAATTTTACCGCTTCTGTGAGTGGAATTCCAAAAATCTGAGAGACACGGTTGATTTCAGTAAGTAAAATGTGGTTCAATGAAATGAAAATAATTTTTGGCGAATAGTATCTTTTTACTTTTTTTTACCACGGTTAAAAGTAAATAGGGTAATTAAGGGTAAAATTGATATTATTATTACCCTAACACATGTCCTAATTCTATTGGATAAGTGTAATTCGACCAAAAACAACCTTATGAATAAAATATGTCCATTTAGTCCCACTTGGATTAGATTAGGACATTTATTATTAATTTATTTAAAGAATGGTTAAATTAGTTAAAATCAAAGTTTAATAAGTAAATAATTTTTAATATAGGGTTATTCATAAGATAAATTCGACTATAAATATTCATTAGAAATATAAAAAGATTTCCTATATAATGGAATTTTATTTGTAATTTTTAGACATTAAATAATTTAATTTATTTATGACACAATGATGATGCAGAAATTATCTTATTAATGAAATATTGACATAATTGATGTTATAAATACCAAAATAAATGTAATTTGAAACTTTTTATGAATTAAAATACTTTTCTAGGTTACTATGACATTTTAGTATTGATATAATTAACTTTTTTCGAACTAATCATTCTGTTATAAGTTTTACAGAAATCAATTACTAAATAGTGTCAAAATTGACATAAAATAGTTTTTAAAACAAATATTATATTATTAATTGTTATTTTATTCTTAAAAATATACGGTTTGGACAAATGACTTATATAAGGTTATATATATTAATAATAAACTACTTGGGGTTCGTTTGGCTTCTTATAGTAATTTTATTAACCTTATAGTGTAAGAACACAAAAAGACACGGTAAAAGAAAAATTATCTAACTTAAAGTTAAATATAAATGATAAGGTTAAAATAGGAACATAAACTTGTCTAAATTCTTTCGGATAAGAGGATTTCGACCCATCCCCACCTTATCTTATAAATAACTCAATTTGGAGCTATTTAAAATCGAATTTGGCTTTATAATACAATAATATATATTGCTTTTCCAAAGGAGCCCCTCTCCTCCCTTATAAAAGGGAACCTCCTCCCTCTCTTCCTCACACCACTTTGACCATTCATGCTCGGCCAAACCCTGCCGAATTCTCTTCTCCACTTCCCTAGAAACATCCTAGAGGTTCTGGTCTTCCTCAAAGTCCAATTTTAGTGCCATAAAAGGAGATCTCAAAGAGGCGCTTCAAAGAAGAGGTAATGTCCGTTACCGATTCTTTCAAATTTATTCCTTCTTCCACTTCATCTTCTTAGATTGTTTCATTAGGAAGTAATAACATAAGTATCACTCATATAATGATATTTTATTATATGTATGAAACAACCCTATTACACCATCTATCCATCATACGGAAAATGAAATCACCGCGGGTGCGTATGTACGGAATACCGTCTCCACGTCGTGGTGTAATCTATTTTCCACCACCACCTTACTTGGATGGGTATAATGGTGTAAATAATAACTATATATAATTATTGTAAAGTGATATTTATTCTGAAATAGTATACTTACACTCTAATACTATTCCACGATCATGAGAACGATATCATCGCTCGTGCGTATGTACGGACTACCGTCTCCACGACGCGATGAGATTCATTCTACACATTAACCATTCATGAATGATTATAAAGTATATATAATAAGTAATCATGAAATATATGACATAATAATGATACTGGAATTATGTGTATATATATGTAAGTCATCTAATTAATTCCATTCAACTCAATAAGGAAAGGAAAACAACGTTCATGCGTACGTACGGCCTACCGTCTCCATGAACGGTGTATTTCATTCCATTTACTGATCTATTATATATATGTATATTCTGAATATATATTATATATAAATCATTTTTTATATTCTGGAATTAAGTAATCATGATCTATGTAATCATATGAATAATTACAAGTCAAAACACGGACGACAAATGAAACGATTTTACCCAAAACACTGTTTAACATGGAATTTACAAAAGAACGGGTAATATAAAGTCTTATGTGAACCATATATGATATCATAACAATTAGTATGATTCTTGAATAAGTCAATGACATTATATAAATCATTATACAGGAGGTTAGGACACTTACGAAGAAAATTAGACCTAAGGTAAGGGATAATTGTGCAAATCCTATTTTTATCCGAGATTACTTTTTCGTAAGTATTTACTGGGGTTATTGATATCATCCATGTCCATGTTTTATTAATGTGTATTCATGTATGTTTAAATTCCTTTTACACACATTTTGAATTTTACCCCATGGTATGGAAGGAATCATTCTTTTGTTTACCCTACAAGGTACTTTTTGTTACTTTTCCGACAAAAGTACAAGAAGAATGTTTTTTTAACTTATACGGCACGAGCAGATTTTTACAGTTTTATAAAGACTTATTTTCAAGATTCTTCCTAATAATATTTCATGGCTATTTTCAAAAAAATCTCTTTTTTTTAAAATAGCATGACGTTTTGTGAAAAGAAATTGATTTTGAAGAAGAAAGGATATTTTTCTCAAGAATTCATTTCAAGTGTTTTATCAAAACCTTTTTCCATCTAAGATGACATTATTTCATATATTTATGTTTCAAGTATAAATCTCTATTATTTACATGGTAGAACTTTTCTTATTATGAAATTATATCCATTTCTTTTATATGGATTGTGTTATTATGGGATGATGTTTATGAAACCAATTTTATTTATTGGGTTACTATGAATGATGTATGTTTATTTTGTGGCACAAGTAAGAATGATTTCATTATGAGATGGGTGGGACCTATATCTCCCTCCAATGCATTGGGTAATTATTTATATCTCATGAGATAGACATGGCTGGAACGACAAGTTAAACCGGTTCAGTAATACAGGACTGGAACGAGGAGTGAACTCAATTCAGAAAGGGACTTTGTCCACTAAGATGTCTTGGCAGCAATTCCTTGGATACTATGGAAATCATATCATATGATTAATGGTTTCCACAATTACATGTTTTATTCCCATGCTATTTTATCATTCTCAATGTTTCTTTATGATCTATGCCTTACGTACATCCATGTTTTGTGTCATTTCTCATGCTTTTGATGTTTTAAATGTATGGTCATGTTTTTAAGTTCAAATGTATATGGTATGTTTTATTTTATCCATGCTTTCCCTTACTGAACATTTGAGCTCACCCTTTTTATGTTTTCTTTTCCCTAGGATATAAATAATGGTTTTAGGTAAGAAAAAAAGGGAAGATCTCTATGGGAGATGTTGAAGATCTTTCACCACGATTAGAATATTACGTTCCATGTTTCCAAAGATACTAAACTATTACGGTCCTTGTGTGTCTATTTTTGTTATGTATTAAGTATTCCTCTAAATTAATGTAATGTCCATGTATGATATGCTTTGGGTTTCTACAGTTGGTATCAGAGGAAAAGTTTAGTCAACCTTTGGAAACTAGGATGCGAAAACGTTAGTGAGATCCCAAGAGATATTTCTAAGGTATGTCTAGGGATGTCCCAAAGGATAAGTATACTTATAGGATATAGTCCTAGAACTATGGTAACGATATTATATTAAACCAAAGATGTTAGATATTGATGTTACTCACTATTTATTATGGGTTTTTCCTCTCACACTATTCTTTTTGGGTTTTAGAAAATGGCTGGAAACAAGATGATTCACGATAATGGAGGATATGATAGACAATGTAATGATATTCTTTATGAGAAACCAAATGAAATGGGATTTGGAAGTCCAAACATCCTTATTATGCCGAATCAGCAATCTCATAATATGATCAATAAAGTAAAATTTTGTAAGTTTCCTGACTCGGCTAATAAGAGAAAGATGTAGTTTCATGATGATCATAGAGGAAAGAAAGTTCAATTTCCCCTATGTAAATCATGTGGGAAGAGGCATCAAGGAGAATGTTTCAAAGGAACTGCAAGATTCTTTGGGTGTGGAAAAGAAGGACACAAAGCCAGTAAGTGCAAAGTAAAAGGTTTAGTTAACACTAGGGATGATGAAAATGGTACTGCTACGACATCAACAATGGTTAAATGTTTTAAATGTGGAATGTACGGGAATTATGCAAACCAATGCCCTAAGGGAAAGTATCATGAAGAGAATCAGTATGGTCATTTGGTTAGTATTTATGTTGACGATGATGAAGAGACTACAAATGATATGTGAGATGAAAGAATTTTTGAAGCTCAATCAATGGTTTAAGAATGTAGTGGAATGATTACATGTTTATCATGTGTAATGTTGTATAAGTAATCTCATTGTACTATGGAATAAAGATACATCTAAGGATTGTTACACTGTTGTATTTTCTTGAGTTGTGAAAGTGTATGATTAATGGTACCAATATCCATGATAGGTTATTCAGATATTTTTGGAATGTAGATGATATGCGCATAATGAAGGGATAAGGAGAAAATTAAATATTTGATAGTATTCATGAGCTCATGACTGATATAAGGATAAGGTTATATCAGGGTTTGATTATATAGAATTATTGGATTTTGGTATGTGGAAAGAGTTAAATTTTGATAGCATTAATGTTTTCACTAAGGTTTAATGGGTATTCATTTTTCAAGAGAATACATGATTAATGTATTCACATGATTGGAATGTGACTAACAAGATATATGGGGGATAAATGATGGTATTCACATGCTTGGTTGATGACATTTCAAGTAATCGTTTTCTTTATACTATGAGCTTGGACCGAAGTATTTTAGATAAGCCTAAAGATTGGAATGGATTATGTTGAACATAAGTTAGTATTGTTTAAGGATAGAAATTTTTTATGGAATGTTATAGTAATGT
This sequence comes from Viscum album, assembly GCA_963277665.1. NCBI lineage: Eukaryota > Viridiplantae > Streptophyta > Magnoliopsida > Santalales > Viscaceae > Viscum > Viscum album. Next base: position 1,552,517,444 of record OY728160.1, read on the forward strand.
AGTTTTAGAAAAAGGACAACCTGTAGGACGGGCGACAACCCATCGCATCGGACAAGGCTGTGGGAATCCAACCCACAATCGAAGTGCGACTGGCCTTTATCGCTTACCACTGGCCTTCAGGAAATCCCTGTTTAGTAGAAACTAGTTTTATTATATTAAGCAGTATGATATATGATGTATAAGTCCATTTAATGAACCATATATGATTAATCTCACTATAGATGGACTTATATATTTATGATAAATTTTAAAACCTTTTGTTTGAGACAGATGGAATGACCCATCATTCTATCACATGATCTGCTAACACATCACGAATAACAAATTCAACTTCATTTTATTAAGGGATGAAGTGGAAATTGTTCAATTAACAAACAATAGTGAGATTTTACCAAAATCATGTAAGTATTTCTATTAATTCATCAAATTTAGGGAAATGTTCTTGAAAACCAAAAATGTTGTCCTAGTGCCCTTATATCCGATGAATCAGATGGTACCTTAGATCATCAAAATTCTATGGATTTGTGATTTCTGGATTTTCCATAGCCATGTTCTCTACCACTCTCATTCAGAACATGATGGTTAGATTTCTCTTCCATATCCATATTTTCATCTATGTGGAAACCCAGTGATTTGTTTATTTGGGTAACCATTACGTTTCAAACTTTTGTTTTTCAAGATTGGTTTTGGTATTCCTTTTTACGATGTGGGTTTCTATTAAAGAAACTTTCGAGGAGTAAACCATTTATAACCCTGACGAATTTCGAGGGCAAAATTCATTTTAAGGGGGGTAGAATGTAACACCCCGAGATTTTATGAAAAATATTCTTTTTAATTTCATTAATGTCTTGTGTTGTACGTTACACCAAAAGAAGCTTGCACAACACGCATCCTTGAATTACCTTTCATTATACACAATCGTGACCTTCCTCGATAGTGTGTGTAGTACGCAAAAACGTGTTTCACTAAAGATCAATATGCTATTAAAATATTATTAAAACTAGCTGTAATGAATAGTAATAACCACTTTTTGAAATTTTTAAAATTTTATTTTTCAAAATGGACTTCATTTTTGGATTCGGAATAGCGAAATTAGCTTAGGGTAAAATTTTGGTACTTTTCGACTAACTTTCATTTTCTGATGAATAGTGAAAATTACTAAATTTTAATTAAAAACAACCTTTTTAATCGAAATAATTAATAGTGATAAATTATTAATTTGAGTGGTTTTAAAGTATATTTAGAATATATTTTTACAATTTAATACAATTTTGGTCATTGGATGTAATTTCACTTTTAAACCAGACAGAAACAAGTGTCAATCTTTTGATAGTTATTATCTTTTAAGAACCCGCTATTTGTTTTGACGACGGGAATTAATTTTTAAATTAATTAATGCAACTGATATGTTTTGAATTTGGTAAAATAGACATCATTTTTGAGTTCATAATACCAATATAACTTAGGCCTAATTTTTGGTATTTTTCTGAAAACTTTCAATTTTTGATGAATAGTTAAACCACTAAGTGGTAGTTAAAAAAATGAATTTTTCATAAAACTTAATTTTACCGCTTCTGTGAGTGGAATTTCAAACATTCGAGAGACACTTTTGATGTCAGTAAGTAAAATGTGGTTCAATGAAATGAAAATAATTTTTGGTGAATAGTATCTTTTTACTTTTTTTACCACGGTTAAAAGTAAATAGGGTAATTAGGGGTAAAATTGATATTATTATTACACTATCACATGTCATAATTCTATTGGATAAGTTTAATTCGACCAAAAACAAACTTCGGAAAAAAATATGACCATTTAGGCCCACTTGGATTAGATTAGGACATTTATTATTAATTTATTTAAAGAAGGGTTAAAATAGATAAAATCAATGTTTAATAAGTAAATAATTTTTAATATAGGGTTATACATAATATAAATTAGACTATAAAGATTCATTAGAAAGATAATAAGATTTACTACATAATGGTATCTTATTTGTAATTTTTAGACATTAAGTAATTTAATTTATTTATGGCACAAAGATGATGCAATAATTATCTTATTAATTAAATATTGACATAATTGATGTTATAAATACCAAAATAAATGTAATTTGAGACTTTTTATGAATTAAACTAATTTTATAGGTTAATAGGACATGTTATTATTTATTTAATGAGCTTTTTTAGGACTAATCATTCTGTTATGATTTTTACAAAAATCAATTACTAAATAGTGTCAAAATTGAAATAAAATAGTTTTTAAAACAAATATTATATTATTAATTATTATTTTATTTCTAAAAATATATGGTTCGGAAAAATGACTTAGATAAGGTTATATATATTAATAATAAACAACTTGGGGTTAGTTTGGCTTCTTATAGTAAGTTTATTGACCTTATAGTGTAAGAAAACAAAAAGACACGGTAAAAGTAAAATAATCTAACTTAATGTTAAATCTAAATGATAAGGTTAAAATAGGAACCTAAACTTGCCTAAAGTATATTGGATGAGATTAGTGCGACCCATACCCACCTTAGATTCAAAATAAATTAATTTGGAGATATTTAAAACCAAATTTAGCTTTATAATAAAATAATATTTTTAGTTATTCCAAAGGTCCCCCTCTCCTCCCTTATAAAAGGGCACCTCCTCCCTCTCTTCATCACACCACTTTGAGCCTTCAATCTCGTCAAACCCCTGAATAATTCTCTTCTCCACTTCCCTAGAAACTTCCTAGAGGTCCTGGTCTTCTTCAATGACCAATTTTATTTCCCTAAGAGGAGGACTCAAAGAGGCGCTTCAAAGAAGAGGTAATGTCTGTTACCGATTCTTTCAACTTTATTTCTTCTTCCACTTCTTCTTAGTAGGTTGTTTCATTATGAAGTAATAACATCAATATCACTCATATACTGATATGTCATTATAAGTATGAAACAACCTTATTTCACCATCTATCCTCCTACGAAAAACAAAATTATCGTGCGTGCGTACGAACGGAATACCGTCTCCACGCCGTGGTGTAATCTATTTTCCACCACCACCTTACTTGGATGGGTATAATGGTGTACATAATAACTACATATGATTATTTTAAAGTGATATTGATTCTGAAATAGTATACATACACTACAACACAATTCCACGATCATGAGAATGATATCATCGCTCGTGCAACGTACGGACTACCATCTCCACGACGCGATGAGATTCATTCTCCAGATTAACCATTCATGAATGATTATAAAGTATATATAATAAGTAGTCATGAAATATAAGACATAATAATGATACTTGATTTATGTGTATATATATGTATGTCGTCTACGTAATTCCATTCTACTCAATAAGGAAACGAAAACAGCGTTCATGCGTACGTACGACCTACCTTCTCCATGAACGCTGTATTTCATTCCATTTACTGATCTATTATATATATGTATATTCTGAATATATATTATATATAAATAATTTTTTATATTCTGGAATTAATTAATCATGATCTAAGTAATCATATGAATAATTACAAGTAAAAACACGGACGACAAATGAAACAATTTTACCCAAAATGCTCTTTAACGTGGAATTTACAAAAGAACGGGTAATATAAAGTCATTAGTGAACAATATATGATATCATAACAATGATTATGATTCTGTAATAAGTCAATGACATTATTTAAATCATTATACAGGAGGTTCGGACACATACGAAGCAAATCGGACCTAAGGTAAGGGATAATTGTGCAAATCTCATTTTTATCCAAGATTACTTATTCGTAAGTATTTACTAGGGTTATTTCTATCATCCATGTCCATTTTTTATAAAAGTGTATTCATGTATGTTTAAAGTCCTTTTATACCCATTTTGACTTTTACCCCATCTTATGGAAGGAATCATTCTTTTGTTTACCCTACGAGGTACTTTTTTTAACATTTCCGACAAAAGTACAAGAAGAATGTTTTTTAACATCTACGGAACGAACAAATTTTTACAGTTTTATAAAGACTTATTTTCATGATGCTTCCTAAAAATATTTCATGACTATTTTCAACAAAATATATTTCTTTTAAAATAGCATACGTTTTGTGAAAATAAATTCATTTTGAAGAAGAAATGATATTTTCCTCAAGAATTCATTTCAAGTGTTTTATCAAAACCTTTTTCCATCTAAGATGACATTATTTAATATGTGTATTTTTCAAGTATAAAGTCTCTATGATTTACATTGTTTCACTTTTATTATTATGAAATGATATCCATTTCTTTTATATGGATTATGTGATTATGGGATGATGATTATGAAACCCATTTTATTTATTGGGTTACTATGAATGATGTATGTTTATTTTGTGGCACAAGTAAGAATGATTTCATTATGAGATGGGTGAGACCTATATCTCCCTCCAATGCATTGGGTAAGGATTTATATCTCATGAGATAGACATGGCTGTAATGGAAAGTTAAACCAGTTCAGTAATACAGGACTGGAACGAGGAGTGAACTCGATTCCGAAGGGGACTTTTTCCACTAAGATGGTCTTGGCAGCAATGCCTTGGATACTATGGATATAATTTCATGTGCTTAATGGTTTCCACAATTACATGTTTTATTCCCTTGCTATTTTATCATTCTTAATGTTTCTTTATGATCTATGCCTTACGTACTTCCATGATTTGTGTCATTTCTCAAGATTTTGATGTTTAAACATCATGTTCATGTTTTTAAGATCAAATGTATATGGTATGTTTTATTTTTTCCATGCAAACCCTTACTGAGCATTTGAGCTCACCCTTTTTATGTTTTCTTTTCCCCAGGATATAAAGAAAGGTTTTAGGTAAGAAAAAAAGGAATGATCTTTATGAGAGATGTTGAATATCTTTCACCGTGATTAGAAGATTACGTTCCAAGTTTCCAAAGACACTAAACTATTACGGTCCTTGTGTGTCTATTTTTTTTATGTATTAAGTATTACACTAAAGTATTGTAATGTCCATGAACGATATGCTTCGGGTCTCTACAATTATCCTTAAATTGTTATACTATTTAACTTTTTTCATGTTTAAGCCTCTATTATTTCAATATTCATTACCACTAATTTATGGACTCAATATACTCAATATAATCATTTTTAATTCATGGTTTAAATCCATAATTCAATGTTAAATGGTTAAGTAAAACTAGATTTTTGAGAAATAAACAATCATTGAAAACATGATCAAGGGAATATTTGGAAGACATGGGTCATTTTTTCCATCCATTAATAGATTCATTTATATTTACTAAATGTTACATGTGATTAATTTTAAGAGCATTGGAACATGTGAATGTAATCTATTTATGTAGTGGATTACTTATTTAAATTTTACAGTGGATATATTTTTATAGCATTAGAATATGTATATTATTTGAATAACGATCATGAATTTTTATTGAGAAGTGGATCATTTTTAGCATTTTGGCTAATATCACCATGCGAATGCATGGGTGAGTACATATATACAACATTATTAAACACAAATTTTTGACATTGTTTAAAATCATCATAGGTGACCATTCTATTTCAATATTTGTTATTATCCAATCATAGTTTATATTTACAGAAGAGTGTTCCTATATCCATATGAATATCCTCTTCCCATATATTATACATTGTACCATTCTTGATTTAATCAAAAAAAACCATCACCATTTTTTAATTTTAGCATTTAAAATTGATAAAAATTTTCACATTTCTTGTTAGTCGTGTTGTAGATATATATCTAGCCTACAAGATGAAGCCTTTCTTCTTCCTAATGGGATGATTCAATAATCTAATATTCCATTGAAAATTCAATCATGGTACAAACAATTTTAATTTTTCCATTGGCCATCTCATGTGGGTTTTTCGGACACATTACCCTCGGACTATGATGTTCACTTAATTTATATTATCATATAGTAGAGGAGGGGATGAATCTGTTATCCCCTTTTTTACCGATTTCTCTTAACATGGTATGGAAAATTTGATGTCCAAGGATAACATGATGTCATTAAAATCCACTAAAATAAAAATATCACCCTCACCATTCATATATAATAAATATAAAGAGAGATAAGAAAATTATATTTAATATTTTTGGTATAGATACATACTACATGTTATGTTGGTTATCCACCCCCATCATTGATTCATTATCTAACTTCATTCAAAAATAAAATAGAACATGCATCAACTAGCTCCCCATGAATTAGTAAATCCTCCTGCTAACCATAGTTCTACCAACCAATATTCATCTCTTATTCTAAATTTTAGTATTCCCCATGATTGTCTATTTTTCTTTTGAAATATATATAGGTGGTTATACCCTTAAATAATAAACATTTTTAGCAACTATCTTTATATACTTCCAACAATCTCATTCCATTTTCATTTCAGATATACTATATAATGATATCGACTTTATCTAAAATAATATTGTATCACCATTTAATGTATATAAATATGAAGATCATAAAAAAAAGTCTTAAAAGAGTCTATTGTACTTGAATCCTTTTCATGATCTTATGAAAATATTGATAAGATCAATATGACCTTTTCAAAATTGTGTTTAGTAAAATTAAATAATAGAATTCATTTGATATACTCAATTTCATATTCCCAACATATAGGGTGTCTCTATCTCATTATCATTTAACTAATTCAAATTAGTATGTAGTTCTCTGACCAAATTATCTTTTTTCAGGGCATCATTATTTAATGAAACATGTTTGGTATGATACACCTCCTAATCTATCTAATGAAACTTTTCAATGTGAATAATCTCCAATTATGTATGAACATAATCAATAATACAAACACTACTTCATATCCTTCTTTTGAATGATGTACCAATGTATCGTATTATACATCAAATTAAACTCAGTCCAATGATACTCTTCCTCTACTAGGTAGAAACCATGGTTGAAAAAACAGTCATAAATATCCTAAGAACATTTACACCTCCACTCATGAACAAATTCATAAAATTTACTTCTATTGTTCCAACACTTTATATAGGAATGATTTATTAGATAAATTTGAGAAATAGTGTTTATTATTTCACTCAATCAAATTGTGTGTTTGAATTTTCACTCTTATTTTAACTATGGTGGATACTTCTCAAATCATTGAGAATCATATTAAGACTTGAGAATTGTAGGTGATTTAAAAAATCATTTTACTTCTAGAAAATGACTGGAAAATAATCATTCAGTGATCATATCAACATCACATTTTATTAGTACATTATTAAAATTATGAAAATTTCATTAGAACACTTCTACCTAATAAAATAACCCGATATTCCTTTATTGGATGGACTGAGAAATTTTTATCATCTGATGGAAAACTTATTATGGTACCATATTTAGAAATCATTTATCTAATGTACCCTATATATTTTTTTTATAATGAAAAATTATATCTATGTCTAGGGAATCATTAGATTACTCTGTAAGTGATGCTCTTTATATGTATCCTCATACTAATTATTCTCTATCTGATAAAATCATGGGACATTGTTTAATGTTCTTATTTATAATGGAAAATAACTACATGTCAATTGTTTTACACAATTCAATTCTTATAGAACCATCAAATTTATGAATGTAAAATAAATCAAAATGTTCAATATTTCGGATTACTATCCATTCTATTTGATGTATCTTCATCTATTTTAGCTTCATAGATTATTCCATTTGGAATTTTATTCTTGGTTAAATAATTCCAATAACATTAACTTTTCTAGCTCCAACATTCGATAATAACACCATCATCATGTTTGTTTGGTAAAATTTTTTAATATGCCATAGTCATAACATCATAACAATTTTTTGGAATTATAATTATGGAACTATTTTACCAATACCCATACATAGTTCTAAATTTGGTCAATTGAGTACAATACTAGTTTTGTATACTTCATTGATTAATCCTTATAATGAATGCATCGATATTTGTCCTTTTAAATTTGTGAATCATCATCATGGACTACGAGGATCTACATTCCATCACATCTATTTTATAATTTGGTTCATGTATACATGATGCATTACCGTCACTAGGAAAACATTTATACTCCAATATGGTCTCAAACCATGATTTTAAAAATATTCATGATGTTAGGAACATGAGGATCTTCATAGCTCCATATAAAATTCTATGGAAACATTATTAAACTCCATAAAGAATTTTTATTTAATAAAAATATATGGAAACATTATTAAAATCTATATATAATAGTCTTGTAGCTCTACTCTAGAATAATCTTATTTCATTATTGTTTTTAAACAGATAATGAAATATTGACAAACAATTCAGCCAAATACACTATACAAAAAAATATCCACCTTTATGTTTTTTTCAATATCATCATCACAACATCAAACATTAGCAAATTCAATATGCATGAGTATAAAATTATCTACATATTATGTTTTTATTTGATTATCCTGAAATAGTACATCTTCCCCTTATTGTAAATAAAATAAACTGTTTTACATAAGGATCATATCATTTTATTTTAAATAATCTAATAAATTTCAATAAATTTAAATTTTACAAATAAAAAAATATGGTCACATTAATTAAATAACTAATATCCTTTAGGTAAACAATTCTAGGTTTTCAGGGGATAACCCAGTCTAGAAAATCTGAATGTATAATAAATAGAAAAAATATTTTACATCACAAGTATATCAATTTAAAAAATCCTCAATCATCATAGAACTTATTTTTATCTGGGTAAATCCTATTACGTTTTGTTTTATAATAAACAAAATATATCTTAATAAACATATCAAAAATATTTCATGTTTATAAAAACTATTCCACCAACTAAAAATCATTATTTATGATTTTTTAAAATATAATACTCACACCTAAACATCAACTTTTTCTCCACCTCTATGGTAGTACTAAATTCCTCATCATCATATTAATAATTATCCATGATGAAAATAAACTATTATTTTAAAAATATCTACAAAACTCTTCCATATTACTAATTATCTAAGAATTCCCCACAAGTTAGTAAAATGAATAATTAATATTTTGGAATAATGATGAACCACAATGTTCCTTGATTGTAATGTTTGGACTAAAAATCATCAATCTGTTACAAATTATTCTTCTTATATTCAATATGATATGTAAATTCTTCCTTAAGATTATCCTTCATTTATTTCATAATGTAATTATTTTACTCATGATAATTTTTTGTTTAATATTTCATCTTATCTTTAAATTTCATAAAAGATTTGTTAAATTGAATTTATAACATCCACTTCATTATTTTTCTAGATATGGAATAATTTTAAAAAAATAGTAATATGACCACCTTTCCTAGAACACTTTCATTTCATTTTAATTTTTATCATTATATCTATTCATATCAGGTTTTCAAAATTATTGTAACTCTTTTAAAACAATTTCATCCCATTATGTTCAATAGACTTTTTGATTCCTTATTTTTTTCATCAACATACATTTTATCTAAGAAAATAATTAATCCAAGTTTATTTCCATGATTATATGTTGTAACCCTCCTAGATTTTTATTAATTATTTTCATACTTTATGTTTTTTAAAAATATTATTTTACTCGGTTAATAAAATAATGTTCTTCACCTCTTGGAGGTTCTATTATTAATAAGAAAATAATTTATATTTATTTATATTTCCCTTATAATTATATTCCCCCTTGATTCATTCTAATTTTATATTGAATACGTTTTGTGACAAATCTGAATGATATGTTCTTGAAAACTCAACCACATCAATAGTGAACTCAAAATCAGGATCATTATGATTAAATGTAGTGATACTATGAATTGTTTTTTTGTTCTCTATATATAAATTGTGGGAAATTTTATTCAAGGAGGTATATTCTCAATGAGTTCAAATATGTATTAGTGGGTGATAATTTCAAAATAAATCTTATATTTTTTACCCACTATTTTATTAGATGAAAACATGAATTGTTATTGTTTAGAAATATAAAAAACTTGAATATGTTGATCCATCATTCCAAAATTGTGAGATGATTCACCAATACCGTCGAATTATTTGGTAATGTATTCTATAATATTTTTTATCCCACTTTGTGCGAGATGAAATATTGAATTTTTTAAAACATTTCACATTTACGAATTAAATATTGTATATAAAAATTTACTATATAATGAAATTCATCAAACTTCATCATGATCTTCATACATTTCATAACTACTGTTGTTTATACCATGTTGAGACGATCTTCTCTGACTATAATTCCCTTAAAAACATTCAGTATCTTTTCAATGACTACCAAATTTATTTTAGGATATTTTAACACTTATTGTATTAATTTATCATTTTGATATTGTTAAGACTCTCACAAGTTATTTTATTATATTTATTGAGGACTTTCATCTTTTTTTTAAATCATTATATTGATCAATTTAAAATTCATTATTTCACATAACAATAAACTGAAATTATAAGTTATTTTATCCATCGTTATCACTATATTATAAAGTAATTCCATTTCAATAAATATTTATGAAGAACACAAAACAATCAGATTCATTCTTAGATGAATTATCATCCTTTTATCATTTTCTTATTTAAAATTCCTTCATCTTGTTATGAAATATTTTCTTATGTTTCTTACAATATTATTTCTACAACAATTTTACTTTTAATTCCAATATATAATCATTGAAATTATTCATAGGATCATTTAAAAAACTTAAACAATTATTATACTAAAAATATAAGATAAAAATAATTTTTTATTTTCAAATTTTCTATTTCGATTTTTTTATAATGAAGTTTAATTGATTTTTAAACTCCTCTAATTAGTTTTTTTTACTGAACCATTTAAATCTCCTTCATTTTCATTTTTCAAGATCTATATTTTTTAAATCATTAAAATTAAAATTTTAGTATAATTTTTCATAAATCGTAATGATTTTACAATATAAAAAGTCTCTTGACTAATCTGAAGTACATCAAAAGTAAAATATACATGATATTTTAAAGAAAAACTTTAGAAAAAAATAATCCCTTGGATTATTCTCATCAGTTTCTGAATGATATTAAAATCATCCTGATTCTTAATAAATCTTATTACATATTTTTCAATCTAATTTTCTATTATAAATTATTCTTTAATACATTTATATTCACCCGTTATTCTATCCTTAGACCTCATCCTACAAATTCGTAGTTAAGAATCCTAAAAATTATAAACCACTTCATAAAATCTTCTAAACTTATACACATTTGTTTTTCCATTGGAAACCCCACAATATATTTTTGAACATTCTTTAGAAAAAACAGCAACATTGAATTTTGGTATTTTATAACAACATCAAATTTTATCATCTTAGTAGTTATAATTTTAACCTATTGGATGGAAGGAAATCCCACGATTGCAACATCTCGATCATTGAGGCCAATTTCTAGAAGATAGGTTATCATCCTCATCTTCTATCTATGATGTTTTATTCCATACAATATAAGATAAAACATGTTGTCTAAATGAAAAATATTCTTTATCCATAGTACTTTTATATTTTTGAGGGAAAGTTTTTTGATACAAATTATTGATCCCAAATAGTTTAGGATCACCGAAAGGGGAAGGGTAAATCCGTGATCAGTTTTTATTTTACAAGTTTTTATTAGAACCCATGGATTGAGTTATATATCCTTTTTTATGAATTTTTATGAGTTTATGTTTTTGGGATGATTTGGGAAGAGGATGGGAGTGTTTGGAATGGTTTTCAATAAGTGTTGAGGATTTTGAAAGGGTGCACGATTTGGGCACGGTTAGGGAAAACCGTGAAGGTTCCCCAGGTAACCTTGTAGGTGGAGACAGTGGGCTTCATACTTTCTATGCACGGTTTTCCAAACTGTGTGACAAAACATTGTGGTTCCCCTTCTCTTGAGGTTTTGGGATTCACATGGATAGTGCACAATTTTCCCTACAGCGTGGGCTAATCATGACATCACATAAAAATGAGATTTTTTTTAATCTAGGTCCACTAAAGATTGTCCTATTTCACTAGAAACAGTCTATCACTTGATATTCACTTGGTATTTTTGGTTATCAAGGGTTGGAGGAGCTCAACTACTCATTTTGGTAGATATTCTATGGGGGTTTAGGGTCGTTTGATGGTGGTTTCTCTTGGGTATGTTTCCACTCATGGTTTCTCTTTGGTATTCTATATATCTATTCATTCTTCTCTTTAGGTTTCCATTTCAACATCCATTGTGTGTAGATATAGGTGTTTTAGCCTAATGTGATGATTTTTAGGCTTACTGATGATAGGAAAGAAGATCTCTAGTGGGTTTGGCAGTGCATTCACCAGATTTGTGATGTAGTTGTTTGTTGATCGATTTAATTAGAACCCTAATTATAAGTGGCTTCTCTCTTGACCCTACTTAGTTAGAACTAGTGGTTTTGTGGCCATTTTTTGTTCTGGATATTAATTGTGTATATGATGTGAGAATCATGGTTGTAATCCATTGAGGGATTATTTGGAGGATTTTTGTGTGATATGGGATATTATTGAAAGAGGGGTTTTCCTGTGTTATTTTTAAATGAATATATTTAAATTGCTTTCTTGATTTGGATTATGAAAATTATTTTTGAAAATGGTTTCTAATAAAAATGTGGTTTTATTTAAATGTGGTTTGATGGAAAAAATGCTACAGGGTTTCTTCAATAAATGGGTGACTTATAGAAGTGAATTTCCGTGTGGTGAAGATGGTTGTGTACTTATTGTGTGGACTTGGTGATTTATAATAGTTGGTTGATTATGTTTTTTGGCATGTGTTGATTGTGTTAGAGTGGGTGGGAAGTCTCACTATAAAATGTGATGGATAATGGATGGAAGGTCAACTATTGTAGATAGTGGTTGGGAATCACCAACAGTTATAAATTTAGGGAACATGTTGGAAGAAAGTTCCACAATTTTGTTTTCCTTGTCTTGTATTTCTTGGGAGGATGAAATTTGTTTCTCTAATGGAAAATGGTGCTATGTATTATGGTATATCTGTGGTTATCCCATGTTTGACATGTCTTGGAAAGGGTATGTTTGTCTTGTGATAATGGATTCACAATTTACTGGTTTATTTTAACTGCATTATATAAATTTGCTAACGGTAATTTCTTAGTGTCATGTGTAGTGAAGCCATTCGAGAAATTCCTAATAAGTATTATTACTCACACCTTATTTGGAACATGGGTGATTCTGTAGAATTTGTAATCTGAGACACAAGTACGAGTAAAGAATATCATTATTGTAATAGTTTTACACAATTCTTTTGTGATGTTGTGGTTCTTGGAGCATGGAGCGTAGTGTGGAGTTATGTATGGTGTCCAATTTCATTGGGCTCTTGTTGTGTAGACTTATTCCAAGTACTCTGGTATTTGGTTTGGCTATATTGGAATATGGGAATTATTATGTAATAGTTGGTTCTGTAATGGTAATGTTTGGGTTGGGTTGTTTTGTTGACATTCAACATGTAGTTTTCAAGGAAATGGGATTGTGGGTTGGTTTATTTTAAACTAAGGGAAAATCATTAACCAATGATTATTGCAGCCCTTGGAATTTATTTCGATACTTTGGTGCCATGGGGACGTCAGATAAGGGGAAGTATAATTCTTCCACCATATCAATCTAATGGAATGGGGTGAGATTTTACTATTTTTTCATGGTAAGGGAACATTTATTTTACTTTAATAATTTAATAGAGTAATTATCCAGTCAAATATAAATCTCAAACACACCATTAATTTTAAAAATAATAAAATTAAGATCAACATGTGGGTTTTTTGTGGGTTGGTAAAAAAGACATCTCCATTCCATATTGGTAATCACCAAAACATGTATTATTTGGATAATTTTTTTTAGGACTAAAAATAAAAAAACATAAACTAGTTCTAAAAAATAAATTTTTGTACAACTATCCATTGTTTTATGCACCAAACAATCATCTATACAACAACATTTGTTTTAAACCCTCAACACTACTTCATGTATCGTATTTCTCCATAACAAGTTAAACCCCTTATCAAGAATATATTCCATCAATAGGGTCTTTAACATAACTAATATATCTTTCAAACTTCTTTTCTGAGTCACTTTATTATGATTTCATATTTCATCACAAGTTGTCTTGATCACATTTTCCTATGTAAAATCATAGAGTTATTTGGTAAATCATTATGAGTCAGAGTTCCATGAAACATCCTCTATATCCTAATGAGTCAATTATAATCTAAATCAAAAAATTTAATAACTATTATAGAAAAAATCCTTCACATCATTTTTCTAATCCACTTCCTCTGGTTTACCATCCATCCAATGGGTCTTTGTTTGATGGGTCAATGTATGATGTTACTCAACATACCATCTCTATATCCAAAATTCAATGTTAAATGAAGCACCATCTGTTGACTAAAACAAATTCCTCAAAATCATATAATGAATGATTTATCTAATTATCCCCCTTATCCATATGATGAAGTTCAGGCCGATAAATATTTTTCAATCATGTTGTATCCTTATCAAAAACTCACACATTTCACATATTCATTCATTTATTTATTGGACTAATGAAACATCTTCATGGTCCAATGAATATTTAATAGATGATAATCTAATTAAACCAAGGGGGAACCATTTTTGTAACATCACATAAAAATAGAATTATCACTTCCAATCCTCCACTCATTAAAAATTCTCATGATTTTTTACCCATAATGTTTCACAAAATTATATTTTTGTGAATAATGAATAAAATTGTATGTTAGCTGTAATAAAATTTATAAATACAAATTCTCTTAATTATATTAAATTTACATCAAATTTCTCATAACTTCTACAATATTCCATATACTTCATGGAATATTTCAGGTTTTTCCAAAATTTATAAAACACCCATAACATTTAAAAATATATTTAGAAATATTATAAAAACATCATTTTATAGTCTTTGTAAAATCATTTATTAGGACCCATATAGCTCCTCCATATTATTAAACAACTCATATTTATTCAACAAATAGACGCAAAAAAAATATTTTCATCCATAGGGCCATCGCTCGGGTTCTATTTTTTAAAATACATTATCTAATATTATCATCATATGTATGTCTTATGAAATAACAAATAAATGTTTTTTGGAACAGGATATTGATCCCTACCTAGTTCTATACATATGTATCCCCATAATGATGATTTCCTATCGGATAAAAGTTTGTATTTTAGTGTAATGTTTTTCAATCTTATGCAACTAAACTTCATATCCATCAATCCCATTTACATCATGATATTTCATCTATTGTATATTTAACATTTTATCCTAATTCAACATTATCCATTTAAACAGAATAGACTTCACTTCATGGTATACACTTCTTGGGATTCCACTATTTGATAAAATAGACCATTCCATCTCCTCCATATAATAAAAATTTCTAGAAATAATTCATAATATGTCATTTTTCATCATTATACAATTGAAAAACATCAATATAGATCATACATCCACTTGGTAAATTTTTTAAAATATCCGAGTTTGTAAATCTATATATATAAATGTCCATAAAAAGTGATGTAAACCTACTATATGCCCGCATTTAGAAACATCATACATGATTCATCAGTATCATTATAGAAATACCTAATGGACAACATATATCATAATTTGATCACATCTATCTAGTTATCTACATGTTGCATCCTCAACCTATTAAAATTATTCAAAAAACATATATCTCCCCCTTTGGAGTCATTCATGGATCAGGAAAATCAGTAATATATTATGAACATGAATACTGACAATGTATCATGAGACATTGTATAGAAACTTTTATATCCTCCATAAGGATATTTTCAATCATAACTCTCCATGGAATCATTTTTTACATCTATATGGAATTATTATAGAAATAGACTCCACGATTATCTACTCAAAATTTTATATATGCACACATATTAAGACCATGTGAAATATAACAAAATATACTTTTTCACAAAATATTTGAATAATTCGTGTTATGATTTACACCATTCACATTCATTATTCAATGGTATTGATGAACTCCTGGATATTTATCCCTAATTTTGTTAGAACATCACTATAATTATTCTTTCATTGATATATTTTTTTAAACTACATTAACAACTATCCTGAGGATAACTATACATTAATTTGGCTATAATTAAAATTGTATTTACCCTCATCCAATTATTATGTAATCTTCCTTACGTTTTTGTGATAGTTGAAAAGCCATAAAACCCAAAAATAATGTGGGTGAATGATCTATGACCTTATACATGAATATAAATTTTTCAAAGATTAAAGACATTAAATAGAATATTCAGTATCTTATCATATAGGTCCTTAAACATTCAATTGAAATAATCAATCACCAAAAAGAAAATACATAATTGTAGTCAAAGAAAGAGTTGATTTTCATATATCAAAACATAAATCTTGTATTTACAGGGTATGTTTTTTCATTTGAAAAAAGAAATGGAATTGTTCAGGATATTCTGAAAACATAAAAAAGGTTTTCTGATAGAAAGATAAATTTCTTCTTGTTATTCTTCTTATAATACATTTAATTGAAAAAATATATGGAATAAATATGATTGTGTTTAACATATTGGAAAACAAAAAAATAGTATTTTTAGAAAATTTACACATTCTACAACCATGAAGATATAAAAATTATATATCACTAGTTTTTCATTACATATACTAGTTCAAATTATTTTTCTAAAATGAATGAACATGTAATTATAGGTTTATAGAGGCCATTTGAGTATTTTCACCATCATTTAAAACAATCTTCATTGATTTTAATTATTATGACTGAATAATTTCCCTTTTATCAGAACCGATAAATTTTTTCTCAATGTGATGTCAAATGTTATATGTATTTGGACCAACTATATCAATGTAAGAGTTTCTGCTATGGGAGATGTCACACCTCATACTGAAATTGAATAACCAATGATTATAGTGGTGGTATATGTGCCAAATATCTAGACCACCGTTATTGATTGAATAAAATGTTTTAAGGTAGAAATCATCATTCTCATCCCTATATCTAAAAAAATACTTAGATCATGATTATAAAATAATTGATATATATATAATAAAACTATATCAATATGAGTTGTCATGAAATAATTCAGATATTTCATCAATGAACCATGTATTTTTAAGTCGTGATTTATCTATATCCATTATTGAAAAGACCTAGATTTTTTCTTCTATTATTTTTATAAAATATTTAAAAAATTCTAAGATCGAGCACTGAGACAAAATGAAATTAAAAGGCCCAGTGTTACTGGAATAAATCATCGAATATATTTTTGTTTTTATGTTTAAACGCTCATGGAATGAACATTGAACATTAATATCATTCAAATGAATTCATTGATTAGAAATACAATGGAGCCATTGTGTTCCAAACATCGAATTTACATTAGGCGGGGCCTAACATCATCTGACACATGGCACATGAAAAGTTATTATTTTGGATGCAGACGTCATTAAAATATAACTTAAATTAAAATATTTCTGATGCAATGAATATTTAATATTATACAAATCATTGTCATATATCCATGGTTATTTCCGTAACCCTAGAGTATCCATGAGACAATGAGGAGAGTCTCCATTAATGAAGAATTCCAACATATTTTCAGATAGATATCATAAAACTTAACAAAGAGGAGAAGATATAATGAATAAAGTATCAAGGATTGAGGATGATGACGTAGTCACTCTCCATCATTGATCGAACCAGGTCATGGTAGGGGTTGTTATTTCAATTATTCTTTCCCCATTATTGGATTCAAACAATGAACATGGTTCTACCCATGAACAAGTTAACCCTAAAATCATTCATTCATGCATGAGGGTCATTTATCAGTCTCTATTTTGGGGAATTAACACATGCTTGATTTTATATTTATTTTGATTTTCTCAGAATTATCATTATAATGGGAGAAAATTAATGTCGTGATAAATGATGAAAAAGTTTTGTTCCCTGATTTGATATTTTGATATCTTCCCTCATTTGACTCATTTTTATTCATGTTCTTCACAGG
Organism: Viscum album; assembly: GCA_963277665.1. Lineage (NCBI taxonomy): Eukaryota > Viridiplantae > Streptophyta > Magnoliopsida > Santalales > Viscaceae > Viscum > Viscum album. Next base: position 1,552,535,583 of record OY728160.1, read on the forward strand.
ATTATGAACGATGGATATTTTTTAATCTCTTTATCAATGCAACAATCCCATATCAAAGATCTATCCTCAGGACCTCCTATTGGTGGTGTGATGACAATGGTAACAGAAGGATCGAAGAGGAATGTGAGATATCATCACTCGAGTGTTTGCGGATGGAACATGTTTCAATGTGTATTTGAGCACATGGTAATGAATAACATGACATGATGATCACAGAGCATTTTATGGATCATAAAACATACCACCAGAGGGAGTCAAGGGGCCTGCGCAAAAGGCCACCAGAGGGAGTCTGGTGGCCCAGGGAAGAGGAAACCAAAGGGAGTCCAATGGCCAGTGGAAGACACCACTATAGCGTGTTCGATGGCCAACAAGAGGGGCCACTAGAGCTAGTCGTTTGGCTTGTTGAAGAGGCCACCTTACATTGCCTACTAGCTGGTGAATGAGGCCATTGAAGCGAGTCTACTAGACCCTAGGTGAGGCCACATGCGCACTGGAACCAATGGCCGATGGAGCCCACGGTGGAAATGAAAGAACGGACGCACACGGTTGGGACATGTGTGAGATTTCCATTATGTGTGAGTGGATTGGATTGGGGAGGGCGGCTCACCCCCTTACGTCAAGTGACACGGCACACAGCTGAGCAGCATGTTGGAGGATATCGGACCACACAACGTAGCCAGACCAGGTGAAATGGTTGGCGGGGTGGCCACGTGGGCTGAACCGCTTGGTCCAGTGGGGGGGGGGGGCAGAGTAGGGTCGGTGCATCCATGTTCAGACCAGACCATGATCTAAACAGACCCTTTTCAAAAAAAACATAAATAACATTCAAACGAATCATCCGTTTGATGATCTATATTCAGCAATGGGATCCTTATGATGAGACGACCTTTTTGTGATACTCAATATGGGTTTTTGGATTTTGGATGGTGGCCTAATGTGTTGAGGATAATATCCTCTCAGTACAAGCACAATTAAGAGGGAATTTGGCATGTTTTCTAATTTTAGGACACCTCACATCATGGAAGAGACTTCCTTTCCTTTGGGTAGATTCCTCTAGGGGTGTTACTCCATAGAAGGTCTAGGGTGAAGGTTCTCATATATGTTCGTGATGGAAGAGTAGGTACTCCCCAATGGGACAATGGAACAATTCTTCTATCCATGTAGTCGGTACTCACCTATAGGATTGGGGTGTGGGTCCTCTATATCTATCGTACATTGAGTCAGTAACCCATACCAATTAGGTTGTGGGTCCTCTATTATAGGAGTCAGCACTCCCCTATGGTTCCAAGGTGTGTGTCCTACAAACATGAACTGGTAGAGTCATTACTTCATTGTTGTACCAGGGTGTGGGTCCTCTAGTCCCCAATTTCTACTCTCCTATAGGGTACCATGCGAGTCCTAAAACATATGAAGTTTTACTCCCCTATGGGACCAGGGTGTGGGTCATTCATGAGTCATACTCCTTCGTAGGTTCAGGTTGAGGGTCCTTACTTATGGAGTTTCACTCCCATGTCCCGAGTACTGGCGAGGAGCAGGTCATCCCTTGGACATGGAACTCCCTTGGCTGTCGGATAGTGTAACAAGGTGCATGCCCCTCTACATGATGAAAACATTACCTAGACTGGATATAGGGGTCCCTCGATGGACATAGGAGTGGGAAACTATTTATAGGAGTGAAAAAGGGTTCAAGAGATTTTTATGAGTAGGGATCCCTCATCTGTGTATACTAGTGATAGAGGGAATCTCCAATTAGGTATACATTATCATTCATTAGGCACAATATATTGATCACTAAACCTCTAGTTAAGGGCAATGGAGATAGACCTAGTAGATTGTTCTTGATGGAGAACTTTCTCTTGAATGTTCCATTATAAATGGTATAGTTGTTACATGTGGAGTGTATCTCTCAAACTGGTTCCATATTGGATGGTTGAGCTCATGTAAAGTGATATCTTAGTTTTTTGTGTAACCTTTCAAACCATAGTTGATAATCTTAATGATGTCTATGAGTTTAGGACCTCATGGTTCTTATTTTTTTGAAATGAGTTAATATGGAAATTCATTGAATATTTTTGGGAATATACCTGTTTTGAGTTGAATATTCATATCATTGTGATTTTTCCCATGTGATTTACCTTTGGGGTATTGGGGTGTCCTACTCAGTATAGTTTTACTCACCACAAATTTGGTCGTGGAAACATGTGTCATGTATTGTTTAGATGACTGAATCATTGATAGATTATAGGGAGGACCATACTATGTGGTTCTTAGTGAGATCAGAAAGATGAGGCATACTACTACGTCTTCACTTAAATACCCTTCATCTAGGATTTTGGTAGGGTTTTCGGCATAAAGCATTATGCACTTGGGGGGAGGGGTTACTTGTGTTTTGTACTTCTTTTTGTTGGCTTGTATACAGGCCTAGATTTTAACCCGGTACATTACAATCTATTTGAAAATGGTTGTGGTTTATTTCAAGGTTTTCAAGTATGAATTCCTTGGATTTTTAATTTTCTTCATTTATAAGATAAGAAATATGTGTGTGCATACATGTAAATAGTAAATTCATCCCATGTCAGTGATATTCCAAGTAAATTCTAGTACCCAACCCATGGCTTATTTGTGTCAGGCCTAGGATGTCGCAACATGGGACCCTCTAGGATGGGTTGTGATTGAGTGGTTTCAAAGGAGGTCAGTTCCACATTAGGAACCAAAGGTCAGTGGGTTTGGTTTGGAGAAATAGTTTTGAGTGTTTTGAGATACAATTTCATTAGAGGGACTGATGTTTAGTTTCGGCGGCCGACAAATCCAAACACCAGGTCACTAGACACCACCTTCACGACATTGTACATGAGTACACTAGTTTTAAGGAAATGAATAGTACATTCATAATATAAGAATGTTTTATGTTTTCCATGCCATTCTTGAGTAAGTTCTCCAGATAAAAAATAATGACCATGGTCCATACGGATATATTTCAGGATGGATCCATGTAGATAGCCTGCCAAGTTCTTGTTAAATGACAACAAGGATGGTACTCCTAGTGATAATGTGTTAGTACATGGGTTAGTACTGGAGATAGCCCAATCAGGTGGTGCACTAGTGATGTCACCACCCATTGATCATCACTGTCTACCAGCTCAACCGATAGAAGATTCATGTAGGATCAGTGAATTACATGAGTTACAATGGTAGCGACCTCCTAGTTCTTGATGGGAGGAAAATCCTCATGTAACAGAGGATTGCCTAGAGGCAGTCACACGCATCTTCTCCATCATGAGGAAATTAAAAAACCATGTCCCAGTTCTAGCCGAGGGCCCTGTACAGCACTCGGTGGGACGATACATGAGCTTAGTAATACAAAAATATAAGAATTGGAACCTCTCTTAGACAAACATTGAGATCCTCTTCATGGAGGAATTATTTCTGGCACCACTATGCTATGTGCATATAAACGATCTATTGCACCTAAAGTGGGGAATCGAGATGGTAGAAGAGTACATGGATTGATTTGAAGTCTTATATCACTACTCAATAGACATGGTGTTTTACCCATACATTAGGGACCAAACATTAAACCATTTAAAAGATTAAGATATCTGGGCATCGATGATACTCTTAGCATTTCTACATAATCTAGGGTGCTGGAGCGAGCTCGGGCTGTCCAGTGTTTTCTGGATGAGGAGAAGATTGATGGGAACAACAGAAGATGTCATGAGAAAAACGCACCTACAGGAGCTAACAAAAAATGGGTGATAGGATCACGGGGTTGGAGGCATATCCATCAACAAGCAAATTGATGTGGTTCTATGGTGTAGTAACAGCACCAAGGATTTGATCAGCCACATGGTAGGTTTGGTTACACTTGATAACACAAGGGGAATCATGTTAGGGATCGTCTGACCTTCTATGCCACATGAACAGAGCCTATTGATGAGCACCCATGGTTGAGATAGTTCTCGGATAAAGGAGATACACAATATGGATAATGAGGTAGATTATTTTGAAGAGTAGAAAGAGGTGACCGACAGTTTTTAGTGTTTCCCCCACCCATAGGTGGTCTGTGCCAGGTTCTGGGAGATGGAAGTCGTGGCTGATGACAGCTTCATAGAGTCATGGATTATAACCGGGAGGCTCCAAGAGAGATCTAGGGTATGACCCATGTCTTTTTTTATTATATAATAATGGACATAGGTTTTAGTTTTTCCCTTTCTTCTGTGAGTTCTATTTGAGTCTTAGAGGTTCTTGTCAAACCACGGACATGACACTCACACATTGAGAGTCCTATTAGAAGAGAAAATATATACAAAAACTATCACAAATATTGTGACATAACTCTTGTAGGTGAGAGCTTCGTTTGGGGTATCTTAGTCATAACGTTGAGGACTGGAAAAAACATTATTGGTATGGACTACTTTGTTTCATGCCAACATTGGCTGTTTTAGGCGAAGGGTTCACTGTGTCAGTGATGATGAACCCTTTTTTCCATGATGTGGAAAAGGAACCCCAGGTAACATATAGTGGGACTCATGAAAAGTGTAACACCCGAGACTTTTACGTTATATAAATCATCAAAGGAATCTTTTTCTACACAACACTTGCTTGGCTTGCTTTACACGCAATCGCGACCTTCCTCGATAGCTTGCGTCGTACGCAATACCGAGTTTCACTAAACAACAATATGCTATTAAAACTAGCCGTTATGAATAGTAATAACCACTTTTTGAAATTTTATAAATTTTATTTTCAAAATGGACTTCATTTTTGGACTTAGAATATCGAAATTAGCCTAGGGTGAAATTTTGGTATTTTTCTGAAAACATTCAATTTTTGATGAATAGTGAAACCACTAAGTGGTAGGTTAAAAACTGAATTTTGCATAAAACTTAATTTTACCGCTTCTGTGAATGGAATTTCGAAAATCCGAGAGACACGGTTAATATCAAGGACTAAAATGTGTTTCAATGAGATGAAAATAATTTTTTGGTGAATAGTAACTTTTTTTTTACCGCGGTTAATAGTAAATAGGGTAACTAAGGGTAAATATGATATTACTATTACCCTAACACATGTCCTAATTCTATTGGAAAAGTGTAATTCGACCAAAAACAAACATAGGAATAAAATATGACCATTTAGGCCCACTTGGATTAGATTAGGACATTTATTATTAATTTATTTAAAGAAGGGTTAAAATAGTTAAAATCAAAGTTTAATAAGTAAATCATTTTTAATATGGGGTTATAAATAAGATAAATTCGATTGTAAATATTAATTAGAAAGCTAAAAAGATTTCCATCATGATGGTATTTTATTTGTAATTTTTAGACATCAAATAATTTAATTTATTTATGACACAAAGATGATGCAGTAATTATCTTATTAATGAAATATTGAAAAAATTGATAATATAAATACCAAAATAAATGTAATTTAAGACTTTTTATGAATTACACTAATTTTCTAGGTTACTATGATATATTATTGTTGATTTAATCAACTTTGTTAGAACATATAATTCTGTTATGACTTTCACAAAAATCATATATCAAATAGTGTCAAAATTGACACAAAATAGTTTTTAAATCAAATATTAAATTATTAATTGTTATTTTATTCCTAAAAATCTAAGGTTCGGACAAATGACTTAGATAAGGATATATATATTAATAATAAACAATTTGGGGTTCGTTTGGCATGTTATTGTAAGTGTATTAACCATATAGTGAAAGAAAACAAAACGACATGGTAAAAGTTAAATTATTTAACTTAGAGTTAAATTTAATTGATAAGGTTAAAATAATATCCTAAACTTGTCTAAATTCTATTGGTTGATAGGATTTCGACCCATCCCCACTTTAGATTCTAAATAAGACCCTTTGGAACCATTATAAACCGATTTTGACTTTAATATAAAATAATATTTTGAGATATTCCTAAGGTGCCCCTCTCCTCCCTTATAAAAGGGCACCTCCTCCCCCTCCTCCTGACACCAATTTGAGCACTAAAGCTCGGCCAACCCCTGCCATTTTCCCTTCTCCACTTCCCTAGAATAATCCTAGAGGTCCTGGTCTTCTCCAAAGACCAATCTTAGTTCCTTAAGTGGAGGATTCAAAAAGGCGTTCCAAAGAAGAGGTAATATCCATTACCGATCTTTTCAATTTCTTTCTTCTTCAACTTCTTCTTCTTTAGTTGTTTCATGATAAAGTAATAACATCAGTATTACTTACATACTGATATGTTATTATAAATATGAAACAACCCTAATTTGCCTTCTATCCATCCTACGGAAAAATGAAATCACCGCGCGTGCGTACGTACGGAATACCGTCTCCACGCCGTGGTGTAATCTATTTTCCACCATCACCTTACAAGGATGGGTATAATGGTGTAATGAGTAACTATATATGATTATTATGAAGTAATATTGATACTGAAATAATATATATATATACTCCAATACAATTCCACGATCATAGGAACGATATCATCACTCGTGCGTACGTACGGAATACCGTCTCCACGATGTGATGCGACTCGTTCTACATGATCTTCATTTAATAATGATTATATAAATGAATTGAATGAATGAATATGGTATATACTACACAAATACCATTCTGGAAATGAATTATATATAACCTAAAGATAAGAATAAGAATTTACTCGACAAAACACGCATAAGAACAAAAAGTTATAAAGACCCGAGTAACAAGTAACAATGAAATATTACTAACAAGAAGCTAATAATATGACTATATATGATATCATATAAATATGTATGATTCTGTAATAAGTCAATAACATTATTTAAACCATTATACAGGAGCTTCGGACACGTACAAAGCTAATCGGACCTAAGGTAAGGGAAATATCACAATCTCATTTTTATCCGAGATTGTTTATTCGTAAGTATTTACTGGGGTGTATTTTATCATTCACATCCATGTTCCCTCAATATTTGATATTGTTTCCATCCACTTGATATAGTTTAAATCCAATTTTACCCTTAGGTGAGTTTTTAGTAAAGAATATGAAAGGAATCTTTTGTCGTTTTTTCCGTACGAGGTACTTTTTGACTTTTCCGACAAAAGTACGAAGAATGTTTTTTTAACTTATACGGCATGAATGGATTTTTAAAACATTACTTCAAAGAAGCTTCCTTTACAAGTTTTCAAGTTTATTTTTAATCAACTTCTTTTATTTTAAAGTTGTATGACATGTTATGAAAGGAAAAATGTTTTTGAAGAAGAAAGGATATTTTCCTCAAGAATTCAATTCAAGTGTTTTATCAAAATTATTTTCCATCTAAGATAATAAAGGGTTCTGTTTCTATCCATATTTTTACATTGGTTTGACTATGTTGTGATGGAATTATGTTTATGAATTCCTTTATCATATATGAATTGATTTATGATGTCATGATGTTTAAAGAATCCCATTTTTGTTATATGTGTTATGCGATGATGTATGTTTTATGATTATGTGGCACACATAAGAAAGGATTCATTATAAGATGGGTGGGACCTATATCTCCCTCCAATGCATTGGGTAAAGATTTTATATCTCATGAGATAGACATGGCTGGAACGGAAGGTTATTTCGGTTCAGTGATACAGGACTGAAACGAGGAGTGAACTCGGTTCAGAAAGGGACATTGTCCACTAAGATAGTCTTGGCAATGAGTCATGACTAACAAGAAATGATTTTCCATGATTATGTGTGCATGCCACAAAGTTTCAAGTTTTATGTTATGGGGATCTCATTTTCACTTCTATGATTTATTCCATGTTAAGATATTATGATCTCTTTTGCAGGTTTTGATTTTCAAAAAGATATGATATGATTTTTATTTCCTTTATTTGCCCTTGCTGAGCATTTGAGCTCACCCTTTTATGTTTTCGTTTCCCCAGGTCAGGAAGATGGATATTAAGTAGAATATGCTAAAAGGGACCCCAGATATGATGAAATAAATGGGAGACACTGTAGAAGATTTATGAACCAGTTGTTTATGTTTCCCAGTTTCTAAAGACACTATACCTATACGGTCCTTTGTGGTTTTGTCATATGATGTAATAAGTGTGCTTCAATTTTGAAGTATTAACAATGTATGTAAAGTATGTGTCGTTATAGTTGGTATCAGAGGAAAGGTATAGTCAACCTTTGGAAACTAGGATGTGAAAGCCTTAGTAAGAACCCTAAGGATAAGTCTAAGCATAGAACACAATCTTAGTGTTTTAGAAATGGCCTTGAATAACCTAGGATAAGACCTTAAGTATGAAAATTTTATTCTTGAATTATGTGGTTTCCTATTATAATTAGTGTTGCTCACACTATTTTTCTTGGTTTTAGTCAATGGCTGGAACCCGAAGGAACCGTGTTAATGCGGAATGCGATGGGAAATGCAATGATTGTCCCCCTGAGCAATCAAACGATATGGGAGCTGGAATGAAAAATCTTGTAGCCATGCTCACACAACTTTCTCAAGCTATGAATCATGCAGGATTTCCAAACGAACAAAGAAGGGAGCAACATTCTGTTGAATCCTTCATGAGGCAGCGTCCACCATCTTTCAGCGGGTCTACTGATCCATTAGTTGCTGAACAATGGATTAGTACTACTGAAAAGATATTTTCAGTTCTTCAATGTTCTGAGCATGATAAAGTCATCCTAGCAGTGTATCGTTTGGAAGGAGATGCGGATCAATGGTGGAATCTTGTTAAGAATACGAGGCAAAGGGATGAAATCGAGTCTATGGAATGGGACGAGTTCAAGAACTTATTTTTCAATAAGTACTTCCCTCGTATTCACCGAACAAAGATGGAGAAAGAGTTCCTTGAACTGAAGCAAAGGGATGATGAATCTGTTAGTACCTATGAAGCAAATTTTACAAGACTTGCAAGGTACGCTTCTGGTATTATTATCCAACCTGAGAGTAAGATCGATCGATTCTTTAGTGGCTTAAAACCAAGTCTTCGAAGGGCGTTAGCCATAAGGGACTTCAATAGCTACGAGGAAATCGTTCGATGTGCTCTCAAAGTCGAGATGGAGATTGGAGTAACCCATCAGTCACATGGGTTTGATAAGAAGAGGAAGATGGAATTCAAAGAAAAATCTAAAGAGCACACGGAAAAGAAGATGAACTTTCCCTTATGCTCAAAGTGTGGAAAGAAACATGGAGGGAGTTGTCTTAAAGGGACAAGTAAGTGTTTTAAATGTGGAAAGGAAGGTCATCGGGCATTTGAATGCCGTGATAATGGGAAGAAGATGTCTAATGATGCAAACAAAGGAAGGGATACACAGAATGAACCTGCTACACTTCAATGTTTCAAGTGCAAGGAGATGGGGCATTATGCCAATCAATGCCCAAATCCAAGGGTTGACGATGATGGTCGACGTCAACAAACTCTTAAGGCTAAAGACAAAGGAAAGTCACATGCAATTTCTATCAGTGATGTGGAGTACGATAACAATGTGGTGAAAGGTACACTTACCATTCACTCTAAAGTAGCAAATGTTTTATTTGATTCTGGATCCACCCACTCTTTTATTTCTGAAAAATTTTCTAAGGGTATCACCGTATTACCTCAACAATTAGATGTTGAGTTAGCTGTGACAACACCTAATGGCACATCAACCGCATCAGAAGTTTATAATTCTTCTCCGATCGAAGTTTGTGGGAATGTGCTTCCTGCAAATCTTGTGATCCTTCCTTTAGTGGAATTTGATGTGATTCTTGGCATGGATTGGCTTTCTCTACATGGAGCTCATATCAATTGCCAAAGAAGGGAAGTCACATTTCATATTCCAGATCAACCTACGATCGTGTATCAATGCAAGGATGAACATAACCTTCCAGTGGAAATTTCTTCCATCTTATGGGTATTGATTCCACTAAATGAAGGTTATTTATCTCAAATGGTTGGTGAGAAACTCACGATTAAGAATATGCCCATTATACGGGAGTTTGATGATGTCTTTCCGGAGGAATTGTCGGGTCTTCCACCAAATCGTGAAGTTGAGTTTTCAATAGAACTCGTACCGGGTGCTTTGCCTATTTCAAAGACACCTTATAGAATGGCCCCAATTGAGTTGCAGGAATTGAAGAAGCAACTCCAAGAGAATCTTGATAAGGGATTCATACGCCCTAGTGCGTCACCTTGGGGAGCACCTGTTCTATTTGTTAAGAAGAAAGATGGATCAATGAGACTCTGCATTGATTATCGAGAACTTAACAAGATCACTATCAAGAACAAATATCCTCTCCCACGCATTGATGACTTATTTGACCAACTACGCGGAGCTCAATACTTTTCCAAGATTGATCTTCGTTCAGGGTATCATCAATTAAGGGTCAAAAGGGAGGATATACCAAAGACGGCTTTCCGTACAAGGTATGGACACTATGAATTTATAGTGATGCCATTTGGTCTTACTAATGCCCCTGCTATCTTCATGGATCTAATGAATAGAGTCTTTAGAGACTATCTTGATCAATTTGTGGTAGTCTTTATAGACGATATTCTTGTATATTCAAAGAGAAAGGAAGAGCATGAAGATCACTTGAGAATTATATTGAAGACCCTGAGAAAAGAGAAGCTTTATGCCAAATTTACCAAATGTGAATTTTGGCTTCAAAAAGTTGCATTTTTGGGTCATATAATCTCAAAAGAGGGGATATCTGTGGATCCAGCAAAAACAGAGGTTATCGAAAGATGGTCAAGACCAACAAAAGTAACTGAGATCCGAAGTTTTCTTGGTTTGGCTGGATATTATCGACGTTTTGTAAAAGATTTTTCACGGTTATCTAATCCAATCACCAAGTTGACTCGGAAAGGAGTTAAGTTTGTCTGGACAGAGGAATGTGAAGAGAATTTCAAGGAGTTGAAAAGAAGGTTATCCAGTGCACCTGTGCTCACACTGCCTTGTAGTGGAGAAAGGTTTGTGATCTACAGTGATGCATCCAAGAAGGGATTGGGGTGTGTTCTTATGCAAAATGATATGGTGATAGCTTATGCCTCACGACAGTTGAAAATCCATGAGCAAAATTACCCAACACATGATTTGGAGTTGGCTGCGGTAATCTTTGCATTAAAGATTTGGAGGCATTACCTTTATGGTGAAAGGTGTGATATTTATACTGATCATAAAAGTTTAAAGTATATTTTCACACAAAAGGAATTGAATATGCGCCAAAGACGATTGTTGGAGCTGATTAAGGATTATGACTGCTCAATCCATTACCACCCTGGGAAAGCAAACAAGGTGGCAGATGCATTAAGTCGACAAGACCATGCTAGTTTATCCATGATGAGGATCACAAAAGATCCAATATTTATGGATTTACAAAGGATGGATCATGGAATTATAATGGAAGGGGAAAAATCTTATCTTTCTCAAATGAATGTTCAACCATCTATACATGTGAAGATTAAAGAGGCACAGAAAGAAGATGTCGAGTTACAAAAGAAGGTGAGAAATGTTCCTGAATTCAACCTTGATTGTGATGGGATAATAAAGTTCAGGAATCGGGTTTGTGTTCCTCCCATCCCCAAATTAAAGAAAGAGCTGCTGGATGAGGCTCATAGTTCTTCATTCTCTATTCATCCTGGAAGCACGAAGATGTATAGGGACCTGAAAGAGTACTTCTGGTGGGATGGCATGAAAAGAGATGTTGCTGAATATGTCTCTCGATGCTTGGTTTGTCAACAAGTTAAAGCTGAGAGACAGAAGTCTAAGGGGATGTTACAACCATTACCCATACCCGAATGGAAATGGGAAAAAATCACTATGGACTTTGTCACAAGACTTCCTAAAACATCCAAAGGCAATAATGCTATCTGGGTCATAGTTGATCGTCTTACAAAGTCTGCACACTTCATTGCTATTAGAGAGGATTTCTCTCTAGATCAGCTTGCCAGGATATATGTAAAGGAAGTGGTAAGATTGCATGGAGTACCACTTTCTATTATATCTGATCGGGATCCGAGATTTACCTCGAAGTTCTGGAGAAGTCTTCAGCATACTCTGGATACAGAGTTGAGTTTCAGCACTGCTTATCATCCCCAGACAGACGGTCAGTCTGAGAGAACAATTCAAACCCTAGAAGATATGTTTGAGAGCTTGCTCTATGGATTTCAAAGGAGGTTGGGATCAACACCTACCTTTGGTGGAATTTTCTTATAATAATAGCTTTCACTCCAGTATTCAGATGGCTCCTTATGAAGCTCTCTATGGAAAGAAATGCAGGACTCCAACTTGCTGGGATGAAGTTGGGGAAAGAAAGCTATTAGGACCTGATCTCGTTGATGAAATGGCAGAAAAGGTCAGATCTATTCAACAACACATAAGAGCAGCTCAGAGTCGACAGAAAAGTTATGCCGACAACCGAAGAAAAGACCTAGAGTTTGAAGTGGGTGATAAAGTGTTCTTACGAATATCTCCCTGGAAGAGGGTTATGAGATTTGGAAAGAAGGGGAAGTTGAGCCCTAGATATATCGGTCCTTTTGAAATACTGGATCGTGTTGGGAAGGTAGCTTACCGATTGGCGCTTCCACCGAATCTCTCTCAAGTTCACGATGTGTTCCATGTATCTCTCCTGAGAAAGTACATACCAGATCCTTCACATGTACTCAGCTCAGAAGTTGTACCGCTGGAGCAAGATCTTTCTTATGAAGAACAGCCGATAGAGATTCTGGATCGTAGCGAAAAAGTCCTACGAAACAAGACCACTCGTTTGGTGAAAGTTTTATGGAGGAACCACCAACTTGAAGAAGCTACATGGGAGCTTGAGGATATGATGAGGGAGAAGTATCCTCATCTGTTTGTTACAAAGTGACGAATTTCGAGGGCGAAATTCTTTTTACGGGGGGTAGAATGTAACACCCGAGACTTTTATGTTATATAAATCATTAAAGGAATCTTTTTCTACACAACACTTGCTTGGCTTGCTTTACACGCAATCGCGACCTTCCTCGATAGCTTGCGTCGTACGCAATACCGAGTTTCACTAAACAACAATATGCTATTAAAACTAGCCGTTATGAATAGTAATAACCACTTTTTGAAATTTTATAAATTTTATTTTCAAAATGGACTTCATTTTTGGACTCAGAATATCGAAATTAGCCTAGGGTGAAATTTTGGTATTTTTCTGAAAACTTTCAATTTTTGATGAATAGTGAAACCACTAAGTGGTAGGTTAAAAACTGAATTTTGCATAAAACTTAATTTTACCGCTTCTGTGAATGGAATTTCGAAAATCCGAGAGACACAGTTAATATCAAGGACTAAAATGTGTTTCAATGAGATGAAAATAATTTTTTTGGTGAATAGTAACTTTTTATTTTTTTTTACCGCGGTTAATAGTAAATAGGGTAACTAAGGGTAAATATGATAATACTATTACCCTAACACATGTCCTAATTCTATTGGACAAGTGTAATTCGACCAAAAACAAACTTAGGAATAAAATATGACCATTTAGGCCCACTTGGATTAGATTAGGACATTTATTATTAAATTATTTAAAGAAGGGTTAAAATAGTTAAAATCAAAGTTTAATAAGTAAATCATTTTTAATATGGGGTTATAAATAAGATAAATTCGATTGTAAATATTCATTAGAAAGCTAAAAAGATTTCCTACATGATGGTATTTTATTTGTAATTTTTAGACATCAAATAATTTAATTTATTTATGACACAAAGATGATGCAGTAATTATCTTATTAATGAAATATTGACAAAATTGATAATATAAATACCAAAATAAATGTAATTTAAGACTTTTTATGAATTACACTAATTTTCTAGGTTACTATGATATATTATTGTTGATTTAATCAACTTGGTTCGAACATATAATTCTTTTATGACTTTCACAAAAATCATATATCAAATAGTGTCAAAATTGACACAAAATAGTTTCTAAATCAAATATTATATTATTAATTGGTATTTTATTCCTAAAAATCTAAGGTTCGGCCAAATGACTTAGATAAGGATATATATATTAATAATAAACAATTTGGGGTTCGTTTGGCATGTTATAGTAAGTGTATTAACCATATAGTGAAAGAAAACAAAAAGACATGGTAAAAGTTAAATTATTTAACTTAGAGTTAAATTTAATTGATAAGGTTAAAATAATATCCTAAACTTGTCTAAATTCTATTGGTTGATAGGATTTCGACCCATACCCACTTTAGCTTCGAAATAAGACCCTTTGGAACCATTATAAACCGATTTTGACTTTAATATAAAATAATATTTTGAGATATTCCTAAGGTGCCCCTCTCCTCCCTTATAAAAGGGCACCTCCTCCCCCTCCTCCTCACACCAATTTGAGCACTCAAGCTCGGCCAACCCCTGCCATTTTCCCTTCTCCACTTCCCTAGAATAATCCTAGAGGTCCTGGTCTTCTCCAAAGACCAATCTTAGTTCCTTAAGTGGAGGATTCAAAAAGGCGTTCCAAAGAAGAGGTAATATCCATTACCGATCTTTTCAATTTCTTTCTTCTTCAACTTCTTCTTCTTTAGTTGTTTCATGATAAAGTAATAACATCAGTATTACTTACATACTGATATGTTAGTATAAATATGAAACAACCCTAATTCACCTTCTATCCATCCTACGGAAAAATGAAATCACCGCGCGTGCGTACGTACGGAATACCGTCTCCACGCCGTGGTGTAATCTATTTTCCACCATCACCTTACAAGGATGGGTATAATGGTGTAATGAGTAACTATATATGATTATTATGAAGTAATATTGATACTGAAATAATATATATATATATACTCCAATACAATTCCACGATCATAGGAACGATATCATCACTCGTGCGTACGTACGGAATACCGTCTCCACGATGTGATGCGACTCGTTCTACATGATCTTCATTTAATAATGATTATATAAATGAATTGAATGAATGAATATGGTATATACTACACAAATACCATTCTGGAAATGAATTATCTATATCCTAAAGATAAGAATAAGAATTTACTCGACAAAACACGCATAAGAACAAAAAGTTATAAAGACCCGAGTAACAAGTAACAATGAAATATTACTAACAAGAAGCTAATAATATGACCATATATGATATCATATAAATATGTATGATTCTGGAATAAGTCAATAACATTATTTAAACCATTGTACAGGAGCTTCGGACACGTACAAAGCTAATCGGACCTAAGGTAAGGGAAATATCACAATCTCATTTTTATCCGAGATTGTTTATTCGTAAGTATTTACTGGGGTGTATTTTATCATCCACATCCATGTTCCCTCAATATTTAATATTGTTTCCACCCACTTGAAATAGTTTAAATCCAATTTTACCCTTAGTTGAGTTTTTAGTAAAGAATATGAAAGGAATCTTTTGTCGTTTTTTCCGTACGAGGTACTTTTTGACTTTTTCGACAAAAGTACGAAGAATGTTTTTTTTAACTTATACGGCATGAATGGATTTTTAAAACATTACTTCAAAGAAGCTTCCTTTACAAGTTTTCAAGATTATTTTTAATCAACTTCTTTTATTTTAAAGTTGTATGACATGTTATGAAAGGAAAAATGTTTTTGAAGAAGAAAGGATATTTTCCTCAAGAATTCAATTCAAGTGTTTTATCAAAATTATTTTCCATCTAAGATAATAAAGGGTTCTGTTTCTCTCCATATTTTTACATTGGTTTGACTATGTTGTGATGGAATTATGTTTATGAATTCCTTTATCATATATGAATTGATTTATGATGTCATGATGTTTCAAGAATCCCATTTTTGTTATATGTGTTATGCGATGATGTATGTTTTATGATTATGTGGCACACATAAGAAAGGATTCATTATAAGATGGGTGGGACCTATATCTCCCTCCAATGCATTGGGTAAAGATTTTATATCTCATGAGATAGACATGGCTGGAACGGAAGGTTATTTCGGTTCAGTGATACAGGACTGAAACGAGGAGTGAACTCGGTTCAAAAAGGGACTTTGTCCACTAAGATAGTCTTGGCAATGAGTCATGACTAACAAGAAATGATTTTCCATGATTATGTGTTCATGCCACAAAGTTTCAAGTTTTATGTTATGGGGATCTCATTTTCACTTCTATGATTTATTCCATGTTAAGATATTATGATCTCTTTTGCAGGTTTTGATTTTCAAAAAGATATGATATGATTTTTATTTCCTTTATTTTCCCTTGCTGAGCATTTGAGCTCACCCTTTTATGTTTTCTTTTCCCCAGGTCAGGAAGATGGATATTAAGTAGAATATGCTAAAAGGGACCCTAGATATGATGAAATAAATGGGAGACACTGTAGAAGATTTATGAACCAGTTGTTTATGTTTCCCAGTTTCTAAAGACACTATACCTATACGGTCCTTTGTGGTTTTGTCATATGATGTAATAAGTGTGCTTCAATTTTGAAGTATTAATAATGTATGTAAAGTATGGGTCGTTATAAAAAGGGGTTACTGAGAATAGTGTTCCTGGAACCCAGTATTTAGGTACACTGGGTGATTCCCTTGGTCTTTCATATTATGGGAGAGGTTTTGGGATGACGTGTTGGAGCAGATCATGCACCTTATATTGGAGTAGTTTTTCATGAATTCTTTTTCATGGGATCAATTTTGTGGTGGAAAAGTTAGACATCATCATGTTTCCATAGTATGGAATGGGTTTTTACCATCCCTACTCTGATAGTATTACAATAGTGGGTGAGGAAGAGTTTCCATTTTAGGAAGTTGGGTGGCAGCTAGAGGTTGTAGATAAAGGACCTAGTAAGACCTAACATTCGCTCTTGGGTCCATCTATCATATTTGTAAATACCGATAAATGTTCATATTCAACTTATAAAGCGCAAAACATGTGGAAGATTTTGTATATTTCATCCATGTTTGGATGTGAACAGTGGAGTTCTATCAGTATTTGCTTATGTATAGCATGGAGGTGAGCTGCTAGACCCCATAGCGATAGGTGGACTACGGTTCTTGGTTCTTTCACACATTTCAAAACTAAAAGATATTGTGCATGGTGTTTCATGGTTTTGGCCATGAATAAGTTCGAAATGAGATTGGTGGATCTAAATGGTTCCTCCGAGTGGATTATTTTAAGTAGCACATGGAACCTTTATGAGATCTTTGGCATGGGAACCCACACAAGATCTCATTTTTTCCTCCCTTGAGTGTAGTATTTTTCTATTAGGGGATGAAAAGACCAATGTTGGGATGAATATAGTGACTTATAATTTTACATGAGTTTTTTTAGAAATTAGATGGGAAAATTACGAGTCAAGTATCTAAAAAATGCATGATTTTGAGGACTAGTTTTCCCAGAATAAGTCATTGAAAAAAGTTTATTTTTTAATTAAAATCACTTGGGAAGTATAATTTAACCAATAATATCATTCAAATGTATTTCTGGATCAGAAATTCGAGGGAATTGATGTGTTCATAACAACAAATTTACCTTAACTAAGGCCTAACATCATTCGGTATAGTTCAGATGATAATTTTATATTTTCGATGTAGAATTAATTATAATATAACATACAAAAAAATATTTTTGAAAAAATAGATATTTTCATTTGAACATATCGTTGTTTGAGATTCAGGGTTATTTCTGCAATCCTATAGTTTCCCTAAGGCAAAGATGATAGGCTATCTCGATAAATAATGCTAACATATTTGTGGATCAATGAACAGAAGATCCAATGAATAAAGGATCGATGAACAAATATGATCAATTAATAACTCTCCATAAATTATCAAACATGATCCAGGTAGGGTTTGTTATTTTAATTCATCATTCCCCATTATTGGATTCAAATGTTGAGCGCAGATCAACCCATGAATAGATGGACCACATATCATTTGTTCTTTCTAGAGGGACATTTATCCCATTATTTGGGTAATTAATCTTTGCTTCATTTCATTTGTATTTTTAATTTTACCATTTGATAATTATAATAGGGGGAGATTAACACTATGCCAAATGATGATGGCGGTTCGGTCCTAAATTTTCTATTTTGTATTTCCTCTCCCCGGTAACCCTTGAGTTCTTTTCATTCTTCATGGGAATATGAACAAAATATTATTTCACATTTGATTCACAGAGTAATCATGAAAAATCAATGTTCTCTCCTCATTGTGACTAAGAGTAGGTGTGACGAAAATGAAGATCGAATGATCAAAGCGACTTGTGAGATACCTTCACTTGAGTGTTTTCTAGATGTATAGGATTAAATTTGGATTCAAGAAAATTGAGATGATGAATTTGACACAAGAATCATATTGATTCTTCTTGATTAGAAAATGGACCATCGGAGTGAGTCTGGTGGATCACTGATGAGAACACCGACACATAAGTGGTTCCAGCATAGGCTGTCACGGGGCCGGTGAGATGCGTTCCTCCCCACATGTTGGCTGTGGTGGCATGGCATGACCGGATGAATGTGGTCGGGCTACGTGTGTGATTTCTGGTCCATGTGAGTGAACTGTTTAAATTGGATATTAGAACCACTTTACACTATGTGAAGTGACACATGGCTAATCTGAATGCCCAAGGAGACTAACCCACGTGACAAGGGCCATACTAGGTGAACTTGGCCATGGGGTTGTCCTTCCAACAGAACCGATCGCCCTAGCCGGGTGGACCAAGCCCTGTAGGATGGGACAACCTAGAAGGTCGATCAATGTCGGGTCGGGTTGGAAAGGTATGACCAGTTAGGAACGGACGATGACCTTGGAAACCACTTTTCAGAAGAAAAAAAACATAATAATTGAACGAAGAATCTGTTTGATGATCCTTCTGCAGTGTTAGAACCCTTGTGATGAGAGATTACATTTGAGATACCCAATGTGGGTTGTTGTGGAAGTTGGTAGGCAACCTAATGGTTTGAGAAGTAGTTCCTCCTTGTACATTCTCTCTTGAGGGAGAATTTGGCATGTTTCATAATGTGGAAAGTCTCCACATTATAGAAGCAGGTTCTTTTCATTTTAATATATTCTTCTGAGGGTGTTACTCCCCTAAAATACTAGGTTGCGGAGTCCTAGAGATATTCTTGAACGAAGAGTATGTACACCCCTCTGGGAGCCGGGAGGGTGTCCTTTATCTGTGGAGTTGATACTCCCCCAAAAAATAGGGTTTAGTCCTCCATATCTAAACTACATAGAGTCATACACCCCAATCAGGTAGGGTGTGTGTCCTCTATAAAAGGAGTTGGTACTCTTCTGTTGGTCTAGGAAACTAGTCCTCCACCCATGAACTGAAAGAGTCAGAACTCCCTAGTTGCATGAGGGTACGACTCCTCTAGTCGTCAATTGATAACCCTCTACTGGGTTGGGTGTAGGCCCTCATCTTACGAAGTAGTTCTCCCCTGTGGGATCAGGGTGAGGGTCCTTTCTGAGTCATACACCCATGTAGGATCATGTTGTGGGTCCTCACTTACAGATTTGCACTCACCCTCCACGAGTAGAGGCAGGGAGTGAGTCCTCCCTTGGACTTGGTGATCCTTAGAAAATCTGACATAGTTATGAGGTGTTTCCCTCTCCAATTGAAGAATAAAATACATAGATACGAAATAATTACCCCTATAAATACATAGTTGTGACAATGATTTTGTGATATGGTTAGGAACATGGATCCCTTATTTATGTAAAGTGGTGAGGGAATGACTCTCCACTTGTGTTCTCTATTTCTTTCATTAGGTGAATGATTGTTAATATTGATCCTCTATTTTTGGGCATTGGAACTAGATCTAGTATAATGTTCCTAATGGAGCACTTTCTCTTGAATGTAACATCAGGAATTGTATAGTGGTTCCCAATGGAGTGTATCTCTTAGAAATGTTCCATCGTGGATGGCTGAACAAATGGAGTGTGATATCCTGGTATTGTGTCTTAATATTAGAACCTTCAATGATAATCCTGATGATTCTTATGAGATTTTTACCTTTGGATTCTATGTTTATGAAACAAGTATAACTGGATATTCATCATATATGT
Organism: Viscum album; assembly: GCA_963277665.1. NCBI lineage: Eukaryota > Viridiplantae > Streptophyta > Magnoliopsida > Santalales > Viscaceae > Viscum > Viscum album. The sequence goes on from OY728160.1 coordinate 1,552,555,607, forward strand.
ATGGGAATATACCTTTGTAGAGCTGACTATGCATATATTTGTGATTTTTCCCTTTTAATATACCATTGTAGTCTCGGGGGGTCCTAATGTGTATTGTTTAACTCACCCATACAATATCCTTGCCCACATGTGTTGTGTTTTCTACAAAAAAAAACTACTCATTAACGGTATCCAGGGAGGACAGGGACAAGTTGTTGGTCAAATAGATCAAACTGATGAGGCGTACTCTTAGAGCACTAATCAACTACTATTCACCTACCCTTCTTGTAAGGTTTTTAGCAAAGAGCTTTAGGGACATGGGGTTTTACTTTTTTGGCATTTCTTTTGGTGGAATTTTATACTGGCCTTGTTTTCAACCAATTACATTACATTCTATTGCACTCTTCTTGTGTTTTACCCAATAGTCTGCATGCATAGGTTCATTGGATTTTTTACATTCTAGTATTTTTAGGCATAGAGATGTGTGTGGGAGTATATGTACATATGGAATTCCTCGCATGTTAATGATATGCCTAATCAGTGCTTTTCACCATCCTCTGGCCTATAAGAGGAGGGATTTGGTAATCATGGCATGGGCACCTTTGGGATGGGTTGTGACAATTAAAATACATTTTTCAATTTGAATCACATATTATGATATTACTCATTTTGTGATATAAAAATTATATTGAATTTGTAGTCAATGAAATTCATAAGTATATTTATTTTATAAAATATTATTGGGATTGTTTTCCTAGTCATGATATTGATTTTATAAAAAAGAAAAAAATGGAAATTATAATATTTAGTTGGCCAAACACCACAAATCAAGTAATGTTTAACAAGAAACATTGACCAATTTTTTGATATATACACCCTTAATGAAATAAAATCCCCCAAACATAAAAATATATGGTTATAGTTCATCCAGTTCATGATTATTCCAAAAAAATAGTCTCAATTTAAAATAAAACTATTTGGAAGTGTTTTTTTCATTGTGAGCTTCATATTCTTAAATTGGTACATTTTTATCTGAAAAACTAGTCAAAAAATCAATGATTCTCCCTCATTTAAAAACATAAACTCTATTTTATCCCACACTAATTATTCCATGTGGTTTTCTAATTTTTTTGAGACATATAGATCTCCCTCTTGAATTTTATATTACTCTTGGATGACTATAATTCCATGGATTATATTCCAAAACTTTAAATAGTATAAGGAACATATCCTCTTACCCATAAGTATATATTGAAAACAATATTCCTTACACACCATCTCTTATATGTGAATCTGGGTTATCTATGAAATTGAATCATTACCTCCCCTTTCATGTGCTACTTGGATCAGTGAAAAAATATTAGCACAAGTGGTTACAATATATTTTAGAAAAAAAATATAAACTTGAAAATTGATATTTAATATAATTGTTATGAGAGTTGATAAGTATTTTATAAAAAATAACATCCATATAAATCAATTAAATCCTACTTCAATGAATTATTACATGTAATTGTATCCAAATAAGTCAACGGAATAGATCACACATGAGGTATTATGTGGTAATCTGACATTGGAAACTCATAGAATATAATTAATCTTTAGTAATTGTGGTATCCCTGTAATAAATTTTTGAACATAGATTGATATTATCACATCCTCACACAATTTCATTCAAGAGTTCATACATAGTCTAGAAATTTGTTTCATGTGTTTGTGTAACAAATCATATGAATACCATACCATTGTTAAATTCTATCCATCACTGTGAATACTGTAAAAATATACATATCAAAAAAATTAAATAGATATATGATGATTATATTTCCAATGCATCAAAAAATCATTTTATACTATGTTTTCATATAATAATTGTTTGTCTCTTTTGACACACCATATGATAAGGATATGAAATCATCTTTTTTGTGCAGTTACATAGAGAAAAACAATAATGTATATAATACTGGTTTATGGAGACCCCATTAACATTTTCTAGGATAACCCCATGTTATATTGACGTTTAATAAAAATATTAATCCATTGAAACACTGATATTTTCATCTAGTGTGCCAATATGAGCCTCATATTGAGTGTAATTGAGCAGTGATTCACTATCTATGATAGGTTCCACCTCTTGGTAATCAATATTTATTGATTGAATGACAAAAGGGTCTTAGAAAATGTAGATGCATGTGAAACAATGGGTTTAAACATTGTCCCATGGTACATATCTTCCGAGATTCCCCATTTTACACCCATGTAAGAAATGGGCAACACTAGAAGTACTATATTTAGTATTCCCAGATTTGACATGGATGAAAAACTAGAAAATAGTTCCCATGTAAACAAATGTCGTGTTTTTAAAGAATAATTCATTATCGATGGAAAACCACCATGATGATGGTAGCTTTTACTTTAGTTTGATGATATCTAGTTGATAAATCCACTAACATTGAAACAGCTCCCAAAGGCCAACCATATGATTATATGAGTTTAATAAAGACATGATTTGATTCCCCCTTATATTGTATTAAACATTATGTATAAAATAAAAGTACATATAATGAGACCTACTACTTTTCTAGGTTATCTAATTCATTGGTCACATTTACATGTCCATTTATCAATGGGGAAATAAAAATATATAGATCCATGAATTAATGGAAATGTTCATAAATAGAGACACATATTTCATTGAAATTTGTTTGACTAGCCTCATCTAATTCCTTAAAAAAATGGGAGGCCCCTTGTAATTTTACAATACAAAGAGAGTATGAAAAAATTTATCTAACATACTAATATGAATATAGAATCCCCTCATTCAATAATTATCCATGAAACATATGTACACTTCTACATTAAACAATAGAAATATATTAGTTTTAGAGAACTATCAAACTCTTAATAATGTACATATTGATAATTGGTGTAAACCAATTATTATTTTGTCAAAAAGTACACATAAATAACAATGGATCTTAAAAAAAACATTCAACTTGATGCAGATTCGTTTCACCCACTATGGGTAGGAACAATTATTTTAGAAATGATCCTTGTGTCATTGATCATATTAATGCATCCAACAATTATGCTTACTCTACATGAAAGATTTCTCAGTGGATGATTATACATCAGCCTCAGTACTCATCATTATACTAAAATTTTGGAGTGATTATTATTTATTATCAAAACCATTTTAGTTTTTCATCCCATCTTGGTGGATTCTTGTATGAATGACACATCATTCTCAAAAAGTTTATATGGATTTAAGACTAAAAACTATTTCTCAAGGTTTAATAATGATAACATGATAATCCCATACTGAGAAATCATATCGAGTAATAAATAATTGGTAAAAGTTGGTTCAAATAGGCATTCAATTACTTGATGATGTGGTTTGATCAAAGGATGTTAAATATGCATGTGGTGAATAGTAATTTCATTGAAACAAGTACTCACTACCATAGTCGAGATGTGGTATTTTTATCAAGTAATTTCTGACTATTTTAAAATATTTTTGTCCATGGTGAATTAAATAGAAATTGAATTTGGGATCAATATAATGAGACATGGATTAATAATAACCAAATGATAATTCAAATATGTATGATTTTTTTCCAACTCCTTGTGCATAAGTCATAATTGCTAGCCTACAACTCATAGAAGATCATTCTTGAAAGCATCAAATAGGATATAAAGAATATTCCCCATTTCTCAGTTTTATCATAATTTTATCCTACATCAATTCACGTCTACCATTTCACTTGATCATTAATCCCATTATGTGTTATTCACACCCAAATCTGGAAGGAGGATGATTCCCATAACCAATCAAATTTAGTACAAATTTTGATCATTAAGGGATAGAGAGGGTGTGTGTGTACAATATTTATTATTCTAATATAAATTTTATTCCATTTAATTATGGTTGAAACATTATATTTATAGGTAGTGAAAACCACTCACATTAGACACATATCACTGAAAATATGTTGTCAATTAATTCTAGATATACCACACACCACTACCCCATCTTGTCATTATTTATCCATCTACCCGATCATGTACAGAAATACCTATCATTATCAAGTCATATAAAAAATATTATTTTATCCTAATAGTGTCAATTATATAAAATTCAATGTGGGTGGGGTTACTTGTTGGAACAATAATTCTTACAATTGAACAATTCCACTAATTAGTCGATAAGTTCTGAAATTTTAAACGATGGAGAATTAATCTAGAGAAACAGATAATTGTGAACCCACATCCAAAGTAAACTCACATGCTCATTATCATTCAATTACATTTTTATAAAATCTTACCATGATTTTAATGTTCCCTTATCAATATTGTAGGGTTCACCGATCGACTGTACCTATTTATTTTGGTGCCCAACTCATTGATGATATATATATACTTGTATTCCCCTATTTATAGGACTAAGTGATATAATGTGTCAATTTAGAATTAAATATATCTTTCAATAGAACATTAGTGTTTGAAATATATGATTATCTCATCTAAAATTATCTTTAAGTGAGTTTTGAAAGTAAACTAATGTTAAAAATAAGGCAATGAATGATAATTGTGTCTTCTAAGGGGTGCGATCATTCAATGACAACATTTTATTGGTCCTCCCAAAGGATAGGTAAAAGATCCTTCTAAAGTGGTAAATTCATGTGAAATGGTCATTCCATCACAGATCCCTATAAATTATATATATGGTGAACCTAATATATCCATAATGAATAGTTACTAAGTCCTCGATGTTATACCACTAATAACCCATTCACTTCAGACACTAATCTTAGATAACAATTAAACTATTAGATCTATTTTATATGTTTCTTATGTATTCCCAAATAATATCTAACTAGGTTATATATTAGTGTTATATATTCCCCTACATCAAATAATTAGTATCCATATTCACCCATGTCATTTAATTAGACATTGTATTCACCCAAGTCCAATAATTGCGCACTATATTCACCAAGGTCACTATCCTATGTGATAATTTTTACATGTCACCTATTTTAAAACACAATTAAAGTAGGTCAATTACAAAAGATCCAATATATCTTACACACTTTTACAACCTCCACAAAAACATATCTTCCATATGAACACTAATTATACCCTCATAGATTATTTCTTTTTTCGATACAGATGGATTGAGTATCCCATGAAAGATATTTACAAATATTCTTTCCATTATAGATTGGTCACTCATTTTTTATTAATAATTTCATTTCATGATAATAACTATCCATATACATGTGATACTTGTTAATAATACCATGTTTTATAGTGCTAATATCGGCTACCCCACATCATGAATCTTGTCGGTTTCTAGGCAACTTTTAAAGTACCTCATGGCCCATTAAAATATATAGGCCACCTACTACATGTAATACCCAACAATGATCTCATTGATCATATAATCTAAATTTACTATTAGATATATATTCACACATAGAATTTTAACCATATGTAAGAATCAATTATATCATATCATATTTACCTTCCAATAAAATGACAAGCTTAGAATTTATTCTCATATATACAAGAGATATAAAAATTCAGTGGGTATCATTCTCCTAGTAGTCAAAAAAACAAGAATTTAAAATACATATAATTCATTTAAAAATAGTCAATGTTAAAATAATTTTAATTGGGCTTTGTTATTTTACCATAATAATACCAGACACTAGGGTCCTCTAATAATGTCCTTAAAAGGATCAAGATAAGTCTTTGATTCAAAAACATGAAATACATTTCATTTGTTTCTTATTTTATGGATACTAATTTATCCATAATACAAACACTCAAATGATAATAAAAGGTATTTTTGCATTTATTTCATTCCAAACATTTTGGGATTGGTTTCCCATTGTAATGATATGATGTAATCCCCTGATATGGGCCTGATCACAACTTTTTGGCCTAAAATGATTCCATAGATGAGAAATAATTGACGAGTGCTCGGAATTATAAAATTAAAAAAATATTTAAAAAACCAATTGTTTAAATCTAAGAGACCTATAATAAATAAAATGCTTCCCATAAATGTATTATAATGATCAATCATTATGATAACCATGGAAACTGGTATTATTACTTGTAATGACTTCATCAATATGTATGAAATAATTAAGAGAATCACTAGATATGAAATAAATACCCAAAAAAATGATTTTTACTTCCCATCCATTATATTAACATGTTATTTATGAAAATATTTGTAACCTTTAGAACAAAAATCCTTTAGAATAAGGTCCCATGACTGAAAAAAATTTAACAAGATAAAATCATGTTGGGGAACAACCACATAAAACCTAATGGAATAATGTTTGAGGATATAATGGAGCATACACTACATGAATGATTTATTATTCCTCTATATATAGGGAAAAATAAAATATTATAGTATCCCATTTGACACACTATGAAAATTCTTCAAATTCTAGAATATGGGTTGAACCTATTCCATGTTTTCATTTCCTATGTTTCTCTCTACCACATCAACCCATAAACCATAAAAATCACTTTGCCAACCCATCAGAGTACATGGAATGGACCATATTACAAATATTACAGAATAATATTGACTTCCATATATTTATATCATCTCCCCAAATTTATTTTTAGTATGTTTTAATTTTTTGCATATGAAATTTTAATTTGGTAAAATAATAAATGTAAAATGAGTATTCAATAAAATAATAAAAAAAAATATTTCCAATTATTAAAATATTTCAAATAAAACTTGTATGAATATAAACGGCCTATAAAGTATTTCATATTTTGAATATTGATTACCACAATAAAAAATTACATAAAAATTGAATTTTAATAATTAGTGAATTTATAAAATCCAAATTATTCTTTAATATTTGAGGAAAATTCAACAATAATGAATTTCATAACTGAATAAAAAACCATATTTTCCTCAATTTATAGACAATAATGTCATCATATACAAATTAACTTCAATAAGTAATAGAAATATTGAAATTCCACAGTGATTATAGGAATAGATCAGACATTTTAATTCCACCCACATTAATTCAATGATGATGGAAGGTGATATTTTAACTAATGATCTTGAACGATTATTCATTTAATTATTTTATTTTTTAGCATACAAATTTTCAAAACTAAATAGTTCCATTTTTTTATTCCTTTTGAAAATAGATAATTTAAAATTATGGAGATCTATATGTTCTCGGGGAAGAAAATGGACCCATGTGGTTAACCACCTAATTTTCCAAACTATTAAAACATTATAACTCAATAAAATTATTCCCAATATACCATTATCTCTCTCTTACCACTATAACACAATAAAATCTTCAATAATTACACATTTTTAAATCCTTGAATTTGAATTTACAACCAATCAAATTACTTGGATCATCTTATTCAAGCATTCCTTATCTATAACATGATGTGAAATATCTTACATGAAATATAAACCCTCTATAAAATTTTCTATGAAACCCAAAATTTTATATAATAATTTCTTTATTTGGTTTAAATAATCCCCATAACATAATAAAAGTATAAAAAATATATAATTTTATATAAAATCAACACAAAATTAAACATGTCAAAATTGTGATCCATATGTAGGAAAACTTCCTTTTTTAAATTCTATATAATGAATTACCAAAATATGACATACATCCAATCATTGAATTTGTAGTAATGTAAAAATAAATTCATTGAGAAGATGATAATGTACATATAGTGGCCTTTATTCTAAGAGAACAAAATGAACTAGTGCCAAAATATTTTTAAATACTTATAATATGTTTTATTGAATCAAAATATTCATAGTAAACATCACATTAACTATGATATTACATAATAAAAACAGGATAATATGAATCAATAATATATTTATCACTTAATATTATCATATTTTAAATTTCAACCACGATTCAATAAAATTTATTTTCATTATTACATAATTTTTATATTTATATTAATTTTTATATATCTTATATTTTTTCAATACTTGTGATTAGTGTGTGTTTGGGGAAAGAAATTTTCATAAAGTGTCTTGGAATAGAAAAAAAATATGTTTTTATTTTTGGATCAATTATTATTATATAATTATGATGGATAACTATTGAGTTGAATTTTTGGAAAACTCAATAAGATCACACTAATTAATCATGAATAATAATAGGTGAATATTTTATTCCATGAATCTCTATAGAAATTTTTTTCCTTTTTAATTTATATCTTAATTTGTTTTTTTCATTTTTCTTAATTGAAATTAACAAATATTAAATTAAATAATATTTAATTTTTAATATTCTAAATAAAATCAAAATTTTATGTTTTCGTATCACCCATCATAATAAATTTATAAATAACTTGATAAAAAAAAAATTTAAAAAAAATATACATCCTAGCCTAAAAAGATTCTACAAATTAATGTTTTCAATTTTAAATAGATATTGTAATGAAAAAAATATATAGAGATATGTAACCATAGTTTAATGAATAAACTTATGGGTAATGTAAAACAAAATTTACCTTTGGATATATTTTTTTGGATATTATGAATCCTTATTATATTTTTATTGTTGAACCATTATTTTTTTTAATTATTTACATGAATTGAAATATTTTCATAATTATAAAACAATGAAAGTAATTAGATATTCTATTAGAGTAAATGAATTTAATAGAGTTTTTTGTGTGTAATTTCCAATAAAATCTTATTTACAGTCATTGTTTATTTTTTATGAACTGATAATATTTGAGCGATTAAAAATGATATTATTTTAGTGAAATTTGATAATTATGGAATGATTTATAGTGGAAATTTATTTATAAAAATTATGGTTATATTTTATTTCTATTAATATATCAAATATAGTTTTTTCAAATATAGATCAAATTTAAATTTAGAAATACTTAGAGTTCTAAATTCTAAGTTGTGTATTATTTATGCTACCATTAATGAATCAATTCCATTTGAGCACCATAAAATGAATAGTATTTTTGTAACATTGATGTTTTATGAATTTTAATCATAAAATGATGTTAATAATATAATAATACCCATTATGATGAATTTTTCTCTTCAATAATCGTCTAATGATAAAAAAATAACAATGTTATGAAATACAATTATTTGATTTCTCTGATTATGGAAATAATATATTTCTATAAATGGATGAGATACAATAATTTTATAAGATATTTAATTAAATTTTAAAAATAATAAGTCTATTTTGAAGATCATCTATAAATATTATAAAAGGTACTAAAAATTCATAAAATGTAAAAAATTAATTAATATAAAATAATTAATTTTGATAAAAAATGAATTCTACATTTTGAAAGAAAAGAATAAATGTGAATGATTTTTTTTTCAAAAGGTGTCAAAAAGAGGTAACATAAGTATTATTAAATCTATATAGAAAAATTAATATGAAACAAATATCTATTTTAATTTTGAATCATTAAAATAATGACGTGTTCAATATGAAAATATCAATTTTATGTAATAAATAAGACGATATTATCTTATTATTCATCGATTTTAATAAAAAATGATTATTATTTTCATGGTATTAATTAATATTGTAGTGTTATTGATGATATAGATGAATATATTAATAAAACAAATAAAAATTAGTGAAAATCCATTGATGTTTATAGACAGCGCGTGATTCCGAGGCCCAGTGTGCTCGGAATCAATTTCTGATGTTTTTTTCGGGTACATTCAGTAAACATTCTTGTGGGTTTTTATAACATTTGAACCGTTGCTCAGAATTGAAATCTAACGGCACTGTTGAACTCACATCGCCAATATTCACTTGATAAGACTTTCAAATCGATGAAAATGGGTCGAGTTTAAAAGACAGTTTTTTGGTTTTTGTGGAAAATAATAAAATAAAGTGAGCTTTAAATTATTTTTATTTGAGCCGCCATGTGGGTGTTTGGTGGTCAAAACCTCCTCATGGAAGTTGGGGGTGGGACCACCACACCGTAACCACCCATGAGAGGATTTGGTTGTGGGGCCCACCCGTACCTAACATCCCATGAGAGGATACAACGTGGGGACCACACTGGGCTAAACCCCCTTATTGATGGAGGATAGTTAAACCTCTCAACTCTCCCTCATTAATGAGGGAGAGGCACTTGACCTCCATTTTAATTAATTGGAGCCAACTCCCCTAATTAATTTTTGGCAACACTCATGACCTAATTAGGGGAGCCAAGTTTTTAATTCACCAATCCGAATTTTGTGTTAGAAGATAAATTATAGATACCCTCAATCTAATATTATTTTGCTTGTCATTTCTCATTTGGTAGAGCTTGGGAAGAGAAGAGCTTGGGAGAAAATTTCTTCCAACGAAGAATGCTCCACTGATGAAGAATGCTGGCCTTCTTTGACTTCCTCCCTTGGATCCAACCGATGTGGGGCATCTTCATCCGACCTAACCTCCACATCACCGTCAATGAGATGATGCAACTTAGGATTGGGAGTGTGTGGCAGACGTAACGAATGACGAACTCATTTGTCTCTTTCTCGTGACATCATCGTCGACGACTAACAATCAAAGGTAGGGGTGTATTTTTTTTAAATTATTCAGATGACGGAAAACACTGAATGAGGTTAAGAGTATCATGACTTGACGTTACCCGGAGGTGGACCTTATGACGTATCGGTATGCGGAGGAGATCGACATACATGGAGTGATGAGGAAGCTATCTGTACCTACCATTCATGTAGGATTTGTGGTGGAAAATCCACGAGCTTCTCTTGACCATTAAGTTGTTTTGTCCTTTTCAGTTATACATGTTATCTATTGTACTCATATTTTTCAATTGGGTTTGTATTCCGACCCCACTACATTCAGCACTCTTTGTATACAGTTTTACTTAGTGTTTTACTTCCAGATCATACTCTTTTGTGTGCATTTTAACGTTTTAAAGGAAATGAAATCCCAGTTTAGGTATTTATGTCTTTGGGGATAGTCTCTAGCAACTGTCCTATAGTAGGCGGGCTTGGAGTAGTCGTGAGACGGGACCCGGGGGATGGGTCATGACAAATTGGTATCCGAGGAGTATGTTCTACTATAGAACATATTATTCTGATCTTTATTTTATATGAAGCAATATTGGTAAGGGTAATGAGTTTTATTTTCAGTTCAGGGAGTCTAGTGTTGATGCAACGGCCGACGTATCCATACATCATGACCCTGACTACTAATTCCTGACTTAGTGCATTAAAACACTGATCGTGTGTGTGTTTTCAAAAGTTTTCATTAAGTAAGATCAACCAGGTCAGCTCACCAGATAAAATATTTTGACTGTGTTACATCTGTTTCTTCCAGGATGCATCAATGAGGATGACCATCTAGAGCCCCGAGAGTTGTACGTGCGGATAGGCCACCGAGCGACAAGGCCTTTGTGTTGGGCCCTTTACTAGTGGTGGAACCAGCGGCACCACCTCCCGTTGGGACACCGATGCCACCATCCCCAAAAGTAGACAATGAACGCCGCTTGAGCGCATTGCATTAGTTCATGCTCCAGATCCCACCCAGGTTCAAGGGAGAGATGGACTCGCAGGCAGTTGAGGATTGGCTAGAGGCTATGGTGAGAGTCTTCAGACTGGTAGGGAAACCAACATGCATCATGGTGGTCATGATACCAACCTTCTATAGGTAGTAGTGAGAAGATAGTTGAGCTTGATTCTCCAGGTACACGATGATATGATCATAATCTAGGCCGACTTGGAGAGCCTGTTTCAGGTTGATTTTTTCCCAACCACCCTACGTGCAGTGTGGATACACGAGCTACTTCATCTGCAACAGGGCAGTATGACTGTAGCTCAGTACTTAGCAAGGTTCACTGAACTCTTGTGCTACTCCACAAATATGTTGTTGGACCCATTCACTAGGGCCCAGACCTTCGATCAAGGGAAAAGAAGGGATATTAGGGATTCGATGATCACCCTCCGCATCCCAACTTGGGTGGGAGTATTGGTGCGAGCCCTCTTAGTTAATAGTTTCCTTGATAAGAAGTCTTCATCAGGGAGACCCACCACTACTCGACATGCAGTGGAGTCTTCTATAGTTGGTAGTAGACAGATGTCGCAGAGGACCAAGAGGTTCAGACCCATGGGTGGTGAACTGCATGAATCATGATCAGTTGTACGGGTCACCCGAGGTAGAGACACACATGCAAGGAGTAGGAAGTGTTACTCATGCAGTGAGCATGGTCACATGGCTCGTGACTATCCAACCCGCCATTCGGATGATCAGAATATTATCAAAGGACTGCCTAGGAAGAGACAGAGATTCGATGGTGGTGGTCCACTGGGAGCAGGCGGATGTGGTAGAGGAGCTGGATGAGCAGCTGGCAGTGGGGAATATATCGAGGTGTTAACTCCACCACCACCACCACCACTGGGATTTCCACCCCGACTGTAGGGAGCAAGTGGACAGGCGAGAGCTCAGCATCAGGCAGTTGAAGCATATGACCAAAGCACTCTCAAGATGATTTGAGGTATGATCTATGCCTAATCCACCTTAGATACAATACTTATAGACATAGGTTCTAGTCACTCGTTCATTACCATTGTCCTTGTTTGGAGCTCAAAGATTCTGACGGAGTCGTTGACTTGATCCTTACTGTTACAGACTCTTAGGGGAGCATACTCGACGATTAGACACTGGTGTCGGGAGTGTGAGCTTACTCTAGGATGTGAGTTCTTTGGCTGGGATCTCCTAGTATCGGCGTCGAGGCCTTACGAAGTCATATTCGGTATGGACTACTTATCTACAGTCCTTTCTTAGATTGGTTGTATTAGGCGCAATGTGAAATGTGTTCTCATGGATGGGACCAGGTTCACCTTCACCGACACGAAGGGAGCCTTTGCAGCACATGACGAACATACTCGGTGGTGGGTGGTGCCGATCACCCATTAGTTGGCTTTCCTTGACCTCAGATCAGTTGATGTGGAGAGTCCGAGCGATCCTGTAGTGGTGGAACAGTACGCGGATGTTTTCCCTGACGATGTTCTTAGACTACCTCGTCACAGAGAGGTGGAATTCTATATTGACCTGTACCCCTGGGATGACATTGATATCTACAGCAGTGTATCAGATGGCTCTCACGGAGCTTCGCGAGCTACAGGTACATCTAGATGACTTGCAAGGGAATGTATTACTTCGGCCCAGTGTGTCTCCCTGGGCAGCCCCAATTATGATCACCAAAAAGGTGGATGGGAACATGAGGCTCAGTTTCAACCACCATTACCTAAATCAGTTGACTGTGAAGAACAAGTACACACTCCCAATGATTGACTACCTCATTGATAAGCCAAAGGGAGCCTGATAGTTCTCAAAAATATTCCTCAAATTAGGCGATCACGAACATATATTTCAAGATGAGGATGTGCAGAAGATGGATTTTAGATGTCTGTATGGACACTTTGAGTTCTTGGATATTCCTTTCGGTGTATCCAATGCTCCAAAAGTGTTCAGGGGACACATTACTAGGATTTACCAGCCATACCTTGTTCTCTTTGTCGTAGTCTTCATCGACGACATTTTGATCTACTCGACTACTGAGGAGGAGCATGCCTACCATTTACAGGTAGTACTGGACACACTTTGATAGCAATAGCTTTATGGTATTCTCTCAAAGTGCCAGTTCCAGATTTGAGAGGTTCAATTTTTGGGACATGTCATCTCAGAGGCTGGTTTTGTAGTGGACCCAATGATGATTGAGGTGGTACTTTCTTGGGAGCCACCCAGGAGTGTGAAAAAGGTACGAAGATTCCGAAATTTGGTTGGATGTTACCAAATGTTCATTCAAGACTTCTATAGAGGGAAGAACCACTCTCATACATGACTAAGAAGGGGGAAAATATGTGTGGTCGGGGAGATACCAACAGATATTTTAGGAGCTGAGGCAGATGTTGACTAGTGCCTTCATCTTGAGGCTTCTAGAGGAAGATATAGGGTATGTAGTCTACTGTGATGCATAAGGGACCAGAATCGGGTGTGTACTTATTCGGGAGCGAGCAATGATTGCATATGGTTCTCAATAACAAAGAAATCACAAGAATAACTACACTACCCATGACCTAGAGTTAGTTGTAGTGGTCTTCGCCTTGAAGATGTGGTGACTCAGTCTGATGTGTGAAGATTTTACCATGTACTCTGATCACAAGATTCTTACGTATATCTTCTCTAAGATGGAAATAAACCTAAGATAGCGGTGATGTATTGATTTCCTCTACGACTATGACTTTGAGATAGTATTTACTCCTGGAAAGGGGAACATTGTAGCAGATGCACTCAGTAGGAGATCTAATATACACCTTTTATGTGAGGAGATGGAGGAGTTGGCTGCTCTACAGATATCCGTTGTGGATAGAGATGGTGGAGCCTTTCTTCATTCTCTTATAGTCAATCCCCCATTTCGTCAGCGAGTCCTAGAGGCCTAGTATAGGGACGCTTATTTTGAAACATCACGTGCTCAAATATCCATAGGATGGAACCTGATGGATTTTATGAAGGTGGGGAGTGTGTCATCCTCTTCTGAGGATGTAGTGTGGTACCAGTGTCACATCAGGAGGAAGTGTTGAAGGAGTTACACACATCCCCTCTAGTGGTACATCTAGGAGTGGTGAATATGTACCCGGACCTTCGATGACAGCGTTGGTCTCCATGTATGAATAAAGTAGCTGCAGTGTTTGTCTCTTGATTCCTCACTTCACAATAAGTGAAGGCAGAGCACCAGGTACTTGCAGGCTTGGTTCAACCTTTAGAGGTTCCAGAGTTGATGTGGGATGTGATATCTATGGACTTGGTGACGGGTCATCCACATACCTCTAGAGGTCAGGACTCTATCTGGGTGATCGTCGACTGACTCACCATGTCGGCCCACTTCCTACCAATCATAGAGCATGGTTAAGTAGAGAGCATGGGATGCCTCTATGTACATGAGATTTGGCGGCTACATCAAGTACCTTAATCTATTTTATCCAATCCTGACGCGCTGTTTACTTCCAAACTATGGAAGGGATTTCAAGAGGCTTTCGGGACGTAGCTTCATCTGAGCTCCGCCTTCCATCCTAAGACAGATGGTTAGACTGAGCGGACCATACAGACCCTCAAGGACATGCTACGTGCTTGTGTCCTCGACTTCAGTCGTAGCTGGGAGGATCACTTACATTTTTTGGAGTTTTCCTACAACAAAATCTATCACTCCACCATCGGGATGGAACCTATTGAGGCGTTATATGAGCGACCTTGAAGATCACCCTTGTACTGGACTGACCATAGGGGGTTACCACTAGTGGGACCAGAGATGGTATGAGCTACCATGAAGAAGGTGCACATCATCCTTGAGAGGGGCCTTCGTGGACGGTCTATACCTCCAGTGCGCCTACACTGGAAGCCTCGGATCTCTAAGAGAGCACACGAGAGTGGGGGGCTAAAATGCATTCTCAGTACCCCCACTTGTTCCCATAGTTCGAGTTGTAGCTTATGGGGATGTAAAGCCTTTAGTTTGGGAGAATTTAAAGTCCCCAAAATTAAATGGATTTTTTTTCTAAATACATTGGAATTTTATTAGTCTGCAAAATCTAATGGCGCGTGATTCCAAGGCATGGTTTGAACGGAATCAATTTCTGAAGTTTTGTTCAGGTACATTCAATAAACGTATGAGCAGGTTTTTATAACTTTTGAACTAGTGTTCATAATTGAAATATTAGGGCACTGTTGAACTCACAGTGCTGGTATTCGCTTAAGAAGTCTTTCACTTCAAAGGTAGTGGGCCAATTATAGAAGACATTTTTTTAGGATTTTTTGGAAAATATTAAAATAAAGTGAGCTTCACATTATTTTTATTTTAGCTTCCATGTGGGTGTTTGGTGGTTAATACATCTTCATGGATGTTTCGGGTGGGACCACAACACCTTAATCTCCCATTAGTGGTTATAGTGGCGGTCCCCACCTGAACCTAACCTCCTTCGAGAGGTTACGAAATGGGGACCACACTGGGATAAACCCTCTTATTGATGGAGGAGAGTAAAACCTACAAATATCCCTCATTAATGTGGGAGAGCCTCTTGACCTCCCCTTTAATTAATTGGTTCCAACTCCCCTAATTAATGTGTTCCAACACTCCTAAATTAATTAGGGGAGCCAAGTTATTAATTCACAAATTTGAATTTTGTGTCATCAACTAAATAATAGACAAAATCAATCTATTATTATTTTTCTTGGCATTTCACATTTGGTGGAGATTGGGAAGAGAAGAGCTTGGGAAAATGTTCATCCAACGAAGAAGGCTCCACCGACGAAGAACACCAACCTTCTTCCACTTCATCCCACATATCCTACTAACATGGGGCATCATCAACCGACCTACCCTCTACATCATCGTCAACGTGCTGAAGTAGATCAATATTGGGAGTGTGTGGCAGACGCAACGAATGATGAATTCCTTCGTCTCCTTCCCGCGACTTCAACGTTGAAGACTGACAATCAAATGTAGGGGGTTTATTTTGTGTATCTTTTCTTTTATTTTTATTTTTTAAGATTGGAAATAAATTGTTGCGTGGTTGTAATTTTTTTCATCTTTCTTAATATTTGATGATCCAAGTGTTACCACCATTAACGCGGAGGGTGTGGGCCATAAAAACATGGTTAGACCCCTTCGATGTTCTTGTTTGTGTTGTTTCTCGGCAGGGCGACAAAGCGGCGTTGAAGGAGATGAAGGCACAGGCAAAGGAGGCGCTTCCCGTGGCCTCCGTGAACCACACCACCGGGCGGAGTTCCTGTGCCCAGGCCAAGTAGACTCTACTGGCCGAACCACCACCGGCCTCCCACGCGCCTAGGCCGAACCCCACTATCCCCTACCGGCCCGCGCCCCGCCGACCCGCATCGGCCAGAACTGTGTTGTCCTGGCCTACTGGCCGCCTCCTGGCTTGGTCGTGCCCTGCCCAGCCACCTGCTGGCCCACCCGGAACCCTTCTCGGCCACCTTCCGGTGAGGCTGTGCCCTTCTCGGCAGCCTGTCGGCCTGCCTGGCGCCCTGCTCGGTTGCCTCCCGGCCTGGCCGCACCCTACCCAACCGCCCATTTACCCGCCTTACACCCTTCCCTGCCACATACTCGCCTTGCTGCACCCTGCCTTACCACCTTCTATCCACCCGACCTCTCGAACCAGCCAGTGGCCCCCCTCCCGGCACCCTAACCGAATGGGCTCAGCAGCACCCTCACGAGGAAAGGGCCGAACAAGGCCCGAGCCCGAGCCGAACCACCATCGCGGCCTGCTGGGCTTGGCCAAACTATCCGGGCCGAACCTAACAGGCTGACCCGACCATTAGGCCTGGCTAGACCCAACATGTCTGACCGGGTTGACCCAGACCGTGTGGGCCAAGACGGGGTTGGGCCGAGTCGTTCCGACCGGGTTGGACTGGACCTAGGCCCACTAATAATGCATTACATTCATAGGCCATATCTTTAGGACCAGATAACCATTTTACGAACCAACAATGGTGCAGGTTTTAATTGACTGCAATGTTCCCTTTGATTATACCCCACTGGAGTTCCAGGTAATGTTGAGATACGTTATATTTGGATCGTACACGAATCCAACCGGGCCTCGGGGACTAAAAGGACAATAACTCACATATCGGGCATCCGATTGACATTCTCTCTGTTGTGTTGAGACCCCAATGACGTGGCCGACATTCAAGATACTTCTTCGTGGGACTTCTTGGTAGTTAGAGAATTGATTATTAGCTTGTGGAGAAGATATTCGGGAGACAAGAGATAATTTGGGTGGGAAACTAGTAGATGGCTGAGACCTGACAACTGCTGACCATTTGAATCAGAGTGACTCTACCGGCCTAGTGGGGAGTGCCTTGGTGTCGCAGCAGACCCACATTGGGGAGAGAATTTGTGACATAGCAGAAACATGGTACACGATAGGAGAAGTACCTTAGTAGGCTATGATGGGGAGCACCTCTCTGTGATGAGGTATACCCATGGAGGAAAGTGCCTCTGTGTGACGTGACAGACCCACGGTACTCGACAAGAGGGGTACCTCAGCAGTCCAAGGTTAGTGGGAAGAGCCTATATGTGACGTGGCAGCCCCACTATACTCATTAGAGGAGGAGTAATCCATTAGCCGAGGGATTAGATTGATACTGTCCCTAGAAAAATATCCTAGTTGAGTTGAGTTTGTAACTTTTTGTATTACCTCATGATTGAGATGGTATATTTGATAACTTAGGTATATGTATGGGTGTATACCTAAGTGGGTTTATATGCTAATTTCATTCTTTGTGGTTTACCCATGTTGGATTTTGTGAGACCTAGAGGGTCTCAGGGTCCCTACTGACTATCGTTATACTGAACCCTGCATGGGCTATGCCCGCACCCCATTGTGTTGGATGCAGACGACAGACAGCACTGACTCAGGCTGAGAATAGTAGGACTGGTCAGTACCCGGAGGAGGACCATACGACGTGTCGGTACACAGAGGTGACCAACAGACGTGGAGTGCTGAAGAGGCTATTTGTACCTACCCGTCATGTAGGATTCATGGTGGACGATCAATGAGATCCTCTTCACCTTTCAGCTATTTTTTCCTTTTCAGTTGTACGTGTATTTTCTTGTTAGGCTTGTATTCCTGCCCCTCTACTTTCAGCACTCTTTGTATATAGTTTTACATAATGTTTTTCTTCCATCTCATACTTTGTTTTGTGTGTTTTCAGGTTTTAAATGCAATGCCATCCGAGTTTAGGGATTTACGCCTTTGGTGCTAGTCTCTAGCCCATGGCCTATGGAACGTGTGCTTGGGTTAGTAACGGCATGGGCCCCGGGGGATGGTTCGAGACATCATTTCATATTAGATATTATAATATGATAAAAATAATTTTCCAGTTATAATCAATTTTAGTTTCTTAACTTATAAGAAAAATAATAATAATATTTGAGGAGTATAAAATATTGTTTATTAAATACGACTTATATTTATAGTGATTTTATATTTATTTTAATTTTTAGATATAATTATTAAAAAAATTGGCTATTAATATTTGATTTTTGACACATATATAGTAGAATAATTTTTAGTACCAAAATAAATACTTCTTTATTCAAAATAATGAATGTTATATGGAAACAATAATTGAAAATAGTGTATTAAAAATAGTTATTAGTGATGTTATAATGGTTATTTTTCAATCATTTAAAAAAAATTTAAATGTTATAAAGGAAGAATACCATTTAGAGATAATAAAAACGAGAAAATTATTAGCATTAATATTTTTGGAAATAAAAAGAGAATCAAAATCAGAAAATAATTATTAGATTATATAATTATATAATAATATGAAAAGTATTTTTCAAAATATTGGTGAATTTATTGTGATGGTTCTTTCATTAATGAATATTATGTTTATTAGAAAACGTCATGTGTATTTAATTCTCTTATAACTATTAATTATAATAATATTTATCAACATTCCATTTGTATAAAACATTTTACTTTTTTTAATGTTGAAATTATTAATTTTTGGATGTTTAATATAAAACAATATTTTTTTAATATATTATCAATCTTAAAATATTTCAAGATTTATTTTTTATTTAAAAAACTAAAATATGATAAGGAAACATTGTGATTACTATCAAATTTTAATATGTCAATAAAAATATTTTATTTTAATAATAAAAATTGATAGATCTTAAATGTGAAAACCTATCTACGTAGTTTTCTGGTATAAAAATATAAAAATCATTATAGGTATGGCTTTTCTTTTTGTCAGTACTAATTATTTTTCATGTTTTTTATGTTTTTCCTTTATCATATAGGGATAATTCAGTTTATAATCATGACTTTAAAAGACTGTTTTATTTAATCTAATGTATAAGTTAATGAATTTACCTTAAGGAAATCATAAATTTGAAAATGCCAGCCTAATAATAAAAAGAGAAATAATTGTACAAGTTATTTAAAAAAATGGAATTAATACTTATAAATTGAGAATGAAATTAATTTAAATAGTGAACTTGATTTTTATTTTAAGTTTTTAAAAAAATTACTGATTTTATAACATAAAATGAAATATTGATTTTTTTTGACAAGTACATCCATTTTTGAATGGTGAAATTTTATTTATTGATATTTTAAAATGTTATAGAAAATAATGAATTTTTTGAAATCCATATGAAATGACTATTATTTTTAAAAAAAATTGAAAATTATTATTTTTAAAATACATCAATTTTTAAATGTTATAAATTATTAATTGGCATAAAATATTTACACTTCTTAATGAAATAAAAAAAATATTATATATTAATATAAAATATTATTAGATTTATAAAAATATTTTTTTTAATATATATATATATTTGGTATGTATAAATAATTTTTTAGGTATTAAAAAATATAATTTTGAAAGGTAGAAACAAATTAAAATTTTCTTTCATAAAACAAATCACAAATTTTAATTATGAAAAAATATTTTTTATTTTCAACATTTATTTTATAAAATTAATTAAATGATAGTATTTTTATTTGAAATGATATTAATAACATTAAATTAAAAGATTAAAAATAAAAAAAAACTGAGAAACCAATTCATCGATAGTGGGGCGTGGTCTCCTAAAAAGTCTGTTTATTTTAAAATGTTTTGAAAAACCATTAATATTTATTTAGAGTGTTTATTGACATTGAAATTAATAGAGAATTATTGTCCCTTATGGTTGGATCAAACTCCCTGAAAATACTTTTTAGGTATTATAATCATTAAAGTTAAAAAATTTCTTTAGAAAATTCTCAACATCGGGCTTAGTGATTGCAATAAACAGATGGACAAAATAATGTGTCTTATCTCACAGAATAAATTTGTGTAGAATAAATATGTAATGAATATAGATTTGTTATTTTACGGTCATGATTTATTCAAGGATATTGAGAAGTAATTGTTGTGAAATAAAGATGGTAAATTTATGTTAGACCATAGATATATGGGTACATGTTGGTTTGATTTGGTTTATAGGTGAACTTATATATTTTAATATTGTGTAATGTACTCTAAAAATTAAATATTTTTTTAATTTATTTGTTAGTGATATATGAATAAAAATACTCCAATGAGTTAGATATATGAATTAAGAAGTTAATTATCCCAAAAATATAATAATGTTACTTTTTTCTTGCTGAACATTGGATTAGATCGTTCTAGAAGTTATTATTTGTTGAAAATTTAACTATGTATTACTATTAATACTAGCATGATTATTATTTATGAAAAATATTTATATTGTTTCATAATTTTTGGATGTATTATTGAGTATATAGATCTAATCATTTAAATATTAATATACATTCTTTTTGGGACTCATTTAAAGATATATTTGGTTTCATTAGCTCTATGGATGATGTTAATAGACAACCATTTATCACATTTTATTGATTCATATATCAAAAATATATATGTATTATATGGGTTTGTTGATATGTTGGTTTTTAGTGGTTATTTCCCTATTTTTTTAGTTTTTTATATTACATTCATTCATTTATACTTTTCATCATTATGGATTAAATTGGTTAAATTATTCAATGTTGTGTCTTTATTTCAATTTATAGCCTCCCCCTATGTTCTCTAGAATATATTCTTCATATATTTGGGATTTACACAACAATATATATTGAAAAAATTATAGAATATTGGACACATTAATCATGGTTCACAATCAATATCCACATTATTAATAGGAGGAGTCTTTATACATTTTGTTCCTGAAATTTTACAATCAATGATTTTTGTAAAGACCAATAAAGAATTAGTATGTTTACAATTCTTCTGATTTTTAGGTTTTTTAGTGAGGAGAAGGTTTTTATGAATTAGTGTTAATTATAAAGTAAGAAGTTCTTATCTATGGTGTAGTTTATAATTAATTCTCAAAAATGGTATTTAAAATAATATTTAATCAATCATGTACAAAGAGAATTTACATCATGGTGTAATAAGGTTTTTTATAATTATAATATATTGGATATAACGTGATCACTGAAAGTTATTTATTTTATAAGGTAATATTTATTACAATGGTAATTGACTGACATAAATGTTAATTTATGATATTCACTCACTTATACACTATTCACTTACAAAAAATTTGTATTAATTTTCAATGTGGTTGTGTAATTTTTGGGAAACTCTATGTAAAGTAATAATATACAAATAATTCAACCAATATATATCTTGTTACTACCCTTCATTGATACTGATGTTGATCAAAAATTCATCTAGGTACCTAAATATATAGATCTATCACATAGTACCATATCAAGGGGTTTCTCACCATGGATAGTAATAGGAAATCCAAGAAAACTCATGCTTATGATGAATTGTAAAAAATTATTTCTTAATGATAATAATGCAGGTAAAGAAAATAATATGAATCCAAGCCTTAGGAGGAGTAGTTGGATTTCTTCTATACTATTGTTGACATTAATATATATATGATACTTATTTTATGATTATACTATTTCACGTAAAGTGATAATGGGGTGGTCTATGATCATCATGACTCATGGGACTTGTAGGTTGACCTATATGTGGATGTTTTTTATTATTCTAATAATTTTATTCCATGATTATGATAATAGATATATTTCCTAATAATTATAATTTATATTTAAATTGAAAATATAAAAAATTTATATAATTAAATTTGAGGATGATTAAATTTTATGTGGTGTTTTTACTTTATTGAAATAAATATAAATTTTCAACTAGTAATCATTAATGTATAATATGGGATGTTTATCTTGATATGTTTAATGGATTTATTTCCAAAAATATAGGATTAACATCATAAATTATTTATTTCATTCTTAATTAAATACACTTTCATTATATCATTTTCCATTAATTTTAATGTTTTAATAAGTAAAATAATTTAAAATTTTTTTAACCTATAAAAATTATTGTCTCTAAAATAGTTTTTCGGTTGTGTTATTTATTATTCATGTAAGATATGAATTATATGATTAATTCTATATGGATTATACCATAGTGAAGCATTAGAGTAAATTTTTTAAATTTTTTTTCTTATAGATAACATAATATTATAACCTATTAATAATAAATAATCCATCATGTTTTTATTTTTTTTAAATGATCAGTATATTATGATTTTTTTGTTATTATTACTCACATATAATTATTAATTATTTATTATTTGTGGGTTAATTGATCATTACAAATAAAAACTACATAGTAAACTGAATAGGATTGACAATGATAATTAATCAATGAAAAATATGTATAGTTTATCTTATGAAAATGACATGTTAATGTTGATTGTGTTATAACTGAAGATAGTTTTAAAAAATTCTTGTACCATTATTAAACAATTAACATATTTTCATTCATATAAAATTGTGTCATTAATATAATTCTAGGATTCAATTAAAATTTTAGCACAAAGGAAATATGGTATAATACTATAAGTCAAGGAATCAACAATGTGATGTAGTAATGATGTATGAAAATAATAATGTGAATATTTATCAACAAATCATGGTATATGGTATCCAAATTTACAAGAGTTAATAATTGAAAAAAAACATGTTAAGTCATAAAAATATAACATTATTGCACCATAATTATTTTTATAGAGAATTAAATTTGTTAATTTTTTAAGGAAATAATATATACTCTAAAATATTGTACATTAGACAATTAATTATAATTTATTCATTCCTTTTTTAAAAAAATTATAACCATTTTCTATTAGAGTAACAAATTATAATAATCATTTTTGGGTCATAGTTTCAAAATTTTAATATAGTTGAAATATAATCCTATTTATTCTTGTTTAATAATTAATTGATCCATTGATATTAATTTTTATTTATTAATTTATTTCATATCATTCTGATAAATACACACACTAGTTTTATAAAAAATTAAGTGGAATGATTGATTGGGATTACCAGATAAATATACAATGTACAAGAATGTGAATCATCCCAGTTAAATTTAGAGGCAAGCGTTATACATTCCATTTAAATAAAGAGTGTTCTTGTTTATTCTATACCATTAAAAATATAGTTTCTTTTGGGATTAAAGGATGAAAAATATTTTTTTCACTAAATGTTGTGAATTCCATCAATATCTATATCTATATTTGATATGTAGAACTTTTTTTACATTTGAAAATATGGTTAGTATAGTATGATTTATATAATAAAGCCAAAATATTTTTCTTATCACTTTTTTATTTTCATAGTTATATTATTTTGATTATAATTCATTTATGTACCTATAAAAATTTTAATTATTTAAATGTCTATATCTTTAGAAAAATTAATTTCCTAATATATAATTTTTCATGTTATTATTAATTTTTATTTGACCATCTGAACATTAAATTACGAAGGTGTGATTTTAGAGTAATTTTAGCTGAACTAGAAGAATACATGAGAATAAAATCAAAATATGGGAAGAAGTATATAAAGAATATGGAGTAGGAATTTGTGATTGAAAATAATCATTTTATGTGTGTTCATGGATATAATGCTTGTATAAAATATATCTATTTGAATCACATGGTAATAATTCAATGTTATTCCAAATATAACTAAGAATCATCATATATCTATGGATATATTACAAATTTTTTTGAATATTGATATTGATCAATAGGATTATGAGATTGTCCATGTAGATTTTATGATGGTGGAATTCTATCTACTAGTGGACTCCAAGATAAAAATTAAGAATGCGATCAATTATTTATAACAATATATGATATAATAAACATATTTTGTTTGTAATAATGAGAAATTGTGTATCTCTTATTGATTATTACTATGTAAAATACAACTGAATGCCCTATTATTATTTTTTATTGTGATTTATGATTTTTAGTTTCCTATAATTGAGTGTGTTCCATAATTTCTTTATTATATCATTGTTATGTGACCCAAGCTATTGGTGCTTAGTTCCCTAAAATGGGAATTGTAATGTGTTGATTCGTTCTGAAAATCACCATGAAATTATTTCATATGTGTGGTCACACTAGAGGATTTTAAATTTTGATCCACAATAAATCAATAAGTGTTATAGTATTGTGATAGAAAAAATGATATTATCCTAGTCACTATATCATTCATTTTTTGTTCTTCTATTTTCGAAGGAATTACCTTAAAAGACGGAATGGTCAATAAAGAATTTTTTTATGTGTTCAATATTTTATTTCTAGGGAATAAATATTATATACTATTATTATCATAAGAAACATAATACTATATTAATTTTTTATAATGTTTTTGTGAATTCATTTTTTTATATCACTTCTTGAATCATGTGATATGATGGTTACTACAAATAGTAACTCCTGGGGAATTAATTAATTTTCATCAATGTAAATATAATATCTTTTATGGAATTAGGTGATCCAAAAAAGTGATGGATAAATATTTGATAGATGAGTATATAATGTTGATTGTTGGGGGAAATCTATTTGAAGAAAAATATAATATCATAAGAAGGGGAAATGGAAGAAAAGTAATTTCCAGGGAACTCGCAAAGGCTTAAACCCACTTGATTATTATTATTAAATAAATGGAACATGTTGAATCAATATATATAAAAGATATAAATTTCAATAAGTCACACATGTAGATGATCTTCACAAATTACCATGAATAAAAATGAAAAAAATCAATTCTATGTGTGTTTATTCTATTAGAGTTTTGTTTAATTGATTTTGGGGATTCATTTCACATAGCTTTTGAAGGAGGGGGAATGTAAAATTATATTTCAATATGATTTTATATGATACATAAAAGTTATTTTGAAACTATTTATATACATTTAAGTGGTGATGTAAAGTTCTAAAAAAATAAGTGAAACTTATTGTATTTTCATTTTGTGAGAGACATATATGGTCATGTAAATTATTAATATCCAACTGTGAGATGGATTGTACATGTTTTATTTCGTGATTTTTGTAATAAACATGAATTTAATCATAATGAACAGTATTGTATTCCAAATAGTTATGATGAATAACATTATATATTACTTGTAGCTCATAATTTATGATACTTTTGAAAATCAAGATATATAGTAAATTATTATTATTACATGACAGTTTTGGAATCTATGTTCGGGTAGTGGTTAAGGTGTTGTCTACATTAGTGAATAATGAAACATAATTATTTGGAATATAGAACATGTGATCTGTGCATCATTAGGAAGAATTAAAATGAGTATTTGAATAAATAGGGAGTATTTCCCTTGAACTCAAACACAAAAATAGTTCATATAGATGTATAGTGGCTTCTGTTGATAAACTCTAAATATAGTTCCTTTTACTATCAAGATTCAATAAAAATAATAAGTGATAGGTTATATTATTTATTATCTAGAACATGTGTAAGGTATTAGAAACCATTTATTGTTTGTTTTCCATTGTAGAATGAAAGTAGATTGTAAGTTCATGTTATTATGGTCTCAAAATTGTGTGATGTATAAAATTTGTTATTTTCTTATTTTACTAGAAGAATGTACTTTTTTTACTTATAATGTTCCCAAAATATGGGGAAAATATATATGTAATGTAGACAATTTAGATTCTATATGAGAATTTGATAATCATGGAAATTCACTCCATTTTCGTAATAAGTTTTAGGTGGAAGCATTGAATTGTTCGGCATACAATAATAATATAAAACATACTACATGATAGGGTAAAATTATTTTAGAATAAATTTGATAAAAATGAATGTTTGATTTTCCAAAAATCAATTTATTTAATTATTTTCCCTATATACATCATTAATCCCGAAGTTAGAGGAAATTAAATGTATACTCCTAGAATTGCTTTATTATTGATAATAATAGTCAAGTAATTATATTTCATCACTTTAGTAATGATCTTATGAGGTTAATAAGAAGATATAATATTCCAATTAACTAAATCAAACATTATGAAGATCAGAATGAGTTGGAATAAATATATGATAATATATTATTATCAAATTTTGAGTTTCCATTGAATATATATCTAAAAATTATAGTTATATTATGATTGAAAAAATTAAAAAAGACACGAATCATTTTAAATAATTTTTTAGATACTGGATTGATTCAAAATATTCATCTAGATTGTAGCATACAAGAATGACCAAGGATAAAAAGGCATTAAAATGTTTTTATAAAGACAAAACATCATAAGAAACATAGTATTAGGATGGTAGGTGGGCTTATATAGTTATAAGACTACTGAAATTGTATGTATATGAATTAAATTATTAGTTTGTTATTGATAGTGGAGAGCCCAAACTTGTAATGGATGTGGAAAGACTCTATGATTTAATTTTTTTAATGACAATGAAGAAGAATTTGATGGAATCCTTGTATGCTTCCTAAATTCAATAACATTCAAAAAAATATATTGGGAAATTATTTACTACAGTTTAGGAGAATCAATCTCATGATGGAAAAGAAATATTAACTGAGGTGGAATACATCAAGGGTAGTTGGTATGGGGTTTTAGAAAAAGGATTTTGTAGAAAATAATGAATAGTGTCTCTAGATTCGTAATATATATCAATATATAGTGTGTTGGAATGTTCTTTGAAGAAGGATTTAATGTCATATTATGTTTCCTCCAATCCAATTACATTGTATTTTTTTGATGTTGGAGGAGTTTTGGGGGAGGGATGAGGAGGTTAGGTAGAGTTAGAACTTTTGTAGAATTGTAGAAGTATGATAATTACAATAATGAGGAATTTTCATAATTAGTTAGAGATTGGATATTGGAATTGATCTGGACACATGATTTTAATTTTGTAAAGAAGAAGTGGATGAAGGGGTTTCACACTCTAATATAATAACATATGATGAGAATTTATTTCTTGTGAGACTACATAATTTTCTGATGATGTTCTAGATAAAGAGAGTTCAGGAAATAAAAATTATTCATGGATTGTATTCAAATTACCAAAGGTAATTTATGAGGAAATTATGGAATTCATGACGTAAATTAGGTGATATAAAAACGTTAAATATTTTTTTTCAACTTCATTTTTCTCATGTCGCCACGTTTGTTCTGGGTTTAGGGGTAAACCCCATGTTCCTTTATATAATTTTCCTATCATTTTGACTACCATTTATCAATTGTCTCTAGTAGATTATATTTAATTATATGAGGTTAGTTTTATCTATTTTTACTCCTAATTTTCCCATGATACATTATAGGTGATTTTTTGTAGTGGTTTTCGATTTGGTTCATAGTGTGTTGGGTTTCATATTAAAAAACCCCATGCTGTGGTTATGGTTGACCCATGGTTATGTTGTTTTGTTGTTTTTGGGTAGTTCATCATCTCTATATAGTGCACAGTGAATCTGAAAATACTCATTGTTGCAGGTGATCCTTTTTTTTAATTATATGTGTTTTCTAGGAAGATTTCATGGTTTTGTTACTTTTCTGGGTTGATACCATGGGTATTAATAATGAATATAATTATTTGGAATAACTGATATATATTTTTATGTAGATAAAGCAAATTTTTTAGATAAATTATTATTTGGTGATTATGTGTTCATACCTAATATTCCCCTTGATAAAGATAACAATTATTGGGAGGCTTCTATTCAATATAGAATATATTTTTTGATCACTAATGATGTGTTTTCTGACTACATCTAGAATAAAGCGGAAATTAATGTATATTTGGATATAGAATTTTTTCCCCATTTACAGATTATTTTTCTGATCATACCTAACCAAAATGATTATGTACTGTGATAAAATCACAAAACTAAATTGAGCAATCAAGGATGTGTTTATATAGTCTATTTTTTTTGTAAATTTATGTATCAATATATGGTTTTTGTATTATGTTGTGATAGAGGCAAAAAGATAGGTATTGTGACGTGTGGTTCTATGATCCAGTGGTCGGTTTTCATTAATGTGACATAAGATGTTGAGTGAGGTGGTGTATCGTTATTGTGTTCTGCAATGGTTATGGTTGTGTTTTGGTTGTGATGTGTTGTTGTTGTAGTATGCGTAGATGTTTTTTGTGGATCAATGAATATTTTGGAATCATGGTATGGTGGAGGTTGTTTTTGTGATCTAGAAATCTATTGTGTGTAATGGATTTTTTATTTAATCTATTAGTCGTGAAATAAATTATGGGGATAGTGGAAATGAATAAATGAATGTGTTGATAAAAAATTATTAATCGAAAGGAAATAATTTTTCATTGATTTAATAAATTAATTGAATAAAATAATTGGTTATGTAAATGTGGATGAAATGTCTTGTAACATTCAGTAACAAAAATGTTAGATGAAATTGAAATTGGTGGACCATTTAAATGAATGTTAGAATGTGTGGTTGTGTTTGGTGGTTTCATGGTGTGTTCTGTTAGTTATAGAAGTATCTGTTATAGTGGATGTGGGGGATATGCGTGGTATTTTGATGTTTTCTAGTGATGTATCTATGAACCCATATATAAATAATTTTTTTATATATCCATAGAATTTTTCTTGAAGATGTTTTTGTATAACCCCACCAAAGTTTAATAAAATTACAAATGAATATGTTCTAGGTTCCCTATGTTTTCCCAAACATCTAGGATGGTGAATATGTGGAAAATTGGCTACCCAATCTTCCCAAATCTTACATTAATACTGATATCCCATGTGTATTCAGGTGAGATGATAAATGATGACCCAAAAATATTTGGGAGACATCTGATGTGGTGAACTAGGGTGTGATGTGATATGTGGTTGGGGTCATTTGTGGTAGGTGATGGAATGCAGGTGGAGCACATTCCATTCATGATACCCTACTTCGGTGGTGATGGGATGGTATGTGATATGATTCCCTAGGTTTCTGCAGTAAATATGTTACGTGATATGGATATCATGTAATGATTCGTTATACTATAAATAAAATCAACAGCTGGAGAGGTTGGGGTATGTAGGGATTCATCGCTAACTACATAAGCTACTACCGGAAAGTGATTGATATACATAAAACACATTATAAAGTAGAACATTATATTTTTCGGTTTGATATTGGAAAATCAATGGGGATTTATAACTGTGGATCCATTGTTATACCATTGATATAAACTACTACATTGGGTGCATGATTTGGGGAGAGAGTTTTGGTGAAGATACAATTAGGTAGCTTTCCATTTTAGGTGGTTTTTGGTGATGATGTTTGTTCACTGGAACATTAATATATTGTCTCCCCATGAAGAAATGATACCCACGGTATAATCCTAAATAGTATACATATATTATAAAACTAGGTATATAATTTTTTTGGGGTTTCCAAGAAATGAAGATGGATCTGGACATTTTTAGATCTAGATAGAGTATTATTGAGTAAAATCTATATAATTTATCTTTTTACATTATATGGAGACCTTTAAATTTTTATACTAGGAGTGACCATGCACGGTATGCTAATTTTATGTTTAAATTTATATTATTTACAAGATTATATAGGTTATTTTTTAACTTATCTCCTGATCTCATATATTTATAGTGGTAAATGCTTCCCATATGTGATTCATTCACACACTCAGTGTTTTTGATAACCAATGCCAATTTTTGGTGGGACTTTTGGATCATTATCTCTCTTAATTAATTGTAGGACTATTAGGTGTATCTATGGATGGAGGGGGTCATCATAATTTCTAAAAAATGGTTTAGTTTAGATAAATGATGACTTTTGGACATATGAGATGTAAGGATTTCATGGGATTGTAGGGAAATGATAGTATTTGATCATGGTGTGTGGTTTTTCCTATAGATACATTCCAGGAAAATGAATTATATAACCACCTCATCAGGTGTACAAACAATTTAGCTTATCAATTGACCAAGTGAGGGGTAAATCTTTTTGGATTAAGATATATGAGAGATACATGCATCATGATTACTTATATAAATGTGTAAAAATGTTTTTTTGGAAATTTAAAAACATTTAATTAAATAATATTTAATAACATATTTTTCTACCAAGAAGATGATGTTCTCCTTGGTTTTTCGTATGGGATCCTACTCATCATATGTGAGTACAATAGGAATTGGAATTACAATAGTTTTACCAGGGTTACCATCAAAGGATTAGCTTAAAAGAAGAGTATGATTCATGTTAGAGGCCATTGTGATCCTTTCAATGGAACTATTTGGGGAAGTAAGAGGGGATTTCATTATATCTGGAGATGAATAATTATTTGGAAGTGGTTAAGAATTATTCCAATCATATTAGATATTGAGTTGAGTTTAGGTTTATCTTGGTAGTAATTTAATTTAGGGGATATATTAATTAGTGGTGTACATTGTATCAAGTCGAAAAAATGAGGAATAATTATTGAGGATATAATATTAGAACTAGTTCCATATGGATTTCATGTATTCAATGAAAATGATATTAATTTGGTAGTAGTTTCTCTCCCTTATAAAAGGATGATAATGTGTTTGAAAATTGGATCAGGCTCACAGTCATCATTAATTTTTCCCCACATGTATTTATCTATGATTATTCAATAGCTAGGAATCTTGATGAGGCTATGCAACAAGTTATCTAGTACATGGTCACAACTTTTAATCTTCTTATGTAACTCATGACGATGGAGAAATTATATAATATCATGACGAATCATTCATTGGGAGTGGACCCTCGATAGAGTGGCCAACATGGTTCCTCATTAAGCATAGTTTTAGGAAGTGGACCATGTGTGTTCCTGAAGTTGGTGTTTCTACTAGTGGGTAATTTTCATTAGTATAAATTATCTCATCCTTATGGAATCAGGGGATTCAAAAAATAGTTCATAGGATTATAATTTTCAAATTTTTTATACAGCGGAAATTGATCCTTTTGAAAAGTGTTTATGATCAATGAGAACATGCACTCTATTTTGTTATCACATCCTTATATTAATATTATGACCAATTGTGACTGATATATCTAATATTTACATTAAATGTATATTTATGAATTCCAATTCATATGTTTCAATAAAATCCATTAAAAATTATTTGTATTGATATTGGTCATTTGGGATTCTAAAAAGGTGAAATTTTATATACTAAAATTTTTCTAAATAAATTCCAGGTGTTAAAATTCATAAATTCCAGGGTGGGAAATTTTACCATATTTAATTTAATAAGTAAATATTCATATAAAATTACCAGAAAATAATTACAAATACATCTCTATATATAATTATATAAATAAAACCAAATTATTTTCAATAAATTAAAGACCAACATTTGAGTAATAGTAGAATAATATAAATAATAATAAAAAAATTTAAATGAATTAATTGTCTCTTGAACCATGTTCGAACCACCCTATACTATGTCATTAACCACTCCAAATATCCATCACCATCGACTAAGACAACATAATAATTTATTTCCAGAAGATTGTTAATATTAATACTCATTTATTATATCATGAAAACATCATTATCATAAAGAACCATGTCTATATATAAGGTGTTAGGAATAATAACCTATTGGAAATACCGACATACTTTTTCAAAATTTATATTAAACAGTGAACATGTTATCTAACAGGATTATAAATTAATTTGGATGAATATCAGAAGAAAATAAAGCATTTCCAAAAACATTAAATAATGAAGAGGAATATATTTTCAAAAATTAGTATAAATAAAGATGATACATTATTTTAATTAGAAGAATTAATTCATTAATATAAATTTGAAATAAATCATCATATTTTCCAACTCTAACACACAAGTAAATTTATGATCTTGACCTCCCTATATAATATAGTGGTGATTAATCCATTCACTAGGCCATCTGTTGTTGACCTGATATTATGGTAAAAATACATATCATCTTCCATCCCATGTTAAGAAATTTATAATTTTAATATATAAACATGTTAGTGGTAACAACAACCCATTTTTAGACACCAACAAATCTGATGAAATGCATTATAGTTTCATTAGATTATAATCATTTTAAATGAAATACTTATTTAATGAAACATATGTTCCTTCAAATTCTAATATATGTTTAAAGTGGAAGAAATAAACTATGAAAGATTCCCTTGTTGCACCTAAGATCCAAAGAATATTTATATATTAGATTATTATAATGTTTTTTATGTACATAATTATATATAATTAAAACCATTTAAATACTAATGATACATGAACCTTATCTCTACTCTACGCATCCATGAGAATACGACCATATCTATCACAGATAAAATGGATTGATTTATTATTATTGATTCAATAGTTCCAAAAGTAAATGAATTAGGAATGCAATATTTTTTTAGGTCAATGATCATTTTATTTTTTCAAAGGGTCACTATTTTACATGAGCCTAAGAGAAGGGGTGATATATGAGGTTTTCAGGTAAGTTGCATGTAAAAAATCCAATTTCCATAGAACTTATTTCCCATCACATGACTACATATCATGTCATGAAATGTGTATCAATAACCTTATTATTTATCTCTATCTGGAAGAAATATATATTACATAGTTATCCACATTTTCTATCATGATCTTGCACCAAACTACTTCATGACTACTAACCCCCAAACACCTATCACGATTTCCTATAGACATGACCATTTTTTTGTATAGTACCATGATCCTAGAAATATGATTTCAAAAAAGAGACCATGTATTAATATGAGAATTCAATACATTTAAAAAGAATAAAAAACTGAATACCACATACCTATGTTGGTAAAATATCCATCCATTTGGATTTTCATCGTCATAACGCTATAATAGGTTCAAACATTATTCCCCCAAGAACATCTCTCATTCCAAAGTATCGTAATAAAATTTTCCATGCATCCATAACACTCTTAATTGATAAATTGAACTGTCAATAAATTTGTCCACATGTCTAACAATAATTAATATTACGTCAAGGATAATAATTTAAATCTATTCAAGGATAACATTATCTTAATGAATCACATCACTATTATTAAGATGATTCCAATTTTGTTTATGGATGTGGAAGAAAATATAGATAATAATGTCACCCATTATTATGGATAAAAGATATAAAAAACGTCCAATATAAAACTCTCTAACATTACAAAGAGAAAATTGTCATAACATTCCTAATCATCGATTATCCTATCATAGTGACACTTTGAATAATTTTTTTCCACTTATACTAAATGATAGATGATAGAAAATAATTAAAAATCATCGATTAGTGGGGTTTTCTGGGATTGGTGAGCCATTAAACAACATATCATTAGTATGTGGAATTTTATAAATCTATCATGTTTTTTGGAGTATTGTTTTCACTCATATTAATAATTTTTGGATGTTTAACAATTCAATAACATTCCAAAAAATCCATACATGGCTGCAATTATTTTTTGGTATAATGTTATAAATTGTGTATTGGTTAAAATGACCTTTAATAATATCAGATAGGTTTAATTTTATATAATTTTACAATAATTAGATGCTTTTATAACCAATTAAAAATAGTTATTAGTATGTTAATAGAATTTAAATATGGATTTATAGTTCTTAACGGTGGTTAAATCCACTATAATGATTTTTGAATAGTTTTTAAATTTCATGGTGGGTTACAAAACAACAAATTATACAAATAAAAACGTTAATTAACCCATTAAATAAATAACCAAAACTAGTATAAAAATTAAATATATTTAAAAATACGAAAATCAATAATCACAAATGTCAAATAAAATATAATAAATAAGACATTTAAAGATGTACACAAATCTTATAAATATCAACCATAACTGGAAGATTATTACGAAGAGGTATATATAATATTCTATTTCAAAGACTACCAATATGAAAATGAATTTTACATCATTAGTTCTCTCTTATTATATGTTAACTACATCAAGATTACATATGCACCTAATATTCATGTCAGTTAGTAGCATTCACGGTAACTATTTACAACAATTAAAAATATTAAAATATAAATTGTTCCTGAATTAAAATTACCTAAATAAATTCTAAAAAATTATTTTATTAATATAAAAATATTAAAAATTCATGTAATAGATTCAGTACCACTATAGAAAATCGTATAAGGGCTGTAATTCCCACAAGAACATTATAATCAAGGAGGTTTCATAGAACTCACACTAACCCCTCTATATAAATATATTTAATGTTTTCCCAAAACATTTCTATATTCATTGATATAAAAATATTTAATTCACATAAAATTTCAAAACTATCTATATATTATATATTATATATTAATAATTTTTTTTAAAAATAAATTATAAGAATCCCTAAATTTGAATTTTTAATTAATTTAAATTATTTATAAAAAATATCAATTTTCCTACTAGAGGGTTCATCTCTAGAGTCATGAAATATGATGACAATGAATGTCATATCACCTTCTAAATGAGTCAATATCTACCCATAAAACCATCACCATCATCAAAATACACTCCATACATTTCAAATGGTATTAACATTTCATATTTCATAGATACCAAGTATTTGATGTATTCCGTTTGGTTTCTCGGTTAATAATATGACCCTATTCGAAAAATATTTTAAAAAATTAGTATATATTTGTAATAAAATATTTATACACATTATTTGTAATATACCAATAATAGTGAACCTTTAGTAACCACTTGATGGATAGAGGAGAAAAAAAATTGGAATATACAAGATATAGGTGGTAGCATAACCAAAGGGACATTGGAAACCATAGGATTCAAGGCTAATCAAATAATATATTTAAAATATTTCTTTCACATAAATCCTTTATCCATTTAGTATTTTAATCAATTGATAACATTATATAAAATATAACATAAGAAGATGATTTTAATGTTGTACACATAGATAACTTAATATCTTGAATTCTAAATAACTATAAAAAATATGTGTTAATGGATTGGACATAAAATCAACTAATTCATCTATATCCATATTGTCATCATCAGCCAATATTATGAAGAATTCATCATCTTCATCAGCCCATGAAATTCACAATATTTAAATGTCACCATGGGTAGTTAAATAAATTTCTTATTGTTGATACTGTTATATGTCATAATACATTATTTGTCACCATCACACATATCAAAAAAGTCTCTTGATTTAACATGGACAACAACACTCCACAATTTATCTACTCCATCATACACATAATATATTATTTTATCAAATGAATCCAAAACATATAGATCCCTACTTTCATTTTAACCATTATCAATCAATCGACATATGTTATCATATAATAATTCTCATAAATCATACTTTATGACCCTATAAATATCTACCGACATGAATTTGAATAATTCCCTTGGAAGTTATAAATAATAATTGAATTTTAATTTTTAATTCATCATCATCATGTATATCCTATCTGTTAAATTGTTTTTAAAATTCCATTATTTTTTACCTCATTTCCATATTCATGTAAATGTTTTCCTAACATTATGTAATTAATATTATAATCATAAATTCTTATATACTTATTCAAAGTTCCATTAGAAAAAATATTCAAATCATCAAGAAGTATATATTGATTATCAACATGGATGATCTACTTGTAAAAAAATATTATTAACTTCCAATTATAATTATATCAATATTTTAGGAATATCAAATTGATTAATGTTACATTATGTGAAAAAACAATCAATAATTTATTTGATAATGGTTTTTAGCAGTTTATATTTCATACTCAACTATTTTGTTTTATCATTGATTGTATCTAAAATTTGTAAATTAAATTAACCACATTAATATTATTCAGTGACACATATCTACGTAATTATGTAAATTTTTATTGTGTTAAAAAAAGTGATGTTATTTTACCGACATAATGACAAAAAAACCTGAAAGAATGATGAATTATTTTAGGATTTCAATTTATTTTTGTTATCATTAATGAATAATATTATATTGAAAAATTATTCAATATTATCTAAAAAAATATTAAATATAGTGATATCCTTCGCACAAATATCTATATTTATTGGGTCTATCAAGATGAGATCTTTTCAAAAAAATTAATAAATGACGTAGATACCCGGTGAAATAATATAACATAGCTGAATTACCCACTTATTCAAGTATTTTAAAAATTAATGATTCTATTCATATAAAATTAATACTACAATACCTCACAATCGGATACATACATCTATAATTTATTTTTACTCCTACTATTATTTGTTCGATCAAAAAATGTAGTTTAAAAGTCACTACAGTGATAAAACAATGGGGAAATGACATCTCCAAATGAAAATGTTTCATTATAATTCCTTCATAATGTTCCTAATTTTTAGTGGGTTTAATGTCTTTATAAAAAATCTATCTAATAAATATTATAAACTCAATTATAACTGATATTATTTTATCCTATAATAATTTGTGTAATTCCGATGGTGGTAATCTCTCCTTAAAAATACCAAATTCGTGATTTTGTTGTCCTTGTAAAATTTTATGTATCTAATTAATACAAATTGATATATTACATGAATATCCCTCAAGTACATTAATATATTTTACTATTTCACGAAAATTATTTTTTATTGTTTTTCAATGAAAACATAATGTAGGAATATATTAATTATATATAGTATCCCATAACAGTTTCTCACGAATGTAGTACCTAAGTCATATATTTTATATTTCTTGATTTGATACAAATAAATGTGACCCATTTATTTCATCCAGCCTTATTACATCAAAATAAAAAATTTGATAAATTAAAATATCAAGGAACATATATAGTTATATTTTTAGATAATCATGACAAAAAAATATAGAAACAATACCTATTACGTTAAATGAGAATGACTCCCACTTAAACCATATTTTTTTAAATTATTTCTTCATCATGATCCATATGAAATACCATATATACATCATTAAATTAAAATCATACATTAAAACCTTATGAAAAGGAAATTGTAGTAGGGTGAGATCGAATTCTCAATATAAGAAAATAAAATTAATTAATAAATTAATTACATCATTAAGTATAAGAAGACTATAAGGGTTTTATGTTATACTTAAATTTCATTAATATAACATAATAATATACATACGCATCAATAGAGGTATTATCAAACTTGAAATCATGGAATAAGCATTTTATAAAGGAAATATTAATATGAATCAATAATCATGAGTTGTGTGATATAAATGATGATCCAAGGTAACATCATAAACCTATATAATGAATATAAAAATGGTTTTTTTATCCTGGGTCATCATCTTCATTGAACACATACAATGGACATACAAAAACCTTACATTTTGACTTACTATATACCAGGATTATAATATAATTCATTTGGGAATATAATAATTACCCAATCTATTAATGAATATTTTTATTTTACCCATAATATAATCTATAACAACCTCACCTAGTGATATCTGGGTACATTAATCATATAAAAATGACCATCAACTAATTCATGCATAGTGTACATTAGATATTCATTTCATAATAATTCATTGAATAAAAAAAATTCATTTCAAAATAGGATTAACCCATGGAAAACAAATGGGATCCATAATATTCTCCCCAAAACATGATTAGAATTTTGAAATGAAACATCATCCACTAAAATATATTTGAAACCAGAGTAAATCATTGAAAATAAATATTGTCCAATAAAATCACTTTAAAAATATTACTAATCCATCCTAAGAAGGAATGTGGATATTATCATTGAATAATAAACCAACTATAGTATATATATCATCATGGGTTATTGATGTTGATGAATGAAAATAGCATTAATATACCATTAAAAATAATTGGATGAAAAAAAATGTTTTTATACTAATTTTTTAATTGAATACATTTTCAAAATAGTTTCTATCAAAAAATAATTTCAAAAATAAATATTTTCAGAAAAATTAAAATATAATTTTCCATAAAAAGTATTATTGAAATGATTAAATATATGATTTAATGAAAATATAATTTAGATAGAATTTATTTTTATACATACTGAATAAGTTTAAAAGGTCAGCATTCACATTTTCAGTAAATAAAAATTGGGAATAGATATGTCGATGGAATAAATATTAATATGAAAAAAAATTGAAAACAAAAAAGAGGTAAAAATGTATTTACTAAAAAATTTATAACTGGTATGAACGTTTTTCAACACATATTTTTAAACATTGTTTTAAAATCTCATAGATTTCCCACTAGATATTAAAATAAACAATAATGTTCCTAAAAACATTTTCTCAATAATTGTATGTAAAAAAAGTGGGAAAATCATATTATTAATTAAAATTATAATGAATAAATAAAGGGGAATAAAATTAAATGGGTTAATTTTAGGGTTTCCATATAATTTAATTTTATGTAAAATCATGTATATAGAATTTGAATTAAAATGACTTTGTAAAACCAAACCGTACAATGATCATATTGTTGAAGTGAGAATTAATCACTGAAGAGAATATGTGTATCAACTATAAATACATATAAAAATTTTGAAATAAAAATTATGATAATAAAATGTTATTATATATATAATCAATGGATTTCAATGAAATGATGAAGAAATATAGCCCAATGAAGAGAGCATTAGTTTTCAAATTCATTTCAACCTTTTAGATTTCATTTTAAATCCCCATGGTTGAAATAATTCTAATTGAAATGTAAACCACACTTATTTATTAATTTATCACTATAAAAAATATTAGAGAATGAATATATGGACTATAATAATGAAAATAGGTTCATAAAATTAAAATATTCCTTAATTAATTGAAATTGAGACGAAATTGATTACCGCTTTAGCAACATTGAAACTGAAAATCCAATGATATTTAAAACATCATACATATTTTTAAATAATAATAATATTAATTAAATGACTCATAAATTACATCTATGTTCATTATATACACCAAAAAAATTAATTGGCGAATATGGAATATATCTTACTGAACTAAAAGTCTATTGAGTAAAACCTTACCCCGAGTTCGAATCATCTTGATCACTCTATCGTTTTCGATAATAAAATTATTATAATTAATTACCTTATTGAGAAATATTTTAATGTTAATTATTCCATTTATATCACATATTATCTATACAGATATGTTTTATTCAAAGAGAAGATTACATCTTCTGTTTTGACAATATTTGATTTATGTATTAGAAATTGCATTGGTCTAATTAGCACGACTAAGAATGTATATATTTAAACACCTCAAAAATGATAATATTGACATATATATATTATTTAAACATGAATTAAAAATATTATAACCAAAAATTATGATATTTATTTAAAATGATCTAACGTTATGATTAATGAGGAAGTAAGGCATATGTTTACATGAGTAACATTTCTATTTTTCAATGATCATTATAAAAAAGGTAAGATATATATTACAGTTAATTAATTATAATAATAAAATATATAAATATTAATTAATTATCATTACTTATATATATATTATTGTGATGTGGAGGTGAAAAATGAATCACATCGCATCATAGATGCTATAGTCAACAAGTCTATGAATGATGTCCTCATTTATAGTGAGTAAATTGATAAGATATAAAATGATATATAATATTTTAACAAGAATAAATATAAATGTAATATCATTATTATTTCATTTCTATCACATATGTTAATTTTATTTACCCTTATTTCATTTCAGTAATTATTTTATGAAAAAAAATATTCACATCACTTCATGAGGTGGTCGTCTGCACTACTGACGAGTGAGCGTATTGTATCCCCTACATAATAGAAATTCAAAAAAATGTACATATAATAATATTAATAATGGTAAAAATATTTTCTAAATATCACAGATAAACATTATATAAATAAACATATCCAATGATGAGATGTGATTATTGAAAAATGAATGATATTCGTTCACGAGGTGGTTGACCACCGCATATACAAATGTTGATTTTCTAACATTTTTTGAAATGTAAATGTTATTATATCTTTTAATTATCTTGAAGAATAATATTATTTTTAATATATGGAATTATAGTTTCATCATGTTATAAAAAGAATTTAATGATGTGGATGAATAAATAAAACATAAATGCTCATTGTCGAAAGTTACCATTTCTTTTTGTATCATCCTTCGTTTTGAAAAAAATGGATATATACATTGTATTTGTGAATATAATAATGAATAGAGTAAAGGGGGTGGTAATATGGATATTTATTATTTTACCTCCAGACCAAACCAAAATAGGTTGTTAGTGAGAAGAAGATATAAGAGGTGGTGGCCTTTTATAGTTGAGGTGAGTGGGACACATGTAGTTCATTTAAATGAATCAATCATAACCATGTTTTTATCATGAAAAAAGAATCAAAAAGGAAATTATTGTACCTATAAGATATATAGTCTAAATATTTCCATAAAATTGTTTTTCTACAAGTTTATAGGTCATTTTAAAACTTGTCTTCTTAGTTTAACCCCACAATAATTTAGTCATTACCTTTACCATTTTAATTTTTTTTTATATTTTTCCTATTAATTTGGAAAATAATTATGTTAAAATTATTTTACATTATTAATTATTAATATTCAAAATATAAATCCATTTTTAAAAATTCAACTGATTGATGATCAAAAATATATTTTAAAATTTAACATGATGAGTAAATGAGTCTTCAGTGGGAAAATAAAAAAATAAAAAAATGTTTTTATATCCATTTTCATTCAGAAATTTATTAAAATGAATTAATTTATTTAATATAAATTAATAAAGAATTTTTACTTTTAAACAAATTTAAATCATACATTCTCTTTATAAATAATATATATAAAAATGCAATTTTCCTTTGAAATTTAGTTTTTTTCAGTAATCATAAAAAAATGATCTTTTCTAAATATTCAACAAAAATAAAAATAATATAATTTTAAAAATATTATTTAAAATATTATTTTTATAATCTCTAACATAAATTCTAAAAATTGAAAAATATATTTTTTAAGCAGAACCCACAGGCAAGATAAAATAGTGAGTAATTGAAATTGGATTTTTTTTAAATATTATGGTTTTATATTAACTCTATGTCCAATAGTAATACATTTATGAATGTAAATTTATATTTATTAATATATAATAAATTATATAATTAAAAAAATCCAAATTAGGGGTTATTTTAATTAATAAAAATTGTGTAACATTATGTAGTTTAATATTTATTTAAAAAACATGGTTTTGGGAAGTAAAATTTTATAATTGAATATAATGATGATTAAAATGTAATTATGGGGAAGAAATATAACAATATAATACATATGTTACAATATTTCATATTGAAATCATTTTGTGCCAATTAAATTACTTAATTTATTGAAAAAAATTATTATTTACAACAATTTTTATTTTTCATTATTCATTGAAAAATCAATATTTTCAGAAATAAATAAAATTATCCCCTAATGTAAATATTGAAATTTATAATTAAAAATTTAATGAAATTTCATCGAATAATTTTTTTCAAATTTTTGAAAATTAATTATAATAATTTTTCATCAAAACTAATAAAAAACATCTTAGAAGAAAACATATTTTTTAAGAAAAAAACTAACTTACTAAAACCTAATAGATTATTTATTTAAAATCAATCAATAATTTTTATTCCATATTAAATATTAA
Source organism: Viscum album (assembly GCA_963277665.1). Taxonomy (NCBI): domain Eukaryota; kingdom Viridiplantae; phylum Streptophyta; class Magnoliopsida; order Santalales; family Viscaceae; genus Viscum; species Viscum album. The sequence goes on from OY728160.1 coordinate 1,552,598,308, forward strand.
TATTTATATTATAAATTTGTTAATATTATTAATACATCAAAATTTAATGGTTATATTATAATTGTTATATATATCATTGGTTGTTTAATCATAGTGTTCTATGTTGTGTATGATATAATCTCTAATTAAATCATCTATTCTTATACAGTATACTATCAAATAGATTATATTGATTTAAAAATACTTATATATTAATGTAATAGAGAGTCAGTTTCCTATATATGCTCAATGTTGTGGGTTATATATGCCATCAAACATAATTTTCATCTTTTAAATTCTCATGTAGTTACATCGTCACCCTTAAATTAAATTTCATCCTAAAAATTATAAATTAATCATGGAAAAAAATGATTCATATTTTAAAATACATTTATTAAAATCCACATCAATAAAATGTTTATATAACACCATATTAATAAGAGAGAAAAAGAAATATGATGTTAATTTGGAACAAATCATTAATATGTTTTGAATTTGGGGAAAATTTCGCTTGTGAAAATAAGGACATGGATGAAATGATTAAAAAAAATATATAGTGGTAGAAGCCATTAATCAATAAAAATTGAATGCTAAATGAAATTTTAATGTCCTAAAACCATAATTCTATAATTATTGAAAATACCATTGATTCATCATAAATAAAGGTCCACAGATAACATTTGTGTTTCAAGATCCTTTTCTAAGAGTTTAAGACATCAATTACCTTCTAGGCTATAATAATTTGGGAAATCCTTACCTCATGTCTGTTATTTTATACATTTATTAATTTACACTACAATTTTGTTTTTTCTCCAAATGATGTGGATTCTTGTTGATATATTTTATCCCTGAAACAAAAGGTTTAAATTTTAATAACTATATAATCCCCAATAAATAATTTGATAATCAACCATTATTTAAAAAATAATGACATATTTTATCCCATATTATGGTAATTTCCCAAAAAAACATCATAAATTAATGTAGATAATTCAATAATAATTCCCATGTTTTAGGTATAGTCATTATATAAATAAATATCCCTACATTTCAGTAATCATATACTAACTAAGTTCAACACCTATTTTTTTAGAAGTTGGGGACATGAACTGGTTTCCCAATTCATGTCGCCAATGAAATTTATTAAAATCAAAAGAGTATAAAACAAACCTCGAGGTGCAATTAGCTTACACTAGTAGGGATTAAATGTATTACAATAAAAAAAACTCAAGAAAAGCAAGCCAAAAGATAAAGTCAGCCAATGAAAAACACCAGTCTGCTCAAAGCTTCAAGGCTGGATCATTATGAGAGAGCTCCATCCAAAAAATCAGGTAGGCTACTTACCATACTGAACTTTTAATATTTGCAGACCACATGCACTACTTGAAACAAATAGTGTAAAATAGATATCCAACAAGCAGTCTAGGAGTTATGGAAAACATAGAAGAAACCAACTAAACATAGAGCAGAATTCCAAAAATCCAGTTCTGCAATAGAGTAGGTTCTGGCAGATCAGATGTTGAGCAATGAAGTAATGAAAAAAAGACTGCAAACTGATTCAAAGTGAGAGAAATATGTATTGAGATTAAACCAATAGCCATCTCGTCTCATACCCAGGAAGAATTCTATTGACCATATCAGAACCATTTCTAAGAAAGAGCAAAAGTTAACTGGACAGATTCAATTAATCCAAACCATTTCATCCAGATCGAGAAAATGATTTGACCTTTGTTAGAGGAAGCAGAAAACCAAAATACTCAGGGTCCAAATCAACTGATAAACATTTGGATTTTTGAGACATTAGTCATGTCCATAAATACCAAAAGAATACAGGCTCTTTCTGAACTACCTTTGGAAAAAAAACAAAAAATATGGAAAGAATGAATGAATTCTCAAAATCAAGGATATTCAATGCAAGAGCAACATCCAGGCCAGCTTCAAACTGATGTGATGTTCATCTCTGATTATTCAGTAAAGATGGATCTTTTAATAGATAAATATTTCTCAGTTGAAATCTTACCTTCCTGAAGCTGTTGATGAGAAATCTCCTGTTGTCTATCCATATGCTTGATCCATTCCTTAATATCATGTTCATCAAAAAGTGACGAGAATTAAAGTTCAACACCTAATGATTTGAATGATTTGAACATATATTCTTACATTATTATTAAATACTTATTTCACAAATAATATACCATATGTTTCTAAAATAAGCATAATATTTAAATGTAAAAATGTCATTCTATACAAAACTCATGCATGCTAGTGGTATATTTTACTCCCTTATCTCCCTTTGGCTATGGTTTTAGGCCATCAGGCCTTACCATATGTCACAAAATTTCACACAACATTCATGATATAAATGGTTTCTTTAATTATGGGAAAATAATTAGTCTCAAAATAAAATATTTTGTCGATACTAGGGATTATAAATACTCCAACCAAAATACACCCACTAAATGTTAATAAAATATTCAAATGTTTTACTAGACAAACCCATAATTGGGGTTTCTAAGAAATAGATATTATAATCTACAATATTCGTATAAACCTATTATAGTATTGAAAATCCTAATGTTGAAATCATCATAATCTCTAGTTTATATGAATCTTATTCATTGATAAAATGTATAACATCCTAGAACATATACTCATGGATCATTTTCTAAATTCAAAAACATTACATTTCTACCATCGAAACCTATAAACGAGACCGATTTTTTTCATCGATACCATAAAAACATTGTAAGTAAAATATGGATCACATTTATTTTAAATGATATTTTATGTTTTTAGTTTTTTATAATTTTGAAAACCCCTTACAGAAATAATTGATATACCATTAAATTAGAATTTATACCATATATCATTGCATTGAATTTTACATATTATTTCATCATTAATATGAAATCCATTTTTAAAATAATTTTTCGAACCATAACTTTTATAACATAGTGAAAATGAATCATATGAATGTCGATGTAATGTGATCAGTATGGAAAAAGGTAATAATTACCTGGATAATTTTATATTTGATCATAATACGAGCATGAGTGTATAATGACATAAAGAAGGAGCATGAAAATGAAAAATGAATATTCAAACCATTAAATATGTGTATCTCCATACATGAAAATATTGAATAATGACTTAATATTGAAAATATAAATAATAATTTATAATATTGAACCATGTGAAAAAAGTCATGATAAAATGAAACATCACAAACATATTTTCGTAATAGAAAAAATTTGCTTATATCATGGGTCATCATATTTAAAGACAACATATAGAACCCTCAATGGAATCATAGAATTGGAATGACCATATAGCCAAATTGAAATATAATGATCAGTATAATATAATAATAACCCAAAGTATTGGTGTGATATAGTGGAACATTGATCACATATGCTATATTGGGTTAACATGATTCTATATGGGTGCATCAATTATATAATAATGTTCATGAACCAAATCCTGAATAAAGAAAATATGGAATTCATTTAATTATAATCATTGAAAACCCATTATTTATTTCATATCCTTATTATCAAAAATAAATAAACATGTTCCATTGCCATTTATTTGAAACATGATTTACCTATGTAAAATAAATGGGTACCATAATAATCTATTATATCATTATTGACCTTTGTAAAAGAAATCGGTTTTATAACAATCTCATTGAAATATTGTTAGTACTTCTATATAAAGAATTAAAATAGTATCATTAGAAAACCCCCATTATTTCATAAGTAATATCACGGTTTAATGGGGATAGTAAATTGAAATAATATTACATGTTTTTTGGAAAATAATTTTTTAAAACATAAAAAATATTAAAAAATATTATATATAAAAACGACATTTATAAAAAGTGAATTTTCATAATACTATGAATTTTTTCCATTAAAATGAATCATATAAACATTAAATGGATGCTTTAATAATATTATGATCATGATGGAGGGTAAAACTGTATATAACATACAATTTTAAAAACTATTGTTTCACAGTGTGTGGTTAAATCCAAATTGTTATTGTTTTGAAAAGGACATAATGATTTTCTTTTATAACATTTTTAAAAAGTTACAACCGGTAAAATTTATATAATAAATCATTAAGAAAATTTTAAAAAATGAAAATATTTTTTGATACCATGTTTCTGGAATAAAACATATTTCATTCCGAAGAGAAAAATATTGTAAGATTTTAATAAAAACATTTTCATAATAATTTTAGTTAATAAATAGTAGGAAAATGGAACTATCACATAAAACAATAATGAATATAAATTTTATTATATAATTTAATAGGGTATATTTATAAATGAACAAATAATTTTAATAAATATAAATACATGTATGAACAAACTTGATTAGAATGTGATTATGAAATAAACAGTTAAAATGATCCTAGAATTGATGTGATAATTAATCAATGAATTAATAATGTGTATCAACTAAAAATCAACACAAAATATGTGAAAATAAAATAAATTATAATCATAATTCATTATAATCATGTTCATATAAAAAATGAAAATGATTTAGTTATATAACCAAATGAAAAGAAATTATGTTATGATTCAATTACCACATGATATATTTCAAGTCAAATCCCATTTTATGAAATTATTAAAAATGAAACTTAAAATAAAAATAATAATTAACAAATTATGATAAAATATCTAATAATGTAATTATATACACCATATAAATGAAATGTTTTCATACCATTACAATCCTCTTCAAGGAATTGATATTATTACCAAATCCTTTGCTAGTTTGGTAACATTGAAACTGTAAACCCCATGAAAGAGAAAACCACATATATATTTTCAAATCCCAATAATATTCATGAAAAGATTAAAATAATACCTTTGTGGGTAGTATATGCTACATATAATGAAAACAAGTGTTGAATATGGCATGTATCACCTAGAAATAATAGTGACATTACAAGACACTTACTTTTGGTTTGATTCATCACATTAAATGTTTAAAACTTTAATACTAATCATATGTTAATTATATTCAATCATAAATACAATTTTTCAAATTTAATATTACTTTTCATCACATTATAACTTGTTATATTTGATTACTTGATAAATTATATTATTTTGGATGTTTTGACCATATGCAATTTATGTTTCATAAATTACATTAGTATGTTAAAAATGGTCAAATACTACCTTATTTAAATATCTATATAATAATAATCTTGGAATGATATAATATTTATTTAATAATGATACATTTAACACCATTAATGAAATGTGGTTATGAAAATTGAAATAATTTTTTGATGATCGAGATGGTAGGCCATATGTACAAAGATGTACCATTTCCATTTTTAAATGATCATTTTGGAAATAATATAACTTATATAATATATGTTATATAATATAATTAAATAATGATAATTATATCATAAATTAAATATTATTTAATTTTATCTAGACATATGTATGAATCATTCCATTTATATTGTAATGAAAATAGGAATCACTTCACTTCGTGGGCGCGGTACTCTACACATCCATAAAGGATGTTATCATTTTTCTATGAGTGAATTGGTAAGAATGGGGATAATATTTTAAATTCTCAGAATAATAAATATTTTATGAATATAATGGTGAGGATATATATACCAAATATATTTATTTTATTTACCATTTTTAGATCCATATAATATATTAGTGAAAAATGTATCACATCACTTCATGTGGAGTTAGTCCACCAGGCACAAGAGCGATGTTATCAGTTCCACTACGCAATGGAATGTAGAAAATGATAAAATAATAAAATAATAAATATGAATAATTATTTAATAAATATCATTTATATATATTTATATCCTTCATGATTCCAAACCATGGGACATGTTAGTGGAATAATGAATGACATTAGTTCAAAAGGTGATAGTCTTCAGTATATCCAAGTGATGATTTCACGACCAATTTGATGTAAAATGACATTTTAAATGAAAATTTAATTAACATAATGACATATATTAATCTTTAAGTTACTTAGGATACTATTTCATAATATTATAATAATAATTTAATGAGGTTTTGTAATAAAATAAAAAAACACTAATTGTTTAATGTTAAATCTTCCTCATGTATCCCCCTCATGTTGGTACTAGATTACTTTAGAGGACTGATTTTTTCCTAAAATAAGACAACTTAGATGAGAGTATGGAATTTGATAATTTAGTTTGTAATATATTTACAAAATAAAATGTGTTTTATGGGGTGATGATGAGAGGAGATGGGTGGGATTTTATAAGTTAGGTAAGTGTCACACTTGTTGTTTTTTGAATATATTAAATCATTCCAATGACATTGTCATTACACATGCTACCAAAATGGACATTATATTACCTATATTTTATATGTTTTATATATATCCCTAAAATAGTTTTTTTTAAATTTTTCTGGTAATTATTAATCCATATCTTATTTGAATAACCCCAATTCAATACGTTTTTTCATTTACCATAATAAATAATTTTTCTATTTTCACTTTTATTTTTTTAAAAAAATTAATTTGAAAATATAATAAATTATAACCCAGTATGATTATAAATATTTAATAAATACTTAAAAATTAAATTCATAGAATTTTCAAATTTTAATTTAAAATTAACCCTAAAGCTGTGATGATAAAGTATGTTTTCAATAAGAAAAATGAGAAAATGTTGAAAAAGTTGTTATTTCCAATTTCAGAATGATATAGAATAAAATAATGTAAATTTTGACAAAAATATAGATAATGGAAATTATTTTAATTTAAAAAATGACTATAATATATTTTTAATATATATATATAATCAATGAAAAAGTTAGTTTTCAATTAAATTTCATTATTTTTCAATATTCATTAAGAAATAAATCATTTCCTAAAAATCTAAAAAATTTACTCAAATATAATTTTCTAATGATTATTTTAAAAATTAAATTTATTTTTTAAAATATATTTTTTAAAATTTTAAAATTTTATTTTTAATACAAAACCCGTAAACATGAAGAAAATTCTTATTTTTGGGAAGTGTATATTTTTCAAGGACAAGATGATTTTTTAATAACTCTATGAATAATAATAATCATTTTTTTAATTTAAATTAATATATATATATATATAATATTTATTTTAAATAATTCAAAATTATTGGTTATTTTAACTAATTAAAAAAGAGATAAATTATATAATTTAAATAATTTTTAGAAAAATCTAGCTTTAAAGCCAAAATCAAATATATAGTAAAATTCATTATATCGAGGATTTAAATATAATCAAGTGTCTGAAATATAACTACATAACAATTTTGTTTCATGATTTAAAACTCAAAACACATGATGACTATTAAATTAGAAAAGTTATTGAAAGTAAATGTCATTTTAAAAAAATGTTGTACTCTTCAATGTACACTGAAAATAAATATTTTAAAAAAATGCCTATATTTTACCAAAGTAATTTTTGAAACTATGATATAAAAAATAAAATTAATTTTATTAAATAAATTATCTAACATGTTTAATAATTAATTATAATATTTTTTTATGAAAATGAGTAATATTGTTTTGAAGAAAACAAATAATTGATGAATAAAATTACATTACTATAAAACAATTGGTTATTTATTAAAAAAATATTTATAAATATTATTTTTATGGATATAAATATATATATAAGTTAATACAATTCATTCTCTCTATTTTAATTGATAGATTATAATTGTTATATATATTAAGGGCCATTTAAGCTCAGTGTTATGCGTTGGATATGATGTAGAACATAAAAATATAATTCCTGCTTGTACCCCAACTTATTGAAGATATAATTATTTTTAAAATAATTATATCAAAATTTATCAGGGAGTTACATTCTCATCTAATTTACAAATTTCTTTTTAATCATGCTATCAAAAATAAATCTCTTCTTCAAATATTAAGGGGTGTTATATTTCAATTTTTCAATATATAATGGTTTATTTTAACATCATAAAATTTTATACAATGATTAATATTATCATTTTATTTCCTATAATCATTCAATATTATAATAAAAAAAATTATCAGTTATTATTTCCATGTTGAAACATCATGATTATGACATAACAATCTATATTCCAAATAAAGAAGCATTAAAAAATATAGAGTTTTTTTAATGTATGAACTTTATGATGTTATTTATGAACTTTTTTATAAAAAACCATTAAGTGGTACATTATCCTATATTATGTAACAAAAATTGTTACATGAGACATTATTTTTAAAATATATTACAATTTTGGTGATGAACTCAACTCATGTTGTCCATTATATAATTTATTGATAAACATATATCCCTGATATTCATCAAAAAATATATGATGTATCAAAAAACCCCAATTTTTAATATATTTTAATCATATTACAAAAATTTAATTATTAAAAAATAGAAATTGATGAGAAGTTTGAGTATTCCAACATTACTAGTTTCCTAGTCCTCAAAAAACACTAATTTTCCACATCATAATTCCTTGAATTTTTTTTAATTTTCTTGTCGAATCATTATATTTATCTACCCCATTATCCTGTAACATATAAATCATTCTATTAGATTATTACAATTAAATTTTTTGTTATTTATTGTATATTTCTTTTAACAACCTAGACACTTATAGAATAATTTGTTTTCAAGTTAGAATTATATAGTTAAATTCAATAATAATGGAAAATAAAATAAGTTGCATTTATATAAATTATGAATTCTATAATAATGGAATAATAATCTCATCTAGGAATCTATAAATAAAATTTATTTATCATATATGTGATTATATTATATAATTATTTCATAGAATGAGTAAATAAATTTTTTGAATATAATAAATTCAGTACTTATATTTTTGTGACATATAAATGTTTATTTGCAATATTTTAATTTATTTAACTATTTAAGAGAATATTTATAGTTATTAAATATATTCATATTATAATTTTTTTTGTTTCTTATGACTATATGAAAATTTTATGAGACCATAATTAATTTTTCAAAATGTTATAAAATTAGTTATAATTATTAAATTGCAATTTTTTTCATATATGATGATTTTAAAAAAATTAAAGTTCCCATATTAATATCTATTTCTTATAATTACCATTCTTCTTTTAATTATTAAACTCAAAAAGTTTGTTACGTTGAATTTTTGGGATGATTATAAAATTATTGAATTTTTGATGAATAGTGAAATATAGTGATATAATGTATAAGCTAAATACATGAATTATTGAGTCATGGCTAGTTTATAGCATATTTAAGCTCCATTTTCATGAACCCTCATCCATTAGTTATTATATTTAGTCACATGGAATCTAAAATATTCATTTATTTGATCCACAATTATTTGAAAACTGGATAAAATAACCAAAAACACCACTCCGATACACTATAAATACCACCTCTCACCGCCTATTCTGCTCAAAATTCAAAGCCATGTAGCATATTTAATTTCAACCAAATTCCACTAAAATGATTCATCTCAAAATCCAAGACCTATTGGTGTCACTAAAAGGCCAAAAATATGCTCTTTAAAGAGGTACAATAGGAGAATAATTTACAAGGTAAAATCCTCATTCATTTTTTTTTATTTTCTTTTCATTGTATTTTCATTTCTTATTCTCTACACAGCTACCTTCATACAACTGACATAACAAATCTAGTATCTAAAATATATATTATTAGAATTTTTTTAATGTAATTTGTATAATAATCCTCTTGTATTCTCCATTTATTTTAAAAAATCAATATATTGTCCACGATGTGTCGATTTACGGTTATTGTGGATGATGTGTTTTAATTTTCATTTTCAACATTCAATGATGATCATAAAAAAAGTTTTATGGTTAAAACAAAAATTATTATTCATATTTTGTGTTATATAATATTCTAAATCAGTCAATAAACACGATATTGAATCAAATGATATAATATCAGGATGGACGTAAAAACAACCAAAATAAATAATATCATTTTAATTAACGTTGTTCTAATGAATCATCCTCGTATGATTAAATAAAATGATATTAGGTATCATATAAAATACCAAAAATAAATTAATACCTTTTATTTCCTCTTCTTTATTTTTCCATCCATTCTACAAGATAATCCAAAATGAACTAACCATGTAAACCGCGAAATAAATGCTCCTCAAAGAATGAAAATTATAAAGTATTATTAATAAATGGAAAGAAATATAATATAATGTTATTGTATATGGATTAAAATTTTTTAATATGGTTATATTAATATTAATAACTATTTATAAACAAATATATATGGGTTCTAAACATTTTTTAATTAAGAAAAAACTTGATGTAATGGAAATATCATTAAAAATCCTCTCCTAAATTTCCATTTTTACAAAATTCCAAAAAGAATGTTTGTATGATGACTGTATTCTTATTTTATAATTATGTTCAGGTTTATGGGTATTTTTTATGATGAATGGGTGATACCTATATCTCTTTCCAGTGTGTTGGATATTTTTATGTGGGAATTTGACAGTAACAATTATGAAATGTATAATTGAGATGGTTAAACCATAAGGTAGCCATGCAGGATACATCATTAAGTAGTCACAAGGGTTACATTGTAAGTTATCCATATTTGATACAATTCATTTTATAGCCACAAGGGTTATAATATGTTTAATATAATTCCATATCCTAACAAAATGGATTATTAATGTTTTCTATGTTTTAGGGAAATCACTTTTTTTCAAAAGTCAACTATATGATACATTATGTGTGAGGATAATGTCATTGTGAAAATTATTTCATATATTTTTAATTATTCAATTACTAATGGTCCATTTCCCTATTATTCCCCTTACTAATCTCTTTCTTGTCATTTGATGTATAAAATTTATTTCACATGGTATATGTATGGGAAAAGGAAAGGATGGATTCATGCTTAATGTAATGAAGTTGTTTGATAGAATAAAAGTATGTTTTGATAAAAATGATTCTTATTTTGAAATAAAGGACATTCTTTATTTTTTTGGACTCCACATTATATTCGTATAAGTTATCATGTCTTAGTTTGAAAATATTTTCAAAAAATATAAAATTAAAATTTCTTATGTAATTTAACAATGTGAATTCTTTTTCAATTTCCTAGATTATGTAATGTTTAAGGCTGGGCTCTTATTGTTGTTATCATATCATCGTTTTGAAAACATTCAGTGTAAGGATTATTTAAATAGAATTAAATAAATTATATTTACCTTATGGTTATTTCTAAAAGTAATATTATTCAAATATTATCATATTTCTCCATCAAATATATCTCTTTTTAGAATAGTTTTTCCTTGAATAAAATGAGAAATTGATGTTGGATAGCACCAAGAGGATAATATAATTCTTACTCTAAAAACTAGAATGTTGGGAATAGGAAACCAATGTTTTTTATAGTTTAATGGATCAGTTTATGTAGTATATAAATGGTTGTGGAATCCATTCAAGATAATAACCAGAGCTACCACAAGAAACTGAAAAAATAGTTGAAGATTTTTTGAGGAAGAACCCTTCTGATTTCAATGGATATCCTGATGATTTGACTGTTGAAGGGTAGATAAATCCCTTCAAAAGATATTCAATTTCTTGGTGTGTTTATTTAATATAATGGTTAGCCTTTCAATTTATATTTTTTTATATTGTGGATGAAAAGTGGTGGTCAATGGTTATGAATATCATGGATAAAAAGAAGATTGATTTTTGTAATGATATAAATTTAAAAATAACTTTCATTGAAAATATTTTCCAATAGTGGTTGGAATTTGGATGGAAATAAATAATTGTAATTGAAAAAAAGAAGAAATATTATGTAGTCAGATATTATTAAAATTACACTCAATTGGAATGGTACTGTAAAAATATTATTTGTGAAGTTGATAATTAAATCAATTGTTTTTAAATAGGATTGAAAACAATATATTAATGGGAAATGGTCTCCCTTTAATTCAATGCTTATTAGAAAAATTCTTGAAGTGATCAATGGGAGTAAATGGAGTTTGATAATGATCATGTGTACTTTGAAAAAATGTTGATTAAAAGGTCTAGATGTCATGAAATGGGTATGAATCAACCAAATAAATATCAAGGTAATAAATTCAAGTTTACAGGTTGTGATAATTGTGGTAAAAATTACACTGGGTAATGAATTAAAATATATGGGATTTTTTTAGAAGGGTTATGTTTGGAAATATATAATGATATTTTAATAAAATTTATCTGTACATTAATTTTGTTAAGAAAACTATAAGGTGTTTCAAATTTGATGAGATGGGGCATTATGAAAATACCTGGCGAAAGAAAAATTTGAATAACTGGAGGCTGCCAAAATATACGAAGAAAGGTATAGTGAAATCCTTCTAAAATACTTCAATTGATTTTGGGTCATCAAATAAAGTGGTATCATGTAATTTTTTATTAAATCATATTTTTATAATTTATTTTCTGATACGGTGTCTACACATTCCATTATTTATGATAAATTATTAGGAAAATTAGAAATTTCACCTCATGAAATGGAATCAGAAAAAATTGTAAAAACACTCGAGGGAAATATTTCATAATAATCAATTATATGAATCATAAAATTGTTTTATTTAGAAATTAATTACATTAAAAACATGTTGTTGTGAACATAGTAATGATTCAGGATATTCTAGGTTTGGAATATCTTTTTTTATCATAAGATGATTTACAATAGTGAAAAAGAAGTGGCTTTTCAGAAATAGATGCTATTTCTATACAAGAATGAACCCATACCATTGATAACCTAAAAGGAATATTTGAATATATTAATATATGTAAAATAATTTTATCATGAATACATTTTTTAGAATAGTGAAATTGTTCATATTATTGATGTGTAAGAGGTAATTTAATACCTAGATGTTTTTCATGATTAGTTTCTTGGAGTAATAAATGATAGGGATTATAAATTCTCAATTGGCTTAGTTCCTGATGCTAATACAATTTCAAAAAAACCTTATCCAATTGCTCATTTAGAAATTTTATTATTGAAAAATAAATTGGAGGAGTTATTTCATAATGGTTTCATTCATCCTAGCACATTGCCATGGATGATTTTATTTTTTTTGTTAAAAAAGATGGCTCCATGGGGATATTCATGTGTTATAGATAATTAAATAAAAATAATATTTAGAATAAATATGAATTTCCTCATATAGATGAATTGTTCAAAGAACTATACGGATCTTACTATTTTTCAAATGATTGACATGAGATCCGTGTACCATTAGTTGAAGGTGTACAAGGATGACATTTCCAATATGGCATTCCATACTTGATAGGAGAATTATGAGTTTTTTTACACTTTTTTTGACCAATGATCTTGGAATATTTATGGATGTTATGAATAGAATCCATGAGAATTATTTGGACAAGTATCTTATTATTTATACTGATGGAACTTTCATATTTTAAATATCTTATTAATTTAATGATAATATTAAAAAATTTCCAACAAACCTCAATGAAGTAATGTTATATTGTAATTTTTTCAAAAGTGAATTTTTTTTCAATAGATATGATTTCTTAGGATATTTTTAATTAAGAATGTAAAAAACTTTCATCCCAAAAAAACAAAAGTGATCGATGAATGACCAATACGAAAAAAATGTTACAAAATTCAATTTTTATCTTGGGTTGGCAGGATAATACCAGTGGTTTATTAAAAACATTTCATGGTTATCTAGACTGCTAACATTGTTAACATGATAATGGGAAAATATTTTTTGGATAGAAGAATGTGTTTTTTGTTATCAGGAACTGATTAGAAGAATGTTGAATTCTTTAGTTTTTTCCCTACCTTCTAGAATGGTGATTTTTTCATCTATAGTGATGTTTTATTGAAGGGACATGGTTTTTATGTGATGAAGAATGACTAGATATTCTTTTATTCTTAAAGACAATGAAATCCTCATGAGTTAAATTAGTCCACACATTATTTGGAATTAGAATCTATGGGTTTCTCATAAAAAATTTATGAATCATTTATATTGTACCAAATGTGAAATATATACTGACCATAAAAATATGATGTATATATTTACACAAATAAAAAAACGTGATGAAGAGTTGATGGGTGGAAATGATAAATTATTATTATATCAAAATAAAATACCATCATGGAAAATCAAAAAATGTGGCAGATCCATTGATCTGAAAACATCATGCTTTATTAACCATGTCACGTTTGGAACATAAACAATTCATTTACGATTTGATGAATTTTTTATTAGATTTTATTGGTGTATGAAATTTCAGTATTCTGTTTCATGCGTTAGTGCAGTCACATCTCATAGAAATTAATTATGATACAGAAGAAGGAAGACTATGAGTTATTGAAAAAGGTAGAATTTGTAATGATGGGTAATTTTCCATATTTTAACATTGATAAAGGGTCTTGTTTTTGGATTTGGGAAGATATTAGGTGTGCCTTAGGATTAATTATTGAAGAAATAGATATTATGTTAATATAATTGTTCTCCATTTAATGTTAATCCTAGTAAAAAGATAATCTACATAAACATTTTGTAGTATTACTGGTGGGATATAACTAAATGATATATTTCTTATTTTACCATGAAATTTTTGACTTTTATACAGGTTAATGTGGGTTAAGACAAAAAAAGGATGCATCCACCTTTTCCAAGACTAGATTGATAATAATAATATATCCATGGACTTCATGGTGGGACTACCAAAGACTTATTATGGTTATAATGTGATTTTTTTATTATTGATTGATTACCTAAATATTCACATTTCATTCCAATTCGAGATACTATGTCCATGGATTATATTTTTGAATGTGACTTAAAGATATATTTCAGGTTCAATGGAGTTACAGTCCCCATTTTAACTGACCATGTACCCAAATTAAATTATATCTTTTGGAAAGTCCTTCAGAAGTCATAGATAATTGAACTAAATTTCCTCACAACCATTCTTCCTCAATTTTATGGAAAATCAGAGTGACCTATTCAGACATTAAAGGACATACTTTGAGCTTGTTTGATGAATTATAAGGTAATTTCGGATTCATTTGAGTTTTATTATTATAACAACATTCATTCATGAATACATATCAATCTATTTGAGATATTATATGTAAAGTACTATCAAACTCCATCATTTTGGGATGATGTTGGGGAGGGGATGTTTATGGTAGTTGAATTAGTAGATGATGTGGCTGAGAAAGATAATATGTTCTAGAAAAACATGTGGGTATCATAGAGATGTCATAAAAGTAATGAAGAAAACATGAGGAAAGGATTTTATTAAAAGGTTGGTTTTCATGTTTTCCATAAAATATCTTTAGTGAAAAGAGTAATTAAAGTTTTTATGAAAGGAAATATTATCTCCGGTTCATTGGAACTTATTAAATCATGGATAATATTGAACCAATTTCCTATTGAGTATCTTTTCCTCTATGTTAATATCACATACACAATATTCATCATGATTTGTTGTTATGAATTTATGTACCTGATCTATCACATGTTTTCAGAACATATGTAGTTTAGTTGGAAGAGAACCTTTAATATGTGGAAAACCCTGTTCATATTCATTACAATATATGGAGTGTATTGGCGAAGAAAATAAATCACTATATTAAGGATTCATTCAGAAATAACATGGTTGAATATGAATCATTTGAATATGAAAACTCTATGAGGGAAATTTTTCCTCACATGTTTAATAAATGTATGAAAAATTTGAGGATTCAATTTTTATATGGAGGAGAATGTAACAACTGAGGTACTTATAAAATTATTTTTTCCAATCTCGAATAAAATAGTATAATTTATTATAATTGTATAAAGGAAAAGTGGTATTTTTATAAATTACAAATTATATAATAAAGGAATAGTAACTCCATTGTTGAATGTATAAATAGAAATTATGTATCCTATAAGTAAAAATAGGATATATTTATATTATTGATTATGAAAATAATTCTTTTGTAAATGATAATTTTTTTGTCATAATTTTTTGATTGATATTTTTATATTAAATTTTTATAATTATTTTGATTATTTAAAATAACTAATATCTTCATAAAATAGATACATAAATTATTATTTTTAATTTATTATTATTATAAGATAAATTTATCGTACATTGATTAATTTTTCAAAGTGTTATAAAATTATTTATAATTTCAAAATTTGAAAAAATGATAATTTTAAATAAAAATTAATTTTCTCCTATTTATAAATTTATTTACAAAAAATGGAGTTTGTTTTTGATTTCAACACATCGTAAAATGTTTTGGGTAAATTTTAGGGTTTTTTTTTTAAATAGTTGAATTTTCTGTGAATAGTGAAACATAGTTTTTACGGTATACGCTTAATAGAAGAATTATTGAGTAATGGATGATGTATGACTTATGTAAGAAACATAATTAAAACTAAAATGATTTATATACTTTATTTATAAACTTTATTCGAAACTATTTATATCCTTGATCCAAAATTATAAACAAATGAATAAAATGATCAACAAACACCCCTCACATCCACAATAAATAAAACCCCTAAAAACCTCTTATAATCACACTTAAAAGCCTTTTCTTCTTTTAAATGTATTCCAAATTACATTCCAAAGCCTCTTCCCCACATCTAATGCCTATTTTTCTCACTGAAAGGTCAAAACCATGTTTTTTAAGAAGGAGCATTAGGAGAAGAATTCAAGAGGTAAAATCTTCTTTCATTTTCCTTTATTTTGTAATCAATATCATTATTATTATTATTCTATCCTCAACTGGAGTAATACATGTAAAATGGTAACTACATAATATTTTATATGTTTTCATGTTATTTGATTATTTTAATATCCATCATATAACCTCTCCACTTCTCTTATTATTCAAAAAAATGAAAACATTGTCAGAGATGTGTCGATTTTCCATCATTATAAGGACCCAATCATAAACATGACACAATATTAATTTAAGTAAATAATTTTACATTATTTCTAATTGAAGATATTTATATTTATATATCTTTTGATAATAATTCCATAAGTCGTACATAACAACAAAGATAACAGAAGGTAGACACTTCTACAAAATATCAACTCTTTATAAAATGTAAATTGTTTAAAAAGAAACATGGTTTCATTTTATATTTAAAGATCACAAATATTATGTGATCCCATTCATGACTCTATTATTATTTAAATCATATGATAAAAATTTCAAAACATGGGATGATCATAAAATACATTGCAAGGGAGACACAATGAAAGAAAATTGTTTGTCTCTTGAAATCATTAAAACCCTGAATACATTATCATAAACTAATACTTATCACCTTTAAGAATTAGTAAATAAACATAACTGTATATAATATGATTTATTTCCATTTTCATAATGAATATAGTACCTTATACCTCATATAATAAAATATATAATTTATAATGTTGACATGGGTCATAATCATATTTAAATGGAATAATCATGTTGTCGACTTTCGAACATATATCTAAATATGATATCCACAAATAAAACATCCACACCCAATGCAGTGGAGGTTATAATGTAACCACCCTAACTTATTGTATCATAGAACCACCCATTATTGGTTTATCAGATAACAAGAATCTTTGGTTTATCACAATTCCAGCAGTTAAATTTCCTTGTACCATCAAAACACATAAAATAATCAAATTATCAACATTTGACTCATTAAATATCGTTTTAAATTTAAAGAAATAATTTCATTATATTGAAATATTAAATAAACTTTCAAAACAATTTTCAATACGAAAACACATAAAAATGGAATAAGGTATTTATTTTCATTTAAAAAAGGCTTATAGAGGATGCCTGATATCAAATAATGGTTATGGCGGTGGAGAATTCATTATCACTAGATATGTTAAAATAATTTATTTTATCATTTTTTAATGGAGTTAAAATGATTTGTAGAAAATAATTTATCTTGAGACCCTTGTAATAAATTAAAAGTCAAAATGTCTCATTTTACACATTATAAAATAAGGTAGTGTGTAGCATCAAATTATCCATCAATGAAAGGAGGTTGACAAAAATTCCATTACCTAGAGTCAACATCATTTCGTACATTACTTATATTCAATAATAATAAAAATAAGTTAATTTATACATGCATTAAAACCTTTTTCTTGATCATTATTCCTTTAATATATCTTATTATCAATTTATAATAACTATATAATGATTTTTTATCATGTTGGACATTTTTTCAATATTTGGTACTTGAATCATAAATTAACAATGTGTGATGAAAATATTACTTTTATTAAAATTTAGATCATATCCAGAATAATATTCATGAAATTTCAATGATATTTGTAAATAAATTATTCCAATAAATAAAACAATGATGCATGGTTATGAAAAATGATCAACGTTGTAGTCATGGAGGATGTAATCCATACAAACACAAGAGTAATGTTTTATATTTTTCATTGATCATTATGGAAATAAGTAAAGAATTATTTTATCATTATTGAATTATATTAATATAAAAATTTCATATTATTCATTTAAATATACTTATATATATCATAAATGGGAAATAATGTATAAAAATGTGTCACATCGCTTCGTTGTGGTGATTGTTTACACGTACGCATGAATAACGTAATCATTTTAATAACAACAGAATCTACAAATGAAATTTATATATTATTATCTATTAATTATCATGATATCTTTAATATAACATATTAAAATTAATTCTGTTGTTATAACCAGCCATGGGAGTTTTGAAAATAAAATTAGATCAGTTCGTGGAGGTGATAGTTCACACATACACACAAGTCATTAATTCATTTCCCATTTAATATAAGTGTATATAGATTTATGTGATGATATTATGATTATAAAATATAATTATATTGAGGATATTATATTAATTAAGTCATATAATAAGAAAAAGATTTTAGTGATTTCGAAGATGAAATAAAATAGAAACACATAAAAAAAATTATTACCTTTCTTTCTAATGATCACCATTACTCACACATTAACACCCCTAAGAAAGGGTTTCTACTTAAACTAATGCCTCAATAATATGGGTAGGTATTATAGTAACGGAATTTTTAAAATTTTGGGAGAATAAATAGTTTTTGAATTTGTGAGTAATATAGAGGGATGTGTGTATTTTTATAGGGGAGGGGAGGGGAACCCATAGAATTTCGAAAATTGTTAATCCTATTTTATGAGACATTATTGATTTTACATTGGGGTTTATATATATATATTTCTATTTGACTTTTGGTATTATCTTCCATATGGAGTTTTCCTTTCAGAATAATTATTCATATTTTTCATTTGCTATTTATAAGGAAAAATTCAGCCCTATGTTATCTTATATGATCCAATGTGTGTTCTTCTATCCCATGGGAATTGAGAACACCCTTCCCGATATGTCAGGAATAGCCTGGGTGATAGGGTACAAGGATATATCGACCGGTTCATATCTTTTAGTGACCCCCAAACACATGGAATGTTATTGGTGTAATGACCCGCTTATCCTTATTGGCTTAAGAATACAGTAAGTCATTACGTGGCCTTAAGCGACATCCCCAAGGAGCCAATGGCTGGAAATAAATGCCGAAGGGTTTCAAGTACAAGTGGCGTACGATTTTCCATTTAATAAATAAACCAATAAACCAACCATCACCAAACATTCACTATATGCTACCTGAACAATGAAAGACAAACTAAACAAACATCATCTATGTCAAACCACATCAGAGTACACAACAGCCAGAGGACAAACCAGGTATCAATGTGCACAACTGATGAACAACTCAATACTCTCAAAAGACACTATGACTTAGTGCTCCACAAGATCCAAGCTCCACACAAATCCCAAGAATCACCATGAGCCACTAGCCATATGATGATTTATCTTTACCTACGTCCCGGAATAAAACATCTACAAAAGTACCAATGTGCCGAATCAGAGGCGAGTATGAAACTTAGTAGGTTTTCCCCTAATGACTTCCCAACTCACGCCACTAGGATTGAAGAGTTATCCACATTTATATAAAAACATTTTATATGAAACATTTTATTAAAAGTAGTGTATAAAAAAATATAGACAAGTTACAAAACCATTCATTCTCAAAAGCATTCAAGCTCATGTGAAATCATTTTTCCAACAAGTTATTTTTCCAGAAAAATAACCAAACAAGCTTTCAAACCATTTCACAAACATCCCATTTTGGAATACCCAATTAATTCACAACCCATGAAATCAACCATGCATGCTTTGTTATGAATGTTCCATACTCATGAGTGGTTTCTCATCGATCTACCAAGTCGTCACAAGGTAATTGTTTCCCATGTGCCATTACACCTTTGGCACCGAGCACAAGCTCATATTTCGACGAGGCCTCATACTTAAAAGTCCCATGTGCCATTAAACGTTTGGCACCGAGCACAATGTCCCATTTCAACCAAGCCACGTATGTGCAACATGAACACACACCACATATTCACAACAATCATGCCCAAACTATAATTTCCATAAAACACCTTTTTATTGAAAACCATTTCCATCAAAATCAAGTGTGTTCAACCATTTCAAACCATTTCAATAAAACCGTACTTTTTTGAAAACCAAAGTATAAACAATTTCATCAAGCCATTTCAATACCAAACCATTTCAATAAAACACCCCTTTTTATTGAAAACCCATCTTTCATCAAACCATTTACCATTCTGTCACATCCATAATTAAAAAAAAAATTAAATTCAAGAAGCCAAATCACTTTTCACAACAATTCACAATGATTTAACAATTTCATCAAAACCATAAATCATCATTAAAGAAGATTTATTCCATGATTTTCACAATCAATTTAATTAAAATAATCCAATTCCAATATAAGCCAATCAATTCTAACATGAGGAGTCGATAATGAAGCCACCTACCTCAATGGTTTTGACGTAAACCCTATTAAACAGAGAACACACAAGAAAACTTGGCCGATTCAACAAGGATCCTCCTTAGATCTATTATCCTAACACAACCAAGACCAAATATCATCATTTTTGGCATCCACACACATAGATCAACCCATAACGGGCGTAGATCTATGAAACCGAGAGAATAGGGGATGTAGATCTAAGTAGTGCTGAGAAACCAAACAAGAACGATCACATACCTCAAAAATCGGGCTTCGATTCGTCAATAGAAGCCTTCAAATCGCCTCCGAAACGATGGGAGAACACTCATTGAAGCTAGGAGAAGCTAATTCCCGAGTTAGGGCCACATAGGATCATAAACTAGTCTCTTGGAGGCAAAAATGTCTGAGATACGCTTTTATAGGATCTCGTTTAAGTGGTCGCACAGTTAGTACACATGGGTTGATAAACTGTGCGCTATCCAAACGTTAGTTACTACCACGACCACCCTTCTTGCATGGTTTCACCGCACTGTTAGACAAACCATTCACTTTGCCTCCAACACCAACTCTGCACGGTTTGGCAGCACGGTTTAGACAAACTGTGCGCCTCCCGTGTGACCTCCCTTTTTTCCTCAAAACTCATTCCTAGTTCTCCCAACTCTCCCATTCATCACCAATAACATTATAACCATTAAAATCATCAAGAAAGGGTTAAATACCAGAAACTAGGGGTACTAAATTCTCCCCACCATTGGCCTTTATGTCCCAGGAATGTAGAAAACCAACGCTTTCCAGAAAGCGTTCTGGCCACTTCTCTTTCATTTCTTTATCATGTTCCCATGTCTCTTCCGGAATCTGACCATGTTGCCATAAACCACACACTAGACCGGTGATTTTTCCATACAAGACTTTATCTTGATTAACCACAATCCGTAATGGGATATGTATCAATGAAGCATCTGACTCTAGGTCAACGTGATCCCATCTGATCACATGGTCAGGATCATGCTGATACTTTTTCAACTAAGATACACGGAACACATTATGCCCCAAACTGAACCATGGATGGAATGCCAACCGATACGCGACCTCACCAACCTATTCCAGTCTCTCAAAAGGGCCAATGTATTTAGTAGATAACTTTCCCTGCTTCCCGAAACGACAATGTCCATGCTTTGGAGAGATTCTCACGAAGACATGATCACCCACAACGAACGACAACGGTCTGCGACAGTGATCTACAGATGATTTCTAATGGCTTTGAGCCATATCCATCCTATTCCTAATCAGCTATATCTTATCTGTTGCCTCTTGGACAAGGATTGGCCCAACAAGTGAAGTTACACATGTTTCCACCCAACATAGTGGAGAACGACAAGGACGCCCATACAATGCTTCAAATGGAGCCATGCATATCGATGCTTGATAACTGTTATTGTATGAGAACTCCACTAAGGGTATATGATCCTCCCATTATCCACCAAAATCCATTACACAAGACCGAAACATGTCGTCCAACGTTTGTATTATCCACTCGGATTTCCCATCCTTCTGAGGATGATACGCCGTGCTCATCATCAACTGAGTCCCAAGGGCTTGCTGTAACGATTTCCAGAAATGATATGGGAACCTCAAATCTCTATCTATGACTATAGACACTGGTATACCATACCACATTACCACTTCTTGGATATATATTTTTTAATGATCTTCCACTGTAAGAGATTCACGAATAGGGAGAAATGAGCCGACTTGGTTAGACGATGCACTATCACCCAAATGTCATCTTGTTTCCAGACCGTTCTTGGAAGACTTATAACAAAATCCATTACGTTCAGATCCCATTTCCACATTGGGACAGGTAATCGTTGTAACATACTAGCTGGTATCTGATGCTCTTCTTTAACCTACTTACAAGTTAACCACTGCGAGTCAAACTTGGCCACTTTCCTTTTCATGCCGCTCCACCAAAACTGCGCCTTCAACGACTTATACATCTTCTGTGTACCTGGTTGTACAACCCATCTTGAATGCTGATAAGCATGAAGGAGTTGTTCATGAAAAACCATACGTACAACCGTCCGATCTCTGAAACACAAAACTGAACCCCCACCAAGTTTCCATCCATCAATAGTCTCCCCAACATGGATTTTTGAACTTACAACCAGATATTTTGTATCAAATTTTTGTGCTTCTTTAATCATGTTTACTAAATCAGTGACAAGTTTAGTTGAAAAGAATATTGCAACATCACCTCAGTTTTCACATTCCACATGCATGTCGGCTATGACCGACATCAACTACCATTCATCTAAAACAACATTTTCTATTAGATCCTATGACTTTCTACTCAATACATCCACCACCGAATTCCCTTTTCTTGTTGTGTACATCAAGTCAAAGTCAAACATCTGGAGATACTCCATCAACCTTTTTTTTCCTCAGATTCAAATCTTGCTCTTAGAAAATTTGTTTCAAGCTTTTGTGATCCGTAAACATAGTAAATTTCTCACCAAAGAGATAATGTCTCCATGTTTTCAAAGCATGGATGACTACAGAAAACTCCATATCATGTGTTGGGTAATTTTCCTCATGCACCCTCCACTGCCTTGAGGCATAAGCAACCACATGGTCTCGATTCATGATAACACAACCCAACCCTATTCCCTAAGCTTCACAATACACCTAATTACCCTATCCTGATTCAGGCAAGATCAAGATGGGTGCTGATGTATGATGAACCTTCAGTTCCTAGAAAGACTTCTGACATTCATATGTCCATTGGAAC
The DNA here is from genome assembly GCA_963277665.1 of Viscum album. Classification (NCBI taxonomy): domain Eukaryota; kingdom Viridiplantae; phylum Streptophyta; class Magnoliopsida; order Santalales; family Viscaceae; genus Viscum; species Viscum album. The sequence goes on from OY728160.1 coordinate 1,552,622,073, forward strand.
GGAGCATTCTACCTTGTTAGAGCTCTCATTGGTGATTCTAGTCGTGAGAAATCACACAAAAAGCGTCGATAGTAACCAGCTAGACCAAGAAAACTATGTATCTCAAACACATTTCTCGTTGGTTGACATCAGATAATGGCTTCTATATTTTCAGGATCAACTGAAAAATCTTTCTCAGAATGACATGGCCAAGGAAACGTACTTCATGTATCCAAAAATCACACTATGATAATTTGGAATACAAATGATGATCTCTCAAGATTTATATCACTGTTTCTAGGTGCTCTTTATGGTCAGCCATTGTCTTTGAATACCCCATGATATCATCCACAAACACCAAAACAACAGAATCTAGATATCTCTGAAATTTATGATTCATTAAATCCATGAAGACCGCTGGTGCATTCGTTAGACCAAAAGGAAGGTCTACATATTCATAGTGGCCATATCTACTTCTGAATGTTTTCTTTGGAATATCCTCCTTCCTAACACGTAATTTGTGAAACACGGATCACAAGTTAATTTTAGAGAACCACTGGGTTCCCCTTAATTGATTGAACAGATCATCACTGCATGGAAGTGGATATCTATTATTTATCGTAACATGGCTATGCTTGTGATAATCAACACACCTCCGAAGAGTTCCATCTTCCTTATTCACAAACAAAACCGGTGCTACACACAGAGATGTACATGGACGAATGAAACCCTTGATTCCCAGCTCCTCTAACTACCCTTTCAATTCCTGTAACTCTTTTGGTGCCATCCAATAATATATAAGTGAAATATAAATGGTCCCCAGAAGGAGATCAATCGTAAAATCCACTTCCCTTAGAGGTGTTAACCCTGAGAAGTTGTTGGAAACGACATCTGAAAATCGATCCACAACAACTGGAAAACAATTCTCCTCAATCATTTCCATTGATTCTAAACTCAATACTACTAGTTTGTAAGAGATAGTTCCCATCATTGGTGCCAACATGCTCTTTTCACCATTCATTACCATCAACTCCCCTCAGAAGAGATGGTTGATGTTGTCCTCAGTCGTCAAACTAATTGTTCTCCTATAACAGTCGATGTGAGCCTTAAACATTGTCAGCCAATCCATACCCAGGATTACATCGTAGACATCCATGTCCAACATCGAGAAGTCCCATTTTAACTCAGCTCCATCAACAGTTATAGCACATGCGCTACACATAAAGGCTTGACATTCTCTTTCACCAAGAGGTATTTTTAGTTTCAAAATATAAGGCATCATTTCAAGTCTTAAACATAGCAAGTCAAAACAAGAGAAGAATCGAATGAATGTTATTCACCAATTTGAAACAACACTTACACAATGGTGGAATTCAAGAGATTCGTACCTCTCACTATAGCTGGTCCTGCTTGATCATCAATAATCATCTTCTCAGCTCCATACAATTGCTTTGTGGCTGCGTTGTTCTCCTTGTTGCCTTAATAAGACTTTCCTTATTGAGGAGTCATGGTATTTCGAGAATCAACATGGTTAGCTATGTTTTGTTGGCGAGACTGATGTTACTGTTGTCCCCATGTCGAAGCATAAGATGCTTGCGACACTTGAGAAGTGTCACGAACATCCGAACGTGGAGAACTAGGACAATATCGCTAAAGATGTCCCATATTGTTGAAACTGTGGAAGGCTCTCGGTGGTTCTGTACATTCTCATTTCATGTGATCAATCATACCACACTGAAAACATCCATCTTTCATCCTAGGGCATGGAGGAAGATTCACTGATCCAGCAGTCTGATTCTGATTCACACTCCCAACTTAGAAGTAAGTGTCCCTATTTCGTTTGTTCCGAGCATTAGATTTCCAACCTGTTCCCATGGTTATCATCATACTTCCTCCTCTCATAACTTCTAAGATGTCTCTTTCAGATACTATTTCTCTATTTACCAACTCTGTATAATCTATAATACAGAGCACTACAATCTTCGATTGAATCTCCTGCCTTAGCCTCGATTCGAAGATGCGTGCCTTCAACGATGCACCTTCCCCAACCTCTGGTGAAAAACTGACTAATTTCATGAATTTAGACGCATACTCTATGACTAAGAGACACTCTTGTTTCCAGTTGAATATGTCTGTCGTTTTCTAGATCTTGAACGTGTGAGGATAGAATTGTTTGTTGAACAATTCCTCAAAATCATCCCATATAAGGCCTTCATCCCATTTAGCATGCACTGCTAAATCCAACCATTAACGTGCAAGATACTCGAGCATATACATCGCCAACATGAACATGATCTCTGATGGTGCGCCAATGAAATCGAAGATACAATTCATCCTACTTATCCACACTTCTTCCTTTTCGGGTTCATCATCACCTCGAAATCTCGGTGGATTCGGCTTCATGAACTGGATGGAATGATCCTCATGCCTTGGTTCATTCCTCCGGTTCCCTGTATCCATAGCTTGAAAATATTAGACAATACTCTAAAGTAGATCTTGGGTCACACTTGGTTCAGGTGCAACCACATTCTCCGCAGCTTCTTTGGGTTGGTTCTGACGACGCCTACCAGGTGCCATTTTCTAAACCAACAACATCCCTTGTCAATCTCACTCTCAAGAAATTTATTTCTCATCATTTCAAATTCTATCACATCATCCATCACAACATTGTTTTCAAAGTAACCTTTTTCCCATGTTCAACAATTTTTGAAAACATTAAACATACTTTTTGAAAATCAACCCATTGTCAAAATACCCCAAATACCATGTTCTCAATGTCTTTCAGTTGAAAATAATTTCTTCATTTTTTTCAAAAATTGGCACCATGCATGAAATCCTTACTTGTTCCTCACAATGAGATATGAAATCCTAGTGGGAACTCATTCCTCTACAATGCATGTCATACAGGTCTCATTGGATAAACCCATGAAAATGGGATTTCAAAATCCAAGAAGTATCACCAAACAATTATTTACCCAACTCCCTGGTAACATGAAGTTTAGCATAAAAGGGTTAGCTATGTCCTTTTATGATATACATTTCATGATCCAAAAATCCTACTCCTATCTAATATTTTGACCCAAGGAATAGACTAGAATGAATTTCAACTCCAAGACCATGAACATCGATGACCACTTGTTAGGAAAGGACCGAACAAGCTGATACCATTTGTAATGACCCGCTTATCCTTATTGTATTTAGAATACAACAAGTTATTACTGGGACTTAAGCAACATCCCCAAGGTGCCAAAGGCTGGAAATAAATGCGGAAAGGTTTCAAGTACAAGAGGGGGATGATTTACCCTTTAAGAAATAAACTCATAAACCCACCATAACCAAACATTCACTATATGATGCATGAACAATGAAAGACCAACTAAACAAACTTCATCTATTTCAAACCACATCAAAGTACATAACAGTGGAAGGCCAAACCAAGTATCAAAGTGCACAACCGATAAACAACTCAATACTTTGAAAATACACTAAGACTATGTGCTCCACAAGCTACAAGCTCCACACATCTCCCAAGCATCACCATGAGCCAATAGCCATAAGATGCTTTACCTTTAGTTGTGTCTCAGAATACAACATCTACAAAAGCACCAACATTCCAAAGAAGGGGTGAGTATAAAACTCAGTAGGTTTTCTCCCAATGACTTCTTTACTCACACCACTAGGATAGGAGAGTTAGCCACATTTATATAAAAACATTTTATATAAATTGTTTTCTTAAATTAAGTTTATAACTAAATATAAATTAGTTTCCAAAACCATTCATACTCAAAAGAATCCAAGTAAAAGTGAAATCAATTTTCCAAAAAGTTATTTTTCCAAAAAAATAACCAAACAAGCTTTCTAACCACTTCACAAACATCCCGTTTTGGCATACCCAACCAATGCACAACCTGTGAAATCAACCATGGATGCTTCATTATGACAGTTCCATACTCATGAGCAGTTTCTCATCGATCTACCAAGTCTTCACAAGGTAATTGTTTCCCATGTGCTATTACACCTTTAGCACCGAGCATAAGTTCATATTTCAACCATGCCTCGTACATAAAAGTCTCATGTGCCATTAATCATTTGGAACCGAGTACAAGGTCATATTTCAAAACAAGCCTCATATATGAAACATGAACACACACCACATATTCACAACAATCATTCCAAAACCATCCTTTAAATACAACACCATTTTATTGAAAACCATTTCCATAAAAACAATGTTTGTTCAACCATTTCAAACCATTTCATTAAAATCATACTTTTATTGAAATCCAAAAAATGAACCAATTTCATCAAGCCATTTAAATACCAAACCTTTTCAATTAAACGCCCCTTTTTATTGAAAACCCATCTTTTATCAAACCATTTACCATTCCAGCAGATCCATAATTTAAAATCCACATTTTAAATTCATGAAGCCAAATCACTTTGCACAACAATTCACAATGATTTTACAATTTCATCAAAACCATAAATCATCTATAAAGAAGATTTATTCCATGATTTACACAATCAATTTCAACAAAATAATCCAATTTGAATCAATGAAAATATATTCTAACAAGAGGATTCGAGAGTGATGCCACCTACCACAAGGGTTTTGATGAAAACCCTTACAAATGGAGAACGCACAAGAAACCTCGGCCGATTCACCAAGGATCCTCCTTAGATCTCTTCTCCTAACACAACCAAGACCAAATCTCATCATGTTTCGCATCCAAACACATAGATCTACCCATAACGGGAAAAGATCTATGAAACTGAGAGAAGAGGGGAAGTAGATCTAAGTAGATCTGAACAACCAAACAATAACGATCACATACCTCAAGAATCAAGCTTCGATTCGTCAAGAGAACCCTTCAGATCACCTTCAGATCTATGGGAGAACCCTCTTTGACCTTTTGAGAACCAAAATCCTGAGTTAGGGCCACTTAAGAGATTAAAAAGACCTTTAGAGGCAAAAAGGTGTGAGATCCACTTTTATAGGATCTTTTTTAAGTGGTCACACAGGTAGTTTGCATGGTTTGATAAACCATGCGCTAAACGTACCTTAGCTACAACCTCGACCACCCTTCTCGCACGGTTTGGCCACATAGTTAGAAAAACTGTGCGCCACCCATGCAGACGCTTCTGCCTCCAACACCAACTCCACATGGTTTGGCCATATGATTTAGGCAAACCGTGCACCTCCCGTGCACCTCCCGTGCAACTTCCCTTTTTCCCCCAAAACTCATTCCATGTTCTCCCGCCTCTCCCATTCAACACCATTAACTTTATAACCTTTAAAAGCATCAAGAAAGGGTTACATACCAGGAAAACGAGGGTACTAAAACTGGTTTCATTATCACCCATTCTATTTAGCATGCTCCAACTGTGCAATACTAAAAAAGATTCCATATACTTTTAAAACCTTCTAGAAACATCCCATGTTAGAAAAAATAATATTCTAAAATTGAAAAACCATAACAATGAACAATTTGTTAGTGATTTTAAAGAATTGTGTTATATAATAATGTTCTAGAAGGGAATCATATGTGGAGAATTCTGTTTGAAAGATTTAATCCTTTTTAAAGAATAATAGATTACCTGAATATTGGGGAAAATTTTCATTTAAGGAGAATAACATGAATTTTGTTAATAAATAGTTAATTTACTAATTCTCCAAAAATATTAAAATAAAATTTCAATGGTATGTATGTGAATAAATGTTGGTTATTATTATTTAATATATAGATTGTTAAAATTGGGTCGCATAAATTTGTATTAAAGGATGTATTTAATGAAAATGTTTTATCATAGGGTTATGTTGCATGGGTCTCAGATAATCCAAGATGATATCAACGAAATGGTTAGATAGAGATAGAGGTATGGAAGATACCATATGTGGATAAGTTATGAGGTAAAGATACCATTTTCTGTTGATAGGTAAAAAGATTATCATATATTTAATTGAATTGATACACTTTTGATGTTATATGATCTGGGATATTAAGGTGACTAATAAATTTTTGGGAATTTTTTATTATGTTTTAATTTATCAATTTGATAACACTTAGGTTTAACATGTGATTATGTATTATGTTATTTAAGAAGAATGAAATTGTGAATGAACAATAAATGGAACATATAAACTTCAATGTCAATACATTCTATGATGATTTGGAAATTAAAATTATTAGGAAAAATAGTTTTATCATATTTTTTGATTATTTGATATTGGAAATCGATTTCTTGAGTATATTGTTATAGTTATCTATGAATATTTTCAATTTATTAGAAACAATATATGATTAATTTGAATAGATATAAAGTATATAATGTATATATATTTATTTTAGTGATAAATATTGATTCATATTTTTGGATAATGTATAGTTTTATTATGACTTTAATGTACTTCGGATTATTTTATGATATGATTATTGAAATTTTGAGAATTTATGATAAGTGAATATAAATTTTTGGACTGTGACTATCGTAGAAATTAAATTTCATTGTGGGTAAATGTTATTTATCATGGAAAATGACATGATCAAAAAAAAATGATCGAATTTGTATATACATATATTTAAGTATTTTCACATTAGTTAATTAAAGATTGAATTATGGGAAATAATGTGGGATTTTTTTGGGAGTTTAAAATGTGTTGAATTATTTCATCATATAAAATTTTATTAATATTAAGAATTATATTATATTCTAATAACCACATAACTTATAGAAAATTATTTAAAATGGGATGAATAAATATTTTTTATTTTGGGTGTTTATAGAGTGGTTAATGAAACCAGCACTCATACATGAAAATAAATAACCAATCTGAGTGGGGAAAACTTTATGTTACTCTAGTAGTTAATGTATGGGTAATTTTGTAGTTACTGTATGTCAAGAACAATTAATTTGATTTAATCTTTTGGATTATGTGTTTAGGGATTTAGGCTATATGGACATCAAGCCACCAAAGGCCTTCAGTCCACAGAGCCTTTGGGTAATAGGGAATATGACCCACATAATTCCATCAGTCTAGGGGATTTTGGTATACTAGGATTTTCGGCTATGAATCATTTAGGTCAAACTACACTGGTGTGTTCCCAAGATAAGGGATAAGGGAAAGTATTTATCTCTAGAGTAAACAAAACCTTAATTAAATATTTATAGTGAATGGAAACTACCTTCATCATGAGCCACATTAAAGCTATATATGAGTTAATACTAGCTAATCATAATTTCATGGTAGGGAGGTAAGTACCACTAATGAAGAAGCACATGGATAGTAGATTTTTTAGTGGATTCAGTTATTTGGACCTTCAAGTCCTGTAATTGGACTTGGGCCATTGGGCTAATATTTCATATTAGGGGACCCTATAAACCTATTAAAAAGGGTAATATCCAAAATAAATAAATAAACTGAGGTTGTTTGGCTGGGTTGACCAATATGAGTAATAACTTATTATTCTTCTAGGGATCTTATGATCAATTAAAAGATAATTTTAGTGATCCAAGATTTAAAAAATCATTATGGTAATTTAATATGGATGAGAGGATTAAATGTTCTCAAAACAAAAATAAACGATTCCAATATATAAAAATTCAAAATATTTATTTTGTGAAATTATTTTTCTCAAATATAAATCAATTCCTCAAACTCAAGAAAAGGGAAGATAACAATATTTCTTTGTTGAAGGGAAATATGACATAGATATTAATGTATTTTTTAAATTTATATTAATTTAACAGTTTTAGAATACTTACATTCTATATTATATATTTAGTAAATGATATATTTCCCAGTATTGACATAAAAATTAAATACATTTTCAACAGGTAACATTATCGATGTAGATTAAATGTTATTTCATTTAACATTGGATTATTTATCTTATACTTATTAGATTTAATTCCTGATATGTTTCAATCATTTTTTCCAAAAACATTCGCTAATAATTGTGAGGGAAACTTTTTATTGTGGTTGAGGAATGTAAAAATCCAAATATATATAATATAGTTATATTTTATTGATTTTATGTGATTGATATATTATTGAGAATAGAAGATGATATTAAAGAATCGACTATATATTATTGAAATATTATTATTTAAATATGTCTATTTTGAAATAGTTATCGGTTTGTATGGTATAAATTGGAATAACCATATTATGAAATATACTAGGAATTTTCCGAGATACATTAATTCTTAATCAATAAAATATTTATTATCATTTTTTAATAAAAATATTGTAAAATTTTTGGAAGGTAGAATATTTTTTAAAAAATATTTTTTACATAGTCAAAGTAGTTTAATAATAATTGAATAAATTAAACAATATCTTTCAATAATTATATTTAATTGATTTTATAATATAATCAATTTATGTAATATAAATTCATATAATTATATGTATTTCATATGTTGCAAGAATATAATATATTATGATTGAATTTCACTTTTTCTTAAAAAAATAATGCATTTTGTGCATTAATAATATATTAAATTTATATATCTATTAATGATTTTATTTTTAAAAATAGATATAATTTTTGAAATTATAATTTCTCTTTATTATTAGGGTGGCATATTTAGGTTTTCTAAAAATTATTTATTTTTTTAGAAAAAATTAAAAATTTTCAAATTTTTAAAAACAATAATTTCATTCCATGAAATAAACTACTTTTAATTTAAAAGTTTATTGTGGATTTGTTTTTTAGATAAATAGAAAATAAATATTTTGAAAAATAATCATTATAATATCAATGGAAATGGTATTGTTATTGAATTGTTATAAATTCATTTTTATGCTTAATAACCCTTTATTTTAAATGGTGATTTATTTAAATATGGGAAATTAATTTAAAAATTGTTAATTTCACTTCTATATAATGAATCATAAAATAATAAACCACATTTTTTTAATTTGGTGTCCAAATATGATATATATTTCAATTTTATTTTTTGTCATAATGAATAGTGACTATGGTATATGTTAATCACCAAGAAAAAGGGTAAAACATTTTAATTTTTTTTTAAAAATGGATAAGGTTAAATATCAACCCAATAATTATATTTTTTTGTTATGATTATTATTATAGCCTCACCATCACACCTTAAAAAATATTATATTTCATGGACACTTGAATTTGAATGAAACTTTTATAATATTTTTTTCTATGACTAAATACAAAATATAACTTTCACTGAATAATCTTGTTTTCATTTTAATGATAAAGTGATAAATTTTATATGAAAAATCTAAGATGATTAAATTTTTATTTATTAAAATATATTTTTTATATTAATTTTTTTATTGTATAATTTTCATGAATTCTTCTACAATGTCGATCCCATACTTGTGGAAGCATTAGAAAAAAATCACGTAATGGTATCTAAAAACAATACATGGAACTTATTTTGGATGACTTATTTCATCCAAAAATATTATCGGTCAATTATATGATATATTTGACTGTGAATGAGTACATATTCAAATTCCACTTAAATCATAATACCTTTAATATAAATATGTGTATATATTCGTAAAAAATTTCTTATATAGAACTCCATGATTTCATTGACTTTAAAACATTAAAAAATTATATAAATCAAATCTTGACTCTTGTGGATAGTAAATTTATGTGTTTATCATGAATGGTTCATGTATTTACAACCAGTAATATTCAAAATTACTTTATTTTTCTTTTATGGGGTGAAAATATAGTTACATCAGCCAAGAATAAATGGGATGAATGATGGGGCTAAACAAACATCTAATTATAAAATAGATATATTACCCTGTATAAAATTTATTACAAGATTATATCTCAACATAATCCTCATTATATTCAAATATATAGAACTTTTTATCCATTTTAATTTTTTTGGACACAATTTTATATTAATATTTCATGTATTTACATTTTTTGGAACCACCTCAATTATAAAAGGTATCCACAATAACTTAGTTCTTGAAAAAAATATCTCATTATTTCAATAAAAATATATACAAAAATTTTACTAAAATCTCACACTATTTTAAATATTCCTTGGTCTCTTGAGATGACTAATCTTTTAAGGCATAATGTGTAAAACAAATGAGTTTTTCCAAATTAGAGGAATAAATAATTACCAAGTGTTTTAATAATTTTTTAATATTTCACTTAAAATAAATATAAAATAATAATTTTTAAATAATAAAATAATTGTATTATATATAATAAATTTTATTTTATTAGGGGAAATCCATTTTTATTTTCATTTCCAGGCCATTGGGTAACTAAAGCATCGCTCATGTATACATTTCAACTATGGTCCTAATGAAACAATGTATTGAAATTTCCATCACAAAATGTTATAAATTGTTATTATAATATATATAATATTTATATTTGATATTTTATAAATAATTATAACAATTTTATTATAATATTATATCTATCTTCTTGGATTCCCATAAATTTGAAAACTGTAATGTTTTTCATTCATATGTGTGGACTTCCAACCCCACAGAGCAATGTGAGTTTTTTTACTCTTTACATAGGTTGTAATAAGGATAGTTTGTGTGATTATAATTCTGATATAATAATGATTATTATATGGTTAAATTTTATTTAACTTTATTTCACTCAATCAATCAATTTGAGAAATATTGTGTGTGTGTGTAGAGTATCATCTCCACAAAGTGATATAAATATTTTATCATCACCGTATTATTTGGATGATTATAAAATTTTATATAATGAATAAATCACTTTATTATTACATTATTATGAAATTGGAGATGAAAACCCCATCAAACCAATTGATTCTATGGAAAATGATTGGATATAACCAGAATAATAATTTTAGTAAAAAATATCAACAAAATGAAAAAATTGAAATTATAATAAAAAAATATACTAATATATATATATATATGAATATTGTTAAATGATGGATTTATTAAAAATATATAATTATGATAATTTTTTTTAGTCATATTAGGGAATATATAAATTTAGGTAATGGTTACTTGTCTTAAATATATTAGAGTGTATCATATGCTATATTCAATAGTTTTGGGTGTGGTGTCTATACAACCCATGAATTTATATTAGGATATTTTCTAAATAATTGTGATTTATTAATCTATACAAAATTCCTTATTTTTTGATATCATTATTTATAAAATAGAAAAGTTGTAAGGGATTTATTTCCCAAAAAGATTTATTTTTAGGATTGTCGATTTTAAATTTTCAAAGATGGAAAATATGTGATCCTTATACATTAGAACCATCGATTTTTATAAAATCTTCTTATATTTATATATTTCATGTTTTAAATTTATTATCAACATTTTTCTACAAAATATTATAGAGTGGATGTTTTTAATGAAAAATTAGTAATATTTCCACTTTCTTGGATGATCTTTTTCTTCCATGTATATGTTCTTTTCAAATTTACAACAATGTTAATATATATGATCAAATAATTATAAATATAATGTTTCAAAAAAATTTAGATTTTCATAATAATTGGGTAAAAATATTTTTTCATATTCTTAATGAGATAATTTTTGAATTTTAAAAAAAGTGTGAAACTAATGTTTATTTTAACATATACTAGAAAAATGAATTTTCTTATCAGAATAAATTACCTTTGAATTAAAGCATAAATTAAATTATTTCATTTTAGTTTTATATGATAATATTGAATGAAAATTTTGGAGATTTTTTAGTTTTAATTATACCAAATTAAAATGAAATTTTCCTTATTTTGAAAAAGACAATTTAATTTGAAATTTTTTTTTTATTTATTTCAACATCGATTGGTTTTTATATTAAATAATTTAGAATATGATATAACGATACCGTACATGTTATTTCTCTCTATGGATCTAGTTTATGTTATGATGAAATATTTATGAATCCTATTTCCATTCAACATGTTTTACTTGTTTTGTGTTGATTATTTTTTAATGATAATTTGGAACACATATGTTTGGTATTCATTACATGATTAGTAAGATAAGTAAATACATTTATGGTAATGGGTGATGTGATATTAATATCTGATGAGATGATGATGATAAGTTCCATTATGTATGTGAATAGTTATGTTCATATTTTTATGTGTGATGCTAAAACATTCACAGATGGAGGGTAATATATGCCTTTAGGGAGAAAAGGATCGAAGAACCTTATGTTGACATGATGGGTTGGATAATACGTTTTTCCTCTAGTTCCTCCAACTACTTCATGTTTTCTGGGATCTCTGTATGTTCCCATCAATAGGTAGTAATGGAAATCAGGGACATATTGAGAACTATATCAATGTATAACTCCACCTATATCATAAGAGGTAAGATGGAGTAATAATTAGGTAATACATACCTAGAAACAACCCCAAAATAAGGGAATACAACAAGCTATGAGATCAGATATCTCAGCAAGAGACTATCCATATGGGTTTTCATCTCACCGAACCTAGTATTCACGGGTGTATCTTAGCTAGCCTAGATATCCCATTCCCCCCTTAGAAATATAACTACAGACCTTGGATGATGTGAAGGAAAACCATTGATAAAATAAATCCAAATGTGATTGATAAATAACTAGCTTATGAATACCGCGAATGACATCGAAACTGATCATCATGAGGACAATGAAACTCTACATGGAGTGGTACCCACCAATCTGATGGGGGGAACTCCTTGAATTGGAATATATCCAATTATATGATCCATATTAGTGTATTAAGATCCATAAATCCAATGATGTATTCTATAACATGGACTATACATTACATAGTAGGAGGAGATAAAAAAGTGCAACATACCTATATCAAATTGGTTTGAAACTAAAGTAGATGCTACTAAAATAGTACATATAACCGATGATGGACCTGGAATCTGTTCCTCAGGTGTAGGCTGCGCTGCATATACATGACCCTAACCAGAACTCTGAAATTAAACCTACCTAGCCTCAGAATTATGACTCTACTGGCGATGAACCTCTGAATCCTAAGAACATCTTCCACAACCTCCACCTCATCCTGATCATCCAGTATAAGAAAATTCATATCCTATTGTGGAGTTAATTATTTTTTCCCAAAGAGAGGAGCTAGTGCAGGTCTACATTCTCTAGGAACTAGAGGAAAATATTTGTAAAAAATATAGAGGTAATCCATATATCAATTAATTTGGAGCTCGGTTAGGTTCCTCATTCCCTATCGATTCTCATGGCCATCCTACCACACTATAACACACCACATAACTATCAATGCATTCCAAATGGTTGGTACAACCTCCATATTCACCCTTGAAATGAGGTTTTCTAGTACTGGATAAACCACTTATTTTCCTGGAAACTAATAAATTTTCATCACATTATCATATTCCCTTAGGTTCTTCATAGTGAATAGGACCTGGTTCAAAATCTAAAAAACAATGGTCATACCAAAAATGTTCACCTATAATCAGATGGGGTACACAATCCCATCTACTAACCATATGGATATAGTCAACACATCACCAATCATGGTAGGTGTAAAACACTATAATTTGATGAATCGAGTTGATTACTCTTTCACTAACATGTCACCTTGTTGTAGGTGCTTGAACGCCAATGAAAAGTCCTCTTGCAATGCCTGTGGAATTCAGTGGTCCAAAAAGGCAATCTAGAAGTTTGGGCAGACTATACCCTGATGTTGAAAATCCCGAGTTATGGTATCCCACTAATTCGTGGGGAAGTCACACTGCATAAAGGTGATGATCTTGACCCTATTCTCAATAGGAATAATTGTATTCTATATAATTAACAACATTCCCTCTATGCATGACTCATTAGCTTGAGGATTTCCATCCTACATGAAGGTGAGATTATGTTGCTTCTAAAACTCATGGGTTGTATCATCTATGGTAGGAAATTTTTAGGGGAACAATGTAACAACTACCTGAAATATAAGAATATATAATGGAAAAAGACACTATAATATACTGGAGGATCTATTGTAGGTTCCTCTGGTGTCATTGTATGAGGCATAACAAGTGAATTAGATCTTACCACCTCTGGGCTATGCTCTTCACCACTCTCTTGGAATACGACATGAGGACATCATGATGTTATTACTAAACAATTTCAAATAGAACACTGCAAACATTATTTATAACATATAGTTAAAGTGATAAAGAATGGAACATTTATAATGAATTCCTTTTAAATAATCAAAAAACACATCCTTCTCCTAGGCCAAGGTATAGGGGATAATAAATGTGAAATATGGATCACTGGAGATAATACCTACAAACCAGTACCATGATTTGTTTAGTGTTAGGGTATTGTATAACACACTAGAGGTTCCATTATATGCAGTTTCAAATTCATGGTATAGAGGGAAACACACTTTACATTGAATTTTGAATCTTCATCTGGAAGTAAAATTTTTTTATTAATGATTTAATTTATAAATATTTATTCTTTTTTATTTGGTTATAGATGTCATCATCTAGTTTATTTTATTATCAATTAAAATTTTATCATGTCCTTTAATCATTATAAATTGAAATTGGAATGTCAAGTAACTATTATCTATATTATACATAGTGTATTAATGTATTACTATTGATGTATAATTTGTCCCTAAATTAATCACCATTTAAAATTTATATAAGCATTTAAATATCAAATTTCCCTTGTCACTCATCATTAAAAACTATTTATGTGGAATAATTGTTCATATAAAGTTCCATAATCCATCTATATGGGAATATTATATTTACAATAATTATGAAAGTTTAATTAGTCTTGTAATTTCATACCAAAAAAATCTATAGAACACTACTATACATAACTAATATTGAACGAACAATAGTAACATGGATAAAATGTAATTCACACTGAAATTTTGATATGGCATGGAATAATGCAAGACATCTATTTCATATGGCTCATAGTATGATACATGAATTTTCATTCCCTTGTATCATTGGTGTAGTGTAGAATTAATCCCCTCATAATAATATTTAAAATAATAATACCAATAAACACGTTCATAACCCGAAGGTGAAATATATAAATTGTAAAAGTTCCACCAATAATTGTGTTTACCAAACACAAGTAGTTTGCATTTCCCTTGAATGTGGGTCAGCTAATTCCATGAAATGGATCATTACCAAATTCCATTTTTTCCTAGTCTCATGTCTTACCCAAATAGTAAGGAAAAGAAAATATTGGCCTCTAATACCACTTTGTAGAATCCCTCTATATATTTCACATTACGGTTCTCTGAGATGTTGCGAAAAATACCATAAGATCTCCTCCCAATATAACAAAGGTTTTCAACATTCAAAGAGTATCTATGATGTGTTTGTGGGGTGACTATTCCCTCATATATTAGTGTGTAGAATTGTGAAAAATACATGCATATAAAATAGGTAATAACAGAATAAATCTCTAAGGAAACATGACCAGTGACCCTCTATTGCAGAAGATGTAATGTGAAGTAGATAGTAGTAAAATAAAAATAAACCCTGTAACATAAATAAACAAATTGAATCATAATAATAAATATATAAAAAATATGCAAACCACGATTCTATGTGACCATACAGAAAGAGTACATGAATAACCAGGGATACAAGAATGTACCTTATGCTATAAAAAATAAAAAAATCCCCAAAATAATCTACTATAAGAATTGAAAAAATAGGCACAATCCGCGTCACCCATACCCACTCATAGGACACCTAAAAGAAAATTGGATGTTTACTGATTCCATTTATCTATTTCTCTAATCATGAAGTCTTCAAGGGTGGAAAATGTGGGCCATGAAGGGTGTGATATATACTAAGTAGAAAACCACCTACAGTGTCTAGATAAATCAATTTCATGAAAATAATTTCTTTTTTGACAATATATAATAATTTTAAGGAGATAATTAAATAAGATACAGTGGAATTTTTTGGACTCTGGACAACCATCCAATCACTACATGCTTTTTCATAAGGTGGATTAGTCTGAAAATAAGGTATCTTGTAAAAGAGTACAATATGGATATAGAGACTATAAATATGATCCGACAAATGGAATATCCCCACATATGTGATCTGTATTAGAGAGTGTTTCCTTGGATTTTTAATTCCACATTCTTACCCATTAATTTATTTAACGTCTTCTAAATTATTTTCATTCTCCATGATCAAGTTTGAGGAGATCCTAAGAGAATATTAATTATTTCTACAGGGAATCTGTATATATAAAATGTATGGTATTGTATCCATGATGATCCATTATTGAGATCCCACATGTATCTCCTTGTATGATGTGAAAACATCATGAACTAAGATTCAATTGGATCCCTAAAATTTATCATAGGGGTCCAAGTCTCTCTTGTAGCATGGTAAAACTATCATGCCACCGTGCTCATCGATGTGGTCTCCCCTAGGATCTAGTGTCACTCATCTAAAGGTAAAATGGAAAATTAATGGTTTTCTCATCCCATGGATAGCTAGTGTCTCCTCGGATATGATTACATAACATATTAACAAAACTATCTATATTTTATGATGTGACCTTCCATGGTTTCTGTATGACAGGACCCGTATATCTCCATTGACCAAAATTAAAGGCATTATTTGTCTTCCAAGTTCTATAAAATTTAGAATGAACATAATTTATAATATTTTAAATGAACTAACATTTTAATTAAGTTAAAAAATTCCAATTGATTCATGAAGTATAGATTCCCAAATCATGGAATAGCACTTTAATTCATTCAATTTATAATTTATAAAATTTATTATAAGACCAAACACCCCTAAAATTTGGTAAATAAAATTAAGGAAAATGGGATCAACGGTTCTTGAAGAGTGTACAACCAATTTTGTGGCTCATGAAAATGGAATCAACTGATGTGTTTATTCAATGGTATCTAAGGTCACATGAATCATGTAAACCCATTTAATTCAACTTTTTAGTTGGATTGGATGTGTCTCCAAAATGGTCCAACATGAAATAGCGAAACTCATGTATTAAATTACATTAAAACATTGAGAATGATGTTACACCACCTACAATTCATTTATATCACTATTTTCTCTAGTATCACCTTATGAATTAATATATAGTAAAAGATATTGAATAAATCATTAAATTATATGAAAATAGGTAAAAATATGTTGCACCAATATATTGAAATAGGTATGATGATAAAGAATGAAATGATGGATGATTAGTGTAGATCATACCAAAATCATTTCAATGCATCACGCACTAGAGGATTTGGATACCGTATAAAATAGGTTAAAAATAACTATGGAGTAGGGCATGATACCTTTTGAGTCTATGATGCTAGAGAAAAATGATTGGTGAGATTATAAAAGGTTATTAAAACATTTAATGGGAAAAGTTGTTTCTACATTAATTACTAGGCCTCATGGGATGGCCACATGGTTGTCAAAATGTGTTCCCATTTCTATTTAAATGGGAGAAATATCATGGGTTTGGTGCATGAATTGGATTACCACGTGGAAGGCTTATGAAAAGGGGGTCTACAACTCAACCTAGGCATTCACTGCATTCCAAATGATTTCATAACAGTCATAGGTTTCACCCTATTCGAGATTTGATATAATCTCTATAGGAATAAGGCTCAAAAGTAAATGAAGTTTGAGATAAGAAATCATCCCAACATAAAAATTAGGTCTGGATCTTCGACATAGCATCGTACTCAAATGTTCATTGAAAGTCATTCAATATCAAAAAGGCCATAGAGTAGGGTCTTGTAATTGGTCCTCTTCTACCATTTAGTGATTAGTCAGGTGGATACCCTTCTACATCAATGAGTACCTATTATATTTTAAGGTTTTGGAAATCCAAGGACATGTAGTAGATCAAGGGTATATAGGTAGAGAAGTTTTTATATTCTTTGGTTTTTTCTAGAGGTGACCCATAGTGATTCAACTGTGGAAATATTAGTCATTAATGAAAGTTCTTCCCAACACATAATAGAACGTCCTAGAAATTTGGTAAGAAGGGCCTTCTGTAGTAGTTTATCAAAAATCATTATGTGTGGTATTTCATAATGGGATGTAAGACATGGTCAAGAAATTATGGATCAGGATGAGGTTCTCGACAATAAACTCATTGGTCGACTCAGACAGGTCATGTGTCTACTAAAAAATATCATAGAGCATAGGAATGTAATATCTATGTAGTGAATTAGACACTAGAAGATTATGCAGGTTGAATATCTACTAATTTAGGTATGGTTTTGATAACCTCAACTTTGTATACTACCTTTTTTATGACATTTATTCACATTTATTAATATCTTCTAAAGGAGTTTCCACACATCACATACCAGTCAAGTTATCTTCTTAATTACATTCCTTTGACACTCTGTTGTGAATGGAAGTGGACCATATTAAGTGATTTCTAGATTTTTCAATAGTCATTTCTAGTTATGGACATATATGAGATTATATACTATTTTTGAAAATGAGCTTCGATGTGATTTTCATTAGGGGCTATCTAACTAGATTTAGAGAACAAATTGATTTCTATCAGATATGGTTGTCATTTACATATTGTCAAAGCGTGAGAGTTTCATGATGTTATGATAATGACATTAAGGATAAGGTAGAGTCGGTTCAAACATGAATTATCTTGGGATGGTCACAACATAGAGGGTGGTATTGGACCTTTAAGCCTTACTAGTTGTATACCGCTGATTTTTTCTTATAGTCATGGATCTCTATCAGGTCATATTTCGGAATGGTTCTGTAGGACTTTCCACTAGATTTAAGGGTATACAATGAGATAGATCTCTTTCCAAATTTGAAACTTATTTTTATACTCCGTTATAAAATAACACTACATGTGACAAAGGATTTAATGTTTCATCATGATTAATTGGAGAAGATGGGATTTATTAGATCAAGTACTTTACTATGGGGTGCACCCGTGTTCTTCTCCAAGAAGAAAGATGATATTATTCATATATACATTGTTTACAGGAAGATGAAATAGGTTAATGTGTAGAATATATATCATTTTAGTGGGATATATGATATTTTTGTCTATTTATTATAATCTAAATGGTTTTCTATGATTTATCTTAGATGAGAATACCATTAGTTGTTTGTTAGAGAAGAGAAAACCCCAATGATTGAAATTTTGAGCACGTATGGTCTGCATGAGTATCTTTTGATGTCATTTGGTTTTCCAATGGCACAAATTTTTTTTAGTCAACATCAAAAATAAAATTCATCGATACCTAGTCTCATTTATGGAGGTGTTCATTGAATAAAACCTCATCATCATTTTTACATCAGAGTATCATATATTATATCATGGGATTGGTTTTTGTACGGTCTACAAAAATCATATTTAACTGATGATTCTAAAGTATAACTCTTATACTAAATAGGTGATGTTATATATGAATGTGGTATATGAGAAAAGTATACACATTCACCAAGAGAATTTGGAGGTAGGGATTTCTTAGATATTTCCAAAAAACATGTTCAACATTATGATACTTTCATTGGATAAAATTGATATTACTATTGTCTTATCAAAATTATTTCCCATATATAAGTACCTATTAATTTAGTCATGAATAAGGGATTAATGATATTGTAGTCAAAATAATGTGAAGAGGCATTTAGTGAGCTCATGAGGAGGCCGAATATAGATCCAAAGATGATACTACCCAACCAAGGGATCACATAATTCATATACTATGATGCATTAGGCATTGGATTGAACGAAGTACAGGTGTATAGGGTGATGATTATAGAATTTGGGTTAGATTAGATATGAATACATGACTGGAACTACCCTCCTCATGTCATTGATATGGCTCTCATGGTTCATGGTTTGATGTTTTGGTGTCACTATCTCATCTGTGATAGGTTTTTTTGACTACATATACCATAAGACCCTCCATTACATCTTCACACAGTTGAACATTATCATTAAACAGAGGCTCTGGGTAGAGTGTCTTCAGTTCATTGAGTTTGATCTCATGATCCATCCTAACAGGTGTCTTTTCATGACTACCCCTAGCCCACTTCTAATGGGTTAGGTCTATAGAATAGTGTTGAGAATCCATGTCACTCACATTGGATGCCATAACCTATGGTCTGTACACAATCACACATCGCCAAGACCATACGATGTTGAAATGTAAAAAAATTTGACCAAGCATAAATTCATACATATAAAGAGCACTTTCAAAGGAAGAAAAATAAAATTGGAAATAAAAACAATCCAAATACAATCCCAACAAAATGAAATTGAAAACAAATACAACATGAATGTACATATGGAAATTACTATCAATTCAACCACAGGATCACAACCTATTCTATTCAGCTCACTATACACCACATGTTCCCAATCTATGTAGGACTCTATCAAAATTTTGAGCATCTACATAAGGCATGATGCATGTATATAAAGACCATGGAGGTGTTAGTATAATAATACCCCATAGGAAACCCCAAAATCACAATGAATATAATATTAAGATTAACGGTCCCCTAAAAAAATAAATATTTCTATGACACATCTAATAAGAATATTCAAACATACTCGACGAAGACACTGAGTCTTATGGTAAATTCATAACCATAATTCTACTATAGACATCATTCATGTAGTTTCCACATAGCACTCATCAGGGAGAATATGCTCAAGGAGACAGATAGCACTAATGGTGTCCGTCTAATATGTTATGTTCATCAGGTTCCACTATAAGCAATATAAAATTGTAATTTGAAGATAGCAATCCAAATTTGAGGATCACACCTAAGGCCATGTGGTATACAAACAAATTAGTCTATAATAATCCACTAACTAATGGATCTATGCCCACATAGTGTTGGTCCCGACGATACCATGAACTCCACCATGGGATATATGATCATAGAAGATCTCAATATGGGCCTCATAAAAGGATTACAATATATATATCTATGAATGTCCAATGATGGTATCACCATACTATGTGTAATATGTGATTCTATTCTAACACTCAAGGGAATTCTCCCAAATGAATCTTGTCCAAACAGAAGTGGATAAGGTCTCAAAGCCATGATTGTAGGGGTACTTGTTTTGTACTAGTAGTACATTGTTTTTCACATTAACATAATGTCCAAACCATGTAACACGTCCTATGCATGTGTCTATGGAAGAGTACATTTTTTGTCCAAGTTGGGGTACTTATGACTGTGTATATGTATATGGTTTGCATGTGTAAACATGGAATGGTTGTTTCTATTTTGTAATACATGTCATTTATAAAAAACATTACTCCTGGTCTAGTCTGTGTACCCACTAAGGTAAAAAATGATCTACCGAGTCATGTCACACATTGTGTGATAGATGTCACATGTTTTGTGATATTTAAATTATTTATGGAAAATCTAGCACCACACCAGGGGTCCCACACACTATGTAATCTCGGATTACACATTGTGTTCTATGGGATTTCAAAGAACCTGGGTTCATTGAAAATATATATTATGCCACCATTTCCACAATTTTCACTGATATTGTTGATGTCAATCATAGATATAGGGATTTCTACCCACTAACATATGATTTTGGTCTGATTCTTGGTTGTAATTTTCCAATAAAGGCTACAAAAATCCAAGACTCCATCATTGTTCAAAAGCCAAAAATGAATGTCTTTGATTAATACTTGATTCATCGTCTCAGTAATCATATCCCAATTTATCACTAATCCATAATTATATTTTTGGTATCAATCAATTTGGCTAATAAACAGCTGCACAATGATTGATTTCTGTGTATTCGAGGAACCACATGCCAAAGGAATTGTTGGTGTTCAAAGAAGAATGGTTGGAGACATCCAAGAAACATGAAATCAGGGTATTATCCTTTTCTCTATTCAGTTGGACTTGAACTAGTTCTATTATGATGAGAAATAAATAAGCATCAAAATTTAAACAAATCTAGAATCAATCCCCATTGATAAACCGTACACGCAGCATGATTGTTCTATGAATGAATCCATTGGAAAATCAATTCATTTTCATGGTATAAATAAATAAACGGAGAAGTATCTAGATAATACTTCATCCTACCCATTTTTGATCAATTTCTAGTGAAGAATGGTTTCATGACATTGTTGTTAGAAATATCTCTGAGTTCTGTTTCACATCGATTGATGATCCTTGATTTGATTTCCATTTGTCTAAGGACGCTGCGATAATTCTCTCTAGTAACATCTGTCGATATTCAAGGTTTTGCGTCAAGCCCTATAAATATTTCATCATATAATTTCAATATAAATAATATTTTTTTGTGGTAATTAATTAAATAAATAAATTTATTTTCTTAATTGTCTTAAACATCCTCCCCTGACCATGGTCAACTCGAATGTTCAACGTTCTCCATGGTAATTTCACACCCTTGGTAAAATCCATTCTCTAAAATTAACTATGAACATATATTTCTGATCCAGGCCATTTTTTTACATTATTCAATGTTCCTTGGAAAATAATTAGTTATTACATTAATATATTTAATATATTTCAAACATTAATTTTGGGAACATCGAACCTCAAAATCACCCACTGTCTCTACACCTATCTCTGATTATTTTCCATACAAATCCCTAGAACAATATAAGGAAAATAGGAGTTTTTAAATTCCCCCACATAAAATATTTAGATCCTAAAAATCCAATACAAAATGCTATAAAATGATATGTGGGCACTGATCACGCATTTATGTCTCTTGCTCAAATTTTCCCATGTTAATATTCTTATTCATCCACCAATAATGCACTATTATACCAGGTCACCCACGAAGGATCTGGTCATGTCGATCCATGATCTCAATGTGATAATCATGATAGGTAGCTTCATCTTCAATGTCATGATCGCTCTATTTGATAACATGTGAAAGATCATGCATATTCACACTTAGATGATACATATGGAAGATGTCTTCAACCCAAACTATCTTTAGTGGTACATATATGAAGTACACCACCTCTCCAACTCTACGTAGTGTCTGTAAATGGAAAATGAATAATAGAGATAGATGAAGCCTTATCCAAACCTCCATAATCCCCATCATGTTGCTAAACATAGGAAGGCATGTACTCCATCATCAAACAATAAGGGCCTCTCTTATTGGTCTGCATATGACTATTGATGGCTCTGTATAGCCCTCATCATCTCCAGGATGATTTTCACCTTCCCTATAGTAGATCACACAATATCTGGGCTCAAATGTACTAACTCTCCCAGGCCAATATAGTATAGTGGTGAACTACATGTTCAGTCCTAAAATTCCTCAAATGGTTTCTTACCAATGGTGGAATGGTAGAATTTTTTTGAATGAAAAATCATCCAATTGTAGGTGGCCCTCTCAACTACATTAAAATTATAATATTCATTCCAGAAGCATGTCCTTCATGTCATAGATGGTCTGCCCCATCTAGTAATAAGTCTGGGGTGAAAATCCATGATCATACATAACTTAGTCCCAAAAAACTCATGAAATAACTTCCATAACTAATATTTGAAGTGAGAATAATAGTAAAAAACGAAAATGGAGGGATCACCATTGAGTTTTACTATATCATCCAAATTGAGGAATCAAAGGATCTCTACTTGTGATTCCCCAGGTTTTATGAACAGGTCCAAGTGAACAATGTAATGATTTTTAATGATGTCTCTTTTTTTATTTTATTTTGTGCTGATAAAGAATTTGAAACGAAATAAAACATTAGGAATATGATAAACTGGTATATATTTAAAAGTTACATTGCAACAAGACCCATCTAATTGAATGTATCATGCACAAGACCTAACACGGCCACAACAAGACTATTGAGAATCACAACTCGGGTAATTGGATAGTGGTCATCTTCAGGGTCCATCAGTGTGAAATATATAACTGCCATAACCACCGCGCACGCACACAGCACCATTGCTATGAGGAGAGCCATCCGCCAAGGGTCCGGTGTTTTGGAAATGTAAAACACCCTACCCCTTGTTTTTATAATGGACCTCTAAGGGAATATGACCGTTATTTGACCGTTGTGTTTCAATGGATAAAGTGCATCTTTTTATAAATATTTGGTCTTTATAATGATTTTATAATATTATGGTATTTCAATATTTTAATAAGTACAAAATATTAGAATTACATATTCGAGTAATAAAATAATATATTATTCTTGAAAATGAATCTATTTTGTTTTTTAACTCATGATGATATTTATATGTTGGAAAAACATAGTATTTTAAAATGTCTCAAAGGGGTATATGCAATAATTGAGAAAAATGTATCTAATTGGATTTTTAAAACTATGTATTTTGAAATAGGAAAAAAAATTATTTTTTTGAATCAAATGATGGGGTATGATATAAATTGGATTTTTGATTTCTAAAGATATAAGTTCCTAATAAAATTTTAGTATATTAATTATGAAATTTATAAGATTTATATCAAATGTAAAGGTATTTTTAGATTTAGAATCTCTAAGTTAAAAATATGTGTTAAGTTGTGTAAATTCAATTTTAATGTTATATACAATTTTTTTCCTTAAATGTAAACAGTTTTTTAGCATACTATTCATTCTCAGCGGAGAAGCCATTACTGGCCGCATGATCGCCTCGACCATCCGATTTCTCCAAGACTAATTCTGGCTATTGATGTTTTTAAAAATTCTGATTTCATCTCGTCTGTCGATCTCTCCAAGACGGATCCCACCTGTCATTTTATTTTTTATTTTTCCTTTCTCCGCAAACTCGTCATCTTCTACCTCACGTCGGGGTCCCGCGAACTAGAATTAGTTTGCCCGAGACGCCTCCTTCACCACTGTTTAGGTTGACCTTGCAAACCCACCTCCCTAGGACGCCGTACGATCGGCCTAACCCCCATATTGTTTTCCTTTAAGAACAACGAAACCTTTGTGTAAGAGGGGACCTCTGGAGCCAACCCGCACCGCTACGACACCTACCTCACCGTCGCCTCACCACCACACAAACCACCTTTTGTTCTGCACCCCACTCCCCATGCACGACCACACCAGTGTCGGCGCCATGCCACCGGTCACCCCGCTGATACCTTGTAGCGTCTCCAGGTGGTCATGACCTCACCGGACCACCTCCATCCACCCAGCAAGTCTCCCTCTACGGCTAGCTTCTTCTTTAAGCTGTAAGGGTTCCATGCTTATTCATTTTTTTTGAAACCTACACATTCTCCTAGTTACACTTATATATACATGAAATACATATATATATATATATACGAATTATTTTTACAGGTATATACTTCCCTTGCATTCCACTCTAAGCAAACAGAGGGCTTCTAAGGGGGTTTTCCTTCGTGTCTACAAACATAGGGGATGCCCCAACCTCCTTATAATTTTAAAATAGAAAACTCACTGCCTATACATGGGTATACGATATGTATATATATAAACTTATATATATTCAGTATAGGCACCGTGACTCTCCTCTTTTGAAGACATAGTGTATAGCTTAGAAAATGGTATCCTTTCTTTTTCCTAAAATGATTTAAGGTTGTTTCCTTCCATTGAGTTATGTTTATATAACCCTTTTGATACAATATATACATATATATATAAATTTAAATATGTTTAGGTATACCCCCTTAACCTCCTCCAGTTTAAGGGATTCAAATGAGATTGTTTATTATTATTATTTATTTAAGTATTTATATAGGGTAGTTATGAAAGGTTTTTTCTCGTAAGAAAAACCATTGCATAACTTATATATATGTATTTTCAGGTTTTTAAGTATACACTTATATATATAGGTAACCATACAAAATCTATTTCAAATATTTCCGTATAATTCAGTATTTTATATTAGGAATTATACTTTTGGAAAAGGTATTTTTTTAAATAAATTCCTAACAGGTATGATCTTTATGTATGCCCTACATATATAACTATATATTTATATAAGGTTATGTATTGGAATGGAAATCGGTTTTTATTTGTAAGAGATGAATACTTATCTTTGAAGAATATTTTTGATGCGAACTTGGGCTTTGGTTTAGGTACAATTATGTTATAGTTAAAAAAAAGATTTCATATGTTTATGCATTTATAGTTTCATGAACATTTAAATCCCATAAGGTTTTTTTCTTTTTTAACTAAATAAATGTTAGATTGTTAGAGGTTTTCAGATTTCAAGTGAACCATGTTTAATTGATTAGAAACCCTATATATATACTTTTTTTATATATATCCCTATGTATGTATGTTTTTTTAAGATTAATATCTGGAACCCTAGTTTCAAGAGATGGTTATTAATATTTTTATGCATGTAGGATTTTAGTGCTTGCCTATGCTGTTTTATATTTTTTTGTCTAAGGGTACACCAATGAACTTGACCAATGTCGCCATTGAAATGATTTGTGTTTTTTTTAAAAGGATATTCTTCTGCATGTTTTAAACTTGTATTAAAAGGATAGGGATTTAATGGTTATGTTAATATGTAGAAATCCTCTATTATTTTTTATACCAAACTCGCTGCCATGATTATTAGAGATCAGAGTCTAACTGAAAATTCTATGACCATTGAAGAACAATAATTAATGAAAAGTATTTTATTTAAAGTGGTTTATTTCCAAGTATTGGAATTTTAAAGATTGAAAGTGTTTATTATTTTTATACCAAGCATGAAGAAATGATTATTAGTGGTTGGTGATTTGCTGCAAGTACAGTGACCTGTGAAGAACAATAGTTAATTCCATGTAGTTCATTTCCATGTATTGGAATTTTAGAGACTCATCATTTAATACCCCTTGGGGGAAAATCTCATACATTCATCATTTAACGTGCTTAAATAATTGTTCTATGCACATAGTATGCTTACTGAACCATGCCTGCTTTTATTCCATATTTTCAATTTTATATGTCGTATCATGTATTTGTAAAAAAATTATATAGTTGTTACCTTATTCATATTATTCATGCATATGACTCAATATGGTAGTTAACTAAGAACTATATTAACCAAAGTGGTATGGGACACCTTGGGTAATGAGAAATGAAAATGGTATTACCCAAAGTGGTATGGGACACCATGGGTAATATGAAATGAAAACTAAATATTCAATTTGGTATGGGACACCTTGAATATCTGACCTTATCAACATGTGGGCAATGTATGGGACTACCCGGAATGGGGTCTAGAAAAAAGAAAACCCTCTAGGTTGGGGACTGGATAAAGTAAGCCCTCCCTGTTGGAGACCGGTAAAAGTAAGATCCTCGATGCATCGATAGTTCTCAAGATAGTCAGATTGGGTTATTACCCCTTGGTCATGGAATAAGGCCTTGACACAGAGACCATGAGTCCTTCAACATACATTTCTTAGCTTATGACTAACCAGGTGATTACTCCAACTAGAGGAATATCCTTGGTTATAGAACCTTTACCTATGTGTATCAGATTAAAAAAACACAAGACATATGATATGGCAATGTTGATGCATGTCCAGTTTTCTTTTCCAGAATTTTATTACAAATGTTGCATTACATTTATCATGTCATGATGTGTTGTTTTTAGATAATGCGCTTGTGTGTGACTCTGATGATGTATACACCATGTTTTTCATGCACACATTTCTTGTTTATGGACACTTTACTTTGTATAACCCCAACCTTTTTATTTTAATAATTATCTTGTCTATTATGTGGGATTCAGCTAAGCTTTCTAGTGTATAAGTATGAAGTACTTTAACTGTGTTACATCGTCTTTTGTTTTGTCTTGAAGTTTTTCCATTAAGAAAACATTTTAAGTATGGAAAAGTATTTTCAAAGTAGTCTTCAAAGGCTGTATTTATGTATTTTCAAAAACCCCTTACTGAGTATTTCAATGCTCACCCTACGTTTTATGTAAAATTTTTACAGTTTGATCTTGGATTTTTGTTCTTAGCTCAGAAATAAAGAAGCAAAGTTGTTGTCCCTAATTCTCCAGGATCTAAACCAGAAAGTTCCTCCTCCTGTGTCATGATATGAAACTAATTTGTTTCATTTGTATGAAATAAATTACACACCATAACTATAGAACCGACACTGGGCTATCGGGGTCGGGGCGTCATAGTTGGTATCAGAGGAAAGGTTTAGGCAACCCTGGAAAATTAGGACAACACAAAAACATTAATAATGTTTTACTAAGTAGGGTCTGTTATTAAACTTCTGATATGGAAAGACAGCGAACCACACCTAGAATCTTGACTCTCCCTACAGAGATCATAGAGACTATTGTAGCAAAATCCTGCTCAACAAGTTACCAACCTTTTGTTAACATACGACTCACGTGCAAAACCCTCTATGAAATATCAAAAATCTCGAATGTCCTTTGAATCTTCTGAGGGTCGAAAGTTGTGTATAACCAAATGGCCAATGCATTGTTCGAGATTTATAAAAAGAAAGGGAAGTACTATGAGGGACTCTTCATGTGTTTCACCATGAATAATAAATGGTTGGCCTTCACGGCCTTCGGAGAAGCTGCAAAGGAGTTGGACTTCCACGCAAACTTTATGTTCCAAGTCCTGGGTTTCATCATGCTTGGGGAGCTATGCGATTTTGGGTCTTTCATCGAATCCTTCAGATATGAAGTGGTTCAAGAGATCTTTAGGAACCAAATCCAAGCGGATGTTGAGAAGATGATGTCACTCGTGCTCATCTCTGGACAACCACCAATATCAAACGGGAGCATGGTTTTAACCACGATCCAATTTTCCAAAAATATATTTGGGAAGAGGAGACCCACAAGCTTTGTTCTGCCTTGGGGATAGAGTTGAATAGTGACATCTTCCATGGGGGGTGGAGGTAGAGGGACATCACCACGGTTTTCAGGGAAGCTGTGTGAGTAAGTTAGTGTGTGTACACCGATCAAATTGCGAGGACACAATTATTTTAAGAGGGGGATAGTGTGACACCCCATGTTTTATGAACAGGTCCAAGTGAACAATGTTATGCTTTTTAATGATGTCTCTTGTTTTATTTTATTTTGTGCTGATAAATAATTTGAAAAGAAATGAAACATGAGGAATACTGTAAACTGGAATATATTTAAGAGTTACATTGCTACAAGACCAATCTAATTGAAAGTACCGTGCAAAATACCTAACACGGCCACGCCAAGACTACAGAGAATCACAACTCAGGTAATCGGATAGTCTTTGTCTTTAGGGTCCATCAGTGTGAAAAATATAACAGCCAGAACCACCGCAAAGGCACACAGCACCAGTGGTATAAGGAGAGCCATCCGCCAAGGGTTTGGTGTTTTGAAAATGTAAAACACCCTACCCCTTGTTTTTATAATGGACATCTAAGGGAATATGACCGTTATTTTACCGTTGGGTTTCAATGGATAAAGTGCAACTTTTTATAAAAATTTGGTCTTTATAACACTTTTATAATATTATGGTATTTCAATATTTTAATATGTACAAAATATTAGAATTATATCTTCGAGTATTAAAATAAAATATTATTCTTGAAAATGAATCTATTTTGTTTTTTTAAATCATGATGATATTTATATGGTGGAAAAACATAGTATTTTAAAATGTCTCGAAGGGGTATCCGAAATAATTGAAAAAAATGTATCTAATTGGATTTTTAAAACTATGTATTATGAAATAGGAAAAGATTTATTTTTTTGAATCAAATGATGGGGTATGACATAAATTGGATTTTTGATTTCTGAAGATATATGTTCCTAATAAAATATTAGTATATTAATTAGGAAATTTATAAGATTTATATCAAATGTTAAGGTATTTTTAGATTCGGAATCTCTAAGGTAAAAATATGTGTTAAGTTGTGTAAATTCAATTTTAATGTTATATAATTTTTTTTCCTTAAAAGTAAACTGTTTTTTTTAAAGCATACTATTCATTCTTGGCGGCGAAGCCTTTACTGGCTGCGCGATCGCATCGACCGTCCGATTTTGCCAAGGAAAATCTTGGCCGTTGATGTTTTTTAAAACGCTCATTTAATCTCGTCCGTCCGATCTCTCCAATAAGGATCCCATCTGTCATTTTATTTTTTATTTTTCCTTTCTCCACAAACTCGTCGTCTTCTACCTCGCGTCGGGGTCCCGCGAACATGACTTAGTTTGCCCGAGACACCTCCTTAACCACTATTTAGGTTGACCTTGCGCACCCACCTCCCTAGGACGCCATAGGATCTTCCTAACCCCCCAGATCATTTTCCTTTAAGAACAACGAAACCTCTGTGTAAGAGGGGACCTCCGGAGCCATCCCGCACTGCCGCGACACCTACCTCACTGTCGCCTTGCCACCACACGAACCACCTTTGGTTCCGCACCACACTCCCCATGCACGACCACACCAGTGCCGGCGCCACGCCGCTGGTCACCCCGCTGATACCTTGCAGCGTCTCCAGGTGGCCACGACCTCACTGGACCACCTCCAGCCACCCAACAAGCCTTCCTCTACAGTGAGCTTCTTCTTTAAGCTGTAAGGGTTACATGCTTATGCGTTTTTTTTCAAAACCTACCCATGCTCCTCGTTAAACTTATATATACATGCAATACATATATATATATATACGGTTTATTTTTACAGGTATATACTTCCCATGCTTTCCACTCTAAGAAAACAGAGGGCTTCTAAGGGGGTTTTCCTTCGTGTCTACAAACATAGGGGATGCCCCCACCTCCTTATAATTTGAAAACCCAACACACACTACCTATACACGGG
The DNA here is from genome assembly GCA_963277665.1 of Viscum album. Lineage (NCBI taxonomy): Eukaryota > Viridiplantae > Streptophyta > Magnoliopsida > Santalales > Viscaceae > Viscum > Viscum album. The sequence continues at coordinate 1,552,652,795 of OY728160.1, forward strand.
TATACGATATGTATATATATATAAACTTATATATATTCAGTATAGGCATCGTGACTCTCCTCTTTTGAAGACAAAGTGTATGGATTAGAAAATGGTATCCTTTCTTTTTCCTAAAAAGATTTAAGGGTTTTTCCTTCCTTATGGTTTTGTTTATATAACCCTTTTGATACAATATATACATATAAATATAAATTTAAATATGATTAGGTATACCCCCTTAACCTCCTCCAGTTTAAGGGATTCCATGGAGATCGTTTATTATTATTATTTAGTTAAGTATTTATATAGGGTAGTTATGAATGGTTTTTTCTCATAAGAAAAACCATTACATAACTTATATATATTTATTTTCAGGTGTTTAAGTATGCACTTATATATATAGGTAACCAAACAAAATCTATTTCTAATATTTCTATAAAATTCAGTGTTTTATATTAGGAATTATACTTATGTAAATGGCCTTTTTTGAAAATAAATTCCTAACAGGTATGATCTTTATGTATGCCCTCAATATATTACTATATATTTATATAAGTTTATGTATTGGAATGGAAATCGGTTTTGATTTGTAAGAGATGAATACTTATCGTTGAAGAATATTTTTGATGCGAACTTGGACTTTGGTTTAGGTACAATTATGTTGTAGTTAAAAACAAAGGTTTTATATGTTATGCATTTATAGTTTCATGAACATTTAAATCCCATAAGGTTTTGTTCGTTTTAAACTTAATAAACATTAGATTGTTAGAGGTTTTCATATTTCAAGTGAACCATGTTTAATTTATGAGAAACCCTATATATATACTTTGTGTATATATATCCCTACATATGTATGTGTTTTTAAAATTAATATCTGGAACCCAAGTTTCAAGAGATGGTTATTAATATTTTTATGCATGTAGGATTTTAGTGCTTGCCTTTGCTGTTTTATATTTTTGTGTCTAAGGGTACACCAATGAACTTGACCAATGTCTCCCTTGAAATGATTTGTGTTTTTTTTAAAATGATATGATTATGCCTGTTTTAAACATGTATTAAAAGGATAGGGATTTAAGGGTTATGTTAATATGTAGAAATCCTCTATTAATTTTTATACCAAACTCGTTGCAGTGATTATTAGTGATCAGAGTTTAACTGCAAATTCTATGACCAGTGAAGAACAATAATTAATGACAAGTATTTTATTTAAAGTGGTTTATTTCCAAGTATTGGAATTTTAAAGATTGAAAGTGTTTATTATTTTTATACGAAGCATGTTGTAGTGATTATTAGTGGTTGGAGATTTGTTGCAAGTACAATGACCTGTGAAGAACAATAGTTAATGCCAGGTAGTTCATTTCCATGTATTTGAATTTTATAGACTCATCATTTAATACCCCTTGGGGGAAAATCTCATACATTCATCATTTAACGTGATTAAATAATTGTTCAATGCACATAGTATGCTTACAGAACCATGCATGATTTTATTCCATATTTTCAATTTTATCTGTCGTATCATGTATTTGTAAACCAATTATATAATTGTTACCTTATTCATTTTATTCATGCATATGACTCAACATGATAATGAACTAAGAACTAGATTACCCAATGTGGTATAGGAAACCTTGGGTAATGAGAAATGAAAATGGTATTACCCAAATTGGTATGGGACACCGTGGGTTATATGAAATGAAAATTAAATATTCAAAGTGGTATGGGACACCTTGAATATCTGACTTTACCAACATGTGGGAAATGTATGGGACTACCCGAAATGGGGTTCGGTAAAAATAATACCCTCCAGGTTGGGGACTGGTTAATGTAATCCCTCCGGGTTGGAGACGAGTAAAAGTAAGCTCCTCGATGCATCGATAGTTCTCGAGACAGTCAAATTGGGTTATTACCCCTTGGTCATGGAACAAGGCCTCGACACAGAGACCATGAGTCCTTCAACATACATTTCTTATCTTATGATCAACTAAGTGATTACTCCAACTAGAAGAATATCCTTGGTTATAGAACCTTTACCTATGTGTATCAGATTAAAAAAACACAAGACATATGATATGGAAATGTTGATGCATGTCCAGTTTTCTATTCTAGAATTTTATTACAAATGTTGCATTACATTTATCATTTCATGATGTGTTTTTTAGATAATGCGCTTGTGCTCAACTCCGATGATGTATACACCTTATTGTTCATGCACACCTTTCTTATTTATTGACACTTTACATTGTATAACCCATGCCTTTTTATTAGCATACTTATCTTGTCTATTAAGTGGGTTTCATCTAACTGTTCTAGTGTATAAGTATGATGTACTTTAACTATGTTACATCGACTTTTGTTTTGTCTTGATGTTTTTCCTTTTATGAAAATATTTTAAGTATGGAGAAGTATTTTCAAAGTAGTTTTCAAAGGCTGTATTTATGTATTTTCAAAAACCCCTTATTGAGTATTTCAATGCTAACCCTATGTTTTATGTTAAGTTTTTACAGGTTGATAGAGCCTTTCTAAGTCTTGGATTTTTGTTCTTAGATCAAAAATAAAGAAGGCAAGCTGTTGTCCCTGATTCTCCAGGATCTAAACCAGAAAGTTCCTCCTGCTGTGTTATGATGTGCAACTAATTTGTTTCATTTGTATGAAATAAATTACACACCATAACCGTAGCACCAGAACCGGGATACCGGGGTCGGGGCGTCATACTACTAGACTCTAATCAGGGATATATAGGGGGTGGGATGACTTTATGAGTTATTCCATGATCATCATGATCAAATCGTCTAACATGGACGTAAGTGGGGACCCCATATTCATGTACATGAATATCTTATCTCACATCCACTAAATAACCTCAAGGTATTGTTCTGAACCCAATAAAACATGGTTCCCATACTTCACATCCTGACAAATAGGGCATTGAGAAAAAATACTGCAACATTGTTCGTCATCCAATGCAACCAAAACTGACATCAGGGATCATGTTATATCTTTTACTCATTTGGATGTACAGAAAAAATGATATCTATAAAAAACATTGTTGGGGATGAAATATGTGCCACAAGAATAGTCATAGAGGCCACGGCTAGTTTAATGCTAGCCCAATCTCAAAATGGTGTAAAAATATATATGGATTCTTCCTCATAAATCTTCTTCAAAGAGACACCTCAACCACAAGAGAGCGTAAAGGCCATTTAAGGGACTCAAACAAATTTTACCACCCCCGTGACCTTGCATACATAGTTGAAAAATTCCCCCACAAGTCCACCGAAGCCCTGACCCTTAACCGATAATATGTTATTCAAAGCGCACCTCCAAGAATCATGAGACCACCAAGAATATAAATACCTGGTTATTATCACCTTAGAGACATGATGACCCTAAACTTTCAACATATGATGTCACATTTAGCGAAGCACTTGGGAACCCTGAACCAGATGTAAAATGAATAAACCATGCTATTGGAGTATCACAATGCTCCCATTCATTTGTTCCTTTTTACCCCCAATTATGTTGGGGATTCCCTTCATGTAGTTATATTTACCTCATGGAGGAAGGAGGACCTTTGAGTCAATTAGGGTTTCAGAGAGTACCTACCCATCGTAATTCATCTCCTTTCAAGATTACGACTTTATGCAATGGAAATAAATACAATGCATCATGAAACCATTTACATTTTGAATTCGATGTCCTTCATGAAGAACCTAAACATTATGAAGAACCTCTCCACGAGGCTCCTAGATTCATGAGGCCTTCTTATGTGCATCCATATATGCTTTGTACATATTTATTTCATGGTCCCTTGTTTAGTTTCCATACATATTTATTATCAACATAGGCTTGCTAATGGATTTTACATCGTAGTACAGTCATGAAAAAATGGACCCCACTATTGACCACTCCTCCACACAACTCGAATAGGCATTTTAAATACCTTCCATTCCCAAAGGGTTTGTGAGTGTCAGTTATGTAAGTATAAGGGAGACGTAGGGAGTCCTCCCCATCTATTCTACAAGACATAAAACTGCTCTGCTCCATCATCCTCAGCAAATGATGTTAAACTGCAGTCTCACCCCATGTAATAAAAATTAGGTGACCCAACATGGGAATTTCCCAAACCCATGCAAAATAATGGGATTTAGATCGTCCTCACATGTAATAAGATCCTCCCCAGATTGAATGAAATCCACAGTGCGAGGCTTCTACACAGAAGCCCGACAACATCTCTTGCTGATACACATTTTGCGATGGGACTATTTGGTCCACTAATTCCCCTTGATTCTCACACAAAGCATGAAACATGTGGTCTTAGATGTTAGTAGAAACTATGACCCCATCTATCTCTAACTATGAGGATTTTTATCCCTTTTTATAAATAAGTTATGTAGAAAGAATCCATGACATTCAATCCAGACTAATATTAAATATTGTTACCCCTCCTAGGGTTTTACCTCCCAGATCCACCCGTAATGGTGTATTCATCTGTTCCCCGTCATGGGTATCTATCCTATTATAAGCCACAATCTCCACCTTAAATATATTTTTTACATGTATTCCCCACTTCAACCATCTTGAACTATGTGGGTTTTGATACATATCTTCCAAACAATGTACATAGGATTCCTCTTTTAGGTTCAATCATGACCAATGGTAAACCATGATTCCCCCTCCTAGGTGTGCACCTCCTCAATCCACCGCTAGTCGTGTGTTGATCGGTCCCTATCCACAGTAATCTCTACTTGAGTTAGCCCCATGGTCCTCTTAGTGGTGATCCTCCTCGATGCGAATATTTGGTCCACTACATTCGCTTGATTCTCACACTGAGAATGAACCATGTGTTCCTACATGCTTCTGGGCATCCTCTTTAGGTATAATCCCCAATTACCCCATCAGAACATTGTGGTCTTTGAATCCCAAATTAACTGTGATACGTAGGTAACATTATTGAGGTTCAATCTCAAAACACCCAACACATTCGTCCATTCCATCCAATTTATTCACTTCATCCATATCAATATTGATTCTTTCCCTGGCTATCACATCCCCATGGGATCATTCCATCCATTTGAGTTATTTCAAATTATAATCCCCACTCCATCCATCTAGAAATATGGTGGTTTTGATCCCTGTATCCTAAAAATGAATATATACAGCTTTTTTCTGGTTCAGTCCTGAAAAACGGAGAACCTTGGTTTCTCCATCTTAGGGGTGAACCTCTCGGATCCACCCCTAACACTTTCCAGATCAGCCTTCATGATGTGAAAACTTCCCTTTATGGGACCCACCATCCAGGTATCGCTATCATTGGGTGTTCTGACCCATGCATTAGTAAACCTTTTAGGTTCCCTCCACTTAGGGTTCACCTCTCTGATTCACTCTCAATGATGTCCAGATAAGGATGCATCCTGTGTCACCTTCCCATTATGAAACACACTACCCTGGGTGCACTCTCCTAGAGAGTTTTGATCCATCCATAAATAAACCTTCAAGTTGTTCCCACCTTTGGAAGAACCTCACTACTCTTCCCCCAATGGGAATTCTGATTATTCCACTCCATCTTCTCAAGATGTTAAACAAACGAACTGTTGCCTCTACCTAGTGATACAAAATTTATTCCGATGTAAATCCATGGAAGATACCCCATTGAATAAAATAACACATGATTGATGTGGGATGCCTTAGATTCCGTTCCATTGAGAATCCCTCTTATGAAAAATAATATCATCCTTCTAATGATCCAGCATCTAGACATGCCAATGATTCCCATATGACTACAATATTTACTGAAGGTTGGTTCCCTAACATGACCCATTGTAATTTCCAAAAATAAGTATCTTAATTATCTTGAATCCAAAAATAGATTTAACAGAGAATGAGTTTCATGAACAACATATTAATCTATTAGTGACACCTAGACGAGGTGATGAATTTTGAGGAAGAATCCACAGAAAGAGGAACCAACATCCCATTATCCAATTTTGATCAAAGAGAACACATCATCAAGAAATTTAGGAATGTATCCCACCTTTGGATAGGGGGAATGATGGAAAATAAGGAATGGTTTTTTTATGATGTTCACACCTCGGTGGAATCATTTTAAATAGAAATGGTTAAGATGACATGAAACTCTTATCATCAACATGGGGATTGGTAATATTTGAGAAATAATTATATGAAAATTTTACCAGAAACAGCTATCCTTAACCAGGTACTACTAAGAAAATAGTGGGACTGGCATGGAACTCATGATAATTTTGGGAATTTAATCATTGAGCATTTTGGTATGCATCATTGATATTGTAGAACACTTTCTATAGACATGGATGATTGGATGATTCTAATGAATTTTGAATTTATTTCCTTATATCTGTATTGATGGATGAATATTTCAACTATCCAAGACACAAGATATAGGAAATCAGTCTCCCCCACCCACAGATGATGGGGCAAGAGGAAAACAAATCCTGCAATCATTAGTGACCCCATTCTCATGATGGATTCTTCCACGACTACAAAAACATGGCTCCAAAACCCCATGTCACATATTAAAATCACTCAGATATGGATAATAGACACTATCATAAATTTGGTATGAGTAGGAGGGGGTTCTTCCCAATAGAGAGGTGGCCCGCCATGACTTGGAGGCTTCAGAACCTCGACAGTACCTCTGCACCAAATGGTAATACAAGGAGACTCTTCTCCGCACACCAATATCCAAACACATCAGGAGCCTCTCTTTGAAGCATTCCTATAAATCCCTCCCCTATGATAAAAAGGGGAGGAATTCTAGGGTTACCTTAACTGTGGCTTCTTCTTGAGAGAAATGAAGTAGGTCTCCCACCATGCCACATCAATACTACGGAGAATGATATTATAGTCCAATTATTAATAATACTAAACCCATACCCCTACATCTCCAGTCCATATAACACAATTACATTGTAGGGGAAAAGATCATTAGGATTCCATTTAGGGGCCATCATCTTACCAAGCATCAGTGGTACATGCCCCACCCAGTGCATTCCACCAGACACGTGCCCTTTCAGAGTAGGGGATCATCAATGCCCTGCTAAGATCGAGACCCCATAAACCACACAGGCATGCTAGGATGGCTTTGTTTTCTACATGAACATCCATTAGTTTCCATAGGCCAATTAGTGAGGATGAAATCCATCCCAATGGTCTTCCCCATACCATAACCAAAAATATTTGAGGTCCTCCCTACTCTCACACCAGATAAGGAGGTCCACCCCATTTCCTTGGCATATGTATAAGAAAATTCCATCTCTGCATTATCAGCATCGACCATGGTGGTCTTGCTGGTGACTTTGGATCCCAATAGAGAGGTCCACCTCCTATCACAAACCTTCAAGGTGAAGGTCCTACTCACATAATCACCAGCTCTAGCAGATGTCTTCCCTACTCCAACACCAAAAAAATTGGAGGTCCTATATTCTTTTCCAACAATTGGTAAAAAGGAAGCATGCATGCTATTACCACAGGTCAAAACCAAGTCCCTACACATGCCATATGATCCTCCATGGAGATCCTCTCTACTTCTACCACCATCATTAGGGAGATCTTCCCCATGTTATCACTAGATCTAGTGGATATCTGCACCACTACAATAGTGGTCAATGTATGGTACATCCCCACTTCATAAATGGTTATTACAATGTTCCTCCTCATAATATCATTTTTTGACAACACTGTGGTCCTCCTGATTCTACATGCAGCCAACAAAGTCGTCGTACACATGTTTTCACCAACTTCGGTAGAGATCCTCCCCATAGTAGAACTCACCACCATGGACTCCCTCCCCGGGAATCCACCAACGAGAATGAAGGACAAGCTAATATTCAATTTGACATATGTATAGGTTCTCATCACACCTCATCTCACCAAAGCATGGGCCCTCCACACTATCATAGTAGTAAAATAGGAAGTCATTCTTTCTCTTACAATGTCCAATATATAGGCCTCCCAATATTCCATCTATGTCAAAAGGGGGCCCTCCCCACTCCAAAACATACCCACATTGATGTAATTAACATGTAAAAGAACTACCATGTCCTAATGTGACATTATGAGGGAGGAGGGGGAACCGTCATTTCCAGAGGAATAATTCTAAGAAGATCCCGATCATTTTTAATCCAAAACTATTTTTTGATTCTGAAGTGAAATGTTGATAAATGATGGAGCCTTCACCCCGATCATCTACCTCAGAGTTTAGGGTAATAACCTAGAATTTTAGATTCTTCATCCCAAAAGGTTAGTTAAAAAATATTTCAAAACATTATCATAGGTACATGTGGTAGGAGTAATATTTGGTTCCATTCTCAGGTCTCATGGTGTGTTCATATATTTCATCACCCATTTCATTCTCTACCACAACCAAGGATCCCTAAGATATATCTTGAAGTTTGATAGATGATGTGAACCTTCAAGAATTTCCAACAACAGTCACTTCCCTCATACATGAGGAAGTGGTATAATCCCCATCCTATAGGGAAATGATGATTTTGTTGTAACTATCCCTAGGAGATAACCCACCAAGCGATAGTCTGTCATATCGTTAGTGTTTTCTCCACCATCTAGTCCTCCACCATAATGGTCCACATCAGTTTCATTTCTAGTCTATCATTTAGGCCTAATCGAATAATTTGATAACAATAGTTTAATTCTTCTCTTGAGTTTGGAATCTTATGGGAATCTCTATACGTAGATCCATTGTTCGAGTTATTCTGGCCGATTGTGACACTCGATGTCAATGCTGTTGATTCTGTAACCAAAGATTATTTTATTTGTTTCCACTAATCCTTCTGAAAGGCATTTTTTCATCTTCAAGACTAATAGTTGGTCTACCCAATGTGTTGGTAGCATTTTGAAGTCATTGATCTGTAGGACCACAATTTAAAGATGGAATCACTCCCAGTGAAATAACATCTCACATCACCTATCTATCTTTGGAAAATTCTGAAAAGATGAATTCAGAAATTCAATGTGCTCAACAGAATTATTGAAGAGGCTTCCCCCACATGTTTTGATGTGAGGCTTGGGAAAATATAGAAGTATTCATATCTATCCAATCCTACAATAGACCAACCTACTCAATTACATTTAGGATATGCATTCGGGAATAGTTTTGGTGAATATGGATGAGCTCAACACACTCAAGGAGAAGGAAACATAAGAATATTTTGATGAAGTGGACCCACCAATAGGGTATTACAATATCAGGTAGATGCACGTATGTGTATCCTTACTCCCCATTAAAGGCCATAAAATGTCCTTGGGGACCCCTCTACAACATTTCCAATTGCTAAGAACATAAAAAATGTAAAAGATCAAATCGGGGCCTCTATAACCTATGATTGATATGATGCTGAGGAAGAGAGAGAGAGGTTGATCCTTATATAACCCCTTTCTCTAGTATATTTCAGATCATGGGAGGCTCATTGATGATCTCCAAACTAAGAACCATTCATATAATCATCCAAACACTGGTGTTCCTCGACGTGTTCTTGTCCCCTCTCCCCTAGGGAAGTATGGGTAGCCATAGGTCCTTGACTAATTTCCTCTAATCAATCATGAATACCTCATGCATCTGGTAGGGTAGATGCAGGAGTTAATGGAAGGAGACAATGGTATAATTTGATGAATCCATCAAGGGATCATGATAAACTCCATTGGGATCTAAATTATGCAATCCCACAGGTTTCTCCATTGGCCTTTCTATAGGCATCTCCACTAGTCTCTCCATGAGATACTAAGCCTACCTACCGTGTCTCAAATCTAATCAACACATAGGTGGTTCATAATCCTCATCATTATGGGAATCCCCACAAGGATTATATAACATAATTTCCCACTACATGCCTTGAATCACAAGTTACATTAGTGGTGGTGATCCCACCTGATGGAAAGCCATATTAGGTATCGGTGGATGACATACATGCACCCTTTGATTTTGGGAATCCAATATTCTCTCCCTTCAACTGGATGGTTGATACAGTGTAGCATCTGGACCTCACCACATATGGGTGTGGGCTCATGTTGTGAACCCCAAGGGTAGAAGGCGGATTCCAAGATCCGACGTTTTGTAGATACATTTGAAGGGCTTTCATTCATCTGGTACAATATGATACCAATTTGGTCCATGGATTCTTGGTAATATCCTCCCATGTAGTTTCTCTATTATTTTAGCTACATCAAGTGAAAGAAAAGAATTGATCACCTCTTCATGTGAAAACAATGTCTAGATGAGCATGTCATGGATTTTATCACCAGGTGTGAAGGCCTTATGTATTCACTCAACATGAAACTTACTCAAGTAAAGCTACTGATTATGTTTGTGGGGAATATTAAGACTGAATTAGTCCCCTTCCTCATCAATATTAATCACCCATGTGTTTTTTTGGTTTTTTTGACAAGGATAAATGCTTTTAGGAAGCCTTTAATCTAACCATGAAAGGCCATATATTTCCTCCTCTAGGTCCAACAAGATGTTCCCCCAAGTCATAGACTACTTTCGTCTCATCGATTGAGGCCTAAAGGCATATAGAGTTGTTAAGAGAAGAACCTCACCCACATCCATGCTAAGATAAACATCCTTATCCCCATCCTCAAGCCCATAATTCCCAATCAAAAAAATCAGATATCACCACATAGTAACATACCCCTACTACATTGATGAAATAATCAGGCTCCAACCCATCACCAGGAACTGACCCCTTATTAAGGATAAGCTCTCAATGATCCTTTCTCAGATTGATGAATTCAGGCCTATTAATTTAATGAGGTCCAGTTTCCTAGTTATTTCTAGAGTTTCATAGTGAAATGGATTTTGATGCTACAAGAATTATGGAAACCCTATGTGGTTGATCTAACTGATCTCCTTGAGTACAACCATTATCACAACATCCGTAAAGATACCATAAATCAATGATATGTGTTCTAGGAATAGTTCTAGAACCACGTTGATAACAATGTAGTCCGTTTGTTTCCTACCTCACCACAGGTGGCATGCGTCTTCGCCAATAATAACAATTATTGTGGAGGTGGATGAAAATAGGTCCCCAGTTGTGAGTATTAGATGTATGACTATTGGTTGGCTCATAAAGTAGTCAATCACAACCATGGTGTCATATCTGCCCATTTGAATAAGACCGATCCTACTAATGATGTCACACTACATCCAGCTACCGCTTCGGCATCTGCATTTCTGTGTTCAACTTCATAGAAAACTAGGCACTGGTTGAACAATGGAAATTAATGTGCCCCGATGGTGCTGAAGTCTTCCTGAACACTCAGAACATTCATGCTGCAAGGTATTGGAATCACCCCAAGAATCATCCCATCATTTAAAGATTTATCTGATTATGGATAGTAGTATGCATCTATAAATATCGTCAAGCCAGTATACCCAAACATAGTTCTCGATGAAAAGGATTATCTGGAAGTCTCTCTTAATTTTCGTGGTAGAAAACACCACTGATGGGTCCATAGATATGTAAATCATCAGGTTTCTTAGGCCATCACATCAATCCAAGTTATTCCCAGAACCAAGGCTAGAATTAAGGATATGTGTAGATATCAAAAGAAACAATCACATCATATAGTCTTTTTAGATTCAATTTCACTACAGATCAGGCTACACTATCAGGTAGAAAATTCCTAACGACATCATGAACGGTCGTGCCCATATATTTCTATCCCCATTCGGTCGATAGCCAATAATTTTTTATTCTTGGTGCTTCTTATAATTTACAATATGACATCCCCAGCAGTAGCCAGAAAAAACTGTTTGACCAGTAGTTCCAATCATAACTCATTCCAAAAGAACCCATACCTGTAGAACTGTGTGACTAGAAATAATGTATGATGTGATTAAAAACCATACCCGCATTCATACATAACTCTATATACTCAAGGATCTTAACTTGTTATTATAGTTTCATGAATCCCTCATAGTGGACTTGAAGATCCCCCACGATTTGGAAATAGTGGTAGAATCTATATAGGATGCTTTGTCAAGGAAGTTGTGAGATATTAATGTCAATCCATCCTCTAATTTTTTGTACAATATGATTTCTCTCCTGTATATGAGAACATCCACCCAATGTATATCACTGGTCAATTCAGTGGTTGGGATATCTACCACTTTCTTGTTGGCCTAGTTTTTGAACCAATATCATACCAACTGAGATGCTCTTCATGATAGGAATGAATGAAACATATTTGATTACCTTTGACATGATGATTCAAGGATATTATAGGACTGAGCCGAGGCCACGTTGATGAATCTGACTGTAATCCTAGTTTACTGGGCCCATTGAAAGAACAATGTTCAAGGTTGTCACATAGGATACCACCTAAAATTCTCTAATGGTTACACCCTATCTCCATCCACAAGGAACATTTCTCTCCTTATATAACCAATGCCTCAAGTAATCCCTCAATGGTCGAGTGGGCATGGTTCATAGTGTTTCATATCCATTTGCATCTTTTGAATCCCTCAATCCGAATAATAAATATTAAAAGAAATACGAAAATATGTTCATACCATTACATTTGAGGAAAATACAACTGTAACAAACCCATAGATATACTTGTATGATGCTTTCATCCTAACGATCCACTGGATGGAGGCTACAACTCAAAACTTCAGAAACTAAATCATCATTTCAGGGAAGAGGGGAAGGAAATTAACTAGGTTTAGGGAATTCCATAAGATCACCTCAAACTCTTATATGGGACAGACTCGAGTGATAACTGAACCCCCTTCCAATGGGAGGTGTTGGGATGTTCTCCCCATGGATACAACTGCACACCATACATTCATGTTCTATTGATCCGTGTTGAACCAACACAAGATGACATACTAATATGTATTTGAAATCATAAAGAAGGGTCCCTCAGTTGAAGGCCTAATGGAATCATGGTCACATTTAATGTCTACAAGGTTTTAGTAGTACATGAGCCTCCTAGTAAAGATTCCATATCTACTTGGGCGGGCACCAACATTCCAATAGAATTAGTCGGTATGGGTGAACCATCTCTCCCAACTAATTCCCCTACCTCAGGTAATGATTTTTTTTGTAAGACACTCCTCCCACATTAAAATGTGGAGTCTCAAAAAGCATCGATGAGTAGGTTCAACTGAATATTTGATCATGGACATACCCTAGGCCAATGTTGATCAAAGATGGCTGGACTACAGAGGAACATCAACAATATCAGGATTTCTTAAATTTTCATCATGATGAATTTTAATGGAACATGATGAAATTCTCTGGCTGGACCATCAGGTTGATGTCCACCATCTAGGCCTCTAGGTTATTCATCGCATGTTCGAGTAGCCTCTTAGGAATTTTCACCCATCCCATTTTTCCATGGAAAAGGATGATGATAATAGGATAATAAAATACAATTTTTTAATGGAAGTTAAAATCCCCATATAGTAAAGCAACATTGGTTCTATCAAGAATATGAATGGGAAGATTTGATTCTACATCACTTTCAAGGATCTCAACCATTGCTGTCAGAAGGATGTTTTCCCCTTCTTGTGATAGAACTATTAATTGATGCGACTACTGAGTACTAATATATTTCCTTCATCGATGTGTATTATTGTACAATAATTTTAGAATATACCCCTAGAGATGAAAAATATACCACCTTTAGGGCTCTACAAGGAATCATTTTCAATCAGGTTATTCACTTCGATTTGATGAATTCTTGAGTATCCTATCAACATTACATGGTCTACATATTAAAGATGATCATTGGGATGATAGTTTAATTCTATACAAGTGATTTTTTTTCAAATCCAGATAATGTTTGGACCATCATAGAGATCTTGAGAATGTTATCATCTTCCTCAAATCATGTCATATGAATCTGAACACTGGAAGTGTTCCTTCAATGTTAACTATGGAAATTTATTCATCATCATCATCAGATATAATATAATCGAGAACGATTGACATATGTTCAGGTCTATCATTCCGATGCATCTATAGGGTATCCTCCAAAACCTTCTAGGATTTCAAGGACACCTATACTATATACGGCGTTTCATCATGATTTTTTCTGGATAGTGTATGATTGTTTTCCACCTTCATGAATAAAAGACTCTTCTACCAATTGAATGAAGAGTGTCAGACCACATTTGAGTAGATCATGTAGTATCTAAGACATCCTCCAATATCAATTCTACCCATCTCTAGAATGATGTTGGTCCTCTACGTGACTGCACTGTAACAATTCCAAGGTGCCATTATTTCTCCAAGGAATAATGAAGGGATCGATAAATGTCTATACTATATCAGTCATATTCTCCTAGACATAGAGTTCACATACTCTCTTATTGAGAAGACCTACACCAAACTTTTATTCAATGTGTAAATTTTGTTTCATTATATTCAAAATTATTCCATATATGTAGTATCAATTGTAGATATTCAATTAAATATACTAAACCACCCAATATTGATAAGGAATCAAGCTCATTGGGAAGATATCCTTCAATAGTATGACATCAGGTTCATCCCACAGACGGCTGTCGAGTGTCAAGTGTCGGAAAAATTTCTTGTTACCCATATGGCCCCAACTTAGTAGTCCCCATATCAAGATATTCTAGAATAAACCATGCCCTTAGTGCATTAGGTTGTACTATTTGTGTATATGAATTTTGATGGAACTTCTTAGAGTCTGACCAGTAGAAATCTCAATAATTCATATCTCAATAAATAATTAATGGGGATCATCTTATATACACCCACACATGATATCTTGTAATATACATTATTGATATTTGAAGGATAAAAAATGTGGTAGCGTACTAGGATCACATCACTAGTTTTGAGTTGGATCTCAAGATTTATGATACCCACCAGCGTGTGAATGGAGACTCATATTTAGTCATTAATAAGGTCAAATGTCAATTACGTTATCATGAATCTAGATCTCTATTTTATTATAGAGAACACCCACCATTTGATAGCCCAATTCCCTTCTTGTCCAGAGGTCACATATTCTCCTTAGTCATTGAACTGTCGACCAAATGCCTTGGCAAGTTTTCCCGCCTCTCCTGTAGAGGGTGACCAGGATGACATAACCATATCTGTGACACATCGAAGGGTCATATCACCATTTACATCAGATGATGATGATAATAAGTAGCTCAGACATATTAATATTAGTGCCTCTACATCAAGACCATTAGACCCCCCCTACACATCAAAATAAGTATCTTATTTGATAGTTTCGTTCATTGAGTAACTCCATCATGACAATGTCCCATCCGATAGAGATGAACATTAGCGAATATTTCAGTGTGAAATGTAGTTCACCCTCCATAGCTATCCCAGATTTGTGCATATTCTCTACAAAATTTGTTTCGATGTAATAATCCTCTCGTGTATTTACAGAGGTGATATTATCCATTTTATGCAATAGGTTCACACTAGGTCCTCTGGTTCTCATCAGGCATTGTCGAAGCTCTTCCATTGTATCTGGTGGTTGGGAATCTTCTATCCCACAATGATTCATGATTGTATCATGATTTCAATGAGGTTCCACACATTTTAGATCCATGAAAACTTTATACATCAACAAAAAAATCCTATCCATGCTAGAATATACTCTTAGCCATTTGTGTTATAGGGACTCGATGTCATGGGACCATATCCAACACCAACATATTGGAAGTTCAGGTTCATTCTAGTAGTGAAAGATTAATTATTCATTTCGGAAGATGTGATTTCGTACAAGTATGTAAATTCAAGGTCTATTATTGAGTTAATGAGATCTAAAATCATCAATAAATTCATAGTCCCTCAAAATTTTATCACTAATAACATCACCATCCTCTAGGAAGTTGAGCAAAAGAAATTATACACTATGAACAGTATCCGGGTGACCACACTTCTCGCTACCCTGCATAAGAAATATAGATATATTGTGGAATTCAACAAAACCATCTCAAAAATTATCTAGAATATGGTAGTTCATAATAAGATTTTTGTTTTGGAAAATCACCCTGATTCTATTTGGTATTATCATATGATGAATTAGAATTTCTACAAGGTGACTTCATATTCCCTAATATATCAAACAGAGGAATATTTTTCCATTATGAATCTATTAAAATCACATTGAAAAAATATCTATGATCAATACATATCATTCTATATAGAAAACCTCTAACTAGCTAAACTATAATCCCTCAACAATAACAATACCTAAGACTTAAAAATTTTACAGAGCTTTCAGAATGAAGTGGCCATTGATTTCCACACTAATGTTCATCTCTATTACATCAGTAATGGAGACCCAATTCTAGATCTAAGGACAAAAATTATACATTGAAGGAGGCAAAAAATTCCAGAACCCATGATTGATGGTCCTTACATTATTCATAAGGACTATACCAATAGTGCATATTCATTGTTCACCATGTATTTGGAGGGAATCACTCCTCCAAAAAAATAGAAGATTCTCTAACAACACTTTGCATGAAAAATACTCAATGTGTTGAATTATATAACCAAATACTACGAAATGCATCATCTTAGCAGCATGATGTTATAAATGTAAAACATTAACTATCCTTTTGACAAGAGCCTAAATTAATTAAATATTGGTCTACAAAACATGACCTTACACTCTATTCATTATCCATTACCACATGATGATAAAATACATTGACATGTCCTAGAATCATTACATTAAACAATTAAACCATGTCAAAAAATCATATCAATAAAATGTGTAAGGGTTCTCCTTGAAATTCTATTGTGCGTTGTAGAACCATTGGTTCCCCATACATGTTAGGTTATAGTAATCATCTAGTACACATTCCACTTGGAATGACTCCCCTTCATTTATATTAGGAACACAATGTGAAACAGGTCACCAATTATCCAATCAATATGAAATTAAATTATTTTTATTACTAGGGTATCTTTTATTGGGATTAATTGTGTCCTAACATTTACATTCTCCGATTCACTGAAGAAATAAACCTAATATACCAAGTTCCTTGTGGGAACTTCCATGACCCATCACCATCTTTTGAGTATTCCTAGGTTTTGATTTACAGAATTTTTCAGATCTACATAGACCCCTAACAGTGATGGTCTCATGATAGTTCATTTGACATGTATCTCTAGGTGAAAAAAATGATATACTTTTAGTAAAAAATATAAGATCATGTGTTTAAAACATTTTCAACATTTGATTCTTCATTTTCATGGAATATCCTGGACATTTGAAGTTATTGATCATATGTTTTGAACATAGTCAACATTGACCTTGACCATCAGTCAACCCTTAATATTTAGATAATGGATGTATTGAATTACAACATTCACATATTATTATGTTTTAGTGGGACTCTAACACACTATGTGTTTCCCATCCGCACATTTCTGCACATTAAGCGGGAATGTTGTTATTTTGGGTACTTTCTCAACCAATAATTTATTTTCCCACATTGTATGCTTCGATATGTAATAAGGAAAACAATAATTACACCAATGTTTCCAAAATAAATCATGGTTCATGTGGGCCTAGGAATCCAAGTATGGATTATACCCATTGGGGAGATACACAATCTCACAGGCCCAAAATCGTTGACCATAAAATAGGATCCCTTAGGTCCAAAATCAATGATCATAAAATAAGATCCTCTACATGGTTCTCTTAGGAATGTTTTGTTTGGAATTGTGGAACCTAGTCCTCATTCACATTAAGGTTTCCAATACCACACACAACATATATCAATCAGAGACACCTGATCTAAATTTTCCTAATTCATTTAGCTTAACCAATGAATAGAATAGTCAAAGCTATAATGAAATTAAACTAAAAAATTCCATTAGATTGTTCTCTCCTTAGAGGAAGTCAATTCTGGCATAATTCATCTACCATTACTTGTTCATGAAATACAGGTGGCTTGATTTCCATCCTTATTATAGGATACAAAGGAATGCATTGACATAGTGTATTTGGGACCATCTAGAAATTCAACCTTTCTACCCATAATCCCATAGGTATACTATGAGTATGTGGTGTGGTGTGGGGTATCACTAGCCATCATTCACATCTGGTCAAAATAAATGCGCCCTTTACCTCCCTTAGGAAACCCCTATCCACAACATCGTTACAACATTACATTAAACTTCACCGACTCATCCTTGCAATAGGTCATTAAACTATGCTACATTTTCATTGTTTCATGTTGATAAAAAATTATTAGATTTCACATACTAGGTATATGACATCAATCTAGAAATTTAAGTCCAATAATTATGATGGTAAACAACTTTCGTCCCCTATTGTCCATCTATCACAAATTTAAACAATAAGCATGTATTCTAAAAAATGCTTGGAATAGAAAAAACCAACTTTTTCCTCATTTGAGTTGGGTTTTCCATAATATTTATGCCTATATTAGAATATTACCCTACAGTATGAATTTAATGACCATAAAATAGGAACCACATAGATCGGTATTTTACTAATCTAAACTACACATTGTTATCATGATGTTATCCTCTGATAAGACATCACATTCTGAACTGGTATTCTATCATGAAATTTTCAAGAACAATGTATGACTTGATTTTATTCATTATAATGGGTTACATAGGAATACCCATAAATTTAATCTTAGGGCCGAATCATAATTCCAATCTTTTAGTCCCCTAACCTAGGTTTTATCATAGAAGTGTGTAGTGTGGTGTGGGCCTCCCTAGAACTCATTCCCATCAGGTTAATTTTTCATGCCATAAAAATTTCTTCTAGTATAACTCCCCCTATAATGTACTATCTTCATTATGATAAACTACATAACAATCAGTGTACATACCTTACAATCATAAAATACACAGATTAATCCCATCACATGACCCAAAACTGTGGCACCGTTGTCTTGGGCACATTATGAAAAAAGGAAGAACATTGTTGTGTTCCTATCTGATAAGCCATTACCCTTGGAACTGGTCAACTATTATGACAAATTTAGAGAACTACGTATGGACTGATTCCCATCCACATGGGTATATAGTGATTCCATGATTCTTCATCCTGGTTTATCCACTCAATACAATAACAACAACAATAAACAAAAAAATTGTAAATCCTTCCCCACTGTCTATGGGTCAGACCAAAATATTGAGATTTTTCTTTAGAACTACGTAAGTCATGATTCCTATGCTAATGGTATACAAAGTAACACCTGTGTATTTTTTCATCGGGCCCAAACAAATCATTTCCCTACTTTAACATCTATTCATAAACATATTTACCACATGATGTTAAGATTAAAGTAATTCAATAAAAATTTGTTTCTTTATTCACATACTAAAAGGATATTCAGCGATACCTGAACAAATTATGTCTAGGCCCATCCACTTTCTCTATTAAACATTCATCCCCTTGGTCTCACCCATAGTTCATGTTATAGGACGTTAATATTTATTCAATTCATATTAAAATTTCTATGTGATGCATGGGATATTTTGGACCCATCCACATATTGTTTTTTAGCATTCATGTCACATGTGTACCCTTGAAATGAGTGTCCCTTTCTATATTCAAAAAAAAATGGAATGAAATTTTAATCAGGTGCACCTCAGCATACGTATGGGGTGTGTTTGCATTCCTAGGCCTCATTCACGATGTGTTTTGTTATTCCCCCACATTATGAAAATTTTTCATAGAGAAATTATCCCATGATCCAAACATTATTAACCTAAACTATGTGTCGATGGTCCATGTAAAAGTCTCATGTCTTTAAACTACAAGTAGATCTCTTTAGGGATGTGTTTGGTGGTGTGAGGCCTCCTAGTCCACATTCAAATTGTGTTTGTCATAAAACCTAATTGCACATAACCATTTAATATTCCATCCATCATGTTGAATGATATATGACCTCAATATAATAGTTATTATCCTCAAAAAATTGAATTATTCCATGATCGTACACTGAATAAGTTTTTAATGTTCCATGATAATTGTGGGATGCTTTATCATCCTCACTAGAGATGATTTCACCAACCAGTGTTGGTCTCCTACCACACTGTGTTTTAAAAAATTGTCTAGATTGATTCCAATCCTCATGGGGAACTTAATTATTGTACAAAAATATAATCAATGGGACCAAGAACATGTTCATTATCATTTTTATCCCCTTTGCCCCGTGTTATAAGTGTATCCACACATGAGACTCCTTGGATTCACTTGCATCAGGTTTTACCTCCCACATGTTTTGTGAATACTCTAAGAAGAAACATTTATATTTAGTCCAATATACACCACATTAAATAGGTACCCATGGTTTCTTTCAAAAAAACTTTAAAAAATTTGCACACCTAGGTCTAAATCCCACACTCAAATACACTAAATCCATACATCAAGTCTGTCTTGGTTTGGGTTCTCCATTATCAATCAAACTAGATGGATCCCCCTAATGATTATGGGATCATTAAACTTTGCACCTCCTCCAATCCTCATCCAACACCCTAATATAACATCAATAGTAAGCAAAAGATCAGGTGTTTTGAACATGGTCAACATTTAATCATGAATTTTCTCACCCCATTCTTTCTTCGTGTAGTTATGTTACATTAGTTTCAAATATGGTCAACATTAATCCTTTAAAAGGCATTCAAATCATTATCCAGAGCTTAAAATTCTCAATATACCCTTTTTCTCATATCCTTGTATCGTGGTGGTATTTTATCCTTGGTGTCTCTACGAATTCCTGATCCCACATGTTAGGTAATCACCAAGTATAATTCATTATTCCCTACACTAATCAAGTCTCACGCAGGTTTAGGAGTATTTCTAGAATGGTTTCTTATATGGTTGAGCCACAAAAGTGGTCATAGTCCAAAATCCAAGTACATAAACTAATATCCCAATGTGTAATGTGTGGTGTGACATCAATACGTCTTATGGTATCATTCATGTCAGGTTTATCAATCCAGTGCACCACATATTACAAATTTATTTGAATTATCATTCTCATCTATTACTAGATATTTTTTGGGTATCCAAGCCACATTGGGATTATTCATATTTGGTTTCTTCCATTCATAACACACACATACTTTTGGGTCATTTCATATTCCATGTGACATGAAATTAAACTGTTCCCCAAGGTCCCCAAAATATGACCATAAACTATGTTCAACGTCCCAGTAAAATGATGTTCAACTATGGGAAGCATCCTAATCACATGAAATTAAATAGTACCATGAATATTAACCACCGTATATAATTAAAATATGGAATCCTCATCTTAACTTGAATGACACAAAATTGAAAGGTGTCCGAATATTCACTCAAGAGGTCATTCCCATAGATTCTAGTTATTTACCACATTGTTCAAATCATATATTATCACTCAAAAAATGAGCTAAAAATACACCGAATGATAGGTTTGATCATTTTTCAAACCGATACACAATAACTAATGTGATCTAATCCCATGTGACAAAAATTCATGAGTGTTGGTAGACATTCAAACATTCCATCACTCTGATCCCATGATTTTTGTGTACATCATTCTAGTCTTGATCATATTTCATGTCTGATGGGACCCCCTAAAGGACTAATCTTATGATACCTTGTTTATGCTACCATCTCTACCCAATGTTCTGGAATACGTTAGATAGAAATTCAAGACATATCCCTTATTTCTAACATGGTCATCTGTTGGCCCTCATTTTTATCCGGATTTCGTGCTACAAAATATTGATATTTTGTTTTGAACATGGAAAAATTTAGATTATATCATGATCTGATTCAATTTTGGTCTGAATATTGGGTATCTTGATTCAAATTTCTCATTACATTCTGTTTGGATTGATTCCAACACCCCTAGTGTTATGCCATTCAAGAATTAGGGAACATCTGGAAGGGAAGGGCAATTGTTCAGTGTGCCCTATTCTCTAGTCGTATCATCTCTCAGATATTGTTCTCTCAGTGGTAATCCAATAGTATAAGACCATGACCTTTTAGGGATTATTTTAAATTCTCATAAAAAGTGAACAGCTATGTTTTCCAAACATGTTTCTCACACTAAGAATGACCCATGTGAGTGTAAGGAATCGAAATTTTTTTAAAAACATATGATTTATATATAATAATTAAGGAAATAAATATTGTGTTCATTCACACAATCCAATTAAATAAAATAAAAATGTATGTTTCATGAGTTTTTAAAAACATTCCCCATATGGATATGCTCATTCAAAAGAGTAGTTCAGCACTGCTAACTTCTGTTGTGTGGCTTCTAGGGTCTACTAGTGCCGCTTTATCTCCCACTATTCTTCAACGACTACAGGGTGAAGATCATCTACCCTGATCTATGCCAGGATTAGACCCACTCAGAGTTCAACCACATGAAAATATTCTTGTATTATATTCTCATGGGATTTTGTCTAGTTGTACCCCCAATGACATGACATGTTATAATTTATTAGTAATAAAATAGGAATGTTCATTTTTATATTCATCTAGACATCAAATCTCTTACTCATCATCATTATGGTTTTGAATACTATCATATTTATCCTAGAACCAAGAGCATCTTGGTGTTAAATTATCCTCAACATCCACTTAACTATATAGTTAAAAATCAAAATATAAAGATCGTGAGCATCCGCTCCTCCAGTACACAGGCTGCACAAAAAATGTCACAATGACAGATCGTGATCATCTTCTCCTTTAGTACACATGATGGACAACTAATGGAAAAATTACCCATACTTCTAACATATTATTAACCTGGGACCCCATAAAATGGATTTATACACTTCCACAAAATGAGTCCGGTCATGCGGCTTTCCTCTACCATTTCAGAGTTAGATCCATCAATTTCTCTGAGGACTCTTGGTTAATAATCGTGGAATACAACTAAGAGACCAATGGAATGTTCCTCACCCAAAATTATATCATATGGACTAGGATCCATCTTGTGAGTTGGTCATATTCACTTGACCACACCTCTATGATGTACTCCATATTCATCCTCAGTACTGCCCTTCAAATAATCTCACCAACATCCATAATTGACCGATAACCCAAGGTCATGGGACAGTAATATTGAGTAGAATATTCTACATGGATCATCAACCTTTTTGGGAATGTGAACCATGTCCTGACTATATCTCATAGGAGGGCACCCACTACTCCCAACACTATTCTGATAGGAAATATGTCAATTATCTAGATCAAAGAAAAAAGTGATGTGGTTCTTCATGGTATGGATTTTACAGAAGATGAGTGATGGCATATAATCATCTCTAGTAATCCCCATCAAGACACTAGGACATGTCCCAATGTACATTCCCAAGGGTTCTATAGAGTCTACAGTGGAAACCAAGCCTTTCTCAGCTCTGATTGCTCTCGCAGCTGTTATTACCCTGTAAAACGATATTGGGGTTCACTCTATTTCATCATACCCACAACTATTAGAACCTTGTTTATTATAATCTAGCATAAATTGATTTCAATTTTTCAATCTAGATATTACATTATATGAGGTATAATATAAGGTAATTAGTTAATTCTTACTTTAAAAGTCTTGGAAAATTATACGAAAGATGTTTCCTTCGAGGATGAAACTCTTTCATCATACAGAGAATAATCCTCCAAGGCTATAAGAACATAATATTTTGGAGGGATTCCTCCATTAGTGTCTCCCACCAGGATCTGTACAATTGTAAAATTAGGGGATAAAGAACCGCGAGCTAATCTGCTAAAAGTAGTGGGGGAGAGGTCAAATCTAGTAGTACTCTCAAATAGACCGTCATCAGAAATTCCATTCCTCGATAATGTATTAGGTCTTGTAGAACCACCATATATCATTATCCTCTTTAATGGGAAAGATGGACATTATAATTGGAAGGGACATTACCTTGATGTTCTATCCCAACCCTGTTCATGTGGTTCCATATCCTGCTAGTGTCGAGGAACTACTTGTGGACATCCCAGGTTTTCTAGGCCTCAGGATAGAAAGCATCATTGGGATTGTTTACATAACACAATATCTATCCGGATTCTTGGGAAGACATTCAGAAACCCACTATTGATGGAAAAACTTCCTCTTGAGTCTTCCCAACAATAGTTTCAAATCCTATTTCATCCATGGCCGTTGTATATCTCTGAGTCATCAGCTCCACTACTACATCTTCGTCGCCATTATGTGCACATCCCTAACACTAAATTTCCAATATTTGATCATATATCATGATACCTAAGGAATAATAGTCACTCATACCTTGGTCCGGATGGTCCTCTGCCCCATCATCACTACTGGTTAGGAAACCTCCATCTTTTCCCATATGCATATACATTTTCAACATGATAGTGGATGAAATAAGTTTATTACACATATTTTTATCATTGTGTGTGAACATGAATCATATCTTACTCAACATGAACGGTTGGTTTTGATGGAGCACTCCTAGTTACACCTTTGGTGTCGTTCTCCATAGGCCCTGTAACTTCCTCTTGAATTAGTGCGAGGTGATCAGTTCATAGAGTGGATCACATTCCACCCTTTCCATCAACACTCGACCTTGATAGGAATTCATATATGAACACTAATACTCAGTTCCAATCCCATCATCTGTACTTACTCCCATCACCAAGGGATAAAAATGGAATGTTAATTGTTCTTCTCTTCCAACTATAAGAAACACATATATGAAACCCATTTTGAAAGAAAACATCCCATGATATTCATAATCCATATATAGAAGTTATCAAGGGAGGAATGATGGGATTCAAGTACCCATTGCCTCCCATGTGCGCTACTATCTAGTAGTACAAGAATAAAATGATATGACAGAGATTTTTATGCATATTCACCAGTATAAGGATCCCTATGTTGACTCACTACTATGTCTCCATAATTGAAACCACGAAAATCATGCTCGTATACACCATCATATTTGCAACTCTCACTTGTAGCATCCACCAAAAGATGAGTTCCACAATGAACTCGTCAAACCATTAGATTGGAGGAGGAATATTATTGATATTGTACCCCCACAAATCCCACTTTCTATCCTCTAGGATTCACTAGTAGGATCCATCTCTGTTGTGCGAGGGTCCCCTTGCATAGGTATAGGGAAATATCAGCAGTTTGATGGGTTCTTCTTCCAGCTCAATAGGCACCCCCACCATGAAATTTAGAAATTGGATAAAATATTGTTTAATGTAGAAATCTTCAATCCCTTTCTTGTCTATGGAATTTCCCGATACCAAATCTAGAAGCATGTTCAGCATATGTGTCATCTGGTTCTAATTCTCCCATTAAATCTCCATGCGACAGGATTTGTCAAAAATTTCCTTCATGATCATGATCATAGAAATATGATGGAGGTCTCATAGGCTGATGCGGACCTCACCATGATGTAGATGAGATTTTTTGATCTTTAGAGACCATTTTCTCAGCATTTATATCATCATCCCTTTTATTATATAAATGTGAGACTGGGAGGTGACAATTCATCAAATATACTTTCATCCCTCAAGTCCTCCACGAACTATATGCATGATGTAGACACCCAGTAGGCCCATACCCACTATTCTATGAAATTTCTTCCCTAGAGGAGATCCCAGTTGTAGGCCCAACTCTTCCACAAGGATCCTAGGTCTTCATTAATTATCTTCTTTAATTGTGGTCGAGAATTCTCAACTTCCAGCGACATCCCATCAACTTATAGAGATTTTGTTTTGATAATGTTTTTTATATATTGAGAATGTTCTATATAGATGTTTCCATTGGTAGCCTAATTCCATTAGTAATATCTCGACATACCTCTTATCCAATATACTGGTTTTTCTCTGATTGTATGCCTGATGAAGATGTCATTCCTCGGACTGAATCCACACAGTGGAATCCTCATTAAAAAGGTCAGTTTGTCTTGGATTCTGATAGTATCTCATGCAATAATTAATGTTATGAGTTTTTATAAACATACTCCACCAATAGATTATTTATTGTGATCTATTATCTACAGGAATCATATGCATGAACTCCTGTAATAGCTTCCTAGGAGGCCATTGATCTGGGTATTAGGTAATTTTATTGGCCTATTCATGGAGACCAATTGCAAAGACTGTTCACAGATCCCAATTCATGGAGTAGTCTAATACTCTTAGGAGTCCATAGAGGAGTATAAAATCATGATTCCATAGTTTGTGCATTATTCCTCTTGGAGAAAAGGACTATGTAACCTGGTTTGCAAATGTGAGATCGTAGGGGAGAAATAACATCATGGAAATAGAGCTATGTCGAAGTTATTAATATAGATACTGTATTTATGGGGGACCTCTTATGCTATTTATATTTATGTAGGTGACAAAACATCATTGTGACAAACCAAGATTCATGGTTTCCATTATATAGTCATGGATCGTGAATATTCCACAGCGTGGGCCCTCATCAACACCATTTGTGTTTTCAATGATTTATCCTTAAATTGGAACAATACTATTCCCTTCATCTCCTATTCTGAGGAGGGTGGATTTTTTTGAACCAAAATACATGACACAATAGTATTCAAGGAGGTCATGTCCTTTTTTAATCCCATCCAAGATCAAAATACATAAAACTCATCCCATGAGTATGCCTTGTGATGCTCCTTCAAGGAGAAACATCTACCCTATGAGAGAGCATAGTCTTCTAGTGGTAGCCAAGCAATTCTGATGACCCCCATGACCATATATACATCGTTTTTCATTGATCCAAAATTTCCTAATGAACCCCACCCCTTTTCTGCGCCTTTTTGCTTCATGGCACACCTCAGAGAATCATGTGATGTCCAAGTCTATAAGTGTCCCCCCATCTCATCATAGAGACAGATTTACCATGGCCTTTTAAATTATTCTCTCTCATTTCATGAAGAACTAAAGAACTATGAACCAGATGGAATAAGAATCACCAACATTTTTGGATCACCATAATACGCCATTTCCCAAGACCCTATTTTAGACCACTTATGTTGGGGTTTCCCATCACAGAGGTCTATTTCCTTTTTAGAGAATGGAAGCCCTTCAGATCACTCGAGGTTCCAAGAATCACCTAATCTTTTTGAACCAAATCATCTCCGGCTCTTGAATTTATGTAAAGGAAGAAACACAATGCTTCACAAAGTCATTTCCATGACTAAGACCAAGTACTCTGTGGGCCCCTCAAGGATTGTACGTGGTGATTTACTAGTCCCATGTGTGGTGTCCCTTGTTTCATTTGAATTCCACTAACTTTGCATCATAGACATGCTAAAGGATTTTACTATTCATTATATACATGCTATCGTGCACCCCACTATCGACCACACCACCACACCACTCTGAATGTTCATTAATAATACCATACCTTCCCCATGTATTGGTGATAATTAGTTATGTATGTCTAGGGTATTATTAGGGGACCTCCACTCCCATGATATAGGACACAAAACAGCCCATATCTTTCATCCTTTACATAAAACCTCAAACTGTAGTATCACCCCACGCAATACACATGCGGTGAAATGCTTCTGGTATTTACCACACCAACTATACTCCACGGGAGTGATATATTCCTTATATGAAATTAGATCCTACTCATATGGAAAGATATCCATCATTGTAAATTCCACATGTAAGTCCTACTCCATCTCTCAATAATGAATCATTCGTGACATGAATTTCTGGAATACTTCTTCCCATTATATCTCACATTATGAAACACTCACATGGGATTAAAATTTAGTATTAAATAACAAACTATCTATCTCATAATATGTTGGTTTTTATCGCTTTTCTCTAGTATGTCTAGGTATAAATCCTCCCTATATTCTAATCCTAACCAACGGTAAAACATAGTTCCCCCTCAAAGGGGTGAACCTCCCAGATCTAGCCCTAGTGGTGGCTTGGTTAGTTCCCCACCATTGGAATACTTCCTTGATAAAGCCCCAATTTTCCACATTATGGACCATTTTAACATGTAATACAAACTCCATCTATCTCCAAATATTTGGTTTTTGATCACTACCATATAAAAAATGTACGTATGAAGCCTCCCCAAGATTAAATCCTGAAAAATGGTCAAACATGGTACCCCCTTACAGTGGTGAACCTACTTGATTCACCCCCATGGTTTCATGATCATACCCTCTCCATGGGAATCCCACCTGGAGTAATACTTTGTTCCCATATTCATGGGACACTTGCATGCATAACCCCCCCACAACATAATATCAAACTACGTTGAAATTTATTCGCAACTAAGAAGGATATGTAGGAAGGCCCCATGAGTATCAATCCCATCATCCATTTCCGTCATTGTATTTCCATAGAATTATTACGACTTTGGGGGACCATTATCGTCACTCATAGGTCACATTTCCTATGGGTCCCCATGAACCACTCTTACACATAGGTTCAAACATATGCATTTAGGCCTCCAAATTGTGTATAATCCCTAATGAAAAAATCATAACTATGTGGAATTCGACTCCAAAACTAACTGAGATATGTTGGAAATAGCGTTTTGGCTCTATCTCAACACACCCATCATACCATTCCATTCTATACATTTCATTCACTTCATCTATTTACATCCTAATTATTACCCATTCCACCACATACTAGTGGGATCATTCCATAAATCTGGGACATTTCATCATGTAATCCCCACTCCATCCATATCAAACTATGTGGTTTTTTATCCCTATCTCTTAAAAAAGGTATGTAGGATGACTCCCACAGGTCCAATAAAAACCATTGGTAAACCTTGGTGTCCGCAAATTAGGGGTGAACCTCCCTGATCCACCTCTAATAGTGTCCAAACCATCCTTCATGGTGTGACACATAATCTTTATTGGACACTCTACCCATGGACTGTTCTCATTTGGATCTTTGAACCATCCATCGGTACAACTTTTAGGTTCCCTCCTCTTTGGGATTCACCTCTATGATCTACTCTACGTTGGTCTCAAATTCACATTGGGAGTGTAAAGTATTCCATTTATGGGACACACCACCATGTGTCCTCTCTCCTAGGGTGTTCTGATCTTTCGATTGGTAAAAATTCTATGTGTTCCCTCCTAGGGATGCATCTCATAGCTCTACCTCCAATGGGAATTATGATCAGTCCACTCCATCTCTATTAAACAGTAAACTCATGACCAATTACTACTACCCCATGATAAATATAGGATTACTTAAGAAATAATTTGAATACAATCAGAAGGAATAAAATACCCCACGATCAATATGGGATGCCTTAGATTCACTGCCCTTGATAATCTATCTTATAAAAAACAATACTAGTGTTTTCATATTTCAGCATCTATCCATTTCTGTGATTCTCAATGGGAATACTTTCTTTGATGAAGGTTACGACCTTGACCTGGCCTCTTAGAATATCTTGATAGATGTAGTGTAATTATCTAGAGTCCACAAAGAGACAAGATCAAGAACGAATTTTGTGATCTATGGATAAGCACTATGAGGCCAACTATTCTGATTCCTCCCTCAAAAAATGAAAACCTGAATTTATATAGAGTGCATATTTTACCATTTTCCACTTTCCCAGGAGTATAAATAATAAAAAAGTAATAATATTGAAGGAACAATAGCCATCACCTATGACTCAAGTTAATATCATTCATTGATATGATAGACATGAGATTTTGGTGTTCACAATAGACGATAAACTGCTCAACAATTAGGTAGTGTGACAAAATAAATTTCAAAGAAAACCATTGCTAGCTCAATATGTAACGACCCAAACATTTATCAATGAAAATTATTCTTGATATAATTAAATTTCATATTATGTAAAATGGTTATATTAAATATACACTTCTTAAATTTTATGATTTTGGATTTTGAAATACCATTATGAATTGTGATTGTTTATAATATATTTATTGAACAGTGATCACATGATTAATATATATTTTAGGCTTTATCCAATCCAATTTACTCAGGAAAAGGACATGATGGCCTCATCTAGTAGAGTTTCTCCATACGAGGACCATTTATCGGAGCTTAGAAAGGAGGCGGCATCACAAGGATTCAATTCTAACCAAACCCAATCCTAGCATCAACATGTGAAGCTTGAACAGATCGACCTATGGGAGAAGTGGATGTTTATAGACATTACCACCCAAGAGATGTTATCTGAGCCACCCCAAGAGTTTTTCACCATCCCACACCTTACGCTTCTGTTATATAGGGGTGTTATAGGGGGTTATGTAACAAGACCCCTGCAAAATGATTTTGTACAATATTTTGTATATATAATATACATTCATTTAATCATTGTTACTTTGTAAATAGCTTTTAACGCACCAATAGTATTTTTAGTTAATATTCAATTAAGAAATCAATTTTCATGAATTAATGTACTACATAATAAAACAATATTTAAAAAAATATTTTTAATAAATTTCTAAATAAAAATTACCGTATAATTTTTAGGAATACAATTGTAATTTTTAATAAGGTTTGTAATCCATTTATGTCAAAACCTGTAAATTTTTTAAAAATATGCGTTTTTATTTTAAAATTAAAAATTAAAATAATTATAAATTTATTTTAATAAAATGATGATTATAATTTTTAATCAGGACGTAAAAAGTATCCGACGGTAAATTTTTCTTAATTTTTTGAGACAGTCTAATTTTTGGGTAAAAACCAATAACTGTTTAAATATATAATGTGTTTTATGACACTAAAATGACCGCATATTGATGTAATAATATACTATAATAATAATTTTCTGCCAATATATGTTTTACCTTTAAAATAATTGTATTTTCGGTTTATTATATTTATTTTACAAAGCCCTGGTGAACCCTCCAAGTCTTATAAAACATTTTATCTTTTTAAATTGATTTCCTTGAGTGTGTAACTCACCTCCACCAAATCAATACTATTATTTTATGATGTTCCTCCATTTTACATATAAAATATTTTTCTCTACTCCCCTTTGGAAGAAACCATGGGTTGGTTTGTGGTTCTAATTAGTTTAATGTGTTGTGGAAAGAACAAAAATAATAATGAATTCTCTCTCTTTTCCTATATAATCCCTCACAAAATCCCACATCTCCTCACTCAAAGAATTTGGAGCTCGACCAAACTCCGACCTCATCTCTCTATAATCTACCCATGGTTCACCAAGCTCCCAAGAATCCTCTATCATGCCTCTCCCAAGCCATTGGGATCACTCATCTAATTATGGGATTCCGTCCTTTTCATTTTATCCATGTTTCCCAATATTGTAATGACATTTTATTTTCAATTATAAATGATTTGGTATAATTTATAACCTCCCTCATGCTTCCATACATATGTTTTAAGTATGAGATACCCCTTTCTCTCTCACTAATGCCTCACATGTACAACTGTTACCTTGCCGAAATTCTATAAGGAATTTTTCTCTACACCTTTACGTTCAATGAATTCTTTTGTATTATGAATATAAATTGCATTACATATTTTGGGATATTTATATATACGACACACTTAATTTCTATTTCATTTACATATGATGAGAGACCGCTTTCCCTATCATCAATAATTTTTATGAAATCTTATTTCATGTCATTATGCTCCTGAAATTGTACTGCGATTTACCAAGTCAGTGTCATTGTGTAGTGAATATCATGCCCATGTCTCTATCATGGATATTCCACATTAGGTAAATTTACTTATTGATTATAGAGATTAATTTAGGAATTCTTAATTTCTTTATCATGGAATAAATGAATATGTTTAATGAATCCATGTTTTATAATCCATGTGTCACACTTATGCGTGAAATGAAATGTTTAAGAAAGGTGTGCCCTAAAAATGCTCCAATGCATTGGGTAAAGAGTATTATCATCATACATCATGTGAAATTAATGTTTACTCATGATAATTAATGTTCAATTAGGTTTTACTAATTCTCAATGTGCAATTATCCTTTTTAGGCAAATACAATGATACATGTTGTCGCCACATTTCCATGTTATGATAATAATTCTATATCTTGGCATTATGTTCTTGTTTTTTATGCTCCTTTGATATGTATATTACCTAAAATTTATTCTATTATTAATGTTATTCCTTTAATAATCCATTACTAGGCTTTATATCTCACCTTTTTCTTATTCATGTCCTCATGGTATCCCATGAAATGCTAAGTATGAGGGAATGTAGTGGTCCTGTAAAGGATGTTTTCAATAAAAATGTTGTGTTTCATGTTTTAAGTCATTATGTAATGTTTTTAAGCCCTGAAGAAACTACTCCCATGGATATTATATGTTGTACCAAGTGATTATTTAATTTAATACATCATTTCTAAGTGTCTAATAAAAAAAGGGTTGTTATAGTTGGTATTAGTGGACATGTTAAGTGATTTTTGGGATTTTAATTAGAAACCCCTACTGAATCCTTAGATATAAGACTATGTATGATAAAAAATCACTAAATTTTGGTGTGTATCGAGTAAATGTCTTATCATGAAAATACATACATATCTTGATATGAGTAGGTAGAGGTGGATCTGGCACAAATGTACCTTTGAGTGAAATCAATGACAAGGATATTCAAGCATGACCTATGGTATCCTGGTACATAAAAATGGGCCCTGCTACAATCATAGTTACGACACTCCCAAGGGATATTATTTGGTAAATTCACATGCACGGTATGAACCATTGTTATGGGAATGAAAAAATTCACCTAATAATATAATTTTGGAATTATATCACGGATAACATAGATTGATTCCTAAAGATTAATAAGTTAAGGAAATAAAATTTATTTATAATTAATCATTTTTGTCCCTGGATTACCCTATCTGTGTTACACCTAACTTTCCTTTTATTCATGCCAATGTCTGGTAATAGGAGGACTCAGGCCAACAACCAATGCAAATATCAATGTGATGAATATTCTAATGAGGTGCCCAATCCAAGGGGATCTGGAATCATGAACATTGTCATGATACTCTCTCAGTTAACTCAAGGTTTCAATCGAAGAATTGGTCAAGAGGAATGTTAAAAACCCCTAGGAAATAACAATTCATAATTAATAGAATCAGGAGACAAATGCCTCCAACTTTTAATGGATCATATGATCCCTCAATTTCTAAATAATAGATCGACTCCATTGGGAATCTCTTATACATCCTTCAATATTATGAAAAAGAGATGGTTCATATGGTTGTTTATCTTATGGAGGGTGAAGAAGATCAATGGTGGAAATTGATCAAAAATACAAAGCATGAGGATGAGATCAAGGCATTGAAATGGAAGGATTTTTCGAAAAAGTTTTTTGATAATTACTTTCCGTATACCTCCAACATAATATGGAAAGCAACTTTCATGCACTCAAGAAAAAAGAAGATGAATCCATAAGAGTGTAAGGTGAAAACATCAAAAGGCATGGTCGATATGCCTCTGTATTTATCATTACACGTGAATGCAAGGTTGAATGCTTCTTTGGTGTGCTTAAACCTATCCTTCAGAAATCTATAGATATCCGGGACTTCGATAGCTATGAGGAAATTTTTTGATATGCCCTCAAGGTTGAAATAGATATCGACAAATCTCAGGGGTATCATGGGGATAATTTGTTCAAGGCGGACTTCTATTCTAGCACTCCGATTGATAAATAAAACATTCCAAACAAAATCCATCACCCACTTTCCAATGGTACGGAATGAATCACCCATAAAATTGCCGAAAGGGGATGATAAAATTATTTAGTTGTGGAAAATAAGGGAACCAAGCCATTTAATACCAATAATAAAAACCCACTGCTAATACAGAAGATAGGAAAACTCCATTCAATCCTCAATTTGTTGTTCATTGCTTCAATTGCAAAGAACCTTGGTACCTTGAAAATAAGTTCCCTAATCCAAGGGTTTTCGGAGGAAACCAACCACCTCCATGGAAACAAGGGAGATCTTTTTCCATCACTACTGCTGAAGTGAACCTTGATAAAAATGTGGTGACTGGTACGCTAGATAATAATTAAATAATATAAAAAGTAATTTTTGATTCAGGTTCTATGCATTCTTTTGTATCCTAAAATTTTAGTAGAACAATCCCAACACCACCACAAATCATGAATTTAATGATGTCGATGAGTAATGAAAATGGAGAAATAATTTCATCCAATGAGTACAACTCCTCCCCGGTCACAATATCGGCATTGAAAATTCTGTCAATCCTCTTTATACTCCCTCTAGTGGGATTTTATGCTATTATCATAATGGATATTCTTTCCTTATATAGATCCATCATAAACTGTCATGAGAGTAAAATAACTCTCCATAAAGATAATCAGCCCTCGATTATATACAAGTACAAGGATGGATATGAATCTTCTCTTATCACCATCATCTCAGGCTTGGATATTATAGCCCTATCAGTTTGAGTATCTTGATTAGATGATTGTGTCTAAAGAAGAAACCATCCTCGATGACATTCTTATTCTGAGGGAATTAGTTGAACTGTTTCTCAAGGAATTTCATTGTCTTCCTCTTAGAAGATTCATTAAATTATCAATTGAAATTATACCTGAGCCCTTGTAAATATCCAAGAATCTATATAGAATGGCTATTTTGGAGCATGAGTTGCTGAAAAAACAACTACTAGTGAATCTGGATAAAGGGATTATACACAAAAGTGCTTCACCATGGGGTGTATCAATCCTCATTTCAAGAAGAAGGATGGGTCAATTCACCTTTAAAATTATTATCGTGAGCTCAAAAATCACAATAAAGAACAATGATCATATTCCATGATTTTATGACTTGTTCGATCAGCTACATGGAGCACAATACTTCCCCAACATGGATTTGAAGTTGGGATATTACAATGTATGGGTGAAGAAGGAGGATATCCCCAATACTACTTTTTGTACAAGTTATGGGCACAATGAATTCATATTTATGACTTTAAGACTCATTAGTTCTCCAGAAATCATTATGGATTTGATGAATTGAGTGTTAAAGATTACATCCTCAAATTTGTGTAAGTCTTTATAGATGATATTAATATATACTCCAAAACCATGGAGGAGCATGAAAAGATTCTAAGAACTATATAATAGACCTATAAAAATGAGAATCTCTATGCTGAGTACAACAAGTGTGAGTTCTGGTTAGGGGAGGTCTCATTCTTGGACCATATCATCACAAGAAATGTTATATCTATGGATCTATCCAAGATAGCTGCAATTAATGGATCGTCAAGGCCAACATTGGTAACAGATATCCGTAGAATCCTGGGGTTATCTGGATATTATCTCCAATTTTTGAGTAATGTATCATGATTTTTCAACCCTCTTACCAAGCAAACTTGGATGTTAGTAATGTTTTATTAAAGTGATGAATGTGAAGAGAGATTTATGGAGTTGAAAAAGAGGCTTATCACTGCACATGTGCTCACACTGCCCTCAATTTGATAACATTTTGTGGTATCCAGTGATTCCTTGAAGAATGGAATGGGTTGTGTATTGATGCAAAATGAAAAAGCCATTTCTTATGATTCATGGAATTTAATGTTCATGAGAAAAAACTATCCAACCCATGACCTGGAGTTAGATACAATGATCTTAAATTTGAAAATTTAGTGGCATTTCATCTTTGTGGAAAAGTGTAAAATATACACAGATCAAAAAAATATTCTTTTATATATTCACATTGAAAGAGTTGAACATCTACAATGAAGATAGTTATATCTGATCAAAGGCTATGACTGCTCAATCCATTACCACCCAGGGAATGTGAACAAGGTGGAAGATGCTATAAGTAGAAATGACCCATTGATTCTACCATTGATTAGAACTGAAAAAGATCCAATCTTAGATGTTTTAATGAAGATAGAAAAATTTATCATAAAGAATTGAACATCATATATCCTCTCACAAATGATTGATATACCGTCTCTTTTGTAAGGGTTAAAGGATGCTCAAAATGATTATGTGGGACTTCTGAAGAAGGTGGAAACTATTAGAAAAGGAAAATCCACATATTCAATGTTAATGAAGAAGGTCTTGTGAATTTGAATCAAGAATATGAATTCTATTTAATTGTGTGATAATGAAGGAAATTATAGATGATTCACATTGTTCAGTTTTCCCCATTCACCAAGGAAACACGACGATGTATTGAGATCTCTAAGAGAATTATTGGTGGGACAACATGAATAAGTAGATCACTGATATACATTAGTGTTCCTGGTATATCAGAATGTGAATGTTGAGAGGTAGAAGTCTAAGGGGATGATGAAACCATTTCCCATACCATCATGGAAATGGGAGAACATCACTATAGACTTTGTCACCGGACTTTCGAAGAAATCCAAAGGAAACAATATTATCTGGGTTGATGTGGATCTTCTTTATAATACCGCACACTTCATTGCAATTCAAGATGATTTCTCACTGGATAAACCGGCACACATATACATTAGAGATGTGGTATGGATGTATAGAGTACCACTATCAATTTTTTCGATCAGGATCCAACATTCATCTATATGTTTTGGAAGATTCTTCAACATGATCTTGATAATGTGTTCAACTTTAGTACAACATATCATCCTAAATCGGATGGCCAACCATAGAGGACTATCTAATCAATTGAATAAAGGTTGAGAGCATGCTCAATAGACATCATAGGAAGATGGAATAAACATATTCCTCTGGTTGAGTTCTCTAACAATAACAGTTTCCACTCAAGCATAAAAAATTGATCATTATTTAGCCCTATATGGGATGTGGTGTAGAACACAGACGTG
Source organism: Viscum album (assembly GCA_963277665.1). Taxonomy (NCBI): domain Eukaryota; kingdom Viridiplantae; phylum Streptophyta; class Magnoliopsida; order Santalales; family Viscaceae; genus Viscum; species Viscum album. The sequence goes on from OY728160.1 coordinate 1,552,689,604, forward strand.
TTGGGATGATGTTGGGGATAGGAAAATCCAAGGTCTGGAAATGGTCGAAGATATGGTGGAGAATTTTAAGACCATCCAATTTCACATTAATGTAGCTTAGAGTTGACAAAATAGATTTGATGATAATCGTCGATGAGACCCAGATTTCAATGTCAGAAACTCGGTATTCCACTACATATCACCTGTGAATAAGGTTATGAGATATGTGAGTAAGGTAAACCATAGCCCAAGGTACATCGTTTCTTTTGAGATCCTTGATCGTATTGCAATAGTGGCCTATTGACTAGCAATCCCACCAAACCTGTCTCATTTACATGATGTATTCCATGTATAAATCTTGAGGAAGTACATTCCTGACCCATCATATGCACTCAATCTAGAGGTGGTACAATTGGATAATGACCTATCTTATGAAGAGAAGCCAGTGAAGATCATAGAACAGAGGGAAAATATTCTACCAAATAAGACAATTCCCCTTGTGAAAGTGGAGTGGAGAAAGGAAATGTTTGAAAATTCAACATGGGAATCAGAGAAAGTGATGTAGCAGAGTTACCCTCATATGTTTTAGTGTGGGAAATGGAAATTTTGAGGCTGAAATTTCTTAAGAGGGGAAGATTTTAAAGACCGAAACATTTATCAATGAAATTTCATCTTGATGAGAATAAATGTCTTATTATGTAAAATTGTTATATATCATATGAACATATATGGTTTTATGAATTTGGATTGTAAAATATAGTAAACAATTGTGACCATTGCTAATAAAGATATTGAACATTGATCACATGATTAGTAAAAATTTAGGTCTTTAAAATATACAATTTACTCTAGAAAAAGAACTGATGGCCTCATCAAATAGAAATGCTCTGTATGAGTCCCATTTGTCAGATCTCATAAAGGAGGAGACATCACTGGGCTTCACTTATGACCAAGCTCATGTCAAGCTTCAACATGTGAAGCTTTAATAGAACTGGCTATGGTAGAAGTGGATGTTGGTAGAGATTACAACCTGAGAGATGTTATCTAAGCCACCACAACAGTCTATCATTGTCACGCACCATAGCCTTATGTCATGTAATGATTCAATAAGGGGTTATGTCACAATCCCCTGTCAATATGATTATGTAAATTATTTTTTATAATGAATATACAATTATTTTATAATGGATACTTTGTGAGTAGTTTTTAATGCAAAAATAGTATTTTTAATTAATATTTAATTAAGAAAATTATTTTGAGGAATTAATATATTATTGATTTATATACTATTTTAATAAAATATAATTACTAAATTATTAAATATAAATGATCATATAATTTTTTAGAATACAAATGAAATTTTTTTTAAGGATTGAAATCCATTTATGTCAAAACCCATGAATTTTTTATAAATATCAGTTGTTATTTTAAAAGTTAAAATTCACATATTCAGAAAATTATTTAGATAAAATTAATATTAATTATGGAATCATTATTTTTAAATTATCCAACAGTAAATTTATTATAATTTTCGGAGACAGATGAATTTTAGGGTAAAAATTAAATACTGTTTAAATATTTAATGTATTTTATGACATCATAGTGATGAAATAGCGAGGTAATAAAAAAATATAAACATTATGTTCGGCCAATATTTGTTTTTCCGTTAAAATAATGTGATTTTTGGTCTATTTTATTTATTTTACAAAGAATTAGTGGTCCCACAAAGACATATTAAACATTTTAACTATATAAATTGATTTCCTTGAGAGTGTCACTCATCTCCGAATAAGATACTCTGTTATTTTAAGAATATCAGGATTTTTCCATATAAAATAATGTTTTAGACTACTCTTTTTCAAAAACTATGGGTAAAAACCATGGGATAGATTGTGGTTTTGGTTAGTTTAATGTGTGGTGTCTAGAACCTAAATAATAAATAATTCCCTATCTTTTCCTATATAAACCCACCCAAGATCCCACTTCTCCTCCCTGAAATCCATTGGAGATTAACCAACATCTCCCCTCCAATCTCTAGAACAGTCACAGGGTGCCCCATAATCCAAATAATCCTCACTCAAGCCACTCATAATCCTTTGGGATCACACATCCAAGTAAGGGATTCCTTTTTCATTTTATCCATTCTTATTAATATAAATTTTCACTTTTATTTTAAATTATAAATTTTGGGGTATGATTTATCACCTCCCCCATACTTCTCTCATTATGTTTCACTGATGAGATACCCCTTTCTGTCTTATTAATGCCTCCCATGTACACCCATTACCATTCTGAAATTTTATAAGGAATTTCTCTCTCCTCTTTTACATTCAAGCAATTCTTTTGTAGTATGAATATAGAATTCATTAGATATGTGGGGACATGTATCTATATTACCGACATAACATCCATTTCATTTAAATATGAAGAGACACCACTTTATCTCTCATAAACCATTTTTATAAATTCTTATGTCACGTTAATAGGCTGGAGAAATTTCCCCATGATTTTCCAAAGCCAAAGTCATTGTGTAGTGAATACCATGCCCATTTATCTATCAGGGGTGTTCAACTTTATGCACATTTACATATTGATTATGTATATTCATGTATTAATTCCACATTACATTATCATGGATTAAATGATTATGTTTAATGAACACATGTTATCCGATCTAAGTGGAACAATTATGCATGAAATGAAATGTTTAAGAAGGGTGTGCCCAGATTGCGCTCCAATGAATTGGGTAAATATTAGTATCATGATACGTCTAGTGAAATGAGGTTTTACTCAGGAAAATTAATTTTAAATTAGGGTTTAATCATGATACTTGTGTTGTGAGGCTTGGATCATGCCAATAATATGCTATGATTTATCGTTGCATTTCCATGTTATGATAATCATTTTATATCATGCATTTATGATAATAATTCTTTTATTCTCCATTTATTTTCCTATTGCCTAAAATTTATTATATTATTCAGTTTATTCCTTGTTTACTCCCTTAATGGGCTTTATATATCACCATTTTCTTATGCATGTCCTCAAGTTATCCCATGCTATCCTACGTACTAGGGAATGCAGTGGTCAGGTAAAAGAAGTTTTCAATAAAGATTTTGTGTTTCATGTTTTATGTATCTAGGTAATGTTCCTAAGCCCCAAAGACATTAAACCTCTCAATATCTGATTTTGTATCATGTGATGATTTTATGTAATAAATCATGTTTATGAGTGTAATAAAAATAAGGGTTCTTATACAATATCATGGGTCATGTGGTTCTACTCATGTGGCCTCGACGAGCGTGAACCATAGGAAATCACAACCTAACTCTACATCAGAACACAACCAATACCAGTTCTAGATGCACTGTATAACACTACTTACATGACATCTTGCTTATGAAATCTCCTACTGGGATTACTCATCAATCTCATCCTCAACACTTTGAAATGTTTCTACCACCACTCTATTCATAGGAAATGATTTACATTCCATGTCAAATCTATAAAGTGATATGATATCCTAGAGAAATCAGGTATGAATATCTGATATTAGCCAACCAATCCAAGGAATCTTCACACCTCTATGACACGCTTGGACAACTCCTAAGATAACAAAACCCCAACCTTGGTTGATTCCACAACAAGATCATAAATTGAGATAACATGTATCAGAATGTGGACCTTGGTAATCAAAAAATAGAACATATAGATATTCCATTAATGTGAATTATCTATGAGTACATCCAAAACTATCCAAATTTTCCCACATTATCATCATGAGACACATAGTACAATAAGATATTGTTGACGAGGACTACAAAGAACTGGTATAATAATGGACGAAATATCTAATTCATAAATCTAATGAATATTGTTTACGTGTTCTCCACACCAAAAGTCATCACCATGTACTCATAGTTACCACAGGAATATATTAATTTCATATTCATTAAATCCTAATTGTTTACTCAAAACTAGTTATATCCTGGTATGAGGTTAATCTCAGAGAACCATCACTCCCCTATCAACTGATCAAATAGGTCATCGATCCTCGATAGTTAATGCTTATTATATATGGTCACCTAGTTTTGGGTATGGTATTCGACAAATAACTTCAATATCTCTTATGCCTTAATAGAGAATAACACTAGGGTTTCTTTGGGAGAAAAATTGAGTCTAACAATCATCTGGCCCTACAAGTCCAAAAAATGACCCCTCTACTCACAAAGTTCTATGGGGGCCAACTAATATGATTGTTAAAATATCAAGGTCATCTTAGGGATTAGAATCATGAAGAAGTGTATTTATCAATAGAAACATAATCATGGTCATCCTCCGGAAAGATGTCCTCATAAAAATGCATCATTGTAGGGAAATGAATAATCATAGAATTCATTAAACAAACGGATATTCATAATAATTTATGATTAATTAGATTAACCATCTTATGCACAAGTCAATCATACTCTACATGGGTTAAATTTTCTCCAACAAATAAATAACTCAATCCATCTCTACAGACACAATGCATCCATCACCACAAATAGTGTGTCTAGGCATGAACAATAGAATACCAGTTGATTCCTATGATAACTCCGTAAGTCATAATAGATTGTATAATGAGATACCATCATAAACTATCACCTCTATGATTTAGGTCACACTATCAGCCATATTTTTTGATATCTTGGTATTCTTTATTATGAGCCTCCAAATCGAATAGTTCGAGGTAAAGGCCCAACCAGAATCTCATCAAACCAAACCAGATAAGTGTAAATAAATTAATGACTATATATATTGAATATTATTACTATAGATAATGTACCAATGAAATAAATCATACCTCATGTCATCCCTACAGACTTTGGTTCACAAGTGTCAACCTCCTGTAGCTTTCGTTTCCCATTCCCACCTGCTCCTTGGGCCTACCTTACACTACATGAGGGTGGGGGTGGAAAATATTGATAAAATATACCTCATATATCACCTCTTACATCTACCACACTATATTAATTCCCCTACAGACCTATATTCTCCTGATTTTCCCTCTATCTAAGAATCCTACACATTATCTCTATGTCAACCACTTGTCGGGTCCTACAATCTAATGCAAGATGTTCCCTAACATCAAAGGAGGTAAACTGCATCTCATTTTGATTTGAAGAACAATATTTCTATCCCTACACATTTGAAACCCTTTCATGGGATTTACTCATTAAATTTAATGCATGTCCAAGTTCATGAGACTGACATCGACTCCGGGCGGCTGAGGTCTCTCTTCCTCTGTGCCCAATTCCGAGAACAAAATTGTGCATCTAATGAATTATGAATCTATTGATGAAAAAATAACACTCTATGACCCCTACATAGGTAGTAAATCATTGAGGTAAAATGTTGGATCAAACATCTATGTGAGGTCCACCCTCAATGATCTGATCCTAAATTATTTGTTCAGGATCAAAATAAATCATGGACTGAGAGAGGTTGGTGAACCCAATAACCATACATTGTCTTACTCCCTTACTATATTTGTAGATTACCTTGGAAATGTACATCCCTCAATGTTTCTAGAGAGTACTCCTTTCTTAAAATAAGCTCAGACTATGACCATAGTATAGTCTCACAGACATATGACTCGACCACTCAACCCCTACCCCACCCTATAGAGCCAATGTGAAGGGTCACTACCAGGATTACCATCTGACCTGCTAGTGTCTTGAAAGGATGGAAAATTCTCTTAACTATCTCATGATAGTACCTAGATTCCTAAGGGTTGGTCTCACCATGGAACAAGATGGTTCACTATCCCAGAGTATCATGAAGCACACTTTGTACACACACCCCGTCTGATGTAACTATGATTACCATATACTCTCAATTGGTGGTGGTATAACTGGTGAACCACGTAGAGGTAACACTTCTGGAACATTACCCAGTATCAACATATTATCACTTAGTGGATAATTCTTGTGATCCTGATATTGAATCCTAGTAGTAATTCAACATAGAGGAATCCTTAATTAGACAACATGTACAACCATTAATGATTATATATAGAGATATAACTCAATAAGGGAATGGATACCACAAACCATTCATTTATGATGTATCTATAAATGATATCCTTATAACCAATGTTTACATGTACCAAGTCAAAAGCGAGGTTATCAGAGTCTTGATGTTTGGAAATGTCAGTTGAAACACCAACACTAGAGTCCATGGCTTGAAATCCAATCCCAAAACACTAAACACTGTTTCCCCAAACCAATCTCATAGACTCCAATAATAAGGTATAAAAAAAATCATTTTATTACACACTATCACAATCCTATCCCAATGGGTTCTATGCTACAACTAACTCAATCATATATCCAATATGATAAGGGCTACTTAGTAGCACTGAGTTGGTATATCACTCACATGGGTGGACATAGACTAATTTACCTGCAAACATGAACACATTTCCAAGCACATTGAAACTAAAATTTATAAAAAATATCTATTAATGAATGCATGTATACATAAAATTAACACTATCAGAGTAAAAAAAAGAACTGTAAATACGTAATGTCCAAATAAAATCCCACAAAAATGAAACTGAAGATAATTCCATCATGAATGTATAGAAGGGGATTGTTGTGTATGAAATCAAAAGAACACACCTTGATTGATCTGGCTCAATAATCTCTTCATGCTCCTCATCACACTCAGAATTTATTAAAAGGGTAATCACCTACATAATACAAGACACATGTGGGAATATCCCCAGTAGGGGTGAGTATAATGATACCCAGTAGGACACCCCGAAATCACTAAGCATGTAATATCAATAGTATCAATAATCTCGAAAAAGTTATATGTCCATTACACATATTAAATGAATATCTTGGTATACTCCACAAATACGCATAGACTCTAGTTAATTTTACCACCGTAATGCCAGTATAGGAATCCTTCTTGAACATTACACATAAATCATTTCTGGGAGAACATGCTCCACAATTAAGATAAAAATGATGGTGTTTATCTGAGATGACAATCTCATTGAATCTCTCCTTAATATTTATGAATTGGATTTATGAATTGAATGACATATATATGAAGAATCACACCCAAGTCATTGGGGTATACATAAAACTCAATAAGGAATAACATGTTATGAAGAGGATCGATGCCGATGTATTATTGTGCATTAACATAACAAAAACTACTCCTACTGAAAGATGATTACAGGGGGTCTGACACTAGAACTTAGAAAATGATTGAAAAAACTCAATCTATGAAGCCCCACTGATGGGGTCACCATATTATGTGTAGGATGTGGATCCATAACTATAGTTATGGAATGGGCAATGGTAAAACTCCCTAATGAAACATTTCCATGGTGTTGAAGATAATGTATATATCAATTTTTGAGGGATACACCATGTGTACTAGTAGTACATGGTGTGACACATTGGCACATAGTCAATCCCATGTAACATGGAATATGCCCATGTCTGTGTCTAAGTACACGACATGTCCGATATTTTGTACTCCTAACTGTGTCCATGTAGACAGTTTCCCATTCTTTTCTGGATGTTATGTTTCCATTTTAGAGTCATGGTGTGTATAATACCATGTAAACGAAGTCATTTTAGTGTAGACTCCAAGATACACACAGATCTACCATGTTTTTCCAGACATCATGTTACCGAGTACTCTTGAAATGAGATAATTCACTTCTCTGTGGAAACTGTTGCATACACCAGGGGTCTCACATACCATGTAATACTGAATCACATGCCATGATCTACATGATTTTATATAACCTTTATTTATTCTAATGTTTTTTCTATGACACCATTGACACATTTTCCTCAATTGGTGTCCCTGAGAATTATAGATCCAGTGACATCCATCTAATACCATCATTGGTTGATAGGATTCTAGGCTCTTATTCCCCTAGAAACGTTTTATGAATCCATTCTTATATCATCATTAAAATTCCACACTTGAAATCCTCTGATTTGAACATGATCCTTTATCATTATTTTATATCTTCTTTTCATCAATCCACAACTAGATCTATGGTTTCAATCTATTGTGTCAAGAAATAGGTACAGGATGATCTATTTCATGGTATTAATTGAACAGTGGTCCAAATAAATTTCCACTGATGAATGGAAAAGGATAAGAGGATATAAATAAATTTAAAAAAGAGGAGATACCATCATCCATGGTCAGTTCTCCATGATCTTTTTCCAATAGAAAAACAAATAAATAAACATAAGAAACCAACAAATCACCCCACATTCCACACATATAATGCCATACCAACAATAAGATTGATCCATAAATCAATTCATTTGTCAATTGATTCAAAATGATCATAGAAATAAATACACAAGGAATAGTACAAATAGAAAACATCTTACCTCTATTTGGATCAATTACTACTGAAAAATGGTTAAGTGACGTTTTCATTTCAAAGATCCATATGTTCCGTCACACACTGCTCGATGATCCATGAACTAGTTTCCATTTGTCAAAATAAGATCCACCAACAATATCTCATAACATCCCTCTATTTATAGTATTTTTATCCTGACCCCCAAAATACTCTATAAGAGGATTTATATATAAATTTTGTTTAGTTGGGGTAATTAATTAATTGCAATTATTTATTTAAATGTCCTCCCATGACCATTACCAAACCCAAAATCCAAGGCACGCCATTTTTACGTGTCACCTAGGGTAAAACACATTCTCTCAACTCAAGGAAGGTCTCATATTTCTGACCAAGTCTTTATCTGGATGTTATTCCTATTTTTTAGGAAAACATCACAGACATGAATTTAATATATTTTAATATTTTAAAAATTATTTATAGGTAGATATGGAAACAAAATCTAAGTCTGTAAGCATGAATAGCCCCAAAAATAATGCACACAATATTCCAAAATAATAAATTGAAAAATTATAATAATTACAATGATATGGCCTATGAACTAATGATAAGTATTATCATTATAGATTCTATTAGATACAATGTATTGGTTGAGTTAGATCATGGTGAGAAACCTTTATAGGAGTAGTGGTTTGTGATGATAATGTTGGATCAATGGAGGATACATTCTTTTGAGGATCTAAGATCTATGACATGGCTCCATTGGTGGTATCATATTCTCTAGTAGTCTATGAAAATTCTAGATATGAAATTAACCTAAAATATGCTTTGATATGGGAACAACTAGGTGGATGTGACCTAAAACCTGGGTGGTCATTTCATATTGATGATTTCAACCTCATGAAAATAATATTTTGATTCCCTCTTCCAATCAATGGGGATATGATGAGGTAATAAAATACCTTTATATGTGAGGTACATCATGTTGCAAAAATGATGTACCACAAAATTACGTGACGGTTTCGTTTTCTAGGGATAAAGAGGGAAATTTCAAGGAATGATTCTTAATGCCTAACTTGATAGAGGGTAATGGTTGTGAACTAGTTTCCTGGTAGTTTTCTTTATCCACAACCAATTCCTATAAATATTAGGATGACATAATGATGGAATTTGTGATGTGGTTATCAAGGACCCAATGTATTTGTGATGTTATCTGGGTGATTAATGATCAGATAATGAATGTTTCTCACTTAAAATAAATATTAGAGTTACACTCAATCGATGATATGGGAAATCATTATTTATGTGAGATAGTAAAATTATTTTAATTCCCCATGAGAATAACAATTGATAAATATGCATGTTTCATATAATAATTTTTAAAGGGCTTCTAAAGGGCCCTAGGGAATCACTTGAGGTTAAACATAATGTTACATCCTCAGATAGATGGATAGTAAGAGTAGAAGACCCACATATTGGCAGATATGATAAAAATCTTGTGAATATATAATAGATTTATATTAAAAATGATTTTTCCATGATACTATATAGTTGTAACATTTCGAGGCTCTATATGGATGAGTATGATTTATACCATTGTGTTAGTATGAGGCAGGTGTGGCAGTAGTTGTTAGGACTAGTCTGGTATATGATACCTCAAATAGGGTTTAATAATTTAGGATGTAGTTGGTGAAAATTTGAAGTAATAAATTGTCAAATGATGATTAGAGGAGATGAAATTTGGGGTTAAACATTGGTGACTAAGTTTTCTTTACTGTATCACCTTGGGTAGGTAATCATAATTTTTAGAATATGTGGAAAATTGAACTAGGGTTTGGTATAACCTTTTATATAACCAATAATTTTGGGATAGTGTCATACCGTCTAGATCATCATCAATGTTATAGAGTCATGCATGATGTGTTCAGTGTTTCTTATCATTAGAGGTTTATACCAGATCTTATGTATGATATATTATCTGAGAAAGATGATTTTTATTAAGATGCATAAAATGAATCTCATTCATTTTGGATTATATAATGAAGTGATAAAGTACATAAAGGGATGAAAATACAACTAATTAAGTTATTTTGGTAGAATGATAAGATACCAGAATATATGTGGGATTTTGTGTCTGACATTCGAGCATAGTGGCGTACGCTTCTCAAGAAATAATCCTAGTGGTATTTATCAAGGATTAGAAGTCATATTATGGGGATAATTATAATATTTTTAGTTATTAAATGTTCACAAATCATTATTTTGATTGTAATTTTATATAATGTGATTTGATTGTAAATAAACTTTTAACTTACAATTTACATTTACATAAGGAATATGACCTATATATGGGTAAAAAGCTCAATCCATTACTAATGGAATATATATTTTATTTTCATAATGATAACTCTATGTTTTCTTGGGTTATGTAAGGGTAAAATGTTACTCATTGAGGATAGGATGAGGATTCTATACATTGATTAATGTTGAAGTGAGTTTTTATGGGCTATGTAAGGGAAATGACCTTTGTATATGCCTTTTACAAGGGTTTGTGAGATGTTCTATACATAACATAATGGTAATGAAGATCATAAAAAAAGGTAACATCGTATTTTCAATGGTTTTGTAAGGGAAAAACAAGAAAACCATAATATTATGTCCATTTTTTCAAAGGATGTGTATGGGTACTACAATCACTGTTTGAGGGTATGTTACCATTTACAAAGACTGAGTAAGGGTACCTAAAGCACTAAAAAAAGTTCGGGTGAGCTATATAAGGGTAAGATTTATTTTTCATAGGTTATGTAACTATAACCCTCTTACATTATATGACACATATGTGGTAAATAATGGTATTACACATTACACTGATATAGTACCGTTTTTTGGAGGGATAATTTAAAAAACCTATTTTTATTATTTCTTCTTCTGAGATTGCACTACAAAAATATTTTTACAATTTAAATAAAAATTCATGAAAATTAATTATAATTACTTTTTAAATTTTTTAATACCTTTATTATAGAATTCAAATGACCTACATTCATGATTCAGCTAATAGAAAAACAAATGGAGAATTTATTTTTGGGGGTTTAATGTTGCGAAACTGTGACCAATTTTCTTTCTTAATTATTTACTTGATAAAACTATTTCTTTTGTTCTACATATTTATTTCAACTTGAGTGGTACTAAAATTCCGTTACATGATATCCATGAAAACACACTTGACTAATCCAATGTCATTATTCAATTTCCAGATGAATTAGAAAATTTTCTCTCCTCTATGGTGTTGCGATTAGAATAGATAAATTCATAGTATGAGTTTATATTATATATTATCCTTAGTTCATTAATAATTATTGAAATAATATTTACAGGTAAGTGGTGGGATTGAATAATCATATTTATTGAAAATGATAAATACTTCATAAAATGGTAAATAAAACAGGATTATGGACAAGAATAATAAGAATTATTCATGTTTATCCCTGATTACTCCAGAGAGAAAAAATTATTATCAAATATAGAATTATAATTTTATATAAATAATAAATGGTTAATCCATTAATTGGTATAAAATCTTCATTTAGAAATTACCAGGGAGAGAGAATTTAGTATATCATGTGGTGTTTTTATTTATTTTTAAAATAAATTTTTTTAAATGATTAAATGAATCCTTGAAATGTGGTTTTAGCCAATAAACCAGTGTTTGTGGTTAAATGGATGATTAATTAATGAACTACAATGATAACATCAATAACCTCCAATATTCAATTTCCTCAGCTTTTTATGATCTCATTTACACATTTTCTAAATTTATAATTCTTCTGTTGGCACACCCTTTTTAACATGATTGATTGTGATAGCCTATGGTTGTGTGTGTGTATCCTCTAAGACCCATTTTAATATTTGATAACATTAGTATATCTATATAATATTATATCCATGTTTGATTATGGTCACATTTTATATATGTTTCTACTATATTTATCATAATGATATTTTATGATATCCATGATTGATCTACCCTATTATGAGTGTTACAACGCCTTGGAGGTTTATATTCATTCTCAATTTTAGTGGATCATTCGGTTACATTTATCCCATGGAGAGGAATTGTGCATGAATTGATATGTTGATGACTATGGACCTGATCATAGGGAGGGGTATTATTGTCTAGGGACCAACTCATTGAATCTCATTAGGTTCATGACGGTGTGAGGGCTTGACCCATGGCATAAATGGGGTATATTGGTCTAGAATAATGAATTAGGATTGATGTGGGATATTATGGTCTAGGTAAATTATCTGAATCAATGCCTTGAAATCACATGATGATTGATTTTAGGGCAATTGTTTTTCTCTGTCTCACTTTGACATTCCATGATTATCATACCAGCATGTCGAAAAAGTAGGTACAAATGAGGGCCTATGGTTTCATGGTTAGAATACGACTACTCGGTAAGTGCGGTATTATTTTTATTATTGTCACACATTTCTTATTACCACGATGTACTGATTCTATTATTGAACAAACTTGTTATAGACACATTGGTTGTTTCATGCTTGGTCTATTATTCACACTCTTTAGAGGAATTTTGATGCATGTCTTGAATTCAAGAACAAGGATGCAAGTAAGTGAAATGTGACAATGGATGATGGCCTAGTAGAGTATCATGGAGATGGTAGCAGATCTGGATTATATCTGGATGACCCCTTATATTTTATTTATTTATTTACATACTTCTTTTATTACTATGGATTGGATTTAAACTTTGGGATCCAGATTATTTCCCGTATGAATTTTTTCATCTCCCAATTTCCTCATTTTACATTTATTATTTTTTATATTGATTTATTAATTTTTTATATGACATGATACTATGTTTATAGTCTCCCCATTGATATAAGTTACCCTCGTTTCTAGTCAAAACCCACTCGCATAAGAGGAGGGGAACATGATGTCATGTGGCACGTCGGTTCAGACCCAATTGTTTAGAATAGGTAATTACAATAATTAACAATTGGTTCATAAAATTTATAATTTGGCGGAGTTAACCATGAATGTTTTGGTTACTTTGTTTTTTTTTTGAAATATTGATGTTGCGTGTTTTTTCTATTAGTTTTTTATGGCGTTTTGAAATGGTATTCAGAAATTTCATGGTTCCCTCTCAACTATAAAGGGGTTTGTATAAAATATTTAAAAATGGAATTGTTGGATGTTTGTATATATATATATATATAAATACATATTTTTTAAAAAATATGTATATATAAATATCTATATTATATATATATATGTGAGTGTGTGTGTGTGTAAATATTTATATATTTGTTAGGTGTGTGTGTCTATATACATTAATATATATTTTTTGAAATTTATATATGCATACATACATATATATAGGCACACCAACAACTTTATAGTCACATAAAAACAAATATATATATATATATATATATATATTTACATATACATGAATTTCTAAATATATATATATTTATTAAATAAGTATAAAAACACACAAAAATAAATAAATATATATATCATTCAATAATGTAATTACATTGGTGAACCCCTTCCATACTACATCAACCAATTGAGGTTTTAATTCTATTTTCAATTAGTTGTGGATTTCATATATAGAAGATTGGTGAGGAAACTAATGTAGATAGGTGATGTTTCATCATGAAATGAGTAGGCATGGAGATGAAGTGAAATGATGAGTCTTCATTAGGCAACATATGGTGGACGATCAAATTGACCTTTAGTAGGGAACAACTACATGATACAGATTATGGAAAGTGGGTGGTCATGGTGATGACAGGACATCCCGTGCAGGGCATGAGTAGGTTAGACGGACCGGTTGTCAATGCTGTGAGGTAGACACAAGAGGGCCAGGCACACGGGAATGTTAAAATGGGCATGGGCCATTGGGATGTATTTTAGGGACATTTAGGCTATCAAACTGTAGTGGGTCTTTTAACCACTAGGCCTTCAGGTCATTTTTGTGTCAACTATCAACCCAATAGAAAAGAGGGGTTTCATTCCATAATAAAAGAGGTGTGTTTTCCCATACATAGTAAAAAATGATACGAATTTTTTATTTTAATATTTTTTATATTTTCAAATTTTCATTTAATATATAATAAATTTGTAATATTTTTAATATTTTAGAATATATAATCCTTTATATATATAAACAAAAACACAAAAATAATTATATATGTATATTTTAATTATATATGTATATTATAAATTATACAATATGATTATAAATATGTAAATTTAAACATGGACTATATTTAAAGTATTTATATAGTTCATTCTATTATATTTAATGTATTTATTGATTTATTAATAATGTTTATATTAATATTGTTTATAAAATATATGAAATTCTAGTTATACATATAATTATAAATAAGTATAATAGATTATACAAATGTAAAAATCATTAAAAATTTATATAATAATTATTGGTGTATTTATATATATGTTTATATATATATATAAAATTATGTAAAACATATATAAGAATATATTAATATATATATATATATATATATAAATTTATATGCATGGTACCCTTTATCAATGCTATAATAGTGAAAATAAAGGGCACAATCATTATCATTGCTAAAAAACAATAATAAATCGTATCTTTATCAGAAATAAAAAATTCTAATAATCTTTGACCTTTTATCAACACATTTTAGTGATTCTAAAAGTGTACCATTAATTAAGTACTGAATATCCCATGACCTATTACATTGGTACCCTTTATCACGGTTTATAAAGGATATATATTTATTAGTTCGAAAGTGATGACAAAAGGTTCCCTTTTATCTATACATTTTAAACATTGATAAAGGTGGCCTTTATTAGAGCATTTATTTATCAGTAATAAAATTTCAACCTTTATTATAGTTTTTTACAGATAATGGGTAACACTGATTTTAAAATATAGGTAGTATATTAATAAAAATTCAAGCGTTATGTGGGATTAGATTAAGCTCCAAACTCGACGTCAAATTATTTTCATCTTTAAAGGAATCATCATATCTTACTCCATGACCCCTCTACCCAAAGGTACCCTTCATGGTATAGTGATGAAGGGAGAGATATAATGAAATTTGAATCCCTACATTAATAGGACACATGTTATAATTAAATTTAAGTTTATATCCGACACACAGTTGAGAGGCATTACCCAATAAACAGAATGAGGAACCTGAGATATGATAAAAACAATTAACAAATCCTGCTAATAAAAAAGTAAATAAATATCCAAATACAAGTTGGTAATGTCATTAAAACTAAAAAATATATAAAATAAAATATAAGTACTATAACACCCTAGGTTTTGATGGTATGCCTCTTTTGGAAATTTAATTTCCTTGACAACATATTTTTTCACACAACAACATGCTTAACTGAACGCTGATATATTATAAAATAGCATTCTTTTAACACGACCATTATAACAAAGATTTAAAATTAGCCAGAATTAATAGTGTTAACCAAAATATAAAATTTATATATTAAAATTTTAATCAAATCTTCAAACATTCAACCAAATGATTTTATAGGCATTTGATAAGATTGAATCAAATGTTACATATTAAAAGCTAAATTTTTCTAAATGATGTTTTATAGAATTTTAATGGATTTGTTTTAAAAAAAATAGATAATGAAACTTTTATAAATTACATTGAACAAAACAATGGTAATGTTTAAATTTTTTATGACAAAATTATCTTATGGTGAAATATTGGTATTTTTTAGAGAATGTTAAATTTCCAATGAATAATAAAAAATACAGATTGTTATAAAACTATAAATTTCCTTATATTAAAAGTATATTTTTGACCTGAATTTGATCTCACATATGAAATTATTAATATGCTAATTTATTTATTAAATGAAATTATAATATATTTTTTATCATAAAATAACTAAATAAATGTGTTAAAAAATATAAAATAAGACTTCGTATTTTTGTTAGATATAAAATTTTATTAAAAATTTTATAAATAATTTAATGATTTAAAACTGCATTTATTTTAACAAAATATATTTACAAATAATTTTATTCTTTATATTGTAAAATAATTATATGAGGCCTGAATTGATTTTTGAAGGTGTCAATGAATTACTTCTAATTTTAATATTTGTATTTTTTGATTAAATGATGGTTTTTTAAAAGTTAAATTTATAATACTGATAAAATTATTGTAATAAAATGGAGTCCATTATAGAATTATATACATTAAAAAATTATATGAGTGCTTTTTTTGGATTTGTTTCTAGTAGATGGATTTTAGTTGAATAATGAAATACAATCATTTATGATACTTAAAAACACATGAAAAAATGAGTCATGGATGATGTATGGTTTATGTAAGCCCATAATATCAAACTCTACTTATATATATAATATATATAGTCATTTTAATAAAAAATATTCATAATCTTGATCCAACTAAAAAAAATTAATACAATAAATAATCGAAAAACACCTCTATCCACCATTATAAATACCTCCGCTTCTCCTCATACCTTCAAAGCCTTGATGTCAGTAAAATTTATGCCAAATACCTCTCCAAAAAATCTCCAACATATTATTTTATTATTTTCATCTCCCAAAATACCACTTCAATTTTACATAAGGAGGTTCTTCAAGAGATGAATTCTAGAGTTAAAATCTCTTTTCATTCTTTAAATTTCCTTTGAATTTATTTTATTTTCCTATCCTTCCCTCACCTCACCTATCCAAAGTTACATGATATGTCCAGTATATTTATTTAATTTTTAATGTTATTATGTTAATGGTATATCACCCATCAATTCTAATCCCTTCCCCATTTTATTCTAAAAATGAAAAAATCGTCCATGAGGTGCCAATCCTCCGCCTTCATGGATGACGAGATTTAATGTTTCAATCCTCCATCCCGAAATTTCATAAAAATTTTTTTTAGCTAAAACATAGATTAATATATTTTATAAATATTATTTAATATTATTTAACCAATATATATACATAATATTAAATAAAAATACAAAACTATATCATGATGATCCAAAATATGCCAAAATTATCCAAATTGTTATCATTAACGATTTATCTAATGAAATATTCTCATATCTTGAAACAAAATGATATATAAGACCATTAAATATCTATAATCTTCTTTAAAAACATATTTTTTCAATATTGAATAACTATATCCATTTTACATGATATTTTTTACATGTATACAAGAGTATCAATCATGAAAACATTGGAAATGAACACTCCCAAACAATGAATATGAATCATATAACTCATCAAAAAATCCATAGACAAACATAATTAAATTATAATATGTAAAATATATTTTTTATATTTTTCCAATTAAATTATTAAATAATCTAATTTCATTATCCATGATGATAATTACATGCACAAAATTCTTTGGGATATAAGGTAAGTGTTTTCTAATATAACATTTGTTTAGGTATGAAATTCCTTATTCCCCACTATTTTGTGTGTGTGATGTATGTGTACTACAAATTGATGTTTCATATCATAAATATAATTATTATCATTTTATAAAATGTTTCATTTGATAATAATTTCTATTAGGGGGCATAATTTTTGAATAATTAAAGAGTGGAAAGGGATTCTTCCCGATTCTATATTTTTTCGGTTATGCTTTATCTAACTTTATCCCAATGTATTATTAATTATTTTTATATAAATATTATAAATTCTGTGTATATATTCCAAAATCATGTATCCAAATAATTTTATCTTTAATTAATTGGGAAATAAATTTTGTATAAGGTTCCATTCTCAATTACTCCAGATAAGAAAGCATGATTAAAGGGTACATCCCAATTTCATAAAAATTGTATTGTAAAATACATAATATATTTTTAAGACACTAATGTTTTACAAAAAATAATCATTTTTATCAATAAAAACTATCTTATCTATTTTCTGGTTTTATGTAAACAATTATGCCTTCGTTCACTTTAGATACTCTTTTATATTTTCCTTAAACAACACTGATGTTCCAAATTTCTTATTTTCATAAAAACTATTTTTTAATTCTTTAAATTTAGTTAAAAATAATTTATGACTCAATCAAAATTTCATTTCCCATACCTTTTATTTTCTCGGATATAAATGTTTATAATCTGATTTTATGACAAATATAAAATGTTATTCCAAAACAAATATTCATTCCCAAGCTGAAACTACTATTTCTGTCTAGAATTAGACTGTGGTATTATTAGTGTATTTTCATATATTTCAAAACATTCTATTAAATATTATGATAGAATGAAATTGATATCATATATTAAAATTTACAATATTTTATTGAATGGTTTAGTGATATTTTTTCTGGGGATATAATATCTTGATTCCATTTACAATATTTCTCTATATGGTTTATAATTATGTTTATTATTTTGGGAAATATATTGACATTTCATATGAGAGATTCAATATTAATGTATATGTTAATTTTAAATCACAATATTTATATGAATTATGCATTAAAATTAGTAAGTCATGGTTGAGACTGTATATTTCGCCTCAATGCATCAGTAGGTATAATGAGACAATCATTACCATGTTTCTACCCATGTATGTATGGTTTCTTGGCAGAAGCATTTATGTTATATTTATGATGTCCAAAATTATGCATTCCCTCATTATGATTTTAGTAATTGATAATCCATGTGATTATTATACTAGAAAAATATACATGTTTAGGTTTCATTCTAATGTGATTATAAATATGAAATTGTCTATTCATATTTAATTCCTCCCATATTATTATGTAGATAACGTTTTAATGGAATTTGTTTTAGTTATTTGAAATTCCTTATTGTTCATATTTATCTCATCTTTCATTGTATTTCATAACCCTATAGAGCATATGAGCTCACCCTTTTCTTCTGTGTTATTTTCCCCAAGATGTATTGATTTATTTTATGAATGACTCGTAGGTATTATCTATTAGTTTATGGGTGATTCCTATGGTGTTTCTATATTTGTTTTTTTACTTTCCTGTTGTAATGTAATACTTATTTTTATTTCAAGATTTCCAAATATAGTAAAATATTCAGTCATTTAGGATGAGCATGAAGGTTCATAGTACTAATGTAATAATGCAAGGCACTGATACGGGGAAAATGATTTTGGGGGGGTTTTACGATGGGTTTCAGAGAATGTTTTGTAGAGACTTTGAAAACATATATTAGGGAACCCAACCATTAGATTTAATTTTAGGATAAAATTTGATGTACGTCCTATAATTTTGGTGTGGTAGAGATTATTTGGGTATTCAATGAATTATATCTCTTTAAGGATACTATATGTGCATGTTGTTCTGACACAGATGTACCTAGTGGTAGCATATCCGAAAATGTCTGACGGACCTGACAGTACGTAACCAAGTACGTGATGACAGGCCTTACTATGCACCTAGTTTTACACTCTCATGGGATATTATGATGATATTTAAAATATTATTTAGAACCCATTATAAATGAGTTAAAATTAAATATGTCCCTATGGAAACTATGTTTATGATTATGAGAATATCTATTCAGACAATTTCAATTTATTTAAGTTTTTTGGATAGTTTTTTATTATGAATTTGTATTAATATCATAATTTAGTGTATTTTCTTATTTAGAAATGGAGAATAGTGGAAGGAATGTAAACTGTATCAACGCACATATTCTATGAATGGATTTTTCACCATTATAAGATACTGATGTTTGAGCTGGAGTAGTAGTTACATATGAAAAAAATTCTAACTATATTGGGAAAATTTTCATTGGTTATTAGAAACATCCTTAAGTATATTGATCATTATGATCCACAACATAGTGTAACAATTTTTTATTGATTTTTTCTATAATAATATCCATCATTCAGTGGAATAAAAACCCATTTATGCATGAGAAATGGATATGTTCCTTAGGGAAGATATTTATTGCATTGGGAAGTAATTAAAGGTTGAATTTTATCTTAAAAACATATTATTTATAAAAGGATATAGATTAGTAGTGGTAATACATTTATAAAAAAGGGAGATGAATAAATTTCTAGTATTGAATGCAATGATTTTATGTAACATTACATGGAAGAATACTTTCCTGTAGAACTTCACACAAATGCATTTAATATAATTAATATATTTTAAAAAATTTATTCTAGGCACACTGGCCCTCAAAATATCATTTCTTCACCACGCCTACCTCTAAAAATAATTCATAAAATATTCCAAAATAATAAATGAGAAAATAGTACTCAATTCATTAAGATGACCTACGAACCTGAGAAAGGTATCATCATTAGGGATTCACATAGCCATAAGGTGTAGGTTGAGTCTGATCATGCTGAGAGGCCATTATAGGATTAGTGGTTTTTGATGATATTATAGGATCCGGGGATGAAATATTATTTTGAGGATATGTGATTGATGAGTTTTTCTCCATCAGTGGTCACATATTCTCTAGTGGACCAAGAAAATTGTAGACATGACATTGACAAAGAGTGTATTGTGATATGGTAACAACTAGGTGGAGGTGACCTGAGGCTTTGGTCCTCTTTCCACAATGATTATGTGACCCTCATGAATGTGTGATTAAGGGTACCTAATTATATCAAAGGGGAGATGAAGTGTTAAAAATATTCCACCATATGTGAGATGCATCATAATGAAAAAATGTTGTACCACAACATTTGGTGACAATATTGGTTTCCTGGGATTATGAGGGAAATTGTTGGGTTTGTTTCTCGATGCCTATCTTTCTTTATGTAAATGATGGGAACCAGTGTCCTTTTTATTTTTCTATCCACATCCAGTTCCCATTAATATGTAGGATTACATAATGATGGACATTATTAAGGTTTCAACAAGGACCCTGAGTATTTTTTACAATATTTGGGTGATTTTATATTATATAATGATTGTTTATCACATAAAATTTATATTAGAGTCTCTCTAAATGTATAAAACATGAATGATTTATATATATGAGTTAGTAAAATTACATGTAGTTCCAATTTAACTGTAACTGATAAAGATGCATGTTTCACATCACTGTTTGGGAAGGGTATATAGACGTCCCTAGGGACTCACCTGATGATAAACACGATGTTCCATTGATAGATAGATGGATAAATGGAGGATATGACTCATATATTGGTGGATATGATTCGATCATGGAAATCATTGGTAGAGTTATCTTACGAAAATAGTTTCCATTAATATATATATATATATCATTTCAAATATTTTTATGGATGAATGTGATTCATTCCACTTTTTTGCATGAGGCTTGAGTGGCGACATTTGTTAGACCTCATCTGGTATAAGAGACCACAATGTGGGTGTAATTAATCAGGAAGTATTTGGGGAAGATTCAAAGACTGAAATTGTGATTTGATAATCAGAGGATATTATCATTTCAGTTCACTATTGGTGATTGGGATTTCATCAAAGTATCAACATAGTTGGGGAATCATCTTTTTTCATAAGCAGGTGTAAATGTTTGAATTTTTGAGAACATTTGACATAAAAAATATTTTATGTTTTTTTCATACAATTTAGATCTTCTTCCATGTTATATATATCTGAATGATGTGTTCAATGTTTCATAGCTTAGGGGTTCACACAAGATCCTATTCATGATATAGAATGCGAGGAAGCTGAGTTTGAGTCTAATGCATCCTATGAGGATTATTCGGTGTGGATCATATATAGAAGTGAGAAAGTACATAAAGAGATGGGAACACCAGTTATTCATATATTTTTGTTCCATGACAAAAGATCCTAGAATTGACCCTCGAGTGGGAGTTTGATGTTCAAGATCAGTGGCCTATGTTTTTTAAAATATTCCACTAGTGTTATTTCTCAAGGCTGAGAATACATTTTAGTGGGATAATTATAATATTTTCAATTTTCAAATATCCTGAAATCATTCTTTAGTATGTAATTTTTAATCATTTTAATGGAATGTAAATACAATTTTGAACTTAATTCATATCATTATACATGGCATGGGTCATACATCAGGGTAAAGACCTCATACTATTACCTAGTTTAGTTTTTTATGAGTTTCATTAAGGGTAACTTCTTATTTCCAAGGGTCATGTAAGGGTAATCATTCATATTTCAAGGGTAGGATGAGGATTCTATACCTTTAATAAAGTGAGGGTGTTTTCTATGGGATGTGTACTGGAAATTCCCTATGTATATGAATGATACATGGGAATCTGAGATGGTTCATACATTACATAAGGGTAAGGGATGACATTTGTAAAGGTAACATTGTTTTTTCAATGGTTGTGTAAGGATACCACATGCAGAAAATAAGAGTAAGTCCCATTTTTCAATGGATGTATATGGGAACTATAATCACTGTGAAAGGGTATGATCCCATTTGCAATAACGGAGTATGGGTAGCTAAAGTGATTCACAATTGTAGGGTGGGAAATTTATGTGAAACCTTCTCTTTTCAAAGGATGTGTAAGGGTAAACCTATAAACGTTTCTGAAACATATGAGTCTTATAATGGTAAAACATACTAACATTATATTGTTCCCTTTTTGATAGAAATAATTTAAAAAGCTTATTTTTATTTTTTCTTCTTCCAAGATCACACATGTAACATGTTATTAAACTATAAAGGAAAAAATAATGAAAATTAATTCACTTGAATTTTTAATGGTTGTAATAACTTTATAAAATAATTCAAATGATCTACATTCATGATTCATGTAAAATACTAATAAAATGGATAATTAATTAATATGGGTTCAATGTTGAAAACATGTACATAAATTTGATTCTAAAATAATTAACTAAACCATATATATTCTTTTTTATTTATATTCCTTTGAGCTAGAGTAGCCGAGAAATTATTTTATATGAGATCTGGGAAAAAATATTTGACTAAAACAATTTCATTATTCCATTTACATGTGATTAGAGTCCTTTACTCTCCTCCTGGGTGTAGTGTTTGGAAGTGATAAATTCCTTGTATGAGTTTGTATTCCCTCTTATCCTTAGTTCATCTATAGTTCATGAAAAATGATTATAGATAAATGGTTGTATTAAATAACAAAATTTATTTAAAATGATATATACTTCTCAAAAAGATAAATAACTCAGGATTTTAAAGAATAACAACAAGAATTATTATTTTCTATCACCGATTTTTATAGAGAGAGAAAATAATTTTCAAATATGGAATTAGAATTTTCTACAGAAAAGAAATGTTTTTGAAATTAATTGGATTAAAATGAAAATTTTGAATAGTCCATTAGATTGAATGTATTATCTCATGTGATGTTATTATTTATTTTTGAAATAAAATATTTTAAACATTTAAAAAAATGCAATGTATGTGATCTGAGAATATGAACATGTGGGTGTGGTTGAATGGATGATATCTTGATGAAACTTAGTAAAAACATTTAGAACCTTTAGTATGTATGTTTTCTACGTTTTTTGGGATCTCATTTACACATTTTTCTTTGGTATAAATATTTTGTTGGAATACCATTTTTACCATTCTTTGTTGTGATTTTATGTGGGTGAGTTTGAATCCCATGAGACCCATTTTAATATTTGATTCCATGAGTATTTCTAGATTATATTATTTACATGTTTGATTATGATAATGTATTTTATTTGTTTCTACAATATTTCAAATAATGATATGATATGATTTCATTGAATGATCTACCATATTTTGAGTGTTACCCATAATTGGAGGTTTCTATTCATTCTTATGATTGGAGGACCAATTTGTGACATTAGTACCTTAGATAGGAATTGTTTATAACTTTATTCTTTGATATTGATGGACCTGAGCCTATGGTATGGTCATGATAGTCTGGTGGCCCAATAACAACCCATAACACTATCAATAAAATTACCCTTCTTATGTTAATTTTTATAATATATATCATATAAAATCATATAGAAAAAATCAATACAAACATCATAAATGAATAATGAATGAAATTAATGTTATTTCATGAATTTACGGAACCTATACCAATGAAATAGTAACATTACATTAGGAATAGTAATGTGACCTCATGAATAGAAAACGGTCCAATAGAATAGTAAGCCCATCTATGAAATTATTAATTAAATTTGGCCATATTATATATGAAATTATGAAATAATTATATCATAGTGTGAGACAATGAATATTTTAAAAATGTATATTTAAGTGTGGTTATTATTGTAAGTCATAAATATTTAATTATAATATTATAATAAATAATAATAATTACAATAAAAAATTAATGAAATATATTCTTAATTCAATATTTTTTCATCCAATTATTTTAAGATAATTGAATTCTACATTATATAATTCATGAAATTATTATAAAATGAGTTATAAATTAAAAACTGTTTTATTAGTAATTAATAAATTCAATTAAAAATTCAATTTCCCGTATTTCGAAAATTATATTGATAAGATGGTGTTTATTTTTTAATTATAAACTTTGAAAAAAATATGGTGATGTTTTTGATTCTATTGAAATACTTTTATTTTTAGTGAATAAAAAAACAATAATTCATAGTTTAAGTGCCTTATAAGATAAATAAAATATTCTTTGAGTAATGGATGATGTAAGAAACCTTGGATTGAAATCACATTCATTTACTACTATATTTTTTCAAAATAATCAACAATATTTCTTGTCTTGATCAAAATAATAAAATAATGAATAAAATAACTAAAATCACACCCCTCCTCAACTATAAATATCACCCCTCACCTGCATTTCTCCTTACACCTCTATGCTGCGTATCTTATAAAAATTCATCCCAAATTCTATTCCCTAGTCACTCCACACATCTATGAGATATTTTTCTTTCCGAAAGACCAAAACCACTCCCCCTAAAGATATTATCAAGGAGCATAATTCAAAAGGTAAATCCTCTGACTTTTTATAATCTTATTTCAATTTATTTTATTTTATTATCCTCTCCTCACAACCTATGTCCAAATAACAATGACAACTCCAGTATAATCTATATACTGTAATGATATCATGTAAACGGAATATCCATTATCTAACTTTTTAATCTCTATCCCTCTACCTTTTTTAAAAAATGATATCATTATACATGAGGTAACGATATACAACCTTCATGGAAAATAAAAATTCATTCGTTAATTTTTAATTCATTTATGTTAATTAAACCATTTTTATTATTGAAATGTAATATAAAATCATTATTATACTGTATTTAATGTTTTGTAACCGTTTAATATACATAATATTAAATAATATAAAAAAACTAGATCATTGTGATTGAAACCCCGCTAAAATTAAGGTAAATTATTATAATTAACATTTTATCCAACAATTCATCATAATAATTGGAAAAAAAATTAATAAATCAAACAAATTACACTTCAGGAAGATTATACCCATTTTACATGCATTTCATTGCTTATATTCAAGTATACCATTCAATTAAACCATGTAAACGAACGATCCCAAGAAATAAAATTGTTTCTTATAAATCATCAAAAATGCCAAAAAATGAACTAAATAAATTTAGAATAAATCAAATAAAATTATAGGAGGTTATTAATTAATTACTTAATATATTTAATTGTATTATCTAGGATGTTAATGTCAAATGCATAACACAATCAGACACATGGTAACAGTTTTCAACATGAATCTCCAAATTCATTCATGTTACTCTTTTTCCTCTATTTACACTAATGATATTCTAAATTATTTTCATCGTATACACATAAATTATATGTGAATTTTTTATATATATTTACCAATCATAATCCATCATTATATTATGGTCAGTAACATGTTTTAAAAGGATATTTCTCAAATTAAACCCAATAAACAAGATTGATTGAAGTGAAATTATGAAATTAGTACCTATTTTAAAGTGAACTCTATAATATGAATTAAGAATTTTTTTCTATAATCAATAATTTTATTATGAGAAAATAATATTAGTTTACTTCATGTTTTATACAAAAATTGTTTTGAAATAAGTCTTCTTTTCAATGTAAAACTTTATAAATCTCAAGCATTGCTCGATGAATTTATAAGTGTATATCAATATAGTTTAACACCTCTTGATTATTATGTTAAATTGGGATTAAAATTTTATCATATAATATATATTTTTTATTGAATTCATTATTATCATTATGTATTTGTATATTCTATCTTAAGGACATTCACCATATTACTATGAATGGTTAGTGTTTATGTTTACTGATTGTGGAAGTATATTAACATTTCCTATGTTATTTTCAATAAGAACGTACATATTGATTATGTTTCTCCCCATTCATGTAAAGAATGAATTGAACTAGGTAAGTGATGGATGGTGCCTTCAATAGGCCCTTGATGAATTAGTTGGTCACAAGAGACAAGGTACCCTTGGTTTTTACATATTATTTATTGTGTAGTTTCCATTCCCTTGACATTATTATTACGATGTATGAAATTATGAATTCCCTCTTTATGAAGATAGTAATTTTTCCATGTGTTAATTAAACTAGTATAATATCAATGGTATTGTTTAATTTTGGTATTATCATTATCTAATTACTTCCATTTTATTTTCATAATTATGCTTTAATGGAAAATGTAATTTTAGATATTCAACATGATTTATATTTTTGCTTCTCCTGTATATCATACCATTTTTAAGCATCTATGATCAGGCCATTCTTATGTATTATTTTTCCCGAGGATGTGATAATTTATATTATAAAATAAATTCTAGGATAATATAGATATTTATTGTTGTTTCCAATATACTTACTACAATATACATCATTCCATGTTGTACTGAAAATATTGTGTATATATCAAGTTTTCCAATGCTAACAAACTATTCATTCCTTTGGGATACAACTTCCATTTTTATATTTATATGCCAATGTAATAAAATATTCTAATGGATCTGGGAAACTGGGTCTAGGTACTTTACAGTTGGTAAGAGAGGTAGTTTAGTAGAAACCATGGAAACTAGATTAGGAAAACATAGATTATAGAACATAACCCAAATATTGAATTTGCAGATATGAATACAAGACCATACTAAAATTTTGGTAAAGAAGAGATTATGTGGGTATTTCTAGAAATACATCCATGTCTAGATTCTAAAATTGGAGGATTTTCTTTCATATATGTTCCTAGGGCTAACAACTCCAACAATGTATCCTAAGCCTAACTTATCGTGACCTGGTACACGATAATGATCCTAACTATGCACCTAGTTTCTAACTATCAGGGGATATACATAGGAATAGTAACATTTTCTTTACAAACCATTATAGAGTATTTAAATGTATGTAGGTACCCTTGGAAACCATGTTTATGATTATTAGATTATATATGCATAAATCATCAATTTTTTATGTGTCATGCTTTTTTGATATTATAAATTATGATATATAACCTAATCTAGTGTATTAAATTATTTAGAAATGGATCATAGTGGAGGGAATGATAAATGTATCAACAAATATATCCCATGTAGGGATTTCCACCCTATGCCGGACAATGATGTTGGTATTGGAGTTACAACCAGTGCTGAGCCTCAATAACTGTACTAGGACTACTGAATCAGGTTATGAAGAATAATCTGACCTATATGGAGCTTCCTAATAAAAAAAAGAAGGGGGAATGATAGACCACATTATAAAGAAATAAAATCCATCATTAATTTGGAGTACAATCCTGTTTTTTGAGGATTAGGGGATAAGCACCGTAGAGAATATATTTATTTCTTTGGGATGTAACAAGAGGGAGAAGGATGTCAAAGTATTTTATCATTTATCATTAGATTAAGATTAGTGGTGGTCACTAATCCAAAACAAAGAGGAGGATGACAAAAATAATAGTATGGAATGAAGGGATTTTTAGAAAATTATCTTAATAAAATATTTTCCTTGTGAACAATGAGTGGATATGGAAGGAAAATTCGAGAATATATGGAAATAGGTGGATGAGAATGTTTCCATGTATGAAGCTAACATTACACACTTAGAAAGTCATGGAATGGGAAACATAAATAATCCAAGGAGAATGGTTGATTGATTCTTTTATGGCATGAAACCATTCCTCCAACGGAAACTAGTCTCCACAATGTTCTTACCGTACAATGATATATTCTCATTTGCAACTAAGATGGGAAAATAATTCTCTAATTCAAATGAACTCAATGAAATGAAAGCGAATAAGTGGGTTGTCTAACACTCTGTAAAAGGAAATAAGGAAAATGGGAAGAATGGAATAGTTGATTTCCAAAACTGCGATAATTGTGGGAAGAAACACCATGACACTTTCCTGAAGGGTAAGGGTGTTTGTTACAGGTGTGGAATAAATAACCACCAATACCATTATTACTAGGGAAATAACTAATCGTAAAATGTTCAATGCTAAAAATTCAAATAGATGGGATAATATGGAAATGATTGTCCTATGTTTCATTGAAGCATTTCCAAAAGAAGGCCAAGGGAGAAAGTCCTAGATTATGTCATCACAACTATTCAGGTTGATGTTACTAGTGATGTGGTGGAAGGTACTTTAACCATTTCCTCAAACATATCCAATCCTTCAATTGATTTTAGTTCAACACATACTTTTCTATCGTCCCAATTTTCCAAGGAAATTAGTCATTTCCAATTATATTTAAAAAGGAGGAGTCAGTCAAAAGTCCTTTGCGACGTATCATTGCAACAAACATGTTTAAAATATTCCCCATTATGATAAATAAATGTGTTTTAGTTTCTATCCTTATCATCATTCCAATGATTGAATTTGATATAATTCATTATATGGATTGGATTTAAAGTTATGATGCCAAATATATATTGCATGAAGAAGGAAGATACGTTTTTTAAGAGTGATGTAGAGTCCCATATCATTAGAGAAGAAATATCACTCTATAATTCTTATATCCACCCCCAGTAGCTATTCAGAATGTAATTCTTCAAGTGGAAGTGAAAATAATATCTATGGGAGGGGAAAGAAATATTAAAATCAATAATGTACCTATTTTACAGTAATATAGTGACGTATTTCTAGGGGATTTCCATTGGCATCCGCTAGAGTTGTATATTGAGTTTTCTATTGATTTAATTCATGGATCAAGGTCTACATAATAAACACCATTGAGACTTATTATAGTGGAAGTAGTGCATCTAATTAAACAACTATATGAATTGTGTCATAAAAGATTTATTATCCCTAGTGTTTCTCCATGGGGAGCCCATACTCTCTTTGTCAAGAAGAAAGATGGGTCCATGAGGCCATGTATTGACTATACAAAAATCATGATATTACAATAAATATTATGTATTATCTTCCTCACAATGAGGGTTTATTTTTTAAAAATCATTATACCCAATATTTTTTGAAGTTTGAACATTATTATAGATATCATCAGTTTCGTGTAAGGAAGGAAGATATTACAAAGACAACATTTCAAACAATTTATAGGCATTATGAGTTTATAGTAATGCATTTTTGAAGGACTACTGAACCATCATTATTTGTAGGTCTGATGAATAGGTTTTTCATTGAAAATATTGATGACTTTGTTGTGGTATTTATTTAGTATATCTTGGTATACTCTAAAATATATGAATATTGAAATAATCACATTTATATTTTTCTCAAGAAATTATGAAGAAACATGTTATATGGGACGTTTAGAGTGCGTGAATTTTGGCTTCATAGAGTTTCTTTTCATGGAAATATTTTCTTTAATGATGGAATATTTGTTGATATATAAAATACAATGGAAGTTCATGTATGGCCTACACCAATGAACATAACCTATGGATCTATTTTGATTGGTTTAACAGGTTATTATTGCTGTTTTGTTCAGAACATCACCCGATTAGCTATCTCGTTAACCATGTTTACTCATAAAGTGTTATTTTATAATGGGAAAACTAATCTGGATAATGCTTTAATGAATTAAAGGGAATATTATTGAATTCTTTGACCCTGACACTACCATTGGGAAATGGTAGGTTTGTGATTTATAGTGATACACCAAATAAAGGACATAGATATTTCCGTATGAAGAATGAAATAATTATTAACATATGCATCTCGGAAAATAAAAAATCATGAACAGAACTATCCAACTAACAATCTTGAGTTTGCAGCTATAACATTTTCTCTGAATATAAGGAGGTACTGTCTCTATAGATAATGATGTGAGATATATACATATCTAAAGAGATTCAAATATATCTTCTCTCAAAAATTACTCAACATGAGTCAAAGGCGATGCCTCGAGATACTCAAGGATTATTAATTTTAAATACACTTCCACCAAGGGTAGGAAAATAAGGTTGAATATTCTTTGAGTTGGAAGGATCGTGGAGTTATGAAAAAATGCTGATTAAAAAAATCTTGTGTACATATATCTAAAAAATGGTTATATGAATTATCATGTACGGTGAAACATTATTACTCTTTCAATGGGTTTATAAACCATATTTATTGGAAAGAAATAGATTTTATCAGGGTAATGATGATAATTTTCAAAAGAAAATTAATTTTGTGAATGATGGGAAGTTTAAAACATCATGTGTGAGGATGGAATTCTGAAAATCTGGAAGAGGCTATGTGTTACCTCTATACCCGTGCTAAAAATAGAGTTATTGGAAGATTACAAAAGATAGAATTTATCTATAAACCATGGTATCATTAATATGTATAGATATTTGAAAGAACATTAATGGTAAGATACTATAATGCTATAAATTGCTAATTATGTATCAATATTACTATTCTATAAACCGGTGAAGGCTAAAAGAAAACATTTTCGTAGTTTCATGTAACCCCTTCTTATTCGATCAAGGAAATTGGATGACATCACTATATATTTTTTCACTGGATTACCAAAATCCCCATGAAATAATGATGAAATATGGGTGATTATTGATTGAATTACCAATTATACTTATCTCCTCACTATAAGGGAGGAGTTTCCACTAACGATCCTTTCAACACTCTATATTAATGAAGTAGTACCACCACTTGGAGAATCTTTCTCAATTATATCTTGTCATGATCCACAATATACACCAAAATTTGGGAAAATTATCCAGAAATAATTGGATACTAATGTAAATTTTTGAACTACTTATAACCATAAAACTGAATGGAATTCTGAAAGGGCGATCCAAACATTAGAATACATGTTGAGATCATGATAACATGACATTCAAGGTATTTTGGATCAATATATTACATTAGTAGATTTTTCCAACAAAAATTGTATCTATTCATGTATTCCAATTGAACCATATAAAGTATTGTATAAAAAGAGATGTTTAATAAAAAATAGTTGGGATTAAGATTGTGAATCGAAGCTGGTAGACCTAGAGCCTATAGAGAAAACAGTAATTTAGGTAATGAATATTCAAACCCATATCAAAGAAAGTCAAATTAGATAAAGGATCTATGCTGATAGTCTAAATATGGATTTTTAATTTCAAGTGGTAAATCAAAAATTTTTTAATGTATATCCATAGAATTATTTTATAATATATTTGAAGAATGGGAAACCGAACCCTTGGTATATTGGTTATTTTAAAATTCTAGAGAGATTCTGAGTTGGGACTTATCAGATGAAAATGATACATATCCTTTTTAAGGAACACAATGTGTTCCAAATTTTCTTGTTATGTATGTACATGCCATAAACAACACATGTACTCACTTATGAAGGAATATATATGGAACTTATCATATCTTACTATGAAGAGCCTATCCAGATTATGGATAGTACAGAATATGTGTTGAGAAATCAGATGACTCGACTAGAGGAGTTACTTTGTAAAAATAATCTAATTGAATTGGTAATGTGGGAGACTAAGGAGATTATGATGAATAACTACACAAATATTTTAGCTGGGTGACAGATTAGAAATTATGAGGAATAAATTTTTGTAGAAGGGGTGAATTCAACGAATCCGATCTCTATCAACAAAACTTACCTTCTTATGTTTTTTCATAAAATATATATCAAATAAAATCACTTATAGATCATAATAAAGACATCATAAAGGAATAATGAATGATATAAGAGGTATTTATAGAAGTTAAGAAACTTATATACATGAAATAAAAACATGCCATTATGAATAGTAATGTTACCCTTTTGAATAGTAAAACAACCAATAGAATATTAAACTCACGAATAATTTTTTTTAAAAATGTGGTCAGATTACAAATGGAATTGTGATATAATTTAATCATATTGCATGTACATGAATATTTAAAAAATTAATATTTAAATGTTTGTATTTTTTCTATCATACATATTTAATTAAAATATTATAATTTAAAAATTATTTAAAAGAAAATTTATTTTCATAAATGTTATTAACAAAAAAATTATTTTTTTTCCTATGATTTAGGGATAATTTTGTGATACCTCAGTAAATATTTTTAAGTGTTCAAAATTCGTTATAAATATAAAACTGTACTTTTTGAATAAAAAATTATTTTCATTAAAAATTAAATTTACCATATTTAAAAATTTAATCCCATTAAATGGAGTTTAATTTTTAATTAAATACATCAATAAATTGTTGGGGTGAATTTTTTTTATTTTTCTAAAATACAATTATGTTTAATGAATAGTAAAATTTTGTAATTTAATGTATAAATACATATTTTGATAAATAAACTATTCCTCAAGTCATGGATAATGTAAGAAACATTGGTTAGAAATAAAATGTATATATTACTATATTTATTCACCAGAATCATCACATTTTGGTATTGGGTAAAATAATAAAATAATGAATAAAATAATTTTAAATCAACCCTCTCCACCACTAAAAATACCACCACTCACCACCACTTCTCCTCACACTACTAAACCATGAACTATGTAAAAATTATGCCCAAATACTCTTCCCTAATATCTCCCCACTTTTAGGAGCTCTTGGTATTTCAAAAATTCAAAAACCCATTCCATTAAGGAGGTTCTCAATCAGGAAAATCCATATGGTAAATCCTATTCTTTTTTTCATTTCAATTTATTATATAATCTTCTCCTCACCTCCTATATCTAAATGATCATGATAAATACTTTATCATCTATTTAATGAAATGATATTATGTTAATGGAACATGAATTATCAATATACATACCCTCTCTCACTCTTTATTTTAAAAAATAGAAATGATCATTCTAATTTTTTTGATTTACAAATTTCCTAGACAACGAACATTTATTCATTAATTTATACTTCAAAGCTGGTCATAAAAGAAATTTTATGGTGAAACCAGAATATAATATATGTATTATTTCTTAGGTAAGGTTCTGGAACAATTTTATATACATAATATTTAATAATAGAAAAAATATATCATTATGATTGAAAAACACACTAAAATTAAGATAAATAATTATCATTCACAAGTAATCTGATGATTCATCACAAATATGAGAAAAAAGTAATAAATAATACAAATTAAACTTATTTTTTTAATTAATTAAATGTAATTCCAATTCTATATAGTTATACCTATTGTACATGAACATCATTACTCATATACAAGTATACCAATAGTGAAAACCAAGGAAACGAACACTCCCAATTTATAATATTGTATCTTATAACTAGTATAATACCAAAAATTATCATAATAAAATTAAAATAAATCAAATAAATGTTTAGGAGATTCTGAATTGATTACTAAATTATTTAATTTTCATTTTTAAAAGACATTAATCTCAAGTTTTGAACTCATCCAAACATAAGGTCATGATTTTCTACTAGAAACACCAATTTATTTTTGGTTGCTGTTTTTATCTAATTACACCAATGAAATTATTAATAATTCTTATTTAATCATCATAAATTGTGTTCTTATTTTCTATATATATAAATGATAATTCTTTTTTACCTTATGAGGTGTTTTTAAGGATCATTCTAAAATGTTTCCCTATAAACATGCCGGATTCAAGGGAAATTTTAAAATTCATACATATTTTAGAGTACACTCTATCATATTTTTAAGGAATCAAATATTTTAATAAAGTCAATTATTTTATTTTAAATAAACTATATTAGTTCACTTCTTGATTTATACAAATACTTTTCCAAATGATAAAATCTTTTCAAAGTAAAATAGTATTTCTCCCAAGCATTACTCAAAGATTTTATATGAGTATTAACATCTAATTAAGAACTCATATTAATTCATTTGTTTAATTTGGATAATGTTTTTGATATTCTCTGCGATATATTGTTGAATAGTTTATTATTATTTTGAATGTGGATGTTATATGTTTTTATAATTCATCATCTTATTAGGAATGGTTACTTTTTATGTTTACTGATTGAGAAATGTTTTTTACATTTCATATGTTAGTTTCAATAATAATGTATATGTTGATTATGATTCTATCTGATAATATGTTGAATTTTGTGTAAATAATAAATGATGTGTGGGGCCCATTGTTACCCCTCGATGGATCGCTAGGTCTCCAGAGACAAACTAGAATGAGTTTTTTCCATTATATATGGTGTCTTAGATGATTCCATGATGGTATAAATATGATTTCTTCCATTATTAATTCACCCATTATGAAGCTAGTAATTTTTTATCCATGTTATTATTCTACTAGTATTGTATCCATTTTTATGTTTTATTATGGGATTACCAATGTTTAATTCTTTCAATTATATGCTCAAGATTATGATTTAATGACTTGTACTTTTAGTTATTCACTATGATTTATATTTTTCTTCTACTGCAATACATAACCTTACTAATCATAGAAGATCACCCATTTCCGATGTTTTATTTTTTCCAAGATGCGAGGATGAATATTATAAATGAATTATGAGGATAATCTAGATTTCAATTGGTGTTTCCAATATAATTACTATGTTGTAATTCATTTGAAGTTGTAATAAAACTATTACGTATTTATATATTTATCCAATTGTTAAAATACTATTTATTCAATTAGGATAGGAATTTTTTTAAAAAAATTCAAATCTAATAAAATAAGGCACCAAAACTGGGAGACTGGGGTTGGGTTCTTTACTAGCTGAGCCCGTGGAAAATCATTTGGGGAATGATTGAATGAGGTCTTGACCCATGGTAGAGATGGGGTATGATGGTTTAGACTGATGAAACAGGATGTATGTGTTATATTATGGTCTAGGGGAATGATCTGAATAAATTCCATTAGGTCCCTAGGTAATGGGTTACGAACCTAGTGTTTTTCTCTAAGTCACTTTTACATACAATGATCATACAACCATCATGTAGACAATGTAGGTATGATTGAGGATATGTGTTGTCATGGTTAGTGTAAGACAAATATGTATGTGTGGAATGAATTTTTTTCTCATCACACATTTATTATTATCATGTCATACACTTTCTATACATGAAAATACATGTTAAGGAAACATTTTCGGTGTCCTACTGGGTTTATTAGTCATGATCTATATGGGAATTCCAATGGATGTAGAGAATTTTTGCATGGGGAATCAATAAGTTAAATGGACTCATGGATGATTGAAGTTTTGAGGAGTATGGAGGAGTTATAATACCTTGAATGACTTTATATGGAAACTTCTAATTTATTTATTTATTTACATGCTTCTTTTATTACTCTAGTTTGGACATCCACTTTGGGAACCTGATTATTTCTTGTATGATTGTTTCAAATTTCCCAGTTTACACATTTTACATTTACTATTTATTATATGTATTTATTATTATTTGTGTTATTGCCTGAAACTAAGGTTATAGTCTCCCCATTGACGTATTTGATCATCATTGCATGTTGGGAAACTCTAACATAAGGTGATGTGTGCATGAGGCCATGTGTAACTTCAATTCTGACACAATGGTTTAGACCAAGTAATTAAAATAATCAACATATTCTTAATGTAAATTTTAGTTTGGTGGAGTGGACCATGATAGTGGGAGTTTATGTTTTTTTGTTCTTGAAATTGTGATGTTTTTTGGATTTCTATTAGTTAGTTTGTGATGTTTTGGAATCTGTTTTCCAAAATTGAGAGGTTCCGTCCCAACAAAAAAGTTCATTATATAAAATTGTATGAAATGGTTTTTGTTAATGTCTGAATATATATATGTATATATCTAAATGTATATATTAATACACCATTTTCAAATATATATATATATATATTATATATATATATATTATATATATATATATCTCTGTGTGTGTTTAAATACATTTATATATTTTTATAGGTGTTTTTGTGCTAATATATGAACATATATATTGAAATTTTTATATATACATATATATAGACACACAAACACAAATATAAACCCATACCCACAAAGATATATATATAAATAAATTAATTTACATATCCATGCATTTTACAACATATATATATATATAACTAAAAACAAAAACACACACACATATATATAATTATATATAGTATTTATGTTGGTTAACCACTTATGAATGGAACCAACCAATGGGGTTTCAAATACAATTTTTTTTGTAATGGATAACATTTAAAGTAACATTATTTTCAAAATACTTCCCTTATGAGAAACAAACTAAAATAAAGTGAAAATTCCTTGGAATCTAGAAAAGGTAAGAAGAAAGTGGTGTCGTGTACGTGGATACCGTTACAGGGTTTTCCAGGTATGCTAAAGATTACATACGTGATCAGAAGACAAGAATGATCATTATTTATTGTCATAATACTTGTCTATAAAGGAAACTACCTTCTCAAACAATTCCATCATATGAAAAAATAGTATTAAGTGCCATAAAAGGGATAAGGAAATTGAAATACCATATATTTTCAAGGGAAATATATAGAAGATGAGGTCTTTTGATAACCTTGTTAAATGTGAACTATCATTAAAGGATAGGGGAATAAATTATTTTCAATTATGAAAAAATTATTGAAAAAAATCATCATGGTAAATTCTTGAAAGGTATTGGAGTAGTTTATAATTGCGGGGAAAAGGGTCATCGAGAAATTGAATGCTAGGGGATAAAATAAATAATTGAAGTTCAATGCATTAAATATAATAAAATATGACATTATTCATATCAATTTCCCATGCATCATGGTAATTTACCGCACAAGAGGAAAAGGGGATATTACAATGCTTTTGTGATCACCATACCAAAAAGTATAATAACCAAATGATGTGGTGGCATGTATAAAAATCTTATCATCAAATTTAGAAAATAATTTATTTGATTTAAGATCATTGAACTATTTTATATCATCCAAATATTCCAATGTTATAATTTGATTCCCATTTGATTTAATATTTGATTTTCTATTGGAAACCCCTAATGGAATTATCAATGAAACAAAAATGTGTGTGGAAGTTCCCATTATGGAATATAAATTTTCATTAATTGTTGACCATATCATCATAACTATCATATAAATTCATATAATTATAATTATGTGGTATATTTTAAAATATTAATTATTAACTTATTATGTGAAGAAAGAAAATTATTATTTTTGAGGATGATGTAGAATCCATTATATTTAGAGCAGAAACCTCATAATATGATTTTTATCTAGAACCACGCCTAGTATCTCTACTCAATGAAAATATTTGTGAGTAAGAGAGAAAATATATATGGATGAGGAAACTAAAATTCTAATTGAGGATGTACCAATTTTTTTGGAATACAATGATGTATTTACCCAGAAATTACTAGGACACCCCCTAGTGTGTGAAGTAGAGTTTACTGATAATTTAATCCCTGATGCAAGCCCAATATTAAGGAATCCTTACTGAAGGACCACTGTGGAATTAGTGGAACCGAGGAAAAAATAAGGGGAATTGAGTAATGAAGAACTTATTCACCCTAGTGTTTCCCCATGGGGAGCCCCTCTTCTCTTTATTAATAATAACGATATATCCTTGAGGCTATTTATTGAATATAGAGAAATTAATTCCATTAAAATAATGAAAATGTATTCATTTCCTTGTTTTATTGATTTAATTGATCAACTTCATAGAGCCCAATATTTTTCAAAGATTGAACATCATTTTGGGTATCATTAGTTTCTTTTAAATATGGAAGACGCTCTAAAGGACACTTTTCAAGTGAGGTATGAACATTAAGAGTTTATAGTAATTCCATTAGGATTGACTAATTCACCAACTACTTTCATGGATATAATAAAATAAATATTCAAGTAATATCAGGAACAAATTTATAGTATTCATTGATGATGTTATTTTGAATTATAAAATCTATGAATACCATGATAATAACCTGTAGAATATTCTCTAGAATCATGGAAAGACTGTGGCATATGGTAAATTCTGAATGTGTGGATTCTTTTCTTAGGAAAATTATTTTCTTATCTATATTGTCTCTAAGGATAAAAACATAGTCTATTAAATGAAGACAATGTAAATCCAGGAATTCTCCACACAAATTTACATAACCTATGTATTTAGTTTTATTGGTTTAGCTGGTTAATAATGACATTTCCTTTTGAATTATTCCTGATTTAATAACCTATTAACCAAGATCACATGTAAAGCGGTTATGATTTTATGAAAAAAATAATGTGCCTAATTTTTTGAAGAATTGAATAGAGGATTAGACAATTCTACAATTTTGATATTTCATTCAGGAAATGATAGGTTTCTATTACACATTGGTGCATCAAAGAATATATTTGGTTTTCTCCAAATAAAAAATGATAATGTTATCGAATATGCATCCAAGAAGTTGAAGTCTCATGAAAAAACATATTCATATCATGATATTAGGTTATAATCAACAATCGTTTCCCTGATGACATTGAGGAACTATCTCTGTGATGAAATATGTTAGATATATATATGGATCAGAAGAGTATTAAATTCATATTTACATAGAAATATCTGAACATGTGGAAAATATGATGGATTTTGGTGCTTAAACATTATGATTTATCAATAAAATGACATCCATGAAAATCTAATAATGTAATAGATGCTTTAAGCTAGAAGGATCATGGACATCTAATCCAATTTAGGATCAAGAGAGATCATATATTTATGGATTTAGTATGAATGGATATGGAATTTATTATTAAGGGGAAACATCACATATTTTTTAAATTATTTACATTCCATATTTATTTGATAATATTAAAATCTCTCATTAAAAATATGATAATTTTCAATGGAAAATTAAATCCATTAATATGGATTATTGGTAGACTTTATGCATGGGGATGGTGTACTAAAATTTTTAATGATTTGATGAGTTCCGTAAATACCAGAGAAAAAGGGACATATTAGATTATGGTCAGGGAATTATTAGATTATTCTCATTCCTAAAATATTATTATACACCACGGTAGTACCATGATGTATATAGATCTAAAATATATTTTTTCGGCGGATAACAAGAAATGGGAAATTGCGGACCGTGTGAAAAGATATCTATTTTATTAAAAAGATAAATTGATTGATAACGCACTGGGGGATTTATGAAATCTATAGAAATTTCACTGATATTGTGCGATAACATTACTATCCTTGTCATAACTATTTTACCAAAGACCGCTAGAATGAATTATACGATATGGGTTATTGTTGACCACCATAAAAAATTATCACATTTTCTTTATAAAAGAGAGTATTTAAATCTCAGTTTACTAAAAATATTCTATATTAATGAAGCTATAAAAATTTATGGTACACCTCAATTGATTGTGTATAATTTAGATCCTAATTTTATACCATTATTCTGGAAGATTCTTTAGAAGGATATTGATATAGAACTCTTTTTGAGTTCTATTTATCCCCCTAAGACCAATAGATAGTCTAAAAGAGTGATTCCAACATTAGAAGACATGTTGATCTCATGATCACATGACATTCATGGAATGTGGGATGAGTATTTATGTTTTGTATAATTTTCCTACAGTAATATATTCTATTCTAGTATTAAAATGACACTATATAATGTTTTATATGGAATGAGATGTCGAACTAGAAGTTTTTGGGATGAATTTGGTTAGGGTAAAATTGTAGGGATAGAACAAATTTAAGAGAAAATTAAAAAGGTAATCATTATTTAATATTATATTAAACCATATCGATGTTGGAAGAAATGATATATTGAAATCTGGAGAATGAATTTGGAATATCAAGTGGGATATCAAATCTTTCAAAAAGTATCTCTCTTGAAAGGTTTCATGGGGTTTATTACGAAAGAGAAATAGAATCCCAAATTCGTTAGTCTATTTGAAATTATTGCATGAATTAGATATGTAACATAGAGATTATAAATTTCCCAAGTCTCTAATTTTCATGATGTGTTCCACATATCAGTGATAAAGATGCGCATGAAAGAACCAACCCATGTACACTACTATGATTAAATAGAACTGAAAACTAGATTGTATGAATATAAATATAATGTTGAGATTTTTTACAAAACATATCATGTATTGAGAAACAAGATGACTTGACCAGTAAAGGTTCTTTGCAAAAACCATAAAATGGAAGAATCATTGTGGGAACCTGATGATGTCATGAAGAAGAACCACTGACATCTGTTTAGCATGTATTATTTGTAAAAAATTTAGAAGAAACAATTGCTGATGGGGGAAGAATATAACACACAATGATATTATGGTTTGTATATTCATAAATAAATTCAATTAATTTTATATCTTTCATTGCACAAAACAGCAAGCATAAGCTAACAAAGATATTCAATTAAATTAACCCAATATTTGGAACAATAATGTGATAATTTTGAATAGTAGATAGTATAATATAATATTAATATGACCTATGAATTTTAAAATAAAATTTATGTATCCTATAAATGAAAATATGATAAATTTATATCATGGAATAATGAAATAAATGTATTAAAAATGACAAATTAAGTGTTGTTACTTTGGTTAAATTTAAACTTCCATTTTCCATTTTATAATTAATATAATTATTTGAGATATCGTTTATTTATGTAAAATAGATTTAAAATTTTATATTTTTTTGTATTTTTAATATAATATAATTTTATGAGGCATTAATTAACATATAAATGTGTCATAATATCAACAAAAGTTTTAAAATATGTAATGATTTTGAATAAATAATGATTTTAATAAAAATTTATATTTCTCATGATATGAAAATAATTTTCAAAAAATGAGGTCTATTTATGAATTATGAAAATTGATAAATAGTTTGGCTGAATTTTTAGGATTTTTCTAAAATAATAGTTTTTTTAGAAAATAGTGTAATATGATAATTCATGGTATTAGTTAAATACACGAATTATTGATTTATGGATGAGGTCTAGATGATTTGGAAACAATTATTTATATATTACATGAACTAGTTACTTTATTCATTCATAAGATTCATCACTATTGATTTCCATGAGCCAAAATAATAATCTAACGAATAATACAATCAAAAACACCCATCTCCTCCCACTATAATTACTACCCCTCACCGCCCCTTATCATCACTTTTTCTAAGACTTGATTACTATCCAATTTCTACCCAATGATCTTTTGAAAACCTTTCCCAACCACTAGATGATCCTGGTCGTAGTGAAAGGCCAATTCCAATTTCTCTAAGGAGGTTATCAAGGAGAATATATTAAGGAGGGTAAAATCCTATTTCATCTTTTACTATTTTTTTAATTTATTATATATTCATATAATATTGTGCCCTAATATTTCCAAAAAAATGATAATTCTAGAATCAAATATATAATAAAATTTTATTATGTTAATGGTATTTCTATAGTCAATTCTCTTCTGCTTCCTTTTTTGTTATAAAATTAAAACATCATGTGATAGGGGTCGATTCATAAACTTCATTGATGATGATTTTTCATATTCAAATATTGCCTCCTTTAATGGTAATTAAAACATTATAATGTTTGATGAATATTTTAAAATGAATAGTACACCTTATTTAGTGTTCCAGAACTAGTATAAATACATAATTTTAATTAATAAAAAAACTATTTTGTGATTATAAAAAATTCACCAAAATAAAATAATAATAATCATTAAAATATTATGAACTGAATAGTAAAAATATATGGTAATAATGATATGACATGACATTTATTCATCATAAAGTTAATTAATAACTAATAACTTCTATTCCCGATAAATATTCACACATTATGCAATCTTTCATAATTAATCCAATCATGAAAACCATGGAAACGAACACTCCTGAATGAAAAAATTGAATCATATTACTCTTCATAAATATCATAAAATTATATAATAAAATTATCACAAATAATATACATGTTTTATAAGATATAAATTATATTAATTTCATAATCTGTGAAATTATGTTATTGTTCGAATCCCTTTCAGACATGAGGTAAGGGTTTCTACATGAATCTCAATTTATTCTCTCAGGTTATGCATTATCTATCTTTACCATAATGAAATTATTATATATATATATAAATAATTATTTAAAAGTATATTTGTATTTTCCAATTTCATGTATCTAGGTATTCTCATCTTCCTCTGAGGGGTTAATATATATTTTTATAAGGGTCGATTTTTAATTCCCCTGATAAGCAGCTGTGATTAAATGGAACATCCCAATTTCGTACCCATATCCATATAAAATCCATAACTTGTAATAAGGAATCTATATATTTATAAAATAATGATTTTTATCTACAAAATATATCTTCTTTAATTTCATGTTATCTAATAAAATTATCCTTTTTAGGAATTAAATA
The DNA here is from genome assembly GCA_963277665.1 of Viscum album. NCBI lineage: Eukaryota > Viridiplantae > Streptophyta > Magnoliopsida > Santalales > Viscaceae > Viscum > Viscum album. Next base: position 1,552,732,790 of record OY728160.1, read on the forward strand.
ATATTAAATTTTTTCCATTAAAGCGCAACAAAGTGGCTCATTTATAAAACATTTAAGAAACTCTTATATGTGTTTTGACATTATTTGGAAATAATTTATCATGATCTATAACTCATTACCCATATAAATGTCTACATATGTATTAAATCTATTCTTTCATGGACATCATTATGACATTCCAATTTGTTATACCTTCTTCACCACTTATTCCATATATTTGGTGAATATATACTTCCTCTCATTTATCATCACTATTCATTAATGAATTAATAAAATATCCATATTTTGTGTTTCATTGACATGATCATTTTCTTATCTGTATTCCATTTTTACATATCGGTTTTTTCTTATGAATGTTGTTTTCACTGAGAAAATGTTTCTAAATTTGTATTTTTTACTCAATAAAAATATTTTGATATTTCATATTCTTCTTGAATTTAATCTATATATGATGAAATATTTGGACATGAAGTAAAAGTTGGGACTATATTATAGATATCCTCTCAATGAATCGACATGTATCACGAGACATAATAGTTGGAAGCAACCCCTTTGTGTTTGATTCCAAGAATAATTAGAGGGGTTTATACCCACAAACATAAAATGACTTGATAGTGTAATGGCTCATGTTCTAGAAACATGACATTCAATGAATAATAATTTTATTGATTTAGTACTCAGTTATTACTTTCGATGGTATTTTCATTATAAAAAAATATATGGATTAATTTAACCTCTCTGTTCAGTCATGGAATATGTTTTTTTCATATTTACCTTACCATTATGATTATAAGATATTGAATTTTATTCACTTATAATTGATACATGTAACCCTTTCTGAGAATCCAAGCTCACCCTATTATTTTCTTCCTAACCCATGTTATGAATATGAAAACATTTAATAAGTTTTAACAAGTAATTTTATTACCCATTTTTATGTTTTATGTTTAATTACAAGTGTAATAAGGGTAAACTTTATGTATCAAGTTATACAGGAATACTAAATTGTTCAATAAATTTTGTTTTGATCTCTTATATCATTCCATTTTAAGAAAACTACAACCGAATCTAGGATACTTAAGTCAGCATTATTATAGACCAACTCAGTGAGTTAAATTAGTAAAATTCAGTTCCCATAATTATAGGTACTCTATAATCATATAAAGATACCATAAATGATTCATAATACAAGCACAACCAGTTATAAAAATCAGTGGGGAAATGAATTAAAATACACCAAATAATTTTTTAACCAACATTAAAAGATGATTCCATAACAATAAGTCATCCCATATTTCATCATAATAGACAACAATAAATCCTAGATGCACCTCATATAGTTAGTCACATAGCCAAACATGATACCACTTTGCATATCACCATACATCCAAGAATCAAAGGTTCTAATTTATTATAAAAACCTAGGAATCCTTGCCCATTCTAGACCCATCCACCAACCTTTTCAGGATCAATTCATATCTTATAAAGAGGCTCCACTATTAGATCAATCTCATTAGGCAAAATGAAAAAAAAATATATTATATAGATTCATTACAACGAAGGAATCCAACTTTAATAAACAAATCTTCTCACTCAACACCAAGATATTTTCATTAATAAAAAACTGATAGTTCAATTTCATGGATTAACTAATTAATTTAAAAGAAGTTACAACCAATGACAATGATAGGTATCAGCTATCAACAACTAATACATTATTTTATATTCATTAAGTATAAATTCAATTACAATACTTTATAAGGATAAAAAATCAATATTAAACATGAATAATTATTATTTATTAATCATGAAAATCCACTATATATTCATTATAAAAAATATAAGTAAAAAAACATGATAAAACATACCATATTATATGATGGAACTATGTAAAAAATAGTGAGGAAAATTGTTAGCATAATATAGAGACATTTGATTTCCACTATAATATAATTTGGCTTCCCACCCTTTTCTTTTTCTATTTTGGGTCTGGAGGTGTTTCAAATGAGGATTAAGGTGGTTCTGTGGTGGTCGAAGTTACAACGAAGATGGTATAGGAAATTCACAACATGAAATATTTACATGGAATGAACGGGTTGTTCATGGCTTGTATTGCCATCTGGATTCATGACTACTGTGTGTTTTGAGGGTGAACCTATGACATGGATTCACTTTTTTAAATTTTAATTCATGAATTTTAATTAATTTAGGATGAGGGAATGTGAATTTTGGCGATGTATGGAATTTTTTGAAAACCTATGGATTTTAGGTTGTGAATGGGTTATAGAATTTTTAACCTATTAGATCTTGATATTTTAAAACTATTTTAGATAAATATAACAAATAATCATACCCATCCCAATAATTTTGTAGAAAATCTATGAAACATTATAGGAACAACATTCCCTTTACCTCATTCATTGATTCTACAAGTTCATGCGGTAGTTTTTAGTCGACCTAAAGTGAGTTCTCCCATTTATGACCTTGTTTTCCTTCTAATGTTATTTTGGGATTCAATATGGTGGAATTGTTTTGGTTTGGGTAGTGTGTGTATCATGCTCAAATGGATATTTGGTGTGGTGGAGGATAAACCATGGGTTTCTATGTGGGATTATGGTTTTTAGGAATCTCTTCTTCAACTTGGTGAGCGTAATGAGTTGAAAAATATTATTTTAGGAAGGGAATCCCATTTTATCCATTTTTGTATATCTTAGGGAAGGGTTTATTATTTTTATATATAGGGAAGGGTTTTTATCGAAAATCTAAATAATTTAATTCGTTAATTGAAAATTTAGTTTAATGGAGATTTATTTACATGGTTTTATAGCTTTGGTATTATTTTTGATGTTTCATTTGTATGGGTTGGTTTCTGTACTGAAATTCATTGATTTTTAGAGAATTACCATTCATTTTAGTTTTTGTGATATGGAATCCTTGTTGTAGATTATTGTGATATCACATTGAAAGGGATATTTTCTAACCACGTGTATTTTGTTATTCAAATGATTTCCCATCGATTTTTGGCTTGTGTAATAAAACCCCAAAAATAATTTTAAATGTGATATTGGTACCTTTTTTAATTTTTTTAAATTATCAATGATATAGGGTTTTATCCCATACATTAGGGGTAGTAGTGTAATGGTTGTATGGCCAGGATTTATGTTCTTTTAGGTGGAGGTAATATGAATGTGCTATTGGGATGAAAGGGTGATGGTTGTTTGGCCATACTTTTGTGGTGGAAAGGTTATGGGTGCTTGGATGTGCATTTGGGGAAGAGAAGTGATTTATGTTTATATGTGATTTTTGGGGTGATGGTGTGATGGTTGTTTGTTTGTTATTTTTGGGTGGTGAGGTGATGATTATTTGGTTTTTATTTTGGTCCATCAGGGTAATGGTTGTTTGGACATGATTTTGGGGTGGTGAGGTGATTGTTGTTTTGATATGCTTATGGGGGTATTGAGATGATTATTTAATTAGAATGATGAGATTATTGGCATGTATAGTTCTATTTTTTTGGATACCCTAGTAGTGATGAATTTAATATTTAACAGTGTTTTTAATGGATGGGGTATGATTTTGTTAATGGGATGGATTAAATAATGAACAATTAAATGATGTGTAATGTTTTTAAAGGGGGTTTTGGTAAATAATTAAATGAACAGGATAAATAATGGAATTTTTTTTATTTTATTGTGTGAATTGTGTATTTTTACACATTTAGAGGTGGTTGTAAATGTGGAGATTTTGTGAGTTTTTAAGAGATTCATTACGAACCCATAAGTTGGACTTGTGTGTGGCTAAATATAAATACATGTATATTCCTTGTGATTTCTATATTCACTAACACCATGTTGAGAAAAATGTTCCAACACTTGTATTTTCACAAGGAAGACTTTTTCCTGTATCATGATATTGATTATGGAGGACTAGAATTCCATTATTTCCCACTCTATATTTCATGTGAGTAGATATGCATAGGCAATGATGACCGGATGACTATTAGTGAAATATGTGACACACTTGTTATCTTCATGAAAAATGTTATTTTTTCATGCTACGGGGGGTTACATAGGTGTTATGATAAGAGTTGTGATATGGTCATACTTTAGAGGGCTTATGGTGCGGATCATGCATGATATGAGTAGGGAACAAGGTTTATGTCCATCATGTTCACAGTACCATAATTTTCTTGTTATACTAGTGGTTGTGATGTGATGGACCTAGTGTCTTCATGAAAGATGATTTGTGACCATGATGTGGTGTGGTGGCCCTGGTGATTATGTGCATGATGTGATGTGAACACGCTACTACGGTGGTGGTATATTTTATTTCAAATATATGTGATCACCTAGTTGTACAATGTAGGGGAGTGTGAGTATAATGTTAGTGGGAAATTGGTAGGGGTACCCTTAACTGATATGCATCTTATTACGTAATTATATATGGATTTCATTATTTTCAATGCGTTTTTAGTGTTGTGGGGATATATAGTTGATTATTTTAAGTTCATTCGGTTCTACATTTTTCTTTGTAGGTGCATTAGTATGATTCTTTCACATTTAAAAGAGGTAGTTATGTTTTCTAAACGAGTATACTTATACGCTACCCATATAGATATACATTGATTTATGGTTTCCATGAGTAGTATGTAGATGGTGATGAAAAATACTATTTTCTTCATACCACGATGGAGGAAGAGTTCCATGAGTTGTTGAAAATGGATAATGAATCTATTTCTACATGCATGGGTAATTTCATGAGTCTTGATAGGTAATCATCAAGAGTTATCATCCAACCCGAAAGTAATTTTATTAGGTTTTTGGTGTCTTAAATACAAGTATTTGGAGGGATATTTCCATAAAATACATTTGTAGCTTCAATGATATTTTTCATTGTGAAATCACTGTTTAAATGTTGGATGGATTCATATATCAATATCATTATTCAGATAAGAAAACAAATATGGAGTTTAAAGGAAAATCTAAAAACCATGAATAGAAGAAGATAAGAATTAATTTATGCTCCAATTGTGGGAAGAATCATGGTGTAAATTTACTAATGGGGTTTAATAAATGTTTTAATCATTGAAGGGATAGACATTGGGTATTTCATTTCATATGTGATGGAATTAAGTTATAAAATATATTGAATGGTGAAAAAATGACATATAATGAACCTTCCAGGATTCAGTGCTACATGTGTAACCATAATGTGAATTATGCTAACCACTTCCCAAACCCAGTTGATAGTGATGATGATTGATGTCAGCAACCTCTATAGCCAAGGGGCAATGTAAAATCGTATAAAATTGTTATTAGTACTTAGGGGTGTAATAATTATTTTATTAAGGTAAACTTACCATCCACTCTTAAACTGATAAATTTTTCTTTTATTCTAGATCATCCCACTATTTTCTATCTAAATAATTATCTATGGGTGTTTTGTTTCCACAAAAATGATTTTATGTGGAATAATAGTGAAAAACACTAAAGGTACGATGATTTCATCCATTGTCTATGATTTCTCTCTTTTTGACGTTTGTGGGAATCTACTTCCCGAAAAATTTATAATTTATCATTTCGTTTAATTTGATGTCATATTAGGCATGGATTTTATTTCTCAAAAATAAATACCTCCTCAATTGTCATGGAAGTGAAGTTATATTTAATATTTCAAACCCTCCTATGATCATCCATCTAAGTGATGATATGAAGAAAGATCATATGGATATTAAATCAAGTTTATGGTTCTAAATTCAATTTTAGAGTGCTTGATTAGATCAAATGTTTTAGTTGAAAATGGAAATCAATGATAGCACTATTGTTCAGGAATTTTTGAATGTCATTCAAGAATTTTTTTCTACCCTTCCATCAAAATTTTATGTTGAGTTCTCAATATAACTCAAACATAGTTCCACAAAAATATCAAAGACTCCTAATAGAATGGCCCTAATTTTCTATTTGGAATTGATGATGCAACTCCATGAAAACCATGACATGGGATTAATTTGTCCATGTCTGTCACCTCAAGTAGAAAATATTATTTTTGAGAAAAATAAATATTTATCCAAGATACATTTCATTTGATATTGATATTTGTACAAGATCATGATAAGGAACATGTATCTTCTCCTTTGTATTTAATATTTTTTAATCGTGTTCACATAACTCAATAATAATCCATGATTGATGATCACTCTAGATATCATCAATTGTTTTTCAAGAAAGTGGACACACCCAATACGACATTCTGTATAAGGCATAGACACTATGATTATATAGTGATGCATTTTGGTCTTAATAATTCCCCTTCTATCTTCGTGTATTTGATGAAAAAATTATTGAGAGACTACCTCTACCATTTTTTGGATGTATATATAGTTGATATTATTATTTATTCGAAGAGTAAAGATGATAATGATGGTTATATGATTATTGTACTATAGACCATTAGAAAGGAGAAAATATATTCAAAATTTATAAACTGTGATTTTTGGATAAAAAGGGTTCCATTTTTTGGTTACATAATCTCAAGGGATGGTATAGCAGTAGATCCATCAATGATGAGGGCTATTGAATACTTCCCCCAAAAAAAAAGATGACTGAGATCTATAGATTTCTTGGATTTGTTGGATATTATTAACAGTTTCTGGAGAATTTCCCATGATTAACTAATCCTATGACAAAGGTATCATGGAAGGATGTTATGTTCCAATGAAAAAAAGAATGTGAGGAAACTTTTTGGGTTCTTGATAGAAAGTTAGTCAATGCACCTACGTATAAACTACCAAATAGTGGTGAAGGATTATAATCTATAATGATGCATCTAAGATGGGATTAATGTGTTTGATTGAGATGAACAACATGGCAATCACTTCTGCAACACAAAAGTTGATGATTCAACAGAAAAGGTACCTAGCAAATGATTTGGAGTTATCAATGTCAATCTTGGTATTAAATATATAGAGGCATTATAGTTATTGGGAAAAGTGTTATATATGTTGATCATAAATGTCTGGAATATATATTCAAATATAAGGAGTTGAAAATGTACTAGATTATATTGTTAGATTTGATAATGGATTACGACATCTCAATACATCACTACCTTGTGAAAGTAATAAATTTGGTTGTTTCTTCGTGTTGGAAAGATAATTCTATCTTATCCACAATATGGATAAAAAAGATCCAATATTTATATGTTTTCAAAGGATTGTTCTTGAATTCTAAATAGAATGAAATAATATCATCTGTATAAATGAATGTTCAACCCTATATCCATGTGAAGATTATGGAGATTCAAAAGGAAGATGATGATCTAAAAAACAATGTTAAAAACGTTCCTGAGTTTAACCATGATCAGTATGAAATGAAAACGTTCATGAACTATGTATGTGTTCCTCCAAAACTATATTGGATGATGAAGCAGTTAGAGGATTCTCATGGTTCATTATTATATATTCATCCTGGAAGTATGATGATGTATAAGGAAAAGAAAGAAGACATCAGTTGGGATGTAATGAATATTTATATTGGAGAGATTATATCTTAGTGATTGGTATTCCAACAAATAAAGGCTGATAAACTATAGTAAAAGGAGATATTTCCTCCATTACACATGCCATAATCGAAATGAGAGAACATCACTATTGATTTTGTTGATAGAATACCCAAATCCATTAATGGGATTTATTCTACATGGGTGGTAGGTGATCTCCTAAAAAAGTAAAAACAATCCATCTCAATCAGATAAGACTTATCTCCATATCAGATTCCAAAGATATATATTAAAAAAGTAGTATAGTTTCATAGAGTACCACATTCCAATGTATCAGATCATGATTAGAGGTTTCATCTATGTTCTGTAGAATTATTCATCATGTAATTTGTAAAATATTAATTTTAATCATTACTTTTCATCTGTAGATAGATGTTAATTTTCAATGAAATATTCAAAGCATAGAGCATATGATGAGATCATGTTCTCTTGATTTCAAAGGAGGTTGGGATAAACACCTTCCACTGCTAGAGTTATGTTACAAATAAATATTTCACTCAAGGATTCAGATATGTCCATAAAAATACCTCTATGGGGGGAAATGTTGACCTAAAACATTCTTTTATGAAGTTGGAAAAAGAAATATATTGGGACCTGAGATCCATGAAGAAATGGATGATCATGTTAGATCCATTCAAAACCATACCAAGGAATCTCAATGTCGGTAGAAAATTTATGATGAACAACATTAGAATGATCTAGAATTTGAAGTTGGGGAAAATTAACTTCTATAAATTAAAACCTTAATGAATGTTATGAGATTTGGGAAGAATGGAAAACTAAGATATAGATATATCAACCCATTTGAAACTCTGGATCATATTAGTTTTTTAGAATATCACATTAAACTTCCTCATAATCTCTCTCAAGTCCATTTTGTGTCCCACGTATATATCTTGAAGATGTACATACCTAACCCTACATATGTACTAAACTCATAGGATATAATACTATAGAAGGATCTTTTTTATTAGGAAAACAAATTAAATTTCATAATCAAACGGATAAATTTCTATGAAATATGACTACTCACATATCAAATGTTTTATAAAGTAGTCACCATTTAGAGAAAGGTACTTGGAAACATGAAGATATGATGAAGCATAATTATTTTCATTTTTACCATAATAATAATTTTTAATGGAGAAATTAATTTTATGTGTGGTATAATGTATCACCCCAAATTGTTATGGAATTTTTTCTCTAGTAAATTTACTTTTATATGATATATTGCATTGAACTAAGTCAAACAATCCTTTCACATGGAACCGAAATGGCATATGTTACACTCAACACCGACTTGGGGTATAGTACCTAAAACAGTGGATTGAATTATGTGACACACAAAACATCTTTGGCTTTTTTTTCATAGAAAACAACATGATATACATTACACACAACACCGACATGGCATACATTTCGCATAACATTGTGTTTTTATGAAACTTATTTTTTATAATTATTTATTTTAGAAACTTATAGCCTAGCTGTTAAATTATAAATATTAATATTAATAAATAATATTAAATTAATTTTTACAATCGTTGTATATAAAAAAAATAATTATAATGAATGATATTATATTTGGTGAAGACCTTGTATGTTTTGAGATACTCTTTTCCCAAATGAACTTATTTTCTTGTCCTTCTATGAGAGAAAATAAAATTACATTTATATTAATTTTGAAATTTAATTTCATAAAATAAACAAACTTTTTGAATTTAGAAATTCAAAATTATCTTAGGTATAATGTTTTTTATTTTTCCAAGAAACATTATTTTTGGATGAATAGTGAAATTTACTGGATTTTAGTTCAAAACTGCCCTTTAATCTAAATTATTTATAACAATATTTAAAATTTTAAACTATATTGAATGTATAATTATGTCACATTTTTATCAACCAATCCAAATTGGTTCATTGGAATCAATTTCACTTTGAAATTGAATATATAAACATAGAATACATTTAAACTTATTTACTTAAAAAACCTACATTGTCGACCCGACTATTGGAATAAATTTAAATTAGTTTCTTCCACTTATGTGATTTTAATTTTAGAAAATGGATTCTATTTATTTATTTAAAATAATTTATAATTTCTAAAAAGGTAAAATAAATATTTTTACTAAAATATTAGTGATTGTAATTAAAATTAATTACAAGGATTATGGTAACATTAAACAAAATAAGGTAATAAATATTAATCTAATGGAAAAATGACATAGAAACCTATAAAAGATCCAATGTATAGAAAAAATTCGACACTATCTTCCCTATTATCTATTTTTATCTATTATTGGATCCAATTTTCATGAAAAATCAGGGGTGAAATTTCATTTCTCAAAATATAAAAGTGTGCAACTCCTCCTCCGCTATAAAAAATTCTCATCACCTCCCACTTCCTCACACTTATAAAGACAATTAGGCTAGAAAAATATCTTACCAAATACATCCTGAAAATACATAACCCATCATATAATGTTCCCCTAGGGAAGAATTAAATCCAAGTATAACCTTTGGTTCAGACCAAAAAGAGTTTCCCAAATAAGAGGTAACATTCATCCTCTTATTCTTTCATTTTATTTCAATTATCCACTCCAAAAAATATTATTATATAATATTTTATTGAATCAAAATAATCATAAATGTATAAGGTTTTTTATTATAATTTTTCTACATATGCATAAAAATAAATACATCTACTGGGTAACGAATATATTGTTTACATGTACAGTGGACGACCACCTAATGAAATTATAATTGTGTATTTTTCCTTTATCCACTACCATGGTTTAAATTATGATATAATGTAATGTCTCGACCCCAATTTCCCAAAGACAGTTCCTTATTTTACAACATTATAATATAAATTTTTGGTATGCATCCTAAAGGACCACTTAGTTTAGTAGTGTTGGACACAATATAGATACACAAGTTCAACATTACAAATTGTAATGAAAAAACGACAAATAAGTAACATTGGTAACATCCACCACTCTAAGATTATCCATAAAATTAAATCATAATATACTTATTCATGTCCTGGGAAAAATGAAACATAAGAAGGGGTGCGATCATATGTTCATTAAGGGTAAGAAATAAAGCGTAAGATTTCGTAAACATAATCATTGGGCATGGTGAATAATAGAAAAACACATTCCTTTAATGAAAAACGTGAACATAAAATAAAAGGAATATGACTTGAGTAAATATTGAAATAATAAAACATAATCATGGTTATTATACCATTCAAATAACATCATGAACATTGAATTACTAGATTCATAATGATGGATGTGCATATTCTAGACATTCTGAAACATACCGTCAAGTCCTCAGTCAAGACATCTAAAAATTATTAAGGCCTCGGCCATAACCATATCTAAAAATGGTCGATGCCTCAGCCATGTCCATATCTATTTATCTCATAAGACATACTGATGCATCAAAGGGATATAGTAGGATCCATCCATTACATAATATGTCTAATTAATTCCACATATGAATGGGTATAAACATTAAGAACAAGTAAATTCATATTGAAACTATCATATGAAATGTAAATAACATTCCTTGTTCATTAATTAAAAACTCAAACCATTCAGAGTAAATTAGTCAATGTTATTAATATAGCACCTATATAGTCAAAATAATCATAAATCATTAAAATAAACTTGGTAGATGATATCATAAAATATTAATCACATTTATACATTCGAATCGACAAGAGTGTGTAAACAGATGAAGATACTCTTTTAAAATCATCATGTAATTCATGTTATTAATACTCGTTTACATTGAACTGAATAGTTATATTGGAAAAGTAATTAGATAATTCCAAAATATAATTAAGTTAGTTATTTAATAATGAAATTAGTGATATTAAAAATATAATGTTATGAAAAAACATATTAAATTCTTCCCTTTAAAATAGGGATTTATTACGAATTCCATTAAAACGAGCATGTATTTCAATAAGAATTTTGAACGTTCCTTTAAAATCATGTGAATCCCCTTAAAATAAAGAAAAATTATGATTTCTAAACATATATATGATGATCAATAATAATTTATGATTAGTACATAATAATACATAAGAACTCCATTTAGGCAAGTAAACAATAAAATTAACACGAATGAAAATGGAGGTTTGGGTGGAAAACACATACCATATGTCCGAATGTTATGCTCTAGACGTTATGGTCATGGAATATGAAGTTAGACTCATTAATAACTTATTTTTGAATATATTAGACATTTATTTAGTTTATCCTAATTTTTTAGTTTTATTATTTCCTTTTTGATTAGTTACAATATTGAATTCTATCATTTAAGAGTGTTGGCTTCCTTGGTTTTAAGATCTGTATATATGTATATGAGTATCGATGTTCATTAGGAAAGCATGTAATTAACCATAAATGATATCATATATTATCTTGTAACAAATATATGGGTAAATGGATATATATAGAAATTTTTTACATGGTATGATAATTAATCATTTGATGCAAATTTAATGACGATTATGTAGATTATTTGCCTTTATTTGGATTATTATGAAATATTTCTAAAATATGAATTAATAATATGTAAATATACAGGTTCATGGATATTAATTAGGTTATAATACATATATTATATACTTTTTGATCCATTAAAATAATTTCATTAACAATAATAAAGTATAAATTGGAGAATGAAACATCATCTTGCACAACAGTTGTAAATTAGAACCTCAGAGGTGATGATTTCATTTATAAAAGAGTGAGAGAGTAAGAAGATTGGTTATGGTCAAAACAATAACACGGTATAATTCTAGTATATATAATATTATAGAGTTAAAAGTATCAATGGGACAATGGTGGTTAGGATAGAATAATAAACGAAGATAAATTAAAATGAAACTAAATGAAAAAAAGATACTTTACCTCTGGAAATAACCCCCTCAACAAACTCTTTATGGGAAGGGGTTTTTGACTTTTGGAAATACCAAGAGCTAATGTAATTGTGGAGAAACTGAGGAAGGGTATTCAGTTAGAACATAGTTATGGCACAAGGTATGAGATGAGTGATAAGAAGAGATAGTTAGGGGGTTTACATTAGAGGAGAGGAGTGAATTTTGAATATTTTATTTATTATTTTATGAATTTCCTCAACACAACCAATAGTGTAGATTCATGTTACCAATAATAGTAAAAGATTAATTTTATTTTGAAACTAGTTTTATTACATTTTAATTACATCACTTATGACCCGATAAATCGTGAATTTGACATTTATAGTAAATTATCGTATTTTACTATTCTCCTGAATTTCAAGTATTCAGAAAAATACAAAAAATTTACAATAATTTTTCGACATGTAGAATTCAAAAATGAAATAAGTCTTTTTGAATATATTAATCTAAATATTTTTAATTCAATTTAAAAAAAAATCATAATTTATTTGAAAAAATATATTAAAACTATAGTGAAGTCTACCTTTCTTGTAAGCTCACTACTAAATAGAATAGATTTCTGAGTACACTTGCTTCAATAGACTATATCATCACACACATTTATCATGATGAAAATCAACATGCAGACTATCTTTCTATCAAAGGAGCTCCTGAAAGGAATTGCAAACACTACTCCTGCATACGTGGTGAGTTGATGACTATCATTAAATATGATAGATTTAAATTTCCCTCTTCGAACTCTTATAACATTGTTTCTAATAATATTAATCCATGGTGCTTAGTTTTTTTTAAACTCATTATATAACACTGTGATAAATTAGACAATGTCCCATAAAATTATCTTATTACCGTAAAACAATAATCTAACAATTTATGATTACATTTTATGAAAATAAATAACCGTTTTAACTTATTAAATTAATCATAAAATTTTAATAAATATATATATGAAATGAAAAAAGACCAATACCTATACAATGATCATTTTTTCTCTTATAAAATGTCTAAATTGTATTTATACACTCATGGGTGAAGTTTCTATTTTTTAACCCGGTTTACTATTCAATAATATTCATTAAGAGTAGTATTACTATTCATAATGGTATGTTACTATTCATGAAATATTACAGTTGTCTTATTAGACTCTAAATATCATATTGAACGCAATCGTGTGTGTCTGTTTTTTGAAATTCAAATTTTAGAGGTGGAAAATTTGTGTTAACTGGATAGTATAAAACAATGTGTTGTTTTGTAGTGACTCAATGTTTCATGAATTCAACATTAAAATTATTTTCAAAATCCAAGATTTTTACATTATCCCCTCAGAAAAAAATTTTCCTCAAATTTATCAAAATGTTATCTCACAAAATGATTGCAGCAGTTCATTATCATAATATCCTAGTCTCCAATGTTGCCTCTTCGATTTTATGATTTTTCAAGAGTATCGTTACCAATCGATTCATATTGTTCATCAATATTTGTTATTTGTGTCCATAATTTGAATAGGATCTTCGCATCAAGATGGGTATTGTTCCAAATATATAACTTCATAAGTGAGGATATGCCTTGAGTCTGGAATGTACATTCTCAGCAATGAGACATGTAACACATTGATTACTTTAGACATGATATGTAGAAAATCCAAAAGATATGAAACTGCTCTAATCCTATCCAGAATTTCAAAAGGGCCTATGTACCTATGGCTTAGATTCCCATTCTTCCCAATCTTATAACACCCTTCCATGGAGATACATTCAAGAAAAATTATCTCCCACTTGAAATTCCAAATCCTTACTTCAATTATCAGCAAATTTTTTTTCATTAAGATTCTTTGATATAACCATGAATATTATTTATCTTTGTTGTTGATTCCTCCGCAAGATTTGTGCCCACAATCCTCTGTTCTCCAACCCCATCCCAACAAGTTGGTGTATGCCATCTATTTTCATATAATGCATCATATGGTTTCATTTGAATACAAGAATGGAAACTATTATTACAAGAATAGTACACTAAATGAACATACTAATCCCATATACCTTGAATGTCATGTTTACATGATCTCATCATGTCATCTATTATTCCTATCATCCTTCATGATTTCCCATCAGTTTTGTTTGTGTTTAAGAGTACTCAATCGAATTTTAGTATCAATGATTTCTGACTACTTTTCTGGAATATCGATACAAATCATTGATCATGATAAGAAAAAATTGATATAGGTTTCCCATAAATTCTGAAAACTTCATTAATATAGAGTCGTTCATGTCTCCCCGTTGCTAAATCATCCTTTATAGCAAGGAATTGTGCAGATTTTGTATGTTGATCTATAATTACCCACAATTCATCATTCCTTCTTGGGGTTTTGGGAAATCTAGTGACCAAATCCATTGTGTTTCTATCCCATTTTATTTTTTTAATGGTCAGTGGATGCATGAATCCCCTTGGATGTTATTGTTTAGCCTTCACATGTTGACCGAAAAAACATCTTGATACATGATCGACAATTTCTTTATTCATGTAGTCCCACTATAAATGTTTCGTCCAATCTCTATAAATATTAGTGCTACCATGGTGTATTGAGAAATTTGATCTATGTGAATCATCCAAAAACTCCATTTTCAGCTGGGGTATAAATGGAACACATATCCTCTTCCCAAATATCAGAATTCCATCTTCACACATGTAGTCATCAAACATCCCATCATCCGTAGCATTAATTTCTTTTTAATGATTCTTTTAATTAGATTATGAAGCATTAATTTGTCCCAATAAATATTGTTGGTCAACAATTTGAAAAATTAGTGTGGTCTAATCTACTTTTATAATTCCCATATTCATCCTCACAATATCTATGTAAAAATATCCTTATCAATCCACATTTTGATGAGAGCTCCATTTTTTCATCATCCTCAATGCATTATCTACCTTATTTTCCATTCTTGGGTGGTATTTTATGGTATAATCAAAATTCGTGAGTAGTTCAAGCCATCACCTTATCTATAAGTTGAGTTCTATCTGTGAGAAGATATACATCTAACTCTTGTGATCCGTATATATCTCACATCTTACACCCTATAGATACTGCCGCTATATTTTTAGAGAGAAGATTATTGCATCTAACTCAATATCATGAGTACGATAGTTTTGTTAATTAATTTTTACCTACCTTTATACAGGGGTAATAAATCTATTATTGAGCATAAGGACACAATATAGTCCTTTCATTGAAGCATCACTATAGATCAAAAACCCATCATTCCCCTATGGTAGTGTTAGGATTGGAGAATTCACTAATATCTTTTCAATTCTTCCAAATAGTCCTTACATTATTTTTTTCATATGAACTTAACCCCTTTATGTGTATGGTTGGTCATTGGGATGGCTAAACAGGAAAAGTTCTGAACAAAATGCCAAAAATAACCTACTAAACCAATAAAACAACGTACCGCAATTATGTTCATTGGAGTAGGCAATTATTGAACAACCATTGTCTTCAAAGGATGGAAAGTTATTCCATCCTTATAGATAATGTGGCCATGAAAGGAAACTGATTGACTCCAAAATTAACACTTAAAAAACATCCCATATAATTCATTTCTTCTATGATTCTTCAGAATAGAGTTTATATTATTTTCATGATCATAATAACTTTTTGAGTATACCCAGACAACAACAATAAATATCACCACAATTTCATCAAGATATTACTTGAATAATCTATTCATTAGATCCAAGAAACCGGGGGTGTATTAGTGAGTCAAAAAGGCATTAATGTAATCTAGTAATTCCATTACTTGGTTTGAAATAATTTTTTTTGGAATCTATTCTATTCTTACATGAAATTTATGTTATCAAGATAATATTTATATTTAGATAAATATTGGGATCCATGAATTTGATCAAATAAATCATCAATGTGGGGATGGGAATTCTTGTTTTAATTTCTATAGCATTGATCTACCCATATTCAATCCCTGACCTCTTAGATCCAAATTTCTTCTTAACGAATAGAACTGGG
The DNA here is from genome assembly GCA_963277665.1 of Viscum album. NCBI lineage: Eukaryota > Viridiplantae > Streptophyta > Magnoliopsida > Santalales > Viscaceae > Viscum > Viscum album. Next base: position 1,552,749,328 of record OY728160.1, read on the forward strand.
GCTCCCCATGGAGAAAAACTCGGGAAAATAAATCCTTAATCACTCAATTACACTAGTTGTCTATTTAGTTCCACTACTTCCACAATGTCCATTATATATGTTGTCTTTGATATGGGCCTTAAATTAGGAATTAAATAAATGGAAAAATCAATTTCTTACTCTGAATTATGTCCAGGTAATTCTTCTGGAAAATACATCATCATATTCTTGCACAGCATGTCCATACTATATTTGACCATTCTATTCTTCACATATAGTTATTAGATTCCCTTCCTCCCCAATAATTGAACTCAGTAGAGCTACTAGGGGTTGATCGAGATGAGACACAAATGGTGTTGTCTCTTCTCTAAAGATTTGGGAGTCCACATAATCTAAAAAATTTTCAATGTCTTTATTCTTATAATAATGTTTCATATCATGGTTTGGAAGCCTATCCATAGTGAGCATAATATCAAAGTCATTTATGGGTATGATAATATAAAAAGCAGATTAAGAACCTCAATATTACAAAATGGGGACTGCATGACACAACATTCTTGCAATGATACATCCCGTATAAGTTTTTACGGACACCTCCCTCACTAAATTAAATTCTAAATATCAATATCTCATGGCCAATTAGGAATAAATCAGTGAATGTGATGATAAAGAATCAAAAAATCATTGTCTATTCTTGAGGAAATGATCATTGTACCTTCCACCACATCATTTGGAACTTCAATATCAGTATTTGAAATTGCATAAGCATTTCCTTTATCACTTAACATTTTCTGTTAAATTTTTACTTGATGCTTTGGAAAATAATTAGCAAAGTGTCCCATATCCCTAAAATTATATCATTTAATATTAATAGATACTTTTCACCTTTCAATAACTAGTAATATGGCCTTTCTATCCACAGTTTTAGCACAACCTATTTCTTTTTAAGAATACCGTAGGGTGCTTCCTTCAAAAATTATCATAGGTTGGAAATTAAACTCTTCACTTCTTTCCCATTTACTTATTTACTTTTCCATAGTTTTTAGAAGACATCTTCATCTCTAACTTTCCATTAAATACATAATACTTATAAAATTCCCTCTCCCTCTTGATAAAACTTGATAATATATAATTATATGAGGAAAATATTTTGGATACTAGATCCCTTAAGAGGAATGTATTTAAACCATCATGGAATCAGTCAATATTTCTCCTTGGATTATGTATGTATTCTTCTGCATACATTTCCAAACATGTAATGTTGGATAAATACATAGAAACATTTTAATCCTAATTTTGTCATAGAGTCAATAATATCATTTCCATATCTTCTCATTGTTTGGAGGGAAAATATTTTTTATGATGATTTCCTTACAATCCCTCCACTCTATCACTTCTATTTTTTCATATTCCTTTGTGTTTTGGATTAATGACCACCATAGATCTGTATCACCCTATAGATGATAAACTTATGTGACAAACCTTTCAATTTTGATACACCCCAAAGTGAGAAATATATTTCTTAGGGAGCTAATCCTGTAACACCCCGAGCTTCCACGATACGCTTCTCTTTCGATAATTCAATAGTTTGCATTGTACGAAAGTTCGAGAATCTAACACACCGCGACCAATCAAAATAGCCATTATGAATAGTAATAACCACTTTTTGAAATTATATATATTTTATATTTCAAAATGGATTTTATTTTTGGATTCGGAATATCGAAATTATTCTATGTTGAATTTTTGGTATTTTTCTGAGAACTTCCAATTTTTTATGAATATTGAAAAATACTTAAAAACAACTTTTTAATCAAAATAAATTATTGTGATAAATTATACTATAGAGTGGTTTTAAATTATACTTATTATATATTTTTACCATTTTATCCAATGGTGGTCATTAGAATTAATTTTACTTTGAAATTGGACATAAACAATTGTCAATCTTTTGATATATATTGTTTCTTAAAAACACGCTATTTATTGTGACAGCGGGAATTAATTATAAAATTATTTAATGAAAAATATATGTTTGGAATTTTTTAAAATAGACATCATTTTTTTAATTTGTAATATCAATTATAGCTTAGGGTGAAATTTTGGCATTGTTCTGAAAAACGTCAATTTTTTATGAATAGTGAAACCACTAAGTGGTAGTTAAAAAAACTGATTTTTTGTCTAAATGAAACATTACCACTTCTGTGATTTGATTTTCAAAAATCCTACATACATGGTTGTCATTTGAAAGTAAAATGTGGTTCAATGGGATAAAAATAATTTTTGGTGAATAGTAACTTTTAAGTATAATTAATCACGATTAAAGGTAATTAGTGAAATTTAAGGTAAAAATCGTATTATAAAAATATGAAAATACGCTTACACTTATCCTACCCCTATTGGATGAGTCATGGTTGACCGATAAAATCCATGGGTCAACTTGGGGACCCCATGGAGCCACTTTGGTGAAAAAATGACATTAAAGACTTTTTTTAATGTTAAAATAAAAATGTCTCAAACATGAGTTGTTTTACTAAAACAATTGTTAAATGGGGTTATACAAGTAATCGTTTTTACTATAAATATTCATTACAAAGTTAGAAATATTTCCTACATCATGGTAATTTTTTTATAATTTTTAGTCATTAAATAAATTAAATTTTTAATGACACCATGATGATGCAGCGATTACCTCATTAAATAAAAATTTTAATAAAATGGAAGGATAATGTAAAATATAAGAATTAAACTTGTCCAAAGCGTATTGGATGAGTATATTTAGAACCCGTATCACCTTATACTAGAAATATAAAAGTGTGGGACTTTTAAAATCCGAAACTCATTATATAATAAAGTATCATTTCATTACTTTCCAAGAGTGCCCCTCCTCTCCTCTTATAAAAGGCCCCCACCACTACCTCCTTATTGACACCTTCAAAACCTTTTGGCTCGGCCAAACTCTGCCCAAATACTCTCTCAACTTCCCTCTCTTACTCCTAGATGCCTCACTTTGGGCATAATTCTTCCCAAGGAAGCCTTTGGCTCAAATCAAAAAAAAATCCCGATTTTAAGGTAATGTCTTCTCTTATGTTATTTTGTTTTATTTTGCTTCTCCAACCCCTTAAACTCTTTTTATTCCTTTATTTTGTAACAAAAAAAGTCTCTTGAATATACTAGGATGTTGTTATGAGATGGATTTTATTTACACTTACACACACCTTCGTCTAATGATTAAAGAACATACTGTTTCTGTGGTTCGAAAATTTCTGCCTCACGAAACGTTGATTGTTCAATCTTCTTTTAACACCTCTCATGGTGGCCATTATGATTACACTATTTTTATATATGATATATATTATGTTTTTGTTGTCCTTATTATTCTTTATTTTTCATTTATGGAATACCTTTATGATTTTCATTATGGGTAAACGCGATGATTTCATTTTAGGTAGTGCGGACTACCGCCCCCTCAAAGTGATTTGAATCGTTAATGCCATATGTGGGATGTATAAAGGATGGAGTAAATGGTATTATAAATTATATTATACTGGAATTATATTGTACCATTATATAATTATAATTTCATTCCATTAAATATGAAATAGAATTGAAAGTAGCGTTCATGAGTACATACGGCTTACCATCTCCATGAACGGTGCATTTCATTTCTTACCTCTAAATGTTACGTAATATTATGAATGATTGTATATATTGGATATATATTATATATATGATATCTAAATCATGGATATAATTCTGGACTTAATGGATATTCCACCACATAAACAACTTGTAATTATAAGAAGTTTATTGTTGACTCAAGTACCAAAGATCGACAAAACGACCGTTATTAACTTAAATGACTACATAATTTTCGTAACTTTGTAATAAGTGATATAAAAGGGATAATGAACTTGAAAATGGTTCTTAAGAAAGTAGATATAAACTATAGTTTATTATTCAGGATGTTAAAGAGTGGTCGAGTCTAGTCGGACACGAGGTAATGGAACTTCTTAACCCAATTTCCATTCTTTGGGTTAATCTCCTACTTTCAAATTATGTTATGAAATTATTATGTCCTATCCTATGTTTGTACATTATTTATGTGTAAATATACTGAATACACATAATATATCAATTTTATTTAAAAAAATTATATTTTTAAGGGAACTTCTTAACCCAATTTTTGTTCTTTGGGTTAATCTCCTACTTTCAAATTATGTCATGATATTATTATATCTTATCTTGTATTTGTAATTTCATTATTGGTAATTATAGTGAATACACATAATAGATCTATTTTATTTAAAAAATGTTCTTTGTAAGGTAATTTGTCTCAATCTCCATTCAATGAGGCATATTTTTTTATACACAAATTTCTTTTATATGGTGTATAAACCCCTTTGACTTTTACATTTATTCAAAAGGAATATTTTTATATGAATTGTTTTAATAAATGAAAAAATGGAATGTTTTTCTTATTGTACGTATGTGGCGACAACGACTTCTCTGCCACCGTGACCATTATTTGAGTTTTGGCTTCCTCTACAAGACATAACATTTTTTAAATGAAAAATAAATATCAAGTTTTAATTTTATTTTATTTTGGTATTGAAAATGGGTTTGAAAGTGTTTTTATTATATTAATGTGTTGTATTGATATCTTGTGATTTAAATGTGGAAATGTTATGTTCGTTTTATGCATGTTTTATGTGATACGATTATGTTATGGTTTACGATATGTTTAAACCTGTTCGTATGAGGAATGCATTGGACTTAATAAGTGACGGGTGGAGCCCGCTATAGCTCCTCGATGCATCGGTAGGTCTCATGAGAGAAACTAGTGTCTTGGAACGAGGCCTTGAGAAAATCCTATTTGTGGCCTTGGCACGAGGCCTTGGATACATGGTTATGATAGTCTGGCATTATGCATTACATCATTATGAAAGAGGTTATTGATATTTCATGTGATTATTCGACCAATATAATATCAATGTGAATAAGTAAATGGCATTATTTCATTTTACTTTTGCCATATTTTGTTGAAGTTAAAGTTTAAAAGGCTTTTGCTTAAGTTATACATTGTCTTAAATGTTTGTGTTTATTTATGAAAGCTTCCTCTATATTGTTATCCTTACTGAGCATCTGAGCTCACCCCTTTCAATGTATTAATTTTTTCAGGATGTGAAGAAGTATTTTAGGAATGACATGAAGGGATAATCTAAAGGGGATGTGAGTGTGGAAAATGGAGACTATGTTATTGTAGTTTTTCACTTTATGATGTAATGAAATATTTATGAATGTATCTAGTGTTTCCAAGGCTACTAAACTAATCGGTCTTTCAAGACATGAACTTTTGTTATCATGCCAATGTTATAAGGTAATGCACCGACTCTGGGTAACTGGGGTCGAGGAGTTATAGTTGGTATCAGAGGCAGTTTAGTACTAACCATGGAAGCTATATTTAGATAAGCTCTGATTAGAGAACATTGCCCAAAGATAGACATTTAGGATTAGTATAGAAGAACTTCCTAAAATTTTGGTATTATATAGATTTTGTGAGTTTTCCGAACAATACATCCATGTCTGGATACGAGCAGGTAGAGGCAGCTCTGGCACAGATGTACCCAGGGGTAAAACCCGAAAACACCTCTTTGAGCTAGACTCAAATGGGAACTGGTGCACGACAACGGGCCATGCTGCACTCTTGGTTACAACACTCCCAGGGGATATGCTTAGGATAATTCTCATTTCCTTTACAAACCATTATGAAGGGTTTATGAGTATATACTTCCTCAAAGAAAACCTTTTTATGATTATAGTTTAATTTATGATGAGTTTTTTTACAAGTATGGAGTTATGTATTTTGATTCATAAACTAATAAAGTTTATGACATTGTTTATAAATGGTTCATAGAGGGAGGAATATAGACTATATCAATGAACACACTCCAGGAAGGGATTTCCCTCCTACTCAAGATAATTATTATAGAGCTAGTGATACAACTGGTGTTGATCAACTTATCACCATACTGGGACAACTTTCTCAGGTTATGAATAATAACCTTACTCGTATGGAGCACCCTAATCCGCAACGTGGAGGAACAATGTTAGACTGCTTCATGAGGCAACAACCGCCAACAATTAATGGGGGTACAAATCCATTAGTAGCTGAGCAATGGATAAACTCCTTAAAGATAATATTCCACGCATTGGGGAGTAGCAAAAGGGTGAAGGTTGTAAGGGTAGTTTACCGCCTCATTGGAGATGCTGATCAATTGTGGTCATTGATTCAAAATACAAAGGAATATGAAGAAGTATCAAGTATGGAATGGAGAGAGTTCAAAGAGATATTCTTAGAAAAATACTTTCCTCGTGACAATCGAGCAGATATGGAAAGGAAATTTCTGAGTCTGAGACAAAAGGATGATGAGAATGTCGTAATGTATGATGCTAACATTACAAGGTTAGCGAGGCATGCAGTAGATTTTATATGTAACCCAATAAGTAATAATGATTGTTTCTTTGATGGGTTAAAACCGTTTCTCCGTCGAGCCTTAGCCTCACAATCTTTCTCGTCATATGAAGATGTTGTCTCATTTGTTATCAAGACAGAAAATGAAATCTCTAAATCTTATGAGAATAAATTAAAGCAAGAGAATAATAGAACGGTGGAACAAGAGATAGATAAATGGAAAAAGGTAAAGAAGGATTTTCCATTATGTGATAATTGTGGGATGAAACACCCCGGTACTTGCCTAAAAGGAATGGGATTTTGTTACAAATGTGGAGAAAAAGGTCACCAGGCTTGTGATTGCAAGGGAAAGAAAGAGGCTATCAATGTAGAATGCTACAATTGTAGTGAAATGGGGCATTATTCAAATGAATGTCCTAAGATTCATGGAATATTACCTCAGAAAAGGCCAAGGGATCAAGGCCAATATTATGATGTTACTACAGTTGCAGCGGAATAATTAATGTATTGGTGCTTTTGGACTGAAGGATTATATTCTGGTTATAAGAATGATATGATTTTACTACAGTACTTGTTGTTCTCATTAAGGTTTTAATATGATTAAGCTAATCATATTTTTAGTATGTGACAATAAGAAAAACTTTACTTTGTTAGGGGAATCTAAGGATACAATTGATTTTGGAATTTAGAGATCTTTTAGAGAAATTCTGGACAGAGGTATTTTGGATAAATATAAAGGTTGGAATGAAATAAGTTGAACATTGGATAGTATTGTTTATGGTTAAAAAATTTCTGAATATTATTTTTGGAATATTATAATACTATACTTTTAGGAAAAGGACAACCTGCAGGTCGGGGGATAACCTGTCGCATCGGACAAAGCTGCAGGAATCAAACCCACAACCATTGTGCGACAGGCCTTTATTACCTACCACTAGCCTACAGGAAGTCCCTGGTTATTACAAAATAGTTTCCCTAATATAAATGGTATTTGGTAATATTTGAAACCTTATACAATTAGGATAAATAGATTATTTTTGAGGTATGTTACCATTTGGAGTGAAAGGTGGTTTGTGGTAAAAATTTATTAAAGAATGAAAGTCTACATGAAAAGTAAGTATATTTCATTACGTTCTTAGTAAATCTCTTAAATAAATTCCTCAACTTTATGAAATGTAACATAAAACAAAAACGTTGTTTGTTAACTTTTCCAATTGGGGATTCAATGACCGTTTAACCAATCACAAGATGGTTATTTTCTTATGGTTAACTTTCTCCTAATCCTGTTTTCTACAACTCTCCATCATACCTTGATGGTTTTTGTTTCCTCCATATCCATATTTTCATAAAATCTTAGTATGGGCTATCTCGGGTGACCTTTGTACTTCTCTTTATTTCTTTTAATGTTATATTTTTATTAACCTTATTTCCGTTGTGGGTTTTCCACAAAGGTATTTTCTATTTTCATCCTTTTATTTTCAAAGAAAAATTTCAAATTGCGAGGACGCAATTTATTGAAGGAGGGGAGAATGTAACACCCTGAGCTTCCACGATACGCTTCCCTTTCGATAATGCAATAGTTTGCATTGTACGCAAGTTCGGGATTCTAACACAACGCGACCAATCAAAATAGCCATTATGAATAGAAATACCCACTTTTTGAATTTATATATATTTTGTATTTAAAAATGGACTTCATTTTTGGATTCGGAATATCGAAATTATCCTATATTGAATTTTTGGTATTTTTCTGAGAACTTCCAATTTTTTATGAATAGTGAAAAATACATAAAAACAACTTTTTTAATCAAAATAAATTATAGTGATAAATTTTAATATAGAGTGGTTTTAAGGTATAATTAGAATATATTTTTACCATTTTATCTAATTGTGGTCATTAGAATTAATTTCACTCTGAAATTGGACATAACCAATTGTCAATCTTTTGATATATATTGTTTCTTAAAAACACGCTATTTATTGTGACAGCGGTAATTAATTATAAAATTAATTAATGCAACATATATTTTTGGAATTTTGTATAATAGACATCATTTTTGAATTTGGAATATCAATTATATCTTAGGGTGATATTTTGGCATTGTTCTGAAAAACTTCAATTTTTGATGAATAGTGAAACCACTAAGTGGTAGTTAAAAAAACTGATTTTTTGTTTAAATGAAACATGACCACTTCTGTGATTTGATTTTCAAAAATCCAACATACATGGTTTTCATTAGAAAGTAAAATGTTGTTCAATGGGATAAAAATAATTTTTGGTGAATAGTAACTTTTATGTTTAAGTAATCGCGATTAAAGGTAATTTGTGAAATATAAGGTAAAAATTGTATTATAAAAATATGAAAATACACATACACTTTTCCTATCCCTATTGGATGAGTCATGGCCGACCAAGACAATCCATGGGTCAACTTGGGGTCCCCATGTAGCCACTTTGGTAGGAAAATGACATTAAAAACTTTTTATTTAATGTTAAATTAAAAATGTCTCAAGCTTGAGTTGTTTTAGTAAAAAAAATTTAAATGGGGTAATACAAGTAATAGTTTTTACTATAAATATTCATTAGAAAGATAAAAGTATTTCCTACATGATGGTTATTTTTTTATAATTTTTAGACATTAAATAAATTAAATTTTTAATGACACCATGATGATGCAGCGATTACCTCATTAATTAATGATTTTAATAAAATTGAAGGATAATGTAAACTCTAAGAATTAAACTTATCCAAAGCCTATTGGATGAGTATATTTAAAACCCTTATCACCTTATCCTCGGAATATATAAGTGTGGGACCTTTAAAATCTGATACTCATTATATAATAAAGTAACATTTCATTACATTCCAAGAGTGCCCCTCCTCTCCTCTTATAAAAGGCCCCCACGACTACCACCTTATTCACACCTTAAAATGCCTTTTGGCTCAGCCAACCTCTGCCAAAATACTCTCTAAAATTCCCTCTCTTACTCCTAGAAGCCTCACTTTTGGCATAGTTTTTCCCAAGGAAGCCTTTGGCTCTAATCAAAAAATATTTTCCCGATTGTAGGGTAATGTCTTCTCTTATGTAATTTTGTTTTATTTTTCTTCTCCAACCCCTTAAACTCTTTTATTCCTTTATTTTGTCACAACACTATTATATTAAATATACTAGGATGTTGTTATGAGACGGATTTGATTTACACATACACACACCTTCGACTAATTGTTAAAGAACATATTGTTTCTGTGGTTGGAAAATTTCTGCCTCACGAAACGATGATTATTCAATCTTCTTTTAACACCTCTCATGGAGGCCATTATGATGAAACTATTTTTATATATGATATATATAATGTTTTTTTTCTTTTGATTCTGTAATTTTAATTTATGGAATACCGTTACGATTTCCATTATGGGTAAACGCGATAATTTTATTTTAGGAAGTGCGGACTACCGCCCCCTCAAAGTGATTTGAATCGTTAATTCCATATGTGGGATGTCTAAAGGATAGAGTAAATGGTATTATACAATATATTATACTGGAATTATATTATACCTTTATATAATTATAACTTCATTCCATTAAATATGAAATAGAAATGAAAGTAGCGTTCACGCGTACGTACGGCTTACCGTCTCCATGAACGGTGCATTTCATTTCTGACCTCTAAATGTTACGTAATATTATGAATAAATTTATATATTGGATATATATGATATATATGATATCTACATCATGGATATAATTTTGGAGATAATGGATATTCTACCACATAAACAACTTGTAATTATAATAAGTTTATTGTTGACTCATGTACCAAGGATCGACAAAACGGCTGTTATTAACTTAAATGACTACATAATATTCGTAACATTGTAATAAGTGATATAAAAGGGATAATGAACTTTAAAAGGGTTCCTAAGCATGTAGATATTAACTCTAGTTTATTATTTAGGAGGTTAAAGTTTGGTCGAGTCAAGTCGGAAATGAGGTAAGGGAACTTCTTAACCCAATTTCCATTCTTTGGGTTAATCTCCTACTTTCAAATTATGTTATGAAATTATTAAGTCTTATCATGTGTTTTTACTTTATTGATGTGTACTTATAGTAAATACACATAATAGATCTATTTTATTTAAAAAAAATGATATTTGTAAGGGAACTTCTAAACCCAATTTCCATTCTTTGGGTTAATCTCCTACTTTCGAATTATTTCATGATATTATTATATCCTATCTTGTATTTGTAATTTCAATATGTGTACTTATAGTGAGTACACATAATAGATCAATTTTATTTAAAAAATTATCTTTGTAAGGTACTTTTTCTCAATCTCCATTCATTGAGGCATATTTTATTTTATACACAAATTTCTTTTATACGGTGTATAAACCCCTTTGACTTTTATGTTTATTCATAATGAATATTTTTATAAGAAGTGTTTTACTAAACAACAAAAAGGAATGTTTTTCTTGTTGTACGTATGTAGCGACAACTACTTCTCCACCGCCATGATCATTATTTGAGTTTCGGCTTCCTCTACAAGCCATAACTTTATTTAAATGAAAAATAAATATCAGGTTTTAATTTTCTTTTATTTTGGTATTGAAAATGGTTTTGAAAGTGTTTTTATTATATCAATGTGTTGAATTGATATCTTGTCATTGAAATGTGGAAATGTTATGTTTCCTTTATGCATGTTTTATGTGATACGATTATGTTATGGTTTATGATATTTTTAAACCTGTTCATATGAGGAATGCATTGGACTTAATAAGTGAAGGGTGGTGCCCGCTATAGCTCCTCGATGCATCGGTAGGTCTCATGAGACAAACTAGTTTCTTGGCACAAGGCCTTGACAAAAGCTTATTTGTGGTCATGGCACGAGGCCTTGGCTACGTGGTTATGATAGTCTGGAATTATGCATTCCATCATTATGAAAGTGGTTATTGATATTGCATGTGATTATTCGACCACTAAAATATCCATGTGAATAAGTAAATGGAATTATTTTACTTTACTTTTGACATATTATGTTGAAGTTCAAGTTTAAAATGATTTTGATTTAGTTATACATTGCCTTAAATGTGTATGTTTATTTATGAATGCATCCGCTATATTGTTATCCTTACTGAGCATCTGAGTTCACCGCTTTCAATGTTTTAATTTTTCCAGGATGTAAAGAAGTATTTTAGGAATGACCTATAGGGATAGTCTAAAGGGTATATGAGTGTGGAAAATGGAGACTATGTTATTGTAGTTTTTTACTTTATGATGTATTATAACATTTATGAATGTATCTAGTGTTACCAATGCTACTAAACTAATCGGTCTTTCGGGACTTGATCTTTTGTTATCATTCCAATGATATGAAGTAATGCACCGATCTGGGTAACTGGGGTCGGGGTTTTACAAATCCACTCATCAATTACAAATGGGAATGAAGTCCCATTTAATGATGGAGTATATTGTCTCATAAAGAGATATAACATAGACCCTCCTTATTGTATATCTGGATGCTCCATATGGTTAAGGAGACTATTAATGTCTTGAGTAAGTTGTCCGAGTATAGTTATAATTTTCACTACACCAGTTGCAACTCCGTAGTTAACATCATTATCTTGCACAAGAGGTCAATCCCTACATGGGATATCTATGTTCATGTAGTCTCCATTCCTTCCAATAGGATCCACTAATAAATAATGGCATAAAATAATATAGTTTCTGAATCATAATATATAATCTCAACATAGAAAAATACATATCATAAATTGAAATTATATAAAGAGCTAATCTCATAATCATAAACATGGATTACTATAAGTAAAAATTACATTTAAATCCATCATAACTACTTGTAATGAAAATTTGAATTATCCTATGAATATACCCTAGGAGTGTCAAACCTGATGCATAATAAGGCCTATTGTTATGTAGTAGGATACCCTGTGTCAATCCTGATATTCCTTGTAAGAGTTTTAACTCTTACATACATCTGTGCTAGAGCCATATCCATATGTAATATCTCGACATGGTTGTATTTGTTAGAAAGATCCAAATAATCTATTTCTCAACAAAATAAAAGTATGTTCTTTTATGTTTATCCTCAAAACTATCATATGGATTTGTTCCCTAATCTATGTTTTCTAAATTTAGTTAACAGGTTTTCTACAAAACATCCTCTTATACCATCTATAAAGACCCAACTCTAGTTGCCTGAATCCAGTATCTTATTTTATTATATTGTAATATTAAAAAGGAATATTCATCCTGAAGGAACAGGTTGTTTATTATTTTGGAATCAATATTTTTTTATGTTCAACATTACATCTTGAAAAGAAATAATCACCAAATAATTTCCATTGGGAACATCCAATTCAATACGATTGTCCATGTTAGTCAATAATAATACACATTTTCCTATCGAAGGAAAAATGATACAAAAGAAGAAGTGATCACAGTTCCTCAGTAAGGGTATGATAGATAAAAAATATATATAATCATTATCAATAATCATGGTGAAAAATTGAAAACACATGACATTAATGAAAAATGTGAACATAATATGGAAGGAATATGAGCTATGTAAAAACTTCCATAATAAATCATAGTCATGGGCATTCTACCATTCAAATAATCTCATAAGCATTGAATTAATAACATCATAATGAGGTTATTTAATATGCCAGACATTATAAAACATACCATCAAGGCCTTGTCCAATACATCTAAAAATTATTAATCCCCCAGAAAAAACAATATCCAAAAATGGGCGAGGCCTCAACCAAGTCCATATCAATTTGTCTCATGAGACCTACCAATACATAGAGGGGATATTGTAGGCCCCACCCATCATATAAAAAGTCAAATTTATTCCTCATCCAAATGGTGATAAACATAAAAAACATATACATTCAAATTAAACCTATCATATGAAATGTCAATAACATTCCCTAAACATTAAGCATAAACAATGACCATTCAGTGTAAATTGGTGAATGGTTATAAGTTGAACATAATAATTCAAAATAATTATAAAATATTCAATTAAATATGTTATATGATATAATAAAATATGAATCCTAATAATTCATAACAATCTACAAGAGTATTTAAATAAATAAAGATATTATTATTAAATAATCATGTAATTCATGATATGTCATGACCCGCCCTAGGGCCCATACCGTGTCTAACCCAAGCCCACCTTCCATAGGCCAGGTGTTGGAAACTAGCAACAGAAAAGAATATCCCTGAAAATGAGAAGTAATTTCCATTAAACCTGCAAACACAAAGACATAAAACATGAAAAGATTTAAACCACATAGTAAAACATCAGTTGTAAAATTGTGTACTAAAATTAAAGAGACCGGAATAAAAGCCCAAATGAAAATATAAAACAACAATAGAATAAATCTTCTGATATAATACACCAAGGATCCTACCTGAAGGGTAGGAAGAACTCATCTCTACATCTATCCACATCAACTAGTCACCTCAGTGTACCACCTAGTCCTGGCTCCCTAAATCTCATCCAAGCTGCCTGTCGTCTGCAATAGACATAACAAGGTGCGGTCGAAGACATTGTATGGGTGAGTATAAAAATGCCTAGTGGAGACACTGAGACTCTAGAAAGACTCCTATAATTCTACAATTGAAAATCCACAAAGCATGACCTCAATCACAAAGCACAAATTAGATACCTCTCACACCAGGTATGAAATACAGTGTTTAGGAATAAAGATGTTTAGTCTTAAGCTATATCATTCTATTCTGTTTGGATGTTTCCACAACTGAACCATGAAGGAGTTTTTCCACTGTCGATCAACATAGGTTCGTACGTCGCTAATCCATGACATGATACTCTAAGGCTGGTCCTTGCTGGGTCTTGTACTGTTGATCCACACATGGTCTCTAGAATGCTGATCTACATAGGTTCACAATGATGTTGATCCACAATGGTTCATTATGATGATGATCCACATAATTTATCTATGAGTTTTGTCCACATAGGGTTTCTGGATGCAGATCCACATAGGGTTGCTATGATTTTGATCCGCACTAGGTCGCTATAAATATTATCCACATTGGGTCACTCCTCAATTGAAATCCAGCCGTAGGAATCCCCGCACACGGGGTGCTTCAGATCCGTATAATCTTCTTCTCAAGATATCATTTATGATTCAACTTCAATGACATTCAACAGAGGAGTATCCCAATGGACCGCCATGTTGTATGGGTTCCAACGTGATAGACGTCACATCAATCGGACATCCATTATATGAGTTATAAGTGTATTAGTGCTGAGGGCCTTGTTGGATTCGAGTACAATCCAACCCATCCATTATCCAAAATTCTCCAAACCTATGGGGGAGTATCTCAATGGTCCTTCTTGTTCTAAAGATTCCATCATCATAGATGGTTCATCAAACGAATGTCTGGTTTGTGTGATATGGCCTTTTATGCATATCTGGGCCAATAGGGGTTTGGGTAAGGTCTGACCGAGTCTGACTGACCCAACCCGCCCCGATCTGGGCCTCCCAAAATCCCAAAGGCCATGGGCTCAGCCCACTGGGCCTTGGTCTTGGCCCGCTGGGCTACGGACCGACCCAGACCGCATTGAATGAGTACGCGGGGGTTGGTTCCCCCTCCCCGAAATGACTATTCATTCATTTGGTTTGCAACGGTGGCGCTGCATGGTATTTCCCTCTATCAGCTAAAATTGTGGGCCGTGGTTCCCCCTCCACCACAGCTTGAAGCCTCAACCTCCCTATGTGGTGCCCGATGGAGCACCACCATGCTGAAAATGCTTCTATCCAACATCGTCCATCCCTTGTGTCTGCCACAATTACTACGGGCGCTACCTCTCCTTTATGGCCGATGAGAGCCGGCCGCCACTAGTGGGGCTTCCATGGGCCACCGGGTGAGCTCTGGTGGTCTGTTTTCTCTTCCAATTTCTCTTGCGGGAATTTTGGGATGCTGATGTCCCATGGTGAATTTCGTATTCGAGATTTTGTTGAGTTGAAAAATCCAACCCCAAAGAACTCAACAAAAACCTAATCTGCAGAGGGTCTGGGACATGTTCACTTGTCCCATGACATCCGCATTAGAATCATATCAAGGGGTAGTATAGAATACATCATATAGATAATGATTAACCGCATTCAATCATTTCCCTCAACATCCACCAAAATATCATACGAATCCTAGATCTACTCATTTTGTAAGATATGTGTTCGTCCTGTTTTTCTAGAACTAGGGATTGAATTAATAAAATCACTTATATTTAAACAGAAATCCCTACCTCAAAAATGTAGGTAATGTTGTGGTTGTGGAAGAAGAATCAACGTTCGTTGAAGCTGAAGGTGTTCATCGATCCTGGACAAGTGAGGCATCATGAAACGAACTCAACCACTACTTTATTCATCCCTAGACACCAGTACTAACACCAGAGGTCCTGGTACATCTTCTCCACACTAGGATGTTCCACCAAATGGGATGTATGGAACTACCTCAACACCTCATCCAATAGTGTCACTGGTACAATAATGCATCCTATAAAGAGGATTCCATGCTTCCCACCTTCATAAAATCCATTAGGACCCTATCCATAGGTTATCATAGCACGTCGGGCCACACAGTCAACGTCACCAGGCTAGGCATCCCTAACATGCTGATGGAGCCGTAGAGTAACTGTCATATTATAGATGTATGCTACTACATCACTATCCATGAAGTATAACTGAAGCATGGCTAGCTGCTCTATCACCTCACTTAGTAACTATATACCAGACCACCTACTATGTGAATCTACCACCATGTTACCCTTCCCATCAGTGCAGACTATCTCAATGTCATAGTCATGGAGGAAACCTAGCCATCTTCACTGTCTCAAGATCCGATCCTTCTGTGAGATGATATACCTGGGACTCTTCTAATTAGAGAAAATGATAAAATTTTTACCCATCTAGTACTGTCACCATATCTTCAGCGCAATGACCACTTCTACTAACTCAAGATCAGGCAATGCATAGTTTTGATCATTATTTCTCAAATATCATGAGATGTATGTGATCACCACTCACTCCTACATCAGGACAAAACCTAGTCCCATTCATGATGATTATCAGTAGAATACATACCCAGCTGCCTCTCTGGGTAGCCAGATTATGAGGGCACACGTCAGTCTCTACCTCCACTCATGAAAACACTTCTGGCATATCTTTGTCTGCACGAAGGAAAATCCCTTCTATGTTAACGCTGACAATTTTCACACAAATCTAGATAATTCAAGTATGAATCTTTGGTAGTACCCTGCCCATCCCAGGAAACATTGCACCTCAATCACAATCCTGTGTGGCTCCCATGAATGTTATGCTTCTCTCTTTTCCGGATCCCCTGCGACTCCAGCATCCGTGATAACATGCACCATGAATTTGAATTCATGAATCCACAACTAGAACATTGATATATTGTCATAAATCAAGTTTTCTTGGAGTGTATCTAGAACTATCTTTTTTTGTTTGGAAAGATCTTTCTCTGGAATTGACTACAACATGATGTCATCAGTGAATAGTACCACTAAGCGATTGAGGTATGGCTGAAAGATCCTATTCATGAGCCCTATGAACACTGTCATAGAATTAGTCAGGCTTAAGGGCATCACTAGAACTCAAAATGGAAATACTGAAATCTGATGGACATCTTTGGTATGCCATCTTCTAATACCCTGAGCTGATGATAGCATGATCTGAGGTCTATATTTAAAAACCAACATGCTCCCATCAGCTGGTCAAAGCGATCATAGATCCTCGGTAATCGATACATGTTCTTCACGATCACTTGGTTCAGGCGCTGATTTTCCACAAAAATCTTCAAAATCCCAACTGCCTTCTGGGTGATCAATATCGGGGATTCCCATAGAGAATCACTAGGCCTTATAAACCGCATACTCAGCAAGTCCTCTAGTTGTACATGAAACTAACAAATCTCTATGGGATCCATCTGATATGATGGCATAGATATCGGTTCCATCCCTTAGTACATGTCTATGTAGAAGTCTACCACTAAGTGAGAAGGTTGTCCCAGAAAAACATTAGTAAAAACATCATCATACTAGTCCAACACTATAGGATTACTCGGACTCCTCACGTCAACTTCTCTGAGGGTAAGGCTATCTCACTAATGAGTTATCAGTTGCACCCTTATTTGGAAAATTCCATCAAGAACTGCAATGTTTCCCTTATCTTAGGAGAATGAAAACATGGTCCCATCCTCGTAGACACACAATATTTTACACCTAAAATAGTTAATTTGGACATGGACCATGGAATACCAGTTAATACCCAGGATGACATCATAAGGCCTTGATGCATCTACAGGGAGATCCCCACCCAAGATTTGGCCTCCTAGATTATGCTAACACTTCCATCACCAGTGTGTGATTGTGGAATCCTCTCTCGTAGAATTCTCTAATCATATGGATCGATACAATGGATCTATAGAAATCTCAATGATCTGAATGAGTGTCGTGGAAATGAAGGCGTGAGTGGAACAACTATCTATAAGTACTACATCTAGGGTGGAGTAGACACACATAGTACCTCGAGTCATTCCTAGTTAATCGTGGTCATAGGCCTCAGCTACCTGAAGCGATGCTCCTCGATGCCCTCCGGCTCGTTGAGATTGCGGTGCACCACCTGGATGTGGTGGTAGATAAACCTCAAATCACTGCCCACCACCTACTGCACGACAAGCTCTTCTGCTACGTCTTCCTCCCTGTAGACCTCCTGGATCAAATAACAACCTCTTCCTCGGAAATCCCTTGACTGTATTCTGATTATTGGTATGGTGGGTTGAGTAGTTGTGAGCCATGTCGCCCTGCCCACCACACATGAAGTACAATATGATCCTCTGCTATTCTATTCTACCTCGGGAGATCCACACCTCCGAACATGAATCCAGGGGTCTTCCTCTAGATGTTATAGACTGCATGGACCCCTGAATCATCTTCCTACTTCCTATTGCAGACTAATGAGCTACCAAATGTCTAGTGGTTTCCCTCGTCGTTGCTGACTTCTCACCTAAGATGATATCCACCAATAATGATCGCTCGAGTACTCCATCCTCCGTCGAGATATACAGTGATATCTTTGATGCTCAGATATCCTGCCAGAGACCCTGCTCAAAGTTATAGGCCCTGATGAAAGGGTTATGCACCATGTCTGTGTAGTAGTAAGAGTGGTCAGTGAATATTTCTGAGTACTAGTCTATTGTGATGTTGTGCTACTGTAAGTGTAGGAGCTCCTGAATACACACAGAGCATAGTGTTGCGGGAATGAAATCTTCCCCGAAGAGGATCTTAAAATCTATCTTGGTGAGGGTCACATTGTTATGTCACTAGAGAATCAGGCTCCAACATCTCCTTGTTATGCCATGGAAAAGACTAGCATCTAGGATCACCTTATTTTCTGCTGGTGTACCATATAGGCGGTAAAATCTAGCCACAGCCTCTAGCAAGTCCAGAACTTCTTGGGGATTTATCTCGCCTAGAAACCTCTAAGTCATCTGCCACTAGAACTCATGAAACGTGATCAATTGGCATGAAATGTCCTCTAGTGCGGATAGTGTAAATTACTACCCAATGGGTACTGGTGCTGTCGGTGCACCACCCAAATGTGTTATCTCTGTAAGAGGGCCTTGAACTAAAGCCTCATCACTCGGTGTTCTGTCATCGTGAACACTCTATAGAATTCTAGATGGCTGTCTACACGGTGACATCCTAAAAAAAATAAGTTTTCCACAATCAATATGCTATAATTGGTGAGATGTCTGAAAAGAGAGTAATACATTTCCAAAACACATGCAATCGGTGTTTTTTTGCACCGAGTCAAAAATTAGAATCCAGGGTCCTGGTGTATGGATATGTCAGCCGCAGCACCAACACTGGACTCCCCAAACAGAAAACCACACTCAAAACACATAACACTATTGCTCCATTGGAATGATCAGAGTTTTAGTTCATCAGTAGAACTGACTCCTCTAATACCACTTCCTCCTGTACCTTCCCCTGGGGCCTGTGCCGTGACTACAACTGGATTGCCTTCCATAGGCCTGAGGATGATGAGTAGCACCAGAAAGGCATATCCTAGAAAATGGAAAGACATTGACTTTCAAAATTCCAAAAAACTGACCATGTTGACGACAAGATACAAACCACATATTAAAATTGCAGTAGTAAATGTGTGTACTGAATGTAAAGGGGATATAATACAATCCCAACTAAAAAGATACAACTACAACAAAAAACAGCTTCGAATAATGTCCACCGAGGATCATACCTGAAGGGTGGTTACATCTCATCTCTATAGCTCTCCACATCAACCAGTCACCACCGTGTAACACCAGGTCCTAGCTCCCTAAAGTTTCAACCAGGCTACTCATCGTCTGCACAAGACAGATAAAGGTACGGGCAGAGCCCGTGTAGGGATCAGTATAAAAACACCTAGTAGGGACACCGAGGCTGCCGAAGGTCTCCCAGAATTCAACATTGGAAAAACCCAAAATCATGACCTCGATCACAAATCACAAATTACAGACAACTCACACAATGTATACAATTCAATGTTTTGGATAAAAGATGATTAGTCTTAAGATATATCATTTTATTCTGATTTGAAGTTTCTATAACTGAACCATGAATGAGTATTACCATTTTCCATCCACACAGGGTCATTTTTCAGCAATCCACGACATCCACCTCTAAGGGTGGTCCTCATCGAGTCATGCGCTGCTGATCTATATAGGGCCACTAGAATGTCGATCCACATAGGGTCGCTATAATGCTGATCCACACAGGGTCGTTATGATTCTGATCCATAGAGAGTCTCGATCATGATGATACACACATGTTTGATATGATGATGATACAAACTGAGTCCCTATGATGCTGATCCACACATGGTCTTTGTGATGCTGATCCACATAGGGTCTATTTTCAATTGACAGCTACCCACACGATTCTGCGCAATTGGTGGTCTAGACTATTGTAGAATCTGCTACTCAAGATAGCAGTCATGCATCAACTACCAAAAAGTTCAACAATTTAGTAACCAAAATCACCTCCATGTGTTAAGGGTTCCAACACAATAGATGGTGCGTCAATCATATGCTCGGTCTGTGAGGTATATGCATTTTAGTGTTGAGGGCCCAGTTGGATTCAGTTATGATCCAACCCATATATACTCCAACATTCAATAAAACTCTTGTGGAGTATTTCAAATGAAATTTTGTTCCAAGGATTCTACCACCATAGAAGGTCCATCAAACAGACGTCTGGTTTGTGAGATATGACCTTTTAAGCTTATCTGGGCCAAAAAGTGTCCAGGTTTAGTCCGACCTGGTCAGACCTACCCGACCCTGTTTGGCATGACCTGACCCGGCCCAGCCCGAACATGCTAGGCTCTGGGGAGCATGGCCCGCTGGACCACTGACCGTCCTAGACTACCTTGGATAGGGGCGTCTGACCATGGCTAGAAGTACGAGGGTCGACTCCACCTTCTCAAATAAATGAATTCGTCTATTCAGTTTGCAATAGTGGCGCCACTTGGTATTGACACAATATCAATGGGACATTAAGGGAGCGGTTCCCCCTCCTCCATAGCTCGAAGCCATGTCCTCCTTCCCTGGAACACAATGGCCCGATGCCCCTCCTCCATGGATGGTGAGAGAAGACTACCTCTATCGCTCGTTCATGCCAGCAATCGATGTCGTTGTGCTGATGCAGCCCCTACGGGGCTTCCACGGGCCATCGGGTGAGCTCCGATGGTCCGTTTTATCTTCCTATTTTTCCTAAAATCCTATCATAATGCTGCTGTGACATCTTGACATCTAGATTCATGATTCTGTCAAGGTGAAAAATCCTCCACAAAAAAACGTGACAAAAACTATGGCGGTGGAGGGTATGGGCCCTGTTCATTTGGCTCGTTCCATCTACATTGTCATCATATCTATTGTCTAGTAAACAAAACCTCACATATATAATGATTAATACCATTTAAATTTTTCCCTCTATAACCACCTACAATTTCATATGAATCACGGATCAACTCCTTTTGGTTGATCTGCATTCGTCATGTTTTTCTACAACGATTGTTCAAAATAATATTATAACATGGATTTAAACAAAAAATCCTACCTCAAGAACATTGGGAATATCGAGGTTGTGGAAGAAAAATCAACATTTGTTGAGGCCACTGGCATCCATCGATCCTGGATTTATTCCTCCAATGACGTCATTCAAGCCTCTATTCTAGATCATTGGAACTTCATCAGAGTTCTTCGGTTCTATGATTGAATTTCACCATGATCCATCAATCCTCTTTTTTCCATCTTTTGAAATAATTAAAAGAAGGAGTTAAGAGTTTAAATATCCTTTTAATTAATTGATAATCAATTAGTGTAATTAATGAACCTTATTAATTATACGAGGGGTGGTTACTCAACCAATGTGTAACTAGAATTTGATTTCCCTGATAAAAAGTCTGACAACATCCATGGTCCTTGCCACCATCACTCAATAGGTGGAACATAATAAAAATAGATTATATTTCATTTAGTTATTCTTTAAAAAAATTAGTAAATATATCTTTTTCACATGACTTACTATGGTTAAAATTAATTCTCCCGTAAGCCAATCTTGGCACTGCGAGTTCAACCGTTCCCTCATATTACAATTTTGTGCCCCGATTCAAATTATAGAAAATCATGGTCACACGTTTACTGAACATACCTTAAAAAAGATCAAAATTATGTTCCCGGCACACTGAGCCTTAGACTCAAGAACCTTCAATTTTTACAGACTCATAATAATACAAATAATTTTATAAAAATTTATTTGGAATTTCCGGGTCTTTACATGTGATAAATGAACTTTAATTTTGAAAAGAAAAGTTGTTTCAGAGAGGAATTTGTGCAAAATAGAAAATTAAGTAAGATATTATTTTCATAAAAAAATGGGATATTTTAGAATGATAATGGACGGTGAAAAAAGATTATAGAGTTCCCTTGAAAATCGGTATGAATTTGAGAAATTCCCTTGAAATAGAATTGCATATCGGAAATAATTTTGAACGTTCCTTTTAAAATGTGAAACTCCCTATGAAATAAAGAAGAATTATGGTTGGTAAAAATATAAAGAACAATCCAAAATAATTTATGAGGAGTACATAATAATACACAAGATCTTCATTGAGGAATGTAGACAATAAAAATAACCTAAATGAAACTGGCGGTTTGGGTGAAAAACCCTTACAGTTAGTCTGAATGTTCCTCTCTTGACCTTATGATCATGGAATAATAATTTAGACTCATTAATAACTTAATTTATATACTATTAGGTATTTAATTATTTTATCATATTTTTTAGATTATTTATATCCATATTGATAAGTTATAATATTGAATTATGTTGTTCCACAGTGTCTGTGTCCTTGGTTTTCCTGATCGGAATATTTGTATATGAGTACGGATGTTCCTGTGGAAAGAATGTAATTAAATATAATTATAATTAAATATTACTTATTAACATCCTGTTGTGTTAATGGGTATATATAGCTTTGTTTACATGGTATAAGGATGAATCATTGGACGAAATATTAATGAAAATTACTTAGATTATATGGCTTTAATTGGATTATTATGAACTATTTTTTCCATAGGAATTAATACTATATACATATACTAGTTCCTAGAAATCATGTAGGTTATAATAAAGATATTAGAGACTTTTCCAACCATAAAAATGGTTTCATTACAAGTAATGAAGGAGAAATATAAGAATGAAACTCCATTCTCCATGAAGGATGTATATTGGATCCTCACAGACAATGATTTCATTTATAAAAGAGAGAGAGAGTAATAATATTCAAAATGGTTATTAGATAAACATGGTATAAATTCAGTATATAAAGGATACTGGAGTTATAATAATAAATTGGATAGAATAGGTGTGTAGAGAATAAGAATAGAAGAAAAATTGTAATGAAACAAAATCACAAAGAATGATGATTTACCACTAGAAATAACCTCCTTGAGAACCTTTTTAAGGGAATGGATTTTGGTATTCTGGAAATAACTTGAGTTCTGAGATGTGGGGAGTGAATATGTAAGGGTATTTTGGAAAACCATAGATAAGTCTCAAGGAATGAGAGTAGTGAGGAGAAGAGGGAGTGAGGGGAGTTTTATAGTGTAGGAGGGGGGTGAATTTTTTATATTTTATTCATCATATTATTAATTCCTTCAATACAACCATTATTATTGATACATGTGACCAATTATACTTATTATTTCATGTTAGTTCGAACATAGTTGGATCACATCTTCGTTACATCACTTATGACCCACTGAATAATGTATTTAGAATTTATCTTAATTTATCATATTTTAATATTCTCCAAAAAATCAAGTATTTTAAAAAAATACCACAAAATATACACCATACATTTGTCGATGTGTATAATTAAAAAATGATATCCATTTTTTGTAAATAAATTTCTACATAGTTTAAATTTAATTTTTGAATTAAATCATAATTTATTTGAAAAAAAACAGTAAATATATTAACTATTTTATAACAGCTTAAAAAATTAAGCAAAGTCCCATAAAGTTATCTTATAACAATAATAAAATTGAATAAAAATTTATTATTAACTTGTATGAAAGTAAATTTCCATTTTAGATTATAAAATTAATCAAAAATTGTTATTATAATATTTATAACATAAAAAATTCTTATAATATGATTGTCTTTTCACTTATAAGATGTCTAAATAGTATTTATAAAATCATGGGTGATGTTTCTATTTTTTAGTTTTACTATTCATTACATTTCATATGAGTAACATTACCATTCATAAGGGTATCATATTATTCATAAGGGTATGTTATTTTTCATCTGTAACGACCCAATATTTCATCAATAGAGATTACATTCTTATAAATATGTCCTAATCACATGAAATCACAAAATAATGAACAACTAAGTGCTATGTGACCCTTAAAATAATTTTTTTTTCACTTATTTTATGTGAATTTCCAAAACCTGACATACAATGATGATATCGATATGTTATTTGGAGTCCGATAATAAAAACATAGTTTTTTTGAATAGTTACATACCCTAATGAATTGTAACAGAACCTTATGTATAGTGATATACCGTAATGAATAGTATCCTTACCTATGATAGTATATAAATAATATTCATGTGGATATACGATATACCTATGATTTGGAATAAGTAAATAAATGTTTTAAAACTCATGTTTTTAGAATAAATTTATATTTTAATTAAATATTAAATTTATCAAAAATAGAATATTTTTTGAAAAATGGAAATCATTTTTGGATTTTACACATCTAAAAATTGTATGGTGAATTTTTCGTAATTTTCTGAAAAACTCAAATTTTAGATGAATAGTGAAATACAGTAAAATACTGTATATACAAATTATTAGTTAAATACACTATTTATGACATCACAAGTGAGTTAATCCCACCTAATTCGAACTCAATTTCATTTATTACTATTCATTGTCATGGAATCATCTCTATTTCTGGTCTTGAGAGAAATAATAATCAAATGATTAAAAAAATTATGAAAACACTCTTGTCCTCCACTATAACCCCCCCCCCCCCCCACTCCCTCTTACCTTCACTCCTCTCACGCATTGTGCCTTCTTTGAATTCTTTCCAAATGTCCTCCCAATCTCCTCTCCCACATCCATCAATCCTTGGTCTCATTAAAATAAGAAAACCTATCCCTTAAAGAGGCTATCAAGGAAGTTTGGTTTAAGAGGTAAATTTATTTTTTCAAATCATTGTCTTTCCTTTCAAGTTCATTTGTTTTTTTTCTATTATTTCAAATAATTTTACAAATGATGGGATGACCCCAGTACCTTAGACAAACATGATTTTTTTTATGAAGGTGTAATAATTTATCATCATCTCTTCCTTTTACGTTCTTTTATACAAGTAGCATGAACACCATCATAAATGTGTCAATTTACCACATTCAAGGATGATGGGCTTTCAAAAACTTTTATCATTAAAAATTATGTTCATGAAAACATTCTTATTATGGTTGATCTAGATTATTATATATTTAATATACACTATGTACGGTTCTGTAATCCCTTTTTAGCAATTGTATTTCGTTATAATGAAAATTGAGTTGTTGTAATCAAAACCATCAAATTAACTGAAACTGTTATCATTAATGTTATATATTATAATTCATCCTAATTCCATGTAACCACATTATATAAAAGTACACTAACTCCTTTGGATGATCATAAATAACGTGTGAACTCAATTCTACATATTTACATCTATTACACATGAACATTGTTACATAAGTACATGTGAAATGATAATAAAAATAAAGAAAAAAACACAGTGGAATAATAAAATTCAATATAATAACTTATCAATAACGGAATAAATGAACTAAAAATAAAAATGGTAAACTAAATAAATGTATAATATGTTATTAAATAGATTATTAATATGTATATTTTCATATTACATGAGCCTATGTTCAAGAATAAAACACATTCAGATTTAATGTAAGGGTTTTCCACCCGAACATCCATTTTCATTCAGGTTACATTTATTGTATAATTACCTTAATGAAACACTTTTGTATTATTATGTTATCATCAAAAATTATGTATGTGGGTTATATATATGTTTACCAATCATAATATTTCCTTATTTTATGTATGCATACACGTTTTAAACATAACTTTCGAAATTGATTCCGAAATTCAAGCCCGGTCCAAGGGAATTTATCTAATTCTAATATATTTTCATGGGCACTGTATAATCTATTTTTGGTAACCATTATCTTAATAAAATCACTCATTTTATTAGGAAAATACCATCTTACTTCACTTCTGGTTTTATAAAAATACTTTTCCCAAAGAACTCTTCTTTTCAAAGTAGCATTGTATTTATCTCAAGATTTATTCAAAGATTTAATAAGAGTATCTTCATCAATATCAATAATCCAATAGATTCTTTTTTATTATAGGGATTAGTATTCCATATTATAATCTACCCTATTTAATTTAATGGTTTATGTTTAATTTTTATTTGGATGTTCTATCTTAAAACCATTCACCAATCTACTCTGAATGGTCAATATTTAGGCTTAATGTTCATGGAATGTTATTTTCACTTAAAATATTAATTTTAATTTGAATGTATGTGTTTTTTATGTTTATCCCCATTCATAGGAGTAATGCGTTGGAAATAATAAATGTCGGATGGGGCTCTCTATAGCCCCTTGGTACAACGGTTGGTCTCATGAGAAAAACTATGGTCATGGCACAAGGATATGAAAAAATGATTATTTATGGTCTTGGCATAAGACCTTGACGGTATGGTTATGTTGTCTCTCATTATGAATTTCTTCGTTATGAATATAGTATTGATGGTTCATGTAGTTATTCTACTAGTAGAATACCGATGATTATGTTATATTATTGAAATATATACTCAACTCATATTTTTTCCATATTATGTTCATGTTTAGTTTTGAAGTCATGTGTTTTCAATTATTGAACATCCCTAATGTTTATGTTATCTTCTACTGTATTGATTAAACTTACTAAGCATTTGATCTCACCCCTTTCTTAGGTTTCATTTTTATCAGGACATGTAATATTTTATTATGAATTACAAGGTATAATATCCTAAGAGTTATAGAATTTTCCAAAGAAGTTTCTATGTTGTTTTCATTCCATGTTGTAAAGTTGATATTATGTATGTATCTTGTGTCAAATAATGTTATACTACTTGGTCCATTGAAATTATTATTCCTTGTTTAAATGCCAATTTAAAAAAATAAGGCACCTGATCAGGGTAACTGTGGTCGGGTCCTTACATTTGGTAGCAGATGAAGTTTAGTAGAAATCTTGGAAACTAGATTTAGAAGACGTAGATTAGGAAAGATTCCCTAATGTAGTCTTTGAGGATAAGAATACGAGAACGTCCTGTTATTTTGGTAAGGAATATAGTATTTGGATCTTTCAAGCAATACATCTCTATATGGATATGAGTAGGTATAGGTGGCTCTAGCATAAATGTACCTATGAGTGAACGTTCCAACAAGTAGTTTCGTGCAGGACCTTAGGTATCTTAGTACATGAAAATGGGCCTTTCTGCACTCTTCATTACGACACTCCTAAGGATAAGCTTAGGATAATTCACTTTTTCTTTACAATACATTATTAAGGATTTAAAAGTAAATTTTTCCTCAATGATACCATTTTTGTGATTATGGTGTTATCCATGCATAGGATCTCAATTTATGATAAGTATTTTGTTAATTAATGATTATAAATTATGATTAGTTACATAATCTAGTGTATTCCATTATTTAGAAATTGTTCCTAGTGGAAGGAATGGAAACCGCACGAACACACGTGTCCCCTTTAGGGATTTCCCTCAGATGCAAGATAATGATTTGGCTCGGGTGTTGTGACTGGTGCTGAGAAAATTATTACTATACTAGGACAACATACTCATGATATGAACAATAACCATACCCCTATGGAGCATCCAGATCCTCCACGTGGAGGAGATATGTTAGATCACTTTAGGTGACAGAAACCACTATCATTCAATGGGACTACAAACCCATTTGTAGCTGAGTAGTGGATAAGTTCCCTTGAGAATATATTTCTAACATTGGGATATAATGAAAGATAGAAGGTCGTCAGGGATGTTTACCTTCTATGTGGGGATGCAGATCAGTGGGGGTAGTTAATCCAATACACAATGAGGAGGAAGAGATGGAAGAGATGGAATGGAGGAACCTTATAGATATCATCCAAGATAAATATGTTCCTCATGAACATTGTGCGGATATCAAAAGGCAGTTTCTGAATTTGAAGAAAAAGGATGATGATAATGTTGAAAAGTATGAAGCTAAAGTCACATTGATAGAAAGACATGCTATGGAATACATGTGAAATCCAATGAGCAAAATAGATCGATTCTTTGATGGTAAGAAACCATTCCTTTTAAGATTTGTAGTCTCCCATAATTTCTCATCATATGAAGATATAGTTTCTCGTGCTATCAAAAAAGAGAATGAATTCTCTAAGTCCTCTAACTTTAAGGGAAAGCAATAATGAATAGTGCTGCTGAAAACTATAGAAACTGAAATATAGAAATGGGGAAGAATGGGAGAGTTAAATATCCATCCTATAATAATTGTGGGAAGAAACACTCAGGAAAATTATTTATAGGAATGTGAGTCTATTAAATGTGGGGATAAAATGCCACCTATCATGGGATTGTAAGGGGAAGAATGGAGCAACTAATGTTCAGTGATACAATTGTAGGGAGTTGGGATGTTATGCACATGAATGTCTTAAGCGTCTGGGTAACATTCCATAAAGAATTCTAGGAGATCAAGGCCAAGTTTATGGGGTCACAACTGCAGAGGTTGAAGTTCCTAACAAAATGGGGGTAGGTACGTTGATAATTTCATCAAACATATCTAATGGTTTATTTGATTCTGGATCATCGCAATCATTTATATTTTCATAGTTTTCCATGATAATTAAATATGTCTAATTTGATATAAAAAAATATTTATCAGTCAAAACCCCAAATGGATGTATCATATCAACAAAGGTGTGTTAATTAGTCCCCCTCATGACACATAAATGTGCTTTGGATTCTGACATTATCATAATTCCAATTACTAAATTTGATATAATTCTTAGTAGGAAATGGATGTCAAATTATGATGCGAAGATCTATTGCAAGAATAGGGAAGTTACAATTTTTAAGAATGGTGTGGAATCCCTTATCATTAGGGATGAATCATCACCATCTGATTCGCATCTCGATCTACCCGACTAGATCTACTAAATTCTATTATTGGAGAAAAAGAGAACCTAATATCTATGGGAAATGAATGAAATTTTCAAATTGATGATGTGCATGTAGTGAAAGAATATTTTGATGTCTTTTTAGAGGATTTTCCTATACATCCTCTAGAGTGGGAAATTGATATTTCCATTGAATTAATTCCAGGTTCAAGACCCAAATCAAAGATCCCTTATAGAATTGACATTGTGGAGATAGTGGAGGTAAAGAAACAACTAGATGAATTGAGTGATAAATGACTTATTCGCCATGGTGTTTCTCCCGAGGGATCCCCTTTCCATTTTTTATAAAGAATGATGAGTCTATGATGTTGTGAATAGATTACATGGAAGTAAATGATGTTACAATAAAGAATAAGTATCCCCTTCCACAAATTGATGATTTATTTTTTCAATTTCATGGAGCATAATATTTTTCAAATATTGATCAGTGATATGGATATCATCAGTAGATTGTAAGGAAGGAATACAATCTGAAAATAGCATTCCGAACAAGGTATCTGCATTACGACATTATAACAATGCTTTTTAGGCTATCTAATGCTGCATCTGCTTTTATGGATCTAATGGATAGAGTTTTCACGGAGTATCTTGATGACTTTTTGGTGGTGTATACTGATGATATAAAAGTATATTAAAAAAGATATGAGGAACATGAAAATCACTTGCGCATTATTATAAAGGCTCTGAGAGGAAATGATTTATATGGTATGTTTATTTTTTATTTATTTTGGCTTCTATCAGATTCCATTCAAAGCCATATTGTCTCTATGGATGGATTATCTGTAGATCCTATGTAGACAAAGGCTGTGAAAGAATGGCCTACTACAATGAACAATATTGAGGTCCATAGTTTTATTGGTTTAATAAGTTATTATTTTCGTTTCATTAAAAAAAATTCCCATTTAGCTAACACAATATCCATGCTCACACGAAAAGAATTTAAGTTCGTATTGACAAAGTATTGTGAAGAATTTTTTTATGAATTGAAGATGAGTTTAGTGAATGCTCCCATCCTAACCATACAATTAGGAAATGATGGGTTTGTTATCTATAGTGATGAATCAATGAAATGAAATTGTTGTGTCCTTATTATGAATGATCTAGTGATTGATTATGCCTCTAGGAATCAAAAAATTAATGTAAAAACCTATCGAACTCATGATCATGTATTAGCAGCGGTATTCTTTTATCAAATGATTTGAGGACATTACCTCTATGGAAACAATGTGAGATATATACATATAATAATAGTTTGAAATATATATTCTCTTAGAAAGAACATAAAATGGAACAGAGGATATGGATTGAGATACTCAAATACTATAATTTCACAATAAACTACCACCCATGAAAGGCAAATAATGTTGCAGATGCTTTGATTAGAAAGGACCGCGAAATTTTAAACAATATAAGAGTTGAAAGAGATCCAATGTTCATGGATATAGTAATGATGGTTATGGTAATTACCAAGGAAGGTAACACATCAAAATATTTTCAAATGGTTTCCAAAACATCTTTACTATAAAGGACAAAATGTTCTCTGGTTGATGAGGAATAGTTTCCAAAGGAAATTAAATTTGGAAATTATGGGATGTTGACTGACTTCGTATATGGAGGTGGCATTTTAAAATTCAGGAAGAGTCTTTGTGTTACTGTTATTCTAGAGCTAAAGAGGGAACTATTCAATGATACTCATAGCTCTATTTATTCTATAAACCCTCGTATCACAATTATGTATAAAGATCCAAGAGAACATTTTTGGTGGGAAAGCATGAAGAGGGAAATTGTTGGTTATGTGTCGAGATGTTTTGTGTGTCAATAGGTGAAGATTGGAGGACATCATCCTGGAAGAGTCATGTAACCCCTTCCTATTCCTATATAAAAATGAGATGATATTAAATTATACATTGTCATGGGGATACCAACAACACCAAGAAAGAACAATGTGATATGGGTCATTGTTGATCATCTTACCAAATCAGCGCATTTTTCCTATAAGATAAGATTTACCACTTAAACATTCAACAAGAATATATATTAATTAAGTTTCACAACATCATGGGGTACCCTATTCAATTTTGTGTAATCGTGATCCCCGTTTGACATCACAATTCAATAGGTGTCTTTAGAAGGCTCTAGATACTAATCTTTTTTTAACACTTCCTACCACCCACAAAATGATGTGTAATCAGAATGGACTATTCAGACATTGGAAGACATGTTGAGGCCTTGTTCACATAAATTTTAAGGAATGTGGGATTAGTATTTACCTCTCATATAATTTTCCAATAACAATAGATTCCATTCATGTATTCATATGGCACCATATGAAGCTTTGTATAGAAATAGATGTGGTACACCAACTTTCTGTGATGATGTTGGTGAAAGAATGATCGTAGGCCCAAAACATGTTGAAGAAACAATGGAAATTGTGAATATTATTAAACCCATATAAAAACAACCCAATGTAGGTGAAATAGCTATGAAGATAACCGAATGAAGGATTATGAATTTCAAGAAGGAGATCATGTTTTCTTAAAGGTATCTCTTTTGAAGTGTATTATATGATTCAGTTAGAAGGGAAAATTATGGTCGAGGTACATTAGAACATATGAACTTCTAAATCAAAATGGATCCAAAGATTGTCATTTCGAAATTCCACCAAGTCTCTACAATGTCCAAAATGTGTTCCACATGTCCATGTCAATGAAATTCATGCTAGACCCAACACATGTACTCACCTATGAAGAAATAGAAATTGAGCCTGATCTGTCTTGTTGTGAAGAGCGTGTGATGATTATGGATACCAGAGAACAAGTATTTAGGAATCGAACAACTCTTATATTAATGTTTCTTTGGAGGAACCATTATATGTAGGATGAAACATGGGATCCTAAGGATTTTATGATGAAGACATATTTGAATATTAATAAGTAATAATTTTATGAATTTGGAGGAAGTAGTTTTTGTAAGGAGGGGAGAATGTAACAACCTAATATTTCTTCAATGGGAATTACATTCTTATAAATATGTCATAATCACATGAAATCAAAATTTCATGAACTAAAATGTTTTATGTGACCCTTAAAACATAATTTTGTCACTTTTTTATGGGAATTTCGAAGATCTGACTGGCATGGTTGCGATTGGTAAATTATTCAGAGTCTGATAAGAAAAACGTAATTTTTGGTAAATAGTAACCTACCATTGTGAATAGTAACATATCCTTAGGTATATTGATATACCCCAATGAATAGTAACCTTAACAATGCTATTAGATATATAATATTCAAGTGGAAGTACGATATACTTATGCTTTAAAATAAGTAAATAAATGTAATAACCACTTTTTTTAGAATAAATTATGGTTTTAATTAAATTTTAAAATAATAATATATAGAAAATAATTTTTGAAAATAGGACTTCATTTTTGGATTCTAATCATTGAAAATTTGTTAGGGTGAATATTTGGTATTTTTTTGCAAACATGATTTTTTTTATGAATAGTGAAATACAGTATAAGACAGTATATAAAAATTATCAATTAAATACACTATTTATGACCTCAAAAGTGATTTAATCCCACTTTATTTGAAACCAAATGCAATTATTAATATTCTTGGTCATTGAATCATCACTATTTATGGTCTTGAGGGAAATTAGTAAAGAAATAATTAAAAATTAAGAAATCCCTCCTCTCCTCCACTATAAACCCCATCAATCTCTCATACCTTCACTATTATCAAGCCTTGTGCCTTCCACAAATTTTGTCTAAATTTTCTCCCAACATCCTCTCCCACGACCTCCAAGCCTTGTTCTCCTTAAAATACCAAAACCTCTTCCTTAAGGAGGCTCTCAAAGTTGTTTGGTTTAAGAGGTAAATTCATATTCTCAATTCATTGTCATTCCATTCTAGTTCATTTGTTTTCTTTTTCTATTATTACCTATCCTTATACAAAATTTGTGATTACTCCATTACCATACATGTACTAGAATTTTTTTGTGATAGTGGAATAATTTATAATCATCTCTTCCTTTTACCTTATTTTATACTAGTAGTAAGAACACCCTCCCAGATGTGTCAATTTAGCATATTGAAGGGCATGGACTTTCAACTTTTTTTATAATAAACAATTAAGGTAATGAAACCATTATAGTTATGGTTGAACCAGGTTATTATATATGTAATATACCCTATGTATGTTTTTGTAATCCCTTGGTACAAATGGAATAAATTTATAATGAAAAATGAGTTGTAATAAATACCCACTAATTAAACGAAATAGTTATCAATAAAGTTATATATAATAATTCATCCTCATTCCTTGTAATAAAGATAAATAAAATACCACTAAAACCTATGTATTATCATAATTAACATTATAATTCAATTCTATATATTTACATCCATTCCACATGAACTCCATTACTTAAGAACAAGTTAACCGATTAGGAAGATAATAAAAAGAAGCACTACAAAACGACAAAATTAAATATAATAACATATCCATAAGGGAATAAAAGAACTAAAAATAATTATGATAAAAAAAATACTTGTCTAATAGGTTCTGAAATAGGTATTAATAATTATAATTTCATTTCCCTAGAGCTTATGTTCAAGAGCAGAACACTTTTAGATTTAAGGTAAGGGTTTTCCACCGGAACATCAATTTTCATTCGGGAAACATTTATTGTCTCATTACCTAAATTAAAATGTTATGTATTATTATTTACTAATAAAAAATTGGGTGTGTGGGTTATATATATGTTTACCATTGTAATAATTCCTTATATTATGTACGGTTATATGATTTAAATGGAACATTGGAAATTGTTTCCGTAATACAGGCCTGATCCAATGGAATTTCTATAATTCATACCTATTTTCAAGGGAACTCCGTAATCATTTTTTGTAATCATTATATTTATAAAATTACAAATTTTATTAAGAAATTACTATCTTACCTAACTTCTGGTTTTAAACAAATATTTTTCCAAAAGAACACTTCTTTTCAATGTAAAATTGTATTTATCTCAAGATTTACTCAATGATTTTAAAATAGTATCTTCATCTATTTCAATATTCTTGTTGGCTATTTTTAATTATTGGGATTATTATTCCATGTTATCATCTAAAATATTAAATTTAGTGGTTTATGATTATTATTTTTGGGGATGTTCTACCTTAAAACCATTCTCCAATCTACATAGAATAGTTAGTGTTTGTGATTAATGTCTGGGGAAATTTATTTGAATTTAATATATTTATTTAAATATAAATTTATATTTTGTTTATGATTATCCCCATTCACATTAGGAATGCATTGGAGATAGTAAGTGTCAATTGGGGCCCGCTATAGCCCCTCGATGCATCGGTAGGTCTCCTAAGACAAACTACGTTCCTGGCAGAAGGCCTTGACAAAATGAATATTTATGGTCTTGGAACGAGGCATGGAAAATATGGTTATGTTGTCTAGCATTATGAATTTCCTCATTATGAATATAGTGTTGATCGATTATGTGGTAATTCGACTAGTAGAATACCCATGATTATGTTATATTATGGAAATATTTACCCAGCTCAATATTTTTTCTCGTATTATGTTTATGTTGATTTTTAAAGGAATGTGTTTTAAATTATTCACCATGTATAATGTATAAGTTAACTTCCCATGTATTTCTTACACTTACTGAGCATTTAAGATCACCCCTTTCTATGTTTCATTTTTCTCAGGATATGAATAATTTAATTATGAATGACATGTTGAAATAAACCAGGAGTTATGGATGTTGCCTAAGGAGTTTCTAATTTGTTTTCATTTCATGTTTTAATGAAGAAATTATGTATTTATCTTGATTCCAATAATACTAAACTACTTGGTCCATCCGGATGATTATTCCATGTTTACATGCCAATGTAATAAAATAAAGCATCTGCACTGAGCAACATGGGTTGAGCCGTTACATCATCAAAAAATAAGATTGTATGTTTAGACTCTAAATATATTACTAAATGCAACTATGTATGTCAGTTTTTAGAAATTAAAATATCAGAGGTGGTAATATTATGTTTACATGATTGGTTATTACAAAGTGGTGTATTGTAGAGACACTGTGATTAATGCATTCAATGTTATATTTATTTCAAATATCATGGTCTGTTAAATATTAAATATATTTATAATTGATATATATGTTATTTATAATTTCTCTATGCTTCATTAATTCTTTTACAACACAAATCATTATACATTTCATTTTGTGTAAATACAATAATTTTGTTTATGGAAGTGTGGACTACCAACCCTCAAAGGGATGTGATTCATTCAAACACCACATGTATTGTATTAAAGATTTTTTTAGTGAAATTATATTATATAATCATGCCACTATAATGAAAATATATACAAATTTATTTAGATATATTTAATTTACATGATTTGTTTCAATATGATAATAAAATGAAAATAGTGTCCATGCATATGTATGACCTATTGTCTCCATGAACGATGTATAACATTTAATTAATCTATATTAAATGGAGAATTATAAAACACAAGAAATGAAGTTAATTTATTTATATATCATGGTTTACAATATGGAAATCAGAATATAATTATAAGGACCAAATATACAACAAATTTAGACACATGGAAAGAACAAAGCATATATTTTCTGAAATGAATCCTTAACATTTAATTGATAACATGAGGTTAATATAAAGTAATAATAAATCCATATATGGTATTAGATATAAAAAAATTCATCATTAAATGATGATTAAATAACATAAATTTATTATACATGATGTTTTTATGATTACAAAGATAGTCAAGACATAAGGAGAGAGAATCTATTATCTCCTTTTTAAATCTGTGAGATATTCGCCTTATTCAACACACAAATATTATTTGTGGTGTATATAAATCCCTTGAATTTATTACTTATCTATTATAGTTAAATTTTTAGGTATTTAGATATAAATTTGATGATATTTTATTTATGGGTTTTGTGTTTCAAAAGTTACCAAATCAGTAAGATAGTTTTCTCTCAATTTTCATTGTTTGAGACTTATGTTTTTTTGTACAAAAAAATTCTTTTTTAACAGGTATATAAATCTATTTTAAATGTTATATAATGATTAAAATTGTTTTCATGATAGTTTAATATTCGTGTAATTTCAGTTCCCTAAATGGTGAGCTAGATCAAAATTTACCATGTCGTAACAGTTTATTGATGAAATATCATCAATTATAAAAATTGATTAGGATTATGATTTCATTGATGAAAACATATGATTCATCTCTCAGAAAAACTAACTAGTTCCCTTATATTCTATGTATTCAAGGTATATCCACGAATTAGTACCATATTCTTGCTCAATGTTACTTAAAATAATTAAGGTTGTTTTTATAAAAAATATGATTTTATTACCCCCTTCAGTCAGATATCTGTATTATTTCAAACACCATGATTTTAAAAAAAGACATAAATTTTTTTAAAAATGATCCTTGAAGACCATTTTCAATGTAAACTGATTTTTTAAAATAGTTATATTATTTTTAAAGCCTTATTAATATGTTTTAAAATATATTTTCAAAGAAAAATATTTTCAAAAAAATTATGTTTTAAAAACCATTTTTTAATGCATAAAAAATATTTTCATCATGAAATGTTTTTTAAAGGATATATGAAAATTAGTTGTCATATTAGATGAAATCTGTTCGTGTTACATGTGTTTTCCAAAGGAAATGATTCAATTTTTCAATTCATATTATTATAATGAATGGTTTATTTTTTGATGACATGATTTTTCTGAAACTCAATTCTCTTTAACTAGTTATACGATTTTCAAACCCACTAATTTTCATGCGGAATAATTTTGATGAAATGAATAGAAATCCTATATATTTTTCCACACTCTATTATATGATTATAGGTTTATAATACCCATTTTTTTAATGGTTGGGAAATTATTTTTAATGATTGTGTGCCACATGTATGTATGATTCCACTATGAGATGGGTGTGACCTATATCCCCCTCAAATGCATTGGGAAAAGATTTATATCTCATAAGATAGACTATGATGGTCTTGCGATTTATCTATGACTAACATGGATATGCGAGTAAATTATGGCTACCAGTATGGTTTTAGGATTTTACTCATTATACTATGAATTACAAGGGAGTGAACCATGAATACCATGAAGGTATGTGAATTGAAACCATACTACTAATATGATCATGGTAGTAATTCCTTGACTACTATGGAAGTGAAATTTTATTCTTATACGTTTTCCACAATTCCATCTTTCATTTCTATGTTATTATTTCCGGGATGAAGTACTTTATTTCCTTATGAATAATGTATTATGTAATTCAAATATTTATTCCATGATTCATGTTTGTGATCTTTGACATGCACTGTATGATCTGTTATTTTCAGGATCACATTCTCATACACCAATTCTCATGTTTATTCTTACAATAATCCATTATTTTACCCTTAATGAGCATCTGATATCACCCCTTTTTATGTTTCCTTACTATTATTAGAAGATATGTATTCTGTTTTTTGTATCTATGAAGTGTTCTAGTTTTGAATAACCAATTTGGGAGATATGTTTGCTCACTTTTTTACCAGTGTTCATGTTTCTATGTTTCTTATGGCACTATACTAGTACAGTATTTGGGCGTCAATTTTAGTAATGTATTATTTATTAAATGAAATATATTTAATGGTTAGGGATGAAAATTTAGGGTCTCAATAGTATTTAATCATATAGAAATAGTTCCAGTTAACATTGGTTCATGAACATGGCTAGGGTGATAATCTAGTTAATGGGAGTTTAAGGACCCCATGATCTAGTGTCGGGACACTGAGATTATTCAATTGAAAAAATGAGGTGGACTTATTTTCATAGTATATTCCTTGTCGTTGTACATTAATTATTGTGAGTCATGTTTCTATTCGACTTGGCTTTTTTGGGATTGTAAAAATGAATAATGAGAATTTAAATTAATCTAAATAAAATACCATAATACCGGGCATAGGAAATTATGGATTTATTTTTAGATATGGATCTTGGTTATCATCTACTTGTGGCCTATAGAGTTGATTTTCTACATGATGAAACCATATATTTTATCTAGTATAGTAGTATTAGTCTTAGAATAGGGAGTTGAATTATTTTCAGTGGCTAGTTTTGCATAATTATGAGGGAAGTGTTTTAGAAGTGGAGAAACAAATATGGATAAAGGATATTGAGACTTATTTTATTTTGATCTGGGCCATAGTGGGATACTGGGATCCTTTAGGAGATATATAAATACGGGGATCATCACATTAGTGGTGGATGTTGTATCTCGGTGTGAAAATGGAGGCATATGTCTTATGGGTCGTCATATAGAACGTGTTTCTTGTATCATACCTCTTATCAACTGTGATTTTAGTGATGATTATGGAGATTATTTATATTTCTAGGCAGACTATGTTAGTCTAGTATATTGGAACCATTTTCATGGACCTTTTGTACTTATCCCCAGTTATTTCTTTGGTTTTGGCGTCTCATAAAAGACATCTTTATGAGGTCCTCCAACCATATATCTAGTATTTAGTTCCTCATCTTACACTTCCAATGTATCAAGACATTTAGATGAAGGAGGATGAGATAAAAAAAATCGTCTCATGAATAGGTTTACTATAAGAGGGGAATCGACATAATTCATTTAGGTGTATATTGGTCAGTGGCATGTGTCAGGAACCAGAAACATCTGAGTTTCAACAAATGGGGAGTCTTCCTCTACAACATCCCTTCCGACCTTCTAGGGATAGATGATTCCATGATTTACCTTGGGATATCAGACATATGTTTTTTGAATATGGGGTTATTTTCCATCACCAAAACTAGTACACACTGGTTATTCATTCTAATTTTTGTGAAGGTAGATAGTTTTAGTGGATGCCTCAATAGTAGTTTCATGTGAGACCATTCTAGTGGAAGGGGTGGTAGTCTTATGTTACTCCAAGAGGAGATAGAGTTGGTAGAGGATCAAAAATGGATGTTCCACATTTTCATTGACCTAGTAATATGTGTATTTTTTGATGTTACCAGTTGTAGAGAGGTAGATAAGCTGTGAATGTTTAGTGTAAAAATGTAGAGGTAGAAGCACTAGCTAATCCATAGATTATTCAAGGTATGTTCAATTTAACATTGACCCATTTGTTTAAGTTTTTTTGTTAGGAGATTCACAATCTGTTGTTTCACCAAACATAGACCATTATTGGGGTCTATATTATATAGGATACTCGTTTAACTAGTGTTGAATATGCTAGTTAGAGGCCAGACTATCTTGTTTGATTAGTGTAGGAGGTAGAGATTGGTGATCTGGCTATATAATTCCCATGGTGTTCTATTCATGATGTAGATGTAGACCCAATATGTCATTTGATGAATATATTTGTTGTATTATATATATTCTATTATTTTCTTATGAAGTAGAGTAGTGATCTCATATATGGATGGTCAAC
Source organism: Viscum album (assembly GCA_963277665.1). Lineage (NCBI taxonomy): Eukaryota > Viridiplantae > Streptophyta > Magnoliopsida > Santalales > Viscaceae > Viscum > Viscum album. The sequence continues at coordinate 1,552,789,284 of OY728160.1, forward strand.
ATGAGTTTATCGTTGGAGAGAGGTTCTCTGAGGGTGGCAGTTGGTGTGTAGAGCCCCATCATTCTTTATTGGTTTAATTTCATGTGGAATCCTTTATGGCTTGAATAGTGGATGTATCCATGCCTTTTGTGGAGTTTATAGATGTTTTCTCTGTGGATGTTGTGACTCTACCCCTAGACATGATGTTGAGTTCTGGGTTGACTTGTAGCCTAGTGCATCTTGGATTTCAATGGATCCTTATTATATGAAACATTCTATGTTTTCTGTAATGAGGATTCAGATAGTTGAACAGATTCATAAGGGTATTATCTATTCTATTGTTTCACTATGGGGTGCTACAAAGTTGTTTCCCATGAAGGAAGTTAGTAGTTTGTATTTGTGTGTCGATTGATAGGGGATGAATCTTGTGACTGTCCATAACTAATACCCTCTTATGATTATATATGATAACTTCATCTAGTTTTTAGGGGTGCGTTAGTTTTCAATGATATACCTATAGTCTATATATCAAAATCTATAGGGAAGGAGGTATATATCTTGAATAGTTTCTTCAGATAAAGGTACTAGTTCTTGGAGTTTGTATTAATGTTGTTCAATTTCAAAAATTCACCATATGTGTTCATGAGAAACATGAACTCTATCTTCCATGAATTCTTGAACTAGTTTATAGTTGTATAAATTGATGACTTATTGATCTGCTTGAATTCATTAGATGACCATTCCAACCATTTCAGAGTTGTCTTAGAGATTATTTGTAACCATCATATCCATTTAATATTTAAAAAGTCTACAACATTGACACTATAGGTTAATTTATTTAGATATGTGGTGTCTCAATAGGGTTTCATAGTAAACCCATAAAAAATTATGGAATATATTTTTTTTATTGGTACCCATAATCATGGAAGGGGTTTGTAGTTTTGATGTTCTTGTTGGATATTATCATAATTCATTTCCTGATTTCTCTCATGTTATATCCCTATTAACATCATTGAACCAGAAAACCCATACAATTTTTTGGAATTATCAATTTTAAATAGTGTTCTTTTACTCTAGGGGGAAATAATATAGTGTTCCAATGCCTCTATTACCTGAGGATGTTGTGATGTTTGAGGTGTTCTGGGATGAGTCCTATATGACCATGGAATTGGTTTTGATTCAGTAGAGGGTAGTGTTCTATTATGAGTCTAGGATGTTATAAAAACATGAGTGTAACAATGCCACCCATGATATGGAGATAACAACATTTTTGTTTTCATTAAATAAGTGCTGAGATTACCTTATTATGGATCTTTATTTGGTCTTAACTGATCAGAACATTAGGTATACATTTTACAAGCATGATCTAAATTTTTAGTAGTTGTGGTGGATGGATTTTTTTATTTATATTGTATTATTACACAATTATTATCATGAAAATTGAATTTTTTTGGCCAATACTATGAGTTGGAATCCTTATAAGGATGTTGGACAGGAGTTTTGGAAGGTTTAGAGGGAAATAAAGGATTTGGAAGTCATACACTTAAATTCAAGGCATATGGATGGTGGATTATATTTTCTCAAATTAATGTGTATTCATAGTTAATAAATATGGTGGATGAGTCTCAATTTAGAGAATTAGAGGAATTGGTGATGCATGATCATGTTGTCTATAGTGATGCTTCAGAGGGAGTACTGAAACCAAATGTTGTTTTATGGGTGGTTTCATTTCTAAAACTGATGTGTGATGGATTCCATTATGAGTATCATAGTTCAACTATGGTGGTGATCCCATGATTATCTAGGATATAGAGTTTCTCGAGGATGCATTTTTGGTGGCCTTGGATGAAAGAGGTGGTGGAAGAGTTAGTGTTCAATTGTTTGGTTTTTCAGTAAGTATAGGCTAGGCATCATCTTCCAAGAAAGTTTTTGTAGCCTATGAATATTCTGGAGTGAAAAATGGGATGAAATTTTGATGTATTTATTTATACTATTTGCCCAATCATAGATAAGATGTTAATTTTTCTTTATGCTCATAGATTAGATGATGGAATCATTTCACTGCTTAGTGATCCAATAGTTGGTAATAGTGAATTCATTATCTAAGAAGAATATCTATGAGGTGGTGTAATTTATTAATGTTTCATAGTCTTATTTCTCAAATCATTATGCATGTTTTAATCCATAGGTCTGGAGGGGATTACAAAATTAATTTTCCACTCATTTATGCCTCCAGACTTCATTCCAACATTAAAAAGTTGAGTATTTGGAGTGGACTACCGTGACATTGGAGGATTTCTTGTCAGCATGAAATAAAGAAATCAGTGAATCTTTGGAACAACAACTTCCTTTTGTTGTTTTTTTTATAGTATAGCTATCTCTCATGATATGGCATTATTCCATTTTGAATTTATATGGGAGAATGTATCATTCAATATTTTTAAAGATAGAGGCTGGGGAGGTAGTAGTTCTTGGACCTATTGTGGTGTAGAGCATGATAAAGATGGTCATTCGGGTTTGTGAAATTTTGAAAGTAAAAAAAATAATGCAAGAATTATTATACCAGTTGTATAAGGAGGATGTTTGAGTTTGAGGATTGGGACCATGTGTTCTTGAATGTTTCCCATAAACATAGGTTATAGGGGTTCAGTAGTTGGAGTTTTCCCTCTCATATATTTTTTGGTCCTTTGAGGTTATGGGGTGAATGGTAGTGGTGGTATATCAATTGTCATTTCAACCATGGCTATAGGGGATCCACAATGTCTTCCACGTCTCCCATCTTCATTTGTATTTTCAAAATGAATCTCATTTCCTTGAATGGGGTGAGTTAGATATAAGGTACGACCTGACGATCATGGAGTGGTAAGAACATATCAAGGATTTCTGGGAACATTTTCTATGTGGATGGTTCATTCCATTAGTCTGCATGTTGTGGTGGAAGGGTGTTCCAGAAGATAGAATTTGGGAGAGATTGACACATATGGGTTCCATGTTGCGACATTTGTATATATTTTTTCCCAAAAATATTTTTCTTTTAATGTGATGTCTGGATCATGTAGTGTTATGGGATTTTCGATTTTCTTGATGTATGATGTGTGATAATGTTATGATATATGAAAACAGTAGTAACTCATTCATAATTGATACACGTTCTTTTTTCAATGTGATTATGTAGTATGGGAGAGTTTTTTGATTATTAGATAGGATATTATCATGACTTAGATGATGTAATTCCCTCATTTGTATGTTCGAGATGGTGCAGATTTTTGGTATTTTTGGTTGTTATTTTGGGTTATATGGTGGTTAAGATGGTTGTTCCTAGTGATAGGTGGTGATGTGGTTTTGTGTGGGGATGTGGTTTTAATTGGATATTTTTGGGTGTTTCAGTTTCCATGTTATGATGGTTGTATCATTGAGAAGTATCGAGGTCCTTAGGAGGAATCTAATATGGAGTATATTCAGACCCATTTCGTTACGGGATTTGTTTTTGTTTCTTCAAGGAGATAATTTTTCAAGTGGTATATAATTTAATGGAATATTATTTCTTGTCCCATTACAATGCTAGTTTTTTGTGTTGCAGGTGATTTGGGGGAGGCTTGATGAGTTTATGTTGTGGTGAAAGGTGTAGTAGAGTTTCCATAGAAAATACACATCATGAAATTTTTACATGATGAGATATGAATGATCATGGTTTATGTATCACTCTATTTTTTTGGATATCGTGTGGTATGTGGGGGAACCAATGAAATAGATTCATGTTGTCAATGTTGAATTCAATATATGTAATTAATTAAGTCCAACTTTAAATTAATTTTGATAGAATTTATTATTTTTTTGGAAAAACATGGATTTCACATCATGACTGTAATAGAAATCCTGAAACCTGTAGAATCACATATATTTTATAACCCTTTTAGATGATTATTTTCATTTCATCGTATCTATCTCTATCTCTCACTCTCATTTTATAGGAACACTATGAACCTTTGGAGGTTCTTCAATCCATTTTCCTATTACATTGATTATATGGGTTCCAATGGTTATTCATTGGATATTCATAGCGAGTCCTCACAATTATTGAATCTTTCTCCATTAGATATTATTCTAGGATTATCTATGGTGGTGGGATTTTGTGTTGGGGTGTGTGTGGCCTATATTTTGATAAATTTTAAAGACCCGTAAAATTCAAGGGAAACTTTTTCTTAATTTTATTTGGAATTTTACAAGAGCGCGGTTTCTAACGGCACCTGATTCCGAGGCCCGGAGTGCCCGGAATCAATTTCCAAATTTTGGCTCGGGTACGTTCAGTGAACGAACGAGCGGGAATTCCTAACTTTTGATCCGGGGCTCGGAATTGAAATCCGAGGACACCGATGAACTCGCAGCGCCGATATTCGCTTAAGAAGTCCTTTTCCGAAGTTGTGTTTTCCTAGGAGGAGTTGTTTAATTTTTTTGGATGAAATGAAGTGTAAAATAAAATTGTGATACAATATTTATTTTATATCTTTAAAGTGGTTAAAATCTTTTGTTGGATATTGGGTGGTTTAACCACATAAGAGAGGATTAAGGTGAGGAGGGGCCCACCCAAGCCCCACCTTTTCAAATTCCCTAACTCCCCTCTCTCCCTCTTTAAATCTTGATAACTTAACACTTAATTAATTACACAACTCATGTATAATTAATTAAGTGTTTTGTTTTTGAAATTTAAGTTTTTGAAATGCTTGGCTTAGTAAATAAAATAAGGAGGGACCTTATTTTATTTGGATTGTTGGGTGAGGTGTGGAAGAGCTTTAGAGAGAAGTTGAAGAAATCCTCCACCTTCTTCATCTCCTTCGTGGAAGAACACGAAGAACGTCCGCCGCCCACGAAGAACACCGACGATGACATCTTGACTCACCTTCTCTGATTGCTTCCTCCTTGACTTCTTCGTCTTCTAACCGACATCAACGAAACGACGACCGCTTCCCACGACTACGTCAACGTGCGACTATCGAGGTAGGGGTTGTTGTTGATTATTTATTTATTTATTTATTCTCGTTCTTGGTTCTAGCATGACAAACGTGAGGATATTTAAATATGTGTTATTGTTTAACCTGAGGGGGCCGGACCGCATGAACACGGCCGAACCCCCTCCTTTGTTCTTGTTGATTTATCTTGCGGATGAAACAAGATGGAGTGGTGCCGTCGCACCACACGGAAATTCGCACCGTGGAAGAATCATCACGAACGCGACGCCATCGCGCCGCATCGAAGGGAATCGAAGGCGCCGCGGCCGGAGTGGGGCCACGGCGGAGGGGCGCGGTGCCGTCGCACCGCGCCGGACGATGAACACCGCTGCCGGTTCCGGGCCACGGCGAGACGGGAAGACCGGAGGCTTGCCGGGCCGCCGGTGACGGAAGCCGGATGGGGACCGGCTTGCCGGTCCCGTTGAAGAAAAACCGGCCGGCCAGGTGGGCCGGTCGGAAGGTCAAAGACCAGGGGAATTTAATTCCCCCGGTCAGCTCAAAGCCTCCCAATTTATTTGGGGGGGCGGGGAGGTTTCCTTGAGGGGGGCAGGCGGCCCCCCGGTTTTCCCTCAAGCAGGCCCCCACGAAGGGGGCCGGTTCGTTTAAGAGGCACAGCATAAGTCGCGCTGCCAGCTGAAAGCGGGGGCCAATCCCCCCGCGCGTGACCCCAGCGGCGCCAGGCCGCGCCGCCGCCAGCCGGGCCACGCCGCCGCGCCGAACCGCGCCGCCGCACCGGTCCGCGCCGCCGCGCCGGACCTTCGCCTGCCGGGCCGGGCCGGCCCGGACCCGGACCCCCCATTTTCGAGACGGATTCGGTCTTTTGGCCATAACTTCAGCCACGGACCTCCGAATGACGAACCGTCTACGGCAACGCGATCCTCAGATCGAGAAGGTCGTTTCTGTATATCGCACTCAAAGTTTCGGAATACTTTGAGTTCGGCCGGGTTGGTTCATTCACGAAACCAACCGGGCCTTCGGAGCGGAAACACTCGTATCTTGAGCTACGGACGTCCGATTGACGTGCCGTCAGCTTTGTTGTGTTCCTCTTAGAGAGACAGATATTTTGGCATACTCCGGCCGAGTTTTGGACGCAGGTGGAGTACGGTCGGGTTGGTTTTTCCTTAAAAACCAACCGGGCCCCTGGGACGAAAAAGCCAATAACTCTCAGACCAGGCGTCCGATCGACGCGCCGTCTGTTACGTTGAGTTCCTGTTGACGATACGGAACTTTTGGATACATCAACTCTGGACTTTTTGACAGTTGATGTATCAGCCTCTCGGCTCGTGGAGCGGATCCTCCTGTACGAGCTTGCTGTGTGCGGGAACCCTAGTGCTGGCTGCGATTGTGACTACTACTGCTACTGCTACTCCTACTGTGACTGCGACGACGACAGTACAGAGATCCTGTGTGGATTCGACGACAACGACTACAGCACTCAGCAATCCTATGTGGATCAGTGCTACAGGTCCTGTGTGGGCCCGATCCTGTGTGGGTCTTTGCGCTCAGCGGTCCTGGGTGAACCAGCGCCTACAGGTCCTGTCTGGGCCCGATCCTGTGTGGGTCCTTTGCGGGGTTTAGTTACCTATCGATCCTTCGTGGGTCCGACGACTTAGATGGATCAGAGATCATCGTTATCGTCCTCTGAAGAAGTATACCTGTGTGAGCTGAATCCTGTTGCTTTCCTGTGTGGATTGTGTTGTGCTATCCTGTGTGGATTACGTTTTGCATTCCTGTGTGGAATACGTTTACTTTCCTGTGTGGACTGAGTTGTACTTGGGCTCGGAGGTTGGAGCGTATTTGAAATTGATGACATAGGTATATGTATGGGCATATACCTAAGTAGGGTCGGTTGTTACTTCGTGATTGTACCTTTCTTTCTGGTTTATCCTTTGTGGATTTTGAGAGACCTTCAGGGGTCTCGGGGTCCCTACTGAGTAGCTTATACTCACCCCTGCACGGGCTTTTCCCGCACTACGTTGTGTTGGTTGCAGACGACGGACAACATTGATCTTGGCTGAGGCTTGCAGAGCAAGACGGTACCTGGAGGTGGACCACTAGGCGGGACGTGTTTGGAGCGGACGACGGGACCTGTCGAGCAGTGGAGCTATCTGTACCCACCCTTCAGGTGGGATCTCCAGTAGACAGCTCGGTGTAGCGGCTTTTACTTACAGTTGTTGTTTTCCCTTTTCGAGTTGTACTTTACTTTCAGTTTGGGTTTGTATACTGGCCCATTTACTTTTCCGCACTTTCAGTTGTACTCTGTTTTTACTTAGTGTTTACTTTCCTCTTGTTTACTCTGTGGTGTTTGTTTACTTTACAAAGGCAATGCCTTCCCTTTTTACCGGGATTTACGCCTTGGTGCTAGTCGCCAGCCCCTGGCCTATGGAAGACGGGCTTGGGGTAGTCACGACACGGACCCCGAGGGCGGGTCGTGACAAATCAGTATCAAAGGTGTTCGGTTTTACCGCGAACTCTGATCTTATCTATGTGAAGCAATAATTTTTAGCGTATTGAGTGTGGTTATCAGTCCAGGGAGTCTAGTGTTGGTGCGGCGGCCGACGTATATGTACACCAGGACCCTGACTTCTAATTTCCGACATAATTCACGAAAACATTGATTGCGTGTGTGTTTCAAAGTTTTCTTTGTGATTACTTATATCAGCTCACCAGGTATACTGTTCTGACCATGGCGCACCTGTTTCCTTTTCAGGATGGCCCCACGACGGCAGCCAGCTACGGTTCCGAGAGTCGAGTGTGACGACAGCCCACCGAGTGACGAGGCCTCAGTGCAGGGCCATTTGTCAGCAGTGGCACCGGCGGTAGCACTACCTGACGAGCCCTTGATGCTTCCAGCACCAGCCGCTGATGATGCACGTCGCCTCAGTGCACTGCATGAGTTTCAGCGCCAGCGACCACCCAGGTTTTGCGGGGAGACGGATCCCCAGGCAGCAGAGGACTGGATGGAGGCAGTGGTATGTGTGTTTAGGCTAGTGAGGACACCAGCAGACCTCATGGTGATCCTCGCTGCGAGCCTACAACACGCATCAGCAGGACGATGGTGGAGCTTGATGCTCCAGGTGCACGATGAGGCATCTCTTCTTTGGATGGACATTGAGAGCATCTTCCGCTCGGAGTTCGTCCCAACCACCCTTCGTGCGGTGCGTATCCAGGAGCTTCTTCAGCTGCGGCAGGGCAGCAGGACGGTCGCTCAGTACTCAGCGAGATTTACTGATCTCTCGCGCTACTCGACCGACATGGTACGGGACCCATTCCTCCGGGCCCGGACCTTCGAGCATGGTTTGAGACACGAGATCATGGCATCGTTGATCTCCCTCAGCATACCGACTCAGACAGGAGTACTGGAGCGGGCCCTTCTGATCGAGAGCATTCTCGCTGAGTCTACACCAGCGTAGTGACCCACTGCAGGGCGGCATGTGGCAGAGTCATCTGCAGCAGGCAGTCGACGGATGACTTAGGGGTCCAGACAGACCAGACCTTCGGGTAGACGACCTCAGGACAATGGCTCAGTAGTGCGGGGTACACAGTGCGGAGCCAGTCTTTCGAGTGGAAGACAGTGCTATGCATGCAGCGGGCAAAGCCACATGGCTCGTGACTGCCCGAACCGCCATGCAGAGTAGTAGCAGACGGTTGAGGAACCACCTAGGCAGAGGCAGAGGTTCGACCGTGGCGGTCCGCAGGGAGGAGGCGGACGAGGCAGAGGAGCTGGCCTAGAAGCAGGTGGTGGGAGATGCTTTGAGGCTCTACCACCACCACCACCTGGAGGTACACCCCGACCTCAGGGGAGAGCACAACTTCAGGCAGCTGAAGCTTACGATCATGGAGCTACAGAAGCGGGTGGACTAGTTCGGGACTAGCTCCAGGCATAGGGTAATTTGCCCATAATGCCTCTAGCTTCGTAGTTTGTGTTACCTTGTGTCCTTGTACTTTACGTTGAAGTAATAATAGACACTTGCCTTGGTGACTTTTGTTTTCTTGTCTTTTGTTTATTTTTACTAAGAGGTGCCGGTTAAAAACTGTTGACTTGACCCTCACTTGCGAGATTCTTACTGGAGGAAACCCAGTGACCACACACTGATGCCGATAGTGTGACTTAACCCTTGGAGGCGAGAGTAACGGTTGGATCTCTTGGTAGTAGCGTCGAGGCCTTACGACGTCAACCATTCCATGAATTAACTAATCATGACGGGATTGACTGTATTAGGCAAGGACCATGGTTCATCCAGGGGATGAGACCAGATTTCACTTTTCAGCAAAGGAGAAATCTTTGCAGCTTTTCCATACGTTAAGGAGGATGGGTAAACCCTTCGTGTGGTCAGACAGATGTCAGCAGAGCTTCCAGGAGCTCAGACTGAGATTGACCAGCGCACCTATCTGAGGTTTCCTGAGGAGGGAGTAGGGTACGTAGTCTACTGCGATGCATCAGGAACCGGACTCGGATGTGGTCTCATGCAGGAGCGGGTAGTGATCGCCTATGGATCACGTCAGTTGAGGCCGCATGAGCAGAACTACGCTACCCATGACCTGGAGTTAGCAGCAGTGGTCTTCGCTCTGAAGACATGGCGACTCTATCTGATGGGCGAGCGCTTTACAGTCTTTTCCGATCATCAGAGTCCCAGGTATATCTTCTCGCAGAAGGACCTGAACCTGAGATAGCGGCGATGGCTCGAGTTCCTCCAGGACTATGACTTTGAGATAGTCTATACTCCTGGGAAGGGGAACGTAGTAGCCGATGCCCTCAGCAGGAGGATGGGCATTCAGCTACTTGAGGAGGCGACGGGGCAGCTAGCCTTTTTACAGATATCCTTCGTGGATAGAGTAGGATCAGCCTTCCTCCAGTCTCTCACAGTCACCCCTCCACTACTGCAGGGAGTCAGGGAGGCACAGCGTGAGGACACTGACTGTGAGACACGGCGTGCACAGATATCCTCGGGACAGGCACCTGATGGTTTCTCCCTTGGAGCAGAGCACAACATCCTTTTCAGAGGACGTACCATGGTACCAGTCGCTTTACGAGAGGAAGTGTTGAGAGAGTTTCAAACTTCTCCTTTGGCAGTACATCCTGGAGTGGCGAAGATATACCAGGACCTCAGACGACAGCACTGGTGGCCGGGCATGAAGAAGGCAGTATCAAAGTTCGTTTCTCGATGCCTCACCTGCCAGCAGGTGAAGGGAGAGCATCAGGTACCAGCAGGCTTGGTACAGCCCTTGGTGGTTCCGGAGTGGAAGTGGGACGGCATATATATGGACTTCATGACTGGACTTCCACGCACTTCCAGAGGTCATGACTCCATCTGGGTGATTCTTGACCGACTCACCAAGTCGGGACACTTCTTACCCATCAGAGAGCAGGGCTCAGTGGAGAGATTGGGACGTCTCTACGTTCAGGAGATTGTGCGGCTCCACGGCATGCCATCATCTATCGTCTCCGATCGAGATGCTCGCTTTACTTCCCGGCGTTGGAAGGGGTTACAGGAGGCGTTCGGGACGCATCTACGTCTGAGCACAGCCTTTCACCCTCAAACGGATGGTCAGACTGAGAGGACCATTCAGACTCTCGAGGACAAGCTCCGCGCATGTGTCCTCGACTTTGGTCGTAGCTGGGAGGACCACCTACCCTTGGTGGAGTTTGCGTACAACAATAGCTACCACTCCACCATCAGGATGGCACCATACGAGGAATTGTATGGACGACTTTGTAGATCTCCTTTGTGCTTGACAGACCTTGGGGAGTCATCACTTGTGGGACCGGAGATGGTCGAGGCCACGACAGAGAAGGTCCAGGTCATCCAGGAATGGATGAGGACAGCTCAGAGCCGGCAGAAGTCATACGCTGACAGGAGGTGGAGGCCACTAGAGTTCGAGGATGGTGACCACGTCTTCTTGCGGGTCTCACCTCGACGTGGTATTCGGAGATTTGGACGAGGTGGAAAGTTATCTCCGTACTTCATAGGACCCTTCCAGGTCCTCAGTAGGATTGGTGAGGGGGCTTATCGCCTAGCTCTACCACCTCAGTTGCACCGGGTGCACGACGTCTTCCACGTGTCTCAGTTGAGGAGATACGTGCATGACCCGATGCACATCATTGACCATGGGGAGCTTGACGTTGACGATGGGGTGACTTTTACGGAGGTCCCGGTGGAGATAGAGGATCGACAAGAGTGGGTCCTACGTGGGCGATCGATTCCTCTTGTGCGCATCAGATGGCAGCACGGGAACCTCCAGGAGAGCACATGGGAGCGGGAGGCTCAGATGCGTGCTCAATACCCTCATTTGTTTCCCTAGTTTTTGATGTATCTTTACGGGGACGTAAAGCCCTAAGGTGGGAGTAATGTAAAGACCCGTAAAATTCAAGGGAAATTTTTTCTTAATTTTCATTGGAATTTTACAAGAGCACGGTTTCTGACGGCACCTGATTCTGAGGCCCGGAGTGCCCAGAATCAATTTCCAAAGTTTGGCTCGGGTACGTTCAGTGAAGGAACGAGCGTGAATTCCTAACTTTTGATCCGGTGCTCAGAATTGAAATCTGAGGACACCGATGAACTCGCAGCGCCGATATTCGCTTAAGAAGACCTTTTCCGAAGTTGCGTTTTCCAAGGAGGAGTTGTTTAATTTTTTCTGGATGAAATGAAGAGTAAAATAAAATTGTGATACAATATTTATTTTATATCTTTAAAGTGGTTAAAATCTTTTGTTGGAAGTTAGGTGGTTTAACCACCTAAGAAAGGATTAAGGTGAGGAGGGGCCCACCCGAGCCCCACCTTTTCAAATTCCCTAACTCCCCTCTCTCCCTCTATAAAGATTGATAACTTAACACTTAATTAATTACACAACTCATGTATAATTAATTAAGTGTTTTGTTTTTGAAATTTATGTTTTTGAAATGCTTGGCTTAGTAAATAAAATAAGGAGAGACCTTATTTTATTTGGATTGTTGGGTGAGGTGTGGAAGAGCTTTGGAGAGAAGCTGAAGAAATCCTCCACCTTCTTCATCTCCTTCGTGGAAGAACGCGAAGAACGTCCGCCGCCCACGAAGAACATCGACGATGACATCTTGACTCGTCTTCTCCAATTGCTTCCTCCTCGACTTCTTCATCTTCTAACCGACGTCAACGAAACGACGATCGCTTCCCACGACTATGTCAACGTGCGACTATCGAGGTAGGGGTTGTTGTTGATTATTTATTTATTTATTTATTCTCGTTCGTGGTTCTAGCATGACAAACGTGAGTATATTTAAATATGTGTTATTGTTTAACGTGAGGGGGCTGGACCGCATGAACACGGCCGAACCCCCTCATTTGTTCTTGTTGATTTAACTTGCGGATGAAACAAGATGGCGTGGTGTCGTCGCACCACGCAGATATTCGCACCGTGGAAGAATCATCACAAACGCGACGCCGTCGCACCGCGTCGAAGGGAATCGAAGGCGCAGCGGCCGGAGCGGCGTCGCGGCGAAGGGGCGCGGTGTCGTCGCACCGCGCCGGACGACGAACACCACGGCCTGTTCCGGGCCGCGGCGAGATGGGAAGACCAGCGGCTCGCCGGGCCGCCGGTGACGGAAGCCGGAAGGGGACCGGCTTGCCGGTCCCGTTGAAGAAAAACCGGCCGGCCAGGTGGGCCGGCCGGAAGGTCAGAGACCAGGGGAATTTAATTCCCCCAGTCAGCTCAAATCCCCCCCATTTATTTGGGGGGGGGGGGGCGGTTTCCTTGAGGGGGGCAGGCGGCCCCCCGGTTTTCCCTCAAGCAGGCCCCCACGAAGGGGGCCTTTTCGTTTAAGAGGCGCGGCATAAGCGCCGCCAGCTGAAAGTGGGGGCCATGGCCCCCGTGCGTGACCCCAGCGGCGCCAGGTCGCGCCGCCGCCGGCCGGGCCGCGCTGCCGTGCTGAACCGCGCCGCCGCGCCGGACCGCCGCCGGCCGGGCCGGGTCGGCCCGGACCCGGAGCCCCCGTTTTCGAGACGGATTCGGTCTTTTGGCCATAACATGAGCCACAAACCTCCGAATGACGAACCGTCTACGGCAACGCGATCCTTGGATCGAGACGGTCGTTTCGGTATATTGCATATAAAGTTTCAGAATACTTTGAATTCGGCCGGGTTGGTTCGTTCACGAAACCAACTGGGCCTTCGGAGCGGAAACGCTCGTATCTTGAGCTACGGACGTCCGATTGACGTGCCGTCAGCTTTGTTGTGTTCCTATTAGAGAGACAGATCTTTTGGCATACTCCGCCTGAGTTTTGGACGTAGGTGGAGTACGGTCGGGTTGGTTTTGCCTTAAAAATCAACCGGGCCCCTGGGACGAAAAAGCCAATAACTCTCAGACCGGGCGTCCGATCGACGCGCCGTCTGTTACGTTGAGTTCTTGTTGACGATACAGAACTTTTGGATACATCAACTTTGGACTTTGTGACAGTTGATGTATCAGCCTCTCGGCTCGTGGAGCGGATCCTCCTGTACGAGCTTGTTGTGTGCGGGAACCCTAGTGCTGGTTGCGACTGTGACTACTACTGCTACTGCTACTGCTACTATGACTGCGACGACGACAGTACAGAAATTCTGTGTTTATTCGACGACGACGACTACATCACTCAGCAATCCTACGTGGATCAGTGCTACATGACTTGTGTGGGCCCGATCCTGTGTGGGTCTTTCCGCTCAGCGGTCCTGTGTGAACCAGTGCCTATTGGTCCTGTGTGGGCCCGATCCTGTGTGGGTCCTTTGCGGGGGTTAGTTACCTATCGATCCTTCGTGGGTCCGACGACTTAGATGGATCAGAGATCATCTTTATCGTCCTTTGAAGAAGTATACCTGTGTGAGCTGAATCCTGTTGCTTTCCTCTGTGGATTGTGTTGTGCTATCCTGTGTGGATTACGTTTTGCTTTCCTGTGTGGAATACGTTTACATTCCTGTGTGGACTGAGTTGTACTTGGGCTCGGAGGTTGGAGCGTATTTGAAATTGATGACTTAGGTATATGTATGGGCATATACCTAAGCAGTGTCGGTTGTTACTTCGTGATTGTACCTTTCTTTGTGATTTATCCTTTGTGGATTTTGAGAGACCTTCAGGGGTCTCGGGGTCCCTATTGAGTAGCTTATACTCACCCCTGCACGGGCTTTGCCCGCACTACGTTGTGTTGGTTGCAGACGACGGACAACGTTGATCTTGGCTGACGCTTGCAGAGCAGGACGGTACCTGGAGGTGGACCACTAGGCGGGACATGTTCGGAGCGGACGACGGGACCCGTGGAGCAGTGGAGCTATCTGTACCCACCCTTCAGGTGGGATCTCCAGTAGACAGCTCGGTGTAGTGGCTTTTACTTATAGTTGCTGTTTTCCCTTTTCGAGTTGTACTTTACTTTCAGTTTGGGTTTGTATACTGGCCCATTTACTTTTCCGCACTTTCAGTTGTACTCTGTTTTTACTTAGTGTTTACTTTCTGCTTGCTTACTCTGTGGTGTTTGTTTACATTACAAAGGCAATGCCTTCCCTTTTTACCGGGATTTACGCCTTGGTGCTAGTCGCCAGCCCCTGGCCTATGGAAGGCGGGCTTGGGGTAGTCACGGCACGGACCCCGAGGGCGGGTCGTGACATAAATATTTTGGTTTCTGTACATTGATCTATAGTTTCTTGTGTGCATTTCTAGAATTTGGTGTTTCTTTATCATCTAGTGGTTCCAATGAGTTGGTAATGCTTCTTTGAGGTATGGAATTCCATGAATCTACTTTTTTGTATCATGTGGGTTGTGTTTACTCTTTTTTATCAATAAGGGTTATTTTCAATTTTAATAATCATGATAAATTAATTTTTTAGTTAAAAGTTATGAGGAAATGTTAATTATGGTAGTATCATTGAGTAGTATCAAGATCCTTATGTGGAATCACATAAGGTGGTTGTTCATACCCATTTCATTTCGAGATTTGTTTTGTGTTATTTTGGGAGATAATTGTTCAGAGGTATCTAACTTAATGGACCATGACTTCTTGGCCCATTATAATTATTGTTTTGAGTGATGAAGGAGCTTTGGGGGAGGCTTTATTCTATTTTGTTATGGTCAAAGGTGTAGTAGTGTTACCATAGGAAATTCACATCCTGAAATGTTTACATTTTGAGAAATGATTGTTCATGGTTTGTGTATCTCTCTAGTTTCATGGATTGTTTGTGGTGTAATGGGGAACTAATGAAATGGATTCATTTTATGAACGGTGAATTCAATATATGTAATTAATTTCTTGAAGGGTGACATGAATTATGATGGATGTTTTTATTTTTTTGGAAGACCATGGATTTCACATCGTGACTGGCATAGAAACCATGAAACTCGTAGGATAACGTATATTTTATAACACTTTTGGATGATTATTTTCATTTGGTCTTACTTATCTCTATCTATATTTTTTTAGTATCTCTACTATCCTTCAGAGGGTCTTCTATCCATTTTCATTCTACATAAATTCTATGGGTTTCAGTGGTTATTCATTGGATATCCATTGTGAGTCATCCCAATTATCGAATTTTTCTCCTTTAGATATTCTTATATAATTCTCTACCGTTGTGTGATTTTTTGGGGGTTTTGTGGAATATATTTTGATCGATAATTTTGATTTTTTAAAATGATATTTAGTTTTTTGTGTTCATTTTTAGATGTGTGTATTTCTTCATCACTTGATGGTGCCCAATGAGTTTGTAAAGCTTCCTTGAGGGATGGAATCCCATGATTTGACATTGTTGTATCCTATGGGATGGGTTTACTCTTTTTTATCAATATGGGATGTTTTTATGTAATAATCACAATAAATTAATCGTGTAGTAAAAAATGAGGGGGAAAGGGAAAGGATGGTAGTATCATTGAGGTATATCGAGATCCTTTAGAGAAATCTCATTGGGTGGTTGTGTAGACCCATTTCCTTCTGGGATTTGTTTTGGGTTATAATGGGAGATAATTATTCAAGAGTTATATAATTTAATGTAAAATTACTCCATGCCTCATTCTAATGCCATTTTTGGGTGTTGAAGGTGCATATGGTGAGGCATTATGAGGTTATGTAGTGGTCAAAGGTGTAGTGGTGTTTCGGTAGGAAATTCACATCATGAAATTATTACATGATGTGAATTGAATGTTCGTGGTTTGTGCATCTCTATAGTTTTAAAGATTTTTTGTGGTATGAGGGGGGACTAATGAAATTGTTTCATGTAGTAAATAGTGAATTTAATATATGTAATTTATTCCATCCAAGGTGACATGAATTTTGATATAAGTTTTTATTATTTTCAATGCATGTGGATTTCACATCATGAAATGATTTGAATTCATGAATCCCATAGGATCAAGTATATATTATAATCCATTCAGATGATTCTTTTCATTTGGTCATACTTGTATCTCTCTTTATCGTTTTTAGAGCCCTAGGATCCTTTGGAGATACATCTTTATATTTTTCTCCATCTTCTATTCATAAGGTTCCAGTGATTATTGATTGGCGATCCATGGTGAGTCCTCCCAATTATAAAAATTTTCTCCATCAAATATTCTATTAGGATTCTCTATGGTGGTGATATTTTGGTTTAGGGGGTGTGTGGAATATATTTTTATGGACCATTGTGGTTTTTTACATTGATCTGTAGTTTTCTATGTGCATATATGAATGTTGTTGTTTTTTTATCAACCTACAGTGCCTAATAAGTTGTTAAAGCTTCTTTGAGGTATAGAATCCCATGATTCTACTTTTCTGTATCCTATGGGATGGGTTTATTATTTTTTATCAATAAGGGATGTTTTATATTTTAAAATCATGATAAATTAATGGTTGAGATAAAATTGAGGGTGAAAGGGGAATGACGGTAGTAGTATTGTAGAGTATAGGTATACTTAAGGGGAATCTCAAAGGGAAGTTGTTTAGACCCATTTCCATTCAAGATTAGTTTTGTGTTTTTAAGGGAGATAATTATTCATGAGGTATCTAATTTAATGGACCATTAAATATTGGCCCATTCTATTGACAGTTTTGGATTTTGAAGGTTCATTGGGGGATGCTTTAGG
The DNA here is from genome assembly GCA_963277665.1 of Viscum album. Lineage (NCBI taxonomy): Eukaryota > Viridiplantae > Streptophyta > Magnoliopsida > Santalales > Viscaceae > Viscum > Viscum album. The sequence goes on from OY728160.1 coordinate 1,552,806,323, forward strand.
AGGTTATGTGGTGGTTGAAGGTGTAGTAGAGTTACCGTATGAAATTCACATCATGAAATGTTTACATGATGATAAATTTATGTCCATGGATTTTGTATCTTTCTGGTTTCATGTATTGTGTGTGGTATGAGGGGGAACCAATGAAATTGATTTCTATTGTGAAAAGTGAATTAAATATATGTAATTTATTCAGTAGAAGGTGACATGAATTTTGAAGGAAGTTTATATTTTTTAGAATCCAATGTATTTAAAATTGTGACTAGATTAAAAATCACAAAACTAGTAGGATAAATTATATTTTAAAACCCATTTGGATAATTCATTATAGTGGTTAATATATGTTTATCTCTCTGTCATTTTGAAGCAACCATATGTGCCTTTGGATGGGTTTCCATTTATTTTCCTCATACTTCGATTCTATGGGTTCTAGTGGTTTTTCATTGGTGATCCATGGTGATTCCACCCAATTATAGAATTTTTCACTTTAATATATTATTCTTGGATTATATATGGTTGTGTGATATTGTATTATGGTGTGTGTGGCCAATGTTTTTAGGGATCATTTTGTTTTATTACATTGGTATATAGTTTTTTGTGTTCGTGTTTAAATGTGGGTGTTTTTTCATCATCCTGCATTACCCAATGAGTTAGTAGAATGACTTTGAGGTATGGAATCCCATGATTCAACTTTTCTGTATCCTCCTAGATAGGTTTACTATTTCTTATCAATAATGGATATTTTTCACTCTAATAATAAATATAAATTATTTTTTTTGAGAAATTGAGGGGGAATGTGCAATGATTCACAAGATTTTTAATCTTTGATATTGTTATAATGTTATGTTTGTATTTGCAGAATGCCTCACTAAAAATCATGAATATTCAAAGTCTTTCAATATATTTGTTGTAGTATTGAAACTATGATGCATGTTGGATTGAAATCAACATAAAAATGAAAATTTTCTATCCATTTATATTTTTTTAATAAATGGGTTTCCCAAATATTTATTTCTTTTATGACAACACCCCTAAAATAATGGGAAATTTGATAAAATTACCTTTGTTAAATTTATAAAATGGTCAATGATGTGTGTTTTATTCAATGATTTTGGGTTCGAAGTTTTACATTTGTTTGATTGAGGTTTACAGTTGGAAGTGTTAAGGTTTTTTTACCATTATTTTTGGGAAATTGGGTGATGGTTGTTTGGACACTCTTTTAGGGAGTCGATGTGATGGTTGCTAGATCATTGTTTTGGAGAGATTATGTGATGCTTTTTTCACGATTTTTCAGTAGAGGGGTGATGGTTTTTTTTCCACAGATTTGGGATGGTGAGTTCATGGTTGTTATAGACACTTTTCGAGAGTTTGTGTAATGGTTGGTTAACCAGGATTTGGGGAATTGAGGAGATGGTCATTTGGAAGTGATTTTTGGGTTGGTGAAGATATGGTTCGATGGAAATGCATAGCTAATTTTGATATTTAGTTTAATTGTTCTATATTATTTATAGTGATTGAATAATTATTAACTAATGATCAAAATGGATGGGTAATTGATTGGTTAATGGAATAGAATAGAATGATGGTATGTGTGGGTAAATGTGGTTGTTGGAAAATAATTAAATTAATAGTGTGGATAATGGAATTGGTTGGTGGTGTGTGATGTGGCTAGTGTCTTGTGTGGGGTTATTAATTTAAAGATATTATAGAACGAGGGGATATTGGGTGTTGTTTAAAATTTCAATGTGAACTTGTAGGTTGGGATTGTGAGGGTATATATTTGAATACTTTTATACTCCTTGGGATTTCTATACCAAAACCACCCATGATGAGCACCATGTGGTGACACTATCATTTTTATAGTTGGGTAGTTTTTCCTAACACCACACAGATGATAATGAATGGATGGATAGCCATTATTTCCTTCTCTCTCTTCCAAGTGAGTAGATATACACAATATGAAATTGTTTTTGGTCTATTATTTCACCAGACGATGGAACATGAGTATTAAGGTATGGTATTAAATGGTCACGGTGTGTGGTAGTGCACTACGTGTTTTCAGGTGAGATATGATATAACCATGTTTTGGGGGCATCCTATGGTGGGTGTCATGCATAATAGGAGAATTTAATGAGTTTGATATCATACAAGTTCATGACACCCTTCTACTTTTGTTATGCTAGTTTTTGGGATATGATGGACCAAGTATGTACACATGAGATGTGATGTGGCCGTGATGCATGACAGTTTCCTTGGAGTCTATATGCATGATTTTATATAACCATTCTTGTGGGGATGTGTCATTTTTATTCCCAAGATATGGATGGACCATGACGTAAAATTTTTTGGTGTGAGAGAAGAAAAATTTTGTGAAATCAGTGAGGGGTACACATTATAGATATGAATCATTTAATAGTAATATACATTGATTTGAGTATTTCGAGATAGTGAATTAGTGAGTTTAGGAAGGATAGTTGACTAGTTTAGGTGTTTTTTGGTATATTATTTTTTAATGACTACAATAGTATGATCCTTGAACATGTGATCCAGAGGCTTTGGTTTTTCGATCGAGTAAACATGTATTCTCACGCTATGTATATAAAATGATTTTTGCTGTCTATGAGTATTTTTTACGATTGAAATGGATAAATATAGTGTATCATAATAAAATTTTCTTAATATAAAACATTATAGAATAATTTAAAATGTTGGTGTTTTATAGTGATTTTGGTTATTTTTTTCAACCTTGATAGTTTTTTTAAAATTGTCTTAATATAAAACATCAAAGAAGCCATTTTTCCTAATTCTTAATATTTAAAAACCATATGGGGAGAATTGAAACTGTTTAATAATGAATTAATAATATAATATATCATAATAAATTTGACTCAAAGGTTTTCCAACGTGAAATATCTTTTGTATTAAATATAAATTTTACGTACAAAAATTTAGCTTAGTGGAAATCCTTTTAAACGGTTTAATTATATTACGTATAATTGAGAGATATAATTATTTGTAAAATCTTTTGATATATAATTAATATATATATATATATTATATACTATTTACTTTTTTATATATGTTATTTATTTTCTTCTATTGGTGATATATAATAAAAATTTTAAGGGGTTCAAATTTTATTTTATTTTTTCAAATAATGATTTTCCAAAATTTTCCTAAATATTAATAAAAGGATAAAAATTTATAATAATTGGAAATTAGGGTATTTAATGACAGGAATACCTGGAAATAATCCATAATAGTTCTATTTTTTCTACCTTTTACATCAAGGGTTATATTCATTGATTCTTATGAGATTAATGTATCATTTGATCAATGTGACATCTTTTGGTAAATATATAACTCAACATCAATTGTTCCTTATTTATCCCGTTATGTTCATTATTGATTTTTTACATCCCATGAAAGAGTTTTGAAAATAATCGACTAGATAATGGTGAATTAATATCAATATTAAGGTGATTTTATTTTTCTTGGATGAAGAAGATAATGTGTGGATTATTTAACTATGATTTATAAAAACTGAAAATTATATTTTTTCCTAAAATTTATTTAAATATTTCAATTTTTTTAGTAACATTAATAATTTTATTTGAATAATAAATTATTAATTCAATGTGGTAACGGTATTTTTAGATACTAGGGGTGGCCCACAACCATTTTCTGGAAGATTTATCTATTAGAGATCACCCAATGTGTAATTATACAGTTATCGGCAATGAATTAATTATAGAAGGAAATATTTGATTGATTATAATTTTTTTAATTAATTTTTTTTCTATAAATAGAAATATTTTATTATTTTTATGGGTTATTGTTTATATTTTTTTAATATCCTTTGAAAAAGGTAGTATATCTCTCTAGAAAAGGAATTACTCCAAATGAGGTAAGTGGTTCATAATCATCTCCCCATGGAATATGCATTTTTTATGTGTCATGTGAATTAAAATGTCACTAATTATATGATATAAAACTAAAAAATGAGAACTAATTATTTTATATAAATTTTTAGGTGGATAATGGGCATGTCATATGCCTCGATGGGACCTTTGAAATTAGTTGAATACATCTACCTCTAATGGAAATGGGACAAATGATAAATGGTTACTATGAGATATAATGACACTATATGGGTATATAAGAAATAAATAAATCATATTTTAACATTTTATTGGACACATGAGTAAATTTCATAAAGGGGAGAGTGATAGTCTTATAGTTTTACGATGAGTGGTAGGTCACATGGAACCCTGGATTAATTGAGACTCTTTTTTGGAGTGTCGGTGTATTGGGAATTTCATCCTCATCTGCTTGTATGAGTATTATTAAAGAATGGATATGATGGTATGAATTTTTATATATCTTTTTTTCAGAGGACCAAACTGGATTAATGTTTTATTTTTTATAATATTTGTATGATATCATCATATAATTCTGGTGTTATATTTCATGTGTGGCTGACTATGCCATGATGTGATGATGGAGATGTGAGGGATGTTATTCCATATGAGTTGTGGTATTTGAAACAAGTTTTAAGAAATAAATAAAGGTACCTTTTGGGGTTTCTATACTAAGATGTTTCTTATGGGACCATAGTGGGTGCCCCAAAATCATTTTGAACCTTGAAACATTTAGTTTTGGAGGATAGTGTCTTGATATCCATGTTTGGATATAATGATTGGAAATGATTTTGTGCCATAGAGATGGCCTAGGAAAATTATATTTGGTTCATGAAAGTGGCCATCCCCTGTGATTATGTTATATGAGGCTCATATGGTAGAGTATTCCCTATTTGGAGAGATATTATTTATGTTTACAGGTAGATTTTTTATTGCCCATGATTATATGATATATGTTTCTCATGATGGTTGGTTTTTCTGAAATGATATTATTCATTTTTTAGGGAAAATAACTATTACGTTTTTATGATATGATATATGTTTATAGGTATGGGTGTTATTCTGCATTAATATATATTTGATATTTCTAGGTGGTGAAATCCCCCCCCCCAATTGATTATTTGATATATGTTTCTATAGAGGGAAACTATTACCCTTTATGGTATGTTATATGTATCTTGGTAGGTGTGTCATTCCCCCCATCATGATATTATATATGTGTCTAGGAAGGGGATTTATTCCTCCATTTTGATATGTTATATGTTTTTTTGGAGGGGTGTTATCTCCTTTGAGGTTATGGTATACATTTGTCGGGTGGGGAATTATTCCTCCTTGTGGATATTATATAAGTTTCATAGAAGTGATATTAATCTTCTTAATGATATGATACATGTTTCAGCGATTGTCTGTTAATCCCTATGATGATATGATATATGTTTCTAGGGGTCATCATCCCCCTTATTAATTTAGAATATGTTTCTATGGAGCGGTGTTATTTCAACATTAAGATATGATATATGTATTCATAGAGGGGCATCAGTCCCCTTCCCCAATGATATGATATTTGATTCCAAGGAATATGTTATTTCCTTAGACGATATATTATGGTATTATAAATATATTTTTACTAATCCCATTACTTTGGTTGTGTGAAATCCTTCGATTCATCTCATAATTGGAAAATAGGGTGTGCCAATCTTAAGTGTCTACTTAGAACTGAAGAATAAATAGTGATATATTTATTTTACTTTGAGTTATTTATTTAGTAATCCTAATCGTATCCCACTGTCTATGGATTGATTTTATATGTTATAGAGGGAAACCATTGGTGATAGTCCAATATGTTATACTCAGATCATGATCCTCTATCCCTATCACTTTGGTAATTGATTAGACCACATGATCATATGTAAATATAGGCTAGATACTCGATATTTACTAGAAAATATGAATATCATTGATAGAGATAGTATATGGAATTTGGTTGGGACCTGAAACCATGTGTTAGTGGAGCTTTATTTATTTTAGTCTGGACATGTTTATTATCATCCATGGGTGATCTTATTGATGTCAAAATATGTATATACCATTTATATAGTTTATTTGGAATAACATGCGGTGAATTATTTAGTTTTTTTGTACTTGGATGTGGTATTTTCATATCCAATTAGGAATTATGACGACATATTATATGTTATTTATTATATTTTCCATTATATTGATATGTGGGTATAGGGGATGTGGAATTTTCATATCCAATTAGGAATTATGACGACATATTATATGTTATTTATTATATTTTCCATTATATTGATATGTGGGTATAATATACCTAAGATATCACCTTAGCCCCTCACCGCTAATCATTAGACTTTGGTATCCGAGACTGATAGAATGAGGTTAGACAGTAACACAATCTGTTTAATATAGAGTGAGCTAGACCACGGATATTTCCAATATATTTTTAATGTTTTTTTGATAAATAATTTGTATATTTTTCAAATGGATGTTAATATTGGTTCCTCAATTAATATTTAAATGAAGAAATTTATAATCAACAACATGAAGGTTTGAGTTCAAGTAGTTAATTAAAATAATTTATATAAAGTATTTAAATATATATTGCCTAAATCATGGTCTTAAATATTGGAATGAGATATTTTATTCCATTTTTTCAAGAGTTATTCTACATAATTACGTGGATATATTTATTTATTAAAATTAAAAAAATATTATAGATTTATTATGTTTTTATATATAGTTGAAATCCTATGTTTTAGATTTAACATGATTAGTATTAAAAAGATGAAGAAATATGTATCCTCTATGTTTAAAATTCATGCTCATGGAATATGAAATACTATTATACACATTAATGTAGGAAATTTTTTTGGGGGTTTTCTTTACATCAATTTCCTTATGTTGATAATTTTTTGATTAAATTTTTTCTTAATTGATTAGAGGATTAAAATGGACTATTTGTTTCCAGTGTTAAAATATTTAATAAAATGAGATGAATCATAAGAGAACATTAATATTTTAATAAATCTGATTATTTAATATATATGATTCATTACACAATTCCATATATTTATTTTTTTTATTTACTATGAGTTGATATATAATAGAAACTTTCAACTATAAAATCACAATATTTGTAAAATTAATCAATAAAAAGACTTTATTTGATTTTAAATGATTATATGATTGAATGAGAAGGATACTACCATAATTTTTTTACTAATGTGTTATATAATTAAATGAAAATTGAATTTTTATTTATTCACTGATGTTGTGTTGTATCATTGAAATGAAGGAGTATATATATATATATATATATATCACATTTTACCATTGAATCATAATGTATTAAAATAGTGGCATAAGGAATGTAAGAAAAAGGAACTATAAATTTATTATTGGAAATGAAATTATGGTTTAGTAAAATGACTCATATCTATATCAAATATGATAGTATAGAATCATTGTAATGATTCTATAGTTCCATGTATGGTTGAAATGATGTTCCCAATGTATTATGATGAAAAGTCCTATATTTGTTTCCAATAGTTGAATAATTCAATATATACTGAGTGAAAATAATGATCTCACGAAATAGGTGATATGAATTAAATGTCCAATAAATGATGAAAGGATTCCTGGAAAAGGGAATAATTATGTACACATTGAGTGAGAAAGAAGATAGAGTATTTGTTGGAGATTTACAATGCTTTAGAAAATTTGAAAGATTTATCAATGAGGAGTTACTACAATATAGAACTGACATATAGAATTTGAAGTGAATATATTTGAGTTTGGCAAGTGGAGGATGAGATGATGTTCTATGGATATCAATAGATATTAAAATATATGTCAGATAATTATAAGATGATTATGTTCTTGTCTATCTATGAATTTAAAGAAATTATTGAACAACATCAGTTATCCCATAATGATGAAAATTTTAGATTACTCTCATAGAGAATGGAGGTTGAAATAGGTTATGTCTCTATAAATATGTTAATGGGATGGATATTATTAGAGATGAATAAAGTTGATTGGAATTATGAGGTTCATCTTTGTGATTTTTACCATAGTGTAATAGATTACTTGTTTGATTCAATATATGTAGAATTGATATAATCGAATTGATTTTTCATAAGCTATAATTGATATGGGATCTATATCGAATAGGATTACTATTGTATAATTAATTCATAAGGAGTTATGTGTTTTTTTATGTGTGTTTAATGGGTTGAATTTGGGTCGAATATGTTTGGATTTGATTGAAGACAGTTAATGGAAGTTGTGATTGATATGTAAGCATAGTCAAGGACTTCAATATTAGCATAAATGTAATTATATTTTTCATATAATATGTAACATCCATATGTTTATTGAAAAATAGTAATGATAATATGTATAATCATTCATAGTGAAATTTGGAAATGTATCTGGTTGTGTATGAATAATTGTGAGTTCAACATATGGTATATAAGAGTAACATGAAGTGTATATAACATCAATTTGGGAATGAATAATAGTAAATATCTAGAATTATAGTTTAAATATGATTAATTTTAATGATATTAAATACTAACATATTTTTTTAAATTGATAAATAATATATTTAAGAAGTTCAGGTAAGATTAAATTGATATACATAAGAAATGCATATAATTAAATCGAATAATGCATCAGTGATTTTAATAGACAAGTTCTTCTCACACTGAATAGTAACCATACCAGACTGCCATGTGATTTTAATAAATCCCCCATACATCTGAAAAAATAAATATGTAGTGGAGATATATGGTGGTACCCTGGGAGAGACTATACCTCCCATATTATAGTCTCATTTATAGAAAAAATAAAGAAAATGTTATGCACAACATTCACATTAGAGTACTCATAAATAAAAAATATATTAAACATTACCTAAAAAATGAAAAGATGATATTCATGTATTCAAGACTGATTTCCGAATGTGTCAAACACTTACAAAAAAAAAATAAGTAATTAACAAATGAATGTGTAGAAGCAACTGATAAATTCATTCATCTTTAAATTATATCAATCTAAAAAATCAAATCTATCTAGATCAAGGATCACATAATCGACCTTGACCACGTATTAAGAACCTGAGATGGATTCTAGGAAACACAATTAGGCACCCATAGTGCCGCATATATGTTTTTTTAGAAAATAAAGATATATTTTAGAAAAATTCCAAAACAAATTCCCATCGTCAACTAAACAGAAGGCACAAATACATTGTACAAGTACTATTGTGAACCCAATAACCATCTCTCTCTATTCCAAAACACACTCACTCAGGGTCAATATATCAATGGGATACCCAATATTGTTCTATCTGTTAACCCAACCACAAACACCCCACATGGGTTCCATTGATTTATAATATTGTCTCAGGTCAATAGTCATCACATATGGGGAATCATATCCATATATAATATAATAAAACAATATGTCCTCTTAGGAAACATATGGTACTTCTTATATGCAACATTTTATAGTTATTTATGATTCCTCATCTCAAATTCCATGGTCGTCCTTAGTTTTCCAAATGATATAACATAAATAAATTATCTAAATGAGCCTAAGTATTATCAAGGGTTTTGACACAGGCTACTCATGCCACTACACTATATTCATTACACTCCCTCTCTTGGAGATGTCTAAGGCATCCAGGAGGAGGCCCAATAAGTGATAACCATTTCATTTATTTATCAATGGGACACACATGAATGGTGTCCAACATAAATGTTGGACTAGTAATTCATGGCCTTGACTATTAGGGGTTGAGGAAAACATCTCAGTTCATAATATCCCGATGAACATGGTATATTATTCAAGAAGATTTTGACATGAAGTTTTAATTAAACATTCCATTTAAATTAATAAAATGACTAATTTAATTAAAACAATTCAACAACTTCATCTAAACAAATATGAATCTCTTGAAATCATGCATTGACCATAGAAAAAGTAACATGGACCTCATAACTTATTTCCATGAATTTCCATTTTTATTCCATATCTTGACCGTTCTAACCAGGATTCCTTAGCCTAACCCATGATCAACCAAACTCATATCAATGTCCTAAACTCCTTACTCCATACAAGGTTACAATTTTTTTTCTAATATTGTTATATAATTATCAACATCATATAGGTATAACATCATTCACCAATGGTGATTCATTATTCTAAATAAAAATATGCCCAATAATTCAGTGGTGGTCTGCAACAGACCCCCCACATCTTCCTCGGGAAAAGACCAAACCATGGGAATAAATTGAAAAAATAATTAAATTTATATTTGGATATGATTATAAATAATCCATTTGAATAATGAACCCATCGTAAAATATTGACTGATAATATATAGATATGGTCTTAGGACATAAATTTACACTAAAAAACATAATTGACGACTCTATGGATTATGTAAACATTTTTGTGGTGGAATTAGAATCAAAATACTAATGAGTGGAAACATAAATTAAATTAGATGTAGAAGAATAAGAAAAAAAGATAACTAGAGAAAATAATCTCTTAAAATATTTTGTTATAAATAAAAAACCCCATATATCCAATGGGAAACCAAATAGAAAAAGAAGAAGAGAGGGGTTGGGCACATAGAAAAAATTACTGCAGAAAACAATTTTCATAAATAAATATTACATCATTATAGAAAAATATTCAATACATTTAATTATAATACACACTGAATTATGATAGAGTTTTTCGGTAATTGGAATCATGGATATGTAAAAAATTGGTATATAAAAGATATGAATTATTTTTTATTACATTATTCAAAACATGAAGTCTTCTTAGAAATAACATACTTAAAACATTTCTTAATAACTTGTGGAAGAGAAACAAAAAAAGGGTCAAATCAGAGGCTATGTAAGGTTAAATATAAAATATTTCAATCAATGATCATAAGTGAGCATAAAATAAGCTTAATAATATAATAACATCATAAATACATACAATAATCATACATAATTATCCAATGATCATTAATTATGAAACATGGGGTACAATTTGGTCAAGAAAATGATAAAAGACATAAGGGTGTATAATCATCAATAATAATTCAAAATACTTGAAAATATATAATTGAAAAATGACATATGTTTTTTTAATACATATAAGAGTAGAAATGAATATCCAGAGTAAAGGCTCGTTATAAAGACTACCATAGTGTATTGGGTTCACTACTCATTCCATAATTTCCTTTGTCATGGTCCACTATAATTACAATCATTTTGGGAAAATTCCCTTACTAAATTTATTTCAATCCTGACTCCCACCCTTATTATCTCATGAGATATACTTCCTTACCTAATTTTTTTGAGGTCTATATAATTCTAGGACCACAACTCACAGAATTTAAAAAATAAATATTTATGATAGATGCTCCTGAAACATGCATCATATCATAAAATCATAACCCTTGTAAGGGATACATGTTTCATAAAAAATGAATAATCATAATAAAAAAATGTAGATAATGAATATATATTGTAACATTGGATCATATCCATAGTCAGTCATAAGAAACATAAAATCATGTTGTTATAAATAAAAGCACATTTAAACGACCAATAGAATATTTCTTAATGAAAATACCCTTTTTAATTGAAATAAAATATTAATAATATAATAATTTTCATAATAAGAAATAATTTTTTCCTGGGAATGAATAAAGGAATCATATAAAAGAATATTTAAATAAACGACTATTCATTATGGTGAAATGTATGTTAAAATTAAAATTCCTTTCAAGTTATTGATATAAATACTAAATAACCTTGTTTGAAAAATGATTTGAAGTGTCATATTAAACAATTTTATGAAAATTAATATATAATAAAAAATTAATTTAATTATTATTTAATATTAGTAACATTATTGAATTAATTTCAATAAAAAATATGGACATGGAAAAAATGATTCCCCAAAGAAGGGAAAAAATGTTGTTCATCCTAAAAAAAATTATGTTAGTCTATTGAGTACCTAATGAGTGAAAAATGGAAGGAAAAATGAAATATTAAAAATACTATTGGATGATAAAATTAATATAATTTAGGATATGTGGATCATAAAATTTCTTCCACGTAATATTTAAGCACAAACAACCAAGATAAAAATGAGATTATAAACTAAATCCTTGACCATTATTGTAACATTCAAATCATAACCCCATGAAATAAATAACAAAAAAATGAAATATTTAATATCATGAATTTATATATATTCATGATAAAACCTATAATTTTTTCATTAGATACACAACATTAAATAACAAAGTGTATAACATAAAACATTTCCCAAGAGTAAATATTAAATCGAAAGTAAATAGAAGCTTAAAAATAATATGGTTATATAAATATATTTTAATAAGTATCTTAGTTTTAAAAAAAAAATTTGGAAGTATATTTTCCATATAATTATAATATTATTTTAAAATACTAAAACACCTCTTAATTATGAGAAATCGAGATGAAAATCTTTCCTCAAGTCTATCATTCTTTGTATGTTTGCTATCCTCCTCTATAAAAAATGTAAATTCTTATACTTATATAAAAAATCCATAATCATATATTTAACGCCTTATAAGGTTATTTGATACCCTATTTTCACCCATTTGTTTACAATATTTCCTTATCATCATCATTTTGGTTGTTAATTACTTTTTGTTTCATATATGTTTTTTGTTTGGCGGTTTAATTTCATGCACATTGAACATGGTTTATTTATCTCAAGAAATTTAATCATCGTATAAATACCATATCTATTCATTATATGTAAATATATAATCATTAAAATAAATATTATATGAAAAATGGATTACATAACTATTTATAAATGATAGACCGTACATAAACATGAGTGACGTTTCCATTTTTCAATGGATGGAACAAAATGAAGGTAAAAATTTATTCATATTTAAAAAATAATTATTCTAAAAGAAATATTATAAAGTAGAAATTATATAAAAATATAAATCTAACATAATATACTACCGAGATTTATAGTGGTGGAAAATGAGTTGTGTTCCTATGTGGAGGAGGTTGTCCGCATATAAGAAAGAGAGATACTTTCATCCCTCATTAGATTGAGAAGATGTGTTATGTGGTTGTGAATTAATCATAATAAAATATATTTATATTTTTTATAGTATTAATTATTTTTAAATGGATATAAAAGGGTTATATTTAGTATAAAAATAAATAAATTTGAACAAAAATGGTTAAGATAAATACTCCATCATTGGGAGACCTGTTTGGCTTACTTCATAAGGATTGAATGATTGGTCTTATAAAATTAAAATATGATATATGATTATTTAAGGAATCTAGGATGTATTATTAGTATTAATATACAAAAATATAAGTCTTAAATAATCGGAATATGGGAGGAGAGGAGAAATCCATTTATATGTGAGGGAAGCGACACACATGGAATTCCGAAAATGATTTATATGATTTATTACTAAATTCCTAGGAAAGTGGATCCAAATAGTATTTTATTAGAAGTTAGAATAATTTATACTTAATATAAATCAAACCAATATTATCTTTAATTGTTTGGGTGGAGATACTTTCATTTTATCATGGTTTAATCCCCGATTAGCTTATTTTAACCTTATCTGGGTTAACAAAATTTTACTCTTTTCACTATTAAGTTAGAAAGTTTTTCTCAAACCTATGATATAAAATTAATTTCTCACATTAAAAATATGACATACAGTTTAACATATTTAATATCTATAAATTTTTTAATTTAAATTTAATTAATCATGCAATGAGCAATAAAAGCCCATTTTCTTAAAAATAATTTTTAGCTATACAAATAATTCGAATCTATTTTGTGGTTTTAAAAACACTAAAATTAATGATAAAATATTTTATTTAAAATTTAATATAGAAATTTAATTAAAAATTTTAATTTATAATAATTGAAATCATTTATTAATAAAAACACATTACACAAATTAAAATAGTTTATTAGAAAAATGTGTTTTTCCAAAAAAAAAATAACTTATACAAAAATAAATAATTATGATTATTCCTGTATAGTTAATTATTTTATTTATATTTAAAATATATATCGGTAAATTTAAGATTACATTCAAAATATTATTTTACTTTAACTTGAAAATAAATTATATCTAACATCCTGGTTCCGAAAGCCACCCAGAGGCGCCCCATACCAGGTTGGTCACATGGCCTCAAGAACATTTCCCTAAATGCCAGAGGCTACTGACTTCCACTGAGGGCCTTGGGTTTGAGTGTGGGGAAACTATGCCCTCATTGAAAGAGTACATATCGGATGTAAACAAATACTTACTAAAGCGTAAGTAGTAATAATATCTTACCAAAATAAACAGCGGAAAAATGATAGAATAAACTGGATCACATATATTAAATGATGCATAATACATATTTCTAGGAATGTAGCGAAACAAAGAACAATGATTAAATACAGTACTAAACAAAGTTCAAAATATAAATAGTAATTATCTCCACAGAATCGCAAGCCTAATATTGGTCCTGTTATCTCCAGCTCTATTGCATGTCAAGTACCTGATGTAGAAGGGTGCTTGCACTGGTCTATACCTACAAAAATATAATCAGTTTGGGAAAAAAATCATGGCCCAAACAAGGTGTGAGACGAATCGTAGTTGGCCACAACCACAAGGTCTATTCCTCTAAGTCAGTAAATATGTGGCAGGTAAATGTGAAGAAAGCAGTAAATAAGGAATTACTCAATAGAAACAATCCACAGTTTCAAATATCAAGAAACATCAAACTAAATCAGATAATCACAAACAGGTAACCCTCTATGAAGTACTCACAGCCTTCCCCTCTGGTCATACCTAATAGATACAAGCAACCCTCTATGAAGCACACACAGTCTCACCCCTCTAGTTCAGCTAATGTATAGACTATCTGTGAAATCACTCTCCATCAATTCCCCCTATAGTCTCGTATCGGTACTAAAGGTGCTTTGGGGAAGCACTAAATGTCTCATTCCACCTGTGGACCACATCGAGGAACTATAGACTCTCTGAGAAAGCACTCAACGCCAATACCCTCTTGTGGTCTCACATAGTAAATTATAAAGGCACACCAGATAATCCCTTACATCATTTATCCCCATGGTATACTACAATAGGTTCTCGCACCCCTATGTATATCAACAAGTATAGAATTGTTTATCGGCCATGGTATACATCAGGAACTACTTGGCTAGCATTCTATAGTAGAAAAACATATCAGAACAATAGTCACACCATCCTACAATACTAGGCATGGGAAAGTAAACATCATACTAACAGGAAAACTAGACCCAAAGGTCAAAACAAGAAAAACATTCACGGGCAACACATCCAAAGCACATAAAATCACCCTATTCACAATCAATAACCTCTAATAAATCATAAAATCAATGAAGGCAAGAAATAGGGCTAAAACAGTAAATGTGAAATACCTTGTTCTTGGGTATTGGGCAAATTTTCACATAAAACTCAAAGACATTCTACAGAAAGTCACATACCACCTACATCGATGTTAGGAGATAGAAATATGTGAACCTAAAGTCAGGAATCACCATATAATTCCTAATATCTAAAAAAACATCAAAAATGTTTAACAGAGGCTAACTTGAGAATGAACAAGAATCAAGAAATGAATATCTTAGAGAAGGAAGATCTTATAGACGTAATTATAACGCAATTGACGATGTTCTATTTGGTGGACAGATGCTCTCTTCGGGGTTTGCCGAAGATCTGCGTCTCTACAAAGATATCAGTTGAACAAGACCTAGAATGAGAGCATTCTGGTGATTAAACATGACCCCGGTGCATTTAATGAAAAAAAAGTTTGTGGTATGAACTTTTGAAGTACACGACGTTTTTTCTCTGTTTCTGCACTCTGCATTATGCGGGCTCCCCCCCCCCACATGGCCATGTGCATGGCTGCTACATGGAATGTACTTTGAAAATTTCCTGAAACGCCTCTTTTCTCAAAAACTCCAGAATAAGAAAAGCATACCAGAAAAGAAGATCCAGGTTCTTACAAACTTCCCCCCATAAAGAAATTCTTCACCGAATTTCCTTAGGAAGCTGGCGTAGAAGAAGAAACTATGAAAATCTCCGACTACTACAATCGTACATCGATATAGCTCTCCCAAGTATCAGTATGTACTCACCCGGTGCCATAGAACCCGTACCAGAGGAGCAGACCAGCCACAGATAACCTTTTGTACTTCGATCAATAATCCGGATGGGATTCTCTTTGAAAAATGCATCCACCTCCAACTCAAATTCAGCATGGTGGAAAGCATGAGAAGGGTCTGAAAAGTAACGTCAAATATGAGAAATGTGGAAAACGTCATGCATAGACCAGTAACTCTGAGGTAACTACTACACATAGGAATCCTGCCCACCTTCCTCCAACACCTCAAATGGACCAACGTACCACATTGATAGCTTACCCTGTCTACTGATCCTCTTGTGTTCCAACCTCGGTGTGACATGTAGAAAATCCTAATCACTGACCTCAAACTCTAGAGGTCATCTCCACTGATCAGCATAAGACTTCTGACGTGACTATGATGTGCCCATCCTCTTCTGAATCAACTCTATCTTCTCTGTGGTCTCTTGAACAGGACGAGGTCCCAGCAAAGCTGCCTCTCCTGCCTACAACCAATATAAGGGTGATCGGCATGGCCTAAAGTACAAAGCCTCATAAGTTTACATCTGAATAGTTTCTTGAAAAATATTGTTTTAGGAAAACTCCACAAGAGGTTTTTGCTTCTCCCAAAAACCTCAAAAATCCAGGATGCATGCTCGAGATCATTTCCTCAAGAAACTGAATCGTACGCTCAGGCTGGACATCATTCTAGGGGTGGTAAGTTGTACTCAAATGTATATATGTACCAATATCCTTCTAATGCTCCACCTAGAACCGACATGTAAAACGTGCATCCCTGTCTGAGACAATGCAGTGTGGAACTCCATACAGATGTACAATCTCATGGATTTAGAACCGTTCCATCCCATCAACAATGACGATCTCCTTGATCAGAAAAAATTGAGCAACCTTCATAAGCCTATCAATGACAACACAAACTATATCGTTCCCTCAAGGTTTCCTCAGTAAAACTATCACGAAATCCATCACGATGTCATTCCACTTCCACACGAGAATGTGCAAAGGCTGTAAAATGCCTATTGGTCGCTGATGCTCCACCTTCACCTGATGTTAGGTGGAACACCTCTTGAATAAACCATCAACCTCCCTCTTCATACCTGTCCACCAACATTGAGAGTGTAGATCACGATACATCTTGGTGATGCTGGGATGAACTTCCCTAATGGAGGAATGATGGTCTCAGATCAGTTCCTCACAAATTTCTGCTGAAACCCATACGTTCCCTTGGAAAAGCACGATCTCATCCTCACATATGGTCTATCTAGGAATAGGGTCCTCTTGTGACACCCATTCCCACAAGGACATGTCCTTCAGAATCTGATAGCTGCCTCATTTGTACACGATCAAGAAGGGTAGAGGTAACTGCTACAGAAGGAAGGAAGTTATTCCTCTGTTTGTCGTGAACCTCCAAATGAATCTCCATGAATAGAGCCACAAGCATCCACTCACTACTAGCATCCTGAACTTCCTGTATCTGAGTCCTCATGCTCAATGCATCAGCCTCTGCATTTCCTATCCCTGACATGTAGGCAAGATCAGCGTCAAAACACTGAAGGTACTCAACCCACCTTCACTGTCTCAAATTCAAATCATACTGAGTGAAGATGTACTTGTGACATTTTTGGTTGGTGAAAACCACAAAATTCTCTCCCAGAAGATAATGTCTATGATATCATAAGGCATGAACAATTGCATCCAACATGAGATCGTGCATTAGGTAATTTCTTTAATGTGGCCTCAACTTCTAAGACCCGTATGCAACGACTCCTTCTCTCTGCATAAGAACTGCTTCCAGCCCGATACCTAAACCATAACAGCAAACAATATAGATCTTTCCTGACTCTGGAAATACTAGTATTGACACTGAAGTCAACCTCCCATTCAGATACTGAAAGGCTGACTCAAAAGAATCTGGCCATAATAACCTCGCACCCTTCTTAGTCAGACTTGTCATTGACGCTGCTAAGTGCGAAAGGTTCTGTATGAGAAATATGTAGCATCCATCCAACCCTAGAAAACACCAAACCACAAAGAAGTTCTTTCGCTTCTCCTGAGAAACTATTTCTCTCACTTTATCTGGGTCTAGTAACACTCATGTATCTGAGATAACATGACCCATGATTTAAATCTGATCCTTCCAAAAGTGTCATTTGGAGAGCTTATCATATAACTGATGCTCCCTCAGTGTACTCAAGAAGATATCAATAAGGGTGGCTTGGTCATTTCGTGTGTGATATTACACAATGATATCATCCACGAAGACAACCAAAAAATAATCCAAGTAAGGATGGAACAATCGGTTCATTAGTGCCATGAAAAATGCAGGCACGTTCATGGTACCGAACGGCATAACCATATAGTCATATATAACATACCTACTTAGAAAGGCTGTGAGAGGTATATCTGATAGTCTAACCCACAACTTATGGTTACCGGACCTCATGTCAATCTTCAAGAACACCCGGTCTCCTCGAAGTTGATCAGAGAGATCATCAATCCTCGGCAAGGGATATCAGTTATTTACCATCAATTGGTTCAACATCTGATAATCCAAACAAAGCCTAAGGGTATCGTATGCCTTCTTAGCAAACAGAATAGGCAAACCCCAAGGAGAAGTACTGGGTCGGATGGAACCCTTTTCTTGTAACTCCTCCAACTTCTTCTTGAGCTCCTGTAACACTGGTGTTGCACTCCAATAAGGAGGAATGGACACTGGTGCCTCTCCTAGCACAAGCTCAATAGAAAAGTCCCTCTCTTTCTTAGGAGGCAAACCTGAAAAGTCCTCTGGAAAGGCGTCCTTATAACTAACTACCACTGGAGGAAATTATAACTCTGTATTCCCCTAACCATCCAAGTATAGAGTAGAAATCTGGGTTGCAAATCCTCCTAACCCATGATTGTTTGTTCTCGCTTTTATGACCAGGACACCCCACTCTCCTTTATGAAGAAAAAATCCACCCTATTGTGATATGATACTCACCCTGCAGTGATAACGGTCGGAAACTGTCTAGAAGGGAACTATCCAGTCTATTCCGAGAATGACATCATATCTTGTCATCTCGAGGACATAGAGATCCCATAAGAAGTGACACCCACCAATCGCCAAAGGGCACTCCCTGCACTGACGTACAGTAGTTGTTCTAGTCCCCAAGAGAGTGTCTAGTGTCAGGATATCAGCATAAATAATGATATAGATCCCAAGGATCTCCATGATAATAAAAAATATAATGATATGGGAAGCCCTTGTATAAAAAATAGCTGAATATAAAAATGGGGAAACTAGGATTTTACCTCAAACTATAGAGGGTTCGAGATCCTGCTCTGGATGGTTCTACTCCACTGCAATGGTCTGGCATACTCCATGACCCTATCACCCTGCCTGACCACTCTGAGATGATCCAGTCTGAAGTCACTGAACGATTGGTGACTGACCACCACCTCTATGAAATCAACCTTGACCTGAATGTTCGAGAGAACTCTAGTTTCCAGACTATTGAGAAACTATTGGTGGTGTTCCAAAACACAGAGTCATAGAGGAACCCCTATCAGAAGCTGCTGGTGAGAAGATCTGACAGAAGCGCTAAAGGTTACTAATCTTGCCGCAAGATCGACTCTCCACTGGGTCTCTTTGTCACTACAGCCTCATATACCCACTATTCACACATTGGTAGCATACCAAATGGCTGCCCAAAGATGTCTCTCATCTCCTCATATCTCCAGGAAAAGACTCCCTATGACGCTTCCTACTATTAGTAGGAGGGATGCTAACTCCATATGTCGAACCTCCCTGGTTCACAACTCCGGAATTCCTTATATTGTGATCCATGATCAGTGCCTGGTTGACAATACAAGTGGTGGAAATCAACCTGAGGATGTTCACCTAGGAACAAATGTTATGACTGAGACCATCCTCAAACATCCTTGCTAGGAACAACCCATATCACCCTAGGAAGGGTGTAAAGTGATGAAGCTCGGTGAAGTGTGAGGAAAACTGTAGGATTGAAAGAGTTCCCTGGTTCAGAATCATGAACTCCCAGGCTCAGTCGGCCCTCATTGTATCCAGATAGAAGTAGTCATAGAAGATGCACTGGATCTCCTCCCGAGCCATAATCTGATGATTCCCCACCTGTGAGATCACATCCCACCATCTCTTGGTGGAATCCCATAGCATGTAAGTAGGGAGATTGAACTTCTTCTTTGGAGGCGTCTCCATATTCTCAATGATCATCAGCATTGAATCTAGCCATGAATCTGCATCCTGGGGTCCTCCTTCCCCTATGAAGTTGGGAGGGGGTTGCTGTTGAAAAACCTTCCATAATTCTTGAAATTGAAGGGGCAAGAGGCAGTGCTCCCTGAAAGGTCAGCATCATCCACATAAAGTGTCCCATGAACTGTGCATCGACACTGGTATCAGGTATAATTGGTGGTGCCATGACTGGCACAATATGTCGTTCTGCAGGAAGTCCCTGATCAGTCATATCTGGCGTCTGATCACTGCCTTGTAAGTGGCGGTCAACTAGAGGATGTCCCAGAGTTATGACTCTGCAAGTTCAAGAACACACCTTATATCAACAATATCATGGACTAGATACTAGATGTACAGGAAGGGAAGAGGATAAATGAAATGTTCATGTTTTAAAAAACATGACTACATGGCGTGTGTCCAGCTTACACATCGTGTTCCATCATGTCATTTACATGGGCGTGTACTTATGCCAGTACTGGTCCTGTAACACTAAAACACATGGCGTGTTGTCTTAACACATGACATGTACTTGATTCCTCTTTCCCTTCCTGATTCTATCTATAGGGTCAAGACACACGACTCCCCTAAGACTAGAAAACATGGCATGTTCAAAGTTGATACGATGTGTACTAGACAAGCTTCACCTGGCTCATGTGGTTTGTGACATGGCCTAACACACGGCTCACACTACATGATGTGTTCAAGGCATACATTGTGTGTATTTGAAAGTTTAACATTGACCCGTTTTTTAGTGACATGGTCTGCTACCTGGGTCAGACTACACGACGTGCTCAATCCTGACATGGTGTGTATTGATTATGTTTTATCTATCCGTGTTGTAAGTTACACGGGCAGACACATGGTCAACACTACATGGTGTCTCCGATTGGTACACGACATATTCCCACCAGACTTTCCCCATCCCGTGTCTCTGCCTACACGGCCTATGACACTGTTAGAGACTACACGACTTTTACATAAAGTTCACGGTGTGCACATAATAAAAATAGTTTCTTCCTGAATATAAGAACACAGGGCATGTGTTCAAAACTACACCGCATGTATCCTTAGTTTTTCCAGACATTAAGCATCAAAAACTACTCCAAAACCTAGAAAAACATTGAAATGATCATTGGAAGTGCCAAATTCCAATCTGTGAGGGTATATACTCCCTTCGAATCAAAGCATGGCATCTGATATATGTTATAAACAAGGTTAACATGTCAATGATCCACCAAATTATGATCCATGAGGGCCCATAACACCTCATGAACCAAAGTTTGGCATTCATTCAGACAAAACATTGCACAAACCATACCTTGTCAAACAACAAGTATTTTTTTATCAAGGCATCTATCATAACAACATGCATATTTTACAAAAAATCTATCACAACAACATGCAGTTGATAATACACCCTAGATGGCATGGAAATAATGCATGACATGTGATTTCTTGCATGTGCCTATATAATGCATGAGATAGAATACCCTCATCTCATCAGGTTGTGACAGAAATATAACCTCAATAACATCAACGGTAACAACACAAAAAATTGTAATCACCCAACAATGAAATCAAATAAACTATGAAATTGAAAAACAGAAAAAAAAAATAATAAAAAAGGTAGATTGGATTTTCCATGTACATGGGTTAGCTATATCTAGTCGCAGATTATTACTAGGTACCTATTCTGTACTATCTCTAGTTAAAGGCTCCAAACATTAAGTGAAGAGAAAATAATTCCTCTGATACCACATTGCGACGTCCCAATACTCGAACCCACCTAGAGGCTCCCCGTACCTGGTTGGTGACATGGACTCATGTGAATTTCCCCGAATGCTAGAGGTTGTCGACTACATGTGAGGGCTTTGGGAGTGATAGTGGGGAATCTATGCCCTCACTGGAAGAGTACATAGAGGAAGTAATGAAATACAGAGTAAAGAGAATGTAGTTATAATATAGTAAAAATAAATAGTGTAAAACTGATAGAATAAATTGGAGCACATATATAAATGCATGATACATATCTTTAGAAAAGTAGCGAAACAAAGCATACTGATGAAATATAGTACTAAACCATGTACAAAAGAAAAACAAAAATTATCTCTCAAGCATCGCAAACCAATGCTTGGTCTCATGTTCTAAAGATCGACAACATGTCATGTACTTGATGTAGAATGGATCTTTCCGTTGTCTATACCTACAACAATATAATTTGTTTGGGCACAAAATCAAGGCCAAAAAAGGGTGTGACAAAAATCCGAGTAGGAAACCACCACAAGATCTATGCCTAATAGAAAGTGAATAAATGGAAAGTAAAAGTGCAGACAGCAGTAAAAAATGAAGTACTCAATAGTAACAATCCACAGTTTCAGATATCAAGAAATAGCTAACTAAAGCAGATAATCACAAACAAGTAACCCTCTAGGAAGTACTCATGGCCTATACCCTTTGGTCCTACCTATTAGATACAACCAACCCTCTGGGAAGAGAAAATAGTCTCACCCCTCTGGTTCATCTAAATTATAGAATATCTAAGGAATAACTCTCCATTAATTCCCCCTATAGACTCATATCGGGACTAAAGTCGCTCTGGGGAATCACTCAACGTCTCATTACCCATGTGGCCTGCGTCAAGGAACTTTAGACTCTCTAAGCAAGGAATCAACATCATTTCCCCAAGTGGTCTCACATCGTAAATTTTAAAGACACTTTGTGGAAGCCCTTATGTCAATTATCCCTATGGTCTACTACACTAGGTTCTCACAGCCCTGTGTAAATCAACAACTATAGCATCATGTATCGGACAAGGTATACCACAATGACTACTTGCCTAGCATTCTAGAGCATAACAGCATTTCAGAACAATAGTAACACCATCCTACAATACTAGGAATGGGAAAATAAACAACCGCCTAATAGGAAAGGTATACCCAACGGTCAAAACAGGGAAAACATGCATGGAAAACACATCCAAAGCACATAAAATCACCCAATTCACAATCAATAACCTCTACTCAAGAATACAATTAATTCTGGCAATGAATAGGGAAAAAATGGTAAACTCGCAATACCTCATCCACGGGAATTGGGAATATTTGCACATAAAACTCTAAGACTTTCTACGGAAAGGCACTAACAACCTATCTTGACTTTAGGAGATCTCTGTATGTGATCCTCAAGGCGTGAATCACCTTAGAACGCCGAAGATCTAGTAAAATGTCTAAAATAGTCAACAAAGGATAACATGAGAAAGAAGAGGAATCAGGAAATGAAGCTCTAGGAAAAGGAAGATATTTTCGATGTGATTTCAATTCAACAGACGGTTTTCTATTTGGAGGAGGGATGCTCAATCGGTGGTTCGTCGAAGATCTGCTGTCTTAAATAGCTCTCGGTCGAACGAGACTGTAACGTCCCAGCTCCAGGTGCCACTCAACGGGTGCCCCGAATCCGGTTCGCCACATGAACTCAAGGGAATTTCCCCAAACACCAGAGGCTTCCAACTAGAATTGGGGGACCAGGTGTGATAGTGGGGAAACTATGCCCTAATTTTTCAATGTGTAGTGCATTGGAATATAATATAAACATACAATAAAATAGGAAGTAGTAACAGTACATTTAACTGAAATGGATAACTGATAACAAAAAGGGAAATCGGCAGTCATACATATATGAACATGCCGAATTTCACTATTCTATGAAATAGCCAGAACATGTTACACTGCAATACAATACATTACAACTAATGTACAAGTATAAAAAAGAAAAACAGAACAGTCGGCGGCATCACGAGCCTAGGTTCGGTCCCATGCCCTCCTACTCCTCAGTAACAATGAAGTACCTCCATAGGGACTCTTTCCCCTATCCCCACCTGAAACAATACAATCTGTTTGGGCTGAAAAGCATGACCCAAACAGGGTATGTGAAATAAATCCTAGTAGGCAGCCACCAAAGGCTCGTGCCCAACTGTGTGTAAACATGCTACAACAATGTGTAGTAGTAAAATGCAATAAGCTAATAAGTACTGAAAAGTAACTAACTTAACCCGTTATATTTCAATTTTAATATCCATTTAATAATTTACAATATCACCACATTGAATATTATAAGTAAAAAAGCCAATGTCCTCAGACACGTAAACCCATACCCTAAGATAAAGAGAATCCAACCAAAAGAATCTGCCCACAGGCATACTGATTTTGCCCACGGGCGTAAGAACTGTCGCCCACATGCATAGAATCAACTACCCATAGGAACAGAAGATGTTGCCCACAGGCTAAATAGTACAGTGCCCACAGGTTTATCAAAACACTTCCCTTAGGATAAAACAGGTAACCATGCCATGCCCAACTTGTAAAAAAGTAGTAACAATCAATTCCTCTCATGGAAATTATACAATCATGGTTATAAAGGCATACCCTTGGGTATCCTGGCCAAATTGATAAACAGTGGAATGCACCCCCGGGGTGGTCTTGGATCCAAGAAATGATCCCAAACAGTAGTTTATTATCACAATTAATTACCTATACAATTATAGGTATTTAAAATAGCCATTTCCTCAGCCACACGATAACCCAACATGGGTTCGTGGCAAAAAAATTCACACAAAACGCACAACAATTAGAGATTTAACACCAAGCCACCTACCTTAAACACCCCTGATCATTATACTCAAACGATGTTCCATGAATCGTCCTGGAACAAGGTAGATATGAGGTGAAATAAAACCTTGTTCAAACCCAAATAATATCCCTTAGAGGGATAATTGGTTAGATCTACACCGGGAAAAGGGAGAACTCACTCGTGCGGTTCCAGGGAGATCGACGGTGCAGAAAATGGATTCCCAACATGCGGTCGGTGGATCTTCAAAGCTTCGGCCTCCTCTCCTGCTCCCTCCTCTAGTTCTAATCCTTCTCTATGAAAAGGGGAGGCTACTTCCCTATTTATGTGAAAAAAATAAAGTACACGGCATGTATTTCCAAGTACACAATGTGTAATTCCCATTTTTTAACTGTTACTCTAGAGGTTTTCCGCCAGCGTTGCACTGTTCACTTTCCGACATCACTACATTGTGTGTCCCCTTGAGTACACGACGTGTTCTGTCGCACAGATGGCCACCACCATACTATTCTCCTTCCAACTAACTACACGACATGTAAGGGACCACTACACGACGTGTAGTCGATCATTACACCCTTCGTTGCCGACATGGATTCACACCATGTGTACTCTTCCCACATGGCTAAAACTACATGGCGTGTGGAAATGTACACGGCATGTATTTTCAAAATTGGGAATTTTCCCCATTTTCCCTATTTTCTCAAAAACACTTAATGAAAAGAGAAAAGAATAAACCCCTACCTCAAAAATAAGAACAAGGTCATTAAAAACTTCCCCCCTTAAATAAATTCATCCACGAATTTCCCTTCCAAGGGTGGTGAAGATATAGTCATGAACAAATCTGGACACTGAGCACGTACGTCAGTATCCTGCTCCCAGGTTTCATCCTACACTCGTCCATGCTGCCATAGCACCCGCACGAGAGGAACTGACCGGCCTCGGAGATTCATCGTGCTCTTATCAACGACACGAATCAGATGCTCCTCAAAGGATGCATCAGCCTCAAGCTCAAACTCCTTGGGCTGAAAGATGTGAGATGGTTTTGAATGATAGTGGCGCAACTAAGATACATGGAAGACGTTGTGCATGGCCCGATACCTCTATGATAACTGCAACAGATAGGAAACCGGCCCGACTCTCTCGAGGATCTCAAATGGCCCCACATACCTCGGTGAATGTTTAACCTATCTCCCAATCCTCCAGTATCCCAGCCTTGGCGAAACACGCAAGAAAACCTGATCCCCGACCACGAACTCCAAGGGTCATCTGTTGCGATCAGAATAAGATTTATGACGATACTGTGTGATATCCATCCGCTTCTGAATCAACTGGACCTGCTCAGATGTCTCCTGCACGAGACGTGGTCCCAGTAAATCAACCTCACCTGCCTCTAACCGGAATAAAGTTGATCGACATGGCCTTCCATATAGAGCCTCTTAAGGTGACATTTCAATATTTGCATGGCAACTATTATTATAGGAAAACTCGACAAGGGTGATATGCTTCTCTCAAGAGCCCCCAATGTCTAGGACGCATGCACGCAGCATGTCCTCAAGCACCAGTATCGTACGCGCTGTCAGGCCATCTATCTGAGTGTGGTAAGCCGTGCTCAGAAGCACCTGTGTACCCACTGCCCTCTGAAAACATTGCCAGAAACGAGACGTTAAACGGGCATCCCTATCTGAAATCATATAACGGGGGACCCCATGAAGATGTATGTTCTCTCAGATATACAACATCCCAATCTCTTCAACACTGAAGGTCTCCTTGATCGTAAAAAAGTGAGATACCTTCGTGAGTTTTTCCACAAAAACACACATGGCATCATTGCCTCTAGGTGACCTCGACAACCCCATCACGAAATCCATCGCGACATCATCTCATTTCCACTTCGGGATGGGTAACTGCTGTAACACTCCAGCTAGTCTCTGATGATCCACCTTCACCTACTAACAGGTGGAACCCCTCGTAACATAACCAACTACATCACTCTTCATACCCGGCCACAAGTACTGAAGTCTCATGTCTCTGTACATTTTGGTAACCCCGGGATGAACTGACCAAGATGAAGCATGAAACTCTCGCATCACCTCCTCGTGTGTATCCCCTAGAAACCAAATTCATCCATGAAAATGCAGAACTTCATCATCGCCTATCGTCCAACCCGAAAGAGGGTCCTCACTTTCCACCGGCTCCGTAGAACTAGGCCTTCTGGATCCGATAGCAGTCTCATCCTCACTCTATCCAGGAGGGTAGAAGTCATAGCTAAAGAAGAAATATAAGTCTGTCCCTGACTGTCATGCAACTCCAAATGCATCTCAAAGAACAATCCCATAAGCTTCCACTCACCACTGGCTTCCTGCACTGCCTATATCTGAGTCTTCCTACTCATTGAATTAGTTACTGCATTACCATTCCCAGGTGTATAGGCAAGATCAAAATCAAAGCACTGGATGTATTCAACCCACCATCGCTACCTTAGATCCAAGTCATGCTGAGTAACGATATACTTGAGACTTTTGTGGTCGTTGAAAACCACAAAATGCTCTCCCAAGAGATAATTTCTCCAACAGCGCAATGCATGCACAACTGCAGCCAACTCGGGATCATGCGCGGGTAATTCCTCTCATGTCGCCTCAACTCCCGAGACCCACAGGCAACAACATGATCACCCTACATCAACACTGCTCTCATTCCAATACATGATGTGTCGTAGTAAACTGTATAGATCTTCCCTTGCTCTAAAAGTATTATGATTAGTGCTGATGTCAACCTTCCTTTCAGGACCTGAATGGATGTCTCGCAAGTTTCTGACCAAACGAAAATTACACCCTTCTTAGTCAAACCCATCAATGGTGCTTCTAAGAGGGAGAAGTCATGTATGAAGAGTCTGTAGTAACCAGCCAGCCCTAAGATACTCTGTATCTCAAACACGTTCTCAGGCTGCTCCGAGGAAACTATTGCTCTTACCTTCTATGGGTCTACTACAACTCCTACCTCTAAGATGATATGACCCAGGAAATGAACCTGGTCCATCCAAAAGTGGAACTTTGAGAGCTTAGCATATAGCTGATTCTCTCTCAGTGTACTCAATACGATCTCAAAATGGGTGGCATGGTTGTGTCAAGTGTGAGAGTACACCAAGATATCGTCCATGAATACTACCACAAAATAATCCATATAAGGATAGAACACACGATTCATCAGAGCCATGAAAACTTTTGGTTCGTTCGTGAGTCCGAATAGCATCTCCAAGTGATCATACAGACAATACCTACTCCTGAAAGCTTTAAGCGGTATATCTGATAGCCTCATGTGCAACTGATGATATCCTGACCTCAGTTCAATCTTCAAGAACACTCATGCTCCACGAAGTTGATCAAAAAGATCATTAATACTAGGCATGGGATATCAGTTCTTGACTATCAACTAGTTCAACTTCTAATAATCCACACAGAGCCTGAGGGTACCGTCCGACTTCATCTCAAAGAGGACCGGAGAACCCCAAGGAGAAGTACTGGGTCAGATGAAACTCTTTGCATGTAACTCCTCTATCTTCCTATTGAGCTCCTACAACTCAGGAGCGGCCATCTGATAAGGAGTAGTGGACACTGATACTACTCCTGGAACAAGCTCAACTGAGAAATACACTTGTCGCTCTGAAGGTAGACCCGAAAAGTCATCTGGGAAGACATCCCTGAACCAATCATCCACTAGAGGGAAATCCATCGGACAAGTTCCCTGATCATCCAGATATAAAATCGAAATCTAGGTTGTGAATCCACCTCACCCACGATGCTCTGGTCTAGCTCGACTCTCCTGAACATCACATTTTCCTTTGTATAGAAACTCTCCACCCTCTGGTGATGTGAAGCTAACCCTGTGACGATAGCAGTCTACAATGGCTAGAAAGGGAACCAACCAGTTCATCCAGAGAATGATGCCATAGCTCTTCATTTCTAAGACACATAATTCCCAAAGGAATTGACACCCACCAACCTCAAGGGGGAACTCCTTGAAATGATTCACACCAGTCGTTCTAGTCCCCAACGGAGTGTCTAGCGTCATGATATCAGAATAAGTAGAATCACATAGCCCAAGGATCTCCCAAACCGGCACAGATATGAATCTCTATATAGCAACCGTATCAAAAAAGTACTGAATATAAGATAGAAGCTGCTAGAATAGTACATCTGACTGTAGAAGGTATGGGATCCTGCCCTTACTGTGTCTATTGCACTACATATGCCTACCCAGTGCCGCAGCCCTACGACACAGACTGGCTACCCTGAGTTGTCCCACCCTGCAGCCTCTGTGATCCTGTTGTCTGGCTACCACGGTCACGACCACCATCTCCGCCTGCACGCCCTGACGTATTCCAGTTCACTGACTGGTAAGAAGCTGCTGGTCTTGCTCCCGTACACAGATTCTACACAGAACCCCACTCACTGGTCAGTAGAGGAAATGCCCAACAGAAGGGATGCAGATGACCCATCATGCTGCAAGCTCGGCACTCCACTGGGTCTCGTGGACACTAATGTCGCTTGTACCCCTCTTTACCACACTGGCAGCACATGACCTAGCCACATGAAACATTCTTATGGCTGGTACTAAAACCCTAAGAGAGGTCTATTTGTCTCTTCCTCTTTCCAGTATAAATAATACCAGAAATGGTTGCTGAACAATTTTGGCCCACACCACTAGCTTCTCGTAGGTTCCCCTCCATAATCAGTGCCTGATTCACAATAGTATGTACATAAGGTAACCTGAAAACATTCACTAGAGCCCGAATATCATACTAAAGACCATCTTCAAATCTCCAGGCCCTCAATGTCTCATCACCCACCAGAACGGGTGAAAAACGCTGAAGATCTGTAAAGCGAGTAGAATAATCCATCACCGACATAGCACGCTGGTGCAGATTCATGAACTCTCGAGCTCTATCTGCCTTCAGAGTTTTTGGGAAGAAGTAATCATAGAAGGCTATCTATAAATATTCCCATTCCATGTCTCTGTGATTCTCTGTCTGGGTGTTAACATCCCACCACCTCTTGGCGGAATCGCAGAGCATATAAGTCACGAGCTTGACCCTCCGCCCTGGAGGCGTCTTAAGATGCTCGAAAATAGTATGCATCGATCCATGCCAGGACTCCGCAGCCTGTGGTCCGCCACCCAATGAATACGTAGGAGGATAGTGCTACTGGATGATACGAGTTAGCTCATCCATAGATGTGGCATCCTGCGGTGCTCCTTGAAAGGTCTTCATGAACTGCATAAAGCCTTCACGAAATTGTGCATCTATGCCTGTGTCTGGTATAACGGCTGGTGCCACATCATGCCCTGCTGGAGGATCAACTAGTAGCCCATGGCCCACCATCCCAAGAGTATAGTCATCGCCACTCTCTAGATGAACAATGCAAGGTCGTCTCGGCGGCATGACACTACAAGGTCAAATTTACACCTTAGAACAAGATTATTAAAGACCGAAAATGAAGAAACCCAAAAAAAAATTGGAGGAAGAAGGCATTCAAAATTTGAAAAACAAGACTACACAGCATGTATACTTACTACACGATGTGTACATGACTTCTCTTCCCCTGCCCAGGTCCTTCTACACGGCTAAGACACAAGGCTCCCAGTCAACAAAACCACACGACATGTATATCATCTACATGGAATGTATGGTGTAATTTTCCAATAGTCTGTGTCATCTGTGACACGGTTGACTACTCATCTTGATGAGACATGGCGTGTGACACCCGAGCACAGTGTGTAAACCACCCCATTTTCCATCCACATGGCTATGTCCACACTGTCTGTCCTTGGACAAGACTACACGGCATGTCCCATAGGTACACAACGTGTTCAAGGAGAGGTGACACCGACATGTGTTGTTAGTTACATAGCCAAGTCCCCAGGTCACACTACACTGCATGTACATCATTGAAACGACATTTATGTCTTTGGTCTCCTTTGTCTGTGTTGTTAGTTACATGGGTAGACTCCAGGTCAACACTACACGGCGTGTACATCTGATACACGGTGTGTTCACCCTAATATCTTTCCTTCCCCGTGTCACAGCCCACATGGTTTGTGACACTGGAAGAGACTACATGGAGTGTATATTAGGTACACAACGTGTTTTACTCAAGCAATCCCTACCCCGTGTCGCCACCCACATGGTTTGTGAAACAGAAAGAGACTACATGGTGTGTACTCCGGATACCCGGCGTGTACTCAAAAATCTTATTTTTCTCCCCAAACATAAGGCCATACATGGCATGTATAAATTACTACATAGCGTGTATACTAGTTTTTCCGGATAGTATGCCTCAGAAACATCCCCATAACACAGAAAAAACAGAATAACAACACCTAAGTGTCAAATTCCAATCCGTGAGGGCCCATACTCCCCAAAAATAAAAGTTTGACATCTTATCTGTGTTATATCAAAATAAATAGTCAATGATCGACCAAATTCTGGTAAATGGGGGCCCATACACCCCAAAAACCAAAGTTTTTCATTCATTCAATAAATCAGCTCATACAAAAATACCCTATCACATAGTATGTATTTATCAAGCATATATCACAACAACATGATTTTCTAGCAAAATAACTACCACAACTATAGGAAATTTCCAATGCACCTACATGGCATGTAACTATGCAGGGCATGTGATTTCTGGCATGAGCCTAAATGATGCATGAGATGGCATACCCTCATCTCATCGGGTTTCAACTAAATAGAACCCATTAATAAAATATAACAGCACAATCACAAGTGTGTCACCTTTCGGTGAAAATCAATTCAACTGTAAAATTGCAAAATAAAAAAAAAATTGCAACACGAGGTTA
This sequence comes from Viscum album, assembly GCA_963277665.1. Classification (NCBI taxonomy): domain Eukaryota; kingdom Viridiplantae; phylum Streptophyta; class Magnoliopsida; order Santalales; family Viscaceae; genus Viscum; species Viscum album. The sequence continues at coordinate 1,552,838,224 of OY728160.1, forward strand.
ATTGGATTTTCCTTGTACACGGGATAGAGACGCCCGAGCACAACATATTTACAACAACTATTCTCATCCTCTCCCTAAAAAAGGCTCCAAATAGTAAGTCAAAGAAAAGAAAATCCTCTGATACCACTTTGTAACATCGCGGCTCCGGGTGCCACTCAACGGGTGCCCCGAACGCGGTTCCCCACATGACCTCAAGCACATTTCCCCAAATTCCAGAGGCTGCCGACTAGCAATGCGGGCCCGGGTCTGATTGTGGGGAAACTATTCCCTCATTTTTTAAAGTGTAGTGCAGTGGAATATAATATAAACACACAACAATAGTAGAAGCAGTAACAGTACACGTAACTAAAATGGATAACTGATAACAAAAAGGGAAACCAGCAATCATAAATATATGAAGATGCAGCATATTACTATTCTATAAAACATCCAGAACATGTTACACTACAATAAAATACATTAAAACTGAATTAAAATTACAGAAAAGAAAAACAAAACAGCCCGCGGCATCACGATCCTAGGCTCGGTCCCATTCCCTCCTATTACTCAGCAATAATCAAGTACCGGTGTAGGGACTCTTGCCCCTATCCACACCTGCAACAATATAATATGTTTTGGTCGAAAAGAATGACCCAATCAGGGTTTGAGAAATAAATCCCAGTAGGCATCCACCAAAGGCCCGCGCCCAAAAGTGTGTAAACATGCAACAAAAATGTGTAGTATTAAATTGAAATAAGGTATGAAGTAATGAAATGTATCTAACTTAACCAGTTATATTGCCATTTTAATATCCATTTAATCATTTAAAATATCACCACAGTGAATATTCGATGTAAATAGCCAATGTCCTCAGACACGTAAACCCCCACCCTTAGGTAAAGAGAATCCAACCAAAAGAATCTGCCAACATGCATACATATTTTTCCCATGGGTGTAAGAAGTGTCACCCACTAGCACCAAATCAACTACCCAGAGGCACAGAAGATGTTTCCCACATACTAAACAGTACAGTGCCCACAGGCTAATCACAACACTGCCCTGAGGCTAAAACAGGTAACTGGGCCATGCCCAACATGTAAACAAGCAGTAACAAGAAATTCCTCTCTAGGAAATTATACAATCATGGTTATAAAGGCATATAATCGGGTATCCTGGCCAAACAGATAAATAGTGGAACTCACCCCCGGGGTGGTCCTGGATCCAAGGAACGATCCCAAACAGCAGTTTTTTATAACAATTAATTAACTATTCAATTCTAGGTATTTAAAATAGCAATGGTCTTAGCCACACTATACCCCAACATGGGTTCGTGGACAATAATTCACACAAAACGCACAACAGTTGGAAATTTAACACCAAGCCACCTACCATAAACGCCCCTTATCAGTATACTCGAACGACGTTCCACGAATCTTCCTTGAACAAGGTAGACCTGAGCTGTAAGAAAACCTCGTTCATACCCAAGTAACATCACTTAGTGTAAGAGTTAGTAATAACTACACCAGGAGAAGGACTAACTCACCCATACGGATCCAGGGAGATCGGCGGTGCAGAAAACGGATTCCCGACATGCACTCGGCGGATCTTCAAAGCTCCGACCACCTCTCCTGCTCCTTCCTTCGGTTCTAAGACTTCCATGTGAACAGGGGAGGATACTGCCCATTTTATGCCAAAAAAAAAACAAAGTACACGACGTGTATTTCCAAGTACACGGCGTGTACTCCCCATTTTTTAACTGTTCCTATGGCGGTTTCCCGCCAGTGTGGCACTGTTCACATACTAACATGACTACATGGCGTGTCCCCTTGAGTACACGGCATGTTCTGTCGCATATCTAGCCACCTCCTTACTATTCGCCTGCTGACTGACTGCACGGAGTTTGAGGGACTAGTACACGACATGTAGTCGGTCTTTACACCCTTCGTTGCCGACAAGGCTACACACCTTGTGTACTCTTCCCACACGGCCAAAAGTACACGACGTGTATTTCCAAAATCTATAATTTTCCCCATTTTCCTTATTTTCTCAAAAACACTTAAGGAAAGGAGAAAATAATAAACGTGTACCTCAAAAATATGAACCGGGTTCTTACAGAGACTTATAAGGAATGAATTCTGGCCATTAGACGTGACCCCGGTATATTTAGTGAACAAAAGAAATTACATGGCATCTACTTTTTAAGTACACGACATGTACTTGCCATTTTAGTACTCAGCTTTAGGTGGACTCCAGGTAACCCCCACAAGGTCGTGTGCATGGATGCTACATGGCCAGGACATGGCTACCTGCGGTATCCAAGTAAACAACATATAATCTGAATGTACATGGAATGTACTTCAAAAAATTCCAAAAACTATAATTTTCTCTAAAACTCAAGAAAAAGAAAAAGTTATTGGAATAGAAGATCTAGGTTCTTACATTATATAATGTAAAAAATCACTATTTTTCAGTATTTCATGAAAATCAAATATTTTTAGAAATATCAAAAAGTTAGACTATGTTAATTTTGATATAAGGATTTTAAAAATGATATTAATTTAATATAATAATATTTATAAAATTTTAAAATATAATTATATTTATCACGTGAAAAATGAATTAAAACCAACTTTTTAAGAGACTATATTTTTAAGAACAAATTAATTTTATTCAGAATTTAAACCTTATATAATTTGAATTCATCAATAAATTTTCAATATTTAACACTATACATATTTTAAGTAATGTGATATTTATTATTGAGACTTTTTAATTTAATGAAAATCTTATAATTGGCTACTATATCATAGTTCGTATAGAATCAGGGTTTTTTGTAAAGAAATAAACCAAACAATCAATTTCTATTTAATGTAATATTACATTATAAAATATTATGATGTTAAATTATACCCCTTTCAATAATGTTCATTACATAAATTTTGGTATCAAAAAAATATGATTCTATATTTGAAAATACATTTTTTCTAAAAGACATATTATACAATGGGACAATAGAACTTCCACTTAAGAGAGTAGCTAAGAAAAATAAAGGATACCAGATATAACACATTTTTGGGTTTGAAAATATAGAGATCTTTACAATGAAGTAAATAATGGAAATGGAGGACAAATATAGGTTTCAAATAATAATACATAGTGACAAATAAAATGTTCATGGGAATTATTATAACCAAAAAACTATAAATTTGTGAGGGGGGACATGGAACATACACTCTTTAGAAATATCTGTAAAAAGGATAACATAATTTATCTCAAGATGATTTTTCATTATTATTTGGAATTCTTTTACTATGGAATACATGAATTATATTATTACATAATTTGAATCTTTTTCATATGAAACATTTCATCACTAGGGTGTTCTTGGATGAACTACCAATTCAATCTAATATTTTACTCCATGAAATGAGTACATGAGGAAATTTTTTCTTTCTTGATGAATTGAAATTATCATCTAATATAACATAATATGCATAAAATAATAAAACATATTTCCTTATAATTACAGTTATTTTTCAAAACTAAAATTTCCATCTTAATTTGTCCAATATGAATACATCATCATTTGAAGAAGTAGTACGATAATCACTAAATTTTAAAAAATAACACCTAATGTACAACCAAAGATCAAATAACTTGCCAGAAATCGCACTAGTGGATATTTTGATGAAATCATAAAAATTGAATTTATGGCCTTGAATCTGATAATTATGAAACATTTTATCCTTCCAAACATTATAAAATCAACAAAAAAAATTGGATCACTTACATTGTCGAGGACCCTTTATGATTAGAGGTTTAGAGAATTAAGACAAACCCCTACATAAATAGTACATGTGTTGTCAAAAAATCATTTCTCCCACTTAACCCAAATTTTTTCATTTCTCATTAATTAGTTATAATCATGAATATAGATGCCCATATAGACATAATTATATAATCATCATTCTTTATCACATTTGTAAATAAAATTCAACGATGTTTGATCTAAAATAATCAGTAATGGTAAACATAAGAAAAAAAAACTGATTGGAATCATTGAGAATAATAGTGTATAATAATGAAGATATAATCAGAGTTAATGAGAAAATAATAAAAGAAATCATACACATAAATACCTAGATAATCAAATATTATAAAATGGAAATGGAATGATTCATCTAAATAAACAATCCTGAGCCTTGTAATATTACTATTGATCAAATAAAACATTATAAAAACAAATAATAAAAACAATAACCCTTTCAGTAACATGGATCATCAAATTAATAAAACCCTTCAAAACCCCTTTTAATTGCAATAACCATATATCCCTCTACTAGTAAAATAATTACCCAATAAATCAGACCACTATCTAGGCCGCACCATCATGTATGATGTTATTGGCTCCTCAAGTTCTATATAGGTCACCCCATCGTATAGGCTGTAATTTTCTCAATTGACACTATTCAGACAACTCCATCATATATTATGAAATAAGACCACAATATGTTATCTAGTACATGCCATATTATATGATAAAATGAGCCCACTAGACTCTAAATAAGAAACCCCATAGTATAAGATGTATAAGAACCAAAAAATGATTAATGTAAATTGGGATTTCATTATAAAACTAATAAAAATAATAATTTTTCATTTACAACCTGATTAAAAAATAGAATAGAAAAGGGTTTCATGTCAATATTTTTGAAAAAATATTGATGCATGGAAAATAAATTGGTTCCATAAGATTCTGTTAGAATCGTGGTAAACCAATAAAGAAGAAACATGTTCTGTAATGGTATAATTAAAACAATATTAATATATATAGACAGAGAATGAGGATGGTATCAGTATAAAATATAAAAAATGGATCATAAATTATAAAAATGTATTTTTCCATTGATGAATGGAAATTTCATTAAAGGATCATAAAAACATTTTAAAGAAAATATATTTATCATTTTGAAAATCACATTAAATTTTTTTAATTACTTTTAATTTAAAAAAACCTTGAAAGCTTATATATGATGCATTAAAAATAATTTATAACATTTAGCAAAGAAAACATCCTATCATCATTATCAAGAAAAAGTCAATAAAAATTTCAAAACATTTTTAGAATCTGTGGTTTTAGAAGAAAATAGATTTTCGTCTGAAGAGTCAAATGAAGACGTATTTTAATAAATAAATTTATCAACTATTTAATTACAAAAATGTTAAAAAATAAAATTATTAATTTAAAATTTCATTAATTATGATTGTATTATATGTTTTCTGGGAATTGTAATTTTTTAATCTCAGAGAAATATTAATATACAATAATGAAAAATGATGTGATTGTAACAAAAGACTCATCCCAATTTGGAAACATTTAATCATAATACCCATGAGATAATAACATTAAATTAATTATATAATAATATGAAAATAATTATATTCATGATATAAAATTTGATATTTTATATATATACGCCTCCCAAAATAAGATAGGTGCATAGCATGACATAAGTTTGAATGAAAGATAATTATGATAAAAATCCATTATCTCTTTGGTAACTTTGAAATAAGAAACACCATGAAAGATAGATAAAAAAGAGTTTTTAATAAAAATAAATTTAAGGATAAGAATCATAAAATTAATTCATGTCTAGTATATACACCACATATAAAAAAAGTGTATTTGCATTTATCTCACAGAAATAAATGTGACACAAGAAAATCCATTACCCTGAGTCTACTTTGTCACGTGTATCATTATCTTCTTGAATAATAAATTTTTTTTAATTATCTAAATTAATGATAACATATATCAACATGATATTCTTTAGCCTATTATCTTGTGATATACAATTACATTATCGATTATGTTTTTGTTAGATGTTTTGACAATATTTGACTTATATGTCAAAAATGACATAGTTAGGTTGACTATAGTCAAATAAGTCATTATTAAAAATAGAAAGAATAAAAATAATGAAATAATTATCATATTTATAATCAAATTATACTTTTAATCCCTTTATTAAATATGGTTAGAAAACATTATTTATGTTACAATTACGGAAACGGTCGGACATACGCACTTATGAGTAATATTTTGATTTTACAATGATCATTATGAAAAAAATTTAAGTATATTTTATATTTAAATAAAGAAAAATTAAAAATAAATAACATAACATTTATTATATATATATATAATTCTTGTTATGTGTTGTTGAAAAGATGAATAACATCACTTCAAGGAGGTAGACTTCCACATTCCCATGAATGACGTTGTCCTTTTTTTTAAGGATTGAAAATATAAAAAAGAAATTATATATTATATTTAAATAATGATAAATATTTCATAAATGTCATTAAATTTTCATTTATATAACTGATATTTTTTATCATTACCCATATTACATTCTCTATAACACGTTAGTGAAAAATGAATCACATATGTTCACGGGGAGATAGTTCACTATACACCTGATCAACACTATGGTATCACTTACAGGATTGAACCAAAAATGAAAAATATATGATATAATTAATCTACAAGTATAATTACATTACAATCATCACATATAAATTTCATCTCATTCATCATTCCCAACCAATATAGTTGGTATTGGAAGATAGAATGACATCATTTTGTGAGGCAGTGGTCTACCATACACAAGAATGATTATTTCATTATTCATTTTAATAAAGTTTGTATGGTTTTAGGCCACACCGTAAAAGTAAAAACATATTATTATATGGAATATAATGAGGTTATTAAATCTTCATAATCAAAAATTAATTTAAGGGGTGGAAAAATATGTAAAAAAAATCTTGATAATGAACATTACCTCTTATTCGGGTCGCTTTTTTTGGGTTTCACCAGTGGTCTTAATTTTTAGGAGTTATACACAAAGTATGAATATAGAATGATAGTATTGAAGATGATAAGTTATTTGGATAAAGTTTTTACGTTACAAATGACTTGTGATTTGTGAATCCATTAGGGGATTGAGTTCCCCTTTATAGTTGAGGAGGAGTGATAATCTTGTAAATACTAAAAAGAATTCAATATTTGGTGGTGGGGGGTCAAAATACATAATGTGGATCCATAATTGATAATTATTGTGTATTGGGATTATATGGTTGAGAAAATCGCTAAAACATAATGAAACTATAATCACTCTGATTATTCAATATTTTTTTTAATATTGTATCGATTATTTTGGTTTATAAAAACTGATACAATGTGATATTCTGAGGCCTAGTGTTCCTAGAAATAATTTTTGAAATATATAATTATATTATATTAAACAACACTTATTTTTTCTAATAAAGATATTTTAATTCTAACTGGAGGCCCAGATTGGAAATTTGAGTCTATCGTTGAGTTCAAAGCATGAGTTTAACCCCGTGCACCTCATAACCTTGGAGTGCATCAGACATTCAGGTTGACCGCCATTGTGGGAAGATTATGAAAAATAAAATAAATATTAATTTTATTATATTATACAGGAACCTAACTAATATTTATATATAAATATTATTATGGTGGATTTTTCAGGTTAGCTGTGTAACCCTAAGAATCTCGAGAAGCCATTAGATAATGTTGGAGGTTCTTCCATTTGTAAGTGAGGACTGGATCATATATAATTAATCTATTTGTGATGGATATGCACAATCTTCCCAATGAATATAATACACCATTCTTCAGCATTGATTGATCCAATATATGGATGTATAATTGTTTTTGGATTCTTTCATTGTATTTTAAAAATAATACAAACAAATAAATACTGAACAAAAAATTGATGTAAGGATCAGTTATATTTTGGGTATTGAATTTATATGTGGGTACATTAGGAGGGATATTTATTATTATTTGGTAATACATTTTTAGTTATAACTAAAATGTATTTATGAATACTACTCAAGGATGAGGTTTTTTCCTCTTTAGTTTTTCTTGTATTTCTCCCACCATCCATGTGGATTTGTGAAATTTATTCATTTAACTGGTTGTTCAAAAATATTATAGATAATAAATCATTTTCCACAAAATTCTTGGATTACGGTTTTGATATCATGTATCAGTGTTCTAATTGATGATGGGATCAAGATGCAACAAAAGAAATGATGGATTGTGGATGGAGTTTAGACCCCCCCCAGTTTGGGCAGGGCAGGTAACAAAACCAACAATTATTGTTCTCATGTATATTTTAGAGGTCATATTTTTTCAATATATGAAAGAGACATATGGAAGGAGAATATAAATTCTTCATGTCGATATTTTATGTTGTATTATAGGTTTTAGGTGTGGGAGGTAATATGTGAGGAAGTTCCATAGGTTTTTGGAAAATATACACTACACTAAATGTAACGTATGAACACATTCCATGTATGGGTCAATGGCCTTAGTGATAGGGTTTCATGAAGAGTTATATATCACATGGCACATGACACATATCCCATGTTGTGTGACCCTTAAATAGTTTTTGGGCGTGTACTCAGGGAGGTACTTGGGCACATGAACATTTAGACATACACGGACACACCCATGAGTACATGTGATTAGACACATCATGGACCATTACATAGACACATACATTGGAACATTCCATGACACACTATAAGGACCTGGTGTCGAAGAGATATTCCATGTACTACAAGTAAACACTATTCACCCCTTAAAATATGGCTTGATCCATTTCAATCATAATCTTATACATGATTATTTTGGGAGTGTTTCCTTGATCTGTTCACTTGGTGTTTTTATGGAACCACATCCTACAGAAAGGTTGGTAAACCCTTCAGTGGGACATATTGGATGGATTTGATAGAATATTTCCTTGAGGCATAGAGTAATATCCTCTATTATTATCTTACCTATGTGGAGATATTAGGTATCTTCATGACTAACACTACATGGGAGACGATACTATACATAGAGAATTATCTTAGATTGAGTTGTTCATATACATCATGGACTTGGGTATGATCCTTGTCTATGTATTTTTTTAATTTATATTTTCATTGTGTAAACATTAGGGAGTTATAATATGATTCGTACACCTCGAACGAATTCCGTCAGTTCTATTTGACTCACGGAACTTGTTCTCCCAAAGGATCCTTTGATTAGGATTGCATGAGTTGCATTATGGGTGTGACAATACTTTAAGACAACTTTTCTTCCTTCGTTATATAATGATATTATTTTTATATTTATTCATATACCAGTGTTGAAATGAGTATTATTATTGCAGTTATATGCTTAGTGAGTTAAGGGTGTTCTAATTGGTATTGTTATAATCACAATAATATAACATTTTCTGACAACATTAGTTTATTATTCATATTTTTGTCCTTATGAAGGAGTCATAGATGGACCATGACTGGGTGGAGCATAGTGAATTTGACTATCTATGGTGTGTTCAAGCAGTTCTATTGAACACAATCCCTTTCTACACATTTTGTTTTGACTATCTTTTAATATATTTGAAGTGGGATTATATTTGTAACTCTTTTCTTTCTAGTAATTTATTTCATAATCTAACATTTGGATTTATATGTATGAATTCATAAAATATTAGTTCTTTTATATTTGTTCATTTTATAGACTTGGAAATGTGTTCGTGTGTATAGGTACAGTAGGCTAAGGAATCCCATTAGAATTATCTTCCTACTCGACAATAGTCTCTAGCCCCTAGCCTACTGTATATGGGATTAGGGTAGTCATGACATGGGCCCCATTAGGATGGGTCTTGATATAGTGGTATTAGAGGAATCAATTTTACCTTTGGACTAATGTATGTGTGATTTGTTTGTGGAAGCACTGTTATGGGTATTGAATTGGTCATTTAGGCCAAATAAAACACTATTTGTGTGGTGCTCGATTTATCCATAAACCAGGACTCTGATCAGCTCTCTTTTTAATTGGTACATGTTGACATTGGTTGCAGGGAAATCATTAGTGCATGAATTTTATTGGAATGGGTTATAGTTTCTATTACCATACTGAGTCATCTATCTATAAATACTCATTGACTTTGGTATATATTTTCTATTTTAGGGCGAATCCATGATGTATTCCAATTTGGTTTCATCATTTTGATCATTTGGATGCTCACATTCGAGAAAATTCATCTATATATGGGTATGTTCCAAAGTGTTGCCTCCAGGTGGGGGAACTAGTTATATCACGACATAATTAGTAGTACATGGTTCCCACAGTACCAGTTGATGATGGGAGCTGTCTGAGTGCGCTTCATGAGTTTTAGTGAAATAGACACCTCTGGTTCCATGTTGAGACCAACTCAAATTTGTCTGAAGACTAGTATGAGGTTGTGATGTGAGTTTTCCATCTTATCAGGACACCAACAGATCAGATCATGGTCCTAGCAGCATGCCTTCTCTTTGGTTCTACAGAACGATGGTGGGGTTTAGTGAACTAGTTGGACAAAGTGGGGACTCTATAATGGATTGTGTTCAAGAATATTTTTAGACAATATTTCTATCTATACATGTTAATTGTTGTGAACATCTAGGATAATCTGAAACATAGTTCTGGAACTATGAAAATGGATGATAATTTATCCTGGTTAACTAATATCTCAATGTACATGATGGAAATGGATCATTATATGTTAGTTTGGGATCAAAAAATCACATGATTATTTCATAGAGACAACTAGTACAGTGTTGTAACTATTTTCATTAAAACCCGTTATAGGGTTTAAGAGCATTCCTTGGTGGTCAATATTTTCATGGTTAAGTAGACATGGAAAGTAATTTCAAATAGTGGGAACCCAAAAGCTGAGACATCTGTAGCATGAATATGATGATAGACTCAGGGATATAGACGTGTGGGATTATTCAATTGGATATCCCAATATAGAGGATATATATTTCAAGGCATGGAATGTTGGATTATTCGGCCTTTATAATGGTGAATCTACTGTTGTGATAGAAGGGGACATATTGTCTGAGATGTTTTTTGACATGTTTTATGTATGATAGAGAGACAGTGGATAAGATTACCAACAAGAGGATGTGCTGGGAGAAGATATGACCACATTGTGGATGATGTGGAAGAAGAGTCGGGAGAGTAAATATTGGTGGGGGAAATTTTTACTTATTTCTACCACCACCCCCAGGTCATCCATGTCTAGAATAGTGAATTAAATTACTTGGTCTGTTCCAATTGAAGGAGCTCAAGGCATATAAACCAGAGGAACTAGGGAAGATATCATGTATAAAATGTTTCTTTTCTACTTTATCTATATGACTGATAAATACTAGTTAAAGACATACCTTTATTATCACATAGTTTTTAGAGACAATAAGATTACAATTATTTATTTGGATCAACCCCAACACATGAACAATCCATTGGGAACTGACATAGAGATCAATGACTTATTCCAAATGTGTGTGTTGAATATTTGAGGAAAGAGTTTATGATTAGATGTTTTTTAGCTATGACAAGGAATTGATAATTCAATCTATGTTATGGATTTTTATCTATAGCTAATTCCTCGATAGATAGTTTCAAGTGAAAGATATGGTGTGTCTGCCTCATTTGGACCAGGTTATCCTTTGTGTTTGAAAAGGAAATGAAGACAGTAGAGGATGTACACAATCATTGGAGGGTGATGTTGATTACTCTTCAGTTAGACAACATGACCCTTAGTGTAGTGGATTCTATGTGTTTTTAGTTCCCTATAGTGGTGGTAGAGTATGAGGACATCATTCTTGAGGATGTTCCTTGGTACCTCCCCCTATAGAGGTAGACATCTGCATTGATGTACACTAGGGGATTCCCCCAATATTTTCACTAGTATATCGGATGGCTCCTACAGAGTTTCGCATGATGAGGGTGTAGTTGGGGGAGTTGAAGAATAAAGTATTTTTTTGACCCAATATTTCACCTATGAGGCCCTAGTTTTTTCCACCAAGAAGGTGTAAGGGATATTTAGATTGTGTATAGATCATCATCACATAAATCATGTAACCATAAAGATCATGTATCCACTACAAAGGACCGAATACCTATGTGATCATTAGATAGGGGAATAATGGTTCTGGATGGTTTCCCTTAGATCTGGCCATTATTATTCATGAGTATGGGATAAGAATAAACATTAGATTACATTTAGATGTCTATACAGTCACTGTGAGTAACTTGTGATTTCCTTCGGGGGGGAAAAATCCTCAAAAGTATTTATAGGAATCATGATGTAGGAAATTCATCTCTTCTTAGACCATTTCATGGTAGTCCTCATCGATGATATCCTAGTGTAATTAGAGTCTAAGGAGGATCACAAAATACACATAAGGATGGATATATAGGTAATACCCGATAACCGTTTTATGGTAATAATAAAAGTTCCATTTCTTAATAGAGGAGTTCCATATTCTGGTAGATATTATCCATGTAAATGGTGAAGTAGTGTACCTGATGAAGTTTGTGGCATTGTTAGCATTGGATCCACTAAAGACCGTGATGGAGGTGCATAGATTCTCTAGATTGGTAAGATATAATTTGAGATCCATATGTTATTTCTACCGGATATCAAATACATTGATATCCTTGATTCGAAAGGAAAATACTTTTTTGTGGATATAGAGGTTTCTATAGGATTTTTTGGAGTTGAAGAAGAGATTGAAAATTGATCCCATGACATGTTTACTATAGGAGGGTGTCATGTATGTATTATTATGAGATGAATTAAGAACCCATATTGTCTGTCTTCTTATTTAGATGAAGGAGGTGATTACATATGGTACACATCAGTTGACACCACATGTGTAAAACTACACATCCCATGATCTTGAGTTAGCCATGGGAGTTTTTGTGATAATGATTTGGAAATATTACAAGATTGGTGGGAGGTTTATTGTATATCCTAACCTAAAGAATATCAATTATATCCTCTATAAGAATAATCTTATATTGAGATAGATACAATGTCTATAGTTCTTTCGGGATTATTATATAGAGATTTTCTATACTTATGGGAAGAGAGAATATGATATCAGATTCCATGAGCATTAGATCATGTATGATGTTTCAGAGTAAAGTGTTAGAGAAATTTACTTCATTATCTTTTTCCATTATTTATGGGGATATATTGGAATAACTACATTCGATGGTTGTTACCCCTGTAATTTTACATTGATTCATGGAGGAACAACTTATGGATATCAAATATAAGACCATACGTTCCTAGAAATCCACATGAGAGAGCCCTGATTTATTTTTTTGTAGGTGAGGATCATTTCATTATTTTCAGAGGACACATTATGGTACCAATAACATTATAGGAGGAGGTTATAAGAGTGTTGCATACATATCCTTTGGTTTAAAGTCATGTTGTGGAAAAGATGTACCATGACGTCTAACATCATTTTTGGCTGAAAAGGATGACTAAGGGAGCTTCAATGTTATTCTATCAAAGTCATATATATCATAAAGTGATGGTTCAAGAAAACGTTCTAATGGATTTAACTCAAGCCCTTAAGGTCGTGCATTATAAGTTGGAAAAGATATACATGGATTTAGTGACATGGTTACCAAATAATTCAAGGATACATGATTACATTTCTGTGATCATGGAAAGACTCACCATGTCAAGCCACATCATAGCTATTTAGGTGTATAGCTCAATTGATATCATGGGAAACCAAGTAATGGTGTTTTCTCAAATATTTTTTGTGATTGTTATTTTCCATTCCCATTTTGGTTATGGATGGGATTGTAGGAATCTTTTTCACCATAATTATATTTGAGTATGTAATTTATACCCGAGAAGGAAATCTAGACTGAGTAGAAAATTTAGGTCCAGGAGGGAATGAATTCTTCCTAAGTGATGGAATTTGTTTTTAGTTTGCAGGATCACTTACAGTTGGTGGATTTTCATAAAAATCATGTACCATTAAACCATCGATTTGACAGAATTTGAGGCCTTGTAAGGGTGACCCTGTATGTCACTACTTTTCTACACTTCCCTAGAAGAGTCTGAACATATGGACCCATTGTTGGTGTAAAATGCAATATGGAAGGTTTAGGTCATCCAAGAGTGGATGAAGACTACAAAAACCCATCAGATGTCCTATAAGGATTGATAATGGAGTCCCTTGGAGTGCGGTGGGGAGTTCATGTATTCTAATTGGTTTCTACTCAACATGGATTGTAGAGATTTTTCTTCCGTGAAAAGCTATCAATTAGATTATTTTTCACATTCCCGATGTTTCGTAGATTTTTTGAGGTCTCATACCACATAGCTCTACCGAATAGTTACATCGGGTACACAACGTCTTCCATGTGTCACAAATGAGGAATTATATACACAATATGTGCCATGTTATCAACTAAGTTGAGTTGGACATTGAGAAAATATATACCTTTTCAATCAACGTGGTACATATCAATGATTTTAAGGAGAGGTACATTGATGGAAATTTGATTCCTCAATTGTTTATCTTGTGGAAGGTCGCAAATCATCAGGAGAGCATATCGAAGCAGGAGACTCAGATTCTTTAACAATACCCACATTTCATGGGGTAGAAATTTAGGTTTTTTTATCGTAAAGGCCTAAGGTTTCATGAATATAATGACTCAAAAATTTAAATTTATTGTTTTAGAAAATTTTATGTAATATTTTTTATTCTAGTAATGATGAAATTATGGTATTCAATGGCCCAGTGTGCCCATATTAATTTTTTTTAAATAAGCTAAATACATTAAATACATCGAAATATAGTTTTCATGAAAAAGAGTAATAAAATATAAATGGAGGATCATATCACAAATATATTTCCACTGTTGATTTTAGAGATTGTGGTTGACCCTAGGCATGAAAAAACCATTGAGTGCCTTAGATGTTCAGGTTGAGTGCCGCTGAGGGAAGATTAATAAAATAAGTAAATATTTTTTTATCTTATTAGTTTATTTAGTGACCTAATATTTTTTCTATATAAATTATATGATATATTTCTACTGGGGTAAGCTTCATGGACTAAAAAAGAAATAGAATCCATTATAGAGTGTTGTAGAAGCTTCCTTTGGTGAATGAAAACAAAATCACGGATCATCGATAAGTGTTTGATGGAGCTCGAGGATATCGACAATGAAAATGACATAGAACTATTATTCCCTAGTGATTGAACCAAATTGTGTTAGGATAATATTTTATTAGGATTTTTCCTTATTTTTTATTTCTACAATTAACACAAATCAATCGATCTATAGACTAATTTACAGATTGGTTGTATATTGTGTATGGGATATATATTTGATAATTTTTAGGATATTTTATTATTTATAAGTTATTCATTAATATTTCAAACAATAATGGATCATGGCCCACCAATGAAATCCATGGTTCATTCCTATTTTGTGTTTCTAGGATTCCCCACAACATTCTTCTACATTCATCATCGGTATTGATTTGATTGACAGTTCTAAAAAATATAGGATAATTAATCTTTGAGCACATATTTCTTAGTGAAATGGATTGATATCATAGATTTATTTTGATTAACGATAGTACTGAGTTTAGGAAATGGATATCATAGTTTGAGGATAGATTTGAGACACTAAGATTGGGTTGGGTGTTCACCGATAACATAGCCAACATTGATCAGTTTCTTGTATGTTTTGGAGGCCAAATTTCAGCAAGTGATAATGCGGGGGATCAGCTAGAGTTGATCCATAATTCCCACCAGGGTTTCTGGACGTATTGGAAGCTAGGGGAGTTAGATAAGACCTATGAGTATGATTTGATGGTCGTTGGGAGAACTTTAGGACATGGTGTGTAACACATAAACCCACACCATGTGTTGGTCCATAGATATAGAGCTAGGGGTTTATAGAGAGTTTAGTATAACACAATATCTGACACTTTTCACATAAAATGTGACCCTTTCATGGTGCTTGGGAATGTACTCAGGGAGGAACATGAGCATTTCTATCAATGATTGGACATGGCCAATAGGACACATATACGAGCAAGTGTACATTGGATCGGACACAACTCTCACATAGACATGGACATGAGCATGGGATATGATACATGAGTAGGAACCAGTGCCAAATGTATACACCAAATAATTCTAGTATAGACTCTGTGCCCCATTAAATAAGGATTAAATCCCATTTACTCTTCATCATGGACAAGTTTCATTAGGGAGAGTTTCCTTGTTCCATTCCATAAGGGTTAGTATGGAATCACATCATATATAAAGGATAATGATCTATTTAGTGATAATTATTAGATATATTTTTCAGAATCATTCTATAAGACCTGAAGTGATAGCCTCTATCATCATCATACAATAGGTTGAGTTATTTCGTTTCGTCGTAACCCAAACAATGTATACATCAATCCTCAACATAGCAGTTCATCCTACATTATGAGGTTTGAATACCCCCAATTCCATGGTTGAGATCATCATAAATGTATCATTATACTCATACTTCATGTTTATATATCTAATTGAGAGACCCACTGAGACGTACATCTCATTTGGATTCCATCAGTGTCTTCTGACTCATGGACCAGGTTATCCAAGATAAGTGATATGTGAAACCATCAAATAGGATCCCTATAATAGAAATATAATTGTGAACTTATTTTGAGAAAATGTGTATTTGTTGAGGATATCAGGTTATTCTTATTATATGTCGAATAAACCTATAATTGTGTTGAGATGTATGATCTTCTTATTGATATATTCTTAGTTAGATCAGGGTGTCCTAGTGGGTATTGTAATGATCACAAATGCATGGTATTTTCCAACTTGTTTCATATTTTATGGAAATTATTGAACTTTTGAATGATTCCTATTGGGACCAGGACCCGGTAAATATTAGTGATTCATACTGACTGAGGAGTGTTCATGTGGTTATCTTGAGAGAATTCTCCTTTTAAGCATTCAGTTTCCACTTGTTTTACATTTCATTGTTGTAGGATTGTACGTAGACTTTCTTTTATTTCATGTACTTGTTTTCATTCTCTGACGGTCGGATTTATATGTATACATGAATGATTTATCAATTCTTCTATATCACGACATTTTATGGGATTGAATATGTGTTCATGTGAACATTTACATTTAGCTAAGGGCTACCATGTTAGTGATATGCCTACTCGGCACTAGTCACAAACCCATAGCCAAATGGAGGTGGGAATATGATTTTCATGATATGGGACCCATTGGAATGGTTTATCACATAAACACATGTATCAAGCATTTTTTTTTCTTAACTGTTACATTTCATTATATATTCATTATGTGTTTTCATTATGGTAACATGTTTTTTACCTACAAAATTTTTTCCATTAAGAATAAATTAATTTGAGTTTTATTTTAAATATTAGATCCATTTTTGATAAATATTTTATCTAATTTATAAAATAATAACATCATGTGTGTATGGAATTAATTTTTAAAAAAGTGCGTGTAATTCGCCAAAACACTGATTTAAGACCAACTATGCTAACAATGTTTTTATTATTTTGTATTCATTATTGCATTTATAAAAGAAAAATTTGTCCATTAATGGAAAATAATTGTTATTCAATATATTATAAAAATAATTAGGAATAATATATGATTTTTATTAATTCTAGATCATTTAATAAAATACCATTTATTATCAAATAATATTAATGTCAATTATGACATAATTCATTTAGTTTGGACATAAAAAATCAATTCTAGGATGGAATTAGAATATATTATTCTCACACTTGGGGAACATGATATATTTATTTAATAAAATTATATATCACATCAATTCACTAAATTTACATCAATTTTATTAATTTTATTTTTAGATATATTATTTTTTTACTACTAAAATAATTATTACGTTCGATTTTATTAATCATTTTAAGAAAATATTTCACAACTAAAAAGTAACGATATAATATCATTAAAAAAATTTATTTGAAATTAATATGTATAATCAATCCTATATAGTTTTTTCCAATTCCGAACCATTATAGAAATTAAATGAAAAAGGTTCCTTTTTGTATTTTTCTTTTCAAAAATTATTATATTTGAAAATATCATTGTATAGTTTCCCAAAAACTTATAAAATTAGAAAATAAGATCATAAGGGTATATATATTTTTGGATAATTGGTTTTGGGAATGTTTCTAGGCCATTTATACTCTTATTTTTAGTGTTTAATCTCTTTGTAAATTCATTTCCACATTAATAGTTTTGATTAATTTTAAATGTTTATAGTAATCATTATGGTAAAAAATTATGTTAGAATTTTTAGATAGTATAATTATGTAAGATTCCAAATATGTAATCCATTTTTCCAAACACATTTCACAGAAATTGGAAATTTAAATTTAACATTAATCCCACAATTGCCCGAAGACAATGTGTTTAGAAGAACAATAACTATTAGAAAAAGACGATCTAATATTAACTCTATGAAAAATAATAATAATTTCATGAAAATAAATTAAAATTTACCACTATAAAATATTTAAATTCTATATAATCAATCCACCATTTTGTGTTGTTTAATTAACTAAGATGGAAAGCAATATGTATTTTAAAATAGTATGTAAGAAAATCATTTTTTTAACAAAAAAAAATTATACTATAAACAAATAAAAACTTTATTTAATGTAATTATGTAGATTAAATATAACTTCTGTTAAATTAAAATTTATTCAAAAAGTTTTATGACTTTTAAATTAGTTAATTTACAAAAAATGATATATTTTTAAAAAAATTAGCATTTTCATCTATTAATCGAAATATCAAAATTTTCTAGAAAGTAAAATTAATTTACCCAAAGTAAATTATTATATTCCAATAGAAATAATGTTTTTAGATTTTTTAAATAAATTATCTGAATGTTCCAGAAAAATATTAAAATATTTATATCATGAATATCAAGAAAAATAATTTTTGATTATAATATATTTCTGAATAATAAAATCACTTTATTAAAAATGATTGATTGTTTATTTTTTTTAATCGTTAATATTTATAAGAAATTTATATATATATATATATATATCAGAATATATTTAATACTCTTCATAGTCTCTAATTTAATGGATTGGTTATAATGGTCAAATATATCAATGGTCATTTAAGTATGGTTAACCATGGTCCTGCATGTAACACAAGCTATATAAAAACTAATTATTATGTGTAATTGAATATAATTTAGGGTTTTAGGTCCATTACACTACCAAATAAAATTTTCTTCTTTTTAAATATCATGTTGTTAAATCCTCCCCCATTTCAACAAATGTATTCTTCATAATTTGAACATTATCTTGGTAATAAAATATTTGACATGTAAAAATATCCTTCTTCTGAAACCAAATCATAAAAAGGGTTAATTAAATACCCAATTATTAATAGAGAAAAGGATATAAAAAGGTAACATGAAATAACACATAACTAGGTGTCATAATTGCAGAATATAGGTGAAGATGGAAGGAAATAAAAAATAAATATAGTGGGTGATTGAATTCATTGATCACAAGTAAGTGAATTATAAAGGGAATGTTATGGGCCTCAAAACCATAACTCTATGATGATCTGACAGACTATTCTATTTATCAGATATGAAGGAACTTGGATTTTTTTTTCAATATCCTTTTCCATGAGATTATGAGTTATCATAGCTTCTATTCTAAGATAATATAGAAATATACTCACTTTATGAGTTCAATTTCATTCAATAAACCATTTCCCAATGAATATTGATTTTTTCTAAAAAAACTGAGTAATGAAGATTTATTTTTTCACACATGAAGAGCTAAAACAATCATTTAAAGTACCAAATAATAGAAAAAATCATAACAAGATATTTTTCATGTCATGAGACATTAACAAAAATAAATATGGTTAGTAAGTGGAAATATAATTCCCAAAATGAATAAAACCTTAAATGACACTATAATAATAATAATTCAACAGTTATATTGAATGTAGATAGTATATCCATACACAACACTATATCCTAAATAACCTCAATCACCTCAAAATTTAAGAGTGTTTTAACCTTATTATTTATATCTACATTTTATATTTCAAGACCAAAAAATTTTGTTGTCTTCAGTTGAAGAAACATTAATCACTTAGTCAACAAATCACATGTCAATCCTATGGTAATTTGAATTACAAAAGGTGTGTTATTAATATCCAAAATCATATAAATACTAATGGTTTTAAATAAATAAGATCACATTTCCAAAAAAATGAATTAAATTATCATATTAAATAGTAGATTTAAAAATACATAAACCTATTAAAACTTACCCTAAAATGTCATCAATCACTTCAAGATCTCATCACTTGAAAAATAAAATAGGGGTATATGATTCTAATATTATGATAATACAAAAGATGTTTGAACTATAAATGTATCCATAACTCTTAAGATAACCTCACATGAATACATCATAATCTACAATGTTATCTTATCCAATATATGATACAAACTATAATATTCGAGAACTCGCACTCATAGATCCTATGCTAAAATAATAATCATTACATATCCATCATTGATGATGATAATTGTGACCCATTTTCTCATCCAAACCATGATACATATAATGAAAATATTCTATCACTTAATTTATTGTGGACCATCAAGGATTATAATTTTATGGAATTATGAAAAACTACTATATAAACAATACTGATTTAGTCAAAAACAATTTCTACAAAATAACCCAGGTTTTTCTATCTCGCAATAATCCATATTAATCTTCATTCTTATGAACTCCATTCTAGACACAATTCTCTCAATATCCTTCATTATAACATGAATAAAAAATAAACATAGAAAATCTGAGCTCGAATTCTTGTTATGGAATAACATAAGCATTAGTAATTGAGTGAGAGTAATGATAATAAGAGTGCATATGTATATAATGAAATAATTAAAGCTAATGAGTGACTCATAAATGAACTCATAACCATCATACCTGAATCCTAAAATATGAAATCATTGAAATGGAAAGAGTCATCTGATTCAATAATCTTGAGCATGGGAATTTCAATATTCATCAAATGAATCATTATAAACCAATAGAAATAAATTAAAACCATTTTCTAAATTTGAACATCATATTCATAAAACCATTTCACACACCCTTTAGTTAGAATTACCATATGAATAATTTATGATATATTTGATACCTAATGGATTGGAGTGAAATACAGGATTTCTCATCATATAAGTTGTTACAAGATCACTTGTAGCACTCCAAGTCACCCCATGATATAATCTATAACAGGATATCCTGATCCTATATGGGCCACCCCATCATATAAGGTATAACGAGATCTACGGGTTCTATATACGCCACCTCATCATAAATTATAATGATGTTACCCAACACTATCTATGCCACCCGATCATATAAGATGGATATAAACCACATCATGAATTAAGAAAATAAATCATTCCTAAAATACTCAAAGAAACAACAATAATTCTATATTAAATTGATTAAAACAATGAAAAACAATTTCTTTCCTAAAAATATTTTTGAAACATGATTAGACCATAAAATATAATGTGGTTCCATAACAATCTCTTTGAAGTATGAATAATCTATTAAAATGAAATGGGTTCCATAATAATCACATTGAAACAATGTTAATCCATTTTGAGAAATAATAACAATTTTATCATTATAAAATATACCCAATAGTGTATAATTTTAAACACATTTTGTTGATTTTATTATTTAAAATACCATTAAATGATCATTACTTGTTTTATTAAAAAAACCATTTCATTATTAAAATTCGTTTTTAGAATAAATATTTTAAAAAATACATTTATTTTAATATAACCATGAACACATATAAATAAATACATAAAAAATTTAGAACATTTCATGAGGAAAAAAACTGTTTTATTTGATTTTATTTAAAATTATAATGAAATAATTCAAAGAAAAGATGGTTTTTGAAGAAAACATATTTCTCACAGAATAGAGAATTGATGAAATATTTTCTTAAAAGAAAAATTCTCATGAATTATATGTTAAAAAGTTTATAAAAATGGTACCATTATATGAAAATATCATGAATAAACATAGGATAATATATGTTATGAGAATTATAATATTTCGTCATTTGATATATAGTCAATAACAATATTAATAAACGACGAGATTGTAACGAATGACTCTTTCAAAAAAAATTAACTTTAAATCATAATAATAATGAAATAATCACAATAAATGATACATAAAATATCATAAATTTTTTTATATTAATTATATAAATTTTAAAATGGTATGTATATACACATCATAAAATATGATAGATGAATAACATGACATAATTCTCAAACAAGGAAAATTGTGACAAAAATATGTTACCACATTCTTCACATTGAATCTATAAACCCCATTAAAGAAAGGAACTAAAATTGATACGTAAATAAAAAAAATAATTAGAAAAATATAAAAATAAAATCATAGTAAATACATAAAAAATAAGCGGTGAATATGGCTTATATATCAACAAAATAAAATAGATATGAGAAAAACCCTTACATAGAGACCCACATATCGTGCATGTCTCTAACATAGTAAATAATAATTATATTATATATATTTAATTACATGAAAAAAATTATCAATTGTTTTTCACTAATTAACATTTTATAATCAATTAAATATTCATCGAATGTTTTTACCTTATTCCTCTTATGTGTCCAAAATGACTTAGGTAGGTTGACTGTGGTAAAATTGGTAACTATTAAAATATATAAAGAACAATAATCATGAATTATTATCGTATTTTTATTCTAATTATAAATTTTAAAACAATCATAAAATATGAAATTGAAAAATCAAGAATGTTTTGATTATAGAGATAATAGGTTGTACATACGAATGAGTAATGTTTCCATTTTTTAATGATCATTATGGGAAAAAGGGAAATAATATTTTGTTCACTACATAGTTATATAATATCATAAATACCTTGAATTTGTTTTGTATATATTGTTTATCATTTCTTTGTTGTGATGATGGAAATAATCACATCACATCGAGGAAGCTGTTGTCGAAACTTTCACAAGAGAGGTCATTATATTTACAGTGAGAGAAATTTAAAAAATTAAATGATATATTATAATCATTGAATGAAAAATATATATTTAATATAATATATATTTCATTTATATGTAATATATTTATTATCATTACCCTCAGTACCTTCCCTGAAACAAATTAGTCAAAAATGAATCATATCTCTTCGTGAGGCGGTAGTCTGGCTTAAAAAAGAGAGACATTATCACATCCCTTACGAAATGGAACATAAAAGGTCATATATGATATAATTTCTATATATGTATAATGATATTATAAATAACACACATAAAATTTATATAAATCTTCTTTACAAACTGTGTGAGTTGGTAATGGAAAAACGAATGAAATCATTTCACGAGGTGGTAATCCGTCATACACATGAATGATGATTTCATAACCCATTTAATATAAATCTATATGGTTCCATGTCATTAAAATAAATAAAAGAATCTAATTATATGTAATATACTATGTTTCATATATAATCATTGTATAATAATAATTTAAGTGCTGGAGAAATATGTAAAACAAAAACGCTCGTTGATAAACATTACTTCTTCTTCAGGTAACTCTTATTGGTATGTACCAAAAGCCTCCATTAGTTGCAAATTTATCAAAATTAAGGCACATATACAGAATTTCTACAATTTTGGATGTTTTTTGGATTTCATTAGATTATTCAAATCGATCGAATGTTATGGAGATGTGAGGAAAGTAAGAAAATCTTATATATTTCCTTGAATGGAATTATTATAAAAACTCAATAGTTTACACTATTGGGTGAATCATTTCCTCAATGTTTCAAAAAAATATTTAAATAATGTTTTGGAGGTATTATATTGTCTAAAAATACCGTAAATACAAAATGAAAAATATGTTTTATACATTTGGTTATTTAACTCCTAAGATTCCTTAATTTATTCATTATGGGTTTTCATTATGGTAACTTGTTTTTTCAGGGTAAGTAATTAATCCATTATGAATAAATTGAATAGATAATTATTATAATATTTAGACCCATTTATATTATATAAAATAAATATAATTCATAAAATAAATATATAATATCTGTTGTAAATTAATTTTAACATAGGAACATGTAATGCACAAAAAACACCACATTAGCCGTAACCATTCTAATGGGGTTTTTATTATTTACTTGTAATTACAGACATTATAAAATAATAATTAATATATTAATAAAACATATTAGATATTTATTTTCATTTAATAAAAACAAAGAATTATATAGGGTTTTAAAAAATGTATAATCATTTAATAAAATATCATTTTCTATAAAATAAAATTAATGTCAATTTGGAAATAATCTATGTGTTTTAAATATACAAAATATGAAATATAAAATAGAATTATAATATATATTTATAAATTGTTTTTAACAATATATATTTTACTAATAAAATAATTGATCATAATAATCAATTCAATATAGAAATCTTTTATTATTTGTAGTATCAGTTATATTATTTTTATAAACTAAAAAATTACTCTTTTAGAATTTTAGAACTAATTTATGTAACAAATAAATATATAAAAATAAAATATAAATTATTATTATAATGAAAACATATTTAAATTTAAAAATAATACTTATAACTGAAACTATATTGTTCTATTACCAAAATGAATTTTCATTTTGAAATTAAAAAGGGAAAAATTCATTTTGACCTTTTAGTTACATAACATTTCATATAGGTTAAATTCATTGATTTTTTACCCAAAAAATAATAAATGTAGGTAAATAGGTCATTTGGGTGTATATATGTCCATAAAATTGGTTTTCTAAATGTATCTAGGCCATTTTGACATTTTAGTTAAAAATTTTAGCCACTCGTTAAACTATTTTTTACATTAATTATTTGGATTAATTTTACATGTTTCCACTAATATTAGGGTAAAAATTTATGTTATCCTTATCAGATAATATAAATTATTCATGTTACAAATAGGGAATCAATTTTTTCAATTTTAATTCACGTACATGGGAAATTAAAATTTACTATTATTACTACAAATGTTGCGATACAACGAGTTTTTAAGAATAGTATCTTTTTTGGAAAAGATGATTATTTATTGACTGTATGTCTAATAATAATCATTACATGAAAATAAATTAACATTAAATTATATAAATTATACACATTTAATTTAAAACATTACCCAATAGTGATATTTTTAATATTTTCAAATGAAGATTCATTATGGATTTCAAATCAATATTTAGAGGAATAGGTTTTGAAAATAATAAACAATGTTATACTAAAAACTGATATAAATGTTATTAAATATAATTTAGTCTATAATATATAACATATGTTTATTGAAAATTATTTTTAACATATTGGGACATTTAAATTACATAATTGTTTTAAAATAAATTACTTTTTTTTAAAACAGTATTTCTCTCTATTCATTGAAATTTCAATATTTTTTATTAACATTCCAAAATATTACACAATGTAAATTTTGATATTATCTTTCAAAAATTTATTTTAATATTACCAAATGATTCTTCAAAAAGTTATACATATTTATTATAATTTTTTCCCTGAAAAAAAATTAAATCTTTTTTGATGAAAACCTATTTTTTTGTGAATAAAAGAACTTGACAAAAAATTTATTGAGTATTTACTAAAAATTTATCATTTATTAATACTGAGTATGAAATATATATACATATATATATATGAATATATTTCATAAACTAGTTAATAATGTTCCTACCCACCAATTTAATGTCTATTTTATAATAGTAATATATATATATATATGTAATTAAGATATTAAAGAAGCTTGTCGTTGTGTGTAAGATAAGAAAATTCAGTGTTTCATGCCCTATAAAATATGGAATATAATTTTGTTATTTTTAAATATTAGGGTGTTACAGGACATTCTATAAATTATTAATAAAAGTACTCCTCCGAAAAATGTCAGAAAAATATTAAACAACATAAATTAATAACAATATTGTAAAAGTTCTCGAATCATGGTAGCATTAATCCAAAAATAATATAATGTGGATCTCAAAATAACATAGAAAACATGATAATACCTTGATCATATATTCTTCAAAAAATACGAATAACCCAAAAAAACATATAACATCAATGAAAAAAATATATTTTTTGAACAAGAAATACCTCTATACATATTCTTTAAATAGAATAACAGACTATCAACTATATATCAAAAACCCAATATTTTAATAACCACCATAAAATATAACATGATTCTTATAAATACCCTGAAATTCCATATAATTTTCAATAAAATTTTTTGGGATTATTACGAGTCTGGGAAAATTGGCGGAACATGGATTTGAGGCCTGGTGTGCCCAAAATAGAATTTTGAACTTTTATTAAGGTACATTCAGTAAACACGCTGGTAGTGTTTTCTATCTTTTGAACCGATGCTCAGATTAATAATAAAAAGGCACTGCTGAATCTGCAGTGTCGATATTCTCTTACAGGAGGCTTACCTATGACCATAGTTGGTCGGGTGAAAAATATTATTTTTCCTACATTTAATGAAATAATAAAATATAAAAATTATTTTATTTTTCCATCCTCTTTTTGAGAGGGGGTGGTGGGACCGATGGGTTTTCAAGACTTTAATGGCTTGACTCTTCAGTTGTGTAACCACAACGTTGGGAATTATGAGGGTCATTAATTAATTAACCTCATTAATTATTTTGATGCATTACTTATCATTTACCCTCTCTTTAAATGGAGCTTGGGTAGGGGTTTTCGACATTGAATCGTTATGAAAGGAACCTCTTGAAATGTTCTTTGGAATCTTCCCTCCACAAAGAACAAAAACATCGGTGTCAACTATCCGGGATCGACGAACGCCGATGAATTCATCCAAAGAGGACTCTTCTCCCTCCATAACTGTGACACCTACAAAAATTCTTGAGGTAGAGGGTTTTTTCATGAGAAATTATATGGGTTTTGTGTTGATTGATTCAATGTGTTTGTAGATGAATTAATCTCACCCATGTTTTGATGCTAACACGTAGGGTGCGAGCGAAACAAACATGACCCAGACCCTCCACTGCTTGATTTATCCTTGCATTCTTCATGGGACGATTTCACTACATAAAGGAACCTTGAATATAGGAGGCACGTGGTGATGAAAACATCCCAGGAGGCCCATAGGTGTAGATGGAATTGAAATCATAGCTTCAGATCGTCGCTAGAGTACCACCGATGAAGCGCCAGTACGGTCGCACCAGCAACCAGATTCAACGGATGAGGGAAGCAATGAGAAACCCCCGAACATGGTGTAAGGGCAGTGCCGCATGGGGCTACAACACACCGAAGGGCGTGGTGGGGTCTTGGGTGGCCTCATTGGAAGAGAGCGGCGCACCGTCGTGTGCCGTGGGAGGTGGATACTGCTTCGAAGGCGCGGCGAAGTGGAAAATCACCCCTCGGGTCTCTCGGCTAGCCAAGGACTCACCATTTTGCACTACCAATTACACAGACTGAACAAATTATCCATTCAAGAATGGGTAGTGACCCCTTAGTGTTCACCGGCTGGCAGGCTACACCGCCCATCAGACTGAGCGGCCCAGTAGGCCATGACCTACTGAGGCAGGTCGGGCCTATCTGCGGCCAAGCGAGCAGAGCCACCGGGGACCAGCTGGTTCAGGCCGGGCCAGTTCATGGCCATTCTAGAGCATGATAGTTCACAGCCCAGCTAGTGCAGTCTAGGCTAGGTCAGACTCAGAAAGGGTTGGGTCGTCCACAGGCAGGGTCGGTCCGACCGAGTGGGACCGAATTTAGTCCCATTTCATCCCGGATATGCATAAAATGTCGTATCTTGCATTCCTGACGTCTTTTGACAAGACATCTATGGCGATTTAATCCTTGGTATGAGATGATCCATTTGAAATTATCCACTTGAGTTTTGGAGAGTGTTGGAGTACGACCAACATGGAACGTTTCCAAATCAAACTGGGCCCTCAGCACTAAAATTCCTGTAACTCTCAGAACGGGCGTCCCATAGATGCTCCATCTATTACGTTGGAACCATTATCATATAATGGATAATTGGGTTATTTATTCATCGGATTTAGTTCCATTTGATGTAAAACTGATTTCTTGGGGAGTGGATCCTCCCAGAATCAAGTGTACAATTTACGGGAATCCAGTGGCTAGATGAGATG
This sequence comes from Viscum album, assembly GCA_963277665.1. Lineage (NCBI taxonomy): Eukaryota > Viridiplantae > Streptophyta > Magnoliopsida > Santalales > Viscaceae > Viscum > Viscum album. Next base: position 1,552,866,493 of record OY728160.1, read on the forward strand.
TGAAGAATGAATCGATATCCTATGTGAATAAGAATTTAGCGTTCCTATGTGGATCAACACATATTAATCATGTGTGGATCAATAGATAAAAATCATATCTAGATCAGTACATAGGGACCCAGTTTGGATCAACACCTAGCGATCCTGTGTCGATCAGCACCTTGTGATCTTGTGTGGATCAGCACCGAACGATCCTATGTGGATCAGTAGCATAACCCTTGAAAAAATAAGTTGATCTAGAATTACGATTAATCATCAGTAGTTTGGTACTTAAGTTATACATAGTTTGATATGAGTGTTTTTCTTCATTATTTTTGATTGAGATCATGTTTTGTGGTTTTCTTTAATTGAATTTTTAGAGACCATCAGGGGTCTCGTGGTCCCAACTAGTTATTGTTATACTCACACCTGCAAAGGATTCACCCGCGACTTGTTTTGTCTTGTGGAGATTACAGACATCATTGACAAAGACTCATAGATCTCGGACCTGAGGATGGATGGTGGTGGCAGTTGACAAAGAGAGCTGCAGAGATTGTTGTACCTACCCTTCAGGTAGGATCCATGGTGGAAGATCTCAAGAGATCTTTTTTGTTTTTTTAGTGATATATCTTTTTAGTTGGGCTTGTATTATGGCCCCTTTACCTTCTGTATACACTTTTACTAATGCAGTTTTACTTCATTGTTGTGTCATTTTGTGTTCTTGGACTGCATGTTTGTACATGTTTAAAGGCAATGCCTTCTCATTTTAGGGATACACCATTCTGGTGATGTTCTCCAACCCCTGTCCTATGGAAAGTGGCCTTGGGGTAGTCACATCCCGGTCATCGATGGATGGGTCATGAAAAAGTGGTATCTTAGTTGCCCGTTCTGCTAAATAACTAAGACTTTTTTCTTTCCAATGGTGCAATAGTTTTATGTGTTTTGAGTGTGGTTTTACATTTGGGCAGTCGAGGGTTGGTGCGATGACTGATGTTTCTATACACCAGGACCTTGAATTCTGATTTCTAATATAGTTCACGAAAACACTAATTTTGTTTGTTTTGGAAATGTTTTAATTTTGATCTCTTTTGAGTCAGTTCACTAGGTATAAAATTTTGACTGTGTAACACCAGTTTCTTTACAGGATGTGTCCAGGTATACATCCATCCACGATTCCAGATAGAGTACACGATGATGGCCCACTTCGAAATGAGGCTTCAATGTACGTCCCTCTTACTTTTTTGGAAAATTCGGGTGGTGTACCAGCAGCACCACCACTCCGAGGGAAGAAGTTGCCTCCAACCCCACTGGAAGACTATGCACACTGATTGATAATATTGAATGAGTTCTAAATACATAGGCCTCTATGGATTTGATGCGAGATAGATCCCAAGGTAGGTGAGGACGGCCGGAAGGTTGTTGCACAGGTTTTCCACCTAGTTGAGACACCAGCAAAGAAGATAGTGATCCTAGCTACTAGCCTATTTCAGGGATCATCAGAGAGATAGTTAATTCTAATGCTCCAGATGCTTGGGGATGATACACTCTCCTAGTAGTACATCGAGAATCACTTCAGGGTAGAGTTTGTAAATCTACTTTAAACTCAGTGCATATCCTGGAGCACCTGCACTTACAGTAGGGCAGTCTATCAGTGACCTAGTACTTGGAGAGATTCACGGACCTCTCGTATGACTCCACCAACATTGTAAAATTCCCTTTATTTAGGGAAAAATCCTTTGATCAGGTCTTCGGTGGTAGATCTAAGCATCGATGATATCACTCAATATCCCAACGTAGGACAGAGTGCTCAAGAAAGCATTATTGGTAGAATGTTTTTTGGCTAAGAAGACACTGACAGTGAGATCCACCACCAGATGACAGATAGCCGAGTCATCTACTGAAGGTATCAGATAGAGGATTCAATGTTCCAAGAAGGCTAGACCTTCTAGTGGACAACCACAGGACGCATGTTCAAAGGTGCGGAGCTCGTGAGGTGGACGAGGTCTTATGAGGACTAAAGCCTATTAATCTTGCAGCAGATGTGAATATATGGCTCCCGATTGGCCGACCTACAACTTAATGATCAAAATATGACCAACGTACTGCCGAGGCAGTGACCGGGGTTTGAGTGAGGGGGTCTACAGGGCAACAGATGTGGGATAAGAGCAGGTCATGCAATAGATGGTTGATGATGGTTTGAGGTTCTACCACCACCTCTCCCAGGTGTTCTACCTCGACCATATAGAGTAGGTGGCCCGAGGTGAGCTCAGCTTCAGGCAATAAATTCCTACAACCACGGTTCTCCAGATATCATTAGAGTAAATATCTGTGTCTATTCAACCCCAGATGTAGTTCTTATAGACATGGGTATGAGTCACTCTTTTATTCCTATGGATCTCATTCAGAGCTCTATGATTCTGAAGGATCATTTGGCTCAATAATTATTATTAGAGACTATTACTAGAGAAGATTCGATGATTACACACTATTATAGATAGTGTGATCTCACTCTAGGAGGGGAGATATTTGGCTGAGATATCCTAGTATCATCGTCGAGGCCTTACGAATTCATCATGGGTATGAACAGGCAATCCACAGACCATGCTCAGATTGACTGTTTTAGATACAAAGTGTGGTTTGTCTGTGAGGATGGGACTAGGTTTTTGTTCACTAATGAGAAGATAACATTTTTATTATAGGATAGACTTTTCTGGAGGATGGTGTAGCCGATCACTCATCAGTTGGCTTACATGACCCTTAGAGCAGTTGACGTGATGAGTCCTAGTTATCCAGTAATGGGGGACCAGTGTGATGATGTCTTTTTTGATGATGTTATGGGACTACCTCCTCATCAATATGTAGAACTATTCATCCAAATGTTCCATGGTATGGCACCAATATATACTCTAGAATATCATATGGACCCCACAGAGCTTTGTGAGTTGTAGGTACAGTTAGAGGACTTGAAAAAGAAGAGGTACATATGTCCCAATGTTTATCATTGGGAATCCCTGATTTTGTTCACCAAGAAGGCAGATGGGAGTCTCGGGATTTATGTGGATAATCGGAGCCTTAACCTGGTGACCTTGATGGACAAGTATCCACTTGTGAGGATTTATGATATCTTCAACCAGCTAATGGGAGCTCGATGGTTTTCAAAGATAGACCTCAGATCTGGATATCACCATCTCAGGGAGGGGGATGAGGTCGTACCGAAGACATAATTCAGATGTCATTATGTCCATTATGATTTCTTCGTGATTCCCTTCAGCATGAACACTACACTAATACTATTCATGGGGACATGAGAATGATCATCCAGCCCTACCTTGATAGCTTCATGGTGGTTTCCATTTAGTACATCTTGAAATACTCGGCGTCGGAGGAGGAGCATGCCACACACCAACCGATATTTCTTGGTACACTCTGAGAACACCCTCTTTATGGAACACAATTTAAGTTCTAGTTATGGATAGAGGAATTCCACTTCCTAGGGAACGTTATCTCGGTGGCTGGAGTTGTAGTCGATTGAGCAAAGATAGAGGCAGTTCTTGCTTGAGAGCATCCCAAGATGTGTGACCGAGGTGTGGAGTTTCTTTGGATTGGTTGGGCACAAACGGATATTTATACATGAGTATTCTAGAGATGAGACACCCTTGTCATATTTTACAAATAAGGGATAACCATTTTTTGGGGACAAATAGATTCACGCAGAGTTTTCAGGAGCTGAGGCAGAGGCTGAAGAGTGCCCCCATCATGAGGCTACCATAAGTGGTCATTGGGTATTTATTCTATTGTGATGCACCAGAAACTATAGTAGGTTGTTTTATAATGTAGGAGTGAGCGGTGATCTACTACGGCTCACGATAGTTGAGATAGAACGAGCAGAACTACGCTAACCATGATCTAGAGTTAGGTTCAGTGGTCTTTACACTAAAGATGTGGTAGCACTACTTGAGGGGAGAATGATTTACGGTATACAATGATCACAAGACTCTCAGATATATATTCTCAGAGAAGGACCTGAACCTGAGATAGCGACGATGTCTAGAGTTCCTCCACAACTACGTCATTGAGATAATCTATACTCATAGGTAGTGGTAGACACACTCAGTAGGAGGTCATGTTTACATTTTCTGAGTGAGGTGATAGAGATGTTAGCCACAATTCATATATCATTTGTGGATAAAGATGGAGTAGATTACCTCCAGTCTATGTCTTTCACTCCCCAACTTATTTTTCAAGTTTGGGAAGCTTATCTTGGGGATGTGGAATGTGAGGACCGACATGTTTAGATTTCCTCAGGATAGTTTCCTGCAAGATTTTATCAAGGTTGGGAGCACATCATTCTCTTCATAGGATGCACCATGGTACCAGTGACGCTATGAGAGTAGGTGTTGAGGGAGTTCCACACATCACCTTTGGAAGAACATCCTAGAGTGGAGATGATGTACCGAGACCTCTATTCTTAGTACTGGTTGATGGGGATGAAGCAATAAGTGGAAGAGTTCCATTCACAATTCCTCAATTGTCAGTAAGTGAAGGATGATAATCAGGTACCAGCAAACTTATCTTAGCCACTTGAGGTACCAGAGTGGATGTGTCATGATATATCCATGGACTTCATGACTGGGCAACCATGTATATATAGGGGCCATGATACCAAATGGGTGATCGTAGACTGACACACAATGTCAGCTCACTTCCTACCCATTTGAAAGTAGAGATCAGTTGAGAGATTGGGAAGCCTCTATATACAAGATATTGTACGGCATCAGGGGTTCCGATGATGAACATCTCATATTGTGATGCTTGTTTTACATCCCGTTTGTGGAAGGGATTGTAGGAGGAATTTGGGACTCATCTACAATAGAGAACATCCATTCACCCTCTGACAGATGGCCTGACGGAGTGGACCATTTGGACACTCAAGTTCATGTTTCGTGCGTGTGCCCTCAATTATGGTCGCAGTTTGGAGGACCAGCCACTACTGGTGGAGTTCACATACATCAATAGTCATCACTCCACTGTCAACAAGGCTCCATTTTAGGAACTGTATGGGTGACATTGCAGATCACCTCAATGCTAGAAAGGCATAGGGGAGTCGGCACTTATGGTACTAGAGTTGGTACAGGATAGAAAAGAAGAGGGGCAGATCATCCAGGTGTGGATGAAGACTACATAGATCCCAAAAATGTATTTTTACGACAGGAGATGGAGACCCTTAGATTTTGAGGAGGGAGATCATGTCATCATACGAGTCTCATCCGGATGAGGATTACAGGGGTTCAGCCGAGGCGGCAACCTATCTCTAAAGTTTATCAAAACTTTCCAAATCCTCAACAGAGTTGCCGAGGAGGTGCACTATCTATCCCATCCCCCATAGATGTACCAGGTGCATAATGTTTTCCATATATCGTAGATGAGGAGGTACATGTTGGATCCATTGCACATAATTGACTGGGGTGAGTTGGATATTGATGATGGTGTGACATTTGAGGATTTCCCAATGGAGATAGTGGATCGTCAAGAGCTGGTCCTCCGAATGTAGTCGATTCCTCTAGTGAAAGATCTTTGGAAGAACGGGGACCTCCAAGAGAGAACATGGGAGTGAGAATCTCAGATACATTCTTAGTACCCCCATTTGGTCCACTGGTTTTGTTATTGCTTCTGAGAATTAAAATCCCGAAGGATGGGAGAATGTAATGACTCAGAAACTACATATAATTATTTAAACTTATTTGGGATTAATAAGAGTCTGTGGAAATTGACAGTGATCGATTCTGTAGCCCGGTGTGCCCTGAATGGATTTTGGAAGTCTTTTTATGTACTTTTAGTAAACAGATGGGTGGTGTTTTATATCTTTTGAACCTGTGCTCAGATTAAAAATCTAAGGGCATCATTGAATCCATAGCACCGTGATTCTCTTAAGGGAGGGTAAACTTTGACTCTAGTAGGTCATGTGAGAAAATTTATTTTTTGAGACTTTAAAAGATATAAAAAAATAACATAAAATTTGTTATTTTATTGTTCATACCTCTTATTGAGAGGTGGTGGTGGGACCGCTGGGTTGTCAATTCATTTAATAGAGTGAATCTTCAGTTGCGTAGGCACGCGATTGGGAATTAAGAGCTTCATAAATTAATGAAACTCATTAATTTTTTCGATTTGTTACCCACCATTTACCCTCTATTTAAATGGATCAAAGGCTGGGGTTTTTGACACAGCTTTATAATGAGTGGAACCTCTTTCCATGTATGGTGGCATCTTCCACCGATGAAGAATAGAAGGATGGGCATAAACGACCTGCGATCAAAGAACGACGACATCTTTAACCAATGATGACTCCGATCACTCCAAAACCGTGAAAACTGCAATGATTCTAGAGGCATGTGGTTTGATATGATTAATTCAATAAGTTATATTGAATAATTCTATATGTATGATGAATAATTATTCTCACACATGATTTGATGTTAACGCAGAGGGAGCGGGACAAACAAACAAGGCATGGACCCTCCTCCACTTGAATTATCATTTCATTCGTTAGGGGCGGATTTATAAACATGATGTAACCATGACACCTGGAGGAATGAAGCGACGACAACATCACAGGAGACCCATAGGCATAGAAAATGTGAAAACGGAGCTCATGTTTGTCGTCGGAGCCCCACAGAAGAAGTGTCAGCCCGGTACCTTTGTGGTGGCACTGGGGCCCAGCACTGACGGTTGAGGGCAGCGGCCACAAACCACCATCTGTAGGGGAATGGAAGAACCTCACTGCATCACAATGGACTGAAGGGGGTGTACATCTCTCAGCCGGCTGTGTAGCCAGAGCACGGCATGTCGTCATGCGCCATGAGAGGTGGCCTCATCTTTAAAGCAATGACGAAGGGGACACATGCCCCGCAGCGATGGGGACCCAGGCCCTGTGGGTACTGCTGCCTGTTGAAGCGGTGCCACATGTTGTTTCTGGTTATATATCGTGAATGGATTTTTAGTTCGGGAAGGTGGAGCATCCCTCGCGCGGTTGTTGTCTGGAAGACTGCTCCGCCTATCGGGCGGGGCGGTCTGCGGCACATCGGGCCAAGCCCCCGCGGCCCAGATGGTTCAGGTAAGGCCTATCCATGGCCCAACCAGGTAGAACCATGTCTGGGTCAGGTCAGCTCAAGCCAGTTCTGTCCAACCGGGTCAGACTAGTTCCAGACCCATGACAACCCAAATACTCTTAAAAGGCCATAACTCGCAAACCTAATATCTGTTTGACGTACCGTCTACGGCGATGGAATATTTCGAACGAGATGGTACTTTTGAGATACTCCAAGTAATTTTTTGAGAATTTTAGACTATGGGTGGGTTGGATTATACCGGAATCCAACCAGGCCATTAGCACTAAAATGCATATTACTCTCAGACCAAGCATCCGACTGACACTCCATCTATTGTGTTGGATCTCTTATGCTATGATAGATCATAAGGTTTCATTTCATGGGATTTGGTTTTAGTTTAAGTACGACTGATGACATGAGGAGTGGATCCTCCTAGAATCAATCTTACTTTGTGTGTTAATCCAGTGTCTTCTTGATATGTGAAAAATGAATACTGATCTTGTGTGGATTAGCATCTAGATATATTGTGAGAATAATCACCTAGAGATCTTGTCTGCATCCGCACCTAGCGATCGTGTTTGGATCAGCACCTAGCGATCCTGTGTGGATCCGCACAATGAGATCACGTGTGGATAAACACCTACCAAACCTATGTAGATCATCACCTAGTGATCAAGTGTGGATCGAAAATCATAGATCCTATGTGGATCAGCAGTAGAACACTTGGCATAATATGATGTTCTAGATTTGCGACTAATCATTTTTTACTTTTGTACTTAATTTATACCATGTTTGAGATAAGTCTTTTTATTCATGATTTGTGATTGATATCATGATTTTTGTATTCCTTTGTGTAATTTTGAGAGACCATCGGGTGTCTCGGGGTCCATATTGGGTATTGTTATACTCGCCCCTACACGAGTCTCACCTGCACCTTGTTGTGTCTGGTGCAGATAACATGCAGCCTTGACTCTAACTCGGGGAGCTTGGACCTAATGGTAGATGGTGGTGACAGTTGACGTGGATAGGTTCAGAGAAGGGTTGTACCTAACATTCAGGTAGGATCCTTGCTGGATGATCATAGGAGATGCTTTTTTTATATTGTAGTTGTACTTTTTATTTGGGCTTTTATTCCATCACATTTTCCGTCAGTACACAGTTTTTCTACTGTTGTTTTACTTTGTGGTTGCGTCTTGTTATGTTCTGGGACTATGTGTCCATACAGGATTAAAGGAAATGACTTTTCTTTTTAGGGATACAACTTTCTGGTGGTGGTTGCAAACCCCTAGCCTATGGACGGCGGGCTTAAGGTAGTCACGACATGGGCCCTGGGGGATGGGTCGTGACAATGTTCATTGTCATCAAATCAGTAATAAACTTCATGTACAAAAATACTATCAAATTTACTTTACCATAATTAATCATCTCATTATCCCAAAAAATAATTATCATATCAACATCATGCACATATTAAGGATTATCTATACCTCAGTCACGTGTTTTCCAAAAATATAATCTTACCACTAGATCAATTTTCTAGGTTATCGATACCATTAAACATATTTTGGAAAACCATTAATTAATTAATATTATAGAACAATCCTTAATTGTTTCTTGATTCTTTTGAATATAAAATCATTGTCAAAAAAATTCTACATAATATATATCAATTCTCATCATATAATCAAATCAATTATTCTGCTTTAATGATTAAAATATCATATTACCTTCCTTGGTCTAGCAGTTTTACCATGGATTAGGGAATTAGCAAAGATGATTCCCATGTTCAACACACATAATCGATCTAAATATTAAACTTTTCATAGGATTTACATTATTTACCACCATTTAAATCATCATAATATTGATGAATTAACTTATCTTGGTTAATATTTTCCACACAAAAAATTAACATTATTCATTTGAGACATTCCACTTGGAAATTTTTTCACCTTCATGACACGTTTGAAGCTAAATAATCATTCCTCTAGGATATTCATGAAACTCTATTTATCTAATAATTTTTCATTCCTAAAATTACAGATGTTTCGGTTTTTACTCATCTAATGAGATATCTAATTAGGTATAGTAATAAAGTATAATATTCCATCTCTCATCTCATTTACATTATTTTGAGAATAATCATTTCATCATCTATCACATTCATCATTGACGTTATTTCTATTGGTCCCATTTATTAAATAAAACCGAAATAATAATATGAGAATCAGAAATAGGTAATCATCTAAACATGAAAAATCATTCATAAGAAGTATAAAACATCAAACCATATTTTCCTCCAATGACACCTTATGTTTAACATAGGTCAACCATGGTCTTTATCTAACCAAATCCTTTATAGTGTCTCATAATGAAAATGTTGAAATTCCAAAAAATATCCCCTAGTAGTGTCAAACTAGGTTCTCAACAAAATCCAAATTCACCTTGTACCATAATAATGGCAATGATATACTTGAGAAACTGTTTTTGAGCTGTCACCCCTAGTTGAATTGGTGCCAAATGAAATCCACATGTAGTATCCATAAAAATATATAATTTTATAGGGAAAGCACACTCATTTATTAATAATAATTTTTTTCCTCAATATATATTCTTATCTAATGTTTTATCACTAATGTCTCCTCCTTTAAGTTTCACAAATTTACTAAACCATTCCTCTTATAGAAAGTATAGTGACCCATACCTTTCATACTTAAATATTACATAATTTTAGATGAATATTCAATATAAGTTCACAATGATACATGCTTGGGAATCATATAGGTTCAATTTTTTTTAAACATGAATATATAAAAAACTGGTATAAAAATGATATGCAAATTTTTTATTAATATATTCCCAAATTTCTCCCTTATTATCCAAATCATACATAAAACTTTTCTGCATATCCTAGGTAAGGGAAACATTAGAAAGGGTATGCTCATATACTCAGTATTAGTAAGCAAAAGAGATATCAGTTACTACAAATATATAAGAATAAGACTATTATAAAAGTACAATAAAATGATCAATACTTACATTAATCATTCTCAATAAGTAAAAATACCATTAATCATGAAACTTGGTGTAATGATTAATCAAATAAATAACATAAGTCATAGGATTGTGAAATCCTATGTAATCAACCATGATCCATTAAAAAATGTCACAGTCATAAGACATATTTATTTTCTCATTCACATAAATATAGAAAGTCATTTCTCAAGTCAAGGATCACCGCCAAATCTATCTTAGTGCATCAGGCTCACTCCCTATTCGATCATTTTCATAGTCATAGTTCACACCCAAGACTCTCCAATATGAAAAGTCCATTACTAAACTAGGATTACTCCCTATTACAGCCCTTATTATATAATTTTATGTCCTTATTTACCCACAAAATTTGAGGGCTATATAATTCTAATCTCAACTATTGAATAATGAAAACCATTCATATGTCAACCATAAGATCATAAATCATTCATCATATCATCAATTCATACAACATTGGAAGGAAATGATTTATATAAAAACATCATGATCATAATCAAAACAATTACACACAATAAATAAATAAATAAATATTAAATCATATCTATAGTAAATTAAGGGAAACATCAAATTATATTGTAATATATAAAAATACCTAAAAATTATCACTAGAAAATTTTATCATGAAAATTAAATTTTTATTTGAAGAAATATTTAGAATCTAGAAATTTTATCATAAAAAATAAGAAGTGTTATTCTAAAATAAAATTTTAAAATTTTAAATTATTCTGTACATAAAATAGTATCCATTATGGTGGGAAATGTGCTTATTCGGTGTTTGTTAAAACAAAAATCAATTCCATATTATTGGTTAAAAGTAAAAAGTAAAATATTTGAAAAATGAAAAAAATGTTCCTTTTAAACCAAGGAATGAAAAGAAAAATATATCATAAATTTATATTAGAAAATAACTAAGATAAACATAATAAAATTCCCTTTCAAATTTTAATGAAAAATATTGAACAAGGAAGAAAATATTATCATCTGATGTGAATAGACAGGTAAGTCTTTTTAAATACATTCATTTGTACTCTTGAGTTCATAAAGAGAAGAAAACTTATATGAGAACATGATATATAAAAAATTAAGACAGTGTTATAAAAAAATTTGATTTAGGATATATAGATCTTATAATGTCATCCTGGAATATTTGATCATAAATAAACTTAATAGAAATGAGATTGTAATATAAAACTTTTACCGTTGTGGTGTATTTTGAATCGTAACCACCATGAATGAAGTAAAATAAAATATAACCATAAATACACTAAATATATGGATACTTATGATATAATATATCAATGGGGTATTATTTATGCCTCCTAAAATAATATAGTTGTATAACATCAAACATGACATAATTAAACAAAATTGTGACAGAGAACCCTTAAAGATTATGTAGTTCTTGAACCAATAGTCATTGAAATATTGAAAATCATACGGTTTTGTAAATAAAATGAATTAAATCATGAATAATTATAAAATAAAATAATGGTTAGTATATTCATCATTTAAATAATAAAATGGTGTATACCATTAAAAAATGACTCAATGAAGAGAAATTGAGATGAAAACATTACCACAATCCCATTTCAATTCAAAAGTGCTCAAATATCATATATAATTAATTTTAATTGATTATATTTATATACAAGGTTCATATTAATACCTAAAATATCATAATGTACTTACTTATTGTAGCACCTAGCATGGTCTTCCACCAGAACGAGGCTTCAGGAAAGAGGGGCATTGGGCCTTTGGCAGGCCTCCCTGTATACCATAGGTTTCTAGCTAAAAGTCGGGAGTAATGATTTGATAGTGGGGGTAATATATCCTCTATATGTAAAAATAATTTTCTATTCATATATGAATAAAAAAAGAACGAAAATAAGATGATGGAACCAGTAATATACTATAATAGAAGTAAAAACACACAATAGAATAAGCATAAACAACAACAACAGAAGTGAAAAAAATCAAAAGAGAAAAACATATCATTTTTAGATTTGAAACCCTCACAAATCAATTTATAAGAGAATAAATACAAGTAATGTAATATATAATATTAGTAAGGAATGGTCCTTGATGGATGATCATATCATATATACTTATAATCATGCTGATAAAAAATAACGACTCAATAATAAATAACTCTTAATGATTCAGGAAACCCAAGGTCCCCTACCATCCATCCCATGAAAAAGGTATGACATGATCCTAATGTTTATCTTTTTAAATTTTCCACATACCAAATTCCATAATCATAAGGTCCACACGGGTCATCAATGGTATGTGTAGGGTTTGACAATAATCTCTCAATGCCACCAACGACATGTTCCTAACATGAATTTTTTATCAAGCAGTTGTATCTAATAAGAATAAATGCTTAATTTCACATCAATATAAATAATCATCTAACCTTATTTTAAATATCCATTAGGAATAAATTTTCCTCCTTCAACCATATTTTATATAACTATAGTGGATAGGATCCTTAGCTCAAGGCCAAGGCATCCTCTAACTGAAATTCAACAATGTGAAACCTCAGGTTCCACCAACAATTCGAATCCCAACACCTTATTACATGAATCATGTTTTCGATGTCTGGAATACACAACCAATCATGTAGGTGAGTCTACATCCTATTTCATAGATAAATCCATGTAATCTCAATGCATGACATCATAGGAACATCCATTCCCACCCTCCTAGATAACCAAGGCCGAACCACCTAAATATACGGAAAGCCTCAACCGCCAACTGATGGTCTCATCATCATCAACAAATTGTTTCTCACCATCCACATGGATTTATATGGATTGAACCACCAACCATACTTGATATCATCAACACCCTTATCCACATATAAAGGAGTCATCTACCCACATGAGTGGTCAACACCACCACATATTTTGAGTATTATTTGGTGCACATGACTCAAACAATTTATCAACCAATCACAGAGAGTGAAAATCACCAACATAGTATGTAAGACACATCATTTTTAGTACCTTGTACCCCTTTGACCATTTCACTCTACCTAATGGTCAAACCCATCTCAAATTATTCAGGACATGTAGATAACCTGTCGATCTTGTCACCTCAATTCGATGAACATGTCACACATTCAGTGATCAACATCACCCAATGCATCCAAGCCTAGCATAATGGGACAAACAATGTTTCCTCAATGTATATATTCTAAAATACCTTATTACTCATACCATTCCCATCTAATTATAATGGAACACACAAAATGTAATATATATATATATATGTAATTCGATAAATTAAATTTATTAAAAAAACACACCAAGCATAGCCACCAATGTGTCTTGAATTCTAATGCCAATATCAGTTATAAAAGAAATGGAAATCTCATGAATAGATGTGTCCCATATGGTCCCACAATTAATTAATGGTCAAGGAGTTAATTTATTATGGTCTTTCTTGGATTACCCAAGGGCCCAATCAATATTGATGCCATGAAACAACCTCAATATTCCAGAGAAAGACAATAACTAGCTTACTATTATTGGTAGGCACTAGAACGTCTGATATCCTCCTCTAACTTGATCCGATTTGGATGAAATACACTTTTTTTATGTATTCTAGAAAATAGGTTAAATCGACTTTCATAGATTTAGATATCCACAAGGTATGGCTAACAGAAAAGATATTAAAGATCACAGTAAAACATATCAATGCAAATTATTATGAGACCGAGTACTTGAAGAATATAGCTTAGAAAATGATATTTTCTTAACACAATGTGGAGGGAGAAAAAGGGACTCACCTATGATGTGGACAACAAATTGAGGGGAAATGAGGATTATAAAAGATATAAAAAAGGATATGAAAATGGTAATTTCCTAATGACATGTAGGATACATTGATTACTCTCATGGTTTGTATAACCATTCCCATCCCATTCAGAAGCCCCTCACAAGGATCGACTTTTCAAATCCACAATTAAAGGTTTACCAAACCATGCACCGACTTGGTGAATACCCTCTTCTAAAAATTTCAGAGGTGTTGCTTGGTTGAGAACCACCTTCATTATGGTTTATAAATCATGTCCAGTATCCCTAGAGGGAAATATAGTTCCACCTAGGAGGCCCCATAGTTTGTTCAAACTGTACTCCCTAGTCCCCACCTTCTATGAAGTATTGGTTTTCAGCCTCAAATGCACCCGAAACCCACTAAAAAACATGAATAAACTTCTACCCTCTAAATACATATAATAATGAGGTCATGGATTAATGAAAATCCCATAATTATTTTGTGATAAATGTTAATCTTTTTCATCATACTCACAAAACTCCGGAAAAATTCAAATGGGTTGTGGATTTTGACCCACTCTGTAAACCGATGATATTAAAATCACCCCACCATAACATATATCATCAATGAGATGTGAGGAATTAGTGGAAGATGGTTCTGAATATACCCTTCTCATTTCCATTTACTGTAGTCTTCTATGGTCATCATGTCACAATTCAACTACCATAATGTTCTCCCAAAAATAGGGTTTACCTAACAAGATTTCACTATAACCCCAACTCAAAACAAACCTATGCCCCCCCCCCCAAACCTTCCCCATACTCAAAATTCCATCTATGACACATCATCACCCACGCACCTCCTGAGGTTATAAAATTATAACCATTCCACATTTGGCATCGAACAAGTATCATGTGTAATCAAATTCCATCCTTGTTCCTATGACACTCATGGAACCTATAAGTTCCGACATCTCATCGGATGACCCTAAGATGTCCTTGGACCCTTCACCTCACATTGAGACTGAATCAAACAGATTACCAGATTCTAAAAAACCACAATGAAACCCACACCACATTGATTCCAAAATTCCAACACAAATCAGTTAATACCAATGTCATGCACCATATACATATATACGTCATATATGAGCTGATGCAACTCTACTAACATGAACCAGGTCTATCCAAAAATAAAATCCAAGAACCTCATGAAGAAAAAACCATACATGAAAATAATTCTCCATGAAAAATTAAAACAAAACCCATTCAAACAAATGTAATACATTTAACCATCATATCTCACCAGCCTGCACTAACCCTCTCAGTTGCTTTTTTTGCACATGTCCTGAAACATGACTACCTGAAGCTTGACCTCCAAATAGTGTTTAACTATACAATAAACATGGTACAGGGTCCCACTTTCTGGACCACAATATCCAAAAAAATGATAAATCTTGACCACCATCTTCTATTATTACTCATGTTCCGACATCTAAAACTTGAGAATGGTCTGGTCCCTTATTACCTGCTGTCTAAGAAGGCATCCTTTAGAACCTCTCATGATGCATGGAATATTTTCTTTCTATACAATCCTTTAGTTCCCAGTCACACAACATCTTCACATGAACTAGATTCCCACACGATAAGTACATTGTCAGCAACCCACTCATAGGTTATCTACTCAAGTCTCTGGCCTGAACATCCGGATGAGACTCCTCATGGTATCTATTCCTTCTATATGAATTTTGATTAGTATAGTCAACTAAAACCATCCACTGGATCAAATATATAAATCCATCATAATTAATTCATATACAAATGCATGGTTTATATCCAATTAGATTGAATCTTTCCAGATGTTTTATTTCCTACACCCTGATGGGGTGTTGTAGTCCATCCTCAAAATTCCTCACCCCTGAGGCAGGATTTCCTACAATACTGGGTTCAAAAAGAGAAATCTCTATGAAAGTAGCAGCATAGTCCATGAAAAAAAGTATCACAACTTTAGGATCAATAAATAATGATCTATTTCTACCCTCATCATCTCTAGAAAGTAGGTCTCAAAGAACATAGCCTCAGAAATAATTCCAGGGAAGTCTCCAAGGACTACCAACCTAAAAATGCACATCCCACTAGTGCTAAGCTGTCCCCCTGATCATGTACGCCGCAAGATTAACCCTCTAGCATTGGGATGTCCCATGATTTACAAAGATATCCTTAATTAACTATTCACGTTCTCAACAGTTTGTAGTCTACACTCACCCTAAAATTGTGGTGGGTTCTGCAACTGGAACTGTCGATTCATATACACCATATAAGGGTCATATCCATGAGCTCCCCTATCAATTCCCTAGATAAAACATATCATAATATACCTGAGATTCATGTTAGGATACAACAGGAAATAATTAAAATATTTTTTCTTTACCACCTTTACAAGATCATGTACATGTGGATCATATTACACCTGAACCTCTAGGGTCTCATCCAAACCCTCTAGGGTCTCAACTGATGAATACTAATGTGGAAAAAACCACCACACTATCGATGCTCCACTAGAGCCCCTATAGGAAGATTGTTTATTAATACCAATATAATGGCTATATATCCATAACAACACACACACAGACACACACACACACATATATATATATCTGTGTGTGTGTGTGTGTGTGTGTGTGTGTCTACAACAGAAAGAGGGAAATCAGTTACAGGTAGCAAAATCTCACCACCCTTAATCTCCCCCACCAAAACCATGTAGTATAATGCCTATCCTCATTACCCCATAGATACCCATATCTGAGCTAGGTTCCATATATATATATCTGGCCTCCTAGACCTTCACATACACACATCAGGGTCAAGTGTCATATATCAATCTGAGGTAGCTAGGTAAGATGACACCAATGAAGGCTACGCATGAAAAAACCGTTCAACTTCCTTTATTTCCATACAAAAGAGATCACCTCTATCATCATACCTATTTTATCCTATATGATATTGGCCCATACATATATATCACATATCATAATGAAATTTTATCACAACATATTAATTTATATTTATAATTTGATGTTCATACCAAAAGAATAAACAAACAATCCTTTCCATACCAGGCCAATGATCCAAGAATCCTTCCCTTACATACAAGGAAAAGTACCACACAATATAAAATATAATAACCAAAATCATGTGCACCACTCATGGTTGAAATAATTTCAACTATAAAATGAGAAATGTAGAACAGTAATTCCCACCCAGTGTATTGGAATGTAAGAACCCATACATGGGCTCTAAAACAAGTTCTGTCAAAATCCTAATCTTCATTATACATTAAAATAAATAGTAATACCCATAAGGATGTATAATAAAATCATAAGATGTAAAATAATCTCCTTTGATACCATTTTTTGTGACCATCCCAATTTTTCTCTCGGATGGTGTTCTGGTCTAGAGCTCCACATACAAAAGGGGATGTTTTAATAAGGTGTTTTATTATACTTTTATATTGGGTTACAACCGCTCTAAATTCTCTAGTTGTTGTAATGGTGAACCACCACAATACTATTATTAAATATTATTAATCTTATTACCCCTTTTTTAAAACTATAGAATTTATATGGTGGTTTTATAAATATTAAATTTATTTTATGATATATATAATACATATATTACATTTAATACATTTATATTAAATATTTATGTAAATTATTTATATTCTTTAATAGATATTTATATATTATATTCATTTTTATTTAAAAAATATTTATATGTACATTTTTACGTAATATATTTATATAAGGTGTTCAAAAATAAATTTATATAATGTTTAAAATTACTTATATTTAATATTATTTAAAATAATATATTTATTTATTTTTTAAAACTATAAAAAATTATATAAAAATGATATATTGTTGTTATATGAAAAAAAAATTATAAAAACTTTTATATTATATGAAATTCAAATTATTTGAAATATGATTTATAAAAATATTTATATAATATTATAAGAGGTACAATTTTATATTATGTATTATTAATATGTATATTATATATAATTAATATTATATGAAGTACAATTTCATATTATATATTATTACTATATATATTATATATATTAAATATTATATGAAATAAAACATATAAAACTATATACATAATATTATATGAAATAAAATATTATATTCTATTTAATTAATGTTAAATGAAATAATATTATTAAAAATTCTTATACAATGTATTTCAATACATCTATTTATTATTATGTACATTAATATATTTGTATTTCAATAAATAAAATTGTATAATATTGAATACATTAATATATATAAATATATAAATTGCATTTCATATAATATTAATTATATATAATATAAAATCATAAGCATGTACTTTAAAAATATATTTATTATTATGATAATATAATACATAAAAAGTACAATCTTTTGGTTTTGTATGAAATAATTTTTAAATAAATTTATTTCATATATATATATTTATATAATATTTTTTTGTCTTAAATTATAAATAACTAATATTATATGAAATATAATTTATAAAAATAAATATATAATGATTTACATAATATTATTCAATTTTATTTATATAAACATATAAATACAATAAAATACAATCATAAAATTATTTTTTTTAATATGTTCATTAAATGTATTTATATATATTGATATAATATGTAATAATAATATGTATATATTATGGTAGATTCTTTTAAAAAAATAGTTTCAGTTCACAACCCCCTTTAATAATATAAATTAGTGGGGGTTTTGAACCCCGTCTTATTTAAAGACTAAAGAGATGGTTTGGAACCCCCTCTAATTTTTTAGATAGTAGATACAGTTTCGAATCCCCTCTAATAAGAGATAATATATGGGGTTTTAACCACTATAATTTAATATATTATAGGATGCTTTGAACCCCTCTAAATATTAGCTGATTAATAAAAAATAATGTCAAAAAATTAGTGGGGGTTCAACACCCCCTCTAAATTCGATGATTTTCAATAGTTATAAATAACATCCCATCATTTTTTATAGATAATGATTTTAGAGGGGGTTGACTACACACTATAATTTCATATATTAGAGGGTGTTGTGTATACCCCCTAGTCATTATGCAGAAAAAGAATTTAGTGGGGGTTTTCCATTAACCCATCTAAATAACCCACACTAATGCACTATTATTTTGTAGTTCCATTGGGCCATATGCATGCCTACCCCTAGGCCAAAGCAGTCGAGTAGTAGTGAGGTGTTAAAGAGGTGTTAGTGGAATTAATAGAACCTCTAGAGGTTATAATAATTATATATATATATATATATATATAATAAAATGGAAAATCTAGACCATAATAAAACAATACACATAATCCACCATAGCGGCTGAAAAAACAACCAATAGTGGAATCATAATAAAAAACAACATAAGAATAATAAATTATGTGGAAAATATACCATTTTTAGAGATAAACACCACATGAAAACATCTATAGATACAAAAATTCAACTCAGTTCTTACAAAACAATAAGCAACAAGGGTCACTCATGGCTGACCATATCAGTTTAAATGTATAATCATGATGATACAAAATAAATAATCAAAATGAATTAACTCCATTTGATGTTGGAATTTTAAGGACCCTCACCATCCTTCCCATAAAAAAGGTCAAACATTATCTTATAGTCGAGATCCTCATCCAAGTCCCTTATATAATCACAAGTAAATAAATTCTACACTTGTCCTGATGTTCCTGTGTATAGTGTGTGAATAATCACAGTAGGCTGCAACCATCTTGTGTGTAACATACATCCATGATCAAGAAGGTGTATATAATAATATTAAAATACATGAGACCCATAAGTGTAACTGATATTCCTCCCTTATGGTCAACAATTACTAGGTAATTTTATCCTTCTTCAGTCATCCCTGGTATAAATATAGTAGAGGGGATCCCTAGCTCAAAGCCCAAGGAATCCCTCGAACAAAATGATCCATGATGAACCCTGAGTTTCCAAAAACAAATCCAGTCCCTAAACCTCAAACCAATAGTAAAGTAATGATGGTGCAAAAAAAACTACCAACCACATAATTATGCCCACAACCCACATCTCAAAAGAATCCCCATCATCAAAATGAATGTTGTTATAATTACAATGATATCCACCAACCCCAATAATACCATCCTAATGGGTTTAATATATTGCAACTATCATCTACTAACTGACAGCCTTAACACCATCAACTAATTAATCCTCACCATCCATGTCACATTCTATGGAAAGCACCTCCAACAATACTGGTGATCAACACGAACCAAAGCATCATCTAACAGAGGTCTCTACTCACATGACTGGTGAACACCACCTCATTTTATATGTGATATCTATGTGTACTTGACTCCAATGCTTATTCAACTAATCATGGTGAGCTACAGTCACACACAAGGTACCTAAGACACATCATTCTATTACCTTGTTCCCCAACAACCATGTCTCTTATCCTGATTGTCAACACCAAATCATATTACATGGGCTATGACAACAGCTTGTTGACCATGTTTATACAATTTGGTGACAATGTATCATTGCCAGTTATCAATATCACTACATGCATGCAGCCGAAGCCCGACCTAACAGGAAATGTTGCATCATGGAAGATGGTCAGTGCCTTCTCAATTCTCATGCCAACACTGTATCATCCCCTTGGAACTCATCTAATGCAATATATATATACACAATTATCGTAAATAAATTTAATAAACAAAAACACACAACCTAACCACCCAAGTGGTGTCCTGGCCCACGTAATGATCAATTATAGAATAAATGTCTAGGGAATTCATAGAATAATCCCACATGTTCCCATACTTAATTTATAGAAATGGAATTAATTAATTAGGGTCTCACTCTGATTATGCAAAGTCATATTCAATAACACACCCCCAAAACAACCATTATATCATGGAGGAAGATAATAACCTCCTAGATCATGTTGGTAGAATCTAGCATTCTACGATCATATGCTAACTCAAGTTGATTGGTAGTTAATAAGAATTATAAATGAACTTCTAAAAAATAGCATAAATCAGCTCACAAATATTAATAAATCAATAAGGAGATATTAAAGGAATATAGAAGAAATAGGAATTGATAATTTATCGAAACTGTTCTAATGGGACTAACAAATTGAATAATGGAACTCATATGAGGAGATCGACTCAAAACCTATAGGAGGAAGAAAAATGAATCTCCACATCACTCTTCATGGAAAAAGGAAGAGAATAGATGATAATAGTATAAAGAAAATAGATTTTTATATGGAAATTTTCCACTTTTATGTGGTCCTCAAAGGTTGTCTAAATGTACATAGTCCATGCATTAGAACCTTCCCAAGGCTCCACCTCACATGACCATGGTACATAGTTCATTGAATCGTGCACTAGCCTTGTGAATCCCCTTGAATAAAAATTGTTGAAGTTATTCACAACCATTCACTCTATCCAAAATGGATTGAAAAAAACTATTCCCCGTAGTCTTGGAGGTCTAGAGAGTTACAATTGGGAGGACACAATCCTAGTTCAACCCATGTGTCCAAGTCTACAACTACTCCAATGTTTGGTTTTTGATCTTTTTATGCCCCAAAAAATCACCAGAAACCACGACGCACCTTTCTATCTTCAAAAAACATTTATTAACATTATCATGGGTCAGATAAACTCTCATAATTATGTTCAAGTAAATAAAAAAATAGTTGGACCGCTCCCCAAACATAAAATAATTCATACAGTCTTAGGATTTAGACATCCTAAAAAACATGTGATGTTACAATTATGACAACTTATCACTAGTTAATTAAAAATATTTCATTATCATCATCATTCCAAGTGTAAATTTTATTTAATTTCATGTATTTTTAGTTAAAGAGTTACAAAATTTTTACATTGATAAAAGTTACATCATATAATTTTTTTAGTAATGAAATATATATATATATATATATTATATATTAATTATATACAAATTTTAAACCATTCATATAAATTTTTTTAATAATGAAATATATATATATATATTATATATTAATTATAAAAAAAATTTAAACCATTCATATAAAATGACAATGATAAATGAATTGCATCAATATTTATAGATGGTAGTCCATATGTACACACAAGTGAAATGTACATATTTTCATAGATGGAAAAATTTAAATATTAATAAAAATTCCATGAATAGTTATTATAACATAAATATCATATGTAGAAAATAAATCTATCATTATAAGAAACCATTAATTATGTTTTGTGAAAAATGACTCGTATCGCTACATTGAGGTGGTAGTCATCACATACGTAAGTGTGAAACATTCATCTCCCATTTGATTGAGAAGAGGTGGGAAATAATTGTAAAATAATCATAATAAAATCTTATTGAAATCATTATATTAGATTAATCATTTTTTAGGGATACATATTTTTAATGATATGTTAAAGAAAAAAAATTATCACTGTTTTGATCTATTCATCTTATTCCCAATCCCTCATTTGGATTACGAGTTAACCCTCCGGGAAAATAGTTTTAGGAGAAACAATTACTCTATAGGGGTAAGGTATTTATTAGAGGAAGGTTTTTTAGTTTTTCATTCTAGAATATATGATAAAATTATATGAATAATGGTGGTGCAGAGGTTCCCTTTTAAAAGTGATGGGATGGACATATATGGAATTTATTAAAAGATATGAATTATTTAAGTTTAAATTCATGGGTATGTGGATCCAAATGGAAAAGTAATGTATTATATATAAGATTTAAATATATTCAAATAATATGGATTTTATAGGTGTGTTTGGAAATCCCATGCTTTTGTCATGTTTTAACGCAACTGGTAAAATCGTTTTCACATTAATCATTCAAACAAAATTTTACATTCTAAATTATTCACTATTAAAAAAAATTATTTTCATACAATAAAATTATATTAAATATGATTTTTAAAATTATTGAATCCAATTTAGTAGATTCAATTTATATATGTTCAAATAATTAATTTTCATTTAGTTCACATACCGCAGTTAAAACCAGTTTTTGAAAAATGATTTTTTAAGCGTGAAACAAAATTCATATCCACTCTATCAGTTTTAAAAACACTAAAACTATTTATAAAATATTATATTGAATATGAAATGTAATATTTTTATTAAATTCATTAGTAAAGAAATGATAAATTAATTTTTTAAGTAGAAAATACATTGCGTTCAAATTTTTTTTCTTCAAAAAATGTTGTTTAAATCCCAATAATTAACATTTAACAAAATATAGAATAAAAATTATGCTTATTTAATTAATTAAATTAATTATAATTATATTTGATATATTTTAATTTAATATCTAATTCAAAAAATAATTTTAATTTTACTTTAAATAAATTACACTTCCTACAAAAGTTTTTATTTTTCAATATTCACTAAAAAATAGAACATTTTAGTAAAATAACAATATATTCATCTGAACTAAATAATGACATGATGATTTCAAACACTTTATTCCTTTATTTAAGTAATATTTCTGAAAAATGTTTTCATTTAATTGTAATCATCATATATAAATTTTATTAATTTTGATTGAAGTATCAAATTATTTTACTGAAAATGGAGTACTTATTTATTATTAATTAATAATTACATTTAAATTTTTTAAAAATATTTTCATAATGTTGTTTTTAACATAATTGAAATATTATATAATAGTTCTCTTATAATATTGTAATACATCATGGTTTATAGAGATTCATGGTTACAAGTAAATAAATTTTAAAAACACTTACATTTTATTTGTTAGAAAAATATATTCAATATTATCTTGGTTTTAAAATATAATGTTGAAATACGGGGTTTACCACATCATAAAACAAGGTAAAAAACTTATTTCCTCTGAAAATCCCACTGGGTATCTGATGGCTATATGTGATATTCATGTTCCACTATCAAGGACACTAATAAGCTAGTGGGTGTATACAACTCGCTTGGGTTGAAATGAATACTATATTAGCTTGAAACATTCCCCCGATATGCTTCTGACAATTATTAGTCACCCAAAATAATCTTTTGGGTTCTCCAAAATGAATTATTAAATTTTTGAATCCTCATTTTAAATTTACCCCCTCAATTTATTTGAAATTCAAATTCTTATTAGACTTCTAGCACCCATACAAACAAAAGGTTTTATATTTTTATACAAGATATAAAAATCATAATATTGTTTATTAATCCATGTTTTCTTCTATGATAAGGGATATGTATACATATTTTTGATGTTAATGGGATCATGAATATATTTTATAGAAGATGAATATTTTTTGGTAGTTCAAATGAGGAAGATATTGAGAAGAAGAAGAGTTTTGTAAATAATTAAATGAGGAATATGAAGGGACTATTATTGAGGATATTTGAGATAAAATAATAGAGATTGGAAAAGGTAATCTTTGAATCCATTTATGAATATCAAATCTAGATGATTTCATTTTTTCATTTGAATAGATTCAAATATAATTATTATAATGAAAAATATCATAATAATTTACATAATAATAATATTGGAAACAAGTCCTCATGATTAATGACGAGGTTATATAGATATTAAATTCAAATATGAATAGATTGAGGTAGAAATATCTTGGAGCTAAAAATACTACTATTGTGTATCATGAGTGTCAATAAATATTGAGTATTTGAAGAAAGAAATGGGTGGAAGGGACAGACATTAAATAAATACTACTAATTTACATCTATTATAGGGAACTATGATTTCACCATTGATCGTTAGAATGATCCGTAATCTATAAAAATATTAAATAATACGGTATCGAGCTTGAAAATTTCACTGATCATTCTGAAGATGGCAAGCTGTTATATATGTAAGAAGAGAACTGTTTCTTTCATACGTTGAGTAGAAGGACCTTAATAAGTTGAAGATATTAATTAAATAATAAATGATTATCATTAGAAAGTGGAATTAATATTTTAATGGAATAATATGTATCCATTAATGATATGATATACTATATTGTAGGTTAATATATTGTTAATTGGAGGTTTTAGAATCACTTTTGTAAACATGAGGGATCTAGTACAAGAACATACTTGGAAACAACTAAATGTTGGGAATCATTTATCAATGTAATGTATGAATCCTTCCTTATTATATTCACCTTTTATTATAATTCATATATTTTTAATTTAATTGAAAAAGTACTTTAAGGATATAGTCACCAACATTAAAACCTAATCATGAAAATATCTCTTTGTTTAATAAATTTTAATATATTGGTTTTTACGTGGTGTGTTTAGAAGATTCCTTGAATATAAGGACCACTAGGGGCGAGGTGGGTTGAATAATTGGTAATATTTTACATTTTCATTTCACAGGATATTAATCTTGGAAATATGTTAATTTTTAATTCCTATAAAATTTAAATAGAAACTTCAATGGTATCTAATTACATGTTAATAAAAAATGGGATACAATTTATTATAATGTTATCTGGTGAATAAACACAAACCTTTTCAAATCTAATTGGTCCGTGAGTGTCTAATGTATAATGATGTGAGGAAAATTGATCTAACTCCTCTTATTCTATTTCTATCTCTACAAAATATATCATATTAGAACCCACAACATATAATGTTTTCGTATCATTTTTATCCAAATCAAAATAAAAAATTTAAAAATAAATCACAAAAAACTATGTTGAGAAATTCACTTTATGATTCCCATATTATATTTTTCATATTTTAGTGCATCTTAGTCTAGTACCTCTATCTGATTTACTTTTATCTAAGACACATCACTAAAGAATGATCTATCTAATAAAATCTAATTGAAACCACATCATTAACATAGTGATCAATTTAATGGAAACTGACACAGCAAAAATTGCAGCAGTTTTTCTCTCATTCAAATAAAAATAGCTATTTTCTAGGGTCTCATTAAACTTTTTATAGTAATACATCGATAGAATATCAAGGAATAGGTGTAGGAATAAAATTAAAATTTCCTATAGAAATAAAATTTCATTTGACCACCTTAAATGATTTTAAATGATCATATTTAACAATATTCATATGAACATCATAAAATATTGGTGTTAATGAGCTCGTATGGTCTTAATAATCCATGTTTTTTTCGATCATTCAATGAAAATATTGTCATAATCTTTTTAAGGATTTATAATGTTCATCTATAGTTTTTTAAGTATCTATATGATGCCTCCAAATGGACCCTTAATTTTGATATGTTTTCATTCATTTTTTTAATGTATCATTTCCCTCTTTATAATAATTTTTTACAGATGAACTGAATCCAATAAACTATAGATTCCTTTGTTCGATATTGTTCACCTATTTAATTTTTTCAATCTACTCATATAAAATTTTATATGATTATCTATATGATGGTTTAGAAAATACCATTAAGGTATACCTTTATCTGATCATGCTTAATACATAGCTTGGTTTTTTATAAATATAATGTAGAAACATTTTAGATTCATCTATTAGATGACATATATTTCTCTATCTAATTCTCAACCATCTAATCCTCAATTTAAATTCTTTTTAGTTAAACATATAAAGCAGTTTATTTTTAAATATTCATTCCTATCTATATGATAATTAATCATTACCTTACTAGTTTATTTCTAGAGGTTTATGTATCTTAAACTAAAACAATGAATCGTTGAAATTTTAATACTTTATAACATCCCCACATAATGACTTAAATAAATAATAACATGTATCTATCTAAAAACATCATGCTTGAAATGTGATATCGTATTTATAATCATGATGTTTGGAACATTGATGACCAAAAAACCAAAATATTATGTTTTATGAGAACTTAAATTTCATAAATATCTCATTTTCACTGAACACAAAAACACATCCACACAATTGATATTGGTGGGGAATTATAATAATCACTAATATAAATTGAATCCACCTATTTGGATTCATTGTTATCATTACAAATGATTATTCTCTTTAACAATAATCAATCCATATCCATTCTCATAGAGAGTGTCCAGAAACTCCACTACCAGTTTAAATAATGTATTAAATGTAATTCAATTCCTTAGGAAAATGACATTTCATGTCCATGATACTGATAAAATCCCCCTAAATTACATATTAATCCCCATTTATATGATAACACCATATTCAAATTCACAAAATATAATGTACATGTAGTTCCCCAGTTTCTAGATTGTGATATCTTGATACATTGATCAAGTATTATTTCCACCTTTTATATGTCGCCATTTAGATAAAAATACTAAAAACCCATTTTATGGGGTTTACTATAGGTTTCAGAATAATAACATGTTGTGCACTAGAAGTAAACGCATTGTAAATGGTGAAGGTTTCATGTTGTGAAGCGGGGGTAACACCGTGAGCTGGTACACATTGTGTATTTGAGGCACACATCATGTACTGTTTAAATGTTGTTTTCCTTACCTGAGGCTAGGAGTTTTTCAATGTACATATCTAGTGTGGACTTCACGTCATGACCACAGGGTACACGTCGTGACCCAGCCCGTGCCCAAAATAATGTCACAAATTTGGTACTTCCTCATGGTCTATTAATTTCAGAAAACCATGCTCTAAACCCAAGACTCTCCCTAGGAGTTTTTCGTAGGCATTCCTTCTACTGGATTGATCTGATCGGCTATGGATCTTCTTTGCGTATGTAGTACAACTCTCCAAGTAAGTGTTCTATTAGATGTACTTCTCTTATCATCTAGGTTTTATGATCTATGGATGTCATGGATATACCATGATTTTTTATTCTAAATAAGATGATATTTGGATTTTTAGTTTACAAGTAAATGTATATATGGTCGTTTCTTTGAAAAATCAACCTAGTTTTTGTGATTGTTCTTCCCCCATTGTTTTGATTCATCAAAAAAATTGAGGTAGGAGGATTCACTCTCAACTCATCTTAGTAGAACTGATTGGATTGATTTCATATTTAATGCATTATTCTTAATTGATTTGTGATTTGGTTGTGGAAGAGTTGTAGGAATCCTTCTTGAGTGACGGTTGTGATGTCTTGAAAATTGAGGATTTTGAAGGAGTGACATTGTTTTAAAAAAAGAAATTTAAAATGGGTATTTTTCTTGATTTTTGGCACATGAACTGGATTACATGTTTTTAATAAAAGAGAATTTTTTAATGAATCGAAATGTTTCTTTGAAGTTGGTTGTGATTTTGTGTTCAATAAAAAATCTGATTTATTAATGTGGTTTGTTTTGGTAATGGATTTATTTGGAATAAATATTTTTGGTGTTAGTTCATGATTAACGGGCCTTGAATAATGGATGAGTTCCATTGGGGTAGAAGGTAAATGACCCTGGATCAAGAGAGGGTGTCAGTGGGACAATACATGATTAGAAAAGATAACACCCATTAGTAGGAACTATCTAACAAAGCATGCATGTGTGTGTGTTGTGAAATGTGGAATGTGTATTCCAAAATAATAATCTGATTTTTTATTAGATTTGATTAGTTATTTTCTCGAAAATATATAGTAAGAAATTAGTATCATTTACTTTTATTTACAATTGGTTATAATTGGTTTTTGAATTTTTTATATTTTCTTATAGAGTATTTGGGTAAATTGTTTAATATAAACTATTTTATAAAATATGGTGACCATTATATCCTAGCGGTGTGATTAGGGAAGTAATTCAGAAAATCTACTGAGTTTTATACTCACCCCTTCTTTGGATCTTGGGTTCATTTACATGTGCCACCTTCCGGGGTTAGGGAAAAGGTAAATTATCCCCTTTCTTCAGCACCATGTCATGAAACAGGGAAATACAAGGTGATGTTAGAGCAAGGATATTGTAGTGCATGGAGTCTTGTTGTCATCTAGAATTTCATTCTTTGTCATTGCACTATTTACTTTGATATTGATTTGTCTTCTTCTATGTCATAACATGGTAGGTTGGTTTAATGAGAATGATTTGAAATGTTTTAGTTTATATCACGCATCATATTGAATCCTCAAGGAGGCTGGATTGTCGGGATGTTGTTTTTAGAAATTAATGGGTAAATAATCCCCCAAATTAATTCAATCCCTTAATCAATTATTTCCAGCCATTGGAACCTTGGGGACGTCAATAATGGAAAATTAATGACTTGTTGGAATCTCAAGACAATGATAATTAAAGGTTCATTAAAAATGGCATCTGCTTGTTCAGTCATTTACTAACAAGTAGTAATCAATGTTCTTAGTCATGGAGTTGGAATTCAGTCATTTCTATTCCTTGGGATATAATAATAGAATAGAGTGGGATTGTTAGAACATGAAATTTATAGCATAAAGGGGCATAGCTAACCCATTTATGAT
The DNA here is from genome assembly GCA_963277665.1 of Viscum album. Taxonomy (NCBI): domain Eukaryota; kingdom Viridiplantae; phylum Streptophyta; class Magnoliopsida; order Santalales; family Viscaceae; genus Viscum; species Viscum album. The sequence goes on from OY728160.1 coordinate 1,552,895,842, forward strand.
TAACATTAAGTTACAAGGGTGTTGGGTACATATGATTTTTGAGACTCATTTTGGATATTAAATCCTCATTCACCTTGGCCTAGATTTTGAGATGAGCATGGCATTCATTGTAGAGTATTGACATCACACATAGAGTGAATGCATCATTTCATGTAATAATTCATTTCGTAAAAGAGTATTCATTTTTGAAAAAGTAGTAAATTGTTTTTCAAATGATATAATTTGAAAAAGGATATGATTATGATATTTTTAAAATAAATTAATTTCAAAATTCAAGTTGAATATTTTAAAAAATGGTTGAACAAGGAAAAAGGATGCTTTTGGAAAAACATTGTTGTGACATTTTATGTGATAGAATTTGAAATTGTAATCCAAATGTTACTAGAGTGTGTGATTGATGTAGTTTTTTATGGGTTTAGAAAATGGAACCCAGTAGGCGTTGTAGGAACCAACCTGAAGAAGCTGTGGTGAATGTTGTTGCACTTGAACCATAGTTGAAATAAGAGATAATCAAGAATATTGTCAAAGCTTCTCAATAAATGGATATGGGGAATATAAGTAACGAGCCATGGTATGTCGATCATAACATCCAGTTCATTATACAAAATCCACCAAACATCCAGGGTGATGCTAAGCCAGAAAAAATAGTGTTGTGGCTGAGTGGGAAGAATTATATCTTCGATATCATAGGCACACTATGAGAGAAAAATGTCAATATAGAATATTATATGATTGAGGATATTGTAGTCCAGTGGTGGGATTTAGCGGTGTAAGAAAAATTTGATGAGGGCCTTACATGGGAAGATTTTAAGGAATTGATTAATAAACAATTCTATCCTCATATGTTCAAAATCCAGAAAATGATATAATTCTCTAGCCTGAATCCAGATAATCAATCAATCATGGAAAATTAGGCTATATTCATGAAGTTAGTTTTTTTTCACCAAAGGTTATGGAAATTGAATCATTAACGGAACATATCATCAAATTCAGGCTAAGGTAGGGGATTCAATTAGAGATTGAGGTGCCATATATTACTGATTATACAGAGATTGTGAACATAGGGACAATTGTTGAATGTGATATCTCTGGATATATGGGAGGAATCTTGAAAATACCTATAGGTAATGTTGGGAACTCAAATGTGGATGGAATATGGAAAATGGACACCTATTTCCTTGGCGGAAGTCGAAATTAGAATTAGATTGTCGGATTAGTGAACCTTCTTCCATGATGAAAGAGAAAAGCAGGTCATTTTCAATGTCATAATCTAGACCACATGAAGAGAGTGTGTCAAAAAAACCTAGATCATATCATAGCTGCAAGAAAATGAGGCGTCTTTACCACTAGTGTCTAAGTCCTACAGGGTCCGATGCTTGGGAAACTTCTTAGGCATCGCAGGAATCAACAAGACAAGGAAAGAGGAGTTAGTCTCTCCAGTAGAGCAGAGCTAGCCATGTTGATTCTAGAATTACCATGACTCCTCTACCAAGGAAATATCTGCAAGGAAAAAAGGATAAAAATTTAGTGAAGGAGAAATTTTATGGAGTTCAAAAGATGATTGTCATTGATCAGGTTGGACCATCTATGGTGAGACGTTCAATAATTTTTATTTCTACACATGTGATTGTTTTCTTCAATATTTGTGCATCAAATTATTTCATTTCTTATCGTGCTAATTATTTTCTATGTTTATGAATAAAAATTATGGAATCTATTTTATAACACCAAACTCCTCTCAGGGAATGATTATGTCAAGCCTAGGTGTGTCGATAATATGGTATAACTGTCGATGTAGTTGAGCTAAAATGGGAATTTTCAGTGTTTGACATTGATTTCTATGACTTTATACGATGTATGGATTGGTTGAAAACATTCTGGGCTCACATCGACAGCTATAGAGAGACTATTAGTTTCATTATTAACGATGGAAGGAGGAATATCATCAGAGTGGAACGTGTTTTAAAGACAGGTGCACAGAGCTTGTTGGAATAAACATTGGGAATGTTCTCTTATCTGTTGGCAATATTGACTTTGGAATCAATGGAAGAGATCGAGGAAAATTGTTTTCTTGCAGTTGTGGTTCAATTTGAAGATGTATTTCATGAGAACTTCTCAGGGATTCTACCACTGAGAGACGTAGATTTTATGATTAATATCTTTATGAGGATTGGTCTTATTTCCCTCCCATCAAATAGGATGGAACCAATAGAATTATGGGAATTGAAATTGAAATTGGGGGATCTAGAAAGAAAAAGGTTCATTCGGCCATATACGTCACATGGGAAGCATCGTTCTTCTTCGTGAAGAAAGAATATTTAAATAATTGGTTGAGAATTAATTATTGTATGCTGAAAAAAGTTATGATTATGAACTGATATCCACTTCAATACATTTGAGATTTGTTTGATCAAATAAGGGGACCTCAATTGTTCTATAAAATTGACTTGTGATCAGGATATCACCAATTGCATGTTTGTAAGGAAGATATTCCCAATCAAACATTTATAAGAATATATGGCCACCATGAATATGTATTCATGCCTTTCATTATGACAAATTCATTATTTACCTTGATGGCATTGATGAATCAGATATTTTAGTGATGTCTAGATTCATTTGTGTGGTGTTTTTGAAAGACATCTAGGTTTATTCAAAGAGAAGGGATGACTATAAGCAATACATGAAAACAATGTTTCGAATCATGTGTAATACATCTAGGTTTATTCAAATATAAGGGATGACCAAGAGAAACACATGGAAACAGTGTTGGGAATCTTTCAAGATCACCATTTCTATGACAGACTATCAATGGGTGATTTTTGTTAACAAGAGGTACTCATTATTGGCCATGGGATTTATAAAATATGTGTTTCAGTGGATCAGAAAAAGAGTGATGTTGTTATCTCAAGATAATGTCCAAATAATGTCACCGAGATACAATTTTTCTTGGAAATTCTGGCTACTACCGATTGTTTTTGTGTGGCATATCATGACTGGATTCACCAATGAATGCTTTGAAAAGGAAAAATTATCCATTCCAAGGGAAATAGGAATTCTAGAAGACATTCCATGAATTGAATGATCATCTAACATCGACACAAATCATGATTTTTCCAGAAATAGTACAGGGGTTTGTTGTTTACTATGATTCATCAAGTCCAGGTTTGTTATTTTTTCTCATACAGGGATACCATGAGGTTGCTTTTGGTTCAAGGAAATTGAGGGTTCCTGAGAACAATTACCCAACAAACAATTTGGAGTTAGTTGTTGTTTTCCATTCTTTCAAATCATGGAGACATTATCACATTAGTTAGTAATTCACTATGTTTACAAATCATAATTGATTGAAATATATTTTCTCACAGTTATGTTTGAATTTTTAGAATAGGAGATGGTTGGAGTATATATATATATGTTGGAAATTGACTTTTTATATACACCAAGAAAACGGAATTTTGTGGAATATGCATTGAGTAAAAATTCATATGATCATTTGGCCAAAGAAGCATAATATGAATGGTAGTAAAGGTTTGTCTTTGCTGATATTCATGTGAAATGTAAAGACTGAGGTGATGTTGTGGTTTTAATTTCATCTATGATTGATCCTGATTTGGAAAATATGGACAAAATGGAAAAAAATAAATGATCCAGAAATCCAATTATGAGATCAAAACACAATGGTGGGGAGACCATTAAGGGCTGGAAACATGATGGATGTTCAGTTTTGTGTTATAGAGATCAGATGGTTCTGCGTATGGATTTTCATGAATAAATCATTAATTGTTACCACCATTTGAGATCTTCTGTACATCTAGTCACATGGATTATATATAAGGCATTGAAGGTGTAGTTTTGTGGAGCTACATGAAAAAAATGTGGCTGAGTTCATCTCGTGATGCTTAACTTGTCATCATGTTAAAGCTAAGGATTAGAGACATATAGGTATTTTGTATTATTTATTTATTCCATTTTGGAAATGGGAGGATACAAAAATGTATTTTGATAATGGTATTCCACGAACAATTTTGAAACACGATTCCATATGGGTGATAGTGGATCGGCTTACCATGTCGTCACATTTCATCCCTATTCTTGAAACTCATACGGTGGAGGATCTGTCAAAAATATATATCATTGAGGTGGTAAATAGTTAAGGCATTTTAGAATCCATCATGTTAGATAGATATACAAGATTCACATCTCATTTATGGAAATCCTTATAGAAATCCCTTGGGACTCAGTTGACTATGAGCATGGCATATCATTTTCAAAATGATGACTAGTTTGAGCGGATGGTAAAAAACAATGGAAGACATGATGCAGGCTTGTGTAATGAATTTTGGTGGATTGTGCGATGATAATATACCCATGGTGGAGTTCTCTTTGAATAATAGATATCAGGCCTCGATACATATGGATTTGTTTGAAACACTATATGGGATTCCATTTCGATCTCAGACATTTTTTGTAGAAACAGGTGAGACTTCACTAGTTGGAAAGATCCATGTCCAAGAAAAAATGCAGAATATATAGTTGATTAGATATAAGATGAGTATAGCTCAGTGTTGTCAGAAATAATATGAAGATCACCATCAATGTTCTTTGTCATTCGCTGTTGGTGATCATGTGTTGTGGAGGAAATTCCCAAGGCTTGGACATCATAATTTTGGGATGTAGGTCTAGTTATCTCCTAGATACACTATACCTCTTGATATACTAGAATGGGTCGGAGAGGTGGAATATCGGTTAACAATACCACCACAGTTTATTTGGGTGCATAATGTGTTCCTTGAATCCCTGTTGAAAATGTATCATCCTGATTCTATCCTTTTGATCATATGGGATCACGTCGACCTAGAGCCAGATTCATTTTTGATACATATCATAGTGTTGATTTTGTACAGTCAATAGAATATATTTCATGGAACATTTTTCGATCTGGTGCGGCTTTTATGGAATCTTGGTCAGATTTAGGAATATAATTTTGATCATGAGAAGGAAATGAAAGAGAAGTGGGAAGAACTCTTTTAGGGCAGCGCGGGTTTTCTACTTTCTAAGGATGGAATGGACAATTGATGGGATAATTTAGTACCCCTGGTTTTTGTGTTGGGACATCTTGTTACCATGATCACGTATGTTTTCCACCATTTCAATGGCCCTTTCTATTAAAAATCCTTCAAAATAGTTTTCTGGTGTTTACTGCAGGTTTCAGGATAGGTACACACCGTGTACCTGAAGTACATATAGTATACTTGGGGAGGGATTGAAGTTGTGAAGTGGGGGTCACGTTGTGATCCGGTACAAGTTATGTAACTAAGGTAAACATGTTGTATTGTTTAAATATATTATTTTCACCCTAGGTGATATGTTTTTCAACGTACTTATCCAGCGTGGACTTTATGTTGTGTCCAGGGGGTACATGTCATGAGTCGGCCAACTCCCATCTTGAATTCTCATGTTTGGTACTTCCATACTGACTATTATTTTCATACCAACATTCTCTCGACACTATACTCACCATATGAATTTTTCATAGACACTCCTTCCAGATCTATCTCATCGGGTGTGGATCTTCATTGCATCTGTGGAACATATCTATGAGTAAGTGTTTTATTATATCTACTTCACCACTACTCATTGTTCTAAAATCTAGTACCGTTATGTGTATATCTAAGTTTATATTTTACAAATAAGTTGAAATTTTCATTTTTGGTTGATAGTAGAAAGGATATATGGCCATTTCATAGAATACTCAACTTGGTTTTTTAGGGTTCTTTTCCATTTGTTGGTTTTAATCCAAACCTTTGATGTAGGTGGAATCACTCCGGACACCTCTTAGTAGAAATTATTAGAGTGATTTAAAATTTAATATATTATTCTGAATTGATTTATATTTGGTTGTTTTACACTTTTTTGAAACCTTATTGAGTTAAGGATATTAAATCTGGAAAATTGGAGATTTTCAATGACTGCCTTGGTACTTGGTTTTAAAATATTGATTTTAAAGTGGGGAATTTTTGGATTTTTGGAACATGAATTGGAGTTTATGTTTTAAATAAAAGTGATTATTTTATTAAAATTAAATTTTTATTTGAAATTTTTTGTTCTTTGGTTTTTAATAAATTTCCAGTTTTACTGAAGTGGTTAATTTTTTAATTGATATAATTGGCATAGATGGTTTGGGTGTGATTTCATGCTTTACGGGCCCTAAATAAGGGATGAGTAGCATTGGGTCACAAGGTACATTCCCCTAGATTTGGGGAGGGTGATAGTGGGACACAATGTGATTGAAAAAATACCTCTCATGAGTGTCAAATTGTTGAATGATGCATGCGTGCATGTGTGTGTTGTAAACAATGGAATGGGTATGCCAAAATTATCATTGGAATTTGTTATATTCATTTTTTGTTATTTTCTAGGAATTAAATATCTGAATATTTTGTTCATTTAATTGTTTTATCACTTGGTTATGATTGTTTTAAACCCATGTTTATATTTGGATATAAACTATTTTTGTAAATTGATTATATAAATTGTTTTATAAAACCAATTTTATATAATATGTGAACTGCTATATCCTTGTGTCATGAGTATGGAAGTCATTGGGAAAACCTATTGAGTTTTATACTCACCCTGCTTTGGATCATTGGTGCATTTGCAGATGCTACATTCTATGACTTGGGAAAAGGTAAAGTATAACCATTCATTAGCACTATGTCACTATAATTTCGATTACATGGTGATGTTAGATCATGGATCTTGTGGAGCATGGATAATTTTTGTTGTATTGGATTTTATTTGTTGCCTTTCCACTTTTTTAGATTGATGTTGGGTTTTCTTCAACTGTTTCATACCTTGTTATGTTGTTTTAAAGAGAATGATTTGAAATGACTTTGTTTATTTCATCCAAAATATAGTGAGATGTTTTCAGATGGTTTGTTGGGTTTCTTTTTTTTACCCTAAAGGTTAAATCATCCCCACTTACTTATAAACCATTCGGCATTGATTTCGATCCATAGGTTCCATAAGGACATCGTTAAGGCCAAGTAATGACTTGTTGCACTGTCAATACAATGAAACTTACCAGGTCATTACAGTATAGATTTTTACCTCTTCTCCTACTTTGGAAACATAATCTAAATAAATATGGGTGTCCCCTTAAGAACACTAATAATAATGTGTTTTATGATGATTTTACAGCTTTGTCGTCAATTTATCAAATCCTTCCCCTGGTATATAGTTGGTGAAAACATTACAAATATAATCAATTATTGAAATATACCCAAGAATAACATATCTACTAGAAAACTTTTCCTTATTGAAATGTTATATAATATCAATTCCCCTTGAAATATAATTATAAAAAAATATTTTTAGGTAGATCAATTTATCATTGATTACTATAATGATTCGTTAATGGTTCATTAATATTCACCATAAAATCTTCCAAATGAAATTTCATCCCCACTATTTGTAAACATGCATGGGTAGAGGTGACAGAATCTATTTCAGCTATAGTCAATGTAAAATTTCTTTTATTATTATTATTATTATTGTTGTTGACACACCATTCTACCGAGAATAATAATCCTCTTGAAGATGATTTTCAATATATAAAATATGAAACCCTATCATCATCCGTTAACCAAGAAAATATTTCTCATTATTTCTTCTACAAATCATGTCATAATTAGATTTTCCTTTAATAAACATGAGAATTTTATTTTCTTCCAGGATGCATGATTCCTTTGAATGAATATAATATAATTCCCAAAAAGATACAATATTTGAAATGTTTGGTCTTTGAGTAGTAAGATTGATCAAACATACAGTCATATTTTTATTGCCCTTCTGATTAACATTTTTCTCAGCATCATCTTTACTTAGTATCATGCCAATAAAATTCAGTTTAGAAAATTCATTTTATTTTATAATGAAAACCATGTGTAAACAATCCAGAATATACTTTTCCTATTGTTGGATGATGTATCTTCCTTTAAGTTAAACTTAAATTCCTAGAAATATATTCTAATCTCCAAGTATTGAATTATCATGGGAACTTTGAATTTGATTCGAATATTCATCACAATAATATTTCCTTTCAACTATAAACATTATATAATCCTTATAAAAAATGATAGATTGCGTACCTATACACTTATCCTCCACATACTAGTTCCTATAATCTTTTACTTTTTAAACATTCAACTACTTCAGGAAACTTTGAAGCTCTAATTATAAGGCCTAGGGATCATATTTCAACTCATACAATGATGTTACTTTATACACTATTGTTCCATCATTATTATGTTTGAATATATTATGTTTCTCAATATAATCTTCTTCTTAATTTTCTTCATTTCATAATGATGATTTTTTATCTATCTAACAGAATTCTCAATTTCAATGGGTAAAAAATATTTTTTTCAATGTTTTGATTCATAAGAGAAGGGTAAAAAAGACTTAAAAATCATAAATTTTCACATATGAAAACCCTTTTAAAACTATCCATTGATTATATATTTAAATTTCCCCTATTTCCTATAGTTTAATCTACAAAACCATTCTAATCATATAACATTCATTCTGTTTGGTCATTGAACAATATCTCGAGTGTCATTTTCATAATTTGACCTAACTCTTCATTAAATTTATTTAACCATTCCATATGGTTAAAAAATTCCATAAAAATTTGTGGTTTCACCTAAGAGATAAGTGACATTTAAAATTATAATATCAATTTTTATTTGGTCGGAACTATTGGTTATTTATTTCCAATAACAATATAAAATTCAACCCTTTTTTATAAAATGTAAAAAATTTGATATTGTTTTCATGCTTTCCTTATAAAGGGTCAAAGGAGAATAATCTAATAAAATATTTGGATCCTAGTCATCTTCTTCTTCATTAACATAACTGCATGTCACCAGATTATATTTTCTTACACCATTATCATCATCAGAGGATAATTTTTTTATAGTTGGAGGATTTTCCATAATTTTTACAAAACAGAATCTATAATCTTATATAGTCAATTAATCAATAACTGGTTAATTTTTAAATTGGATGAAATCCCCATGAAACACCATCTACTTATTTTTCATCAAACATTCCCATATATGGTTTTTTGAACCTTATTATGAAAATACTTCCAAAAACATAAAGCATTAACTATAGTATTTTTCTTACACCTTATATCATAGGGATTCATCTTTGATTTTTCCAATGAAAAAATATATTTTTAATAGCTACAACAGTACATAAAACTACACTCTAGAATGAAATTGAATGTCTATATTTTACAATCATACATTTTCCAATTTCAATTAAACTTATTCTCTTCAATTCATTTACTCAATTTTGTTTATGTGTGTAGGGATAAATATATTACTGCATAATTACAGGTTTCCTCAGAAAGAACCCTAATGAGTTATTTGGAAATTCTCCTCAATTATCTATTATCAACATCAATATATATACTACCAAATACTTATAAACATCACATCTAAAACTTTTTAATTACTTTGTATCCTCTTATTTATGAATCATATGCATTACACTAGTCAACCAAGTAAATTCATCAGTGGATGAAAAATGTATAAATCAACCATTATTGATTTATTTCATATTGGAAAACATATCTCAATGTTTATGAGTTCAAATTATATAGAAGATTTAATTATTACTTTTGTTTTTCTTCAGTTAACCATCATTCCATTCGAGAAAATTATAAAAACAACATCAAATTTCCTTCATAATTGCGGTAAATAATTTAAAATATTATATTTTTAAATCATTCATATAATTTAATGAAAATTATTCCCCAGTCTGTGATTCCATAATTTTTTTATCATAGAAATAATATAATAATAGTTACTATTATTTCTTATATTAAGTAGATTATCACTTATCCTTTCTCCTTAATAGATAAATTTACCATCTTATAAACATCAGATGGAACATGAATGTTGTATAATGATTTAATTTACCATAATGATTGTGTTTATATATATTCCACATGTTGTGCATAAATACATCAATAGAGAGAATTTATTTGGATGTTAGCTTCGTGTCTTCAATTCTAGTGTTACCAATTCCTCTACTTTTTAAGGAATTTTCATTTAAAAAATTGACTGCTCCACCTCATTTTCATTAATAATTTTCAATATTTTCATTTCCCCTATCATATTTCAGAAATAAAAAATACCAGGAATCCATGGATTATTCCTTTTTCTATATTTTAAATCATTCTCAACAACAAAATAATTATCTTTAATTTTCCTTTTTCCAAAGTCATTTTTTGTGGGATAAGGAATTTTTCATGGATTAATTACAATAAAATCATTATCATAGTGACCTTTTTGGCCAAACATTTCAATAATTTCCCCCATGTAGTCAAATTGGTTTTCCATGAGAGCATTTTCACTTCCCTTGACATGGATTTATTTCCTTATAGAAACTTTAGAGAGTTTCCTCCATTTACTCCATTGTTTTACCATTACTTTGTGCCTACCCCCCAGAGAGAGACATGTTATGAATATAATTATATTTTCTAATGTCCATATATACCATAATACATAAAATATACAGTGATCCTAGTTCTTCTACATAGAATTGTCTTTCTATTTGATATGTTTGTTGAGATTTATCATATATTTCATTATATAATATCCCTTTATCTAGTGAACAAATTTTCTAGGATAGATTTTTATCTTCCACTGATATGAGGATTTTATCATATTACATCTCAACCTAGTATTTGCTATTTTAAATTCTTACAACTGTTTTGTTATTTTAAATATATGTAATTTTTTATTTTTTTGGGTAATTTAATCTTAGGTTGAGTTCTTCATCATCTTAGGATGATTAAACCTTTACCTTTGAAGAAATTTTTTTGAATTATAAATCATTACACTCAAGTTATTTTTAACCTCATGGAATCTTGAATGTGTCATACATAGATCATCCTCATGATTAATATGTTTTTAATCAAGATATTTTATGATATCTTATTAGTCTCAACATTCATCTTTCGATTGTTAATATCATATATTTACACATCGATTTTAAGAAAATATATTTTTTACATCATGCTTCTTATCACATTACATCTTCAATATAATAGAATATTTCTTGATTTTTATGTTTTTTTAAGACTCTCCCAATGTTATGGATTTAGCCAATATTTCCATTAGGTTTATTTTTATTATCATTATTCACTATTTAATGGTTATTATTTTATTTAATCATGAGTTATAATGGTTTTTAATTTTTTTGCTTCATGTTCCAAATAATTATTGTCCATTGTTTCATACTATACCATCTTACTCTACATACTTATTTTATTTCTTCTTATGAATATATATTTTTTAACTTCATGTGGACATCTATATTATTTTTAACTTTTACTCCACATATACCTTTGTGCGGTTTCATATAAATAATTAGCATAATGTTGTAAATATTTTATATGTTGATAATATATAGAATTGATTCCAATTTATATACACTAGAAGAATATATGTCGGTGTATTCCAATTTAATTTTCTCTACCTTTCTGATAATGTTTTGAGATAAGGGACTTAATTCAGTCATTCATTTAAACATAATATTCAATATATTTATATTCAGTATAGACCATTAAATCATGTTAAGTTTTATTAATTTTCTGGCCCCCCATATAGTTAAAAGATAAATATTCCTTATTATTCTTTTTTATCATATTTTACTAACCCATCTCAAAAAATAAGAAATTATTTGATTGATTTAGAGAGAAAAATATTTATCTTTTAACAAAATTATATTATTATCAAACTAGTCGATGAAGTTTGTCATCAATTTTTAATAATAGTTGTGTCCTTCATGAGATCTCAACATATACTTATTTTGTGGATAGTTTATTAAATTTTATTTAGCAATCACCAATAGCATCATCATAAATTTTTATGATACGTTTTTGCTTTCATCTCAATATTTGATGGTTTACATCCAACACAATTATATTTCCCTCAAAAATAATTTTGATCTTGTATCATTTTTTCCTATATTTACCTGAGACCCATTACCTTTATATATAAATTTTTTTGACAAGGAAACAATAATTGAAATTTGATCCTTTCCACCATCCTTGTGATTTAATTTTTCATAATATTTCAAGGGATCGTCTTTATTTAAGGGTAGAACCCCATATTAATAGAATAATTCTCCCCAAACCATGAGATATATGGTATGGAATCATTATGATTTCCCAACCATGGTAATTATATCTAACGATAGTAGGAGAACCTCTACTATTTACTGAGTGGAGATTATCCATGATAGAAATCATAAAGATCATATAGAGTATATATGCCTTTTTTTTACAACTTGAAGTTCCCCTTAATCTAAATGCCATTGAGAATGGTGAATTGAATAAGTTTTCCTATTTTACAATATCTTTTCCACTAAAATAATCCTTGTAAAAATTTTAATGTCATGAAACACTCGTCTTCAATGATAAACCTCACTTTAATTCTAATATGAGTAAATAAATAAATCAACATGATTTTTCAAAATGTTCACCCAAATTGTTATTGACTGAATCCTTACAATATTGACTGCCATCAGTGAAAATATATATAATATATAATTAATTTAATACAGTAAATATATCTCCCAGTAATCACTTTATCTCCAGTAATAAGAAAGTATACATGATTCCATAAGATACTACGTTTTCCTACCATTGTAAAGAAAAAAGGAGAATAAGATCACAATTAATGTCCACAAATTCTCTATATTATAACCTATGTACATTTCACCTTGATTTTTTGTGCTATATTCTGGTACCTCTATCAAATGAATCATTGTCCGGTGCACCTCTATTCGATACAAATCAATCATGTATTCTCTTTCTGGTTTTATTTTTCTTATACATCTTTTTTAACCACGAGATTCCTTGGCGAGAAAATCACATTATTAAAATAATTGTAGTTCCTTAACCTTATAATAATTACAATTATTTTTCAATGATTCATCAATCCATTATATAATAAAACATCTTTAATAAATAGAGGACATATGGGATGTATATCCAACTCTCCCACTTATCTAAACCTCTGTTTGACCACATTCAATTCTAATAAAATTTCGTTGTCAATCATATTCATATGAACTTCCTCAAATATCAACATCATTACAAAATTTAAAATATCATTAATTCTTCACTATATCACTAGAAACTATACTATTTACTTTAAAATTATTATTTAATATTAGTCAAAAAATATTGGGATGCCCCCCAATGGACCCTGCTATCTGATAAGTCTTCATCAATTTTTTGTGTGGCATCCCTCCATATGATCATATTTTTTCAATCATCTCAGTCTGATAGATTCAGGATTCCTCAATCTGGTGCACAATACTACATTACTCTATCCATAGTTCTCACATAACTTCACCCATCTTGATTTTTCAAATGATTTGGAAAAAATTTATTTAGTCTACATATGTCTAATAAAACATCATATAGAACGTGGTTCACTATACTCTGATAGTAAAAACATCATAGAATCATCCGTCTGATGAAATTCCATTTATATGTCACATGATAATCCATATTATGATCACTTATAAATCAATTCATTTCAAAATCAACAAAATTTTATCTAGTAATTATTATACAGCTCTTTTTGATCATTACATATTACTTCACCAATTCGAATAATGAGGATTATATAACCACAAATTCAAAATTGTAACTTTGATAAATGAATATTTTGGAACCTCGTCACATTGTATCATTAAAATCAAACAACCAACCTCAATTTAGAAACATCATTCACGATCCATGTGATCCTTTTAGAATTCATGATGTGAAGAACATTGAGGATCATCAAAGAATTATCTAACATTATCGAGAAGTTACTTGAACTTTTTTATAAAATCATTTTCACTTGGAACACAAAAACATTCACACATAAAACTATTGTTTTAATAGATCCACCCATATTAATAGGTGTATAAACTTAGAATTAAAGGGTTTAATTTAAATGATAAAATATTAAGATAAAACCATATTGGTTTAATAATTCCATTACTGTGTAGCTTCATGAGTTCACTAAAACTAATAGTACATTCTAGAAATACTATTTGGAGACATTTTTATTGTTTATAATTATTAAAATATGGTACTATAATAAATTTTAATCTATGTTCGCATAAAAATTATGCAAATACATATTAAAATTATATATATAAGAAGATTGAAAATGTGAATAACAAATAAAGAAGGAAAAACCATAGAATTAATAATTTAGTAATGGAAATACAATAATTTTTATAGATAAATCCTTTTTAATGTGTTTAAATTGAGACAAGAAGATATATAAATATAATTTCTAATATCGACTATAATAATCAAATATACTTGGAGTAAATAAATTCCACTATTAGTACATGATGAGTCATAAAATATTATTTAAATTTTAATTAATAATGACTTGTGTGTTTAAATAAAAATAATATTATAATATTTCACCTATGAAGACATATAACATGTACCACTTATTATTAGATTGGATAGGTTTACTCTTTAGAGAGTTCACCAATTATATAAAATTTCATGACTGTAAAAGTATTTCAAAAATAAAATTCTAGATAAATTTTTTTATATTAAATATATCATTAGTTTATCAAAAAAATATAAAAATTTATTGTTTTAATAACATTTATATATTATATTAATTGAATTATCGATAATAAATAATGAATAAAATAGAATGATTTCTTAAATATGTTCATTGATTTGAATTATATTTGATAGAGTCAATATTAATTTATTAATAATGAGTTATAATTTTTAAATATATAATTTTATTTACCAAAAATTAAGTGCATCAAAAATTTCAATTGGGAAGGATTTTTTTGAGAAAAAACATATAAATGGGGTGTGGATGTACCATATTGAAAATAAAAAAATAATTTCCAGGGATACTCTCATATAAATAATCTCATTTCAATTTTTTATTTCATGAAGAAATATATATAGTTAAAATATACTTAATAAATATTTTTAAATATAATTTCAATAAAATTTTATATATATAAACACATAAAAAAGAAAACAAAAAAATTAGAAAAAAATTCAATTTACTAAAATGAATACTTTCATAATTAGTCATATAAATTGAATGACTTGTTATTTGTATATATATATTTGATCTGATTAAACGAAATCAATTTGAAGAAGTAAAATGTTTAAAATTATCGGTAAATCGCTCCATTCATTGTTAGAATCAGTGGGACAAAATTTCTGTGAACCATTTCACTTGGGGTGTAACATCCCAACCCTAGTAACCCAGAGTTAGTGCATTATTACATAACATTGGAATGATCACAAGAGAATAAGTCCCGAATTACTGATCAATTTAGTAGCATTTGATATACTAGATATATAAATTAGTTTTATATATCATTATGAAAAAAAACATAATTGTGTCTCTGTTGAACACACTCATATCCCTTAACCTATCCTTATAGGTAAACATAATATACTTCTTTGCATCTAGGGAAAAACCATAGGAAAAGGGTGAGTTTAGATACTCAGTAAGGATAAGAATATAGTTGAAACTATCTTAAATTTGAATAAACATTTAAGGAAATTTTTATAAATAAAAAAATATTTTTAAACATAATCTTCATAATAATATGGAAAACACAAATAAAATATATCCATTTACTTATTCACATGGATATTATACTAGTATAATAATCACATTTAATATTAATAGCTGATTTCATAATGATAGAATGCACAATTACGGACATCATAACCACATATATAAGGCCTCATTCTAAGAATACAATAAAAATATTCTCATTTATTTTTTCCATGACACTAGTTTTTCTCCTAAGACCTACGGATTCATCGAGGGGCTCTAGTGCTCCCCACCCATCCCATAATGCATCCAATGCATTCCTTATATGGAAAGAATGAAACATAAAAAAAATTATATTAAGACTAGAATAAAAATGATAATAATTCCACCATAAAACATGAATGGTATAAAAAACCATCCTTATTTAAACATATCAAAAAAACATAAATACAATATGGAAGATTGTATATCAATAAATCAACATCAAACAAGTGTAAAATCAAACAAATGATGTTGACATAGATGAAATAAATAAAAAAACTATATGAGTGATATATATCATTCTACAGTGAAATCATTCAAAATTAAAGAAAAAATTTATTTTGAAAATATTATTATAATATTTTATGGGAATATTCAATGTTTTATAACATCAGAAAATATCTGCACTCTTAGTAAAAGTTAGAAAACATTCTTTCATTAATTTATCAAAAAGGTTATGAAGTACCTTGTTTGGAAAACAAATGAAGGATTAATTTCAAATAATATTAAAAAAATTAAAAAAAATGTATTAATGACTTTAAACCATAGTTTATGAAATTTTAAAAATGATTTGATATACATTTTTTAGAAACATAGATGTGGATGATAAAGAGGTCCTAGTAGATACTTACGTATAAAAAACATCGGATAATGAAGAGATTATAAAATTAACCATTATTAAGAACATTTATGCTGTTGAGGGAACATTGTCCTCATCTATAATTTTTAAATGATTCTTATTAAATTATAAAATAACAACAAACGAAATTATGATATCATATATGATCTTTTAATATTTCTTTGTTAATAATATTTCAGTAGTATTATAGTTTTGGTTGTTAAATGATTCACTTTCCTTCATATGTTTTGTTATATATGTCATTTTAGTTGTTTATAGGATGTATTTTATTCATATACATAATGATAGTTTCTTCATAAATAGTATTTGTAATCATCAAATGAAAATTATTCTTGAATATATATAATGGGGAACAAACTCTCATCGCGTCGTGGAGTTGTCAAGCCGTACGTATGCACGAGCGGAAATATCATTCTATTCGTGGTGAAATATAATGTAATTGGATGGAATATTATATATAAATAATAATTAACATGTTAAATTAATTATTTAAATCAATTATACTCATTATTATACCCATCAATATATTGATGTGTTGAATAACAAACCACACCACGACGTGGAGATGGTAAGTTGTACGTGTGCACGTTTGGTGACATTGTCCTTCATAGGATGGATATAATAATGATTATGGTTGTCCCATATTTATAATAAAATATCATTATGAAGAAGGTATTTGAGTTATTATTTTAGTATGAAAACAACAATGAAATTATAAGTGGTGGAAGAAAAGAACATTGGAAGGGGTGATGAAATAATTACCTCTTTTTCAGGTGATTCCTTTTGATTTGAACAAAATGGATCGTTGGTTTTATTTATGATCAAAGTAATGACTATAAATTTATGTGAGAGTTGTTGGTAATAGATTTGATAAGGGGTTGGTGAAACCAAAGTGCATTGGAGGAGTGAATTGGAGATAAGTGGAAGTGCCCTTTTATTTGAGAGGTGAGAGGCTGTATTGAAAAATCATGAAATATTAATTTTTTATAAAATGATCTTTAGTTTATAATAAATAAAAATTTATTTATATAGATTATATGCTGGGGATGGGCCGAAATCCTGACATCCAATAGGTTTTAGACAAGTTTAGTTCACCATATTAACCTTATCATTTAAATTTAACACGTAGTTAAATAGATTAAAATTTACCAAGCCTTCTTGTATAATTATATTTCATGGTTAATAAAAATACAATAAAATTAAAATTGAAGATATATTGGTTTAATTAATGACATATATATCTTTATATAAGTCCTTTTTAGAAATATTATATTTTTAAGAGTATAATATCATTTAATAAATTAGTATTTGTTTTAAAATCTCATTTATGTCAATTTTGATAATATTTAGTATTTGGATTTTGTGAAAGTCATAAAAACATTATTACTATGAGAAAAGTAAATTTAATCAACCCTAACATATAATATTCGACTATAAAATTCTTGGATGGAATCAAATGTTTCATTTTACAATTAGTTTTATATTTATAACATTAATTATTTTAATATTTCATTAATAAGTTAATTACTACTTCATCATTGTGTCATAAAACATTTAATGATTTAAACACTAAAAATTATAAATAAAATACCATTATGTAGAAAATATTTTTATATTTATAATTAATATTTATTGTGGAATTTATCTTATGTGAATCCCTATATTAAAAATGGATTAGTTTTTATAAATTGAATTTATCAATTTTAACTCTTCATTAAATAAAATATAAGAAATGCCTTAATCTTACCCAAATGAATGTAAAAGGATATTATTTTTGTTCTAAGGTTTATTTTTATATAAATAAACATATCTAATAGAATGGAGACATGATTTTTGTAATTATAATATTATCTTTACCTTTAATTACCCTATTTACTTTATACATTGGTAAATAAAATTCAAAAGTTACTATTCTGAAAAAAAATTATTTTCATCCCATAGAACCTATTTTTATGAACTGATTACATCCATGTCAATTTATGTTTTGAAATTTAATTTATAGAAGGGTTAAAATTACGTTTTATGAAAATTTGATACTGTTCCTATAAGGTGGGTAAAAGACGATAAAAAGTTTAATAAAATTTTATATGTCTAATCTTATTATAAAATGACTCCAATTAAATAAATTGGGCTAATATAGTTATTATATATATATTTTTACTTAAAAAATTAAATTAATAATATTTATTTAAATAATAATTCAGTTTTGAACAATAACGCAGTGTTTTTAACTATTCATAAAAAATTGAATGTTTTCAAAAAAATAACCAAAATTCAACCTAACCATATTTTGATATTTCAAATCCAAAATTAATGTCCATTTTGAAAAATAAGATTCAAACAATTTCAAAAGGTGGGAATTAATATTCATAACTACTTTTTAAATGGCGAGTTTGATTTGTCATGGTGTGTTAGAACTCGAAGTTGCGTACAACACAAGCTATTGAGTTTTTCAAAGTGAAACGTTATGTGGAAGCTTGAGGTGATACATTATTTCCTCCATCAAATAATTTCATCCTCAAAATTTATAGAATAATAATGCATAAAATGATTCAGGTTATTCTTCATCATATTTTCATTAGGTTCACATGATGCCTCTTCCAATTTAGGGTTTCTTTGAATAATTTTTACCAGATGAGTCATCTGTTTTCTCAACAATATTTTTCTAGCTTCATGAATCTTGATAGGATCATCACAATAAGACAGATCAGGTTCCATCTCTATTTCTTCATTGGTGAGTCAATTCAATGGGTCACACATGTATTTTCTCAACAGTGATATATGGAACACATCATGGAATTTTTAGAGTCTTGCTAGAAATGTTAAATGGTTATCTACAACACAAATTCGTTCCAGAATTTCAAAAGGTCTTATGTACTTCAGACTTAATTTACCCTTCTAACTGAATTTTATAACAACCTTCCATATAGATACCTTCATGAAAACATGTTCTCCAACATAAAATCCCAAAAACATTCCTTCATTTATTGGAAAATCTCTTTTTTCCTACTTTTAGCTGCATTGATGTCGGTTTGGATAATATTTACCTTTCCATTATATCCTCAACATGTTCTAGTATTATAAGTTTTATTTCACACATATCATCTTAACAGGTTTGTGTGCGACATGTCTTTCCATATAACGCTTCATATGGTTCCATATAAATATTTGAATATAATCTATTATTATATGAAAATTATATCAATGGGAAAACTGATCTCATATACCATGAATGTAAAGTGTGAAAGATATCAACATGTCTTCTTTTGTCTGAATAGTCTTTTCTGATTGTCCATCAATTTGAGGGTGGTAGGTAGTGCTCAAATGATGTTTAGTATCCAGGGAATTCTGAATGCCTTTCCAGAATTTTAATGTAAATTGGGGATCATGATCAGAAACAATCGATAGGGTTACACCATAAAGTCTTAGACTTCAATAATATATAGTCATTCTAAATTTTCATGTGGTAAATATTCTCTTAAAAAAATGTGCTAACTTGGTAAGACGATCAACAATGACCCATATTTCATCATTCTTTCTAGGAGTCTTTAGAATCCCTATGAAAAAGTCAATCGTAATATCATTCCATTTCTAATCAGGTATGGGAAGATGTTCCATGAATCCTCTATGATGTTTTTATTCATCATTAACCTATTGACAACCATATATCTTGACACATAATCCACAATCTCCATCTTCATGTTGTACCAACAAATAAGCTCATTAAAATCTCTATACATCGTAGTGATACTATGGTATAAAGATAAATTGGAGCTATTAGAATCATCCAACAATTTGTTTTTTAGATCAGGTATTCGGGAACACAAAGCCAATTCCCAAATTTGCAAATTCTATCTTCATATAAGAAGTAAATCAATCTCCCATAATTCACATCATTAATTTTATTTTGGAACAACTCATCATCCATCTGAGATCTTTTTTCCCTTTCTAGTAATGACTGTTTGGAAACAATTAGAAAAAGTATCAACATTTCACCTTCCATGATTAATACCATATCCATGTTTACTAGATACATAAACAAGGGATCCCTATGAATTCTCATCTTGTTTAGAAATCCATTATCTTTTCTACTCAATGGTCCTTCCACCTTATTTCACTTCCCCGTGTTGTAGTGAATAATGAAATCATAATCCTTGTAAATTCAAGCCATATCCATTACCTCATCAATAGTTCATTCTATGACACAATATAGTTAAAACTCTTTTGATCGGTATATATCTCACATTTTTCAGTATAAGTAATGTGTCTCTATATCTTTATATCAAATATTATATGTTCTAACTAAATATCATGAGTAAGATTGTTTTTCTAATGAATTTTTATATATCCTGGTGCATAGGCAAAAACAATATCATTCTGCATAAGGACACAACAAAGACCTTTCTTTAATATATCACTATAAATAAAAAACCCATAATTACCTGATTGTATATCCTAAATAGGATCATTTACTAATCTTCACATCAATTCATAAAAACATTCTTCGGACACTTTTTTACAATAAAACATAACTCCTTTACATGTGATCTTGGTTAATGGGTTCTCTAATCAGGAAAAAATCTGGTTTAAATGCTGATAGTAACCTACTAAACAAATATAACTGGGTACCTCAGTTATACTCATCAGTGTAGGACATTGATGTATTTACATTGTCTCAGACGGGTCAACATTAATTCTATCCTGAGAGACAATATAGCGAAGAACAAAAATTTCATGAATCCACAATTTACAATTTATAAACAGCCCATATAATTAAATTCTATTATGGGTGTTCAAAATAGTGAGCCAATTATTTAAATGATCTTCTATGATTTTGAATTATACTCTGATATCATCAATAAATACCACTATAATGTAATCATGTTATTCCATGAAGACAATATTTAATATATATATGAAAATAGAGGGTTCATTTTTCAGAACAAAAGGCATTACTGTAAATTCGTAATGCCCATACCTGGTTTGAAATTCTATTTTTGGAATTTCTTCCTTCCTCACGCACAATTAATGGTATGTAGATCGAAGATAGATATTTCAAAAATACTGATCTCCATGAATTTGATCAAATAAATCATCAATGCGAGATAGGGGACACTTGTTCCTTATTGTTATATCATTGATCTCCTTGAATTAAATGGACAACATAATAGATCCATCTTTCTTCATAACAATAAGAATTGGGGATCCCCATAGAGAAATACTAGGGTGAATAAATCCTTTATTACTCAATTACTCTAGTTGTTTCTATAGTTCCACTAATTCCACAGTGGCCATTCTATAAGGGGTCTTTGATATGGGCCTTCAACTAGGAATTATGTCAATGGAGTAATCAATTTCTCGTTCTGAAGGATGTTCAGGTAAATCCTCTAGAAACACATAAACATATAGTTGAACAATAAGAACATCCCCTATTTAAACAATCAATTCCACTCTCATATTTAATTAACTCCCTTCCTCCCAAATAATTTAATTTAGTAGGGCTTCTGGGGGTGGATCTAGTTGAGAATCAGATGGTTATTTTTCTTATCTAAAGATAAGGAATTTCATATCATCATAAAAAATTGTAACCTATTTCATCTTACAATAAGTTTTCACATCATGGTTCAAAAGACAATCCATACCAAAGATTTTATATAATTCAATCATGGGTATGACAATAATCCCAGAAGATAAAACATGGTTATATGCTATAATAGTAACCGATTGTCAAAACATTGTTTCAATGATACTTCTCTTAGGAGTTATGACTGATAGCTCCCTTAATAAGTCAAATTGGAAATATCAATTGTTCATGGAAAACAGGGAAGATATGAAAGAATGAGATGATCCAAATAAAATAAATCATTGGACAATTTTGAGAAATGATTAAATTACCTGCCTCCACATCATTAAGAACATCAACATCAACAGTAGTAATTTCATATGATTCTCCTTGCTCCCTTAACCTTTTTTGAAGTAAGTTTACATGACCCTTAGGACATTTATTTTCATAATTCCCCATTTCGTTACAATTTTAGCATTTAACATTTATATCCCCTTTCTTCCCCTTTCAATCGCGAGTTTTGTGGCATTTTTCTCCACACTTGTAACAATATAACTTCCCCTTTAGGCATGTACCATGACATTGTTTCCCACATTTACTATAGGATAGAAATTCAATAGTTACCTTATTCCCGTTATTTCCTTTTTCATAGTGTTCCACATATCTCTTCTTTTCATGATTCTATTTATAGTCATATGACTTATAGAATTCGTTTTCTGTCTTCATAGTATATGAGACAATATCTTCGTATGATGAGAAGGATTCTGAGACTAATGCTCAATGGATAAATCATTTTATCCTATCAAATAACAGATCAATATTACTTCTAGGGATAATTATATAATCTGAAGCATGCTTTGCTGACCTTGTAATGTTAGCCTCATACATTGCGACATTTTCATCCTCATTTTTCCTCAGAATCAAAATTTGCCTTTTCATATCTGCTCGATGTTCACGAGGAAAGTATTTTTGTTAAATAATTGTCACTAAATTACAAAATAACCACATAAATAAATATGATATCATATATGATCCCCTAATAATTCTTTGTTAACACTATTTCAGTAGTATCATTGATTCAGGTGTTGACTGATTTGTTTTCCTTCATATGAGTTTTATGAAAGTTAGGTTTATTATCGATAAGATGTATTTGATTCATATACAAAATGATATCATGTTCATAAATATTATTTTTAATCATCAAGTTAAGATTGTTCTTTAATGGTAATGATGGGGAACAAAATGTCATCACGTCATGGAGACGGTAAGTCGTACGTACGGATGAGCGACAATATAAAACTATTGATTGTGAAATCATATTTATTTGGATGGTATATTATATATAAAAAATAATTAACATGTTATATTTATTAGTTATATTATTTATAAACATTACTATACCAATATAATAAATGAACTGTTGAATAACAATCCACACCACGACGTGGAGATGGTAAGCCTTACATACACACGTATGGTGACTCTTTCATTCATACGATGTATAAAATAATGAATATGGTTATACCATATTTATAATAAAATTGAAGTATGTAAAATGTTTTTGAGTTATTATTTTAGTTTGAAAACAAAAAAGAAATATGATGTCGAAGATTAAAAGAACTATGAAAGAGTTGATCAAATAAACACCTCTTCTCCAGGTGATTCCTTTTGATTTGAAAAAAATGTATCATTAGGTTTTATTTCTGTTCATTGTAATCCCATTATATTAATGTTAGGGTAGTTTGGAGGAGATTTGAGTAGGGATTGGCCGATCCAAAAGGCTTTGGATATTTGAATTTGTGATATGGGGATGTTCCCTTTTTTTAGATGTGAGAGGCACTTTAAGAAAATATTGAAATATTACATTATTATAAAATAAATTTCCATTTTCAATTGATAAAACTTTATTTCATTCAAGGCTATAGTGGGGTTGGGACGAAATACTCTCAACCAATAGGTTTTAGACATGTTTAGGTAACCATTTTAACCATATCTTTTAGATTTAACTTGTAGTAAAATTGTTTAACATTTACCATGTTTTTTTTGTATTACATGGTTAATAAACACTATATTAAATTCCAAGAGAAGAAAAACTAGTTCATTAATTACATATCTAACTTTATCTATGACTTCTGGCCAAATATTATATTTTTATGATTATAATATCATTTAATTAAAGAGTATTTGTTTTAAAAACTCCTTTATGTTAATTATGATACTATTTAGTATTTGGTTATTGTGAAAGTCATAAACACACAATTAAATCGAACAAAATACACGTAATCAATCTGAACATATCATATTCAACTAGGAAACTATTGGATGGCATCAAATGTTTCAATTAAATTTTATTTTAATATTTATAACATCAAATATTTTAATTTTTCATTAATAAGGTAAATAATGCTTCATCATTGAGTCATAATTGTTTTTAATTTTTTAGTTTCTAGAAATTTATAGTCAAATTTATCTTTTCAGTAACCCTTTATTAAAAATGGATTAGTTATTAAATATTGAATTTAACACTTTTAACTCTTCTTTAAATAAAATATAATAAATATCCTAATCTCACCAAAATGGGTCAAAATGTATCTTACTTTTGATATAAGGTTTATTTTTGTTGAAATTCACTTATCTAATCGAATTAGGACATGTGTTGGTGAAATTTTAAAAGTATTTTGACCTTTAATTTCCATATTTATGTTTAACTGTTGTAAATAAAATTCTAAAGTTATTATTCTCCAAAAAATATTTTTATCCTATTGAACCACATTAAACATACTAATGAAAACTGTGTTTTTCAGATAATCTAAATTCAATTCATAGAAGTAGTAAAATTATGTTTTATGAAAATTTTCTAATGTTCATTGAAGGTGGTTAAAAGACATTAAAATGTTCAATAAAATTTTATATATTTAATCTTATTAGAAAATTATTTCGAGGAATTATATTAGACTTATATAGATACTATGTATCTTTTTTTAATTTAAAATAAATTTAAATTATAAATAATTATTTACATAAATAGTCGGTTTTAAACAATAATGTAGTGTTATTCACAATTCATCAAAAATTGAATGTTTTTAGAGAAATACAATAAATTCACTCTAAGATAATTTATATATTATGAATCCAAAAAAGAAGTCCCTTTTGAAATATAAAATTTAAAAAAGTGAAAAGTACCATGGAAGCATGGGGTGTTACATTTGGACTATAAATATTAATATACTTGGAACATTTTAATTAACTTGAGAGACAACCATGTTTCCCTTATCCTAAAAGAAATATTGGTATCTTTGAAAATACGTATTGATAAATTTCATTAAAACATTCCCTAATTCATAATAAGGTATTGATGAATAATTATTTTTAGATCAAAAAAAATTATGGGTGTCAATAAAACCATTCTTTTGAATTATTTCATTCTATAAGATAATGATAAAAATCCTGAAACTATTTCTATTTCCTATTCACATTACTTTATTGATTATTTTTTTGATATTTTTTTATCTTAAAATATTTATATTTAATTTTATTATTAATGGTTGATGTATTTAGATATATTAAACTAATAATTTTTAAATTATTTTAATAATGATTAATTTTGGGAAAACCCAATATTGTGGAAATAAGAAATGAAACATTTATGCTTTTTAATGATACAACGATAAAAATTTCCCCCAATGAATCCTTTATATTTTTTATAAAAATTTAGGTTAGCACTATTTATATTGGAAACTTAGGGAACAAAAAACCCTATAATTTATAGATAATTTAAATTTTAGTTTAGATTTCTTAATAATAAATTATAGACTCCAAAATGATAAATTTATACGTGATTATGAGTCTTGGGTTTTTGTTTGAGGACAATTTTTTGGACTAGTGATGGAATGCTGAGAACATGATTTATAGAATTAAAATTTTTAGAAATAAATAAATATATATTTCCCTTTATAATTGATTTCTGTATTTATTTCAGCTGAAGTAGAAATAGCAGTAGAGGTGAAAAATTGTTGGAATACAGAAGGAAAAATTTTAAACATAGATGTACTTTGAGAGAAACCAAATTCTATATGAAGAGTGCTTCTGATAGAAGGGATGTTTCTGTTGGGACATAAAATTTATAGTGGAAGTGTAGGACCCAACAATTATTTTTTAGGATGATTAGAGTGTGGATGGATACATCACATATTGATCATTGGTAATAATTTATAAATGGATTTCTTATGGTTTAAAAATAATATGTAATAATCTTCAAAAAGATATGAAAAGAAATATTTTACTATTCACTAGAAGTGTTAACTGAGTTAGTGATACTCAACTGATTATCTTGAATGAATAGAGGTTCATCCATTATGTTTGGTAGGTATTTTGACCAAAATATGAAATTGGATGCTACGGTGAACCCTTATAAACTGATGGTTCATGATCAATTTCATTGGTGTGATGATATTGAGTCCATGTCAATAAAAATAGTGGAGTTTGAGTATGACTTTCCACATGGGGGAAATCCGAATAAGAGGGCTTGTCGTTAGGTTTCATTAGAGGTGTTTCTAGGACATCAATTGGGTAGGGTTTCTAGAAGGTGTCCCTGGTAACATAGGCATGGTAGGTTTTCTGATTAAAGGATTCCATTATAAATCAGTTTCTATTTAAAAAAAGATACATCATATTCCCTTAGAGAGAAGGACTATTGTCCAATCCACGTAATTTCATTGTGCAATTTTATTCTCTTATTAATTCATTTTTTCATTATTTTTCAATTATTTTGGATATTCTTATCACGACCAGAACATTATTATAATCAGAGTTACATGAGGATAACAATTTAAATATGGTTCATAGACATCATAGTTCTAGATATTCAATCTCTTGGGGTGTACCATGTCCCCTTGGTCCCTTTTACGTGCCTTTTTCAATAGGATTAGTACTATAGGGAGACATTTATTATTAAAATATATGATTGTTCGGATTCGTTAGTTCTATTTTATTATATGTTTTATAGGATTCATGGTATCTAGGTGAATGTGATTGGGTAAATTTATTCAAAAAGTTTTATTTGAGAATTTTTTTCAAAGAAATGATGCTTGGTTTATAAATTCTCTGAAAAAAAATATTGTTTGCATGATTGATGGGTACTTTTGGTCGAGTGGGTTAGAAGGATTCTTGAGGGATGTCACTATTAAGATAATAGTGTTACTGGGTTTATTGGAATATTAAAATTTGTCTTGATTGTTGATGACATGGTGCATATTAATTTATTGATGTGGAATTCATGATATTTTTGGAATACTACTGAAGTATTCTGAATGATCTTTTAGATTCCATATGATTTTTGGATTTAGTGTAATATTTTTTTTGTAGATGATAAAATTGAAAAAGGGTAATTTTATGATGGAAGATTTTATAGTGTATGATTCGGAAAATTGAATTTTTTTTACTTTTAGTGAGTATTGATGTTCCATTTATTTTGAATAACCAAAAATAGTGGTGTTTAGAAGGATATAAATCCCTAATAGGGAAAAAATGGAATGTTCCAAAAGGGATAGTCTCGTGAGGTGATTGATGACCTAGAAGGTGGATTCAAATATCTATGAGTTTATTTTTTCAGAAGAATATGAATTCAATGAAATTTTGGAAGAACTATGGTTCTACATATATCATTGAAGAAAAAAGTGATATTTTAGTAGGATTTTTGATACATAAGGGTTTGTTCTGAAAAATAATGTGATAGAAGTTAGAAAAATTTCAGTGATTATAGGGGAGGAAAGTTTTTCACCAAATTATTTTCTAACCCACTTGATTAATGTTAGTTTTGGGTATTGGGTTTCATTACTCAACATCCAACAGGGGAGTAGGTATTTTTAGGAATTTTGTAGGGGAACATCTCAATGCTATTGGAGAAACATGTGATTCTTTTAAGAAACAAAATATAAGTAATAACTGAAACATTATCTTAGTATTTATAATTTCATTCTATTATTCAAATAGTGTACATGTTTTTATTCAGGATATTTTGAATATAGGATTCATGGTTATATAAATGTGTGAAATATGAATATTTTTTTGGTTGGGGGCTTTTTAAAGGAAGAATTCCACTCTAGATATGTAGATTTGTGATAGACAGAGATATTAGTTTGGGTGTATTAATTACAAAAATGTGAGAAGATGTGAAAAACCATAGTTTATAAATGGACTATTGGAAATCAGATGCAAGGGGTACTAAAACTGTTGGTAGTTTGGTTATTGGATGTATCCAAAGGTGTTCATATTCTAAAATTTGGAGGCAGTATAAAATTAAAAACATGTTTTTTAGTTTTTCTCATAGGTTCATTGAAATATTTACCATCATTGACAATATTGAATAATAGTGTATAATTATTTTACTCTACCACACATTTAAGGTGTTTCGGAAAATTCAACTATCAAAACTGTGTTGGAATGAAGGATACTGGATTATGCTTGGGAGGATGAGATTTTATAAGAATGTGAGTTTAAAAATATTAACGTGAGATGATTTTATTTTTACGGGAGTGACTATAGAAATATTAATGGTGATTTTATATATATGATGTTCTATTTGGGGAAATATATTTTATAGGGAAGAAAATCTAATAACAAACATGGCTTTTTTTTCTCTCACTTGTAAATTTTTGTGATGTCGACCAAGACCGCATCGATGGTGGAAGAAGAAAATCCCCATTTTCTCGAGAGTTTTTCTTTGAAAAGACTGTCAATGTGGAAATTATCATTATTGTATTTGAGTAATTGATTCGTTTTAAAATCAACAAATATTTAGAAAGTCCTCTATAATGGGTGTTCACCTTGGATGGTAAAAAGTCAATCTCGAATATAGTGGTATAATATAAAAAATTTAATTTGGAAATAATGACCAACAGAGACTAGAAGTTGATTGATTATTTCAGCGAGATTTTTCTATTTTTTAGGTACATTTCAAAAGGAAATCGGTTTTAGAGGTATCAGTAGAATCCATTTAACTAAAATCTCTGATACTATGGATGCTCGGGAGATCTGATTAATAATAACAAGATTTCAAAAGTATTGTGTCCATGGATATGGTACATGGTGTATCATTTTTATGGAATTAAAAAACATTATATAGAGAATATTCCTATTTTTAATGAAGAAATCCCATTGAGGTAATAAAAAGTTATCATTGTAATTGAATGTGCTATCTAATTATACAATAAATGTGGTGGTTTTGTCTTAATGGGGAATGAAGGATCATATACACGGTGGGGAACCATGTATACACTATTATGGGAGAGAAAAAATTATGTTCTTCAAAATTTAGATTCGGTATTTTGGGTAAATCCTTGAGAATGGTATTGAAAGAAAATATTTTCATGCTTTACTTTCAAAAATAATTATATTATGGGATATTAATAATTAATGGTGTTAGAACTATTGTTTTCATATGTGTTTGAATGTTAGAAAATTTTCATTCAAGAACTAATCTTGGTGGAACAATGTGGATAAATGATCACCTTTACCATGGATTCTTATATTCCAACCATTAGAGGAAAAATGATAATGGTGCTAATTTTATATAGGAATGTGTAAGGACAAATATCATGATATATACAGCTACAATATAACCAGATTCTAGGTGAATAGTGAAATTGATGGAAGGACTAATTTATTTGTGACATATAAATCTTGTTTAAGTGGGGGATAAGATAGTAATTATTTTTGTATAATGTGATTATAGAGGAATACATCACATAGAAATACATCAAAAGGAAATTAAGAAGGATTAATTGTGTTTTGAATTTTTTTTGTGATAATATTAAAATGAATATATAAGGATATCATTTACTATTCACCATAAGGGATAGTTGAGGTGATGAATCTCAGAAATATTCATTTATAAAAAAGTATGTCACCTGAGATGTGTAAAAGCTAGTGAAACTAGAAATAATGAATGGAAGCTATATTTAACCAATATAAATGGTGGTTTTGATGTAACTTTGATGGGTACAAAAAGATCAACTAAGAGTCGTTCTTAAAATTATGTGTTAGAGTACTATCCATCCTCATTGGGTGTTTTCCCCAAAGATGTCCTTGTATAAGAAAGTTGTCATTGGTGGAAATTAAAGGATATTTTTTGAAAAGGTATTTTTATGGAACCCCATGTAACATGGGATGGGGAGGCATTCTAGAGGTAGGGTTACCTATTACTCAATTTCCAACATAATGAAAGATACAATGTGTTCCTCCATTGAGTTATATAAAAGTTCAAACAATATAATTATAATCTTGGATGTTCATTTTCAGTTTATGTTTGTATTTGTTAGTTTATGATCATTTCTAATTAAAGATATTATCAATAACAATATGTTACCTAGAAAATGGTGAATGAATATAAACATGGTGTATTCGGTGCTTGGTTTTCTTATTTCTGTATATTAAATTTTTATGGGTGTTATTCTATTGTTTGAACCCTTCTGAGTGCCTTATTTCACAGTTTGAGGTATTGATGGTAACTTTGGGTGAGATGAGGTTGTATGGTTTTCATTCTATTTCCTTATATATTTTATCTAACATGAGATAGGGATGTATATTGTAGTGATAATTTAACTATCCTTGAAATCAATTAATATAGTAATTATTTAGAACTATCCTCTGTTGATGTCATCAATTTCTGGGAATAATTTTTAACATTCACATAAGAAACCCCTTCTGGGAAAAAACTAAAGCCATTATTATTAAATTTTATTTTTGATGGAATATGCCCCATTAAAAAATAATAATGAAAAAACAAATGAAAAAAGAAGATTAAACAACATAATTGTACACCGTTATTAAC
This sequence comes from Viscum album, assembly GCA_963277665.1. Classification (NCBI taxonomy): domain Eukaryota; kingdom Viridiplantae; phylum Streptophyta; class Magnoliopsida; order Santalales; family Viscaceae; genus Viscum; species Viscum album. The sequence continues at coordinate 1,552,926,777 of OY728160.1, forward strand.
ATCCCCAAGATAAATCATGGATGAAATTCAAAAATAGTTCATTTCATGGGAACATCATTTCAATTTGTAATATCATATTCCATTATGAATAAAATTATTAAATTTATATTTTCATTTCAATTATATTTCATAATTCTATTATACTAGAAAAATTAAATGCGACAAAACTATTCCAAAAATGTTCAACAATTTGAATGAAATTAATTATAACTTTCTCTCTATTTTATGAATCGTTAGCGAAACTTGAACTTCATGATTTTTTCTAGAACAAGAACATTTATATTTATAACCTTTTATTTCCAAGAAGTATTATCTATAAAAAAAATATTCTTCTAGAATTTAATAATATTTTTATATTATATTTTTATTAAACTATATATTTTTTGTTTTCAATAAAAATTTTCTTTGGGACAATAATTGTAATATTTATTAAATTATTTCCTTTCTCTCCATGACATTAGTAATATTTTTCATTGAATCGATTTTATTATATTGTAGACCCAAATAATTTCATAAAATTAAATATTTTTGGGAATTTTTTATTAGATGTTGTTGTTTATAAAGATACACCAATTTAAATTGACAACATCTATTAAATGTATATAAATATATTTATTCATAGAAGATATAAATATAATTTAATATTTTGACAAAATTATGACTTATATAACATAAATTTAAATAAAATAATTACTGTATATAATTGTAAATAAATGAGAATAATATTCTCAAATGCCTCGATACAGGTCCACACACACACCATTTAGAAAATATTGGACATATTTTCATGTTAGTTAATCCTTATATTGTAACACCCTAGGTAAATAAAGAATATGACATTTTCATATTTATCCATATTTGTGAATAAAATATTAATATGACTTTAAAGGGGATGCTATGCTCGATGGCGTACCCAACACGCAACAATGAGTATCTTGGGAATCATACGTTGCACTACAATAATAAAATAATATTATTTTAAATGGTAGTTAACATGTAGTCTTTGTATTGGCGGGAATGGATATAAATAACTAAAATATGATTATATATGTTTTTAAATGTTTTTACATTTATCCAATAAAAGATAAAGGCTTAAAATACAAAAAGAATTCAATTTTAGGCGTATATGCCCTAGTTTTGACTAAAGGTTCACTTATCGCCTTTTGATGGAGAACCGTCAATAAATATAGTTTTGTTCACTCTTATAAATCCTTTTTGGACCAATTAAAACTCATATTAAGAATTGGGACATCAAAATTTACTTTGTGTAAATTTTTGGTATCTTTCTGATAAAGTTCAATTTTTAATGAATAATGTAAAATGTTGTATTTTAATTCAAAACCTCTTTTTAATCTAATTTATTTATATGATTCGATTATTTTTTGAATTGGTTTTAAAGTGAAATTAGAATATATTTTTCCCATTAAATCAAATAGTGGTCGATGGAATTAATTTCACTTTGAAATCAGACTTAAACTAGTGTCAATCTTTTGATACTTATTGTTTCATAAAAACACGCTATTGGCTCTGACAGCGGGAATTAATTAGTAAATTAATTAATGTGACTTATATGTTTGGGATTTTTTAAAATAGACTTCATTTTTGAATTCGGAATATCAAATATAGCTTAGGGTGAATTTTTGGGATTTTTCTGAAAAACTTCTATTTTGAGGAATAGTGAAACCACTAAGTGGTACTTATAAAAACTGATTTCTCCATTTAAATGAAATTTTTCCATCTTTGTGTTTTTAATTTCAAAAATCCGACATACATGGTTGTCATTAAGAAGTAAAATGTGGTTCAATGGGATAAAAATAATTTTTTGGTGAATAGTAACTTATTAAGTTTTTAATCGCGATTAGAGGTAATTAGTGTAGTTTAAGGTAAAAATAATGTTTTAATAATATGAAATGAACTTTAAACATGTCCTAACCTCATTGGATGTGTCATGGCCGACCAAGACAACCCATGGGTCAACATGGGGACCCCATGAAGCCACTTTGGTTGGGAAATGACACTAATATCTCTTTATTTAAAGTTAAATTAAAAATGAGACAAACATGAAATGTTTTACTAAAATTTTTTTTACATGGGGTTATACAAATCCGATTTTTGACTATAAATATTCTTTTTAAAGATAAAAAGATATACTACATCATAGTATTTTTTTATCATTTTTAGATATTAAATAACTTAAATTATTTATGACATCATGATGATGCAGCGATGACCTCATTTTTTAACGATTTAAATAAAATGGAAAGATAATGGAATATATAAGACCTACACATGTCCAAAACCTATTGGATTAGTGGATTTCGAACCCTTATCACCTTATCCTCGAAACACATCAATGTGGGACTTCTTAAATCCAGATACAATTTTAAAATAAAGTGACTTTTCTTTACCTTCCAAGAGTGCCCCTCCTCTCCTCTTATAAAAGGCCCCCACCTCTACCTCCTTACCCACACTCCCAATGCCTTTGTCTCGGCCAACCTCTGAGCATTTTGTCTCTCCACTTCCCTATATTGCTCCTTAAAGCCTCAATTTGGGCATAAATCTTCCCAAGGAAGCCTTTGAGCTCAATCCAAAGGGAGTTACCCGATTTTATGGTAATGTCTTCACTTGAGTCCTTTTGTTTTATTTTGCTTCTCCAACCCCCTGAAATCTTTTTAGTAATTTCTTTTTTAAACAACTCCAGTATCATAAATATACTAGTATGTTTTTATAAGAATTATTTGAGCTACACTTTCACACACCTACATCTAATGGTTAAAGAACATACTGTTTCCGTGGATGGCGAATTTCGGCCTCCCGGAACGATGATTGTTCAACTTTCTTTTAACACCTTCAAAGGTGGCCATTAAGATGACACTATATTTATATATGATATATAAAATTTTTAGGTTTTCCTTAAGCTTCTGTATTTTTCATTTTGGGCATACCTTTATGGTTTCCATTATGGGTAAACGCGATATCTTCATTTAAGGAAATGCAGACTACCACCCCTCAAAGTGATGTGATTCGTTAATGCCATATGTGGGACATATAAAGGATGGATTTAAAGTTATTATATATGATTTTATACTGTAATTATAATATACCTCTACATCATTATTATTCAATTCCATAAAAATATGAAATAGAAATGAAAGTAGCGTTCATGCGTACGTACGGCTTACCGTCTCCATGAACGGTGCATTTCATTTCTTATCCCCAAATGTAATGTACTATTATAAGTACATTTATATAATGGATATATATGATGAATGAGACATCTAAATGATTAATATAATTCTGGAATTAAAATATTCATACCTCTCATTTAGTTTTAATTCCATTAAAATGACAAAGAAATGAAAGTAGCGTTAATGCGTACGTACGGCTTACCGTCTCCATGAACGGTGCATTTCATTTCTTACCTCTAAATGATTATGTAATATTACAAATACATTTATATGCTGGATATATATGATATATATGATATCCAAATCATGAATATCATTCTGGATATAATGAACCATTGACCACACGAACAACATGTAATTGTAAGAAGTCCACTTTTGACTTAGGAACCAAATATCGACAAAACAAACATTATTAACTTAAATGATTACATAATATTTATAACATGTCAATAATTGATATAAAAAAATAATGAACTTGAAAAAGGTTCTTAAGAAAGTATAAATTAACTCAAGTTTGTTGTTCAGGACGTTAATGAATGATCGAGTCAAGTCGGACCCGAGGTAAAGGATCCTACTCCTCTCTTTCTTTTTAAGTACACTCTTTTATGGCATTCCTTCTAAGCTCATCTTTCTTGTTATTGGGATGTTATTTTATATTAATCTTACTGTAATTTTTATGTTCATGTGATGAGAGACCATATTCTCTCTTATTAATCCATTTTGGATGTTTTGAGTGGCGCTGTTAGCCTGCCGAATTTTCGTAAGAGATCTAACCTCTCTCTTTATCTTTAAGTACTCTCCTTTAGGTCACTTATTTTAAGCTCCTCTATGTTATGATGGGGGATTTTCTTTTATATTCCTCTTGACGTACATTTTATTTTAATGTGATGAGATACCCTATTTGATCTCATCAATCCATTTTTGGATGTTTTAAGTTGCGCCGTTAGGCTGCCGAGTTTTCGTAAGGGATTTTTCATCTCACTTTTATTCCCGTGAGATTTATGCTACATTTGCCACAATTTCCTTTTATTGGTGTATGTAATGACCATTATTTTACTCTTTGTGTAATATTCTTTCATTTATGAGTATTTACATAAATTTTGTATTGTCCTTCTTTCACGAGGCTTATGTTTCGAAAGATACCCATATCAGAAAGGGAACCTTTCACCCTCCTCTTTTTAAAAGACTTATTTGTTATGTCTTTTAAATCACATAATATTATTTTGGGATATGTTCTTATATATCCTTATTGATGTTAATTTTATGTCCATGTGATGAGATACCCTTTTTATCTCTCATCAACTCTTTTTCTGAATTTTTAAGTGATGTCGTTAGGCTGTCTAATTATTGCAAGGGAACTTCTTAACCCATTTTTGATTCTTTGGGATAAACTTGTACACCTTGAATATGTCGTTATATGATTATGTGTGAATGTACTATTATTGTTTTACACTTAATACCCACTTATATTTTGTGTATTCGTTTTTTCACACATAGTTATGTAGTTGATTTATCCTTAATCCAAGGATACCATCTTAGTATGGGACTTCGTCTCAATCTCCTTTCATTGAGGCATATTTTGTTTTATACAAAAAATTATTTTATACGGTGTATAAACCCCTTTGACTTTTACGTTTATCCAAAAGGAATATTTTTATATGAAGCATTTACTAAACAACAAAAGGGAATGTTTTTGTCGTACGTATGCGGCGACAATGACTTCTCCGCCACCGTGACCATTGTTTGAGTTTCGGCTTCCTCAACAAGCCATACCTTATTTTTAAAAGAAAAATAAATACCATGTTTTACTTTTATTTTATTTTGGTATTGAAAATGGTTTTCATAAAGAATTTATATCAATGTGTTATATTGATATCTTGTTATTGAAAGGTGTAAATGTTATGTTTCATTTATGCATGTTTTTTGTGATAATATTATGTTATGGTTCTTGGGCATTGTTATGAAGACGGTTGGTTCTGTGATAAACTAAGGGAGGGTGAGCCCGATATAGCTCTCCAATTCATTTGGAAACGCGAAGGAGTGAAATGTTAAGGTATCTCTGAAGAGATTTAGGGAATATACTATGATGGGTATTCCAAACGTAACCAAGATGGTTACTCCCTACGTAAGAATGTTATGAATGCCTCAAGTTACCTTTATGTCTTATGATTTCTATGATTTATTCATGGTTTGATTAGGTATGTTAATGTGCCTATGTTTTATGGGTAAAGTATGATTTCATTCTTATGTATATATGAACTCATGTTTCCTTTCCATATTTTTATAACCCTTATTGAGATTTTTATGCTCATCCCATGTTTTTGAAATGTTTTTCACAGGTTAAGGGAAAGGTACATGATGTGATGATAGTTTCAAGGATGTGTCATGAAAGAATACGTGTTTTATTTTAAATATGTTTCCATTGATGGGAATAATGAATATTGTCTTTTATGTAACCACTTTGTTTAAATGTGGAATGTAATGCAAGTTTCATGATCTAATTCTCTAAAACTCTAAACCTAAAAAGATCCTCAATGTGTAATCTTGTAATAACTCACGATTAAGTTAGGTTTAAGGCTGGGGCCTTATAGATGGTATCAAAGGCCGGTTTAGATTACTTTAGAGGTTAAGGTATTCTTTAAGAATAAGTGACATTACCATAATGGTTAGGATTTCAGAAAGAGTCCTATTTTTAGATAAAGTGAATGAGTAAGTATATCTTAGTGTTTAACTTCCTCCTTAGTACACGATGGTTTTGTTGATATACTCACACTGACATTTCTATTTTTAGTGAATGAATGGATCTAGCAGGCACCAAAGTGACAATAGCTTTGAAGGAAATTGTGGTGGTTCTCTGATTAAGAGACTGGATGAAATGGGGGATTCAATGAGGAAACTCGTGGTTGTTCTAAACCAAATATCAAGGAGTGATGATCAACCACTTGAACCTTGGTATGTTCTGTAATGCATCATGTACGAGATGACCAATTGATGTGGAAGTTCAGGTAATAATTATAAAGGTAACCATTAGAGTTTATATGATCCTTACTTTTGAGGTAATTATGGGTTATTATATGATATGCTGGAAAATGAAAGGCATGAGATAAACTTGAGGTTAAAATATGTTATGATCATTTTTGATGATTTTATCTCTTTTTGGGGAATGATTTAAGAATTATATAGATTTTGAAAAAGGACAACACGTAGACCGTGTGACAACCCGTCGCGTCGGACAAAGTTGCGGGAATCGAAACCACAACCAAAGTGCGACAGGTATTTATCGCCTACCACTGGACTACGTGAAGTCCCTGGTTAGTTTGAATGATTCTTTTTAGTTATATGATTTTATGAATTCATAGTAGGTTTATTTTCGGTTATTTATGAAAATGATTAACCTATCATGGAGGATATGTGATTAGGTTAATTACTTTTCAATACGAGACTTTAGGAGCAACTGATGTTGTTTAGAGATAAATGTTAGGAATTAACTTGGAAGACTATGTGGCTAAATCCTTCAAATATTTGGGTTTCATTCTTATATTGGTTTACTTTGAAGAATTTTATGGAAAATTTGTTTATCGGATGGTCCTCGTTGAACTTTGGGTTTTGTTGGACAAACTTTGGAGATTAAGCATAGATTTTCTTTTTAATGGGTTATCCTTTTCTGGATTATCTGAACTTGTACTAACCTTTTTGGATTTGATTTTGTTTAAAGCCTAAATACATGAGATGTATATAGTTCTCTTTGGTGGATTAGGTGATTCTCTAGAAGTTTATTATAGTACTCTTAATGTGAACAAGTCTTCCTAAATACTCGTCTTTTGGAGAAAATATGAGTTTGTGTAAGGAATCTAATAAAAGTTGAAAGTCAACATGATAAGTGATTATGTTTCCTTATGAATAAATTCCTCAATAAAGAGTAACTTTAAAAAAAATGTTGTCTATTAAATTTTCCTACTGGGGAATCGAATACCGTTTAACCCATCACAAGCATGTGATTTTCTTGTGGTTAACTTTCTCCTAAACATGTTTTCTATCACTCTCAATCAGAACATGACCTTATGTTTTCTCCTCCATGTCCATATTTTTCTACATGAAATCCTATTATGGGTTAACTCGGGTGACCTTTGTACATATCTTCCTTTATTTTAAAGTGATTGTTTTACTGACTCTTGTTCCGATGTGGGACGTTCAAGGATGTTTCCAAGCTCAATTTTAAAAATTTCGAGGACGTAATTCCTAAAAGGGGGGAAGGATGTAACACCCCAGGTAAATACAGAATATGACATTTTCATATTTATCCATACTTGTGAATAAAATTTTAATATTACTTTAAAGGGGATGCTATGCTCGATGGCGTACCCAACACGCAACAACGAGTTTCTTGGGAATCATACGTTGCACTCTAATAATAAAATAATATTATTTTAAATGGTAGTTAACATGTAGTCGTTGTATTGGTGGTAATGGATAGAAATAACTAAAATATGATTATATATGTTTTTAAATGTTTTTACATTTATCCAATAAAAGATAAAGGCTTAAAATACAGAAAGAATTCAATTTTAGGCGTATATGCCCTAGTTTTCACTAAAGGTTCACTTATCACCTTTTGATGGAGAACCGTCATTAAATATATTTTTGTTCACCCTTATACATCCGTTTGGACCAATTAAAACTCTTATTAATAATTTGTACATCAAAATTTACTTTGTGTAAAATTTTGATATCTTTTTGATAAAGTTCATTTTTAATGAATAGTGTAAAATGTTGTATTTTAATTCAAACCCTCTTTTTAATCTAATTTATTTATATGATTCGATTATCTTTTGAATTGGTTTTAAATTGATATTAGAATATATTTTTACCATTAAATCCTATAGTGGTTATTGGAATTAATTTCACTTTGAAATCAGACTTAAACTAGTGTCAATCTTTTGATACTTATTATTTCATAAAAACACGCTATTGGCTCTGACAGCGGGAATTAATTATTAAATTAATAAATGTGACTTATATGTTTTGAATTTTGTAAAATAGACTTCATTTTTGAATTTGGAATATCAAATATATCTTAGGGTGAATTTTTGGGATTTTTCTAAAAAACTTCAGTTTTGGATGAATAGTGAAACCACTAAGTGGTACTTATAAAAACTGATTTTTCCGTTTAAATGAAATTTTTCCATCTTTGTGTTTTAAATTTCAAAAATCCGACATACGTGGTTTTCATTATGAATTAAAATGTGGTTCAATGGGATAGAAATAATTTTTTGGTGAATAGTAACTTATTATGTTTTTAATCGCGATTAGAGGTAATTAGTGTAGTTTAAGGAAAAAATAATGTTTTAATAATATTAAATGAACTTGAAACATGTCCTAACCTCATTGTATGTGTCATGGCCGACCAATAAAACCCATGGGTCAACTTGGGGACCCCATGAAGCCACTTTGGTTGAAAATGAAATTAATATCTTTTTATTTAAAGTTAAAGTAAAAATGAGACAAACATGAAATGTTTTAATAAAACAATTTTTACATGGGGTTATACAAATAATATTTATGACTATAAATATTCATTGGAAGGATAAAAAGATATCCTACATCATAGTAGTTTTTTATAATTTTTAGACATTAATTAAATTAAATTATTTATGACATCATGATGATGCAGTGATGACCTCATTATTTAACGATTTAAATAAAATGGAAAGATAATGGAATATCTAAGACCTACACATGTCCAAAACCTAATGTATGATTGTATTTCGAACCGTTATCACCTTATCCTCGAAACCCATCAATGTGGGACCTCTTAAATCTGAATATCATTTTAAAATAAAGTGATTTTTCTTTACCTTCCAAGAGTGCGCCTCCTCTCCTCTTATAAAAGGCCCCCACCTCTACCTCCTTGCCCACACTCCCAAAGCCTTTGGCTCATCCAAACTCTACCCATTTTGTCTCTCCACTTCCCTCTCTTACTCCTTGAATCCTCCCTTTGGGCGGAAGTCTTCTCAAGGAAGCCTTTGAGCTCAAACCAATGGGAGTTACCCGATTTTAAGGTAATGTCTTCACTTGAGTCCTTTTGTTTTATTTTTCTTCTCAAACCCCCTAAAATCTTTTTATTCATTTATTTTTTAAACAACTCCAATATCATCATTATAATAGGATTTTGTTATAAGAATGATTCGATCTACACTTTCACACACCGACATCTAATGGTTAAAGAACATACTGTTTCCGTGGATGGCGAATTTCGGCCTCCCAAAACGATGATTGTTCAACATTCTTTTAACACCTTCAAAGGTGGACATTAAGATGAAACTATATTTATATATGATATATAATATGTTTATGTTTTCTTTAAGCTTCAATATTTTTCATTTTGGGCATACCTTTATGGTTTCCATTATAGGTAAACACGATATCTTCATTTAAGGATATGCGGACCACCAGTCCCTAAAAGTGATGTGATTCGTTAATGCCATATGTGGGACGTATAAAGGATTGATTTAAAGTTATTATATATGATGTTATACTAGAATTATAATACAACTCTATATCATTATTATTCCATTCCATAAAAATATGAAATAGAAATGAAAGTAGTGTTCATGCGTACGTATGGCTTACCGTCTCCATGAACGGTGCATTTCATTTCTTATCCCCAAATGTAATGTACTATTATAAGTACATGTATATAATGGATATATATGATGAATGAAAAATCTAAATTATGAATATAATTCTGGAATTAAAATATGCATACCTCTCATTTAGTTTTAATTCCATTAAAGTGACAAAGAAATGAAAGTAGCATTCATGCGTACGTACGGCCTACCGTCTCCATGAACGGTGCATTTCATTTATTACCTCTAAATGATTATGTAATATTATAAATACATCTATATTCTGGATATATATGATATATATGATATCAAAATCATGAATATAATTCTGGATATAATGAACCATTGACCACACGAACAACATGTAATTGTAAGAAGTCCACTTTTGACTTAAGAACAAAATATCGACAAAACAATCATTATTAACATAAATTATTACATAATGTTTATAACATTTCAATAATTGATATAAAAGGAATAATGAACTTGAAAAAGGTTTTTAAGCAAGTAGAAATTAACTCAATTTTATTATTCAGGACATTAAAGGACGATCGAGTCAAGTCGGACCCGAGGTAAGGGATCCTACTCCTCTCTTTCATTTTAAGTACACTATTTTATGTCATTCCTTATAAGCTCATATTTATGGTTATTGGGATGTTATTTTATATTAATCTTACTGTAATTTTTATGTTCATATGATAAGAGACCCTATTATCTCTCATCAATCCATTTTGGAAGTTTTGAGTGGCGCCGTTACGCTGCAGAATTTTCGTAAGAGATCTAACCTCTCTCTTTCTCTTTAAGTACTCTCCTTTATGTCAGTTCTTTTAAGATCCTCTTTGTTATGATGGGGGATTTTATTTTACATTACTATTGTTGTAAATTTTATTGTAATGTGATGAGATACCCTATTTGATCTCATCAATCCATTTTTGGATGTTTTAAGTGGCGCTGTTAGGCTGCCGAGTTTTTGTAAGGGATTTTTCATCTCACTTTTATTCCCGTGAGATTTATGCTACATTTGCCACAATTTCTTTTGAGTGGTGTATGTACTGACCATTATTTTACTCTTTGTGTAATATTCTATCATTTATGAGTATTTACATCAATGTTGTATTGTCCTTCTTTCACGGGGCGTATGTTTCGAATGATACCCATGTCGGTAAGGGAACCTTTCACCCTCCTCTTTTTAAAAGACTTATTTGTTATGTCTTTTAATTCACATAATATTATTTTGGTATATGTTCTTCTATATCCTTATTGATGTGAATTTTATGTCAAAGTTATGAGATACCCTTTTTATCTCTCATCAACTCTTTTTCAGAATTTTGAAGTGACGTCGTTAGGCTGTCTAATTATTGCAAGGGAACTTCTTAACCAAATTTAGATTCATTGGGATAAACTTGTACACCTTGAATATGTCGTTATATGAATATGTGTGAATATCCTATTATTTTTTTACACATAATACCCACATATATTTCATGTATTTGTTTTTCACACATAGTTATGTAACTGATTTATCCTTAATCCAAGGATACCGTCTTTGTATGGGACTTCGTCTCAATCTCCTTTCATTGAGGCATATTTTGTTTTATACACAACTTTATTTTATACGGTGTATAAACACCTTTGACTTTTACGTTTATCCAAATGGAATCTTTTTATACGAAGCGTTTTAATAACGACAAAAGGGAAAGTTTTTGTCGTACGTATGCGACGACAATGACTTCTCCACCGCCGTGACCAATATTTGAGTTTTGGCTTCCTCTACAAGCCATACCTTGTTTTTAAAAGAAAAATAAATACCATGTTTTACTTTTCATTTATTTTGGTATTGAAAATGGTTTTAATAATGAAATTATATCAATGTGTTATATTGATATCTTGTTATTGAAAGGTGGAAAATGTTATGTTTCCTTTATGCCTGTTTTATGTGATAATATTATGTTATGGTTCTTGGGTATTGTTATGAAGACGGGTGGTTCCGTGATAAAGTAAGGGCAGGTGAGCCCGATATAGCTCTCCAATGCATTGGGTAACACGAAGGAGTGAAATATTAGGGTTTCTCCAAAGAGATTTAGGGAATATACTATGATGGGTATTCCAAACGTAACTAAGACGGTTACTCCCTACGTAAGAATGTTTTGAAGGATGAAGAATTTGACTACATAAAATGATACACATATAGTCCTTTTTTCTAGTTATGGTGGGTCAAAAACATGTGGTGTGTCCATGACCACTTACAGACAACCTATTTTTGGAACCTGGAATTTAATAGTATAATCCATTTATAGTTACATGACATAGATTGAGTATGTCACATGAATATTTATATGATTAAAGTATATACCACTTATAGGAGGTAAGAATGAATTTTATTTACATAATACATTTCCAAATTAGTGTTTAGAAGTATATTCACAAATTAGGGTTTAGTTTTCACATTATGTAAACACTAATAGACACTGCATGTGTTCCACTGAGGAATTTTTCATTTCCTCTCTCATTTTGGTTATATCTGCAAAAATATGTGGTCTATTATGAGTATCATTATTCATCAAAGGCTATGGTGGGTTATCTTCTAAATTATAGGATGTTTATAGTATTATTTAGTGTTGGTTATGAATCTTTTTATAATAGTAAGGATTCCATGATCCATGTGATGATCAAGTGTAGGTGTGAGAATAATGAGCCTTTAGAAGCATCTAGATACAATGGTTTGAAAACTTTTCATGTATTCAATGATATGTGTTATCTAGGATTTTTTTGGAAGTTCCTAATCACATGGGGATGGAAAGTTGTTAATGTTGTGGTTCTGGCTTGTTTTTTGAGGTAACCTCTATGATTTTGTGTTTCATGAGAGGGTCATGTTTTGGGATGTTGGAAAAATGGGGATGTCCTCATTTCTGTAAACCCTTTAGTTGGATTTGGTTCATGTTTTTTGGATATGAGGATGGGAAATTAATAATTTACTCTCATTGTGTAGGTTTTTTCATAGAAAATGATTCTTCAAGGATTGTGGATACAAACATTCTCATACAGAATACCATGAGTTGTTTTAAGAGATATATGGAGATTATTAAAAATAATTCTGAGTATAACCATTAATCAGAACATTAGAATTGAAAACTTTTTTCTGATAATAGTATAGATATATTATTTAGGTAATCTGTTACATATGTATCAAGGGTTAGATTATATTGATGGAGTCATTATGCCTCTGATGATGTGGAGTGTTGGTCCTCTATTATAAAAAATAGTTCTTAAAAGATCCCTTTATGAGTTGTGTGTATAATCTATAACACCCCGATATTTTATGAGATATATTCTTTTTAATTTCATTGATGTATTTTATTTTACACTACCCCAATACTAACATGTACTATTCACAACACCATATTAGCTTGCAATATATGAAACACTATTCTTGGCACGTGTTACACACAATTTCAAGTTCGTTTTGTGGAAATTATTTACGAAACATTAAGTATAGATTTTGATTAATGTATAAATGAAATAAGTTTTGATTATGATATATGCAACAACAAAGGGAGATTTCACTAAATGCTTCCCTAACTGGGATGGCATTATACGCAATCTTGACCTTCCTTGATAGTGTGTCTAGTATGCAATACCGGGTTTCACTAAACAATGATATATTGTTATAATAATATTATGAACTAGCCTTTATGAATATTATTAACTAATTTTTGAATTTTATAACATTATTATTCATCATACACATTTTATAGAATATGGTATGAGAACAAAATAATTTTTTCGAGTAAAATATGTATTTTTCAAAAAATGCAGTTTTGTTGCCTTTTGATGGCTCACCCTCTTTAAATCTAGTTTTTGACATGTTTATAAGTTTAGTTTCACAAAATAAAATTCTTATTTGGAATCAGGATATAAAATTTTATATTCGATAAAATTTTCATATTATTCTGATAACTTTCATATTTTAATGAATAGTAAAAACATGTTATATTTTAATTAAAAACAAATTTTTTCATTGTAATGATTTATATGGTAAAATTATAATATTTATTGTTTTTAAAGTATAAGTAGAATATATTTTTACCTTTTAATTTAATGTATGTCAATAGGACTGATTTTACATTGAATTCATAGGTAAAATCATTTCAATCTTTTGCAATGTTTTAACTTTTAAAACTCATTTTCTTAACAATAGGATTAATTTTAGATTAATTTCTGCAACTTATGTGATTTTAATTTGGTAAAATGGATTCCATATTTTTAATTAGTAGGTCCAAATTTTGTTGACAGACTACTTTTTATTTTTGGGCACTATGAAAAGTTAATACAGTAATACAGTAAATTTTATTTACCATAGTTAAATTTAATCGGGTAATTAACGTTAAATATAAAATTATGAAATTATCATAACACTTGTCTTGATATAATTGGATGATTATATTTCATCTCAAGGCATATTTGGGTCGAAATTGAATCCATTGGAACCCACTTGGATGAGATTAAAACCATTAAATTATTTTATTTTAAAGAAAGTGAAATATGTCTCACTCAATCTTAAATAATTAAATTATTTTTAATATAATGATATTCAGAATATAAATTCGATTATAAATACTCATTTGAAATATATAATTTTATTCTTTGTTATGGTAATTTATTTGTAATTTTTGAGAGATATTTAATTACCTTAATAGCTTATACATTAATGAAGAAGAAATTATTTATTTCTTAAGAAAATCAATAATATAGTTTTTATTACATTAGTAATACCCATCAAAACGACCATAAACTTGACCAAAACATATTGGTCGAGTATATACATACCCGAATAATACAAGGGTCTAATTAGGGACCATCTAGAGCCTTATAAAACAGATTATGACATTTATATTATTTTATTTTAAATGATGTCAAAGTTGTCACCTTCATAATTTAATAAAGAAATATTTTTAAAAGATGGTTGTTTTAGAAGATAAATTCGACTAAAAGTATTATTATGAAATATATTATATTTATTTTCATAATAGTATTTTATTTTTAATTTTTATACAACTTATAAGTATATTAATTAATTATACAAAAATGTTTTATTAATTATCATATTAAGGGAAATATCATATGAATGATTTTACAGGTATTAAAATAAATATTATATGACCTAATTAATGTGATCCACAAATTTTATAGATTAATATGACATTTTAGTAATCTATTAAATATTTTTTTTTTCAAAAATATATTCTATGTGGATTTTATTTAAATTCAAATAAATGAATTGTGTCAAAATTGAGGGTATTGATATTTTATATTATTAAATTGTTCAAAAATCACAAAAAAATTTAAAATTTACAAATTAAAATTTCTATGATCTAACATATCATAAAGTACCAAATTATGTATAATTAAAATCACATAATTAGGTATTTATAACCATATAAAATAAATAACATTATTACCACAAATAAAATTAAATAGATTAAATAAGGATAAATAAAAATGATAAGGTTTAAAATAAAATAAAAACATGTCTAAATTTAATTGGATGATAAGACTAAAACCCTATCTTATATAATATCCGAATTTGAGTCACATTGGAAGTTTTTAAGTGGGGTTTTGGTTTATTATAAGTCAACATTTTAGAGGTTTCCGAAAGTGCCCCTCTCCTCTCTTATAAAAGGGCACCTCATCCCTCTCCTTCTCACACAAATTTAAACCTTCATGCTCGGAAAAAACCTGCCCATTTATCTTCTCCACTTTCCTTGCAACATACTAGAGGTCATGGTCTACTTAAAAGTACTACTTTAGTGCCCTATGTGGAGGATTATAACAGCCACGTCGAAGAAGAGGTAATATCCTTTACCGATTCATTCAAGTTCATTTCCTCTTCTACTAACTCTTATTTTGTTGTTTCATAGTATAGTAATATCACAAGTATCACTCATATACTTATATGCTATTATATATATGAACCAACCCTATTTCATCTTCTATCCAACCTTCGGAAAATGAAATCACCATGCGTGCGTACGAATGGAATACTCTCTCCACGCTGTGGTGTAATCTGATTTTCCCCCACCACCTTACATGGATGGTTATAATGGTGGAAATAATAACTGTATATTATTTTTATAAAATTATTCTAATTATGAGATATTATATCATCCACTCCAATTTCATTCAATAATTATGGGAACAATATCATCGCTCGTGCGTACGTACGGATTACCGTCTCCACGATGTAATGAGATCCATTCTCCATGTTATCCATTCAATAATGATTATAAAGTATATATTATAAGTAATCATGAAACATATTACATAATAATTCTACTATATTTATGTATTTATATATGTCATTTACTTCCATTCAATTTAACAAGGAAATGAAAACGGCGTTCATGCGTATGTACAGTCTACCGTCTCCATGAAAGGTGTATTTCGTTCCATTTATAGATCTATTATATATATTTATTTTATGAATATATATTATATATAAATCATGTTTTACATTCTAGAATTATGTAATCATGATCTAAGTAATCATATGAATAATTAAAAGTCAAAACATGTACGACAAATGAAATGATTTTACCCAAAACGATGCATTAACATGGAATTGACAAATGAACGGGTAATATAAAGTAATATGTGAATCTTATATGATATCATAAATATTATTATGGTTTTTTACAAGTTGATAATATGTTTAGACCCACTATACAAGAGTTTCAGACACTTACAATATAAATTGGACCTAAGGTAAGGGATAATTATTCCAATCTCGTTCTTATCCGAGATTTTTTATTCGTAAGTAATTACTGGGGTTATATTTATCATCCAAGTATATGTTTTCTAAAAATGTTTTCATGTATTTTTATAGTTTATTTTTACCAATTTTTAACTTTTACTACATAGTATGTATGGAATCTTTCGTTTTTTTACCCTACGATGTACGTTTTGACTTTTTCGGACAAACTACGAGAAGAATGTTTTTATAACTTATATAGATTGAATGGATTTTTAACGTTTCATGACGACTTATTTCAATGAAGATTCCACTACAAAATATCATGATTATTTTCAAAAAATCATTTTTAAAAAAATTTCATGGCATTTTGAGAAATGAAAATGATTTGGAAGAATAAATGATATTTTCCTCAAAAATTCATTTCAAGTGTTTTATCAAAACTATTTTCCATCTAAGATGACATTATTTAGTATGTTTATTTTTCAAGTCTAATTTATCTATTATTTACATCGTTTTATTTATCTTTGTATTAAATTATTTCCATTTGTTTTATATGGATTATGATATGATGGGATGATCTTTATGAAACCTATTTTATTATTTAGGTTATGATGAAAGATTTATGTTGTGGAACACGGAAGAATGATTTCATTATGAGATGGGTGGGACGTATATCTCACTAAAATGCATTGGTTAATGATTTATATCTACTAATATGGACGTGGTTGGAACGGAAAGTATAATCTGGTTTAGTAATACAGGGCTGGAACGACAAGTAAAACCGGGTCTGTAATGGACTTTGTCCACTATAATGGTCTTGGCATCAATGCCTTGGATACTAGGGAAATCATAACATGTTCTTAATGGTTTACCACAATTACATGTTTAATTCCCATGATATTTTATCATGATTAATGTCCCTTTATGATCTATTCCTCATGTACTTCCAAGATTTATGTCATTACTCATGTTCTTGATGTTTTATGTTCATGTTTTTACGTTCAAATGTTTATGGATTGTTTTATATTCTCCATGCTTACCCTTACTGAGCATTTGATCTCACCCTTGATATGTTTTCTTTTCCCCAGGATATAAATAATGGTTTTAGGTAAGAAAAAAATGGGGAAGATCATTATGGGAGATGTTGAAGATCTTTCACCATGATTAGAATATTATGTTCAAAGATTCCCAAGACACTAAACTAATACGGTCTTTGGGCGTCTATTTTTTTCAAGTATTATGTATTCCCCAAAATTAATGTAATGTCTATGTACGTCATGCTATGTGTCTCTATAGTTGGTATCAGAGCGAAGGTTTAGTTATCATTGGAAACTAGGAAGCAAAAACTTTACTGAGATCCCTAGAGATATTTCTATGGTATGTCTAGGGATATCCCTAAGGCTATGTATATATATAGGTTACAGTCCTAGAATTATGTTGATGATCATGAATAACCTAGGGTGAACCTAGGGTGTCATGGATTAAAGAATGTGTGATAAGTTAGACATCCCATGATTGAATTTTTATGATTTTTTCGGTGCTTGTTATTTTAACTGTTTCTTACACCATGGTTTTGGGTTTTAGTCAATGGATGAAACGAGATGAAATTGGGTCAACATTGAATCCCAGGGAAATATTGGTGACTATGAGCAACGAAATTGCATAATGCCTAGAAAGAATGATTTTGTGATTATGTCAAATTAGTCATCGAGATATATGATTAACTAGGTGAACTTTAGTGATATACCTAATTCATCAAATAAGTGGAAGATGGGATTTTATGCACGTTCGCATGGTGAGGAGCATAGGGAAAGGAATATTGAAATTTCATAAGAAGGGAAGAAGAACATTGATGAATACATCAAATGGAGGGGAAGATGTTATATGTGTGGAGATAAGGGTCATAAAGTGACAAGATGTTATAGAGTTCAATGTCTTATCTGTGGAGAACATGGGAATTACCCATCTCAATGCCCAGACCTAAGAGGTTACTTCTAAATCAAGGAAGGACTTATTCTATGACAATAATTGAAGAGGATGGATTGAAGTGTTTATGTATTGGTATTCATGAATAATGTTGTTGAGGTACTTTTATGGTATATTGGAATATATATGTGTTGGTCCATTGTGGTTTCCATAAGAATATGGTATCAGTATCCATGAAAAGTGATTGAAATATTTTTGGAAAGAAGATGATATGAGAATAATGAAGGAATAAGAAGAAAATAATATGTTTGATAGTATTCATGTGCTCATGATTGAGATAAGGACAAAGTGATATCATGGTTTGAGTATATAAAATTTTTGGGATTTTGGTATGTGGAAAGAGTTTAATTTTGATAGAATTAATGTTTTCACTAAGGTTCTATGGTAATACATGTTTCAAGAGAATACATGATTAATGTAATCACATGTTTGGAATGTGACCAACAAGATATATCCTGTGATATATGAATAATAAATGATGGTATTCACATTACTTTTATATGTCCTTTTTAGTAATCGATCTCTTTATACTATGAGTTTTGAAAGACGTATTTTGGAAAGTCTTAAGGTCGGAATGGATTAAGTTGAACATCAGATAGTATTTTTTAAGTCTAGAACTTTTTCCCGATTTTATTTCTAGAATGTTATAATGGTATTGTTTAAGAAAAGGGACAACCTGCAGAATGGGCGACAACACGTCGCATCGGACAAGGATGCGAGAATTGAACCCACAACCGAATTGTGACAGGCCTTTATCACCAACCACTGGCCTACAAGAAGTCCCTAGTTAGTAGAAATTAGTATTATTTTATTAAGCGGTAAGATCGTTGAAGTATAAGTCCATTTTTGGAATCATTTACGGTTAATCTCACCCTAGATGGACATATGTATATTTAATAACTTTTGCTAACTTTTTGAGATAGATTGAATAACCTATCATTCTATCGCATGATCTGCTAACATTTCAAAAAGGAAAAATTCACCTTCATTTCATTAAATAATAGATGAAGTGGGAATTGTTCATGGAATGACCAATGATGATATTACACTGAAATGAAGTAAGTATTTCTCCTTGTGCAAAAATTTCTCAACATTAGGGAAATTATCATGAAAACCCAAAACATTTTCCCAGTACCCTCATATTCAATGAATCAGATGGTACCTTAGATCATAACAAATTTATGGTTTTGTGATTGTTGGCTTTCTCATAGCCATGTTCTCTACCACTCTTCATCAGAACATGATGGTAATATTTCTCTTTTATATCCATATTTTCACCTTTATTCTACTATGTGGAATCCCAGTGATAATTTATTTTCGGTATCCATTATGTTTTTAACATTCCTTTTTAAAATGATGATTTGTTATTCCTTTTTACGATGTGGGTTTCTATGAAAAAACAATCAACTAGTAAACGATTTATAACCCCGATGAATTTAGAGAGCGAAATTCATTTTATGGGGGGTAGAATGTAACACCCTGAGATTTTATAAGATATATTCTTCTTAATTTCATTGATGTATTCTACTGTACACTAAACCATGATTATCTTGTACTATACGCAACACCATATTAGCGTGCACACTATGGGAAAAAGGGCTTCTTGTGACGACCCTTTTGCGGCGGGAATAAATCATGTGCCAAAAGGTCCGTCCTAGAGGTTATTTGCGACGGGGGTAATGACCTGTCGCAAATAAACAACTATTTGCGACGAGATTTCGTCTGCCGTCGCAAATAGTTTAGCGCAGATAGTATGGAAAACCGCGACAAGGTTATTTGCGACGGTGGGATCCTACTATCACAAATAGTTAAGTATTTGCGATGGGGCCTGTCCCAAATAACCGGCGGCAGTTTATAGCCTTTTGCAATGAGATGTCGTCCCGTAGCAAATGGTGTATCGACAGGGACTATTTGCGACGGGACCCGTCACAAATAACATCATAACCGCCGACAGTAATTAATGCGGGCGTAGATATTTGCGACGGGTCCAGTCGCAAAAGATACTATATAGGACAGGATACCCGTCGCAAATAATCTGACCAATATATACCCCATCTGTTTTTCCTCTCATTCTTCTCAAAATTTAGATCTTGTTTCTCTTTAAAGTCGGATTTTGGAGAGAGAATTTTTCTAAGATAATTTTCTTTTTCACGAAGAAGTTGTGAAGTCGTCTGCATCAATAAAAAATCAGTCTTATAGGTATTTATGTTTTTTTAATTTATTATTTATTTCCTTTTTTATGTTAAATTTTTTATTGTTGATTAGTTGTAATTAAATTAAATTTAAATTGTTTTGTCAATAGTATTTATTTGTACTAATAAATTGAAATTTTTATAATTAATTCTTAATAATCAGTTGTAATTATAAATTATTAACGATAATTAGAAATGTATATAATTAATTTGTAGTAATTAATAATAATTGGTAATAAATATCAATAAATAGTAATAAATAGGAATAATTAGAAATAATTAGGTATAATAAGTAATAATTCAAAATAATTAGGAATAAAATTAATAATTAGTAATAATGAGTGATAATTTGGAATAATTAGCAATAATTTGGAATAAATAGAAATAATTAATAATAATTAGAAATAACTAGTAATAAATAAAAATAAATAGAAAAAATTAATAATAATTAGTAATAAATTGTAATAATTAGTAATAATTACTAATAATAACTAATAATTACAAATAAATACTAATAATTAGTAATAAATACTTATAATTTGGAATAATTAGCAATAATTAGAAATAAATAGAAATATTTAGCAATAATTAGCTATAATTATGAATAATTAGCAATAATTAGAAATAATTACCAACAATTAGCAATAAATAGCAATAATCGGGAATAATTAGCAATAATTAGCAACAAATAGCAATAATTAGTAATAAATAGCAATAAATAGTAATAAATATGAATAATTAGTAATAAATAGGAATAATTAGAAATAATTAGGAATAGTTAATAATTATTATGAATAATTAATAATAATTTGTAATAAATTGTAATAGTTAGTAATAAAATGTAATAATTATTAATAAATTGTAATATTTAGTAATAAATAATAATAAATACTAATAAATACTAATAATAAGCTATAATTAGAAAAAATTAGGAATAATTCAAAATAATTAGCAATAAATAGAAATTACTATAAATAATTTCCAATAATTAGGAATAATTAGAAACAATTAGCAATAAATAGAAATAAATTACAATAATTAGTAGTAAACATAAAAAATTATTAATAAATAAAAATAAATATTAATAAATAGGAATAATTAGTAATAATTAGGAATAATTAGTAATAATTAAGAATAATTACGAATAATTAGGAATAAATACTTATAATTATCAATACTTACTAATAATTAGTAATAATTAGCAACAATTATGAATAATTAGCAATAATTAGGAATCATTAGCCATAATTAGTAATAATTAGCAATAATTAGCAATAATTAATAACAATTAGTAAAAAATTGTAACAATTAATAATAAATTGTAACAATTAATAATAAATTGTAATAATTAGAAATAAATTGTAATAATTAGTTAAAAAATTGTAATAATTAGTAATAAATACTAATAATTAGTTATAACTACTAATAAATACTAATAATTAGCAAAAAATAGAAATAATAAGCAATAATTAGGAATAAATAGTAATAATTAGCAATAAATAGAAATAAATAGCAATAATTGGAAATAATTAGCAATAATTAGCAATAATCATCAATAATTAGAAATAATTAGAAATAAATAGAATTAAATAGCAATAATTAGCAATAATTAGTAATAATTCGCAATAAATTGTAAAAAAATAGAAATAATTAGTAATAAATAGCAATACATTTTAATAAATAGTAATAATTACTAATAATTAGGAATAATAGTTAATATTACAAATAATTAGTAATAAATATGAATAAATAGTAATAATTAGGAATAAATACAAATATTTAGTAATATTTACTAATAATCAAGAATAAAAACTAATATTTAGTAATATTTAGCAATAATTAGTAATATTTAGCAATAATTAGTAATAATTAGCAATAATTATGAATAATTAGCAATAATTATGATTAACTAGTAATAATTAGTAATAATTAGCTTTAATTAGTAATAATTACTAATAAATTTAAAGAATTAGTAATAAATACTAATAATTATAAATAATTAGGAATAATCAGCGATAATTATGAATAATTAGCCATAATTAGCAATAATTAGCAATAATTAGCAATAATTAGCAATAATTAGCAATAATTAGCCATAATTTGGAATAAATTGTAATAATTAGAAATAATTAGGAATAAATAGGAATAAATAGAACTAATTACCAATAATTAGAAATATATAGAAAACATTATCAATAATTATGAATAATTAACAACAATTAAGAATAATTTGCAATAATTAAGAATAAATAGTAATAAAAAGGAATAAATTGTAATAATTAGAAATAAATTGTAATAACGAGTAATAATTTGTAATAAATAATAATAAATAGTAATAAATATTAATTAATTCTAATAAATTGTAATAGTTAGTAATAAATAGTAATAGTTAGTAACAAATATTAAAAATTAGTCATGAATAAGAATAATTAGTACTAATTTGGAATAAATAATAATAATTAGGAATAAATACTAATAAATAGCAATTTTTAGCAATAATTAGTAATAATTATCAATAATTTGGAATAATTAGCAATAAATAGAAATAATTAGCAATAATTAGTAATAATTACTAACAAATACTAATAATTACTAATAAATAGTAAAATTTAGCAATAAATAGTAATAAATAGTAATAAATAGATATAATTAGATATAATTAGTTATAATTTGTAATAATTAGTAATAATTAGTAATAATTAGTAATAATTACTAATAATTAGTAATAATTAGTAATAATTAGTACTAATTAGATATACTTATATATAATTATATATAATTAGTAATAATTTGTAATAATTAGTAATAATTAGATATAATTAGATATAATTATTAATAATAAGTAATAATTAGTAATAATTAGATATAATTAGATATAAGTAGTAATAATTAGATATAATAAGATATAATTAGATATAATTAGTAATAATTAGTAATAATTAGTAATAATTAGTAATAATTCGTCTTAAGTAGTAATAATTAGTCATAATTAGTCATAATTAATCAAAATAAGTCATAAATAGTAATAATTAGTCATAATTAGTAATAATTAGAAATAATTAGTGAAATTAGGTATAATTAGATATAATTCTCCTTGCTTTGTTGATCACCTTGAAAGTAGCATTGCAATAGGACAACCCATGTCATGCCCTTCTCAACTATAAGAATTATCTCACATGACCCTTTACATAGACCACTATTCAATGAAAATTTAAAGGAAAGATAATGATATCCCATCAAATTTTTAAAGAAGAATGATCTATGTAAAGGGAGCAAGATGATTCTTAGAATAAAGAATGACCTTAATTTGGTCGTACTATTGCAACACTACTTGCGAGGTGATCAACCATGCAAGGAAAATTATAGAGTTTACATTGGACATGGCTGACACATACTTTTTATTGCGCATGACCTGAAAATTGGCGACCCTTTGAGATTTGATCATGTTAAGAATAGGGCAAAGCCTGCTGTGAATATTGATAATTTTAATATTTTATAAAATTTTATTATTTTAATAATATTAATATTGTTTTTTCATAAATATTGATAATATAATTTTTTTATTAGTAATAATTATATATAATTATAATTAATAAACAAAAAAAACTTTGATAATGATGGGAAAATATGTAATCATCTCCACAACGATGCTTACCAAATTTCCATTCATTATTCAAGCAGTTTTCATTTTCTAAGTATTACTATATATTGCTAAATGAGTTATAATTAGAATTAAACACTAATAATTAGTAATAATTAGTTTGGAATAGTTAGAAAGAAATTTTAATAAATTTTAATAAATTCCAAGAACCTGGCACAATTTATAGTGGATTGACGACACTCATTTTTCTCGATGACTTTTCTCCTTTCAACTCTCACCGACTCAAAACAATATGAAAAATGTGATACTACATAGATATATTCTATCTCGTATACACGATATTTGATATTTATATGTATGATCATATTTTTTTATAATGTTTTCAGGTGGTGACTATTGGAAAAAGAGGATTCATCGACGACAAGGGGGCTCTTATGTCCGAAGGCTCATTTACATGGATCATTCTCACACTGAAATCACAATGAAGAATCTGGTCGGAGATATAAATATTCATTCTTGTGCATACGAGAATGAATATGCATACCTCTAACCAGATTCTTCATTGTGGTTTTAGTGTGAGAAAGATGCAAGTAAATGAGCCGTCGGACAAAAAAGGATCGTCAATCAACAAGAAATTATGTCGCCTTTAATTAATGGTAGTTATTAAGAATTGGTAGTAATTATTTATCTTATTTTTTTAGATAGTATTTTTATAATTTCAAAATTTTCAAAAACAGTGATTATTTTATATTTTGTAGAAAAATATGCAACAAGGAAGTCGACATCAGTCATTATTAGATGATCACACTTGGATAAATCAACACAGAAATAAAAATGGTCCAAGTTTAAAGCCTGTATATATTGAGGGTGTCTAATCTTTCTTAGCATTTGCATCATCAAAAGAAAAATAAGTTTCATAAGGTAGAATTAATTGTCCCTGTAAAAAATGTGCTCTGAGAACATTAGACACATTTGAAATGGTTGGGGACATTTCTTACGATATGGTTTTCCAACAGATTATGTTTTTTGGTATCAACATGGTGAACGCAATTCAATAGAAGATACTAATAACATGATTCTGGATCCATCACAGTTCTAAAATTTAGTACATGATGTTGCAGGTCCATATGTTCAACAAAATAAAACTCACGATGATATTGATTTAACCCATGAGTTGGAACCATCAGAATTTTATGAGTTGTTGAGGTCTACTAAGGATGAATTATATCATGGTTGCAAGAAAAGAAAATTAGAAGCTGTTGGGAAATTTATGGCTATTAAATCAGATAATGAAATGTCAAACAACTATTTCGATCAGTTATTTTATTTGGTTAAAACATTATTACCTGAAGGAACTGTCTTGCTAGAAAATTACTTTGAGAGAAAGAGGTTGGTTCGTAATCTAGGACATAGTTATCAGAAGATTCATGCATGTGAAAATGACTGGATCTTATATTCTGGTGAAAATGATTCATTGGATAGTTGTTTAACATTTCAACAATCGAGGTATAAAGAAGCTCAACCAGAGAATTCTGGATCGATTCCTATAAAATAGTTGAGATATTTCCCCCTTACACCTAGGAGGCAATGTTTATTTATGTCTCATAACATCGCGTTAATGATGTCATGGCACAACACAAATATTTCAACCGGTAAAGGCTTGAATCATCTATTTGATGGTGATTCATGGAAACATTTTGATCGTCTGCATCTGTCTTTTTCTTTAGAAGACCGAAACATGCGATTGGGTCTTTATACTGACGCTTTTTGTCCGTTTGGTTCTTATGGTAGTCAGTATTCATGTTGGACTATCCTTATTACTCTGTACAATCTACCTCCATGGATGTTGATGAAGGATCCCTATATCTTTTTAACCTCATTAATCCCAGGAAACCCGAAAAAGAATAATGATAATTATTTGAAACCGTTGATTAACGAGTTAAAAGCATTGGGGAGTAATGGTGTTCGTACATATGATGTTGTTGCGAAACAAAATTTATCATTAAATGCTGCATTGATGTGGACGATTAATGACTTTCTGGCATATGGAATGTTATCTGGCTGGAGTACACATGGTCTAAAATCATGTCCTTTCTGTATGAAAGACAATAAAGATATTATGCTCGTTAATGAAAAAAAACCTTGATATTTTGACTGTCATAACATATTTCTTCCAACTAATCATTCATTTAAATGGAACAAATCTCATTTCAGAAAAGGCATAATTGAAAGGGATGAACCTCCAAAAATGATCTCAGGTACAGAGTTAAAATCAGTTGTATTTTCATTACCTCACATATCCTTTGGGACAACAATAAACCAACAAAAAATTCATGGCTTTGGGAAAGAACATAATTGAATAAAACGAATCATTTTTTGGTATATTTTATATTGGTATGATTTGTTGGTCCTCCACATTTTGGTTGTCATGACCATTAATAAGAACTATTTTGATAATTTATTTCATACAATTTAGGATAGACCAGGTAAGACCAAAGATACTGTAAAAGCATGATTAGATCATACCCAAATTTGCGGGTGACCAGAACATAAACTATTTGAAAATGTTAGATCTCAGAGTTTAATGAATCAAAAATCATCTTATACGTAGTCCAATGATACTCGTTTATTATTTTGTCAGTGGATTTTAGATTTAAGACATCTAGATGGAGTTGCTTACAATTTGGGTAGATGTGTTAAGAATGGTCATATTACAAGATTAAAAAGTCATGATTGTCATTTATTATGGAAAGAATTATACCGATTGGATTCAGAGGTTTGCTGAATTCTATGATTTGGGATTCGATAACAGACCTATCATATTTTTTTCGAGACATTTTTGTAGCGACAGTTGACTACATTGCGCTAAGAAAACTGGAAGAAGATGTTACTGTAATTATATGTAAACTGGAAAAAATATTTCCACCTGATTTCACTGACTCAATGGAACATCTTATATTAAATTTTCAACATGAGGCTAAATGTTGTGGTCCTATATAGTTTCTAGGGATTTACCCATTCGATAGATTCATGCAGAAATTGAAGAAAAAAGTACGTAACAAAGCATCAGTTGAAGGCTCAATTGCTGAAGCTTATTTGAAAGAGGAAATTGTTTTTTCTGCTCTCACTATTTTGAATCTGAATATCCCTCAAACCAAAACCACATGGAATGGAACGAGGGAAATGATAATGAAGAAATGGAAAATAATTTATCATTTTTCAATCATCCAGATCTTGGCTTCAGTGGAGTTAAAGAAGGATGGATTTCAGACGATGAACATCACAGAGCTCATACATATGTTCTGATCAACTGTGATGAAATGACAAAAATTGTATTGTGAGTGCTTCTGTCACATATTCTATAATTTCTGTTATAGTATGTCAACATATTTTATTTTTAGGTTATACGATAATCATATTGAGAAAAAAGTACTAGAAATTTTAGCAGCTGCTCTTGAAGAACGCAGAAAAAAAATTTCTCAATGGTTTCAAAAGCTGGTAACATAAATTATTGATGGTTAAATATCAATTCAGTTTACTGTTTATTATATTGATAATTGTTTTACAAATTTTCAGGTGTCTCAACATGCTGATAAAATAGATAAGCGACTATGTATATTGAGTAACCCACCATACAAAAAGGTTAAATCTTATAATGCATATGTGGTGAATGGTTTTCGATTTCATACACATGCATTTGGGGAATCAAAAAAATAGTGAACAGTGGTGTAGGTTTGAGAGGATCACATCATAGAGAAACTGAAGTTGACTTTTACGACATTCTGGATGAAATTATTGAGCTATGTTATCTTGGACTAAATTAGATAATGATGTTTAAATGTCTGTGGTTGGATACTGAGAGAGGATTTCATGTTTATCTGACTCATGGAATCATTGATATTAAATATAAAAGACTTCTTGTAGTAAATGAACAATTTTTACTGTCTCAATAGGAACATCAAATTTATTATGCAAAGTGCTGTGCAACTTCAAGTGACCTGGGTAATTGGTGGAGCATAATAAAAATGAAATCTCGGGAAAATCAATATACTCAAACTAAATGTGGTTCCACAGAAGTTGAAGAAATTGATATTTTTCAAGAGACTACTCAGAATCCATCATTTTCACATAGAAATATGAATATAGATGAGGACACCCCATAATTAAGGGTCCATAGTGACAATGATGTTAATGATGTTACAAATGATATTGAAATGAAAATGGATGAAGAAAGTGAAACTCATGTGGATATTGAAGATACCGAAGAGTAATATGAAGACATTGACATCGTTAGATATGAAGATGATGATGAAGGTTAACATTGGATTAGTTAAATGAAGGTTATCATCATAACTAATATATATAAGTAATAGTTATTTTCAACTAGCTTCTAAAAACAATCATTTTGTTTTTTAGATGAACTCTGATATATTGTGTGAGTTTGAGGAGGCTGAGCAACCTTTGGATGATGGGGATGTGGGATCATCTGACCCTCAGCCTACTGGAGGTTCATGAGGTATGTGGAAGGGGCGCGGTCTTGTGTGATGGATGTTTCCTGACCTTATCCCCCAGTGAAGTCCACATCTTGGCTGCGATCCATGCACATAGAGGTTTGGTAACCTGTATATTTTAGTTAGATTTCATTAATTTATTTATAAATATACTAATTGTTTGATTATTTATTCATTTTTCATAGTTTTTTTGTATGTATCTGTTGGACAGAGGAGCTCTATCTTGCACAATTATTTTTCTCATCCATGAACCACATGGGAACCGATTCCCATGGATGTGCAGCTCGGCATGTACAATCATAGGCTGGTGCATAAATAAATAATATTTATTTTTAAATTTATTTTATTAATAACTTGTTATTATAAATTATTTTTAGGGTTTATGGTATCTCATCGATGATAGCATGCGTGACGATACCCATGCAGCATGGGAGGTGGCTAGGCATGAGCGTTTGTGTCAGCTTTTGTACAATTTTAGAATGACGGATACTAAGAAAGCTGGAGCGACTGTATTTGATGAGTCATATAGATCCCACCAACTAGAGTATATTTCATCTGATGTTTGGGATGGATTATGTGAACACTGTTTGGGTGGTGGATTTTAGAGGAGGACTTCATTGGGTTGGTAGAACTGGGGGAGAAATGAGGTGACACATCGAGCTGGTACCCATACATTCAGTACGAATTGAGAGAATTTGCTAAGTATTTTTTTTAAATATTTTTTATAACGTCAAATATAAATAGTTTATTTTATATTCATATAGGCAGTCAAGGAACCCAATATTACGGAGCATGATGTATATCAGAGGATGTACATTGATCGAGCCACCGGAGAGATTAGAGGTGATCACCAGCATCAAATTTGGGATAATATTATTTTTTTTATTTTGACAATTAACTACATATAATATTTTCAGAATTTTAATTTCATATTGGATTTGAAGAAGTCATATGAGGCTGTGACTTCTCAGACACAGGCTGATGGTTAGGATGAAGCGACTGGTCAGACCAGTGCCCACCATTTCAACGAGGCGACATAGATTCATGAGACTCGGTATGGCTTTGAGAAGGGTCGAGTAGTTGGTATCCGCTCTCATGTGACTCCTGGTACTTATTATGGTACTGTTGCGATGTCGGCGTCCAGCTCGAGAGGTGCTCGTGGAGATGCATCATCTTCTGGATCACAGTATCAGGAGCAGTTCTGAGCTCAGAATGACCTTATAGAGAGTTTTCAAAAGCAGCATGAAGAGATATGTCAGCAGCAGCAGTAGCAGGAGAACGATGAGGAGATGCGTCGATGGCAGCAGCAGCAGCAGCAGCACAAGGAGGAGATGCATCGATGGCAGCACCAACATCACGAGCAGATGGTGTACATGCACCATTTGACTCGTAGTTTAGTGATGGAGTTCCCTCCACCCGCTCCTTCAGCTCTACCACCTCCTCCAGAAAATGACCCCCAGTGAATTTTTTATGTCAAAAACATTTAAATTTAAATTTATTGTGATATAAACTATTTACAATTTCTGTCTTTTATATTGGTGTGATTATTACATAATTTAATTTTTAATATTTTATGATTTGTTTTTGTGAATATTTAGAATTTTAATATTTAATATTATTTTATTTTAATAATATTAATATTATTACTTCATTAACAATAATTTTATTAAATATGTTTTTTCAGTATTATATTTTTTAATATTCTTTTATTTTACTAATAATAATAATAATAATAATATTTTTTCATTTTTTAAATTTTTTTGGAATATTGAAAATTTTAATATATATATTTATTAATTTAATAATATAAAAATTAGTATTTTAATAATATTAAAATTGATTTTTCAATAATCATAATAATATATTCTGATTTTTTTATATTTTTTTGTGAATATTCAGAATTTTAATATTTTTAATATTTTATATTATTTTAATAATATTAAAATTAATTTTCCAATAATCATAATTTTATTAAATTTATTTTTTTTTAAATTTATTTATAATTTGTGATGGTATCTGATATTACAGGATCTCATCACAAATAGTCTAAATAATTTCTTCTTTAAAAAGGTATTTGCGACGGGAGTACGGGCACATCGCAAATAGTCTAAAAAAATATTTTCAAAAAACATTTACGATGGGATTAGGAGCCCGTCGGAAAAAAGTATTTACGACTGTCCCATCGCAAAAGAGATTATATATATATATAAAGAATATAATCGTAGATTTATTTGCGACGTTGTTTTCTACAACGGGCTATTTGCGACAGGGCCCCATCACAAAAGCCTATTTGCGACGAGATCCCGTTGCAAACAACCAATCGCAAATACCATTAATTCTAGTAGTGGCAGTATACACAACACTATTCTTGGCTCTTGTTGCACACAATTTCAAGTTCGTTTTGTGGAAATTATCCTACACAACATTAAGTATATATTTTGTTTAATGTATAAATGAAATAAGTTTTGAATATAATACATGAAACACCAAAGGGAGCTTCCACTACACGCAGCCTTGACTTGGCTTGCATTACAAGCAATCGTGACCTTCCTCGATAGCGTGTGTAGTACACAATATCAGGTTTCACTAAACAATGATATATTGTTATAATATTATTTTGAACTAGACGTTATGAATAGTATTAACTAAAATTAGAATTTTATAACATTATTATTTATCTTACACATTTTCTATAACATGGTATGAGAACAAAATAATTTTTTTGGGTAAATTAAGTATAATTTAAAAAAATGCAGTTTTGTCACCTTTTGATGGCGCACCTCCTTTAAATCTAGTTTTTTAAATTTTATAATATCAATTTGACAAAATATAACAGTTCTTTGGAATCGGGATATAAAAATTTACTTTGGGTCATATTTTCATATTATTCTGATAACTTTCATATTTTAATGAATAGTACAAAAACGTTATATTTTAATTAAAAAAAACTTTTTTCATCGTAATAATTTATATGTTTAAAATATAAAATTGAATGCTTTTAAAGTATAAATAGAATATATTTTTACCGTTTAATATAATGTATCTAATTTGCATTTATTTTAAATTAAATTCATAGGTAAAATCATTTCAATCTTTTGCAATGTTTTAACTTTTAAAACTCATTTTCTTAACAATGGGATTAATTTTAAATTAATTTTTGAATCATATGTTATTTGAATATGGAAAAAATAATTCAATATTTTCAATAATTAGGTCAAAATTATGTTAATAGGCTACTTTTTTTGGGCACTATGAATGGTAATTACGGAAAATATTATTTTCCACAGTTAAAGGTAAATCTAGTAATTAATGGTAAATATAATATTATAAAATTACCCTAACACATGTCTTAATATAATTGGATGATTATATTTCATCCTATGTGATATTTGGGTCTAAATTGAATCCATTGGAACCCACTTGGATTTGATTAATACCTTTAATTAATTTTATTTTAAAAAAAGTGAAATATGTCTCACTCAAACTTTAATAATTAAAGTATTTTTAAGATAAGGTTATATAGAATCAAAATTCGATTATAAATACTCATTTGAAAGATAAAATGATTTAATTTTTTATGGTAATTTATTTTTAATTTTTAAGTGATATTTAATTACTTTAATATCTTATACATTAATGATGGAGAAATTATTTATTTAGAAAAACAATCAATAGTAATTTTTTTATTACTATAATAATACCCATCAAAAGGACCCGAAACTTGACCAAACCTAATTGGTCGAGTATATCTATTCCCTAATCATACAATGGTCTAATTATGGACCATTTGGAGACTTATCAAACTGATTATTATATTTATATTATATTATTTTAAATGATGTCAAAGTTGTCACCTTCATACTTTAATAAAGATAAAATTAAAAAATATGGTTGTTTTAGAAGATAAATTCGACAAAAAGTATTCTTAGGAAATATATTGTATTTATCTTCATCCTATTATTTATTTTTTAATTTTTATACAAAAAATATGTATATTAAATTGTTATACAAAATCGTTGTATTAATTATTTTATAAAGAGAAATATCAAATAAATTATTTTAAAAGTATTAAAATAAATATTATATGAACTAATTTATGTTATCCACGGATTTTATTGAGGAATATGACTTATTATTAATCTATTAAATATATTTTTTCCAAAATATATTCTTTTTGGATTCTATTAAATTCAAATAAAATAATTGTGTGAAAATTGACACTATTTATATTTTATGTTATTAAATTGGTTAAAAGTCACAAAAATATTTAAAAATTAAAAATTAAAATTTATATGATCTAACATTTCATTAATTATCAAGATATGTATAATTAACAACACATTAGTAAGTATTTATAACCATATAAAATTTATAACTTTATTACCATAAATAAAATTAAATAGATTAAATAAGGATAAATCAAAATGATAAGCTTTAAAATTAAATAAAAACATGTCTAAATTTAATTTGTTGATGATATTACAACCCTATAGTATCTAATATCCGAATTTAGTCACATTTTATGTTTTTATGTGGGGTTTGAGTTTATTATAAATTAATATTTTAGAGGATTCCAAAAGTGCCCCTCTCCTCTCTTATAAAAGGGCACCTCCTCCCTCTCCTCCTCACCCCACTTTGATCCATCATGATCTGGAAAACCCTACCCATTTCACTTCTACACATTCCTAGAAACATACTAGAGTTCCTGGTATACTTTAAAGACCATCTTTAGTGCACTAAGAGGAGGATTTGAAGAGGCGCGTCAAAGAAGAGATAATATCCTTGACCGATTATTACATGTTCATTTCTTCTTATACTACATCTTCTTTTGTTGTTTCACAATAAAGTAATAACATAAGTATCACTCATATATTGATATGTTTTTATAAATATTAACAAAACCTATTTCACCTTCTATCCATCCAATGGAAAACGAATAACCATGCGTGCATACGTACGGAATACCGTCTCCATGCCGTTGTGTAATCTGATTTTCCCCCACTACCTTACATGGATGGGTATAATAGTGGAAATAATAACTACATATGCTTATTATAACATTATTCTAATTATGAGATATTATATCATCCACTCCAATATCATTCAATAATTATGGGAATGATATCACCGCTCGTGCGTACGTACGGATTACCGTCTCCACGATGCGATTAGATTCATTCTCCATGTTAACCATTCAAGAATGATTATAAAGTATATATAATAAGTTATCATGAAACATATGACATAATAATACTACTGGATTTATGTATATATATATATATGTCATTTACTTCCATTCAATTTAATATGGAAATGAAAACAATGTTTATGCGTAGGTACGGTCTACCGTCTCCATGAACGGTGTATTTCGTTCCATTTGTAGATCTATTATTTATATTTATATTTTTAATAAATATTATATATAAATCATCTATTAAATGATGCATGTATGTAATCATGATTTATGTAATCATATTAATAATTACAAGTCAAAACACGTACGACAAATTATATGATTTTACCCAAAACGATGCACTAACATGGAATTGACAAATGAACTGAAAATATAATGTTGTAAGTGAATCATATATGATATCATAAATATTATTATGGTTCTATTACAAGTTAATAATATTTTTAAACCCACTATACAGGAGTTTTGGACACGTACATATGAAATTGGACATAAGGTAAGGGATAATTATTCTAATATCATTCTTATCTGAGATTGTTTATTCATAAGTAATTACCGGTTTATATTTATCATCCTTTTACATGTTTTCTAAATATGTTTTCATTTATGTTTAAAGTATCTTATTACCCATTTTTAACTTTTACTACATGGTATGTATGGAATATTTCCTTTTTTTACTATACGATGTCCTTTTTTACTTTTCAGGCCAAAGTATGAGAAGAATGTTTTTTTAACTTATACGGAGTGAATTGATTTTTACAGTTTCATAACGACTTATTTCAATGAAGCTTACTCTACAAAATTTCAGGATTATTTTAAAAAAAAACCTTTTCTTTTAAAATTTCTTGGAATTTTGGGAAAAGAAAATGATTTCAAAGAAGAAAGTATATTTCCCTCAAGAATTCATTTCAAGTGATGTAACAAAACTATTTTCCATCTAAGATGACATTATTTAGTATGTTTATGTTTCAAGTATAATGTATCTATTATTGACATGGTTTGATTTCTCTTATGATTAAATAATATCCATTGGTTTTATATGGATTATGTTATGATGGGATGTTGTTTATGAAACCCATTGTATTCTTTGGGTTATGATGAATGATTAATGTTGTGGAACACAAAAGAATGATTTCATTATGAGATTAGTGGGACCAATATCTCCCACAAATGCATTAGGTAAAGATTTATATCTCATGAGATATAAATGGCTAGAACGGAATGTAAAATATGGTTCAGTAATACATGGCTTGAATGACAAGTAAACCCAGTTCAGTAATGGACTTTCTCCACTATGGTGGTCTTGGCAGCAATGCCTTAGCTAATATGGAAATGATGACATGTTCTTAATTGCTATCCACAATTACATGTTCAATTACCTTGCTATTTTTTCTTGATTAATGTCCCTTTATGATATATTCCTTATGTACTTCCATGATTTATGTCATTACTCACGTGTTTGATGTTTTATGTTCATGTTTTTACATTAAAATGTTTTTGGATTGTTTTATGTTCTCTATGCTTACCCTTACTGAGTATTTGATCTCACCCTTGTTATGTATTCTTTTCCCCAAGATATAAATAAAGGTTTTAGGTAATAAAACAAAAAGGGAAGATCTTTATGTGAGATGTTGAAGATCTTTCATCATGATTATAAGATACGTTTCGAGTTTACAAAGACACTAAACTAATACAGTCTTTGGGCGTCTATTTTTTTTAGGTATTAAGTATTCCGAAAAAGTTATGTAATGTCTTTGTAAGTCAATCTATTGGTCTCTACATAATTCATCATGAATAGAGATGGAATTATCCTTTTTTACCATTTACGTTGTTCATTCATGAGGTCCTCTATGTTTTATGTACACCCATGGATGGTATGAAAACTCTGAAATGACAAGGTTTCCATAATTAATTTTTGAGAAGTGATGTGATAGATATGGAGTTTGAGAAGTGAGAAATGATTGATTTAGTACCACCATCCTGATATGGTATCGTTGTTATTATTACAGTGGTATTCAAGATTCATTGATAGTTTAAGATCATGGGGAAATGTGGCACACATGGTAAAACAGAATTCTTATGTACGGTGTCCCACTATAATGTTGGTGGGTTAAGTGGGTGAGGATTCACTACATATATTTTTGATCTCCCAGTATTATCAAGGGTATTTTTCATTATTCCCTTTATATATCATATCATCGACTAGGAGGTTTCTTTCATTTAGTAGGATGTGGTGGAGAACTCCCCCATGGGATGGGGTACAAGACACCCATCCATTTAGTTGGTATCCCCCTCGAGCATCGTATCTTCAGATATGTTTAATCACCCCTATTGACATATAATATGGATTATGAAATCAGTTATCAAGATGATATTATGGGCCTTATGTAGTGAGAGGCTTTATTTCGGGGGAACGAATTCATCAGTGACTTCATTAGTTTTCCATGCATGAATGGTGGTTATTGATGCAACCTTATGAAGAGTGGATTGTGGATGACGAGATCTTTTTCTATGGGATCTTATTAATTATTTTCCCAAGGTTTTATGTTTTTTTTGGTTGTGGTCCCCTAAAATGGATTTATGTGTTTATTATTTTTTTGTTATAGAATATAATGGAGGTGTTTAGTCCTCAGGAATGTAGATTATATTCATGCAAATGGGTGGAGAGATGTTTTATGTTAGGGTTCATTATAATAGATGATTTTTCCCTATAAGAGTGTAAATTTATCAAGGATTAATCATTCCAATGAAAATGTTTCCATTTTTGGTTATCCCATGTATTTATATCCTATGGGATCATGTTGGTTTAATATTTGATGTAAAGCCAAAGATCATTTCCTAGTTGGGATTTTCCCACTGGGAAGAGTTTATTGGATGTACACTCTAACACATGGTTGGATTTTGACCTACATCCTCGTACCCCTTTTTATTGTTTCTTACAGAAACAACTAATAATCAATTATAGTAAGTAATCATTTCATTTTAAAGAAAATATATAATAATGCACATAACATTATTAACTATATTACATAAAACTAAAATTCCAAAATTTTAAAAATTGAATTTGATAAAAAAATAATATTTTAATTCTTCCTTTAAATTAAAAAGTATGGGGGATTTGTTTATGATTTTAAAAAAAATATTTGTTTTTGGGATGAATAGTGAAATATACTTATTTTTCCAATTCTATAACTTTTATGAAATTATAATGTCGTATGAATAAATTATAGGTTTATGTAATATTAAATCAAATAAAATATATTTTTGAAAAGTAAAATAAAGCACATACAAAATAATTTTGAACATAGAAATCTATAATTACAACTTTGGGAATCTAGGTAATCTTCTAATTCAAATAATAGCTCTTTTGTCCCATGAATATTATTCATGTACTAACATGCCGCATTTTGGTTCCAGTTTTGTTTCAATAAAATAATAAAAAATTTATTTTACATAATTAAATTAATTCTATTATAATTAAAATTATACATGATGTTTATATAATCATTTTTATAATTATAACACGAATTTCTTTAGAAAATCATTTTAAAGCATTTTACACTCATATATTAAATGTATTTTTTATCAAGTATTAAAATTGAATCGTTTAAAAGATAATCCATATTTTGAATGAACATAGTTAATATTAGGAAATAATATCAACTCGATTTTCAGTTATAACAAATAGTAACCATGGTAATTATTTAGCACATATGTTAAGGGTAACATTTTACTCAAATTTTATATGCAAATAAATTAAGATACAAATAACATAAATTATTTTTATTAAATAAAAATGTTTGGTTATATTTATAATATTATCATATCATATATGAGGATATGATAGCTTGGATCCACATAACATGATAATAAATGAATTATATAGTAATGTTTCTATTATTTACAAGTTTTCCCCTCTCTTAACTAATTTAATATCACCCATCTCTTATTTTATACACAAAAATAGAGCCTCTTATCCAGACCAAGCCCTGACCAAACACATTAAAAAAATACCTAACCATATCCTATATTTCCTAGTCCCTCCATGACACTACATCAAGAAGTACTACGGTTTATGCCTAAGGCGTTTAGCAAAATAAGAGGCATGGGTTCTTATGGAGTTTCTTTTCAAGTTCTTTTCTACTTAAACATCCTTCAACCCTTCTATAACCATGTTAGCATAACTAAATAAGTATATTATCATTATATATATATATACTATTATGTTAATGATAAATAAATTTCCTATATCATTTCAATCATATGAAAGATAAAAACATCATTCTTGCGTACATATGACATACCATCTCCATGTAGTGATGTAATTCTTTTTTAATCACCAATTTACATGAATAGTTATAAATATGTAAATAATTAATATATATGATATTTAATACATAATTATTATAATATAAAATTAATATATCATCTTCCTTTGTACCCTTCAATTTGTTGGTGAATTATAATGGTGTGGTGCGTATGTGTGGACTTCTACCTCCCGGATGTAATGTGATTTTTTTATGTTACCAGCATGAATGGTTGATTGTAAAATTTAATATAATGAAAAAAATTATAATAAAAATTTTATCCTTATGTGTATGATGGGAAAATTTCATATATCCATTATCCAAGGTCAATATACCAAGGTAATTTTAGAGAAATTGGTTGATCAACCATTTGTGGTCAATGGCTCCATGAACTATTCAATGAATGTATACAAATGATAACAAATTGAAACTAAAATGGAAATATAGATAAAAAATAATATTATAATTGTATTTTATTAATATTAATTTATTATTATGTATGATATATGGTTTTTTACCAATAAGATGATTGAGGTGTGGGTTTATTATACAAAATAATTTTTTTATTTCAGATTATTCGTGAATAAATTTAAATTAATAGAAAGTGTATGTTCATTTAATTTTAAATTACATATATTTTTGGCTATATTTATATTTGAATTTTATAATTTTACATTTTATGTTCCTTTATTTGGATCATAAAACTAGTGATCGAATTTTTCTATGAAAAACTGACATAATTTCAACTCTTTAATCAAACTACATTTTCTTCCATATATATGTTCTACAAATTTGTTTCATGAAATTTATTATTTACATTTCAATGACTAAAACTATTATTTTATAACTATTATTTAGTTTCATTTGTAATGATTAAATTTAATTTTTTTAATGTTTTCCGTCACGACATGAGTTTGATTATTTTCAAAGAAAGAAAATAATTTATTTTTACATTTACCAAATGACTATATTTTCCCTCCATAAAAACCATTATTTTTTATAAATAATAATATAAACAATTCTATAGTTTTTCATAGAAAAAATATTTCCATTTTTTTATTTTAATTTAGAATATATTTTTCCAATGAAACTAATATTTCATAATATTTTATAAGACACATTATAATATCATTGTAGAGGATATTTTATTTGATGTCCATGAAATTTATTGTATGGAATTAAATTTTTTTCCCATATTATTAAATTAATAATAAAAGGTATACATTCATTAAAGAAACTTTTTCTAATATTAGATAATATAAAGTAAAAAATTGTATAAGTATAATTTATATGTAAAATTATTTATGAAAAAAGAATAATACAAGACATATAATGTACATAATTAAAATTATATGTTCTATTAAGGGGATTAACTTTTTAAGATTTAAATGTGACCACTGGTCATTTGACCATTGGGTATTATGACCATGGGTAATATAGTTCTTGTAAAGTGGTCTTTATGATTATAGTATATTTAGGGTAATGAAAATGTTTAATTTTCCTCGATGGTAGGAAGCATGAAGTTGAAATGTAGGAACATTAAATAT
The DNA here is from genome assembly GCA_963277665.1 of Viscum album. Taxonomy (NCBI): domain Eukaryota; kingdom Viridiplantae; phylum Streptophyta; class Magnoliopsida; order Santalales; family Viscaceae; genus Viscum; species Viscum album. Next base: position 1,552,966,680 of record OY728160.1, read on the forward strand.
GAAGTTAATTTATTAATGATTGGGAATGAGGTGGATTCACTATGTTTTTTTACTTGGCCAATCCAAAAAAACATCAATAACTAAGGTTAGAGAAAAATTTATTGTAGGGGAATCTCAATATAGTTCGTATCATTAACATATATATGTTATACGATCCAACCCATTGAAAACATCACCATTCTAGATTTTTTTTGATTTGTAATGGCTTATATATCGAGGGATTGAGAATCATTAATGTGTAAATAATTTTGGAAATGACGTATTTTTAATCTGTATCCATTTTTTATTGAATATATCAAACATAAAAGGAATATATAAGACATTATTGAAAAATAATTTCATAAAGTACATAATATTAGTTCATAAAATCTTAAAACACACATTAAATAAGTGCAAAAATAGATAATTATGTTTTAGATAATGTTTGTATCTATTAGGATAGGAAAAATGAAAAAGAAGACACCACCAAATTCATTAACCCTTTTGAGTAATTGACTAAAAGAAATGAAAAATAAATAATAAATATTTTAATTATGAAGAAAAAAAATGGAAATGGAAAAGACATGATATATGAAACAATATTATACATTTTAATGATTTAAATTGATAGAATGAAGTGTGTATATAATACAAAATATGATGATGGGTATTAAACCACTAGAATGATATGACATTTGGAATCTGACTATTGGTAAATAGATTTTTGAAATCATAATATTTAAATTATACATTGAAGGGTAGAAATTTTTTGAATATATTTCTTTATCAAAAACAACATTAGTAAATAATAATAATTGATATTGACTAATATACATTTGACTAATAGTAGAACTAAAAGAAAATAAATAATATTTTTTTAGTTTATGGTTCCAAAAACATGGTATTGAAATAAAATAATTATTTTAAATAATATTTAAAATTTACATATATAGAATCATATTTTCATGAAAATTAATTTATATTTTAATTAATCTATTCAACGATATTGAGTTGTTAATTTTTTATAATTTTTGTAAAATGGATAATTTTTTAGTTAAAAGAACAATATGGAAAGTAGACATTGTATGTAATATGACATGGTTATGATGTAAAATGAAGAAATAATTAATATCAGAACATGAATGACCTAGAATATTTTATTTTATTAATATAATTTAAATTATTATTATAAAATTATTTTCCATCACAATAAATAATTTTCTTGTACCTATGTGGAATATTTTTGTTTCAAAATAAGGTTTTCTGGAAAAATGAAACATACATGATCAACGTATTATAAAAATATATTTATGTTATAATACATTATCAAAAACCATTTCATAATTCTCCAAAACCATGTTCTAACATCTTGTGGATGATAATGCTTTAACATTTCTGACAACCTCTTTTTCCAAGGCCAATGTTTGTAAATTAATTATCAATCCTCCCTTATTTGATATAAATACCCACCCATTACCCCATTCCCCTTCACTATAAATAATTTTATCCTGAATCACCTACCATTTTGTATATAATGATTCTATAAAAATATTTCCCATGGTTTTAAGGATCTAATATCAATATTAAAGACCTCGCCTTCCAAGGTATAATCATTTTTTATAATATCGATTAATATGGTTTTTCATATATAGTCATATTACTAATTATATTGTATTTTAAAAAATTTGTTATATTTTAAATGGATGATTAATTATTCATTCTCATTATATACTTTTTTTTGTAATTTTTCTGTTGAACTATGGTTTTCTATACTCTGATTTTCTATTATTTAGTCATGATTATTATTTCTATTTCATTTCAATGAAAAATGTTACTGTGATATATTTTCATGGATTAATTATTATATTTTTTTAAAATGATAAAAATTCCCTTCTATATATACGACCTTTATAAGATATTATAATTCTCAATCACTATGGTAGTCATAATCCATTTTGAAAATTTAGAAAAGAAAACTATTTTTTGTATTCATTAATATGGATACCTTACTATATTAAAAAGTGTATTAAATAATATCATAGATTGAAAAATTACTGATGAATCCCAATAGTTAGGTTTAATATTAAATCAAACTTCATTCTGGATCATGTGTAGTGGTCCTAGATGCACTCCTGATTTGATATCATTGGGGAGATGGTGTGAAATATTTACATGCAATTTAAAAAATATTTTGAATGATTAATCTATCATTTAATTATTATCCAACAAATTTTAAAATATTTATTCAGATATGTATATACATTTGACATTATAGTATTTTATTGTACCCAAATAATAAAATTCAATATTCATCAATTTCATTGGTTACATATTTGAAAATTCTGAATCCATAGTCATTCCATAGATGATAAAATATATTCCACCAATATATCATACTAATTATTTGATTACATAAAAATATTTTTATTCCATAGAATAAAATTTTCATTCTGTGGTAATCATGTAAGATTATCCTCATTGATAAGTTATTCAATGTATATAAGATATTAATTTCCTAAAAATTACACATTTTTATCATTTAGTATATGGGGGAATGATTTTTAATTTTATATGATCAATGGGGTCCTCAAATATATAACTTGTTAATGCGAAATAGTTCAAATGAGACAACAAGGATAGGGTAATGGGAGTATCTTTAATCTTTAAGTATGATAACATGGGAAAAGGCATTTAAGTTATGTCTATCATTTTCAAAATTACTAATTACTAAAATTTTAATCATTTTACAACAATTTAATCATTAATTTATTTTTACTACCATGGAATTCTTAGAAATATTTGTTTTTAAACACAACATCAGTTGTGTATTTTTTCTATTTATTTTTCTTCTTCAGTGTTAAATTATATTATATTTACCCCATATAGATTGGCTGATTTCACTCATTTACGTTGTTTCATTTCATCCTTGGAAACCAGGAAAATTACTACATGTGACAAAATGAAATATAAGGAGTAATAAAAAAATTTCATGTAATCAAATGATATATCATAAGTGTCGAATGTTATGTAATGTTCAATAATATATCAAGTACCTAATACATTTAAATGATTGGATTTTGTGCATCACAGAACATTTTTTATGTACCATTGTAAAAAATACAACTAGCTTTGGGTTACTATATTAATCATTGCTACCCTAGGTATCAGATAATTTTTAATAGAAACCATATGAACTAGATGTAAAAAATTAAATTATGAAAACATAACCCTATGGAAAACCCTTATGTTATTCTAGAGATATTTCAATATTACATGAAATTTATTTACAATAAATGTATAATAATTTTTACAATGATTAGTAATTTATAATTTTAGTCAAAATTAATTTAAATATTTTACATTTTTTACAATTTACTATAATAGAAATTGTGTCAACACCAATAATAAATGTACATATTTCTATCCCAATAAAATCAAGTAATATACTATCTGATTTGATTATATTATTAATATATTATGATATTTAACATAGGTTATGAAAAATAACTTTTCAGGAATGGAACAACCTGCTACATGTCATCATGTTGTAACAAAATTGGATCAATTTATACAATTACAACCACCATATTTCATTACAATCAGTAATAGATTATATAAGAATATTGACATCATATGTCATCAAATTTTTTTGATAACATATGAGTTTTGGATTATAACACCCCAAATCCAGAAACCCAGAGCCAGTGCTTAGATAATTACATTGGTACAAGATTCATGGGATGTCACCATGCACGATCAATCAATTTAGAGATCTTAGAAGACTAGAAACATACCTAATTCCCATATTGCATTATAATTTTTTAAAAAATATCCCATGAAACATTAATTCATTCATAAAACAATTCATTACATATTTATGTATAGCCCATGCAATGAAAAATAAATTATCTGTTAGCCTATATTCTTAGCAAGGGAATAAATACATCATAAACTATTTCTGAATAAATTTTGATCAAATAATTAAAAATATATAATCTAATTTTATAAAAACACATATATGGATAACATTAATTTTTTAAAAACTCATTTAAATCAATAAATTAATTCATAATTATGTATCTTATAATATCTTACATCATAAACATATAGTTGAGGCCTCATTCGAAGACATCAGACATAAATACATATGACCCATTCTAAATTTCAAAACTATTTTTTCTCATGATACCTTCCAATTCATTTCTGGGATATGTAATTAAATTTGTCAATATACAATTCATATTTCCAATTCATTCATCATATAGATAAAAAACATCATCAATATTCCAAAATAATCAATAACTATTCATAATGGAAGAACTAGTTTATTGAATGTAGACACTTTCCCCAGAAAAAATTGTCATCATCAACCTTCGGAAATAATTTTGATGGTATTATTATAATATATACACATATAATCATTATATTAATAAAATTATTTTAATATATATTAATATAATATTAAAATATTAGTAGAATATTTCTCAAAAAAAATACCATTCTCATTTTAAAATTCCATATTTAAATTATAAAAATACTGAAATATGTTAGTAAAATTATATTATTTTAAAGGAAACATTTAAATTTGTAATGGAATCTATATATAAAATAATATTCATGAATGTGGGAAAATTCTTTTCTGTGTAATACATTAGAACAAATATTTGGTTGACACATTTGGTAATCATTTCCTCATTTAAAATACAAAAACAATACATTTTAATTATTTTTATAGAAATTAAAATAGAGGTAAATAAAAATTTAATAAATCATTGGAGAATTTAAAACCCACTATTGAAAAAATTTAAATGAAAATATGGACATGAAATGAAAATATTTCAGTCTAAATAGATAAAAAAATCTATTTTCATAGAAATCATAAATTTTTAAATTTAATTACTTATAAAGAGTAAAATGATAGGAAAAGAATTAAATTTATAGAAACAAATAGTGTACAATTAAAGTGTTGGGGTGTAAGAATGAAATATCATATAATTCCCAAAACATAAATATAAACATATTAGATCAAAAATAATGATTATATTGTGAAATAAACCATCTCATCAATTATAACATGATTCGTAAGTTATTTTAACCTCCTATATATTAAAATTAAATTTATTGTAATTTGAGAAATAATAATATAAATACTTATAATATTATATATTATTCAATTATATCATTTCAACAACCATGTATTAATAATTATTTATTGAATTCATTGTTTCATAGTGTTACCTATTTAACTTTTTGTTTTAGATTCTGTTGGGGATTTTGCATCTTGATCATGCATAGATCATATAAAAAATATTAATCCTGATATTAATATCATATATATTCATTATATTCAAATTTTTAATCATTTTTTAAAGACACAAAGGATACAATAATCACATAGCTTCATAGAGTTGGTAGTCTACATGAACACAACAGTGGAATTATCAATTTTTAATAGGTGGAGGGTAATAAGGTAAACAATATATTATAGTTACACAATCATAATTGTTTCATAAATATAATTTATGTAATAATTATTTCCATTTTTATAACCATACATGTAAATTGGGGATGAAAAATAAATTACAACACCATGTCGAGATTACTGGTCTTACATATACAAAAGCGACGCTTCTATTTCCCATAGGATATTAATGATATGAATAATGGTTTTCTCGCAACATAATAATTTTTTGATAAATGGAATATTTTTATTTTATTTAATGACAGTGGTTATTGAATTTTATAAGGAGGTAGAGAAATATATAAATTTAAAATACTAGGTAAATATGATTGCCTCCAATTTCAAGATCCTCTTTTGGATCCATCATTAGGGACCCAAGGAATTGACATTTAAGAAGAAATGTACATTTAGAGTCTTCATATGGGTTTTTGGGATAAATTTATTAGGGGTTTTACTAAGATAATTTGTTTTGAGATTGTGAAATGAATAATAGGGAGGTGGTGTCCTTTTGTAGTGATGGAATTCACACACTATGAATTAATTAATGGATTTAAATATAATAAATTATTTTTCTTTTGAAATGGGAAAAAAGTGGATGCAATTAAAATAATATGATAGGTAAATATATAATTTTATTCATACAATAAAATTTTTAGCATATTATATTTTCATTAAATAAATCATCAGAGCCCACTTAGCCAGCATTATGTTGAGTATTATACCCCAAAGACTACTTCTAATTGTCTTGGTGATGGTGACCAACACCGAGTAAAAATATGAAAAAATGTGATTCCTTATACTAAAGTACATGAAAGACATCACACATTACCATTCCTGAGTATAATTTATAAAATGAAATAAAATTATAAAATAAAATTGTCCATGAAATCTAATTCCACACTAGATTATGAAAATATGTAAAAAAGTCAAAGGGAAAAAAAGGAAAAGAAAATACTATAATAAGAGTAATAATAACTATGAAAAGGAACTGTGATCAAGATTCTACTCTTGGAATTGTTTTCAATTCATCTAAGAAAAACTAAACTCCAACTATTCCTACAAAATCTAGCACTTCATCGATTAACTTGTAATCTGCATAAGACATGGCAGATGTTGGATGATTCCATACATGTGGTAGTATAACATACATACCTGGACATGGTGAAATCACAAATAGAAATCGTCATTCATATACAACTAATAAAAAATGGTGATTCACTAATAAGGATAGACCAAAAAAATTATATTCTTATAAAAGGGCAATATGCCACATTTTAAGTTCACTTTCTCATGACTTTCTGAGAATTATGCTTGAGGATCAATGTTAAAATTCCATTGATTGACATCACTTCTTGAGTCTCAATTAAACTAATATAACTTGTATGAAAATCCCTACTCAACATGACATTACATATTTATTTTTAAATTGAAACAAAAAATATGTTTATAATTAGGTTGTGGATCCCAACCAGGGCCTTGGGATGATACCTAACCCTATATAAAAATTAACCACTAGGAAGGGGATCACACAAACCTGATGTTCAAAATGAGATAACACACCTAAGAGGTGGATGATTAATAGAGGATGACACCTCGGACCACATGGTGGGATGCTGGACTCTATCTAGAAATAACATGTAGTGGGGATTCCTCATCCTATGCTTAAGAAGGGATGTCACATTTTAAACTCTAAAATATCTACCAATATAAAAAACCACACTAATACTAAAAATAGATTTCAGGGAAGAAGGGATCAAACCTAAACTTCAAAGAGTAAAAGATGAGTATTAGGTACACATGATGTGTCCTGATAATTCTATTCATGCAGGTGACTTTATCAGTGTATTCCATCCCATGACCATGTAAGTTGTTCATTACTTGTATCATTGGTTGTGTCCATTATCAGGTACCCATGGTTAGACACCATGTTTCTATCTTATGAAACACATTGGATTGGGATTGGTCACAATCCTATCTTATATCATTATTCACATATAAAACAATCCAAAATAGAAATTGGTCCAAACAATACCACATCTTCTGAAATAAATTATGTTTAGATTGATATTTGACAAATATTTCATGTATTTAAGTGAATTCACAAGCTTTTTCTCCAAATTCATTCAAATTAATAATCTTTCCCATATTTAACATATTTAGGTATACCATTCATGCATCATGATCATTGAATAGACTCTAGGAACCCATGATTGGAATATTCACATTGTCAATATCCTGAAGATTCTACATGGTTGGGATCATGAAAACTCAATCATCTGGACCACATTAGGGTCTCTACAATATTAATCACTCCTATATCATTGAGGAGTTCATTGGAGGGTGATGAAGAGAGATTGGATCGATGAATGGTACTCTGAAAGGGTTTCCATAATAAATGATTCTCTTTGAAATCATCGACAATAATGATTCAGAATCATTATTCATGAGGGAATAATCTAATATTGAGGTAAGAATTTTTTTTAATCTTATTTATTTATTTCTTGATGGTAAATGAAATTATTTTCAATAATAAATTTAATTTTAGGTACATTTATTTTGTTTACGGTTTATTAATTTTGATTACATTTTTTAGTAATTATTGATCCTTAATTTTTTACCACTATCTTCCACTACAAATTTCTGGAATGAGGCAATTTTTATCTCACACCACACTCAACAATTATGAATCAATTTTCGTTATTTGATCATTTACTAACATGTTCCACCATCATGGATCATGGAATATCTCAAATCCATAGAATAATAATAACTATATCCACAACCACTACACAAATGTAATATATTTTTGAAGGAATATATTCTTGGGACTCTTATGGTAAGAGTTTCTGATGATTATCTCTCCCATATGATATTTTCAAAAAGTCATTCAGGTGAACAAAATGATTCCTTCTCCAAATTGTTGGTATTATAGTTTGACTCATGTGGTCTTATCATCTAGGACATTTCAGTAGTAAAAACCATCATTTACGTTAAAATGTATTTATTCCCAACGCTAGAGGTGTCAAAGTGTACCATGTAATCCACAACCTCCTCTAATTATCTTAAGATGGGGGGCACTCTTCATCATATACCGTATCTTCTGAAAATCATGACGACACTTCTCAAACAACATAAAATTATAACCCTTATTGTTCAATGAATTAAGAAAGGAAATAAGCCTATTGAAATCATTCGTGAATATAAAATCATAGATTGGGTCCCTAAGAAATCACCACACCTCATTCACACTCTTTGGTTTCTGCCATCATATAACTTCCATGATCTACATAGAGTCCAATTCCACTATCTCGTCTGAAATAGCCTTCCCCATGAAGTGGATCTCTAAAACCTGTAACAAATACATAGATATCTTATTTTAAATATTGTACCCTAAGAGTATTTCTAGGACCATCACCAAATTCCTTGAATTTTTCTCCTCTAACATTGATTATATGTAGATGTCATCTATGAAGACACCCATGAATCAATATATGAAGGACTGAAAGATATTGCTCATGAGTCATGTGAAAACTGATGGAAATTTCAGTATGATTAATGGAATATAAATGTAACTCAATATGACCATAGTGAAACAAACATTTCATTTTCAATGTATCTTCCTCTCCTACTCATGGTTGGTGATAACCCAAAGTGATGTCAACTTTTAGACCCACCTCACCCCATTGAATTGGTCAAAGTAGTCATCGATTCAGGATGTGGAAACTTATTCTAAATGGTTATCTCGTCTATGAGATAATAATCTTCAAAAAACCTGAAAATACAATCTTTTTTCATGGAAATCAACATTAGGGATGAGAAGGTGGGAATAGTTGGTCCAAAAAAACCATCCTCTGTAGATACACTAACTACACCTTTATCTATCACATCTCTAATGGGAAAATAATTTTTACAAGAATAGATATTAGGATAGTCATGGATTAATATTCTATGTAGAAGATAATCATTATATGGGAATGTAAGGCCAGAAAATACCCAAGGAATATGTCCTCAAACTCCTCCAAAAATGTATAAACCTATAGGCACAATTAATTTTCCAATTTAAAGGTCATATTATCCAAAAGATGTGAGATCAATTGTATCCTTATTTATATGCTCACATCCTACCCTGAATATGTTACCTTCTCATCGATGAACAAATATATAATCCATAAACATTGGAACATCACACTAACCACATAGAACAATCAATTTATGCATAAAGTTTGGTGATCCAGTATATACCATGAATGAAATCATAAATCCTAATTACTTGTATGAAATGGTCCCATATTAATCTCTTTCCTCTAAGTGTTAGGTAACACTATTTAATAAGACATGTGATCATGGAATCTCCCACTGTTGGAGTTTCTAAGTGTAATGGTCAAGCTAATGGTTCCACTGTAATATCAAAATATTGAACAAGGGATAATGAAAGGAATTATTGTATCGTGAATTTATCTATCAAAAATACAACATATGTAGATAATAATCAAATAATACCTTGGATAATACTATATGATTCTAGATCATAATAAGAAATATGCTAGAGAATATTTCTTAGTAAGAAAGAAATTCACATGGGAGAACATATCCTAATGTAAATTCACACACAAATAGACACACATCTCTATAAATTATTATAATATAGAAATTAAATTCATCTGTTAACATAAATAAAAGCATAAAATCCAATCCCATATTCTTATATGAAATAGAGTATAGAAAAAATAGGGATAAATATAATCCATCTGAAATTATAAAAAGAATCCAATATGAAAATGAAAGGGGAATATTTTCAATATGTAAATTGTGGAATCATCTATGGTCTATTTAGAACAACTGATGTCAACATATTCATTGTCCTCTTAGGTCATCAATAAATGGCATTCCATCCATTTAAAACACTCATTTATAGGAATATCCCATGTAGGTGTAACAACCGTAACTTTTATAAATTAAATTCTCTTTTCGAATAAATAAATTCCTCATTAGGTAAAAACATTATAGAAATCACTTGCACTACTTCATTTATTTATGAACATTATACCCTATTATATTTAAGATACCATAATGAATCATAACCATTTTTAATATAGATCTTTTATATTGACCATTAATATTAGTGTATTAAGGGTTATGATAATGACTAATTGATACCTACGAATGATGTGATGGCCTAGACCAGTATGATCATATCATAAAAATTCAAATTTAACAAATATTCTGATAGAGATATAGTAACTAGAAATTTCACATGATCATGGCCAATATTATATCTAATGACTATTTGATTAATGAAACAACTTACGAATGAATTTCAAGGTCATTCAAGATCATGTCTCAAACAATGTTTGTGGAACTACCCCATTAAAATCTCACCAGCACACACCTTTCCCATTGTAAATTTTCTATTGTAATAAAGATATATTTATCTTGATCTTAAAAGATTATGTTTTCATATTTTATTTTAATAAAAAAATTAATAGAATTTAAATTTTTATATGATGAATGGAAAATAATATTTTTTTGGAAATGTACATTTTCAATCATGAAACTCTACATTAATGAATTCATAATTTATTTAAATAAATTAATTTTAATGGAATATAATATTTAAATAATAATTATTAAATGTAAATTAGATTATAAATTATTGGTTTAAAAAGTAATATTATAATGTTCATAATACTCTTATTGTCAAAATGGTAGTATTTTTCAATAAATATAAATATTCAATTTAAAACTCTAAATTCCCATATGTTGATAATTATTTTGAAAAAGTTAGCATTAATTTTTTAATAAAAATTTTTTAGTTAAAAAATGGTTACTTCTACCTATTTGTTAGAGATAGTCAAATTTGTGGTAAATATTTAATATGAAAAAATATACGCTGTGTATGATGAAATCATAGTGACCAAAAAGTGATGTAATAAATTAAATAAATTGTACCATGGATAAAATATTCATTTCAACCTTTATATAATATTTTTTTATGTAATTTGAATAATTTTATATACCCTTAATGAATCCTCCAAAACCTGTATTATATTTTATGTTTTTAAAATCAATTATTTCAAATCATGACTAAAATCCACCTAAACAAGGTCATTATTTTAATAATATCCTTTCATGAACATATAACATATTTAAAAAAACCATCTTTGATATAAATAATTGGAAAAAACCATGGTCTTAATATTTTTTTTCATTAATTTATCACATGGGGTCCCAAACCCTTTTTTTGAAATTAGTGATGAAATATCAACAAATTTTCAATATAAAATCACCAAACATCACATTTAACATCACTAAAACCCCCCTAGAGATTCAATTACTCTTTAAATTCCTCTCAACATTCCACCCATTATATCCTCATTCTCTATGGAATATCCTCCCAAACTTTTTGAAACACCCTCTCAAGGTAAGGGATCCTCTCCTTCTCCCCTTTTTTCAACACCCACATTTATAATATTCCAATTATTTTCCAATTGATCTTGTATAATTTTATTTCAAACATCTATGATACATAACATATGATATTAATGTGATGATAAAAAATTTTAACATTCATTAATACCTCCAATAAACCATTATGTACCCCTGTTAGGCTGACGAAATTATCCTATGCTTTTTCAATGCCAAACGTTTTTGTTGTGAATACCCATCCTATTTTCTACTCAATAGTAATCAACAAGATGTACCAAAAATTCATTTATTGAGAATTAATTGTATGTTAACAACACTACATTATTACATGATTAATATTTATATATTTAATATTTATATATTATGATTCATGTGGCACACTTATGAATGTACAAGATATAAAAACGATGGGTAAAGACCAATTGTGATTGAATGATTTGTGTAATGTTTTAGTATCATGTGACATAATGTTTTATATTATTGATGAAACCTATTCAATTTCATTAAATTTTTCTAAATAATAAGATATATTGGTGTTTATACATGACTTGTGCTTATGATTTCAAGTTTAATGTTCTCACCATAGTTGCATATTACCTTTATACTACGATGTTGTATCATGTATAATTGTTCAAGAATATGATCCACACCCCTCTTATGTTACCCTAATACGACACTTACCTCACAAGTTATTATTTAAATTTCAATACTATCTTCATTTTCCATTACTAGTTTTCATATCTCACCACGTTCATTTTTATGTCCCTAGGAATTCTTGATAATTTTTAAAATAGGAATGGAATCTCAGGAGCATGTTGATGATATTTTCAACACTGTTTTTTATCCAAATATCATGTGGCAGTGATATGTACGTAATTTCCACAATTCACTAGGCTCTATGATATTTTTGTACTGTCTAATGTGAACCATTATGTTGTTAATATTTAAAGAATATGTGTCAAACAAATGGGTTGTAACAGTTGGTATTAGAGAAAAGTCTTGTTATTTTTGGGATTAGGATTTAGAAACAACACAAGAATCCGTAGGTATATGAATAATCATATAAAAACATTGAAAAACATTGTTAAAGATTATAATATGTTTTTTTCAATACAATAAATCTTTATTAAGAAACCACAAGTGGATTTCATTTTACTATAGATGTACATAGTGGTAATAACGTAGGAAAGGGAACATTGAGATAAACTCAGTCATTACCGGGTGCTTGAATCCAAGCTTTGCTGGATAGCTAGATTTATAGTCTTGGGGGATATATTTTTCTTATTTCAAATGTTCCTTATAAAAAAATATTAAGGGAAGAAAAATTCAATTAATATTTTATTTTAGGATATAGATCATAAAAAACATAGATTAAAACCTACAAATTCATAGGTTAAGGAAATTTTTTTCATTTATGATTTATACTATAAATTTTAATGGTTTCTTGTTAATGTTTTTTATAGAATAGAAATACTCATATATAATTATATTTTAGTTAATTTATATTTTTGTAGTATAATCATATAGTGAAATCTACGCATATCATATATGGTTTGATTCATTCTTCTATATCAGTCAAGATTAATATAATAATTCAAACACCAGCTCAAGACATTGATGTCAAGTAATCGGTTAATACTATGAATGGGTCAATTATTGTATCCAAAAAATTAAAATCCCAATATCCAAATTTTCATACTAAAAAACAGAAAACATTTTGATAATCTATATAATTGAATTTGAAGTAATTATTGGCATGGATTAGCTTTCCTTCTATAGTTGCAGAATACATTTACAAGAGTAGTTAATCACCGTCTATATCATGAATGACCCTCCAATTATATACATTTCCATCAAGGGTGTTTAATATTATTTTGTACCAATAACTCAATCATGGATATAATTATCCTATGAGAAAGAAAATTTATCTCAAATGATAGATACTAAAGTTAAGATCATCATTAAAGGCATTACCATTGTGAAGGAATAAGTTGATGTGTTTCCTTGAGTATTTCGTGGTCTTCCACTAAGATGGTTGTTATATTTTTCAATAAATATTATACCTAGAGAACTAATATTATACATGAATCCATATAGAATGGATATTTTTATCTTGTGGAGTAGAAGAAACAATTATAAGACAATCTTGATAAACAGTTTGTATGCCCAAGTTCCTTACCATGTGGTGAACTGATCCTCTTCATCAAGAGGATGGATGAGTCAAATATCATCAACATTAAAAATCATGATCTCAAAAAGATTTTGATAAAGAACAAGAATCATCAATTATGGATTGATTAATTGTTTGATAAACTATGTAGAGACTAATACATCTTAATGGTAGATATTCGTTCAGGATATTGTCTTATAATATTGAGGATAGTTGATATCCCTATATATAATATTTATACAATGTATGGGAAATATCATATAATTCAGATTCAATTTTGACTCACTGTATCTCCCAAAATATTGATGGTGATAATGATTATATTTTTTAGTGATTAAATTTATAAATTTTTTAGTATTTATATATGGTATTCTCATATACTCTAAAATAATTGTGGTACTTGAGGAGCATTTGGATTCTATAATAAATTCATTATGAAAGGAAAATTAATATGATAAGTACATAAAATTTGTCTTTTTTGTGGAGTGAGTAACTTTACCGGGACATGCTATCACCATTAAAGGGACGTCCTTGGATCCTTCAAAAAACTAGGAAAATTGACCGATTTCCAAGGACAACATGTTTGATAGAAATATGATATTTAATTGGATTAACAAGGTACTATCATATATTTTTGTGACACATATCAAAATTTTAATGAAAATTAACCTTGGTTACTTATAAAGTAGATATGTTTTTATAGAATGAAAAATATGATAAAAAATGTATAGGGTAGAAAAGGAGGATAATCAGTACATTTGTGCTCGTGTTTCCGAACAATGGGAGGGGGGATTTGTAAAATAATATAATGCATCCAATAATTTAATAGGTTGTGTACTCATTCAAGATGAAAAATTGATGGCTTATGCTTCCTTCTATATAATTATCCATGAGAAGAACTACCCAACACATGGTCTAGAATTGGATATAGTGATATACAGGTTGAATATTTAGTGAAAATACCATTGTTTTGGAAAGTATAACATATATAATGATCATAAAATACTGAGGATTGTATTCATACCAAATTATATTAATATTAAGCAAGGAAGATGGTTAGATATAATCTAGGAAAATGATTAAACAATTCATTAACATTCTATAAAAACAAACAAATAGTTAAGTGATCTATATATGAAGGATCCGATAATTTTATTAATAATTATGCTATTAGGGGATTCAATATTATTTGACCTAAAATGGATTTCCATGATAATAATAAGAGGATTCTCATCCTAATTTTCTCAAACAACCCAACAACCATCTATTCATTATAGGATCACGGAGGCCAAGACAAATTATGAGTTTCAAAATAAAATTGTTGCGAGTATTTCAGAGTTCAACATTGTTAAATATTGACTTGTATGGTTTTGAACATAGATTTGTTTCCCTTATGAATTAAATATAAATAGGTAACTTTTGGATAATTTGTATAACTCATCCTTCAATATTCATTCAAATGAACTTATATGTGGAGAAATTTTAAACAAAAAATTATTGTGATCACATTTATAGGGAGATAATAGAGTTTTGTATCTCGATGATTTGAATGCCAAAAAGTAAATATATAATGATATATGTATAATGGTATGATGAAAAAATTTACCATACCAGTATTTATATTGGGAAAAATAACCCTTTATTTCACTATAGATCTCCCCAGGACACCAAATGGAAATAACGCCATCGGGGTTGTAGTCAACCGCCCTAAAAATATGACACATTTAGTTGTAATAAAGGGTGATTTATCTTTTTAACAACTCACAAATAAATACATTTGATAAGTGGTATAACATCATTTAATTACACTCCCTATTTAATCTGATAGATATTCAAATATTAAATTAAGGTTTTAATGAATCCTTCAATGATAATTGGATACATAACTAATCAAAGAATGGGTTATCACCCTCTAAAAGAAGATTATTAGAAAGAAAAATTAAATAATTGTTAGATATGACGATATAATGTTTAATGGATTTATAAAGATGATGGGACAAATAACATCCCCTTGTGGAGATCTCATATAAAATTTGTTCTAATATGGAATTGAAGAGAAGCTATATGTGACACTATATATGAATATGTGTCATAATCTGATAAGATGGGATGAAGTTGGAGGGTGGTTTTGGATGGGTCCTAATATTATCAATTAAATTAATGTGATGTTTCAAACCATTTAACGTTTTCTTAAAACCATCTAAAAATTAATGAAAATCTATGTAGAATTTTTTTTGTGTCTTGAGTATGAGATTGGTGATAAATTTTCTTTCATATATATCCATGAAATAAATTCATTATATTCTTTATTTTATTGGATATATTCCCTATCTACGTCCACTATTTTATAATTTATCTCAAGTATTTAATGTATTCCATGTATCCCTATAGAAAAAATATATAATATTCACCTTTATTGTTCCGAATCAAAAGGTGGTACCATTGGAAAATGATATTTCAAATGAAGAGTACCCGATGAAGATCATAGATCATAGAGACAGAGTTATAAAAATTACAATAAAACCAATATTCTTCCTTCAACCCCAACAATGAACCTAGAAAAATGAACCATTTCGCATAGGGAGATTGAATAATAATCATTTTTTGATTTTTTAAGAGTTATTGGAATATCAAAACACTTATGATGAATGTTCGATGAACGAAAAATGAAATGAATGAATCAAGTATATAGAAACAATTATAGGACATTGTTCAGTTTTTCCTTATCTAATAGATAAGAAACACAATGAATATGGAAGAAAAATTAATTACCAATAATTCCTAAATATAATAATTAAATATAATCAACTATAAATAAAATAATTAATCAATGAATTATTTCTCAATAGGAAATAATTTTTTTCACTAAGGAAAAATCAAGAATTAGGAATATTCCAATTATATAAAACAACCTACACTGATATTTAATCAATCTCTTATGAAGAATAAATTTTCATCATTTTCATTGATGACTTCATAGAACACCGTCAATAATGAAAATACCTAAGATTTACTAGTTATCGGTCCATGAGAATATTATCATCTCGAAAATATCTCCTCTATGGCCCCATCCTATAATCTATTGGGTTAAGTGTGTAACCTAATAATTTGGATATATCCATGGTTAAATAGAGGATGATTATTTTATTGTTATTTAATTAGAAATCAATCATTTAAATAATTTATTAGTCCAATATTCATCCCAAAAATTCACATAAATGAAAAAAACAATGTGTAAAATCATTATGTATTTCATAGGGTAAAAAATATTTTAGTTTTATTTAGTCTTGGTCTCCTCATCCAAGAAACCATTTTAGATCTAAAATAATTTTCTGAAAACTATTCATGCGTAAAATATTGTAAATAAAATTTATAATATATCAATATCAAGGCTCCAAAAGCCCTAAAATCCCACATAAACTAGATGAGTAACTCTTAAAATATTCTCTGAAATTTTCATACATATTATATGGAAGAAATATATGTCTCTTATGTTCCATTTTAAACAGTATCTTTTTCTTTAACTATTTCATTAACCATTATATTCCTTAACCGTGTTAAAAACATTCTATCATTATGTTTTATAAATTTAATTATAATGTAATGTTTGTCCAGTAAAAGGACAATGGTTGAAATTTCATCCATATTCCATCCCAAATTTCCTCTTTTATTATTTTTATAACATATTACTTCTTTAATAATACATTTATTTAACATAAAATTAAATTGATTTCTTTTAGGAAATATCCACATATTTATTACTTTGAAGACATGAATAAACACAAGGGATTTAAATTTAACATAATTAATAAAACATTTTACAATATTATTAACCATAATATTCATGTGATTCAATAATTATTCCAAATAACTTACTTATTATGTTTTTAAAATAACTTACATTGATTTCGAACAGCATACACAAGAACTATATTAGTGTTGTTTAAGTATTTAAGTTGATTATATAATCACTAAATTAAAAATAATAAAATAAAATAATAATGTTCAAAATGATCTATATATTTATTCATAAGATCTCCTCTTCCCTATGTGATCACAGATGAGATAATAAAACTAATAGAGTTACATTTAGGAATTTTACTATAACTAAAATATTATAATGGTCTTTATTAATGAAAACTTGACCCAAGTTAATATATTTTAAATTATATTAATTGGTTTGTCAAATTAAACTCATCCATTGATATATAATATTTTTTATGGATAATTTCAAATCATTATTCTACTGTTCTATGCATCATTATCCCATTTTATACATTACTGAGGAGATAAATTTTACAACAATTACCATTCATAATAAATTAAAATTTAACGGACATATTTACCAAATCTGAACCTTCAATTTCATAATTTTGAATACATTAAATCAAATAATATTTTTTATGTGGTATAAATTAATTTAATAAATTAAATAATAACATTATAAAAACTTTATTTAAGAAAAAAATGAAATTTTCAAAAATATGATGATATTACATTAACAATATAACATGTAATCATAAATAAAATAATTTAAATACTCATAAATGTATAGATAATATATATTTCTATTAAATCATTCATCGTTAGGGATCTTTTTATTTAATTCAAATGGAAAATCATTGTGTGATTTAAATAATTTTCAAAAAAATATATCTTTTACCTATAAAAGATATCATCTATATTTCAATTAAATTCATAATAAATATTTGTTTAATTAATCATATTATTATGTATAATTACAAATAAAATGGTTATTTTCTAAAAAATAAATAATAAATTATTCGTAAAATCATATTTCTGAAGGAAAAATTAAAAAATTCATTATTTAAATATTTTTACATTGTGATATCAAAATCAATATTCCTCCTACATTACTATAATATTTGTCACATAAAATTTCATAATGTGGAAATTATTATGAAATAATGTTGTCATACTATAACTAGTGCTCATTTTTTTCATTGAAACCATCGTGGGTTAAAATGTTATAGGTTGATTATATGTTTAAAGGAATTAATACATTTTTTATGGTATTACGTGACTAGGGTGATTAATAATTTTATGAAATTTTTTTATATTAAGATTAATATAGGATTGAGGTTCAGATAACACTTTGGATTGGTTTATTAATTGACTTGGATGTAATTATCATTAATTAGGAAAATGTGATAAATGATTTTGTGATTATAAGATGTCCATTATATATAAGATTATTGATAGGAAAGTGACCTGGGGAAAATGAATGTAAGGATAATTGGGGGGAAATTAATAACATTTTGGAGTGTATATTATTAAGTAATACATATATTATTTTGTGATTTTATATTATTTGGGGGATAATAGTAATGTTGAGTCAACTATATATATTTTTATGTGATTTTTGAGATTATAATAAATTGTGAATGATAATGGTAAAATTACATTAGTTATTTTTGGTGATTAGGTAATTTAAATTGAGAGGATAAAATTTATTGTAGCATAGGATGAGTTGATAGAGTTATACATTCGACCAAAAGAACTATATTTGTCATTGTATAAAATGATGTCCTTAAAGTATAAGAAATATATGATTGATTTTCCATGTTACTATATTCATTGATTATCATTATAACTATGTGGGTTATAGTCATAGTTTGACAAAAATACCATTAGAATGTAGATATGAATGGTGTGTATTACATCCAACTAAGAAAGTATATATAGAAAATGGTTGTGACAAACCAAAATCATATAATATTCCTATTATAAGGAAATGGTTGAGCCTCCTAGTAATACTGTTTCTGATGATATTTCTCATTTGAAATTATATCTTGAGTCATTAATATACTAAATTTTCCCTCATCGATTTCAATAGTTGATTAAATTAAAATTTTAAGTGTGCAATTTAATAAGGAGGGGTAGAATGTAACAAATGAAAAAAATATTATATAGAATGTACATATTTTCATATATATAATATCATTACAAATAAACGATATTAAAATTTTAAGGCCTCTATAGATAATAATTAAAGATGGTAATGAAATATGATATAATAACCATGTATTGGTATCATGGCTTTTATTATCTTGAAAAGAATAAATAATAAAATTTTAAAAAAAAAATTATATTAAAAATTATATGTTTTATTTAGAGGATGTAATTCATAGTTAGTAAATATTACAATTGGATATTGTGACCACGAATCATAATGATTATTGGGTTTTATTATAATTGGCAATGAATCAATTATAAATTAATAATTAGGATTTTTATATTAATGGTAATGTTTAGGGTTCATTATCACAGAATAGAGAAACCATGAATCATAATAGTATAAATGTAATTTATGATTTTCATTTTTCAAATCCAAGGATGGATATGGAATCAATGGGGTTTTCCTTAAAAAATATTAGGTATAACATAAAAATGAGTTTTTAGAAGAATTGTTTGTGGTAGAAGTTAAATTTTGTAGGGAACAGTAACATATCGTTTTTTTATAAATTAACCAACTGAAATCTTCCCCCTTATGGATTATTCAGATGTGAAAATGGGATATATATTTAAATGTTAATAATTATTAAGGTGTAAATTATTTTTGAAATGGAATAGTTGATAATATGATTAAAATATTATTATTTAATGAATCAAATTTCTAAATAATGTTATAATAATATTGATTCTACTATAATAAATAGAATATTAAATTAAAAATAATGATATAAAGTACATTAAATTATTTATTTGTATTAGTAAAAAACAAAACCAGTAGAAAACTATAAAATTACATTTATGATAATTGGAAAACCTAGTGTTGTAACACCCCACCAAAAATCATTTGATTGAGAGGTGGTAGGGATTATACAAGCCTTTGGTAACATCCAAAATACACCAATGGATGAAAATAAATTTCCACGGTTCTGGAAAATGTTAGAGGATAATTATCCATTAAAATATTAAAAAACAATTCAATATTGTACAATAAATGTCTATTAACCATATATTATTCATGAGTAGAAATAATTAAACCTAAAATATTGATGGTAAAAAAATTAATATTATAGTGACAGTAGAAACATTACAAACGATGTCAAAATAAAGGGATATCATGAGAAATTCCATCAAAAAACACTGTCCAATGAGCTCTATTCTCTAAATCTATCTAACAATGAAAAATTATAAATATGGATTCTTATAAAAATATGATAACTTTCACTTTCCCATTACCTGGTATACAATATCTATACGAACCCCAAGGTTTTAATTCAGGGTTTGATTATAAACTTACTAGGAATTCCCAGAAGATTCCAAACACACCACACAAGGAGAATAATTTCATTTGAAATTGTAAATAAAAAAAATAATTTCAATATTTATATAAATTCATAATGAAATCAATGTGAGAAAATTAGAAACAATTTATTATATGAAATTCAATATAATAAAAAAAGAACAAAATCAACTTCCCTATTATTTAAAATGCACATGTAATACACAACAATGTTAGTAACAAATACCTATGAACCCAATCATTATAGAAGAAAATTATATACCCATGAGCGGTTAATCATCAATCCACCATGTTATCTCTTGGCGAATAATTTCTACTTTCCCATCTGGAACATGCCCATTATTTAGGGTCACATCAAATGAATATGAACTCATGACAAAAATGTATTCCATAAACATATATCACATGATGTGATTCTTTAATGAAATCATTCATTTCCTTTGACTAATTTCATTAAACATATATCTTCAATCAAAACCATTACATAATTTTAAAATATTAATTTTAAAATTTTAATAAAATAATGTTTTCCAAAATCCATCCAATTTTCTATAATTCCAAAAATATCTAATCCAAAATATTTATTTTGGGAAATCAAATTATAATTCCATAAAAAAAATTCATGAAATTTTTTAATAAAATCAATACATTATGTTCTAGTGTATTAATGATGAGATAGAATCTATCTACCTCAAAAAAATTATGAATGTAGAAAACAACACATAGAATTTATTGATAATAACTAATAAAAAATTCCATTCAATTGATACAATAAGATCACAACTTGATTCATATAAAAAACGTTGATATCTTCATTACTGAATAGTTATATTGATCCTAGGGAGATAAGAAGAGTCTGTCTCCGAATAATATTGAAGTACAAGAACATACCAATGATTATGGATCATCAACACACATTATTTCACCTAAAAGACACATTAAAATAAAATTGTATTTTCCCTCACTAATAGAATGGAAGTTAATTTTGAGACATTTTAATATTAAAAGACTCATGTGGGTTTTAGTGGAAATAAAAAAATATATAAAGAGTTTCTTGATGATAACCACCACACCACTATGAATCCATGTGACCACAATGTAAAAAAGTGGGGGAGAATAGATCCACAGAACAGTGGAATGAACTATTCAATATTGGTGATGAAATACAGATTTCTGGGATCTGTGGTGATCTCCACACCATAAATATGAAATACCAAATAACGGGCAACGGTGTAGCCAAATCCACTATGATGCACCCAAATGAGGATGGGGGATGAGATATAATTTAACCTTTCCCCATGATTCATGCACCATATAAAAGGATCACTATTGAAAAAAATACAATAGGGACCATATCCATATTTCGGTATCCATGATAAATCCATGTCATTGATGGAAGTGGATCTAAATTTCTTCTCTAGGACCGTACACTACAAAACAGCCCTCCATGACCTAGTGTTAGACCTGACTCTGCCTTAGCCATTCTCCACAACTCAACCCAACCCAAATGGCAATGATTTTTTAAGAATATGATCCTATGAAATTATTTCATAGAAAATCCCGCCACACCATATCCACTTAGGGCCAATGTTGCAGCCCCAACCAACATGGTGTTGCATCCATAAAAAAGGTTAAACTATACTCAACACTCCCAAAAAAACAAAAACTAATAAAAATATATATATATAATAATGATTCATAAAATAATTTATTAATACCAATAACCATTGGTGTTTAATTCTCCACACTACCATTTTCTATCCTCGAAATGTAGAAAATCACTGTTTTTTGGAAGAAAATGGGCCATTTTCACAAAATTTTCTTTTCATTATACAATGGATCATCTAAATTTTGACCACAATTCCAAAAAACCTGTACTAAATCATTTTTTCCCCGTGAATGATATTATATTTCATATGAAAAATAACGTTTGTCCCATGAATCAATATAGAATCTAAATCAAGGTCAATATGATCCCATATAATCACATGGTCATGATTAGGAGTGTAATTTTTTTAACTAATATACATGAAATATTTTTTACATGGAACATATATTTGTAATAAAAGGCAACCAATAAACAATATCTATGAAATTTTTACGTATCTTATATAGGCATATATATGAAGGAGATTGATTACAATGTTTAAAAAAATTTATATTTCCTCGACATGGGGAAATTTTCATGAAAACATGTTCAAAATCATAATATGATAGTAGTCATCAATGATGATCCTCGTATGGTTTTGAAGACTCTAAGGTGTTTCCATTAATTTCCTAATCATCCAAATCCTCTTTGTTATTTCACCCATAAGGACATGTATGATATGTGAAATCTTACCTAGTTACACCCTATACGTTTTGGAATGACATGGGTTGTAAAACATCAAGTAAATAAAGAATAGGACATTTTCATATTTATCCATATTTTTAAATAAAATATTAATATTACTTTAAAGGTAATTCTATGCTCGAGGGCGTACCCAATACGCAACAACGAGTTTCTTTGAAATCTTACGTTGCACTATAATAATAAAATAATATTATTTTAAAAGGTAGTTAACATCTAGTCGTTGTAATGGTGGGAATGAACGGAAATAACTAAAGAATGATTATATATGTTTGTCAATTATGTTTACTTTTATCCAATAAATGTTGGAGGCTTAAAATGCAAATGAATATAATTTTAAGCATAAATCTTCTAATATTCATTAAAAGGTCGATTAACCGCCTTTTGATGGTGAACCCTTTTTAAACATAATTTTGAAAATTTTATATGTTGTATTTGACAAAATAAAATCTTTCGTTAGAATCTGGACATCAAAATTTACTTTGTGTAAAATTTTGTTATTTTTCCAATAAAGATCATTTTTATTGAAAATGTTGCATTTTAATTCAAAACCTCCTTTTAATATGATTTATTTATATGGATAGATTATATTTTTAATTTATATTAAAGCCTATTTAGAATATATTTTTACCATTTAATCTAATGGTTTTCATTGGAATTAATTTCACTTTGAAATTGGTTTAAAACTAGTGTCAATCATTTAATAGATATTGTTTCGTAAAAATACGCTATTTGTTTTGACAGCGGGAATTAATTATTAAATTAATTAATGCAACATATATGTTTCGAATTTTGTAAAATAGACATCATTATTAAAATTGGAATATCAAATATAGCTTAGGGTGATTTTTTGGTATTTTTCTGAAAAAACTTCAATTTTTGATGAATAGTGAAACCACTAAGTGGTAGTTTACAAATTGATTTTTCATTTAAATGAAACTTTACCACTTCTGTGTTTTGAATTTAAAAAATACAACATACATGGTTGTCAGTAGGATGTAAAATTTGGTTCAATGGAATTAAAATAATTTTTTAGTGAATAGTCACTTTTATGTTTTTAATCGCGATTAGAAGTAATTAGTGTAATTTAAGGTAAAAGTAATGTTTTAATAATATGAAATGACCTAGACACATGTCCTACCTTCATTGGATGTGTCATGGCAGACCAAGACAAACCATGGGTCAACTTGGGGACCCCATGGAGCCACTTTGATTGGAAAATGACATAAATAACTTTTTATTTAAAGTTAAAATAAAAATGTCACAAGCATAAGTTGTTTTACTAAACCAATTTTTAAATGGGGTTATACAAGTCATATTTTTTACTATAAATATTCATTAGAAATCTAAAATTATTTCCTACTTCATGATATTTGTTTTATAATTTTTATAAATTAAATAAATTAAATTATTTATGACATCATGATGATGCAGCGATTACCTCATTAATAAATGATTTAAATAAAATGAAAAGATAATGTTAAAATTATAACATAAACTTGTCAAATACCTATTGGATTAGTATATTTATAAATATTAAAACCTTAGCCTCGAAATACATCAATGTGGGACCTTTAAAATCCGAAACTCCGTTGAAAATAAAGTAACATTTTGTAACTTTCCAAGAGTGCCCCTGCTCTCCTCTTATAAAAGGCCCCCACCACTACCACCTTACCCACACCTCTCAAGCATTTGGCTCGGCCAACCCCTACTCATTTTGTCTCTAAACATCTCTATATTACTACTATAAGCCTCACTTTGGGCAGAAGTCTTCCCAAGGAAGACTTTGAGCTCAAATCAAAGAGAGATACCCGATTTTAAGGTAATGACTTTACTTGTGTTCTTTTGTTTTATTTTTCTTCTCCAACCCCCTAAACTCTTTTTATTAATTTATTTTGTTACAACTCCAGAATCTTAAATATACTAGGATGTTTTAATTAGAAGGATTAGAACTACACTTACACACACCTACATCTAATGGTTAAAGAACATACTGTTTCTATGGATGGTAAATTTCTGCCTCACGAAACGATGATTGTTCAATTTTCTTTTAACACCCTCAAAGGTGGCCATTAAGATGTCACTATATTTATATATGATATATAATATGTTTATTTTTTACTTAAACTTCTTTATTTTTCATTTATGGCATACCTTTATGGTTTCCATTATGGTTAAACGCGATATCTTCATTTTAGGAAGTGCTGACTACCGCCCCCTCAAAGTGATATGATTCGTTAATACAATATGTGGTACGTATAAAGGATAGATTTAATGATATTATATACTATTCCACACTATAATTATAATACTATTATGTATCATCATGTTTAAATTCAATTAAATAAGAAATAGAAATGGAAGTAGTGTTCATGCGTACGTACAACTTACCGTCTCCATGAACAGTGCATTTCATTTCTTACCTCTAAATGTTATGTAATATTATAAATGCATGTATATAATGGATATATATGATATATATGATATATAAATAATGAATATAATTCTGGATATAATATATATTTTACCACATGAACAACTTGTAATTATAAAGAGTTTATTTTTTACTCAAGTAGCAATGATCTACCAAACAACCATTATTAACTTAAAAAATTACATAGTGTTCATAGAATGGTAGTAAGTGATATAAAAGGAATAATGAACTTGTAAAAGGTTATTAATAATGTATAAATTAACTCATGTTTATTATTCAGGAGGTTAAAGAACGATCGAGTCAAGTCGGACCCGAGGTAAGGGATCCTACCTCTCTCTTTCTTTTTAAGTACTCTCTTTTATGTCATTTCATTTAAGGTCATCTTTCTTGTGTTTGGGGGTGTTATTTTATATTCCTCATTCTGTAATTTTTATGTTCATATTATGAGAGACCCTATTTTATCTCATAAATCCATTTTTTGATGTTTTAATTGGCGCCGTTAGGCTGCCAAAATATCATAAGGGGCTTTTTATCTCACTTTGTGTTTTCGTAAGATTCATGCTACATTTTCCAATATTTCCTTATGAGTGGTGTATGTACTTTACATTATTCTAATCATTGTGTAACATAATTTTGTTTATGATTATTTACATCAATGTTGTATAGTCCTTCTTTCATGGGGTGTACATTTCAAAAGTTACCCAAATCGGTAAGGGAACCTTTTACCCTCCTCTTTTTAAAAGACTTCTTTTGTTATGTCTTTTAATTTTCATATTATTATGTGGGGGTATGTTCTTATATATATCCTTATTTCCATAAATTTTATGTCCAAGTGATGAGATACCCTTTATCTCTCTCAACAACCCTTTTTCTGAAATTTGATGTGACGTCGTTAGGCTGTCAAGGGAACTTTTTAACCCAATTTCGATTTCTTTGGGTTCAAAAAGTAGTTATTGAATATGAAATCCTTTGAATATGTGTGAATTACCTTTTATTACTTTACACTTATTATCCACTTATATTGGGTGTATTTATATTTGTCGCACATAATTATGAGATTGATTTATCCTTAATTTAAGCATACCATCTTTATAATGGATTTCATCTCAATTTACATTTCCATTGAGACTTCATTTTTGTTATGCACCAATTCACTCTTATATGGTTTATATAGTATAATTTGGAATACTATATCATGAATCCATTTATTCTCATGATATTATAATGTTTTGAATAAATGTTATTCCTCAATTATTTTATTCAAGTGTCTCTCATTTTGTTAAAAACACTTTAACTAAAATATCGTTTTAAATGTTTTAATGATTTAATCTTATAAATATTTCTAATTAATATCCATGTTTTCAAAATGGTTTTAAGGAATTATTTATATGGAGATTAATGGTTTAAAATTTAAAAAGCACCAATGTGGTATGTGACACTTTGATTTAAAAATCTCTTTATTAAATATTTTAAATGGTTTTGAAAATGGTTTTTAGAATGGATTCATTATTTCAAAATGTTAAAATGTTATATTTTTATTGAAATGTGGGAATGTTATCTTTCATTTATGCTTAAGTTATGTGCTATTATTATGTTATGGTTCTTGGGCACTGTTATGAATAAGGGTGGTTCCGTGATAAACTAAGTTCGGGTGAACCCAAAATAGCTCTCCAATGCATTGGGTAACGCGAAGGAGTTAAACGTTAAGGTTTATCCGAAGAGATTTAGGGAATATACTATGATGGGTATTCCAAACGTAACCAAGAGGGTTACTCCCTATGTAATAATGTTATGAATGCCGCAAGTTACCTTTATGTCTTATGATATCTAGGATTTATTCATGATTTTATGAGGTATGTTAAAGTGCTTATGTTTTATGGGTAAAGTATGATTTCATTATTATGTATATTTGTACTCATATTTCCTTTCTATACTTTTTATAACCCTTACTGAGCTTTTTATGCTCATCCCATGTTTTTGAAATGTTTTTCACAGGTCAAGGGAATGGAACATGATATGACGATAGTGTCAAGGAAGTGTCAAGAAAGAATCCATGTTTTATTTTAAATATGTTTTCGTTGATGGGAAAAATGAATACTATCTTTTATGTAACCACTTTGCTTAAATGTGGAATGTAATGCATGTTTTATGATCTAATTCTATAAAACGCTAAACCTGAAAAGATCCTCAATGTGTAATCTTGTAATAACTCAAGATTAAGTAAGGTTTAAGGCTGGGGCATTATAGTTGGTATCAGAGGGAGTTTTAGATTACTTTAGAGGTTAGAGTGTTGTTTATGAAAAAGTGACAAGTTGTGTATAACAATAATGGTTAGTATATTAGCTAGAGTCACTTTTTTTTGAAAGTTAGAATGAGTTTGAGATAACTTGGATAAGTATATCTTGGATTTTATCTTCCTATTTTTAATTTTATGATTTTACTGATATACTCACACTGACCTTTATTGTTTTAGTAAATGGATGGATCTAGAAGGAACCAAAGTAACAGTTGATTTGAAGAAAACTGTGAAAGTTTTATGAAAGAACAACTGAATTATATGGGTGTGGCAATGATAGCTCTTGTGGTTATCCTCAACCAACTATCTGGAGTCATGATTGACCATGTGAACCTTATTGATTTTTTAAGGCATCATATATGCGAGAGAAAAAACCCTACAGAAGTTCAGGTAATAATCATAAAGGTAAGTATGTTCAAAAACCTATGTGTCAAATATGTTGAAAGAAACACATAGGAAAATGATTCAAAGGGGAAGAAAGATGTTATAGGTGTGGAAATGAAGGTCATAAAGCAAGAACCTGCCAAGGAAAAAGGAAGCATCTAGTTGACTCTAGGAATGGGAAAGAAGTTCTTTATGAAGGATCAGTTTAATGATTTAAATGTGGTGTTCATGGTCATTATGCAAACACATGTCCTACGAAGAATTTTCAGGAATGGGGTCACCAAGATCGTACAAATATTCATTTACCAATACCTAATGCCATTCTGATTGAGGGTGAAGAAACTAACAAGGAAGAATGAAAGGTATGGATTATTTCTTAACATATGTTTTCCTATTATTGGAATCTTAGGATATGATTCATGATTTCATTTGTAGGAAAGAAGTATTTCAGAATAAGTTGAAAAGGAATGGCTAATGATCCTGAAGAATGTTGAATGAGTAAGAATTCATCATATAAGGGATTCAAGAGTTATGGTTGATTTTAGGATGGTGAAATTCTTAGATTTATTAAGTCTCTTTTGATGATGGGGTTACATTAGAAGACTTTTTGTAGTAACCCTGATGTTTCATATACAATTTTTTTTTCAAGGAATAATTATCCTTTCTTTTGTGGATATAGTTATAAAGAACCATTTTGGTTTATATGATCCTTGAATTTGAGGCAATTACTGGTTAATACTTTTTGGGTTTCAATCTTAGTTTTGTTTACTTTGTAGAATTTTATTGATATATGTTTATTGAATTGTCATTGTTGAACTTTGGGATTTGTATGAAAAATTTTGGAGATTAAGAATAGATTTTTTTTATATAAAGGATTATCCTTTTTGGGTGTTATCTGATCTCATACTAACCTTTTTGGTTTTAGTTTTGGTTAAGGTCTAAAGACATGGGAAGTATATAGTTCTCTTTTTTGGATTAGGTGATTCTCTAGAAGTTGATTATAGTTCTCTTAATGTGAACAAGTCATCCTAAATACTTGCCTTTTGTAGAAAATATGAGTCCGTGTAAGAAATGTAGTAAAAGTTGAAAGTAAACATGACAATTAAGTATTCTTCCTTATGTTTTAGTCAAACTCATAAATAAATTCCTCAATGAAAAGTAACTTTAAACAAAAATTTTGTCTGTTAATTTTTCCTACTGGGGAATCAAATACCATTTAACCCATCAAAAGTTTGTGATTTTCTTGTTGTTAACTTTCTCCTAGACATGTTTACTATCACTCTCCATCAGAACACGACCCTTTGTTTTTTCCTCCATATCCATATTTTCATACCTGGAATCCTAGTATGGGTTAACTCGGGTGACATTTGTATTTATCTCCCATTCTTTTAAAGTGATAGTTTTACTGACTCTTGTTCTGATGTGGGGTTTTAATGATGCTTCCAAGCCCAATTTTAAAATTGTGAGGACACATTTCCAAAAGGGGGGACGGATGTAACACCCTAGTTAAATAAATAATATGACATTTTCATATTTATCCATATTTTTTTTAAAAATATTAATATTACTTTAAAGATAATTCTATGCTTGAGGGCGTACCCAATACGCAACAACGAGTTTCTTTGAAATCTTACGTTGCACTATAATTATAAAATAATATTATTTTAAAAGGTAGTTAACTCCTAGCCATTGTAATAGCAGGAATTAATGGAACTAACTACAAAATGATTATATATGTTTGTCCAATATTTTTACTTTTATCAAATAAATGTTGGAGTCTTAAAATGTAAATGAATCCAATTTTAAGCATAAATCTTCTAATATTCTTTAAAAGGTCGATTAACCGCCTTTTGATGGAGAACCCTTCTTAAATATACTTTTGACAATTTTATATGTTGTATTTGACAAAATAAAATCCATCTTTAGAATCTGGACATCAAAATTTACTTTGTGTAAAATTTTATTATTTTTCCAATAAAGATCATTTTTATTGAAAATGTTGTATTTTAATTCCAACCCTCCTTTTAATCTGATTTATTTATATGGATCGATTATATTTTTAATTTATATTAAAGTGTATTTAGAATATATTTTCACCATTTAATCTAATGGTGGTCATTGAAATTAATTTCACTTTGAAATTGGACTTAAACTAGTGTCAATCTTTTAGTAGATATTATTTCTTAAAAACACGCTATTTGTTTTGACAGCGTGAATTAATTATTAAATTAACTAATTCAACATATATGATTTGAATTTTCTAAAATATACATCATTATTGAATTTAGAATATCAAATATAGCTTAGGGTGAATTTTTGGTATTTTTCTGGAAAACTTCAATTTTGATAAATAGTGAAACCACTAAGTGGTAGTTTAAAAAATGATTTTTCATTTAAATGAAACTTTACCACTTCTGTGTTTTGAATTTCAAAAATCCTACATACATGGTTGTCATTAGGATGTAAATATTGGTTCAATGGGATTAAATTTTTTTTAGTGAATAGTAACTTTTATGTTTTTAATCGCGATTAGAGGTAATTAGTGTAATTAAAGGTAAAAATAATGTTTTACTAATATGAAATGACCTAGAAACATGTCCTACCCTCATTTTAGGTGTCATGGCCGACCAAGAAAATCCATGGGTCAACATGGGGAGCCCATGGATCCACTTTGGTTGGAAAATGACATAAATAACTTTTTATTTAATGTTAAAATAAAAATGTCACAAGCATGAGTTGTTTTACTAAAAAAAAATTTAAATGGGGTTATACAAGTCATAGGTTTGACTATAAATATTCATTAGAAATATAAAAAGATTTTCTACATCATGATAGTATTTTTATAATTTGTAGACAATAAATAAATTAAATTATTTATGACATCATGATGATGCAGTTATTACCTCATAAATAAAGGATTTAAATAAAATGAAAATATAATGTTAAAACTATAACTTACACATGTCGTAGACCTATTGGATGATTATATTTCTAACCCTTACCATCTTATCCTTGAAATAAATCATTGTAGGTCCTTTAAAATACGAAACTCATTTGATAATAAAGTAACATTTTGTATCTTTCCAAAATTGCCCCTCCTCTCCTCTTATAAAAGGCCCCCACCTCTACCACCTTACCCACACCTCTCAAGCCTTTAGCACGGACAACCCCTGCTAATTTTGTCTATCCACATACCTCTCATACTCCTAGAAGGCTCAATTTGGGCAGAAGTCTTCCCAAGGAAGCCTTTGAGCTCAAATCAAAGGGAGATATCTGATTTTAAGGTTATGTCTTCACATGTGTTCTTTTGTTTTATTTTACTTCTCCAACCCCCTAAACTGTTTTTATTCATTTATTTTTTAACAACTCATGTATCTTAAATATACTAGGATTTTGTTATAATAAGGATTCGACCTACACATACACAAACCTACATCTAATGGTTAATGAACATACTGTTTCGGTTGATGGTGAATTTCAGCATCACGAAACAATGATTGTTCAATATTCTTTTAACACCCTCAAAGTTGTCCATTAAGATGTCACTATATTTATATATGATATATAATATTTTTATGTTTTACTTAAGCTTATTTATTTTTCATTTATGGAATACCTTTATGGTTTCTATTATGGATAAACGTGATATCTTCATTTTAGGAAGGGCGGACTACCGCACACTCAAAGTGATTTGATTCGTTAATACTATATGTGGTACATATAAATGATAGATTTAATGATATTATATATGATACCATATTGTAATTATAATACTATTATGTATCATTATGTTTTAATTCTATTAAATAAGAAATATAAATGGATGTAGCGTTCATGCGTACGTACGACTTACTGTCTCCAGGAACGGTGCATTTCATTTCTTACCTCTAAATGTTATGTAATATTATAAATGCATGTATAAAGTGGATATATATGATATATTTGATATCTACATAATGAATATAATTCTGGATATAATATATATTTTACCACATGAACAACTTGTAATTATAAAGAGTTTATTTTTTACTCAAGTAGAAATGATCTACAAAATGACCATTATTAACTTAAAAAATTACATAGTGTTCATAGCATGGTAGTAAGTGATATAAAAGGAATAATTAACCTTGAAAAGGTTCTTAATAAAGTATAAATTAACTCATGTTTATTATTCAGGAGGTTAAAGAACGATCAAGTCATATCGGACCCGAGGTAAGGGATCCTACCTCTTTCTTTCTTTTTAAGTACTCTCTTTTATGTTATTTCATTTAAGCTCATATTTATTGTGTTTGGGGATGTTAATTTATAATCCACATTCTATAATTTTTATGTTCATTTTATGAGATACCCTATTTGATCTCATAAATTTATTTTTGTAAGTTTTAATTGGCGTCGTTAGGCTGCCGATATTTCATAAGGGGCTTTTTATCTCACTTTGTGTTTTCGTGAGATTCATGTTATATTTTCCAATATTTCCTTTTGAGTGATGTATGTACTATAGATTATTCTACTCTTTGTGTAACATACTTTCGTTTATGAGTATTTACATCAATGTTCTATAGTCCTTCTTTCATGGGCTGTACATTTCGAATGTTACCCAAATCGGTAAGGGAAACTTTCACCTTCCTCTTTTTAAAAGACTTCTTTTGTTATATCTTTTAATTTTCATCTTATTATGTGGGTATATGTTCTTATATATATCCTCATTCCCAAAAATTTTATGTCCAATTGATGAGATACCCTTTATCTCTCTCATCAACTCTTTTTTTAAAATTTGATGTGACGTCGTTAGGCTGTTAAGGGAACTTCTTAACCCAATTTTGATTTCATTGGGTTCAACAAGTAGTTATTGAATATGTCATCCTTTGAATATGTGTGAATGACCTTTGATTATTTTACACTTAATATCCACTAAAATTGGGTGTATTTATATTTGTCGCACAGAATAATGATATTGATTTACCTTATGGTTCATGGGAATTGTTATGAAGACGGGTGGTTCCGTGATAAACTAAGGGCGGGTGAGCCAGATATAGCTCTCCAATGCATTGGGTAATGTGAAGGAGTTAAACGTTAAGGATTCTCCGAAGAGATTTAGGGAATTTACTGTGATGGGTATTTCAAACGTAACCAAGAGGGTTATTCCCTATGTATGAATGTTATGAATGCCTCAAGTGACCTTTATGTCTTATGATTTCTATGATTTATTCATGATTTTGTGAGATGTGTTAAAGTTCTTATATTTAAAGGGTAATGTATGATTTCATTCTTATGTATATATGTACTCAGGTTTCCTTCCATACTTTTTATAACCCTTACTGAGATTTTTTATGCTCATCCCATGTTTTTTTAATATTTTTCACAGGTCAAGGGAATGGTACATGATATGATGACAGTGTCAAGGAAGTGTCAAGAAAGAATCCATGTATTATTTTAAATATGTTTCTGTTGATGGGAAAAATTAATACTATCTTTTATGTAACCACTTTGTTTAAATGTGGAATGTAATGCATGTTTTATGATCTAATTTTCTAAAACTCTAAATCTGAAAAGATCCTCAATGTGTAATCTTGTAATAACTCAATATTAAGTAAGGTTTAAGGCTGGGGACTTATAGTTGGTATCAGATAGAGGTTTAGATTACTTTAGAGGTTAGAGTGTTGTTTATGAAAAAGTGAAAAGTTATGTATAACCACAATGGTTAGTATATTAGATGGAGTCATCGTTTTTTTGAAAGTTATAATGAGTTTGAGATAACTTTGATAAGTATATCTTGGTGTTTATCTTCCTCTTTTTTATTTGATGATTTTACTGATATACTCACACTGACCTTTTTGGTTTTAGTAAATGGCTGGATCAAGCAGGCACCATAGTAACAGTGGATTTGAAGAAACATGTGACGGTTTTATGACAGAACAACTGAATGATATGGGAGCTACAATGAGAAATCTTGTGGTTATCCTCAACCAACTATCTGGAGTCATGATTGACCACCTGAACCATAGTGATTTTTATAAGGCATCGTATATGCGAGAAACAAATCCCTACGGAAGTTCAGGTAATAATCATTAAGGTAAGTATGTTCAAAAACCTATGTGTCAAATATGTGGAAAGAAACGCATAGGAAAATGTTTCAAAGGGACAGAAAGTTGTTATAGGTGTGGAAATGAAGGTCATAAAGCAAGAACCTTCCATGGAAAAAGGAAGCATCTAGTTGACTCTGGGAAAGGGAAAGAAGATCTTTCTAAAGGATCAATTGAATGTTTTAAATGTGGTGTGCATGTTCATTATGCAAACACATGTCCTGCGAAGAAGTTTCGGGAATGGGGTCACCATGATCGTACAAATATTCATTTACCAATACCTAATTCCATTCCTAATGAGGATGAAGAAACTGACAATGAAGAATATAAGGTATGGATTATTTCTTAACATAGGTTTTCCAATTATTGGAATCTTAGGATATGATTCATGATTTTGTTTGTAGGAAAGAAGTATTTCAGAATAAGTTGAATAGGAATGTCTAATGATCATGAATAATGTTGAATGAGTAAGAAATAATCATATAAGGGATTCAAGAGTTATGGTAGATTTTAGTATGGTAAAATTCTTAGATGTATTAAGTCTCTTTTGATGATGGGGTTATATTAGAAGACTTTTTATAGTAACCCTGATGTTTGATATACAAAAATTTTAATCAAGGTCTAATTATCCATTATTTTGTGGATATAGTTATAAAGAACCATTTGGGTTTATATGATCCTTGAATTTGAGGTAATTACTGGTTAATACATTTTGTGTTTCAATCTTAGTTTGTTTTACTTTGTAGAATTTAATGCATAGATGTTTATTGAATGATCTTTGTTGAACTTTGGGTTTTGTTTGACAAATTATGGAGATTAAGAATAGATTTTTTTTATATAAAGGATTATCCTTTTTGGGTATTATCGATCTCATACTAACCTTTTTTGTTTTAGTTTTGGTTAAGGTCTCAAGACATGGGAAGTATATAGTTCCCTTTTTTGGATTAGGTGATTCTCTAGAAGTTGATTATAGCTCTCTTAATGTGAACAAGTCATCCTAAATACTCGTCTTTTGGAGAAAATATGAGTTCGTGTAAGAAATCATGTAAAAATTGAAAGTCAACATGACAATTAAGTATGATTCCTTATGTTTTAGTCAAACTCATAAATAAATTCTTCAATGAAAAGTAACTTAAAACAAAAATGTTGTCTGTTAATTTTTCATACTGGGGAATAAAATACCGTTTAACCCATCACAAGTTTGTGGTTTTCTTGTTGTTAACTTTCCCCTAGACATGTTTACTATCACTCTCCATCAGAACATTACCCTTTGTTTTTTCCTCCATATCCATATTTTCATAATTGGAATCCTAGTATGGGTTAACTCGGGTGACATTTGTATTTCTCTCCCATTCTTTTAAAGTGATAGTTTTACTGACTCTTGTTCCGATGTGGGATTTTCAATGAAGCTTTCAAGCCCAATTTTAAAATTGCCAGGATGCAATTTCCAAAAGGGGGGAAGGATGTATCACCATAGGTAAATAAAGAATATGAAATTTTCATATTTATCCATATTTTTTATTAAAATATTAATATTAATTTAAAGAGAATGATATGCTCAAGGGCGTACCCAATACGCAACAATGAGTTTCTTTGAAATCTTACGTTGCACTATAATAATAAAATAATATTATTTTAAACGGTAGTTAACGCCTAGCCATTATAAAGGAGGGAATGAATGGAACTAACTACAAAATGATTATATATGTTTGTCAAATATTTTTTCTTTTATCCAATAAATGTTAGAGGCTTAAAATGCAAATGAATCCAATTTTAAGCATAAATCTTCTAATATTCTTTAAATGGTCGATTAACCGCCTTTTGAGGGAGAACCCTTTTTAAATATACTTTTGACAATTTTATATGTTGTATTTGAAAAACTAAAATCCTTCTTTAGAATCTGGACATCAAAATTTACATTGTGTAAAATTTTGTTATTTTTCCAATAAAGATCATTTTTATTGAAAATGTTGCATTTTAATTCAAAACCTCCTTTTAATCTGATTTATTTATATGGATAGATTATATTTTTAATTTATATTAATGTGTATTTAGAATATATTTTTACCATCTAATCTAATGTTGGTCATTGGAATTAATTTCACTTTGAAATTGGACTTAAACTAGTGTCAATCTTTTAATAGATATTGTTTCTTAAAAACACGCTATTTGTTTTGACAGTGGGAATTAATTATTAAATTAATTAATGCAACATATCTGTTTGGAATTTTGTAAAATATACATCATTATTGAATTTGTAATATCAAATATTTCTTAGGGTGAATTTTTTGTTTTTTCTGAAAAACTTCAATTTTTGATGAATAGTGAAACCACTAAGTGGTAGTTTAAAAACTGATTTTTCATTTAAATGAAACATTACCAATTATGTGTTTTGAATTTCAAAAATCTGACATACATGGTTATAATTAGGATGTAAAATGAGGTTCGATGGGATTAAAACAATTTTTTAGTGAATAGTATCTTTTATGTTTTTAATCGCGGTTAGAGGTAATTAGTGTAATTTAAGGTAAAAATAATGTTTTAATGATATGAAATGACCTAGACACATGTCCTACTCTAATTTGATGTGTCCTGGACGACCATGAAAATCCATGGGTTAACTTGAGGACCCCATGGATCCACTTTGGTTGGAAAATGACAAAAATAACTTTTTATTTAATGTTAAAATAAAATGTCACAAGCATGAGTTGTTTTACTAAAAAAAATTAAATGGGGTTATAAAAGTCAAATATTTGACTATAAATATTAATTATAAAGATAAAAGTATTTCCTACATCACTAATTTTTTTTATAATTTTTCGACATTAAAAAAATTAAATTATTTATGACATCATGATGATGCAGCGATTATCTCATTAATAAAGCATTTAAATTAAATGAAAAGATAATGTTAAAAATATAACTTGCATTTGTCAAAGACCTATTTGATGAGTATATTTCGAACCCTTACCACCTTTTCCTAGAAATAAATCAATGGGGGACCTTTAAAATCCGAAACTACTTTGAAAATAAAGTAACATTTTGTAACTCTCCAAGAGTGCCCCTCCTCTGCTCTTATAAAAGGCCCCCATCTCTACCACCTTACCCACAGCTCTCAAGACTTTGGATCATCCAAACCCTGCTCATTTTGTCTCTCCACATCCCTCTCTTACTCCAAGAATCCTCACTTTGGGAAGAAGTCTTCCCAAGGAATCCTTTGAGCTCAAATCAAAGAGAGATACCCGATTTTAAGGTAATGTCTTCACTTATGTTCTTTTGTTTTATTTTGCTTCTCCAACCCCATAAACTCTATTTATTAATTTCTTTTGTAACAAATCTAGTATATTAAATATACTAGGATGTTTTTATAAGAAGTATTTGAGCTACACTTATACACACCTACATCTAATGGTTAAAGAACATACTGTTTCTGTGGATGGTGAATTTCTGCCTCACGAAACGATGATTGTTCAATATTCTTTTAACACCCTCAAAGGTGGCCATTAGGATGTCACTATATTTATATATGATATATAATATGTTTATTATTTACTTAATCTTATGTATTTTTCATTTATGGCATACCTTTATGGTTTCCATTATGGTTAAACGCGATATCTTCATTTTAGGAAGTGCAGACTACGACCCCTCAATGTGATTTGATTCGTTAATACCATATGTGGTACGTATAAAGGATAGATTTAATGATATTATATACGATAACATACATTAATTATAATACTATTATGTATCATTATGTTTTAATTCAATTAAATAAGAAATAGAAATGGAAGTAGCGTTCATGCGTACGTACGGTTTACCGTCTCCATGAATGGTGCATTTCATTTCTTACCTCTAAATGTTATGTAATATTATAAATGCATGTATATAATGGATATATATGATATATATGATATCTAAATAATGAATATAATTCTTGATATAATATATATTTTACTACATGAAAAACTTGTAATTATAAAGAGTTTATTTTCGACTCAAGTAGAAATGATCTACAAAACAACCATTATCAACATAAAAAATTACATAGTGTTCATAGCATGGTAGTAAGTGATATAAAAGGAGTAATGAACTTGTAAAACGTTCTTAAACAAGTAGAAATTAACTCATGTTTATTATTCAGGTGGTTAAAGAATGATCGAGTCAAGTCAGACCCGAGGTAAGGTATCCTACCTCTCTCTTTCTTTTTAAGTACTCTCTTTTATGTCATTTCTTTTAAGATCATCTTTCTTGTGTTTGGGGATGTTATTTTATATTACTAATTCTGTAATTTTTATGTTAATATTATGAGATACCCTATTTTATCTCATAAATCCTTTTTTGGAAGTTTTAATTGGCGTCGTTAGGCTGCCGAAATTTCATAAGGGTATTTTTATCTCACTTTGTGTTTTTGTGAGATTCATGCTACATTTTCCAATATTTCCTTTTTAGTGGTGTATGTACTATCCATTATTCTACAATTTGTGTAACATACTTTTATTTATGAGTATTTACATCAATGTTTTATATTCCTTCTTTCTTGGGGTGTACGTTTCGAAAGTTACCCAAATCGGTAAGGGAACCTTTCACCCTCCTCTTTTTAAAAGACTTATTTTGTTATGTCTTTTAATTTTCATCTTATTCTGTGGGGATATGTTCTTATATATATCCTTATTTCCATAAATGTTATTTCTAAGTGATGAGATACCCTTTAACTTTCTCATCAACACTTTTTCTAAAATTTGATGTGACGTCGTTAGGCTGTCAAGGGAACTTCTTAACCCAATTTCGATTTCTTTGGGTTCAACAAGTAGTTATTGAATATGTCATCCTTTGAATATGTGTGAATGACCTTTGATTATTTTACACTTAATACCCACTTATATTGGGTGTATTTATATTTTTTCACATAATTATTATATTCATTTATCCTTAATTTAAGGATACCATCTTTATAATGGATTTCATCTCAATTTACATTTCCATTGAGAATTCATTGTTGTTATGCACCAATTCACTATTATATGGTGTATATACTGTCATTTGGAATATTATATCATTAATCCCTTTATTCCCATGATATTATAAAGTTTTGATTAAATGTTATTCATGAATTATTGTATTCATGTGTCTATCATTTTTTTAAAAACCCTTTAACTAAAATATCGTTTTAAATGTTTTAATGATTTAATCTTATAAATATTTCTCATTAATATCCATGTTTTCAAAATGGTTTTAAAGAAATAATTTATAGGGATATTAATGGTTTAAAATGGTAAAAGAATCAATGTGTCATGAGACACTTTGGTTTAAAAATCTCTTTATTAAATGTTTTAAATGGTTTTGAAAATGGTTTTTAGAATGGATTCATTATTTCAATATCTTAAAATGTTATATTATTATTGCAATGTGGGAATGTTATCTTTCCTTTATGATTATGTTATGTGCTATTATTATGTTATGGTTCTTGGGAATTGTTATGAAGATGGGTGGTTCTGTGATAAACTAAGGGCGAGTGAGCCCGATATAGCTCTCCAATGCATTGGGTAACTCGAAGGAGTTAAACGTTAAGGTTTCTCCGAAGAGATTTAGGGAATATACTATGATGGGTATTCCAAACGTAACCAAGAGGGTTACTCCCTACGTATGAATGATATGAATGCCTCAAGTTACCTTTCTGTCGTATGATTTCTATGATTTATTCATAATTTTGTGTGGTATGTTAAAGTGCATATGTTTTATGGGTATAGTATGATTTCATTGTTATGTATATATGTACTCATGTTTCCTTTCCATAATTTTTATAACCCTTACTGAGCTTTTTATGCTCATCACATGTTTTTGAAATGTTTTTCAAAGGTCAAGGGAACGGTTCATGATATGATGATAGTGTCCCGGAAGTGTCAAGAAAGAATCCATGTATTATTTTAAATATGTTTCCATTGATGGGAAAAAATAATACTATCTTTTTTGTAAACACTTTGTTTAAATGTGGAATGTAATGCAAGTTTTATGATCTAATTCTCTAATACTCTAAACCGGAAAAGATCCTCAATGTGTAATCTTTTAATAACTCAATATTAAGTAAGGTTTAAGGATGGGGCCTTATAGTTGGTGTAAGAGGGAGGTTTAGATAACTTTAGAGGTTAGAGTGTTCTTTAAGAAAAAGTGACAAGTTGTTTATAACCACAATGGTTAGTATATTAGATGGAGTCATCGTTCTTTTAAAGTTATAATGAGTTTGAGATACCTTGGATAAGTATATCTTGGTGTTTAACTTCCTCTTTTTTATTTGATGATTTTACTGATATACTCACACTGACCTTTTTGGTTTTAGTAAATGGTTGGATCTAGAAGGAACCAAAGTAATAGTGGATTTGAAGAAAACTGTGATAGTTTTATGAGAGAACAACTAAATGATATGGGAGCTGTAATGAGAACTCATATGGTTATCCTCAACCAACTATCTGGAGTCATGATTCACCACCTGAACCTTAGTGATTTTTATAAGGCATCGTGTATGTGAGAAACAAATCCCTACGGATGTTCAGGTAATAATCATAAAGGTATGTATGTTCAAAAACCTATGTGTCAAACATGTGGAAAGAAACACATAGGAAAATGTTTCAAAGGGACAGAAAGATGCTATAGGTGTGGAAATGATGGTCATAAAGCAAGAACCTTCCATGGAAAACGGAAACATCTAGTTGACTCTAGGAAAGGGAAAGATGTTCATTCTGAAGGATCAATTGAAGGTTTTAAATGTGGTGTGCTTGGTCATTATGCAAACACATGTCCTACGATGAAGTTTTGGAATGGGGTCACCAATATCGTACAAATATTCATTTACCAATACCTAATGCCATTGCAATTGAGGATGAAGAAACTGACAATGAAGAATGAAAGGTATGGATTATTTCTTAACATATGTTTTCCTATTATTGGAATCTTAGGATATGATTAATGATTTTTTTTGTAAGAAAGAAGTATTTCAGAATAAGTTGAAAAGTAATGGCTAATGATCATGAAAAATGTTTAATGAGTAAGAAGTCATCATATAAGGGATTCAAGAGTTATGGTAGATTTTAGGATGGTGAAATTCTTAGATGTATGAAGTCTCTTTTGATGATGGGGTTACATAAGAAGACTTTTTATAGTAACGCTGATGTTTGATATATGGAAATTTTATTCAAGGAATAATTATCCTTTCTTTTGTGGATATAGTTATAAAGAACCATTTGGGTTTATATGATCCTTGAATTTGAGGCAATTACTGGTTAATACATTTTGGGTTTCAATCTTAGTTTCGTTTACTTTGTAGAATTTTATGGATAGATGTTTATTGAATGGTCTTTGTTGATCTTTGGGTTTTGTTTGACAAATTTTGGAGATTAAGAATAGATTTTTTTTTTGTATAAAGGATTATCCTTTTTGGGTATTATCTGATCTCATACTAACATTTTTTGTTTTAGTTTTGGTTAAGGTCTAAAGACATGGGAAGTATATAGTTCTTTTTTTTGGATTAGTTGATTCTCTAGAAGTTGATTGTAGCTCTCTTAATGTGAACAATTCATCCTAAATACTCGTCTTTTCGAGAAAATATGAGTTCATGTAAGAAATCTAGTAAAAGTTGAAATTCAACATGACAATTAAGTATGCTTCCTTATGTTTTAGTTAAACTCATAAATAAATTCCTCAATGAAAAGTAACTTAAAAAAAATGTTGTCTGTTAATTTTTCCTACTGGGGAATCAAATACCGTTTAACCCATCACAAGTTTGTGATTTTCTTGTTGTTAACTTTCTCCTAGACAAGTTTAATATCACACTCCATCAGAAAATTACCCTTTGTTTTTTCCTCCATATCAATATTTTCATACGTGGAATCCTAGTATGGGTTAACTCGGGTGACATTTGTATTTCTCTCCCATTCTTTTAAAGTGATAGTTTTACTGACTCTTCTTCCGATGTGGGATTTTCTATGAAGCTTCCAAGCCCAATTTTAAAATTGCGAGGATGCAATTCCCAAAATGGGGGAAGGATGTAACACCCCAGGTAAATAAAAATATGACATATTCATATTTATCCATATTTTTGAATAAAATGTTAATATTACTTTAAAGGTAATGCTATGATCGAGGGCGTACCCAATACGCAATAACGAGTTTCTTTGAAATCTTACATTGCACTATAATAATAAAATAATATTATTTTAAAAGGTAGTTAATTCCTAGCCGTTTTATTGGTTGGAATGAACGGAACTAACTACAAAATTATTATATATGTTTTTCAAATATTTTTACTTTTATCCAATAAATGCTGGAGGCTTAAAATGAAAATGAATCCAATTTTAACCATAAATCTTCTAATATTCTTTAAAAGGTCGATTAACTGCCTTTTGATGGAGAACCCTTTTTAAATATACATTTGACAATTTTATATGTTGTATTTGACGAAATAACATCCTTATTTAGAATCTAGACCTCAAAATTTACTTTGTGTAAAATTTTATTATTATTCCGATAATGATAATTTTTATTGAAATTATTGCATTTTAATTCAAAACCTCCTTTTAATCTGATTTATTTATATGGAAAGATTATATTTTTAATGTATATTAAATTTTATTTAGAATATATTTTTACCATTTAATCTAATGGTGGTCATTGGAATTAATTTCACTTTGAAATTGGACTTAAACTAGTATCAATCTTTTAGTAGATATTGTTTCTTAAAAACACGCTATTTTTTTGACAGCGGGAATTAATTATTAAATTAATTAATGCAAATTATATGTTTTGAATTTTTTAAAATAGAAATCATTATTTAATTCGGAATATCAAATATAGCTTAGGGTGTATTTTTGTTATTTGTCTGAAAAACTTTAATTTTTGATGAATAGTGAAACCACTAAGTGGTAGTTTAAAAACTGAATTTTTGTTTAAATGAAACGTTGCCACATCTGTGTCTTGAATTTAAAAAATCTGACATACATGGTTTTCATTATGATGTAAAATTTGGTTCAATGGGATTAAAATAATTTTTTAGTCAATAGTTACTTTTATGATTTTAATCGCGATTAGAGGTAATTAGTGTCATTTAAGGTAAAAATAATGTTTTAATAATATGAAATGTCCTAGAATCAAGTCCTAAACTCATTGTATGTGTCATGGATGACTAAGAAAATCCATTGTTCAACTTGGGGACCCCATGGAGCCACTTTGGTTGGAAATTATATAAATAACTTTTTATTTAATGTTAAAATAAAAATGTCACAAGCATGAGTTGTTTTACTAAAACAATTTTTAAATGGGGTTATACATGTCGTATTATTTACTATAAATATTACATAGAAATCTATAAAGATTTCCTACATCATGATATTTTTTTTAGAATTTTTAGACATTAAATAAATTAAATTATTTATGACATCCTGATGATGCAGCGATTACCTCATTAATAAGGAATTTAAATAAAATAAAAATATACTGTTAAAAATATAACATAAACTTGTCAAAGTCCTATTTTATGAGT
The DNA here is from genome assembly GCA_963277665.1 of Viscum album. Lineage (NCBI taxonomy): Eukaryota > Viridiplantae > Streptophyta > Magnoliopsida > Santalales > Viscaceae > Viscum > Viscum album. The sequence goes on from OY728160.1 coordinate 1,553,011,068, forward strand.
ATATTTCGAACCCTTACCACCTTATCCTAGAAATAAATCAATGTAGGGCCTTTAAAATCCGAAACTCATTTGAAAATAAAGTAACATTTTGTAACTTTCCAAGAGTGCCCCTCCTCTCCTCTTATAAAAGGCCCCCACCTCTACCACCATACCCACCCCTCTCAAGACTTTTTCTCGGCCAAACCCAGATCATTTTTGTCTCTCCACATTCCTCTATTACTTCTAGAAGCATCACTTTGGGCAGAAGTCTTCCCAAGGAATCCTTTGATCTCAAATCAAAGAGAGATACCTGATTTTAAGGTAATGTCTTCACTTGTGTTCTTTTGTTTTATTTTGCTTCTCCAACCCCCTAAACTCTTTTTATTCGTTTATTTTGTAACAAATCCAGTATCTTCAATATACTAGGATGTTTTTATAAGAAGTATTCGAGCTACACTTACACACACCTACATCTAATGGTTAAAGAACATACTGTTTCTTTGGATGGTGAATTTTTGCCTCAAGAAACGATGATTGTTCAATATTCTTTTAACACCCTCAAAGGTGGCCATTAAGATGTCGCTATATTTATATATGATATATAGTATGTTTATGTTTAACTTAAGATTCTGTATTTTTCATTTATGGCATACCTTTATGGTTTCCATTATGGTTAAACACGATATCTTCATTTTAGGAAGTGCGGACTACCACCCCCTCAAAGTGATTTGATTCGTTAATACCATATGTGGTAAGTATAAAGGATAGATTTAATGATATTATATATGATACCATACTGGAATTATAAAATTATTATGTATCATTATGTTTTAATTCCATTAAATAAGAAATATAAATTGAAGTAGCGTTCATGCGTACATACGGCTTACCGTCTCCATAAATGGTGCATTTCATTTCTTACCTCTAAATGTTATGTAATATTATAAATGCATGTATATAATGGATATATATGATATATATTATATCAACATAATGAATATAATTCTGGATATAATATATATTTTACCACATGAACAACCTGTAATTATAAATACATTAGTTTTGACTCAAGTAGCAATGATCTACCAAACGACCATTATTAACTTAAAAAATTATATAGTGTTCATAGCATGGTAGTAAGTGATATAAAATTAATAATTAACTTGGAAAAGGTTTTTAAGAAAGTATAAATTAACTCAAGTTTATTATTCTGGAGTTTAAAGAATGATCGAGTCAAGTCAGACCCGAGGTAAGAGATCCAACCTCTCTCTTTCTTTTTAAGTACTCTCTTTTATGTCATTTCTTTTAAGATCATCTTTCGTGTGTTTGAGGATGTTATTTTAATTTCCTCATTCTGTAATTTTTTATGTTCATATTATGATATACCCAATTTGATCTCATAAATCCATTTTTGGATGTTTTCATTGGTGCTGTTAGGCTTCCAAAATTTCATAAGGGGATTTTTATCTCACTTTTTGTTTTCGTGAGATTCATGCAAAATTTGCCAATATTTCCTTTTGAGTGGTGTATTTACTATACATTATTCTACTCTTTCTGTAACATAATTTAGTTTATGAGTATTTACATCAATGTTGTATTGTCCTTCATTCATGTGGTGTACGTTTCTAAAGTTACCCAAATCCGTAAGGGAACCTTTTAGCCTCCTCTTTTTAAAAGACTTCTTTTGTTATGTCTTTTAATCTCTATCTTATTATGTGAGGATATGATCTTATATATATCCTTATTTCCATAAATATTATGTCCATGTTATTAGATACCCATTATCTCTCTCATCAACTCTTTTTCTAAAAATTAATGTGACGCCGTTAGGCTGTCAAGGGAACTTCTTAACCCAATTTCGATTTCCTTGGGTTCAACAAGTAGTTATTGAATATTTCATCCATTCAATATGTGTGAATGACCTTTGATTATTTTACACTTAATATCCACTTATATTGGGTGTATTTATATTTTTCTCACACAATTATGAGATTGATTTATCCTTAATTTAAGGATACCATCTTTATAATGGATTCCATCTAAATTTACATTTCAATTGAGACATCATTGTTGTTATGCACCAATTCACTCTTATATGGTGTATATACTATCATTTGGAATATTATATGATGAATCCCTTTATTCTCATGATATTATAAAGTTTTTATTAAATGTTATTCCTTAATTATTGTATTCAAGTGTCTCTCATTTTGTTAAAAACCATTTAACTAAAATATCGTTTTAAATGTTTTTTTGATTTAATATTATAAATATTTATTATTAATATCTATGTTTTAAAAAGGGTTTTAAGGAATTATTTATATGGATATTAATGGTTTAAAATGTTAAAAGCTTCAATTTGGTATGGGATACTTTGATTTAAAAATCTCTTTATTAAATGTTTTAAATGGTTTTGAAAATGGTTTTTAGAATGGATTCATTATTTCAATATCTTAAAATGTTATATTGTTATTGCAATGTGGGAATGTAATCTTTCCTTTATGCTTAATTTATGTGCTATGATTATGTTATGGTTCTTGGGCATTGTTATGAAGATGGGTGGTTCCGTGATAAACTAAGGGCGGGTGAGCCCGATATAGCTCTCCAATGCATTGGGTAACGCAAAGGAGTTAAACGTTAAGGTTTTTCCGAAGAGATTTAGGAAAAATACTGTGATGGGTATTCCAAACGTAACCAATAGGGTTACTCTCTACTTAAGAATGTTATTAATGCCTCAAGTTACCTTTATATCTTATGATTTCTATGATTTATTCATGATTTTGTGAAGTATGTTAAAGTGCTTACGTTTTATGGGTAAAATATGATTTCATTCTTATGTATATATATACTCATGTTTCCTTTCCATACTTTTTATAACTTTTACTAAGTTTTTTATGCTTATCCCAAGTTTTTGAAAAAAATTTCAGAGGTCAAGGGATTGGTGCATGATATGATGATAGAGTCAAGTAATTGTAAAGAAATAATCCATGTTTTATTTTAAATATGTTTCCGTTGATGGGAAAAATGAATACTATATTTTATGTAACCACTTTGTTTATATGTGGAATGTAATGCATGTTTTATGATATAATTCTCTAAAACTCTGAACCTGAAAAGATCCTCAATGTGTAATCTTGTAATAACTCAAGATTAATTAAGGTTTAAGCTCGGGCCTTATATGGGTAACCATAAAATTATTCCAAAAAAGTGATATTTATTGAGTCCTAAAAACTATAATTGTTTGACTAGTTCAATAATAGAATCTACTCTCCCCATGAGCCTCTAAAATTTATCATATAATATTTAATAATATCCTATAATGTTTTGTTAATATATTTATATTTTCAAAATATCTGTGGATGATAAGATGTGTTAATAATAAGTTCTATTCTAGGGGCCTTCAATAAGGAATTCCTATAACATGATGTAAACCTTGGGTCTCTATTCGATAAAATAGAAACTAGTACACTATGTACCTTTACAACCCCTCAAATATAATTTTTTGGATAAGACTTATACAATATTGGATTGATGAATGGGGATGAAGTGAACAAATTTTTTGATTCAATCTATGATAATCCATGTTTAATTTTTTTTTTCAAACCATTTTAGGGAGACATGGCACATAATCCAAAACTATATTCTCTCATTTCGACAATGAAATTGGTAAATAATACAGTGCCCCATTGGACCTTAGTGCTCTTCCTATACCAGATAACAAGTGAGACATGTCGAGAAAAACTCTACCACTACAGTTTTCATTGAAAACCATTGAAATTTTTCATCAATTTCATTATACATATTTTTTATTCCTAGTTTAACATCTCATACCGAACGGTGGTATGTAGAAAGTGGTTTTTTAATTGGTTGGAGGAACCACATCATGATCTCTAAAATATAGTATAGATCTCCCATCAATATTCGAATCCTAAAATTTCTCACCATGATTGAGTATTGACCTCAATTATAAGAATCTAGAATCAAAATAATTTTCATTCCTAACCTCAATAACTAATTTAAGAACATAAGAAACTATAATAAAAACTATATCATTACCTTTTTTAGAACACTATAAATTCATATTAGCAATGATCGATGTTAGTTATCATAAACTCAATTCCTCTTTATAAAACTTATTTTATGACTTATTCATTAATTTATAAGTCATAGAATTCCCTTTACCCTATGTATACATCAATTAAAATTACAACATGTATAAATATTCCATCCATCGATGTTTTCTCAACTTTATATCATTATTTGAGAAAATGTGTTTCTAACAATTAAGATATAAAAACAAAATAAATTAATCGTAAAAAAGATAATGTATCCATGTCATTAAGTAATGAACTACAAATTAAAATTCTAAATCATGAGATAGTAATATTTTTCATGAACATTTAACTGTTGTTAGATATAAATAACAATTTAATATCTGTTTATCAGAACAGATACCAACCTAGATCGTGATACATCACTATAGACTACAAACCCTTATCTTAATTCTCAAAACAAAAGGATATTTAATTATTTAAGTTGAACCTTGAGTCGGTTGAATTATTTATATCACTCATAATACCATTATAAAGGTATAAATTTCCTTGTAAAATTATTCCTCAGTGAGGAATGAAGAAAAAAAATCAAGAAAAAAGAATCTCTATTATCTAGCCAATCTAAGGGAACTGCATATCTCAAGAAAATTATCCAATAGTTTCTAATAGATATATTCTTATATATTCAAAATTTCAATAGAAAATACTTTATATGATGTTGAATGGATATGTAAACATACATATTCTAAAAAAAATCACTTTGATAAACAAGAATTCATAAGATTCTCACAAAAAATACCCACCGCCATAGACATGTGTTGTTGAAGATTTTTATTGGTCCTAGAATACAACAATATATCAACAAAAAAACCACTATAATTCAATCAAAATTATATTGGATTGAATGATTAATAAATCACAAAAATTATTTTAGTGTATTCATAAGACCAAATAGAATAAGTACATATTGATAATTTCCATATCAACTCTGGAAATATATCTTTTTGATATTCTACATTAGAAAAAGTAGCTTGTGATAGCTGGATCGTAAGACACTTTTCATGAAAAAATAATCTCCCCTAAGTTGATCATGTTGGTATTAAATGAATTTTATAGGGTATTGATTGTTTATAAAAACTTAGTAATTCACATGATAGTCCACACAAAGCCTAACAATTTCATCCACCTTCTTTTCAATAAGATCTTTTACTACAGACAATGTCATTATTAGTTAAATGAACCATTTTACTTCTAACTCTTATATTTCAACATTCAATTCCATCAATTATTTATAATACATCAAATAATATAGAGGTGAAATTTGACTAGTCTCATGTGTGATAACAATCATAAATTCTACTTCTCTTTTAGGTGGAATCCCCGAAAAAATTTGAGTAAAAAATTATCAAATTGGTCAAATTGTGATTAATATCACTATGATTTAGTTCATAAAAACATTCTAAATTAACTACTTCCATCAAATTGGTGATTATACCATCCAAAAATATAAATGTTCATGTTATTATTATATTAATAATATAGTATCCATTAAAGATATACTTAAATCCATCAAATGATATGAAATTTTTCATTCAGGAAAAAACATCGATGTAGGGATTAAAATTATTTCGTAAAATCCATTCCCAATAATTATGTCCTATATATTCATATCAAAAATAGATATATCCCAAAATATTTCAGGCACACCAGTTTTTATCAAACATGCTACAAACATGAATGCTTCACACTCTTCTTATCCCAATGGATTTCAATGATCATAAATGAAATGAATTATTTAAAAATGTAAAACCATATTCTCCACTACATGTTTAACAATTAAAATAATTCCATCCACCCGAATCAAAAAAGTCATTTATAATGGTAGTGTTAAAAAAATTGTACCTCACATCATTAAATAACCAAACTCATTTTCCATGTTCCCATGCTCCAAAAAATACAATTTCATACTCAATTCTCCTTGAAAATTGTTTCTCTAGTAATATATCATAGACATAGGAACCATGATGTTTCTAGAATCACCATGGATCTCTACGTTTTTAGGGTTTTATTTATTAGGATGAGATATTCCAATTATAGAAAAAGGTATATAAAATACATAATATTTATTCCTGAAAAGGATATTTGGATTGATATGATAATAATTAATGACATTTCCCATATGGTTGTAGTTGTATCATACACTAGTTGATTCCCAAAAATCATGATTACATTAGTAAGTGGAGAAAAATTAGGAATAACTTTGATTTATATTTGGTCAAAGATGAATGTTAACTGTGTAACACCCTTAGATTTTATGATATATATATATATATATATTTTTTTTTTTCTTATGTCATACCCAACACCAAAGGAATGTTTCACTACACACAACATTGGCTTGTCTTGCATTGCACGCAAGTTAAACCTTTCTCGATAGCATGCGTTATACACAATATCGAGTTTCACTAAACAATGATATATTATTATAATATTACGAACTAGTAGTTACGAATTGTATTAACTGAATTTTAAATTTTATTACATTATAATTCATCTTACACATTTTCAAGAATGAGAAATGAAAACAAAATCATTTTTCGATGAAAGAAGTATTTTTTCAAAAATGTAGTTTTACCACCTTTTGTTGCACACCCATTTTAAATATACTTTTTTTCATTCTTATAAGTTAAATTTTACAAAATAAACTTCTTCTTTTGAATTAGGATATAAAAATTTGCATTGGATAAATTTTTTATACTTTTCTGATATCTTTCATATTTTGATGAATTGTAAAAATAAGCTAATTTTTTCATAAAAACAAATTTTTTCATCAAAATAATTTATATGTTTAAATGATAAAATTTAATGGTTTTAAAGTATAAATAGGATATATTTTTACCAATTAATTTAATTAATTTAATTAACAATAATTTTACATTGACATCATAGGTAAAAACCTTTCAATTATTGACAATGATTTAACTTTTAAAACCCGTTTTCTTAACAATAGGATTAAATTTAAATTAATTAATGCTACTTCTGTGTTTTGAATTTTGAAAAATGGATTCCATATTTGGATTCAGTGGGTATAAATTATGTTAATAGTTTACTTTTATTGGTTGATATTATGAATAGTAACTATTGTAATTTTTTATTTAATATAGTTAAAGGTAAATCAGGTAATTAAGGGTAAAAATAAGATTATAAATTTACCCTAAGACCTTAAAAAATTATATTTGATGAATAAATGTCGACCCATATCACTTAAGGGTCGTAATAGATTAATTTCATGGACTTTTTACCATGATAATGATATAATTATAATTAAAACATAAAAAAGTGACAACATGTCACTCTCTTATATCTTATAAGTGTAATAATTTTAATTTAGTGATAAACCTCATTAAACACCGAATATAAATAATCTCCAGAAATATAATAAAATTATCTAAATCATGAGACTTTATTTTTTGTTTTTAGGGATTAAATAATTATCATCAATGATTACACAATATTGATATAGAAATTATTTTATTGACTGAAATATCAAAAAAAAATGGTTATGAAAATATTAAAATAAATATTATATGAACTCATTATTTTTCTCCACAAATTATCAAGATTAATATGACATGTAAAGAATATATTAAATATTTTGTTTTGAATATATACTATCTATGTATTTTATTTAAATTCAAATAAATGAATAGTGTCAAAATTGACACTATTATTATCTTATGAAAATAATATCTTATAAAATTGTTTAAATATCACAAAAATATTCAAAAACTATAAATTGAAATTTATATGGTCTAAAATTACATAAAGTATCCAATTATGTAGAATTCACAACACATAAGTAATTATTTAAAACAATTTAAAATTTAGAATATTATTACCAAAAATAAAATTAAATAGATTAAATAAGGATAAATCAAGTTGATAAGGATTAAAATAAATTTCCAAAATGTCTAAATTTTATTTCATGATGATAATACAACCTTATCTCATCTAATTTCCTTATTTGAGTCATTTTTTGATGTTTTAAAGTGGTCATTGAGTTTATTATAAATTAATATTTTAGAGGTTTCTAAAACTGCCCCTCTCCTCTCTTATAAAATGGCACCTCTTGCCTCTCATCCTCAAAAAATTTTGAGCCTTCAAGCTCGAACAAACATTGTCAACTTCTCTTCTACACTTCCATATAAACATACTAGAGGTATTTTTATTCTTCAAATACTAACTTTATTTCCCTAAGAGGGGGTTTAGAATAGGCGCGTCGAAGAAAATGTAATATCTTTTACCAATTCCTTCAAATTTATTTCTTCTTATAATTCATATTATTTATTAGTTTCATTATAAATTAATAAAATAAGTATCAATACTATAATAATAGGTTATTATAAATATGAAACAACCCTTTTTCACCTGCTATCCATCCTACGGAAAATGAAATCACAGTGCATGCCTATGTATGGAATACCGTCTCCACGTCGTGGTGTTATCTGTTTTCCACCACCACCTTACATGGATGGGTATAATGGTGTAAAGAATAACTATATATGATTATTATAACATGATACTAATTTTGAGATATTCTCTCATCCACTCCAATACCATTCAATAATTATGGGAATGATATCGTCGCTCGTGCATACATATGGCTTACCATCTCCAGAGTGCTATGTGATTCGTTATACATGATCTTTATTAAACCATGATTATATAAAAGAATTTAATGAATAAATTTGATATATATTATACTAATAACATTCTGTAAATGATGAAATACCATTCTATAAATTATGTATCTATAACCTAAAAAAGATGTATTAGAATTTATTCGACAAAACAAGCATAAGAACATAAAGTAATGAACACCCGAATAACAAGTATAAATGAAATATTACTAATAAAAAGATAAGAATATGACCATATATGATATCATAACAATTTATATGATTCAGGAGTAAGTAAATGATATTATTTAAAACATTATACATGAGGTTCAGATACGTACAGATCATATCTGTCCTAAGGTAAGGGAAAATCTCACAATCTCATTTTTATCCGAGATTGTTTATACATCATAATTTACTAGGGAATATGTGTCATACACATCCATGTTTCCTAAAAATGTGATATTATTTCTATCCTCCTACAATTTTTTAAATCCAATTTTTCTGATTGCTGAATTTTTATTAAAAGTTATGAAATGAATCTTTTGTCATTTTTAGTATGAGACACTTTTTAACTTTTTCAGCCAAAGTAAGAGAAGAATGTTTTTTTATCTTATACGCCATGAAAGGATTTTTATTATTTCAAAGAAAATTATTTCCATGAATCTAACTTTACATGTTTTCATGTTTATTTTCAAATAACATCTTTAATATTAAAATTGTATGACATGTGGAGAAAGGAAAATTGTATTTAAAGTAGAAAGGATATTCTTTTCAAGAATAGAGTTCATGTATTTTATCAAAATTATTTTCCATCTAGAATAATATAGGGAAATATTTATATCCCTATTATTACATTTATTTGATTATGTCATGATGGATTTATTTTTATGAAGTGCTTTTATCTTATATGGATTATTTTATGATGGCATGATTTTTAAGAATAAAATTTTTATTACATGGGTTATGCTATGATGTATGATTTATGATTTTGTGGCACACATAAGAATGGTTTCATTATGAGATGGGTGGGACCTATATCTCCCTCCAATTCATTGGGTAAATATTTACATCTCATGAGATAGACATGGCTGGAACTAAAATTTAATCTGTTTCAGTGATACAGGACTGGGATGAGGAGTAAACTCGGTTCAGTAATGGACTTTTTCCGCTATGATGGTCTTAGAAATGAGTCTTGACTAATATGAAATGATTTTCTATTATTATGTGTGTATGACAAAAAAATTTATGACTTATGTTATGAATATTGGGATTACATTTCAATATAATGATTTACCCAATGTCATGATATTTTGATCTCTTTTGGAGGATACGATTATCAAAATTTTTTGTTCTTATGAATATGTTATGGTTGATATTTCCTTTTTTTCCCTTATAGAGAATTTTATCTCACCCTTTGTATTTTTTCTTTTCCCCAGGTCCGGAAGAAGGGTATTATGTAGGATATGCCAAAAGGGACTCTAGATATGATGATTTAAATGGGAGACAATGTAGATGATTTATGAACCATTTGTTTATATTTCCCTATTTCTAAAGACACTATACCTATACGGTCCTACCATGTTTTTGTTATACGTTGTAATAGGTATTCTTAAATTCTGAAATAATAACAATGTATGTAATGTATGGGTCATTATAGTTGGTATCATAGGAAAGGTATAGTCCACATTCAAAAACTAGGTTGTGAAAGCCCTAGTAAGAACCCTAAGGGTATGTCTAAGAATAGAACACAGTCTTAGTGTTTTAGAAATGACCATGAATAACCTATGATAAGACCTAACATGTGAAATTTTATTTCTGATTATGTGCTTTTTCTATTGTAATTAGGGTTTCTCGCATTATGCTTCTTGGTTTTAGTCAATGGTTAGAACCTGAAGGAACCATGTTAAAGCTGAATACGAAATGGAATTCAATTATTTTCCACCAGAGCAACCAAAGGATATGGGAGATATAATGAAAAATCTTTTAGCCATGCTCACACAACTTTCTCAACCTAAGAATCATGTAGGACATCCAAATGAGAAAAGGATGGAGCATCATTATGTTGAATCCTTCATGAGGCAGCCTCCACCTTCATTAAGTGGTTCTTTGGATCCATTAGTGGCTAAAAAATGGATCAGTACCACTAAAACAATATTTTCAGTCCTTCAATGTTCTGAACATGATGAAGTCATCTTAGTAGTATATCATTTGGAAGGTGAAGCTGATCAATGGTGGAATCTTGTCAAAAATACAAAGCAAAGGGATGAAATTGAGTCCATGGAATGGGACTAGATCAATAACATTTTTTTCAATAATTAATTTCGTCATATTCTTTGAAAAAAGAAGTAGATTGAGTTTTTTGAACTGAAGAAAATGGATGATGAATCTGTTGGTACCTATGAAAAAATTTTACAAGTCTTGCAAGGTACACTTCTAGGATTATTATCCAACCTGAGAGTAAGATCGAACAATTCTTTAGTGTCTTAAAACCATGTCTCTGAAGGGCATTCGCTATAAGGGAGTACAATAGTTATGAGAAAATTGTTCGATGTGCTCTCAAGGTTGATATGTATATTAGGGTAACCCATCAGTCATGTGGGATTGATAAGAAGAGGAAAATGGAATTAAAAATAAAATCTAAAGACCACACTGAAAAAAAGATGAATATTCCCTTATGCTCAATGTGTTGAATGAAACATGGAGGGAATTGTCTTAATGGGACAAGTAAATGTTAAATATTTGGAAAATATTGTCATCGAGAAATTGAATGCTGCAGTGATGGGAAAAAGATATATGGTGATACGAACAAAGAAAAGGCTACACAGAATGAACCTCCTACACTTCACTGTTACAAGTGCATGTAAATGGGGCATTAAAACAATCAATACCCTAATCTAAGGGCTTTTGATGATTATCGGCATCAAAAAAATCATAAATCCAAAGACAAAGGAAAGTCACATGCAATTTATATCGACGATGTGGAGTATGATAACAAATTAGTGAAAGGTACACTTACCATCCACTCTAAAGTAGAAAAAGTTATATTTGATTCTGGATCCACATACTCTTTTATTTCTGAATAATTTTCTAAGGGTATCATCATACTACACCAACAATTAGCTATTGAGTTAGCTGTGACAACTCCTAATGGCACAACAATCGCATCAAAAGTTGACAATTATTCTCCTATTAATGTTTGTGGGAAAGTGCTTCATAAAAATATTTTGATCCTTCAAATAGTGGAATTTGATGTGATTCTTGGCCTAGATTGGATTTCATTATATGGAGCTCATAGAAATTTCCAAATAAGGGAAGTCACATTTCATATTCCTAATCAATCTATGATCATCTATGAATTCAAGGATAAATATAACCTTCCTGGGGAAATTTATTCCATCTTATGTGTCTTGATTCCAATAAATGAAGGTTATTTATCTCAAATGGTTGGAGATAAAATCACAAATAATAATATTCCCATTTTATGGGAGTTTGATGATGTCTTGCTAGAGGAATTGGCAGGTCTTCCCCCAAATCGTGATGTTGAGTTTTCAATAGAACTCATACCATGTGTTATGCTAATTTCAATGACATCTTATACAATGGCCCCAATTGAGTTGTAGGAATTGAAGAAGGAACTCCAAGAGAATCTTGATAAGGGATTCATACTCCCTAGTGCTTCACCACGGGGAGCACATGTTCTATTTGTTAATAAGAAAGATGGATCAATGAGACACTGCATTGATTATTGAGAACATAATAAGATCACTACCAAGAAAAAATATCCTCTCATAAGAATTTATGACTTATTTGACCAACTACACAGAGCTCAGTATTTTTCCAAGATTGATCTTCATTCATGGTATCATCAATTATGGGTCAAAAAGGATGATATACCAAAGACGGATTTCCGTACAGGGCATGGAAATTATGATTTTATAGTGATTCCATTTGGTCTTACAAATTCCAATGTTATCTTCATAGATATAATGAATAGATCCTTTAGAGACTATCTTGATCAGTTTTTGGTATTCTTAATAGAAGTTATTTTTTTCTATTCAAAGAGAAAGGAAGAACATGAAGATCACTTAAGAATTGTATTGAAGACCCTGAGAAAGGAGATTCTTTATATCAAATTTACAATGTGTGAATTTCGGCTACAAAAAGATTCATTTTTGAATCACATAATCTCAAGAGAGAGGATATATGTGGATCCAGCAAAGATGGAGGTTATTGAAAGATGGTTGAGACCAAAAACCGTAACTGAAATATGTAGTTTTCTTGGATTAGCTGGGTATTGTCGACATTTTGTGAAAGAGTTTTCAAGATTATCTAACCCACTGACCAAATTGACTCGAAAAGGAGTTATGTTTGTTTAGAAGGAGGAATCTGAAGATAATTTCAATGATCTAAAAAGAAGGTTAGCCAGTGCACCTATGCTCACACTTCCTTGTAGTGGAGAAAGGTTTGTGATCTACAGTGTTGAATCCAAGAAGGGGTTGGGGTGTGTTCTCATGAAAATGATATGGTGATAGCTTATAACTCATGACAGTTGAAAATCCATGATAAAAATTACCCAACTCATGATTTGGAGTTAGCTGCGTTAATCATTTCATTATAGATTTGGAGGCATTATAATTTTGGTGAAAGGTGTGATATTTATACTGATCATAAAAGTTTAAAGTATATTTTCACATAAAAGGAGTCGAATTTGCGCCAAAGAAGATGGTTGGAGCTGATTAAGGATTATGGCTACTCAATTCATTACTACCCTGGGAACGAAAACAAGGTGGAAGACACATTAAGTCGACAAGGCCATGCTAGCTTATTCATGACGAGGATCACAAAGGATCAAATATTTATGGATTTACAAAGGATGGATCTTGTAATTTTAAAGAAAAATGAGATATATTATCTTTCACAAATGAATGTTCAACCATATATACAAGTAATGATTAATGAGGTGTAGAAGGAGGATGTTGGGCTTCAAAAAAAGGTGAGAAATGTTCCTGAATTCAACCATTAATGTGATAGGATAATAAATTTTAGGAACCATGTCTGTATTCCCACCATACAACAATTAAATAAAGATATTCTTGATGAGGCTCATAGTTCTTCATTCTCAATTCATCTTGGAAGTACAATGATGTACATGGACTTGAAAGGGAAATTTTAGTGGGATGGCATGAAAAGAGATATCGCTGAATATGGCTCTTAATTCTTTGTTTGTCATCATGTTGTTGCTGAGAGACTGAAGTCTAAAGGGATGTTAGAATTATTACCCATACCAGAATAGAAATGAGAAAAACCTCACTATGGACATTGTCATCGGACTTCCCAAAACATCTCAAAGCAATAATACTATCCAGGTTATAGTTGATCATCTTCCAAAGTCAGCAAACTTCCTTTTTATTAGAGAGGATATCTCTCTTGATCTGCTTGCCAAGATATATGTAAAATAAGTGGCAAAATTTCATGGAGTACCACTTTCCATTATATCTGATCAGGATCTGAGGTACACCTTAATGTTTTGGCGAAGTCTTCAGCATGATCTAGATACAGAGTTGAGTTTCAGCACTGCCTATCTTCCTCACACAGACAGTCAGTCTGAGAGGACAATTCAAACATTGGAAGACATGTTGAGATATTAATCTATGGATTTAAAAGGTGGTTGGGATCAACACATACCTTTTGTGGAATTTTCATATAATAATAGCTTTCACTATTGTATTCAGATGGTTCCTTATGAAGCTCTCTGTGGAAAGAAATGTTGAACTCCAACTTGCTGGGATGAAGGTGGGGAATAAATGCTATTAGGACCTAATCTTGATGATGATATGGAAGAAAAGGTCAGATCCTTTCCGCAACACATATGTGTAGCCCAGCATTGACAAAAATGTTATGCCCGCAACTGAATAAAAGGCCTAGAGCTTAAAGTTGGTGATTAAGTTTTCTTACGAATATCCCCTTAGAAGAGAGTAATGAGATTTTGAATGAAGGGATAGCTGAGCCCAAGGTATATTTGTCCTTTTGAAATATTGGATCATGTTGGGAAGGTAGCTTACTGATTGTCACTTCCAACAAACCTCTCCCTAGTTTATGATGTGTTCAATGTATCTCTCCTGATAAAGTACATACCTAATCCTTCACGTGTACTAAGTTCAGAAGTTGTACCGCTGGAGCATGATCGTTCTTATGAAGAACAACTAATAGAGATTCTGGATCGTAGTGAAAAATTTCAATGAAACAAGACCACTCTATTGGTTAATGTTTTATGGTGGAATCAAAAATTAGAATATGCTACATTGGAACTTGAGGATATGATGGGGGGAGTTATCCTCATCTGTTTGTTATGAAGTGACAAATTTCGAGTGCGAAATTCATTTTAAGGGGGATAGAATATAACACCCTAAGATTTTATGAGAAATATATATATATTTTATGTCTTATGTTATATGAAACACCAAAGGTATTATTCACTACACAAAACATTGGCTTGACTTGCGTTACATGCAAGATCAACCTTCCACGATAGCTTGCATCGTACACAACACCGAGTTTCACTAAACAATGATATATTATTAGAATATAATTAACTGGATGTTATGAATAGAATTAACTGAATTATGAATTTTATAACATTATAATTCATCTTACACATTTTTTAGAATGAGATATGAAAACAAAATCAATTTTCGATAAATAAGTTTTTTTTAATGCAGTTTTACCGCCTTTTCCTGGCGCACCCATTTTAAATATAATTTTTGACATGTTTAAAAGTTCAATTTTACAAAATAAACTTCTTATATTGAATTATGATATAAAAATTTACATTTTATAAATTTTTGATACTATTTTGATAACTTTCATATTTTATTGAATAGTAAAATTACAATAAATGTTTCTTAAAAACAACTTTTTTCATCAAGATAATTTATATGGTTAATTGATATAATATAATGGTTTTATAGTATAAATATAATATATTTATGCCATTTAATATAATTTATGCCATTACCATTAAGTTTACATTTAATTCATAGGTAAAAACATTTCTATCTTTGGCATCGTTTTAACTATAAAAACTTGTTTTCTTAACAACGAGATTAATTTTAAATTAATTACTGCAACTTCTATGTTTTGAAATTTGAAAATGGATTCCATATTTGGATTCAGTGGTTACAAATTATGTTAATAGGTTACTTTTATTTTTTTGATATTATGAATATTAACTACGGAAAAAAAAAATTATACAGTTATAGGTTAATCAGGTAATTAAGGGTAAAAATAAGATTACTAAATTACCATAAGACCTGGAAAAATTTTATTGGATGAATAATAGTGGACCCATATAACATAAGGCTTGTAATATATTCATTTAATGGACTTTTGACTTGGAAAATTATATAATTATTATTAAAACCAAGGAAAGTGACAACATGTCACTCTATTATATCTTATAAGTGTAATAATTTTAATTTAGTGATAAACCTTATAAAACATAGAATACCAATAGTCTACATAAATCTAATAAAATTATTTATATCATGAGAATTTATTTTCATTTTTTAGGGATTAATTAATTATCATTAATGATGACAAAATAGTGATGTAGAAATTATTTTATTGATTGAAATATCAAATAAATGGTTCTAAAAATATAAAAATAAATAATATATGAATTAATTAATGTTATCTACAAATTTTCTAGATTAATATGACATTTTATGAATCGATTAAATATTTTTTTTCTAATATATCCTATGTTTGGATTGTATTTATATTCAAATAAATGAATAGTGTCAAAATTGACACTATTATTATTTTATAAAAATAATATATTATAAAATATTTAAAAATAAAAAATATATTTAAAAATTATAAATTGAAATTTATATGGTCTAAAATGTCATTATGTATCCAATTATGGACTATTCACAACACATAAGTAATTATTTAAAATAGTTTAAAATTTACAATATTATTACCACAAATAAAATTAAATACATTAAATAAGGATAAATCATGTTGATATGGTTTAAAATAAATTACCAACATGTATAAATCTTATTTTCTGATGAGATTACAACCCTATCTCATCTAATTTTCACATTTTATTCATTTTTTGGAGGTTTTTATGTGGGGTTTGATTTTATTATAAATTAATATTTTAGAGGTTTCCAAAGGAACCCCTCTCCTCTATTATAAAAAGGCACCCCTCCCTCTCCTCCTCACTAAATTTTGAGCCTTCAAGATCAGAAACACCATGCCCATTTCTCTTTTCCACTTTCCTAGAAACATACTAGTTGTCCTGGTCTTCATTAAAGACCATCTTTAGTTCCATAATAGGGTGATTAGAAGAGGTGCGTCGAAGAAGAGGTAATATCCCTTACCGATTCTTCCAAATTTATTTTTCCTTCTACTTCCTCTTCTTTATTTTTTTCATTATAAAGTAATAACATCAGTATAACTCATATACTAATATGTTATTATAAATATGAAACAATCCTATTTCATCTTCTATCCATCCTTCAGAAAATGAAATCATCGCGCGTGTGTACGTACGGAATACCGTCACCACGCCATGGTGTAATATTTTTTCCACCACCACCTTACATGGATGGGTATAATGGTGTAAATAATTACTATATATAATTATTATAACATGATACTAATTCTGAGATATTCTATCATCCACTCCAATACCATTCAATAATTATGGGAACGATATCGTCGCTCGTGCGTACGTATGGCTTAACGTCTCCATGGGGTAATGTGATTCGTTCTACATGATCTCCATTAAACCATGATTTTATAAACGAATTGAATGAATAAATCTGATATATATTATACTAATTATATTATTTAAATTATGTAATACCATTCTGTAAATGATTTTGCTATAACCTAAAAAGTGGAATAAGAATTTATTCGACAAAACACGCATAAGAACATAAAGCAATGAACACCCAAATAAAAAATAGAAATGAAATATTACTAATAAAGAGATAAGAATATGACAATATATGATGTCATAAAAAATGTATTTGATTCTGGAATAAGTCAATGACACTATTTAAATCATTATACAGGAGGTCTGGATTAGTACAGAGCATATCAGATCTAAGGTAAGGGAAACTCTCGCAGTCTCATTTTTATCCGAGATTGTTTATATATTAGAATTTACTGGGGAATATTTATCATCCACATCCATGTTTCCTAAATGTGTAATATTATTTCTATCCTCCTAAATTTTTTTATATTTAATTTTACCTATTGGTGAATTTTTAGTAAAATTTATGAAATGAATCTTTTGTCATTTTCAGTATGAGATATTTTTTGAATTTTCCTACCAAAGTATGAGAAGGATTTTTTTTAACTTATACAACAAAAAATGATTTTTATTATTTCAAGGAAAATTATTTCCATGAAGCTTAATTTACATGTTTTCAAGTTTATTTTCAATTAAATTCTTTTAGTTTAATATTTTATGACATATTGAGAAAGTAAAAATTGTTTTTGAAGTAGAAAGGATATTTTACTCAAGAATGGAGTTCATGTGTTTTATCAAAATTATTTTCCATATAAGATAATATAGGTTTCTATTTCTATCCATATTATTACATTTTTTTGATTATGTTATGATTGAATTATTTTTATTAAGTCCTTTTTTCTTATATGGATTATGTTATAATGGCATGATGTTTAAGAATCCTATTTTTTATTATATG
The DNA here is from genome assembly GCA_963277665.1 of Viscum album. NCBI lineage: Eukaryota > Viridiplantae > Streptophyta > Magnoliopsida > Santalales > Viscaceae > Viscum > Viscum album. Next base: position 1,553,029,509 of record OY728160.1, read on the forward strand.
GTTTATGATATGATGTATGATTTATGATTTTGTGGTACACATAAGAATAATTTCATTATGAGATGTGTGGGACCTATATCTCCCTCCAATGCATTGGGTAATGATTTATATCTCATGACATTGAAATGGATGGAACGAAAAGTTAATCCGGTTTAGTGATACCGGACTAGAACTAGGAGTAAACTCAGTTTAGTAATGGACTTTGTCTGCAATGATGGTATTGGAAATGAGTCTTCACTAATATGAAATGATTTTCGATGATTATGTGTGTATGACATAATGTTTCATGTATTATGTTATGAATATTGGGATTACATTTCACTACCATGATTTACAGCTTGTCATGATGTTATGATCTCTTATGCGAGATAAGATTTTAAAAATGATATGTTTTTATGAATATTATATGATTTATATTTCCTTTGTTTTCCCTTACTGAGCATTTGAGCTCACCCTTTGTATGTTTTCTTTTCCTCAGGTCCGGGAGAAGGGTATTAAGTAGGATATTACAAAAGTAAATCTATATATGATGAAATAAACTGGTGGCAATGTAAAGGATTTATGAACCAGTTGTTTATGTTTCCCAGTTTCTAAAGACACTAAACCTATACGGTCCTACCATAGTTTTTTTATATGTTGTAATATGTTTGATTCTATTCTGAAGTAATAACAATGTATGTAATGTATGGGTCGTTATAAACTGACTATGATATCGTTTTATGATATTATCCACCACCTCAAATTATGTGTCCCTCTTCTACTTATTCTATGAAAATGGGTTTCAATATGTTCCGTATGAAACAAAAACCCTGCCTACTATTGAATTTATAAAACATCAATTTACTCCATTAAAAATATACTAACAATCTCCGTATAATATGTTATACAATGAACAACTATAATAAAATTAGAATATATTCATATTCTAGAATAAATAGCTTCAACAGAATTACCAATGATTTGGGGATGGTTTTGGTTGACCCATGACTTAATTGAATCCACACTCATGAAACCTTATTTTTTTATTCTTAAAATGTCAACATAGTGAAAATACATATAACTAGTGAATAAATCCATTTTTCACACTTCTTCCAACTCAAGGCTTCGTCAGATTTTCCAAACCACTATAATCATTAAGTATTTAATCATGTGCCTCCATGAATCAATTTTTTTATCCATTTTTATAAATAGTCAAACTTGTAATGTAAAAATGTATTCATATTGGGAAGTATCAAAATTGATTCATGTTATAAAACAATTTTATGATTATACTTAGATTATGAGATGATAATTTACCTAGATGTGTATTATGACACATTTGTACCCAGAATCCCTCATAACATTTTGTTCTATATAAAAAGTCTGTCAATGTCTTTTTATGTTATACAGTTCATGTTCTATCATTAATATATTCTTGATACCATCCTACGAAACATAATGAATTAAAAATACTAAAACAATTTGTAACATCTCACCGGAAATCATTGGATTTATATCAAGTACATTTTCTACTAGTTTTATGTGTCATCCCCAATACACAAAACACATATAAAAAATCCAATATCTTAAGAAAACATTGGGATATGATTTCCATTTAAAAGATTTAACAGTATTTCAAAATTGAATAATAAACATCCATTTCTCTTATATAGTGCATGATTTTCAATAATAAATCCAAAATGAATTCTAGTAAAATAAAAATATCAAAATGAAATGGAAACCTTGAAAAATGACATGAAAAAACAAAGGGTGAAACGACACCAGAGAAATCAAAATACACTATCCCAAACACCATCTGAATAGCATCTAGATCTGAATCCACATTCCACGCCTAATGTAAAAAATTAATCATAAGATAAATAATATAACAATACCTTTCCCATGTTAAGGTATAAAATATCTATAATTGAAAAATATTTCACATGAATGGTATTGAGTATAAACTCAGAAGGCATTCTCTAGAGGCTTCCAAAAATATGCCACTATGAAAATAACTATTCAGTACAATTTATGAAAACGTTAAAAAAATCACAAATTATATAAATCCTTAATGAAATCAATGTGATAAAATCATAAAAAAATATCATAAGAAATACATTTTAAGAATAATTAAACTAAATAAACATGTCCATTTTTTCCCTTTTAACTTGGTATACACAATGATGTTAATCCCACACAAACTCAAGCACACACAGATTCCCAATTATAGTTTTATACTCAAGGGTTATTACTCATCGATCCACCAATTTATCACTAGGTGAACCATCTCCATGTATCCTAATGCTGCACTCCATATATTTATGTTCATGTACAATGAAAATTAACTCACACCAACCACATATTCTACGATCATATAGAACATCAATTGATTCTAAAAAAATATAATTTCATTAAGTTATTTAGTTTAATCAAAGATATATCTTGTATTCAAATCATTACATAATTATAGAATCAACATTTTAAAGCTATTATCAAATATGGTTTTCAAAAAGACATTCAATATTCCATATTCCAAAACTCCATCCAAATAGGATTTTCCAAAAATCACTCAATTATTACATAACAAATACAACTCAAGAAAATAAAGAAAATTAATCCTAAAAGTTCTATAATAGATTTTATGAGAGGGAGGGAACCTATATAGAAATAAATGACATACTGAATAGAAAAAATTAGATATTATATTCACAATCTCCAATTAAAATATATCGGAGATTAAGATGATTACCAATTCACTAAGATGAAACCATGAGACAAATAGTGATACATGAGAGAAAACAAAATCACTTTGATATATTGGAAAGGACCATGCCATTATTTTTCTCGTAAAAATGATTCTGATATCTATTGTGATATGAACACTGGATATTATGTAAATCATAGAATGGATCATGACCCAACCAATGCTACTATGATGTAGTGTTCAAGGATGAGGGTGAGATTGTTATATATACCATCAACATGTAATAGGAACCATGTAAAAATTATTATAACCCCAAAAATATGTTGGGATCCATTCCTTAGATTGGTCTCCACAACACTACCACGTGATAAATGGTAGGGGCTTTAATTTCATCTCTTGGACACTATGTCATAATTGATCCGTCCTCGAAATATTTCATTACCAAGTTATGTAGAAGCCAAGATCAATGGTATAATCATTCCACAAAAAGAAATTTATTTAAAATCCATTCTCCTAACACCCTATTCTGTAGGTGATACCTCAATGCCATAGTAAACATACTCATAAAACACAACCCCATGCTCTAGGATGTAACTATAAAAAAGGTATAACTCCCCAAAAATCCCATTCAGAACTGGATAAAACTCCTGAAACTAAATAATACGATTATATAAAATCAAGATTCATTTAAAGTGGGAAATATACATGAAACCAACAGTGTCAAAAATTTGAAAAAACATATAAATATTACAGACAATCAAAATCCTTAATCCATCATGGTAATACTCTAAAATGAATGATAAATATATACTATACATTGTTATCATAATGAAACCAATAAGAAATGTAATATTCATATTATAATAATGAAGAGAAGTATTTGAATTATTTTAATTTTTATAATAAAGGGTATATATGAGAGAAAATATAACGTTTGGAAAAACAAAACCACTGGAATTTGACAATACGGAATATGATTATTGAAATTTTAATTTTACCATTATTTATATGAGTGTAAAATAAGATGAATAAATCTATAATATATTATTTACATAATAAAAAATTATAATTAATTTCCATTAATGAAAATTAATATAATTCATTACATTGGACTTGAATTAAAAAATTCAAATAAATAGATTTTTTAAAAAATTATGGCACAAATTCATTTTTTGTGAAATAAATATGGAGTTTAAATTGAAAACTATAAATATCATATAGAAAATTTATTTTCATTATAAATTAATTGAAATATAAATCATCAAGAAAAATTATCAAGTTATTAATATTACATATTGTTTGGCGATAGTGTAATTTTTTTCATAAATAGTAAAATATGGTATGTATTATTAAATAGTCATGTTGTAATAACAATGTAATAATTAATATAATAGAATAAAAAAGAATAAATAATTATTTTTTAAATATTATATATTTTAATGTTTTAAATTTTTTTTCAATCCTGTAAATAATGTACAAAAATCTATATTGTATATTTGGATTTTAAAAATAATATTTTCTGTTAAAATTATTCATCCATTATCAATGTAAAATTTAAAATTGGAGTTTAGTTATAAAACAATAAAATATTAAAAAAACATTTTCTTAAATTTAAAATACGGTTTTCAAATACCTTGGGTAAACCAATCAATTTTCATTTTCTACAATAATTATTTCCATGTATAATGATTAAAAATTAAATTAAAATCATTTCCATTTTCTATAAATACCCACCCATTCCCAAAAAAAGCAATAATCCAAATCCATTTAGATCTAAAAAATGAAATTTTTCTTTCAATATCCAATATAAGGAGTCTCTAGGATTCAACTTCACTCATCTCAATCCTTAAGAAGATAAAATTCAAAATTAGTTTTTAAAATCCACCACTATCTTTTCAATAAAAATTTTATTGTCACAATAGATTTTAAGAAATATTCATATGTTCTATTATGAAAAATCCATTTTTTTATAAATTATATATATTTTTATTTATTTATTATTTACAACCTATAATTATTTAATTTTCCAAAGAATTTATTATGTATAATTCAGGGTTTCTAAGATCTTATTTTCCATTATTTCGTGATAATTTTAATTCAATTTTATTTCAATGAGAAATGATATTATTATTCAATATTTTGTATACCTTATGTTATTTTCAACTATAGAGTCCCACTAAATCTTATTGTAACACATTCATAAGATGTTATAGTTATCAAAAATTCATATAACTATAAAAAAATACGGATATTTTAATAAAAAAGTATCTGCGGTTTTTAATGAAATTATATACCTAACTAAATACAAAAAAGCAGATCAATTGATAAAACTGATGAACCTAGGGGTTAAAACCTTGAAAAGTGATGGTTAGTTAGCTAATAAATCTCTATTATGGTCCATGATTTCTTGTTCTTAATACACAATGGGTTTGATACTCCTCGAGGATATACATTCGATTATTTACTTGACCTTTATAGATAATTATGAATGCTTTATCTATAATTAAATTGTTCTCCTATTTTATGTAATAAATTTAGTTTACTATCAAAATATACAAATCATATTAGTTTTTCAATGAATAAAATGACTTTAAATCAATATTCAGTAATTTCATTGGGAAATTATTTGATCATTATCAATCCCTGTTAATTTCTTTGATGAGATAATGGATTCCACTATGCTTTCATTATCAATTAATTTATGGGTGAAAAGTATTATATTTATATATAATCCTATATTCAATGGGGGATCAAATTTTATGATATTAATCATTGTGAAATTATTCTAAGAATTTATTTTGTTCATTTATTGAAAAATATTCATTGTAATTATTTCTTATTTGATGGAATATATCATATTTTTTTGTGATATGTTTGCCAAGAATTATATAACCCCTCAATACACTGTAACATCTCATTAGGAAACTGGGATTGATTAATTTGAGTTTGCATACATTTTATTTATTACGTCTTATCACAAGGACTCGATGCTCTATTTGTAGTGGTTGAAATTATGCATTTGTAACATTTCTATCATTTTTAGGATTTTTTACTAACTTATTGCAACTCCCATACATGGATTATTTCATATGTAATTATTCATTAATATAGAAGTAGTTTCATATATGTTCTATTTAAATTTATTATTCCATGTTAGCTTCTATTGTAATCTACACTTTACGAGTCATCTGAACATACCCATTTCTATTATTTCCCATTTTCCCATAAAACCATGAAAATTACTACGTGTGACATAAGGACATACGAGGATAAATAAATAAATTATCATGTAAAAAACTGATATGTCAATGAATCCTATGTAATATAACGTTCATTAATGTATCTATTAGATTTGACTGTGAAAATTATAGATCATATTCAATATAATCTATGTATTCTCTACCATTATATAAAAATTACCACAGTTGAAGGTTACTTGAAGTAGATTTGTTTAATTTTTTCTATTTTAACTTCCTTTAAGCGTTATTATTCTACACTGGTGATATATTCTATTGATAAAAAACTTATCATTTCTATGATTGGATTATGATAAATATTTCTTATTTATTAACAATATAATATATGAACTTTTAATTTGCATGATTTTTTATAAAAAGTATATAATGTATATTTTTTTAATTTTTTACTTATTTAATTCATCTTATAAATGAATTGACCTTACCAAATGATGGGTTGGACCCCTTATATCACCTTGATTCATCAATTGGTCTCAGGATAAAAACATTTTTTTTGTATTTGGAATATGAAATAACAATTTATGTAGGATGAAGTGGAACATGGTATTGAAGGTATGATTATTATCTCCAGAATTATACACTATATCATTAAATATCACATAATTTTCATCCCTGGGATATATTATTTTTTAATTCAATAAATGGATATATTTTCCTATTATGATAATAGTAATATATAATATTTTATTATTTAATATATTTAATAGATTATTCAACACTTATTTATTCAATGATGGCAACAATTGAGCTCTCCCCCTTTCTGACAATGTTACATCATGATTTTATTATGTTTTACATTCCTTGAGAAATGAATAGGGGACCTAAAAATGACTTCATTAGTATATTAGAAGAAATTATGAAGGTCTCAAACGATTTATGAGTTTATTGTTTTTTTTAAAAATATATGTGGATCATGTATGCATCTATTCTCCCATTATTTCTAAATTATTTGATCCTTTGGGATATAATTTCTTGTATCCTATACCAATGTAGTAAAATCATCGCTAACTTTTTGTTTCATGGTCCTGAGTGTCATACGTGGTATTCATTTCATTTTATTATAAAACATTAGAGCTATATTTTGGAATAGATAGATTATAGACCATAACGCTATGATATATTTTAGTCTTATATCTCCCTTTATGATAATATCATGATGGTTTGGAAAGGAATAGAATATGTAGTTTCCCAGATATTAAATCATTTTTTGGATATTAAAAAGTGTATGAATACGTTGTATTGATTAACCTAGGGGTACACAACTTGAAAAAAAGATTTATTATCAATTCAATATTCATTTGATGTAATATGAGAGGGCCTATGAGTGGCCAACAATATTTCACTCGGTGTTGATATTCAGAGGATAATTTACATGCTCTTTACAGTCCATTATAAATATATTTTAAATTATTATTTTAATTTTATGATATCACAAATGATACAAATATTACTATAATGATATTTGATATGCATAAATTTTAAATTTATGTTATGTGTAATAATTTCTTACAATAATACACAATAAATGAAAATTTATTATTTTATGACCTTATGATGTATATTCCAATTTTGGAAATGGATCCTTTGTGATGGAATGTAAAACATATCAATGAACACAATCTATATAGAGATATCCCTCCATGGAATGAAAATTTTTCTAGATCTATATCTGAAAAAATTATAACTATATTTAGGTGGCATACTAAAGATATAACCATGAATGTATAGAATAGCCTCTAGATTCCCAACATGGTTCAATAACATTATATTGGTTCATGTGTAAATATCATCCATTAATCAATGGTACTTCTAATTAATTAGTATATTTGTAAGGGATACTCACTTAGGATAATATATTAACCATTTTGTGAAGTACTAAATACTATAAAGACATCATGATATTTTATTATCTTAAAGGAGGTAATGATAAATGGTGGTCAATGATTCAGAACATGAAGTTGTCTGAGGAAATATATAGTATGGAATATAATTATTACAATGTGGTATTCTTTGTAATATAATTTCTTTAGGAGAAATCAGGTGATATGGAATGTAAATTTTTCTATCTAATGTAAAATTGATGAGAACATGTTTTCAAATATGAAGCTGACTTTACATGGGTAAAAACTCATTCAGTGTATAATGTACACAATCTTAGAAGTGAAATCACAATTCTTCGACTCGGTTAATCCAATCCATAAAATAGAATTTAATGTGACCCTCTATTTTCATACATAAAACTTACATATATTTTTTATAATATTTAAAACATTACAAAAAAATTTCTGAAATACCATACTAGTTTAGTTCCATAGGAAATATGGAAGTATAAACACTAGTAAATAAGTGAGCTACATTACCTCCCACCTAGTTAATAATTACTAGAATCCTTCTTTGACATATCAAACATAATATATATATTCATAACATTGGGAAGGAATTTAAAATATGTCAGCATAGATTCTTAGTTCCAGTAAACAAGGGATATATGTAAAAAATGCACATCAGTGTTCTTCCACACAATACGGGAATAACAAAAAATTTCTGTTAAGTATAATAATAATATAAAAATAGTATGAAATGATCATGAAGATAAATAATGGGACAGTATTACGCATAATAAGGAAAGGTTCTTGTATGTATAATATATTCATTATACATAGAGAGTCTAGATTTATCATTCATAGAATAGAGTATAACACATCTATTAATACAATAATGAATTAGTTTTGGGAATATTTTTTAGGTAATTCGAAGGTAAATTCATAGATAACTAATATAAAAGTAAGTACGAAGAAAATGTTATGATATTGTTGAATGAGTACAGGAAGGACAAATAAATCATTAATAATAATCTTGTTATATTGGAAAACGAATTAAAAATGTTGTTAAGTAAAAATTGAATATATGACTAACCAGTTCCTTGATTATAGTATATTTAATGAGACTCTATATATAATTATACTACTGATATGAATGGTTTTTATAAGAGCTAGATATTTTTTATATAAATACCTACCTAAATATATTTATTATATTCCTATAGATCAGTTTGGTGAATATATGATAGAGGCTATCATTATATATGTCCTAAGGGTGTTGTATAACAGTATTCATGAGTCCTCAGTTGTGGAGGTATCTATATTGTTGGATATTCAAGATTTAACTATTCAATTATAGGCTAATATAATCAATAAAAATAATACAGTAAGTGGTACAACAACAATTACTTGAGTTGGTATTATTAAGGACAGTGATATTAAGTAGAAAAAAGTAAGAAATATGAAATTGGTAAAGGATTTATCATTTTCATGATTGAATGAAAATTTATCTATATTGAAACCTTTTCTATAGATGATCTTTAAACTATATTTAATGATAAAGGAATGGGTTATTTAAAATCCTATTTATTCGTTGTATGTGAATTTTTCTTTTGTCTTATCTCATTGAAAATAAATTTTCTAATGGTTTAAAAGACATTAAATTGGGAGCACATATCGGGGGAAAAAATTAGTTTTTGAGTCTTTGTTTTGTAATCCATTTATGTTATCTGAAATGATATGTGGTTACTTATGTAGTTCTACTCTTGATATATATATTAGTTTTACTAATAGATCCTCCCTAGATAATTAGTTAATTCTTATATCATCCAACATCATAAACAATTAAAATATAGAAATAGACGATGATAGGTATAAGGACATGTTAATTATATTGAATGGGAAAAAGAAACAAGTATTTCCGATCAATAAATATATATCAGGGATTGTTAAGAAGAATCGTGTTCCTCTAGAAAATGAACGTATTCTTACAGATGAAATACTAGAAAAAATTAATCAAAAGGAAGCATATAATATAATGAATAAATATTATTACCTAAATAATGAAATATTAACTATTTCTAGCCTTAGTGTTTTCTTAATGGAATTAGATAATTGGGTGCATACTTCTCGGAATGAAGATTTCATAATCAGGCAAGAGTCTGTATATCAGGATTATGTCTTTTATCTGTCTACCTTCATTGACTTATGTATTATAATACACCACTTCGGTATCTTGAATTTTCATGATCATGATTTAGCTAGAATTTAAATATTATTATCCTACAATAATTATCAGGAATGAAAACAGTTAAAAAAGGATACAATATCCACTATAATTTCCTTCATTTATCAAAAATTCTTTCATTATGATGAGTGTCTTAAATAGTACATGGAAAAACTCTGTGAGATCTATGATACTGATGATATTGATAATAATTTTGTAACATTTTATAAGAAGGATAGTAACCCATTTTTGTTCATAACAAAGGTACTATGTAATGAAAATGGGACATGATCTAACTGGATGCCAATAACTCATGATGTTGCTACCAGTGCTTATCAGATCATGAGTTATTTATTGTATAATTATGAAATTTCTAGGAGAAAGAATATGATTCCCAATATTGATGAAAAAATAAATGATGTATATATATATATATATATTCTTCATGATTATATAGAGTTTTTTCATTAGCAAATCAATAATAAATTGAATACAGAAATCATTGTATCTAAGTAAGATAGAAATCTGATCAAATTACATTCATTCCTTTGGCCAATGGGAAGACAATGATCAGTTTGGAATATGATATTAGGCTAACATATAGTGAATTTCTATGTTGAAAGGATATCTATAACCTCAATATACATATTATAGAATTTTGGTAACATAAATATCATGAAATAGTGAATTTTATGAAGTTAATTACTACAATTAGTTGGTTTTGTTCTACAGTTGATAAAGTTATTGTATATAGTATACCACATTTCACTACTACACATGATTATAAGACTTTTTTAAAATATGAGATAATTGTTTATGAAAGGATTTCCAAATAGAAACAACAGATTATTATATGTTTACCTACTATGATGAAGGATAAGTGAAAGAATCAATCTTCATCATGCACAAACATTATTCATATGAAGGATGCATACATTTCCAATGATCAGGTCAACATAGAATGTATAATATGATTCTAGCAATCTAGATCCAGGTGGTTAAAATTCCATTAGCCTCCTACGGAATTCATATCTAGGTAGCCTACATGTATAAAAATCATCTATCCTAAAACAACACTCTTAGGTGGAATGATGATTTCATGTCAATGGAATCAAGATCCATAGTTTACCAACCATGTTATCCAATACCATTTAATCTCAAAACTCATTCAATTCATCAATTCAATATCATTCAATTAAATGAGTATACCCACTCATATTGAAATTCAAATTCAGGCATAACCAATGAGTTTACCCGCCCATATATCCTTTCTATATATGTCATTCAACCAATTCATGAAATTCATAACATGTCAGTACATGGAAATTGATTTGATACCCATATTCAGACATTCAATTCAATTAATTTTATTTCATTATGGACTTCCTCTAACCCGGAAAGCACAAACAATCAACCCATGGGTGGTTTAACCAAGTAAATGGTAATGGGAACACCCCATGTGTGGCCTTTGTTGGGAAAACAACCAAAAAAAATTCTAAAGGGAACAAAAGGGAATCCCGAACTGGTTCCATTCCATTTAATTCAATTAATCAATTGAATTTTGGTGTTTCTCCAGAAATTTTGGTGTGAGACACACTAATAACTAGCTATATGAAGAATCAAATGACTATGTAATTGCATAATCCTCCTACCATAGGTCTGTATTAGTGTTTTCATTCTGTTTGACCCAACTGATTTGACATAAATCTGGAAAAAATGAGCAATGGATGAAAAATATTGAAGTCGGGAATATTATATTGCACCTGAATTTCATCACCTATCTGAAGTTAAATAAATAATGGCACAAATGGAATTTATTACTCATCGATGTATATCTAATGAGACCGACACCGCTCAATTTTGAGTTGAGATGGATAATTGAGATGAAATTCAACAAATTGTCTCAAGAAGGAGCTTGAAAATCAAGCTCATGTCCACCTAGAGAGAAGATAACATTGGTTTTAAGTAATAAATTTTTTATGTTAAAAATCATTATTTTAACCAAAACACTAGGATTTAGTTTATGGACACATATTTTCAGCAAACATTATTTTAATTGGGTTCCATATGTTGTAAGAAAATTCACACTGCATGGTTAGTACACACATTTTTACAAATCATTCACAAATGGTGTGATTCGGATTTTCCAAAAACTACAAGTGACCCAACTAGAAATGTTCCTATACTGGAATAGTTTCCTCAAGTAGTATGACCGATATCACCCAACTATATTTCCATACATGGATAGTAGTAGTTATGCATCCTTCCCTACACTGCATCCACTAAAAATGAGGTCTACATTATTTTTAAAAAATATGGGTTCTGAGCATTCAATAAACTCCATACACCCCATATACACTTGTGACCTTAATGGGTAACCACATTATGCCATAATTAACCATTTTAAAAAAATGGATTTTTACCTAATAGAAAACCCAAGATCATACAATCATTTTTTTTAATGAAATTCACCAAAAAATTCTACTCTCCAGTGTGGTTAATACTAATCTATGAATAACTCCAACCACAATGCATGTACTTTTGCACCCTGCTCCCATGTCTCATCAAATAAATGGTTGTGTTTCCATTACACTCGTACTAGAAGAATTGATTGGCCTTAGAGAACATTTAATATATGATCATAAAAAACAATAGTATGCTCTTCAAAAGATGAATCTTATAGATACACAACCTCCATTAGACGAAAAGCATAGAAAGAGTCTGAATATAAACTGCATAGATGAGATATGTGGTATCCATAAATAAATATAATAACTCTTAAGTAACTAAAACATAATGGCTACCAACCTGACTCTCTCTAGAATATTGAGGACTAAAAATATCATGGTGAAATATTAGCTATTCAATTGATCTATCTATGTCCCAACCTCAGTGATATATATAAAAACACTCGATCCCAAAATTTAAAAACTAAAGGTTTTCTGTGGTGATCAGAAAAAGATTTCTATCGATATTATTTAGTAGTTATTTGATTACTAATTAATTTTACCTACATAAAAGTCTCATGAGCAATATGGGGTCACAGTAACGTTTCCTCACATACCTCTGTAAAACATAATGGCACTCAGTATTGCATATCATTCAAATCCTAATACAGATCCATAATTATGGTAACCTGATTTATATTATTTTAGGGGAACCCAATTAGGGGTATATGCCTCTACCATGAACCCCCAAAACCATGGATGAATTATTTAATAATGTCCTCTAGAAACTATATTATATGCTCTGACATTCCATCAGTGTGAGGGAGGTATAATTTTCACATAAGAACCTATCTACCCAGCTCCCACTACATCCCTTACCATATCCGTGATGTTAACTAGGAATACATATTTTAAATGAGAGTATGAGTACCCCAATAGAGTTGTACTATCTCACATATAAAAAACCACCATGTATCATCTACTAAAAAATTGTCCTTGATATGTTGAAAATGAAAATATATTGTAATCCTATACAAACTAACCAGAACTGTATCATTGTGTCATGGTGACCTAGGTAAACCAGTCCTGAAATACATTGAAACATTATCCCATTTCCACTATATAATGGGAAAAGTAATAAAAATTCTATCAGGACGTTGATGACCACATTCACCTGTTGATATGTTGAATAGCTCAAAACAAAACCATCTAGCACATGTTTCATCCTCAGACACCAGTACTAATAGTTTATGTCATGATACATCTTCATGACATTGGGATAAACTTCCCAAACTGAGGCATAAAACTCCAACATTATCTCCTTGATTATATCTAGTAGATCCAATACATGTCGTAGTATTCGCAGAATCTCATCCTTTCCAATATTATAACAAGGAGGTTGGTCCTCACCTAAAAAACTCTTCCGTTGGACTAGGTCATCTAAATCAAATAGTTTCCTCATTCTCACTCTATCTTTAAGTGTAAAATTAATAGCTAATTAATAATGAAACATATTAACCTAACTTTATTGTACCTCCGTTTACATCTAAGAGATAAAATCCATATGCTACCCATCAACAACGGTGCCCTGAACACCATGTATCATAGTCCTTTTCTATGTGCATCAACAATTTCAATTCCTTTGCAATGTTTATAGCCAAGATAAAGGTCCATATACTATAGGTATTGAACCTAAAATCACATCCTCAAATTTATATCATGATTTTTAAATATATATCTGGTTCTTTTTTCTCCATTTTATATCAAAAATGTCTCTCCATGTATGTAATGAATTCCACATCACAAAGCATGATCAACAACAGCTAACACCATATTGTGCATTAGGTAGTTCATCTCATGGGGCATAAATTTACATGTCCCATATTATATTACCATATCCCCTTTCCTAAGAAAATATATTATCCTAAAACCTTATGTAGCATAATTCACTGTGTATCTTATTCTCTGATATAGAAAAATCAGGACCAATGTAGAATTCAATCGCCCTTTCGGATTCAGAAAGGTTATTTCATAGGTATCTGACCACAAAAACATAAAAACCTTATTATTCAAGGACATCAAAGGCGATTAAATGAATTATATTTCCTTTACTATTTAGATAAAATAAATATTTTTCTAGAGAAAATCTGTATTTCAAACTCATTCTTGGGATGTTCAGATGAATCTATTGCTCGCACCTTCTCTGGCTCTGCTGATACTCCTGTCTATGAGATAATATGAACCACAAATTGAATCTGATCCATATATAAGTGGAACATTATGATATTATCATATATCTAATTCAACCATATTGTAACCAAAATTATTTCAAAAAGTTTTTCATGGTCAGGTCGATTGTGGGAATAAAGAATGTCATCATCCATGAAGACCTGCCCAAATGAATCAATATAAGGATGAAAAATATGATTATCTGGGAAATGACCACTACTTGCGAATTCATGAATTCATGATACTTAATGGTGTAACGAGGTACTCTTATTGACCACACCATCTATGAGAAACAACAAAATTTATGTATTCATGTCCCAATAATACATGTTGATAACCAGACCTCAATTCAACTTTTGAGAACTATCGTGCTCCTCAAAGTTAATAATGATGTTTATTGATACACAGAAAGGGATAAAAATTATTAATTTTCATCTAGTTAAATATCCACTATTCCATTCATATACTATGTGTACCATCTAACTTTTTTATAAAAATGACAGGATAATCCCATGGAGAAGTACTTGTCCAAAAAGACCCCTTTGCCTCCAAATCCTCTTGTTGCATATTTTTTTCAAAAACTCCATCATAGCCATCATGTTTGGGGGAAAGGAAACATGTGTAGTCCCTTGAACTAGATTGATGGATAGCTCAGCCTCTCTATTAGAATGATAAAAAATTCTAGTAGAACAACACTCAAATGATAAAGTCCTCATGATTCTCTCCCTAATAATCCAGATACAAACTAGTAATCTAGGTTTTCATCCCGCCCAGCCCGTGATGCTCTGGTCTAGATCAGTTCACTTGGACATGTCACTCACCCATGTGATAATAAAATTTCACATATGGTTATGTGAAAGTCACACTCTGATGATAGAAATCCACATCTTCTAAATAAGAAACTTCCCATTCAATACCAAGAATTCCATCAAACCCTTTCATCTTAAGGAATGAAATGTTACAAACAAAGTGAGAACCACAAAACTCAAGGGATAACACACCAAAATGATGTAAATACTCTTTATTGGACCCCAATAGAGTGTATAGTATCATAACAACCTCATAAAACTGAATCACAAGTCCATGTATTTCAACATTTTGTGCAAATATAAAACTATGGGGAGGAACTATGTCATGGAGAGAAGATACAAGATTAGAGAATATTAAGATCATGCCTCCTACAATAGATGGTTCAGAACCATGATTTTCATTTATAGGATTTATAGACTACATTTTTTCCAAATTTGTGGCAATTTGACACAACCTCACTACTTGGTGTACGCCCAAAATTTTGTCTAGATACAATCGATGCTTGGATGCTTCAGTCCCAACCACCACCAACTCAGCCTTGTCAATAGCTGTTATTCCTACTCCCTTCAAGATTCAGAGATACAAAACTTGCTCCAAAACATGGTTTCAGAGCTAACCAGCTACCACTCACAACATGAGGTAATGTCCAGAAGAAACATTGAACGTGGACCATCCCAACACAACCTCCACACATGAATGGTTCTAAATATCACTAATAACCCATGTGGCCTCATCTACCATACTAATAGTAGAAAATGGATCTTCATATACCCATAGACTGAATTGTACTCAACAAAGAAGAATAATGAAAATAAAAATTCATACATAATGAAACCAATTCATTGGGTCAAAATACTACAATACACTTCTATTCTTCCCTATCTTCCCTCATGTTATACTATGTAATTAGTTCCTCATTTACAATCTCAATAAATATCATCACCTTGGGCATGTTCAACAAAGATCTAACATCATATCAGAGACCTTCCTCAAAGTGTCACTCTCTCAATAGATCATCAACATGTTCTTGAAGTGAAAAACATTGAGGCTATGTAATGTGTGTTTAACACCTCATAGAATTATCACACCCTTCTCCAGATGCATGAACACACTAACCCCCTCTACAATAAAATTATTCGGAAAATATCACTCGTAGAATCAAATTTGGATGTCCCTCCTACCCATATCATGAAGTTAATCATCCTAGTTCAAAAAACCCCACTATCTCTATGCTTATCCACATAGAATATATATCACGGGTTTCTATCTCCCCTCAGGAGGTATCTCCAGATGATCAAATATTGAACGTGTAGTCTCAAGCTACAACTCAGTATCCTATATAATATTTCTCTAACAAATATAGGAGTGCGATACTACTGGAACAAATGTGTCATCTCTTATATAGAAAATGTGAGCAATGATTCTCCCTGAACCATCTTCATAAATCATAACACCCCCCACGGAACTATTCCTTAGCACATATTCTAGGTAAAATAGCTGGTTCCAAAGCTGGAACTAAAGGGGAATCCATTGGTATCCTAAATCCCACTACCTCCAGATCATGATCTTATCCACTCTCTAGATTTATGATAGGTTGTTTTCATGAATTTATGCATATAAAATTCAAAAAACACACCTCAAAAAAGTGTGATAGAAAAGTTCACAGCTAAAAGCATATGATATATAAAAACCTTCCCACAACCATGACATACCACACATCCTACTCTTAAATCTTGTACTAGTAAGAAGGAACGTTTATATAAGTCACAATAGAAACAAAATCATTCCAAATAAAAAGCGTTGTCTAGTCCTAGTTCAATATTCAACATAACAAATTTTTATTTTAATTCAAATTCATTTAAAATTTGTGATTTGAATGGTTGAACAAAATGGTGTTTCACTTCCAATCCATAATGGCCTATACTCCTCATAAAATGAAATATTTTATCCACTAAATTTATACCATAACACCTTCCATCACTTGAAACTCATTATACATTACTAAATTTGTAATGATGGGTTGGTTTGGGTCTTTACTAATGAATTATCAAGAAAAAACTACATAGGTTACGATAGTCACTCTAAGTACCAATAACGTTTTCCAATTACCTACACAAAATTTCTATCGCAATAGTAGTTCTATCAATCAAGGAACCTATCTAAACATATTTAATAGAAGAAATACAACCTATATGGAATGGTTTAAATCATATTATATGATTGAGGAATGGTGTCTAAAATGATTCATGAGGGGGAATACCCTAATCTCATTGGATTCCAAAAAATATTAGCGTCTATATTATTAAAAAAACAACACAATTAATTACTATCACCATACAGTCGAATCAATGAAAAATAATAGGAAATATCAAGAAAAGTGTAATTTAAATTCCTTGAAATTTTTATTTTTTATGTATGGGTGTCAACTACATCCAAGAACATCTGATAACCAAATTTAAATACCTTTTTTTCCCTACATATTAGCTCTAAATTATAAACGGGAAAATAAAATTCACTCTGATACCACTTTTTTAGATTCCATAGACAGATTCCACCAAATAATTCCCTGATCCTGGTAGGCTACATGGCCTCATGCTCATCACCCAAAATGATAGAGGATTCAGACTAGCAGTTATTTCCTAGGTTGTGTTTGTTGATAGACTATTACTTCTTCCAAGAGAGTACCATAGGGGAATAAATCATAAATATCAAATAGAATAAGAAGTATAACTATTAAGAAATAGATAGACATCAATAATAGATAATAATTACAAATGAAATCTCATTTATAATGATGATAATACTTTTCATGTATCTAAAAATAAGAAACTATTGGTAAACAGGTTGTGTACAATACATATATCAAATTTAATAAAATACCAAAATGTACTAACTCAAGATAGTATCTTGAGCCTCAACTCTATCCCATGATTCCCTACTACGATGTATGGAACAACGTCAAGCATTGAACTACAGACCCTTTCCCTAGTTCCTAACGACATTCACACAACCTATTTGAGTACCCAAAAACATCCCAAATAGGGTGTGAGATACAATCTAAACACGTTACCACCCAATGGTCTATATAAAAACATGCCTATAGAATATAGAAATGTTGAGTGAATAGTATAATAGTTATGGTAGTAGTAAATGTTAATTTTCTATCTAAAATGTAAACAACATGCGAACCTCAATACCCTTGCATGGATCCATCCAAAACAATTGTACATATCATGTTAGACGGCATTTAAATATAATAAGGATGTGATCAATAAGACTATGAAAAAAACATGTATATTAATAATCATATCCTATTCATATAACAAATCATATCATATCTACCATGGTCATATTATACAACTATCAATATCACATTTACCAGGAATAACCCATATAATCAAAGTGTCAAATTGCCCAAGGCCAAATCTATGGTATATAGGACCATATCATACCCATCAAGTCCTAGGAGAATATCATTAAAAACTCAGTAATGACATTGGTGGTGTCTAAGGTATTTTTCAACATAGCTAGTCCAATTCTAGTCAAACAATCTACACCTAATGGGTATAAATACCCTTGGTAACATACAAAATAAATATCTAACAACCATATAGGTCTAAGGATTATTCCACAGTAAAAGAAGATCCATGGGTGAAACGACCATGAAATCTAAATGCAATCAAGATCCATGTCTAAACAAAACAACGCATAAACTATCACTGTAATTCAAAAATAATTTCATAAATAAATTCACAGGAATTAAATTCTGTAATTTTACCCACTCATATATAAATTCACATTCAAACACAATCAATTAGTTTACCGACTCATATATCATTTCCATTTAGGAAATGCAATCAGTGTATGCAAGGAATATTAAGTGAACACATGATTAAGGTGGAAATATTTATCCACTAAAATTTAATTCAGTTCAATTTAGTTCAATATGATGTTCCTCAATCAAAGAAATTATAATCAAAAACACCATTAGTTGTTTAACAATGGAAAATTAAAAGGTAACACCCATGGGTGTCATTGGTTGGGGAAATGTTTTCCAATAATTTTCTGGGGAACTAAATTTAATCCTTAATAGGATCCATTTTATTTAATTCAATTAATCAATTAAATATTGTGTCCCCGAAGAAATTACTGATGGGGGACATAATGACCACTTGATCTATAATCACCAAACCAATTGGTAAAATTATAGATCACCTGCAATAGGTCTGTAAGAGATTTCACATCTAGTATCAACTCATTATAAAACTCATAAATATATATCATAAAAATAATGGATGAAAAACACCAAATAGGTAATATGAACTTTCACATAAATATCAATATCAATTTGAAGTTAAATGACTAACAAAAAAAAGAATTTTCTAATCATTTCTACAGATCCCACATGACTGACGATGCTTGATTATGAGTTTTGATGAAAAAAATGGGAAGAGAGTCTAAAAATTGGAACAATAAGTAACTCCCATTCCAAAGTTTCATTTTCTAGGAGTGGTGAAAAATTAGGTTTGAAGTTATAAATATTTTAAGGCAAAATTTACAATTTTACCCAAAATAAGAGGCCACATGGTTTGATAAATCTGTGCACCAATCATGATCCATATTCTATAAGAATGATAATCCCCCACAGCTAGTACACACAGTTTCCCAAAAAGTGCTTAAATAATGGGATTTTGATCTGCTAAAAGCTATAGTTTCCTTGCCCAGGTAAGTGTCTCCATACGCACTGTTTCCTCAAAGTATGCATCCCATAACACCACATTTTCTAGCAATAAAAATTTAGTAGTAACCATGTGACCTACCCCAAAATGATTTCACTAATCTTGTGACCTACCGTATTTTTCCAAAAATATGGGATTGGGGCTCCGAACAAGATCATGACATACACAATATACCTATAACCTCAAAGGGTAAACAAATTCTTCTCTAATTAAGCATTTAAGGTGAAAAAATGGTTATGTACCATGTATAATAACACAGGATCGTACAAGAAATTCATATCACAAACATACATGATGTCCTTGTTAATATGAAATTGTTTTTAGTTAAATGTGTTGAAACATAAATATTTTTGATGAACCATTGGTGTTACATTAGTGTTGTTGATATTTAATTATTATATTGGATAACTTTTGTTATTCGTATTGTATTCGGAAAATGGTTAGTGATATGTGAAAGGACTATTCATTATTCTGTGGAAATAATGATATGTTAAATGTGAATTTTACTTCATCGGTCATAAAAATTTATTATTTTGATATTAATTTATTGTAGAAAGGGAGGAATTGTAAATCGATTGTGATATAAAAAATGGATGAAATTTCTCTAATAAAAAATAAATATATCAAAAAAATTATATTTAATCATATGAATATATATTAAAATAATTTTCCAACCATTGTAAAATGATATCATGAAAAATAAGTGTTATCCTAGTACCTTAAATTAAGATAAATATAATGTCTTTTATATCATAATTGATTTATTCTTTTGAGACCCATGTCTTTGCATAGATCATTCACTTGTTTTTGATCAATGACCAAAAATCATTCAATATAATTATTTACACTTTTCTTACACATCAAGTGTTTTTATATATTAGGAAATATTGTTATGTGTTATTCAAAAATAACTTTGTAATTCATGTTCTCTCTTATTAAGATAACGTTTAATTAACCATTTTTTAGGTTTGGGTTTATAAAAAATGCATTTTCAAATTACAATAATTTGATTACCAAGAAAAATTTCAAATTGTGAGGATTTTATTTATTAAATGGTGGAGGATTTGACACCTAAATATTTTAAATGAACAAAAAAATTTTAATATCAAAAATTATACAAAATACTCAATTTATCATGTGCTACATGCAACACAATGATTAAATGAATTATGAAATATTATTATAATATTATTATTTAATAAAACAATTAAAACCATGAAGTTAAATTGGATTGAATGAATAGTATGAACTAAATTATTTTGGTGATTTTTTTGGATTTTTCATTAAAAAATCATTTTTTTGATGAATAGTGAAAATGATGATTTGTAATTAACAATTTCATTTTTTAATAAATTTTTAATTATTTTTATTTATATTTGTATTTCTTTAAAATTATAACTAGTTAAATTTTATATTAATTAATCCAATTTATTTCATCAAAATAATTTTCAGTTAAATTTCTTATATAATTTGTTTTTAATCTTTAACATTTTCACATTAAAAACATGCTTTCTCATCACGTCTGAGGGATTATTATGAAAATTATTTATGCAAATTATGTAAATTTAATTTCTATAGATGGACTGTTTATTTTAAATTAGAAGAATTTATAATTTTTAATAATGTAAAATTAATTTTTTTACTATAATGTTTAGTAAATAAAGTTAAAATTATTTACAACATTTCAGGTAAAAACAAGTTTACTTAGTGGTTAACCATCAAATATAATGTTTAAAAATGAAAAAAAATGTAAAACACCGATTTTTCAGACATATTTAGTGTAACACCCCAGGTAAATAAAGAATATGACATTTTTATATTTATCCCTATTTTTGAATAAAATTTTAATATTAATTTAACGGGAATGCTATGCTCTATGGCTTACCCAATACGCAACAACGAGTTCCTTTGAAATCATGCGTTGCACTCTGATAATAAAATAATTTTATTTTAAATGGTTGTTAACACCTAGCCGTTGTAATGACGAGAATGAACAGAACTAACTACAAAATGATTATATATGTTTTTCAAATATTTTTACTTTTTATAATAAGTGTTAGAGGATTAAAAATGTGAATGAATCCAATTTTAAGCGTAAACATTCTAATATTCTTTAAAAGGTTGATTAACCGCCTCTTGATGGTGAACCTCTTTTAAATCCACTTTATGACAATTTTATGAGATATATTTGAAAATATAAAATTCTTCTTTAGAATCGGGACATCAAAATTTACTTTGTGTAAATTTTTGGTATTTTTCCGATAAAGTTCATTTTTAATGAATAGTGAAAATGTTGTATTTTAATTCAAAACCTCTTTTTAATCTAATTTATATATATGATTAGATTATATTTTTAATTGGTTTTAATTTGAAATTAGAATATATTTTTACCATTTAATCTTATGGTGGTTATTGTAATTAATATCACTTTGAGATTGGACATAAACGACTGTCAATCTTTTGATAGATATTGTTTCTTAAAAACACGCTATTTGATTTGGCAAAGAGATTTAATTATAAAATTAATTAATTCAAATTCTATGTTATAAATTTGGTAAAATAGACATCATTTTTGAATTCGGAATATCAAATATAGCTTAGGGTGAATTTTTGGTATTTTTCTGAAAAACCATAATTTTTTATGAATAATGAAACCACAAAGTGGTATTTACAAAAACTGATTTTTCGTTTAAATGGAATTTTACCACTTCTGTGATTTGAATTTAAAAAATCCAATTTAAATGATTTTTATTATTAAGTAAAATTTGGTTAAATGGGATGAATATAATTTTTGATGAAAAGTAACTTTTAAGTTTTATTAATCGCGATTAAAGGTAATTAGTGTTATTTAAGGTAAAAATGATATTATAATAAAATGAAAATATCTTGACAGTTGTTGTAACCCTATTGTATGAGTCATGGACCACCAATACAACCCATGTGTAGATTTGTGGGACCCCTGGAGCCACTTGGGTAAGATAATGACATTTATGCCTTTTATTTAAAGTAAAAGTAAAAATGACACAAACATGTATTGTTTTACTAAAACAATTTTTACATGGGGTATAAAAGTCATATTTTTTACTATAAATAGTAATTGGAAAGATAAATATATTTCCTACATCATAGTATTTTTTTATAATTTTTAGACATTATATAAATTAAATTATCTATGACATCATGATGATGCAGCGATTACCTCATTATTTGACGATTTAAATAAAATGAAAAGATAAGGTAAACTCTAAGACCTACACATGTCAAAAACCTATTAAATGGGTGGATTTAGAACTCTTATCACACTATCCTATAAATACCTCAATTTGGGACCTTTAAAATCCGAAACTCATATGAATATAAAGTAACATTTTATACTTTTCCAAGAGTGCCCCTCCTCTCCTCTTATAAAAGGCCCCCACCTCTACCACATTACCCACACCTCTAAAGACTTTTTCTCGGCCATGATCTGATTATTTTGTCTCTACACATCCCTCTCCTAATCCTAGGAGACTTACCTTAGGCAGGAAGCTCTTCAAGAAACCTTTTTTCTTCAAACCAAAAGGAAGTTACCCGATTTTAAGGTAACGTCTTCACTTGTGCACTTTTGTTTTATTTTGCTTCTCCAACCCCCTAAACTCTTTTTATTCATTTCTTTTGTAACAAAAAAAGTATATTACATATAATAGGATGTTTTTATAAGAAGTATTTGAGCTACACTTACACACACATACATCTAATGGTTAAAGAACATACTGTTTCTGTGGATGGTGAATTTCTGCCTCACGAAACGATTATCGTTCAATATTCTTTTAACACCTTCAAAAGAGGCCATTAAGATGCCACTATATTAATATATTATATATAATATGTTTATGTTTTCCTTAAGATTATGTATTTTTCATTTATGGAATACCTTTATGTTTTCCATTATTGGTAAACACGATATCTTTATTTTAGGAAGTGTGGACTACCGCCCCCTCAAAGTGATTTGATTCGTTAATACCATATGTGGTACGTATAAAGGATATATTTAATGATATTATATATGATAAAATATTGGAATTATAATACTATTATGTATAATTATGTTTTAATTCCATTAAATATGAAACAGAAATGGAAGTAGCTTTCATGCGTACGTACAGCTTACCGTCTCCATGAACGGTGCATTTCATTTCTTACCTCTAAATGTTATGTAATATTATAAATGCATGTATATAATGGATATATATTATATATATGATATCTAAATAATGAATATAATTCTGGATATAGTGGATATTTTACCCCATGAACGTACTTGTAATTATAAAGAGTTTATTTTTGACTCAAGTATCAATGATCATTAAAACGACCGTTATTAACTTAAATAATTACATAGTGTTCATGACATGGTAATAAGAGATATAAAATGAATAATGAACTTGAAAAAGGTTCTTATGAATGTAGAAATTAACTCAAGTTTATTATTCATGATATTAAAGAATGATCAAGTCAATTCGGATACGAGGTAAGGGATCATTCCCCTCTCTTTCTTTTTACACTCTTTTATGTCAATCCTTTTAAGCTCATCTTTCTTATGATTGGGATGTTATTTTATATTACTCCTACTATAAGTTTTATTTTCATATGATGAGAGATCCTATTTTCTCTAATCAATCCATTTTGGATGTTTTGAGTGGCACCGTTAGGCTGCCGAATTTTCATAAGAGATCTAACCTCTCTCTTTCTTTTTAAGTACTCTCCTTTATGTCACTTATTTTAAGATCCTCTTTATTATGTTGGGGGATTTTATTTTATATTCCTATTGCGGTAAATTTTATTATGAGAGACCCTATTTGATCTCATCAATCCATTTTTGGAAGTTTTAAGTGGCGCCGTTAGGCTGCCGAGTTTTCATAAGGGATTTTTCATCTCACTTTTAGTCCCGTGAGATTTATGCTACAATTTCAACCATTTCCATTGAGTGGTGTATGTACTACCCATTATTATACTCTTCGTGTAATATAATCTCACTTATGGGTATTTACATATTCAATGTATGAACCTTTTTCAGTTGGGTGTACATTTCAAAAGTTACCCAAGTCGGTAAGGGAACCTTTCACCAACCTTTTTTTTAAAAACTTCTTTTGTTATGTCTTATAATTCACATACTATTATGTTGGGAAATGTTCTTCTATATCCTTACTGATGTAAATTTTATGTCCAAGTGATGAGATACCCTTTTTAACTCTCATAAACTCTTTTTCTGAATTTTTAAGTGACGCTGTTAGGCTGTCAAATTTTTGCAAGGGAACTTCATGACCCAATTTTGATTCTTTGGGATAAACTTGTACTCCTTGAAATATGTCGTTCTATGAATATGTGTGAATGAACTCTGATTGTATTATACTTAATATCCACTTATATTAGGTTTATTCGTTTGTCACACATAATTATGTAATTGATTTATCTTTAATCCAAGGATACCGTCTTTGTAAGGGACTTCTTCTCAATCTCCTTTCATTGAGGCATATTTTTTTTATACACAACTTTCTTTTATAAGGTGTATAAAAACCATTGAATATTACATTTATTCAAAAGGAGTATTTTTCTACGAAGCATTTTACTAAACGACAAAAAGGAATGTTTCTTTTAACGTACGTGGTGAAAATGACCCTTTTCCACCGCCGTGAGTATTATTTGGTGTTTGGCTTCCTCAATAAGCCATAATATTTTTAAAATGAAATAAATACCGCATATTCATTTGTGTATTTTGTTATTTAAAATGGTTTTTATAATGTATTTGTTATGTCAATATATTTAAGTGATATATTGTGATCAAATTGTGGAAATGTTTTCTATCCATTATATTTGTTTTATGTGTTATAATTTTATAATGGTAGTTGGACATTTGACAGGTGGTTACGTGATAAACCATATTACGGGTGGTGCCATGAATACCAGGATGGGTGGTTACGTTATAACCTCCAATGTGTTGGGTATGGAAATCGGTCATATGGCTATTCCATTAAGTATGTGTGGAAGTCGGCCGTATGGTTATTCCATTTATGTATGTTTATGTCACAAGTTACCATTTTATGTTATGTGTTCTTTATATTGGTTTTATGGTAATATTTTGGTTACAAAAGGGTATGTAATGGTCTTTTATTCAGTGAGGAGTTTTTACTACTTCATAAAGATGAAAAGTCTTACATTGGTAAAGTATTCATGGTTTACTTGTTGTTTTGAAAAACTGACATTTTTCCTTCGTTGTGTATCCTTTACTAAGCTTGTTATGCTCACCCTAGGTTTTTTTTGAAATGTTTCTCACAGTAGATAATGTGTATTAGGTTCAAGGATGGTATCAATGGAAAGTCATGATATATAAAACATAGAACTAGACATGTTTCTTTTTAAGAGTTTTTTTTATTTTATGGAAACGTAGTAGAAGTGTCTACTTTGTAATTTTTTGAGATGTAATAGTTATGTCCTAATTATCTAAAACTCTAAACCTGAAAAGATCCTCAATGTTAATTATTCATTTAATTCAATATTAAGTAAGATTTAAGGTCGAGGCCTTATAGTTGGTATCAGAGGTCGGTTTAGATAACTTTAGAGGTTAGGGTATTCTCTAACCATAAGTGACATTACCATAATGGTTAAGATTTCAGAAGAGTCATAGTTTTAGATAAAGTGAATGAGTATGTATATATTAGTGTTTATCTTCTTCATTAGTACATTATGGTTTTGTTGATATACTCACACTGACCTTTTTGGTTTTAGTAAATGGCTGGACCTAGCAGCCACCAAATTAAATGTGGATGTGAAGTAAACTGTGACAGTTTTCTAAGCGAGAAACTGAATGATATGGGAGCTGCAATGAGAACTCTTGTGTTTATCCTCAACCAACTATCTGGAGTCATGATTTACCACCTAAACCTTGGTTATTTCTATAAGGCATCATATATGGGAGAAAAAAATCCCTAAGAAACTGCAGGTAATAATCATAAAGGTATGTGTGTTCCAAAACCTATGTGTGAAAGATGTGGAAAGAAACACCTTGGAAAATGTTTCAAAGGGACATAAATATGATATAGATTTGAAAATGAAGGTTATAAAGCAAGAACCTGCCATGGAAACATGAAGCATATAGTTGACTCGAGGAAAGGGAAAGAAGTTCTTTCTGAGGGATCAATTGAATGTTTTAAATGTGGTGTGCATGGTCATTATGCAAACACATGTCCTACCTTCCTGAATGGCCCAAAGGCCTTCATTTTTTAATGATTTTTGATAAACCCTCTTTCAAGGGATGAGAGGGAACCCTTACAAGGCCCGTAGGCTCAGAGATTACATGTCCCATAGGCTTAAGAGATTACATGACCCGAAGGTCTTAGGGGAATTCAACCAGACTATCTACAAGGAACTGCCCCTCCCCAACATCTTCATCTTGATAGTAACACTCCACCTTTGCATGATCATCTGGCTAGGATTTCCGTGAAAGCACAGGCTGGTACCGATGGCATAGCCATACCCTCTCTTTCTGACAATCCATTTGGCTCTGCTCTGGTGAGTGTACCTGCTCTGATTCCTCTTCTGGGGCTGCTCCTTTTTTGTAGTGTTAATTTGTACCTTGGAAGACTATGTGACTAAATCCTTCAAATATTTGGGTTTCGATCTTAGTTTCTTTTACTTTGAAGAATTTTATGGACAAATTGTTCATCTAATTGTCCACATTGAACTTTGGGTATTGGACAAATTTTGGAGATTAAGATTAGATTTTCTTTTTATAAAGGGTTATCCTTTTCTGGATTATCTAATCTTGTACTATCCTTTTTGGTTTTGGTTTTGGTTAAAGTCTAAAGACATGGGAAGTATATAGTTCTATTTTGTAGATTAGGTGATTATCTAGAAGTTGATTATAGCTCTCTTAATGTAAATAAGACATCCTAAATACTAATCATTTGGAGAAAATATGAGTTCGTGTAAGAAATCTAGTAAAAGTTTGAAGTCAACATGACAAGTATGTATGTTTCCTTATGTTTTAGTTAAGCTCAAAAATAAATTCCTCAATGAAAAGTAACTAATTTTTTTTCCGTTAACTTCTCCTACTGGGTAATCCAATACCGTTTAACCAATCACATGTTTGTGATTTTCTGGTGATTAACTTTCTCCTAAACATGTTTTCTATCGCACTCCCTTAGAACATGACCCTTTTTTTTCTTCTATATCCATGTTTTCATACATGGAATCCTAGAATGGGTTAACTTGGGTGACCTTTGTACTTCCCTTTCATTCTTTTAAAGTGATAGTTAAATTTACTCCTTTTCCGATGTGGGGCTTTCAATGAAGTTTCCGAGCCAAATTTTAAAATCGCGAGGACACAATTCCCAAAAGGGGGGAAGGATGTAACACCCCAGGTAAATAAATAATATGAAATTTTTTTATTTATCCCTACTTTTGAATAAAATGTTAATATTAATTTAATGGGAACGCTATGCTCGATGGCTTACCCAATATGCAACGATGAGTTCCTTTGAAATCTTACGTTGTACTCTAATAATAAAATAATTTTATTTTAAATGGTTGTTAACACCTAGCCGTTGTAATGACGGGAATGAACAGAACTAACTACAAAATGATTATATATTTTTTCCAAATATTTTTACTTTTTAAAATAAATGTTAGATGATTAAAAATGTGAATGAATCCAATTTTAAGCGTAAACATTCTAATATTCTTTAAAAGGCCGATTAACCGCCTTTTGATGGCGAACCTCTTTTAAATCCACTTTTTGACAATTTTATGTGTTATATTTGATAAAATAAAATTCTTCTTTAGAATCGGGACATCAAAATTTACTTTGTGTAAATTTTTGGTATTTTTCCGATAAAGTTCATTTTTAATGAATAGTGAAAAATGTTGTATTTTAATTCAAAACCTCTTTTTAATATAATCTATTTATATGATTAGATTATCTTTTTAATTTGTATTAAAGTGAAATTAGAATATATTTTCACCATTTAATCCAATTGTGGTCATTGGAATTAATATCACTTTGAGATTGGACATAAATGAGTGTCAATCTTTTGATCGATATTGTTTCTTAAAAACACGCTATTTGATTTGACGGTGGGATTTAATTATAAAATTAATTAATGAAAATTCTATGTTATAAATTTGGTAAAATAGACATAATTTTTGAATTCGGAATATCAAATATAGCTTAGGGTGATTTTTTTTATTTTTCTGAAAAACCATAATTTTTAATAAATAGTGAAACCACAAAGTGGTAGTTACAAAAACTGATTTTTCATTTAAATGGAACCTTAACACTTATGTTATTTCAATTTAAAAAATCCAATTTAAATTATTTTTACTATTAAGTAAAATTTGGTTCAATGGGATGAAAATAATTTTTGATGAAAAGTAACTTTTAATTTTTATTAATCGCGATTAAAGGTAATTAGTGTGATTTAAGGTAAAAATGATATTATAATAAAATGAAAATATCTATACACTTGTCCTAACCCTATTGGATGAGTCATGGACAACCAATAAAACCCATGGGTCTATTTTTGGGACCCCATTTAGCCACTTGGGTACGATAATGACATTTATGCCTTTTATTTAACGTAAAAGTAAAAATAACACAAACATGTATTGTTTTACTAAAACAATTTGTACATGGGGTTATACAAGTCAGATTTTTTACTATAAATAGTAATTGGAAAGCTAAAAATATTTCCTAAATCATAGTATTTTTTTAATAATTTTTAGACATTATATAAATAAAATTATCTATGACATCATGATGATGCAACGATTACCTCATTATTTAACAATTTAAATAAAATGAAACGATAATGTAACTTCTAAGTCCTAAAAATGTCAAAAACCTATTTTATGGGTGGATTTATAACTCTTATAACCGTATATTTGATATAAATCAATGTGGGACCTTTAAAATAGGAAACTCATTTGAAAATAAAGTAACCTTTTATACTTTTCCAAGAGTGCCCCTCCTCTCCTCTTATAAAAGGCCCCCACATCTACATCCTTACCCACACCTCTAAAGAATTTGTCTCAGACAAGATCTGATAATTGAGTATCTACAAATCCCTCTAATCATCCTAGAAGCCTTACCTTAGGCAGGAAGCTCTTAAAGAAACCCTTTTGGTTCAAACCAAAGGGAGTTACCCGATTTTAAGGTAACAGCTTTAGTTGTGCTCTTTTGTTTTATTTTGCTTCTCCAACCCACTAAACTCTTTTTATTCATTTATTTTGTAACAAAAAAAGTATCTTAAATATACTAGTATGTTGTTATTTGAATTATTCGAGCTACACTTACACACACCTACATCAAATGGTTAAAGAATATACTGTTTCTCTGCATGGTGAATTTTTGCCTCACGAAACGATGATTGTTCAATATTCTTTTAACACCTTCAAAGGTGGCCATTATGATGTCACTATATTTATATATGATATATAATATATTTATTTTTTCATTAAGCTTCTGTATTTTTCATTTATGGCATAACTTTATGGTTTCCCTTATGGGTAAACATGATATCTTCATTTTAGGAAGTGCAGACTACCGCCCACTCAAAGTGATTTGATTCATTAATACCATATGTGGTACATATAAAGGATATATTTAATGATATTATATATTATAAAATACTGGAATTATAATACTATATTGTATAATTATGTTTTATTTCAATTAAATATGAAATAGAAATGAAAGTAGCGTTCATGTGTACGTACGGCTTACCATCTCCATGAACGGTGCATTTCATTTCTTACCTCTAAATGTTATGTAATATTATAAATGAATTATTATAATGGATATATATTATATATATTATATCTACATAATGAATATAATTCTGGATTTAATGGATATTTTACCCCATGAACAAACTTGTAATTATAAAGAGTTTATTTTTGACTCAAGTAGCAATGATCGTTAAAATGACCGTTATTAACTTAAATAATTACATAGTGTTCATGACATGGTAATATGTGAAATAAAAGGAATAATGAACTTAAAAAAGGTTCTTAATCAAATAGCAATTAACTCAAGTTTATTATTCAGGATATTAAAGAACGATCGAGTCAAGTCGGATACTAGGTAAGGGATCCTACCCCTCTCTTTCTTTTTAAGTACACTCTTTTATGTCATTCCTTTTAAGCTCATATTTATTATTATTGGGATGTTATTTTATATTACTCCTACTATAAGTTTTATGTTCATATGATGAGAGACCCAATTTTCTCTCATCAATCCATTTTGGATGTTTTGAGTTGCGCCGTTAGGTAAGGGATTTTTAATCTCACTTTATGTCCTGTGAGATTTATGATACAATTTCCACCATTTCCTTTGAGTGGTGTATGTACTGCCCATTATTATACTCTTTTTATAATATAATTTCATTTATGGGTATTTACATATTCATTGTATGACACTTCTTCAGTGGGGTGTACGTTTCGAAAGTTACCCAAGTTGGTAAAGGAACATTTCACCCTCCTCTTTTTTAAAGACTTCTTTTGTTATGTCTTTTAATTCACATAATATTATGTTGTGATATTTTCTCCAATATCTTTATTGATGTAAATTTTATGTCCATGTGATGATATACCCTTTTTATCTCTCACAAACTCTTTTTCTGAATATTGAAATGACATCGTTAGGCTGTCGAATTTTTGCAAGGGATCTTCTTGACCCAAATTTGACTCTTTGGGATAAACTTGTACTCCTTGTAATATGTCGTTCTATGAATATGTGTGAATGACCTATAATTTTGTTACACTTAATATCCAATTATATTTGGTGTATTCATTTGTCACACATAATTATGTATTTGATTTATCCTTAATCCAAGGATACCGTCTTTATAAGGGACTTCGTCTAAATCTCCTTTCATTGTGGCATATTTTTTTTATACACAACTTTATTTTATATGGTTTATAAACCCCTTTGACTTTTACGTTTATTCATAAGGAATATTTTTCTACGAAGTAATTTACTAAACGACAAAAAGGAATGTTTTTTTTAATGTACGCAGTGACAACGACCCTTTTCCGCCACCGCGAGTATTATTTGGTCTTTGGCTTCCTCAATAAGTTGTAATGTTTTTAAAATGAAATAAATACCATATACTCTTTTATGTATTTTGGTATTGAAAATGGTTTTTATAATGGATTTGTTATGACAATATATTTAAGTGATATATTGTGATCAAAGTGTGGAAATGTTTTCTATCCATTATATTTGTTTTATTTCTTATGATTTTATAATGGTACTTGGACATTTGATGGGTGGTTACGTGATAAACCATATTACGGATGGTTCTGTGAATACCAAGATGGGTGGTTATGTTATAACTTCTAATGCATTGGGTATGGAAGTCGGTCGTATGGCTATTCCATTAAGTATGTGTGGAAGTCGACCGTATGGTTATTCCATTTAAGTATGTTTATGCCCCAAGTTACCTATTTATGTTATGTGTTCTTTATATGGGTTTTATGGTAATATTTTGGTTACAAAAGGGTAAGTAATGGACTTTTATTCAGTGAGGAGTTTTTACTACTTCATAATGGTGAAAATTATTACTTTGGTAAAGTATTCATGGTTTACCTGTTGTTTTGAAAAGCTAACAGTTTTCCTTCTTTGTGTATCTTTTACTGAGCTTGTTATACTCACCCCATGTTTTTTTGAAATGTTTCTCACAGGACTTAATGTGGAGTAGGTTCAAGGATGGGATCAAGGCAAAGTCATGCTATATAAAACATGGAACTAGACATGTTTCTTTTTAATATTTTTTTTATTTTATGGAATCTTAGTAGAAGTGTCTACTTTGTAATCTTTTGAGATGTAATAGTTATGTCCTAATTCTCAAAAACTCTAAACCTGAAAAGATCCTCAATGTGAATTATTAATTTACTTCAATATTAAGTATGGTTTAAGGTCGGGGACTTATATTTATACCCTTATGACCAAATTATAATTTTGATGAGTTTATGGGACACTTTTCCCTGAAATTAACCTATATGTTAATTTATGTAAGGAAAACGACAAAAAAGAATATTTATTTACTATACTACTTTGATATAGGGAAAGAATAGGTTAAGTTAAAAATATTATTTTGAAATATAATTGAGTCTTTTCTATAATGAAAATTTATTTTCATTGTTTATAGATGAAGTAATTACATTAAATATTAATTAAAAAACAACTAATTAAATTTTTAGTTAATAATAAACTAACATATATGATAATAGAAATATCATATGTATTTTATATTGAATGAATAATTTTATACCAATAATTTTAATAATAAATATACCATTTTAAATAGGTGTGTTATTTCTATATTATAATTAAATCATTATTTTGATAATTTAAATTTCAAATTAAATGAATAATGTCCAAATTGAGATTACTATTATTTTATAAAAAATGATATTTTATTATATGAATTAAAATTAATAAAACCCTATATATTATGAATTTATTTATATTTGTTTAAAAATATCCAAAACTTTATATTAATGGAAAAATGATTATTTCATAATGAGTACATGGACAACTAAATAGTAAAGAACTCAGTTAGCGTTGTTGAGGTTAAAAGGGTGTTTTTAAGGTCAAATGTACTACGGTTAAAATTAATTTTATATGAAAATATGTTTTTTATTTGACAAATTTGATACAATATATATAATAAATGGGTTAAAATTATCTAATTAGGATCACTATAATTTATTCATAATGGATAAATTAAATAAGATAGAAAACTAGTTTGCATAATGAAAAAAGCCAAAATGTAAAAAATAATGATATATAAGAGTTAATAAAAATGTTTAAAATTGTGGTATATTTTTATGGAGTTTTTATCTACCATATCATAGCTAAAAATATATGATTAAAAATATTTTTTTCCACTTGAGGTAATATTCATCTCCCAATAGTAGATAGCTTTAAATATTTATAGGAATGTTACTCCTCTACTACTATAAAAGTGAACTCACTCCACACATATATTAACAATTGTAATTTCATTTGGATCATAATAAATCTACCATTATTACATCAAAAGTTATGTCTTATCATACAAGAAGACTTTTTTTAAAAAAAAATGCATCATTTTACTGATTTAGTAAAAACCTAATGAAGATACCCTAAGAAGGGGTAATGTTCTTCATTGATCATTTTTCTTATTTCTTTCAGTAACATCTTAAATTATCACTATACCTTGATGATATAACAGAATCAGTTGATTAAATATAAATATAGTTTTTCTATTATAAGGGTTTAAGCTATAAATTCACACACATCCATCAAATGTTTAACATAATCTTCATTCATTTGTATGGAGGACCACCACCTCACAAAATGATGTCTTTTGTAATTCAACTACCATATCTCACCCATTGGGTATGATTATGCATCCCAAATATATGTAATATTTGTTTAATAAAATTATAAATCTTTATAATATATACCATATATACCCATTTCCATCAATTCCATAATGGATACCATAATTTTAATAGTTTGTATAATGAACAACTGCCTCACAGAGTGATGTGATATGGTTTTCATTAACACGTTACATGTATGTGGATAAGGTTAAGGATACTAAATAAATGTGATAAAAATCAAATATTCATTACACTAATAATATATATATAATTTTATAAATATTATATATGATTATTTTACATATTTAATCACTAATAAAAATGATAATGTCGTCTATGGAAGTGTCAACTACTACCTCCTCGAAGTGTTGAGATTCTTATTTTCACCACCATATAAAAAGATATATATATATATATATATATAACAATAAATAAATAAATAATATTTTATTTATGATATTATGATCATTCTAGAAATTTAAATTATTACAGACCATATTTTCATAATGATCATTAAAAAATGGATACATTACTCATGCGAACGTATCTCCTGCCGTCTTCATGATCATAGTGTTAGTAAATTTATCATAAATGTATTTAAGATTCGAAATAAAAGTATAATTGACATATTAATATTATAATTATATTAGAATTTGTATTCAAAATATTTTTAAATAATGTTTTTTTAACCATAGTCAATATTCCAATGTCATATTTTTAACTTATGATGAATATAGTCAAAACATCTGACTAAAGAATAATTGATTAATAAATTGTATATAAAATGTAAAAAATTCAAATTAAAAAAATCATATACATGAATAAAACTATAAATTATGTTAAAAAATTCAAATGTATATTATTCTGGAATATAGTGGAACTTGTAAAGAATCAGACTCAAGGTAAGAGACTTGGTCTCAATTTCCTTTCATTGTAGCTTATTTTGATGTCAGGCATATTCATTATTTTATAAGGATATATATAGAATTATTGAATTGTTTTATCATTAATTAATCTATTATCTTGATATTTAATGTATTTTTAATGTTACTATTTCTTGTAGAATACCATTCACGTGTTTTCCTAGTGATAAGGGACATTTCGTTTAAAAAATATCTTTCAACGTTTTTACTTACTACTATAGATCTTACATGTTATAGGTTTCAAATGATTTTATGTATGTTTAATTAATGAAATAAAATATTTATAATGTAAATTTGTTGTCACTTTTTCTTTATTTCAATGGTTTTCACAAAAGGAATATTTCTATGTCTTTTATGTGCAACATTTTGAAAAACCACAAAAGGAATGTCCTATTCATAATAGACATGGAGACAATTAATTTTCTATTATCATGAACATTATTTGACTTCAACATTCCATTGTAAGATTAAATTGTTTCTCCAATGGAGAATCATTTATTTTTTAGTTTTTTGGGTATTCCAAATGGGTTTTCAAAATAAAATTGTATTTTGGTATTAAAATATTTTTTAAATTATTGGAGTAATTTTTTAATTTGTATATCATATGATCTTAAAAGAGTTTTTCAATGGGTATATTATGAATTTTTTTTATAAATGATATGTTACATAATAATTATATGAAACGGGTGAGCCCAATATAGCTTATATGATGGGTTAATCCCCATTATGGCTCATAGGTGAGCCAAATATAACCTTTACAATGGGATGAGCCCCATTATATCTCATGAATAACATTTGATCCTGATATAACTAATATGAAGGTTTATCCCTATATTATCTCTCAAAATAAATCGATAAATACTATATATTAATTTTACCATATGATTATTCTAATTAAATTTTTTTGAATGGGTTTTATGAAAATTTCTCTCTCTGTCGTTGAAAATGAATTTTAATCAATTCATATGGGGTTTAAAGGTTTCCATTGAGAATCACATGTTTGTTTTTTCTTTTTCAAATATATTATTTCATTATCTCAAATAAAATTTATGTAAATGTGATTTTTTATTCCGTTTTCATTTTGTTTCCGAACTAACAGTTTCCTTTCCTTTTTTATCCCTTGCTAAGAATTTGTGCTCAGCAAAAGTATAAAAAAAGAATAATAGGGTTTGGGGGGTAATCGAAATGTAGAAGTCAATATAGAGTCATGTAGATTTTCCATGAAATTAAATCATGAATTAATTTCAATTTTTTTAATATTTGAAAAATGGATACTAATAGAAATTGTTCACTTTGTATTTCATGGTTTATTATGTAAGTGTTATGGACCGTTTCTTTGAAACTAGATAACTAAAAATATACCCAAATAAAAGAGAATTAATTAATTTCATAAAACTCAATATTATGTATGATTTCCTACTTCATACTTATACCATAAATACACATCATGTTCTGGTAGTTAAGTGAAAGAGTGACCCCCCCCCCCCAAGTCCATCCTCCAGTGGGCCCTAGGTTGGTGACTAGGACCAATGGTGTAAAACACTCAAATGAGAAGAATTAACTGATATGTTTATAAAGGGCTAATAGATATGATAAAAAATATAAAAAACTAAATAATTTGATATAAAAAAAATAATCTATCACAAAAAGTATTAAAAGTAATAAAATAAATTATTTACTGTAAAACCAAATGGAACACCTACAAAAACCCCTACAATAGCTACAATCACTATGTGGTAGCACCAAAATCTATCTCAAAAAACCTTATAGAAACATGAAAAATAAAATTTATATTTTTAGGGGTATAGAACCACATATACTCTATAGGATAATACACAATTTATATAATGAAAATGTGAAATTAGAAAACCAATACCATATTGAAAAAGGTAGAACCTACGAAACAAAACTCATCAACTATCCACCCAAACCTCTCTAATAAAATCTAACCAAATTACACATCCAATTAGTAAAATTATATATAGAGGATATAGGTCATTGTGTTTCATATTCACTTGTTCACTAATTTTAAACTTCTATTCCCCAATTGCAAAGCTCTTGTGCTCTTAAACCTTCTATGTATGAAATTCATCATATCACATAGCATATCTGATGCGGATCAGGTAACAACCCTACTTTTATTATCCCCCATAGCTCCTAGAATCATTTGATTCCAAATTTCCACTACCACGTATCCCTCACCACATCCACATAATAATCTTCTACATCACACATCCCAGCAAAACATAATTTCCAAGGATGTAGGGTATCTAAAATGTGTATGAAAATAACCTCATTCCCCCCTCCTACCACAGATGACCCCACCACATATATTGTCCACTAATAAGTGGGATTCTTTATCACTTCTCATTCCTCCATCAGTAAATTCCTCCAACTCGGTTCCTTAAGGACATACAATTATCGATTGAAGAGCAAGAGAGAGGGGGTATTCATTCATCCATTCCCACAATACCCTATATTTTGAAAATACACCCCTAAAATTTTCATTTCTATATATAGTACTCGATGTTCGTGATGTGGATATATAAATAAAATGAATTTATTTTACGATACATATAAATAGCCAAAAAAAATTCTCAAACTAACAGCCTCTCATCAATAATTAATCATATTTATCATTCATTTACACCAATACTACAATTATTGGATGTCTCCATCAATAAATGAACTCCCTCATTCCAAAAAAGCACACATATCACTAATTTTATATCATTATATTACATAATCAACCACATTCCAGATTTAATTATCATCAACCATTAATAATTTAATTAATCTATTTATGCCTTTATATAATGGAAATCAACTCTAAGCATCATGAATATAAATTATTATTTAATTACTTCTCATTTATTAGCATTAAAATTATTACTTTGCATATTTTTCATCATTTTATCTAACAAATTATTTAATATCTCCATCAGAAACATCAATACACTACTACAAGCCTACTACAATAATGAACATTAAAATAACTGAAACACCCCAAAAGATAAATCAACCATCCTCATTCCAAAACAACCACTGTAACATAACCATATCACCCTAGAAACCACATATCTTAATCAAACAAATCAACATATCCCAATGACCACCACAGTCCCCCAATACACCCACACCTAAATTAGTCTTCATAAAAACATTTTAATCCCTAAAACCCCATAATGTAATATGGGCAATGGAAGGCATATAGGTTTCATGAAACAATGTATTCCAGTTAATTTAATTCACTATAATTAATTTAATGATGTATTAGTCATTAATTCATCATCTCATGTATGTGAATTTTCATATGGTTCATGATTTAAACATTAAATTGATTCTTATATGAACATACATGTTGATACATTTATGATTGTTGGGTCAAAAAACAATTTACATAATGAGGTTATCAATCCATATTAGGGATTTATAATATCCAAAAAACTAAAACATTCATATCAAAACATGTTATAAGCTCTAGAAGAAAACAAATATTATTAATAATGAAATAAATAAACACATGATAATACAATAATTCCATTTCAATTAATTTTAATCTTGTTAATTATCATGATTAATTGATCTTTATTACCCACCCAATTGAAAAAAAATCATTATGATTTCTAAAATTCAATGAAAAAATATAGATAATGTGGATCACCTATATAGAAAAAAATACAATATGTGTTGTACCAAAAATAGGGGATGTGGGGGTGATGTAGTTAAGTATAGATT
The DNA here is from genome assembly GCA_963277665.1 of Viscum album. Lineage (NCBI taxonomy): Eukaryota > Viridiplantae > Streptophyta > Magnoliopsida > Santalales > Viscaceae > Viscum > Viscum album. The sequence goes on from OY728160.1 coordinate 1,553,068,791, forward strand.
CATATAGGATAAACTTAATTATCAGAAGAATGATTTTTTAGATTTTAATAAAAAATTATTGATTGTTGATATATGGGAGGTAGAAGATTAAAATATCTAGGAAGGGGATCTTGGGATTTTATAAAAATAATAAATGTTTTCTGACGATTCACATTCCAAATCTCTATTTAATTATCTATAATTTGGATTCCATTTCTCTCTTTTGGATTGAATCATTTATAGCCATAAAAATTAATGAATTCAATTTTATATAATAATCCTAAAAAAATAGATTCATAAAAATTTATTTGTGCTTTAACATCCCCATTTAATGCTAATGTGTTCTTTCAAACCATTTTATGAAAAAGTGTGCATTCAGTAAATTTTTGGATTTTAGAAACTGTTAATGAGACAACATTAAGGGATGAACCACTTGAGTCCAAGGGACTTCATAGATTGGAAATTGATTATGTAGACTAATCTCATAAACAAATATATTAAATTAATGAAGGTATAGGGGACCAAATGAGGGTAATGTCATACCATAATAAAAAAAACGATTGAATGACCACAACACCCTATTATTTAACTATATTTTCCATTAAAACCAAATATTTTAGGTTAAATGTTTCATATTAAAGAGTAATATAAAACAAAATTTCATCAAATTAAATTAAACCTACTAATATTGAACATGATAATAAATTCATTAAATTGATATATTATAAAATATATTAGCTTATATTGAAATTTATTAAAAAAGTAGTGAAATGAATTTGGTAGAAAAATTATTTTTTTTGGAATATCATATGTCTATTATTTAATATGGATGTATCTGTAATAGGGTTTAACCAAGAAAAAAGTCAAAATAGAACTCTAATAATTATGGTATGATAAAAATCATATGTGAGAGAATTTCAAAAACATATAAATTTCCATGACAACCATTCTTGTAAAATCTCCCCTCACAATTACTACTAGAGATTACATATTTCGTAGATCATACAAAAATTACTTTGTGGGATATTTACAAAAAAAATTGGATTATATAAAGTTGTACCTATTAATCTAATAATTTATTTATCACCTTTATCTTACAAATTTGAAATTTTAATTTTACTAGAAAAAATGTTTATTTTATAATCCCTGGATAAAATAAACAAGGTCATTATATATTTCCCTAATATTGAAATTTATGTGATTTATTTTTATAAAGTAAATCTACCATACAGAAAATATATTTTTATAGTATATTAACACAAATTTAATTATTATTTTATAGGAAATAAAACAATAACAATTAATATCTAAAAATCCATTTCCTATTAAAAATAGTTTCTTTATATTTTATATTTCTTATTAAATGATTTTTTCCTAATCTATCGATCTTCAATTTGAAAAAAATTAACTTCTCATTTAGATTTGTGATAATAATATTATCCTAATTTAAATTATTTTCATTTTTTTGAAATAATTAAATTTTAGTTGAATAGTGATGAAATACTGATTTTCCTCAAACCATCAATCAAATGTCATATAAAAAATAACAAAAATAATGAAATGTTTTAAACATTTTTTATATAAATAATATATATATTTAAAATTAAAATTAATCATTTAAAAATAAAAATGTTAATTTATATAACCATGTTTGACATTGTAAAACATAGGTATGGTTTCATTTGGATTAAAAATAGCCATTTATTATAATTAAGTACTCAAAATATAAAATTTTTATTGTATTGAATTCAAAGAATCATAATACTAAATTATTAAATAATAAGTTATTTAATTATTTAAAATAAAAAAATGATCTTATTTTTATTCTAAATATGTTTTAAATATTGAAAATTGGATATTTAAAAAATTATATTTTTATGCATAATATTGTTGTTAATATTGTAAAATTATATTACCTTTCTAATTTAAATAAAATTAATTGGATTTTATAATTTTAATCATTAGTTCAAAATTATGAAATAAGGGTATTTAAATATTTATTGATAAAAAATAATTACATTCAAAAAAATTTATTTACCACCTTGAAAAAATTAATGGTAAAATCATATATCAAGTTGTAAAGGGATTAAAACATGTGACACACATTTCCCAAAATATAAAGAACATAACGGATTGACCAGTAATGATAGACACTTCATTATTTTACACTATGAATCCCATTTAACTTTGAGTATTTTCTTGATATCATTGGAATGTTCTTTGTATTTATAGTGGTTTTATTTTCCAACACTAATAAAACTTGATCACGTACAACACATTTATCAACCCATTAAAAAGATTTATCTCCATAAAACTCAACCGTATAATCTTGTCAACCCTTTGTGAACATCCTAGAATCCATTTTCAAAAAATACCATTCTATATATCCCTAATGAATCACCCATGGTAGAACATCCAATGGGAGGAGTAATTCTCTCAACCTTAAATTTCTAGTTCTTTTCTTCTTTTACCCCCTCACAAGTACCCTCTATCCAAAAAGTCATGATAACATGAATTTTATTAATATTATAAAATTTAATTATATTAATGTAATTTAAAATTTATACATTTCTACAAAATCATTTATAAAAATAATAATTCCATTATTTTTTTGTTCAGAGCACCAAATCCATGAATGGTTGTTTTCCATTTTCAAAAAGATTATATATTTGTTTCAAGTGATTTATTTAATTAAAAATATAATAATTATAACATAGAAAATATTATTAAAATATAATTATTCTAATTTTTATATCCAGTCTCGGTCAATAATAATTAAAAGCTTCATCCATGAATGTGTGGGTTTCCAACTCCAATGAAAAACATATTTAGTTTTTCCATAACCACATAACAAAATATAATTTTTAATTTATATGATGTAAAATAAATTAAAATTTTTAAATTGTTATTATTATAGAATTATAGTTTTTGAAAATATATAAGTATTATTAATGAATATATATTACTGTAGCATTTAGACCATTAATTAAATTTATCGAGGAACTATTATTAATTTGGGTCCTTTTTGGAATAAACTACGAAACTATATAAATATTGTGGTCAAATAAAAATAAATGGAATAAGCACAAAAAAATATATAAATCATGATGTTATTTTATAAAATTGTTGAAAATAGTCAACAAACATAATGTGTTACAAAGATATTAAATGAAAAACTTCGTGTAATTGATGTTAGTATAAATTATATTTTTAAAAATGGTAATAAATAAAAAATATAATATGAAATATAAATTAATAAGGATAAAAATAAATTTTTTAATTGACATATTTTTATCATCTTGGGTTTTGGGAACACATGTAGAATGAATTAGAACTTTACCAAAGGGTTTTCTGTATAAATTTTTTTAATTTAAATACAATTCATATTCAACGTTTTTAATTTTTTAGGGTGTTTGTATTCGAAATGGATTCCATTTGTTCTCATAAAAATAATTGAATATAGTGTATTTGAGAACCAATACAATTTTATAAAATTCATTTATTTTCATTTAAAATTAATTTAATGATGAATGAATTAAGTTTAATCCAAACCCTCTTTCATTGAATTTTAGAGTTTGAACATGAACATCCTAATTTTTTGATTTGTCCCATCCATAAAATAATTTTAAATTTGAAATTATATTTATATATAGGTAAATTGATATTTTTTATTTAGGTATTCCTGAATTAATTTCATCATTATTAATGTATGACATTGTTAATAATAGTTCCAAATCACATTAATGATGGTTTCCACTCCTTGAAAATACGTTTATATTCCCACCAATGTTCAACATTTTCATTAGAAACAGAAATATGTGATATTTCATAAAACATTCATATTTCATTTTTTTCATTTCAACATAATAGTTTATTACCACTTCTAGGGATGATATATTTTATCAAAGGCTTTTAAAACATAGTTAGGGATCTTCGAATCCAACCTCATTACATCATTGTTACATTTTCTCTTTATTGTTATCTCTTTCCTCTATTTTATTCACTTCTATTCCTACAATATTATGTATATTTTTTATATTAAACAATATCGTGTTTAATTTAAAATTAATTTGGTGATAATTAATTTTTTAAGTTCCCTATTAAATTCCCAGTTTTATGTTAAACCCACTTGAGAAACGTTCTGATTGGATATTTCATGAAAATTTTCACCTCTATAAAAAACATAACGATGAATATATTATAAAAAACAATTATTATTATTATATAACTCTCATGGTTTAATTATGCATTAAAATAAAATAATTATCACATTCATTCTTTAATGTATCTTTTTTTCATTTCAAAAATAATTATCTATGGGGTACACTTTTATTCTTTATTCTCATTGATACTTTATAGGAATTTTCATACATCAGAACTCAATAATTAAGACCTATGTTTCCTTATTAAAATATAATTATCTAAAATTATTTAATATCTTTTTCTATTATGATTCCTTATGTAATAAAATTTCGTTATGATTATTATTATATTTTGAAGCCTACTCCTATCTCTTGGGTTTTATCTTTCTTTTACATTATGTATGGATTCTTAGAATTTTATGGAACATGATTTCATGTGAGTATTATTATTTTCATTATATGATTGTTGATATTCGAATTATATATCTATATAATACAGTGCATAAGTATTTATATTTCATGATATAATATGAATGGTAAGTTTGAGTGAAACCAATCTACCAGGGTACATTATCCACTATGTTTTTGGGAATCGAGAGAAAACTCAATCCACCAAAGAGATATGTCCACTTTTTTTATAGGAAATGTAGTGAACCCAATCCACCAAGGGACTCTATCCACTATGATATTATTAGAAGTGATCACTCAATTATGTTAATGATTCAATGTTTTATATTATTTCTATATATTTATGATTCCATGATCATTTGATATCATCTCCTTATACCTTTTTAAAATTATTTTCTCACACTCTTATTTCATGTTTCATGTTTTTTATATTAATGTTAAATTTACTTTATCTTATCTTATATTCCACTCTTATTGTTCTATATTATTTTTAATAAAAAAATTTGTACCTCTTTATGTTTTCTCATATCGTTTTGATCTTACTCTTGATATCACATTGATATGTTTTTCCATACTAAACAATTGATATCACCCCTATGTTTACAATCCACAATTTATGATAATGATTATTACTAATGAGATGTGTATAAGGGATTATAATGTGGAATAATTATTTTAAAATATTTAATTTTTTTTGTAAAATATGTTCCATCTATACTTAGTCTTTAAATACACTAATCCAAAAGTTTGTTAGGTCCATGTGATAATATTATGAGTTGTAACATTTAACTTTTTATAAATGTTTCAAATAAAATATATTTATATATTTTTTAGTTGGAATCAATGAAATGTTTATTTATTTTTAAGGATTATCTAATATATTATTGGTTATTAATTTTAGAGAAATTTAGTGAAACCCTTGAAGAATATTCTAAGAGATTAGTCTATTTTTTGGATAACATCTTTAAATTTAATCAATATAAATACTGTGTCATTGTGAATGAAATACAATCCTTGTATGGAAACTATAATGGGATAAAATATTTGGATCAATTTTATTTTTGTGTAGTAACCATAAATGAATCATATTAGCTATTAAATCAATCATCACCTAGGGCATGATATAGAGTACCAAATAAACACCATATTTTAAACAACATTGTGATAAGAATTAGTTAATAATATTACATTTATTATCCATTATTACAGATTTATTATGTTAAGGAATTTGGATAAAGAGTATCGGTCAAACCAACCAAATAAACGAGATTGAATCAAGGCTAATTTAAGATGAACTGAAATATAATACAATGATTTTAAAGTATATAAAATTGAAGGATGAGTTATTCCTGAGTTGATTTATTTTAATTATTTAATGAGATTAATTAATCATCACTAAAATTAAGAACTTCTTATTTTATTAGTGTTTCAATTTTAAATGGTTCATGTTAAAAGTGTATTCTATATATTTTTAATTGATTGGCCAAATAAGATACCAAACAATATAACAATTTTTTTGAGAAAGCATGGGATTACATAGAAATAGATTTCAAAAATATGATTTAAAATGTGAAATAATTTTATATTATAAATAGAGTATTGTAGGGAATGATGGATTCTCATGAACGTTGATGCATTGAAGATGAAAAATGAATTAAAATTAATTCCCCTTAATGTCAAACAAGATGGAAGAGGAATCATGTAGGATATATCAAAGGAAGTAGAAGATGTTTTTGAAGTGGAATAGTATTAGATTGAATAAAAATACATCAAGAAAAATATAGTTTTCTTTTAACATGATGGTGAAAAATATTTTTCTCTTGAAGAATCATCCATAAATTTTATGCATTAGATATGAAACATTTGGACACAATGAAAGACAATGAACTAATCAATGGTATTAAGATGAAATTCAAAAACAAAAACAATTTATGCCATATAATCAGGGAAATTATTTTTCAAAGAATACTATTTAAGAGGATAATGATAAATAAGTTCCCAAAGGTAAACTTATTCATCAACATAGAATTTTGGATTTCATAATTCAATTAATTATTAAAAAATAATTTTTTATTGAATTTGAAACACCTAGACACGTTAAAATTTGATACAAGGTATGTGAAAAGACATTAATTTTTGTGGGTTTATTATTTATGAAATTATTATTTCACATTAATTATGTAAATTTAATGTTATTTTAGGAATAAATTATTTTGTCAACACTTATAGGAAACTTATTTTTAGTATGGATGTAACATTTAATGTTATTTAATGAAAATCTATCAATTTAAGGATTATTATGAAAACCCTTTAAAAGTAAATTATATATCATGGGTCTTGATACCAAATAATGATAAACTATGGGATCAAAATATGGGATAGATAATAAATATTTTGGTTAACTCACTTTTGGGAAAAAAGATATATACCTATGTTTGTAAGTTTAATATCTTTCTGGTAATTATATCACAAGTGATTTATATCTTTTATACACCCATATAAATTTACATTATTATGTGATAAATAAAATATTGAGTATAAAAATTTTTATGTGAAAATGTAACATAGTAATAATTTTAAAAAAATTAATTAAAACACAATTAGTTATGTTCCTTGTTTCACGTTATAAACCTATGTAAAATAAAACACTAATTATTATATTAGAATTAATAAAATTTTGTGTTATAATATATTCATTAAATTTATAAGTATTGAAGTAAGTAGCCATATCATGAAATCTTTAAATAAAAATGAAATGAATGGGATAGGGTAGTAGAATTCACCCTCGTAATGTTTATTTGTTTGGGATTGGAACAAAAGTAGATTCAAGTGTGTTTTCCAATAACCAAGACCATGCTAAACTCAAACAATTATTTTATGATCAAAATAATTTGTGATAGAATTTAAATGTTGTGGAAATGGCTGTTAGATCTATTCTAGTAGAATCAACACATATGTCTACCCCAATAGCTTACCTTAGGATTAGATCATAAAAAATATATATATGATCTACATAACAATAAATTTGTACTATATAAACATGTAATTATTAATTTATTATATTATTTATCACATAAATGTTAAATATCCCAAATTGTTACCTTTAATGAAAATGAATGATTATTTACTAAACCGTTGAAAAAACTAGCAAGATCACATAATGTATTTTTAGAAAAATAGAAGCATATATGATTTATTTAAATAAAATTAATATATCAGAGATACAATATTTTTTCATATTATATTAACACTAATTTATGTATTAATTGGTAGGAAGTAAGAATATTTTACATATAAACATCCATTTTCTAATAAAAACAGTTTTCATCGTCTTTTATAATTCCATATAAAAATTGAATTAATAAAATGTTAAATATAACATTGAAACAATGAATTTTTTTCAGATCTATCATAACAAAATTTTCATATGCTGAATATTTCGGATTTTTTTAAAACTAATTGACATTTTTGTGAATAGGGAAAAAATATAGATTCCTCTAAAACTGCCATTTTTATGACATTATGAAACACTCAAATGACAAATGTTTTTTCAAATTTATTATATAAATAACTTATATTCATAAATTGAAATAATTAACATATAAATAAATGGTTATGATTAGAAACCCATTTTTTATCATTCTAAAACATATTAAATCCATAATTCTATACCAAACCATTTTTATTCTCATCTTATAATTTAGTATTTAGATAATAAAACATTATATTTTATTAAATTTAAATCATAATATGACTCCGTTAGTCAATAATAATGTAGATAACTTCATGTAAATGAATAATAGTATTTATTTTATCATAAGAATAATTTTTTCTTAAAATGGATATTTTCAAAAAATGGATTCGCGATAAATTTATGATTTTGTTTAAAAAATCACAAATTTAAATTCAATAAACAAAAATATATTTTATATTTGGAATCATTAATTAGAAATTATTTTTTATGTAATATTTCGTTTCTATACAGAAAAATATTTTACATTGGGGAAAATTTATTTAGCTTCTTAAAAACCCAAAGGGTAAAAGTAATTATCAAGGGTTAAAAGGATTAAAACATGATAAAAATGTCAAATAATATCTTAATGAGATTGGATTGACCTTTTATAATACCATAAAATTGTTTTCAACATTTAATGCCTCATACCTGGGAATTTTCCTATGTTATCATTAAAATGTAATGAATATTTACAAAAAATATGACAATAACCATATAAAAGGGGATCAAATAACACATATTTTTATTCCCATATAAATTTTTTATATCTAAAAAATCATCATTGTTATCTAATCAGCACTCTAGCATGTTAATATAACCCTTTTTCATCAAAAAAACAACAACACTATAGAGTCTTAAGGAGTCACCCAATTGAGAACATATGAATATGATGGTAATGCTCTCAAGAAAAGTTCCATAGTTACATTCCCCTTCTGACCCACCACACCAATTACAATATATCCATTAATTATTGATAAAATACTAATTTTAAATATAGTAAAAGTTTATTTTTCTATGTAATATCCATTTAATTCCTTCCTCCAGAATCATTTAGAAAAATGAAATTGCAGTCACATGTTTTTTTGGATTACCTGTGCCAAGACGAATAACATAGATTTTTTTTCAATATAATTAATTCTATTATAATAATGTATTATTTAATAAAATAATATAACAATAATAACTATATTTTACTTATATAATTTTATTTTTCAATTTTTTAATTTACTCCTGTTTTTTAAAAACCGGTAGAATTGTCGATGTATGTGTGAATTAGCCTCCATGGAATGATGTATTCCATTTTACATAATCACATAACAAATATTATTTAAAAAATGCTTTTAATGGGTTAAGATGATATATGTTAAATAATTAATATTTTTTAATAGTAACATTTGGAAATATATATGTAATACTAATTTGTAATGATTATAGTAACATTAAATACCATTAATTAATAGATAAATAAACCTTTGTTAATTTGGATCCATTTAGATATGACCTTTAAAACTTATTAAATATTATTATATTATAATAATAAAGTATATTATTAGTTAAAATTATTTTCAAGATTTTTTTAATTTTAAAAAAATATCTACGATGATCTAAAAACTGAAAGGTTAAGAGTAAATTAATAGAACAACCACATCCAACCAATGTATATAGAAATTATATTAAAAATAATAAAAATATATAATAATTAGACATTAGAATATGAAATTTTAATGAATTAATATATAAATAATATTATATAAATAACCTAATTTTATTATCTATAGAATTAGGTTCAGTGAAAAAATGAATTATGACCTAAGGTATGGGTTTTCTATATCAATTTTTTCATTAATATGTGATTAATATTAATCACTTATTCATTATTATGGTATTTTTATTAGACATGTATTTAATTATAATGATATAATTATTTAATTAAAGTGTATTTAAAAGACATCTCATTTTCTTTCAGCCATGTATTTTCAATTCAAATGAATTCAATGTTGTAAGGGTTTAATTTAATCCAAACGCCCTTTCTTTAAATTATAGTGTTTCATATTAATAATCCAACTTCTATGTTAGGTTCCATACTATTTGTAACATTTTATTTACCGTTGTATTTTTATTAATGGAAATTTACAATTTTTACTCAAATATTCCCCCATTATGAAATTTATCCCCTTAAATGTTGGACATTGTTAATAATAACTATAGTTCCCATTAGAGATGGTTTCTTTCTCCATGTAAAATTTTTTATATTCGTATATATTTTATAAATTATATTTATAATCTAAATTTTTCCTATATTAAGTAATCATCAACATTTCCTCCCATAATTTTTAAAATAATGAATTATCACCTCTTTTTATAATGAAATATTTCAAAAAAAAAGATGACTTCAAACATAGAAGGTGTTCTTCTAATCCAGCTGAGTACATTTAAGTACCATGTTCTATTTATTGATATCTCGTTTCCTCTATATTCCACTCAGGAATTTTATCCATTATATATATATATATGTTTCTTACATATATATCAATTTTATTTTATCTTTATTTAAGGAATGATATAAGTTTTTTATTCCCATTGAAATTCCCACTTTTAAATGACCATAGCTTAAGTTAAATTATATTCATTTTTAATGGATATTTTCACTTCAAAAAATGTAATTGACTAGGAATAGATTAAAAAATGCACATTATTTTTTAAAGAATCGCCATTGATAAATTTTGTATTAATGTAATATAATAAATCCCTTTTTAAATTAAAGGATAATTAAATCATTTATAAATTCCTCACCTATATAGTTTATTTATATTAAAAAATCTGCTTGACCCTCATCTTGAGATTTCATAAATTGTAATTCAATGTTCAAAACCAATTTTCCTTATTAAAATATAAACATTGAAAATAATATCATTTCATCTTATCTTGGGAATCCTTATTATATAACCACTGGTTATTCATTAAGACATTAATATGAAACACAATTATTTATTAGGGGTTTTATCATCTACATTATTTATTCGTGGTTTCGTTTCCATTTTTGGAACATATAATAATGTACATACAATTATTTTCATTATGTGATAGGTGGGATTAGAATTATATAAACATGTAATTAATTGAGTATATCATTAAATTGCTTAATATAACAATAATGGTAATGGTGAGTGATCCAAATCCGTGATTAAATTATTTTCAACAAGTTTATGGGAAGTGGTATTGAACCCAATCCACCATGGGACACTGTCTACCATTGTTACAATAATGTGGAGTGAACCCATTCCAAAATTGGATTTTTCCTCTATTTTTTGGGAATATTTTATTATCCCAATACACGATAGGCCTCCATCAACTATGATATTCATGAAAATGAGTCCTAACATGTTCTTTCTACGTAATTATTTGTGTTGTTGCAACAAATTTTGTTATTCTATGGTCATAGATTATAATTTACATATTCAAATTCTCATTATTATCTAAATCACTTATTTCATGGTTCAAGTTTGTTCTTTTGAGATTACTTGTTCCACTATCATGTCTTATAGACAACTCTTATTATTCAAAGTTATATTTAATAATATATTTTTCATTAATTATGATTACCCAATATTCTTATGATCATTTCCTTGATGATATATTGATAGATTTTCCATCACTATGAATTTGATCACACAAATATTACTTTTTTCATTCCTATTTTAAAAATATGAGTGTAACCAATGAGAAGAATAAAATGGATTCATATAGTGTCCAAACTTATGAGAAACATTATTTCACAATTCTCAACAAACAATTCCATCAAATAAAGTCCATAGATCATGATTTGTAATTTATTTTTATGATTAGACACATGAATATACCAACCTTAATATAAAAAATCATTATTTTAAGTTCCACAGAGTTCTACTAATTCCCATAGATATTATATAACTATGTAGGATAACATAGAGAAATACATAAGAAAAAGGCTGAGTGATAACGATATGTAAGGGGAAAACATAGTAATAAATCATACCATGAGGGTCATGAGGAATTTAGTTATATCATAAATTTAATGATAATTAATATTTAAACATGGAATAATTAAACAAAATCATATGGTCGTGGAATCATGGAATATTTGGAAATAATATAAAACATGACTTTATAATAAAATATCAATTGTCACTCCTAAGAAAATAATAATAATGTGTACAAATACCCATGGATGGTTTGGTTCACTATGCATTTTCATAAAAATAGTTGATAAATTACGATTTTCTGATTTATTTTACTACCCATTACTTTAAACATTGTGAGAAATTTCTCAAGATGGATTAGGTCCTCCACTATTCGTATAAATATTGTGGGAAAATAATAATAATGGATTGTGGTCACACTCTAATCGCTATCATAACATATAATGATATAATTTTTTTACTAAAAACATTAGAAGGTTATATAATTCTAGTCCCACCAGTCAGATAATGATAATATAATATATGTTTTCCCGATGTAGAAAACAACCCATATATAAATAATAAGAATGGTCAAACCTACGAGAAAAAAAGGGTTCGCGTAAGTCTCACTAATGGAATAATCAAAGGCTACATAATTATTGTACACAAGAGCAGAATGAATTGAATCATTTTAATGTTTCATTATTGAAAATAGGACATAATTTTCGATCATAGAGTTTAAATATGTAAAATCCATTTTAATGATGTGGAGAGGAGTTAATAAAAGAGTACCACATGGGTGGAGTTTATGATATTTCTAGAGGTTAATATTAATATGTAAAGAGCATGTTATCTTCCATAAAAGTGTAATTTTTACAAAAAAGTTTATTATAAAATAATTACAATTTTTATAAGCTATCAATTAATTTAGGAATAAAATTTAGTGGTAACTCTTTATATCATACATGAAATAATAACGTTCTCTTAAATTAGGGTTACATAAATGTTGTAATTTCAAAGGGAACTAAAAATTAAAAATTAAAAAAAATAAAAGTATATTTTACTAGGTATATATATAAGTGAAATACATTGAAATATGTAATATGTTTATGGGAATATTATATAATAAAAATTGATAAAATGGAAGAGAACTAACAACCAACAGATTTTGATGGTGGTAAACAAGATCCATTTTTTCTAGCCAAATTGAGTAAAATAAACAACCAAATAATATTATATAAATTTTTAATATTTAATAGTGGAGAAAATTAATATTATTTTGACATGATAAGAAACCTAATGATATTTCAAATTAAAAACCAGAATACTGGCATGATGTGAAATTATAGGAAAAGAGGGGAAACCATCATTTAAATGTATTTGACTTGTTATTAATATAGTGGTATTTGGAAAAATGGGTCAGAACAAACCAATTAGGATTCTATGAATCAAATATGACCTCCATATACCGTAATACACAATACTATAAAAATGTTATGGAAAAAATATCATAGAAACAATACAAATCAAGAAATCCGATTGAGTTTTGAATGATCCTTATAATTCAGAGAAGAAATCAATCAAATATCATAGGAGGAAATATTGTTTAAAAAAGTGATGTATCAAAGTTCAAGAGTAAATAATGATATTCAAATCTTGGGGGATGGTAGTGAATACATAAAAATAATGATTGGATCATATTATCAATGATAACCTCAATGAAGGGTGGTTGAAATGGAAAACTATATGAATTAAGAAACATTAGAGTGAAAACCAAAATGGGATAGAACATATGTTGGGTGTAAAATTACCATGAATAAAGATAAGTCATTATATTATATATTCAATAGGTAGTATAAATTCTATTTTAATGTTATTATGCTAATAAAATAAAAAGTATCACAAAGAATAATGTTTTGAGATGAAACACTTACCTCGTGTTTCATTGTTCATTATACTTGAAGTTAACATCCTAAATTATTAAAATATTTTTGTTAGACACATAAAACGTAAACACAATAATCTATATTTAATTTTATAAACTTCTTCTTTTATTTTTTGGTACATATTTTTGATATAGTTTTTGTTTATATCAATTAGATGGGGTTGTTTAGTAAATTTCTTTGTAATAATTTTGGTTATTTGACCACAGTAAAATATATTATAAAAAACATCATGATATCTATAAATTCGGACATTTATGTCCTTTATTATTATATTATAATAATACTTATATACATTTATTGACTATCCCTAAATTTATCGAAATTAATATGTGTTCCTTCATATATCAAGTTAATGCGATTAATGGTACATTTACAATTTCATAACGTTATTACTTATAGATTATCAAATGTTGTAATTATAGAACATATTTAGTGTCAAAGGTATCATCTCAAAATAAGGAACAAATTTTTAATTTTATACATGTTTGGTGTACTTGGAATGTAAATCATCTCATTCATAGAGATGATAGTTTGTACGTGTAGATAGAGATTATTTTAGTTTTCTCATTAATTTTTTATAAAAGTATAAAATGGATATTCCGTAACTATAATAATATTTAATAATAGAAAAATGTATTTTTTATCATCCCAAAATGGTTTTTTTGGACTTTAGGGTATATAATAAGAAAATAATATTTAAATGATGGGTTGAGAGTATTACCATACACCTATAAATTCTCCTTTGTGTAACTCCTTAAGTATCAATAGATTTTCATTTTTTGAGACCAAGTCATAATTGGTGTGGGAATGGTGTTGATGATATATTTGGGTATTGTATTTATTAATCCAAATATTTTGAATGGGTAGAGAAATGTGGAGGACGTGGTATCCTTTTATAAATTAATAAAGGGAACTTTTGATGAAAATAATTATTTCTTGATAATATCACACTATTATTCAAGGAAAAGGGATCCAAAAAATGACTATAATGGTATGAAGAAGAAAATAAGGTCTATAAATATGCCACCAACCCATATCAAACATATTTCTCACATTTTGTATCCTTTTGAACAATGCTAAACATATTTTAACTTAATTGGAACATACCATGGTAACTACACTTTCATGCTTGAAAATTATTTTTACAAAAAATTTAAATTATTAATTATTTACCAATTTTAAAATTTAAATTTAGAATATTAATGTAATATTATAAAATATAATATCTTGGAGTAAGGAAAATAAATTTCAGTACTATAACATACAATGCATAACATACCATTTTTATGGAAAATGTTTATTTTAAGCATAATATTTATTTTTATGATAAATATATAAATATTATACATTATATTATAATAATTATTTTTTTTAAAGAAAATTTAATTAATTTTTAAATAATTTAAAACATAATTCCAAAATCTGAATATTTTATTTTACAAAAAAATAGTTTTCATTTAACATTACCCAAAATTTCTAATAAGATAAACTTGGGTTTTATAAACAACCATTGTATTTTAAAATAATTAATATAAATTAATATAATATGTATAATATTATTAAAGTTTTTAAAAAACATTAATGTTATTCTTGTATAATAATTTCTCTAAAGTAAATGTATTAGTCAAATTGGAATTTTTCAATTTTAACATAAAAATTAATAAATTTAGAAAAATATAAAACATTATTAATATATTTTTTGCATGATAAAACTATTGAAAATTTTACGTTTTTTTAATTTATATCCTAAAACATATGAACATTATATTTAATAAATATTATAAAATAGAAATAAATCAACACTTAGAGGAAAATGAATTTTAGTTTATCAAATGTTATTTTTTATATACAATAGATTAAATATATTTTTAACGATTATGTTTTGAAATTAATATATATATTAATTATTAAATCATAATAAACATATTTCCTTTAAAATAAATTCTAATTTTTTGAAAATATATTTTTAAGCATAAGGTGATTTGAGAAAAAATGACTTCTCGAATAGTATAAAAAGTAACAATATATCTATAAATATAATTATTTTATTAAATATGGATTTATTAATAACTTGTACATTAATATAATTTTATGATATATTCATAATAACCAAAAAAAATAAAAAATCAGATTTTATTTTCGAGTTGTGGTTCAGCTAGCATGATTCTTATAGAAATCTCTGTAATACATTACTTCTCTCAGATATAGTTTCTCTGAAAAACTAATTGATTTAATTTGGATGGTAATTGGTCCATGTAAACCCATATGTAAGATACATCAATTATAATCTTATAGAAGTTTCTTTATAAGGGAAACTTCCATATACCGAAGTTATTATTTTAACATACATTATGGATTTTGTGATGTGGTTACTTAAAATTATTGTAGCTAATTAAACTTTTATGTTTATATTAACATATTTGAATTTAAAAACATATAATTTGATTAATTTTAGTTATATATTTAATTTCAAACACACTATATGATATATTACTTATTTAATGAGAATACTCAATGGAATTTCATGTCGCTACAATTCTAGGGTGGCTTAATTATGGATAAATTGTCCACAAGGTATGTAAAATATGTGGCCAACATATGTAGTACTCAAAAATTTAATAAAAAATGTTCTCCAAATTTTTTGATATTATAGTGATATAATTCTTAAATTTTGTTAATGATGTTACATATGATATTTTTATCTTCTATTTCACAATCACCACCATAGAAACTCACACAACTAAACTAATGACATCATGTAGAAACTAACCGACCCTAAAAATAACGGATTGACTATAAGAAATCAATAAACTATACATATAAATTCAATCGGAATGGTTAATTAAGTTATTGTGAGAATTGTTTTTTGATATTTCAAAGGAAAATAGACATTGAAAACCATAATAACCACATTATGCATTTGGAAAACCAAAAGGATTGGTTTTTGGAAACCTGATGAATTACATTAGACACCTATCAAACTATTATCTTGATTAGAAATAATTTAATAACCCAAATAGAAAAAGTTATTTTTTAATGATAACACCCCACAATATTCCTCCCTTTGATCATTCTATAATAAAAACAATACAACACATCATAGGAATAAATTTCCTCACCTCATATAATCATTAATAGGTAATAGGTTCCAATTCATAAGTAATCATAACATCAAATAAATGTCTCATTTGAATAAAAAAGAGACAAAAAGAATCAAAACTAATTATTTTTTGAATATTTTTTGGTATTAAGGGAGAATCTATAGCTTTCACTTTCACGTACTCTCTTCTAAACCACTGTACCAAAATAAAAAATGTACATGTGTATAATTTTCCCATGTATATCAATTTACTAATGATCCCCAATATCGACTTGAAACTACACAAACATTTCATCATCATTGATATAAAAATATACATAATAAATGACAATGGTGTCATCATGAATATACCATTGATGCTTAGAAATATGAGATATGTTGTTAACTATGACCATTAGTGGTTACAGTTCAATTTAAAAATCCACCTCACCTCTGCACTCAAACACCATGAAAGGCCCAAAGAACATTGGAGAAATAATAATCACCCAACCAAAACACTAATGCCTCTAACAGTAGAAAAACTTCAAGAACACATTTTCTATGACATTGAAATCAAGGGTCAACAAGCTATGATATTCATAGGCATAATTATAGTATTTATCTTAATTCATCCACTATTAGACCTCATATATCTTCTATATTAATCACTACACTAGATATAGATCAAATAATGATGACTCCCAAACCACATACCATCATAATAGAGAAAGAAAAGATCATTTATAGCTCATCTGGAATTGAGCCATAATAATTGACATGTGATAGCTGTTATTACAGATAAACTCTATGAGAAGAAGATGTTTTCCCCACAATCTTCCAAATTCTAAAATTCATGACCACATTATATCCTCTAGGTTATGAATGATTTTCTCTATCGTACCAAAATTGTTATGGTGGAAAATTGTTTATCTTTTTACCGAGATACAATGAAAATTTTCAGTCCCTTGTATACTCATTAGGTCAAACTATATCACCAGTCAGATATAAGGATCTTTCGCCCACCTTTTAGTATCACCACCTCATACAAATACTATTTCAAAAGGTAATACATAACACTTGACTCCCTAGTCACCAAAAACTGAGAGAAAGTTTTTAATTGGTAAATGATAAACAAAACTATTTCAAAAAAATCCATCACCATTAGAAAAAATAGTGATTTATTGAGATTCCCTCCCACTTCCACATAAGAAAATTCAAGGGAATCAAAAATCGTCTAGGTTATCTACCTTCACCTATAGAAAACCTAGATATAATGGCACAAAATTTTCCATTAAGTACACTATCATAGGCCACAAATGTTGCCTCCAAAATATGTGGTATATCTCATTCATTCATGGATTAACCACTATGTGTGATTTGTGAAACAATTAAATAACTCCTCATATAGCCAATAGAAAAAATCCCAAAAAATATCATATGATTCTTTCTATACAATTAAAACTTCTATGGAGAATCGCCATGACTAACATGGTCTTACATCACCTACCCCTCTATATATACAAATTGATACTCCTCTACTTTTTTCATTAGTGATGATTAATCTATAATCTAATATATAAAAACTCTATTGATAACCTTATACTATTCAAAAAATTTTGTTCCAATCTCCCCCATATTTTCTTAAAAATCCATAGACTTTTGAGAAACTTCCCCCCATCAATTTTGGCTCAACGCATCCGCAACCACATTCCCCTTTCATGGGGAATGGGATATATATAAATCCTAACATGAGGAGATATTAATACACATAGTTTTATGTATGTTCAAAACTAAATAAGATAAAACATATTTCATGATTTTTCGATTAGTGAATTTTACAAAGAACTCATTTATGAGGTACTGTCACCATAGTTTTAAAGGAAAAACTGATGCACCTCATTCTAGTTCAAGGCTAGAATTGTCTCATAAGGAAATAAACTACTAGAACAACAATAAATATTCCCCATTTTCATTGGTCTAGAGAATACCTATACCAAATGGGAAGTATTAAAAATTTAATTGAAACATCACCCCTTTATCTAGAAATTGTATAACTTGGGCACAAGCTGACCATTTATTGTGGTAGTAGAATTATTCATAATACTCATTTTTTCATGTGAATTTATTCTCTTTTAAGGAAAATAAGTTTAAAGGGTTTTAATTTTAGATAAATAACAAATGTTACTCCTATAATTTTCTATGAGATTGAAGATCCTATGAACCACATCAAAATTCTTACATGAATACCCTGAAAAATATTAATTGATCACTAATGGATCCCGGACCACACCGAGTAGATACACCACATTTCCATGGAATTTCACATCCTATATCCAAAACATTTAGTTGAATTGATTCCCAAATTATTTATACTATCATTGAACATGAATTATATTTTAGATATGTTCGGTATACTCCTCCTTATACATTGATTATATAAGGATGTTCTTGATGAACATGACAATGAAATAGTTTAGTCACTCATAGAACATATCATTCATGATACCCATAAATGTAAATAGTATATTTATTACACTGAATGATATAACCATGAACTCAAATTGTCTATACCTAGAAAAAGAGGTATAATTTGGGATATCCTCCTCTTACACCCTTATTAGGTGATATTGTGAGAACATAAAAATATTTAGAGAGTAATTATATCCCATTAATACATCTAATATATGTTCTATACATAGAAGATGATCAATTTATAAACCATTTCCTTATGGAATATCAAGTAGCCCATGTAAAAACCAAGTCTATTTTCATCCTTATTGGTGAAAAATATTAAAAAATTACAAGGTGATACACTAGGATGAATCAATAATTTATACTAAAAATCATGAATATAAAGCCTCAAGTCATGTTTCAGAGTTCACATTATTCAATAATAAGCCGTCGAAATTTTGGAAAGACACATTTTTAATTATAACGAAAAGTAATTTTTTTTCAAGGGGGTAGTTTGAAAAACTCATCTTATATGACTTAAGAGAAGTGTTGAATAACCATGTGAAACCCTCTCACCTTAAAATCCACTAAGACCACCTCTAGTTGAATAAATGTTTATAAACAGGACAGCCTCTTATCTTATAACATCACTCATAAATAAACATCACTTTTGAGCACCTGTATTCGAAAAACCAGACTCAACCATAGAACAATAGAATGAAATCCTGTATGGAATACATAAAATCTATAATAAGAATGAAAAATTGTGGTTGTATCTATAATAAGAAGAAGTAACCCATCAATTGATGTTTTACCATTTTTATTTTCCATCCCCCGCACACATATAAAATGAATGTTTGGCCTTTAATAAGAATAGATAACACCGGGGGAACTAGAATCCTCTCCAGCTATAGTAAAAAAAACTAAACCATGGGTAGTGAAAAAGAAGTGTGTGAAGATTTTAAATTAATCAATGAATAAAATAATGAGGAAAAAAATTATCATACCTCCAACAATATATGGTCCATATGGTTTTTGAACCACATATCATGTGCCTACCAACTCCCAGATCTTCTTCCTCTCATCTTATATCTTCTAAAATAACTCTCTATTCTTGGTACATTAGAATTAGGAACAACTCTAAACTAACCTCTACCATCACCATTTAACCTTAACGGGTTTCAACCATTGGGGGCCTCTGCTTCTAATATAGCCTTATGATATTCATATGTTTCTCTAATAGAAAAGGGGGCTTAAAAACCAGAGTGGTCTGACACTAATCATATTGATGACCATAACGTTTGAATGAATAACACAAAAATGGGAAGGATTTGTATTGTTTTGCGAACCACCGGCCATTTGAAATCATGTAGTGGACTACTAATACAAGCTCTATATTGATTGAAAATCTGACATCGCCAATATCTATGATCCACAACCTTAATATATTCTCCATTAGAACATTATTTAACAACCCTATTGATTAAATCTGACATAAAATTGTATCATATCAATCACTTATACTTTCTTATACACCACCAGATATGTGGGAAGTGAATCAGGAGTGATTTCCTTGATTCTTATCTCATTCTCTCATATTCTTAAGTGTCCCAATTGATGGGATTGTAGTTCCATCCTCTTTTCCAAATTCATCATCATTTACTTGAACTCAAGAGAAAAAATACTTCTAATAATGATATCTATAGATATATTCTTCATATCACTCTATGAGAAAATCTTCATACCCCAGATTCACCATTTCTAATAGGTTACGTGCTACTGACTAAACCACATACTAATCTTGAGTAAAAATTATACTAATGGATTTCTCCACATCATCAAACCAATTCTATGTCTTAAGCTCAGAGGTACTCCCCCCATTTTCACCCGAACATGGTACTAAAAAGATTTAAACCCCCCTTATCTATGTCTCATCATCCTATGTCTTCTATATCAACCAATATTCAACTAGATTATCCTATTTAACCTATACCTCCTAAATTCAATATGGATGGAAAACATGATTCATCCCTTAATTTAGAGTAGCGAAAACTAATCCTAGTTCCATTTCCTTTATCAATATTCATTTATTTAAATTCATTTCAATTTCTTAAAATTTGTATTTTTGATCACAAGTGGAAACAATTATGATTCATTTAAATTTTCACATTCACTACAAAAAAATATGAATTAACTCACCAAGGATGTTTATAATGTTTAGGAACATTAAATAAAATCATAAATAAACATAAAAACATATTTCATAGATAGTATCCCTTGCAACATCACACACTAAGTTCCATAAAATATTTTTCCCTAACATTCAAATTCAATCATCGATAGTATATAACATTAAAATCATTAATATATCTAAACAAATATCTCTGAAACAACATTATTATGAACCCCAAATACATGAAATGTGAACCCTCAATAGATTGTAGTTAATATAAGGGTTGACCCACATGTCCCTCCTTCAGTAGGTCCTGAGGTGGAAATTAGTACCAAAGGTGTATAACAGTCAAATGGGAGATAATAGACTCTATATTACGAATAGATCAAGAGATAAGAAAAAAAATACCACCATAAAACACCATCACATGCGATAATGAAATCTAATCCACCAATAATATATTTCATGCAATATAATAAGTTTCTCAAATGTAAAACTAAATGGAAGATCGGGAACCACAAACCCACAACAACTCTAACATCGATCATGTATCACCCATTTCAGTATTGTTAACCATCATATAAACCAAAAACAATTATAAAAAAAAGCATTGAGAATTAGATGTATACTCAATTGTATCATATAAAATGTCTCCGGTGAAAATTTTAATACATCATAATAATTCACAATTGACAAAATAATTGACCTAATAACACAGAAATATTCCATTTACCCATCCCAAACTCACCAATTATCCCTCACCAAAAAAATGCATCCCTGTAGTAATATAATATAATGAGAAAATAGGTATAGGTAGCTCACATCAACATCCCAACTGAGCTTTGTAACTTACACCACAACATCAAACAAGCTGTTATCCCTTCCCTTCCTTGAATGTCAGCCATCATGTTCCAATATGTTTATGATGGGGTAGATGTAACAACCCTCACTTCCTCAATATCATGAATGACCACCCATCCATTTCTACGATCATATGACACCCACATATCCCTCACCACCACCACATAATCGTACACATTATCAAGCATCCCACAAAACATAATAACCCTAGATGTATGGAATCATGAATGTGATAGCCATCTATTACATACCCTCTACCTACCACGCTTCACCCCTAATGCATGTCTAATTTTCTCATCACCTTGCATAACCCCCATTGTACCATATTTGGTTGGTAATAACCACCAATTGAGTACCCCTAGACATACTAATGGCAAATGAAGTGAAATTTAGAGGGGGTAATCGATCATGGATTCACAAAAAATCCTTGATGTTAGAGGGAAACACCCCCTAAAACATTTTTGTGTTGGTATGCAATACTTTGTATAGGTGGGGAGAAAAAATACATGAATGTACATGAATATACATATCCATGTGTAAAAACATTACTAAATAGATCTTGGCACACCAATACTGGATCATCTCTATCTATCATCAACACTATACTAATGTTTCGAAATGATACAACTACAAAGTGAAACTCCACAACACCAATTATCTACACATGGCCCAAAATTTCCTTTCATCAAATTACATATTAACGTATTTTCACGATTTAAATATTATAACCAAGAATTAAATTAATTAATCTATTTTAACACATATTTAATTAAATCACACTTTGAGCATATGCTTAATTAATTCCCATTAAACATTATCTTTCTTTTAATATTCCACCAATTAATTAACTTACAAAACCAAATTTTCTATCCCTAATTTCATAATTTCAACACAAAAAAATGTAATCCACTATAACTATGATACTAAAAAAAGGAATCAAATATCATAAAAAACACCCCACAAAACTAACCAACACACCTCATTCTAGAAAAACCACTGCAAAAAGCTATCACACGTCAACAACCACATATCGTACCAACAAACAAAAAAATAAACCAACAACAAGACATCCCCCATCATGTCCCACATATGGAATAATCACGAAAATCATTTTTCAGTCACTAAAAACTCCCAAACACTATAAGGTAATTAGTAAATATAACAGTAACAACAAAAAACATAAACAAATACACATAATTTTCCATAATTGATTTAAAGGGATATTTATAATTAATTCATCACATCATGTATTCTTTTTTACATGGTTACAGATATAAATAGGTAACTATTTTTTAGTCCAATATAAATAAAATTCCTTATATAAAGGTTGAATCAACCAATTATCATCATACTAAGTTTATTAATGCATAATAGGGGATTTCAATTTCATAATACCCACAATTATCATAACATAATAGTTTATAATATTCAAGTGAAATTTTTTTGGAAATAATTATTAAATACATAAAAAAATGGGAATAAAACCATTCCCTTTCAATTCAAATGAATCAAAATAAACATATTTAGTAGTAAATCTATACTACCCACCCATTGAAAAACCCTTTCGAATGGAATATATTCTCAAAAAAAGAGAATAAAGATCCATGTCCTTGAAAATAAATCACATTTCCACAATTATTAATAGATGTAAAAGGGGGGCGATACTCCTATGTTTGGTTCCCCACATGATGAATTTGGATGACGAAAAAAGGATTCACTAGAATTAAACAACATGTTCTAGAACATCTATGTTTGAGAGGGACTAATAAAAATGACCAAGGATGGATATCTCTTGATTTTTTGGAAATAAAAGAAGTCTACTAATGTTACACTATCAATATATAAAATTTAATTCACAATTATTTATATTACATTTATCTCTAATTATATGATTCATTTATATCCAAAAACCATAATGAATTCAAAAATATAACGTATTCCCTAAAAATAGAATAAAAACAGTTATTTAAGCCTTAAATTCAACATTTTATGTTAAAGAAAATTTTCACATAAATATAAAAAGACGTCGTATTTAAAAAAAACATTTGGATTCTGAAATATATTTTAGAATTCACCCAATGGGGTCAACTATATGTGGCCATGTGACCACACTGACGAGTCATATAATGAAACAAACTAATTCAATAATAAATGGATCAACCACATAGTGTGAATGTGACCTCACGAAGGGACTAACCTACTACAAGAAAAAACATACCAACCACATGAAAAAAACTTTTGACTACATAATGAACCAACCAACTATGTAATGGAACAATATGAAAACCAAAACAACTAACCGATTGTAGAAAGAAATCAACTGACGACAAAAATGTACTCGAGTCGCATAGTCAATCAAGTGACTGTTTGAATAAAAAAACTAAATCTAAAAGGGATAATTATATCAAACAACCTCTTTAAACCACAAACCATCAATAAAACATAATTTCAATTGGTTTTAAAACACATATTATTGTAGTTCCTCCCATTCACATCAATCACATCCCATATAGAGTACTTGTTATATTATAATTCCAATACATAATAATTGAATCATGCATGACTACATCAATTACATTCCCACATGTTAATAGAAATGTATTTATATCACAAAAATAATTTACCACTACTTCACATCTCATAGGTATCCTAATTCATGGTTTCACCCCCCCCCCCTCTTAAGATACCCTTAGTAATTACAAATCATCTCAAGAATAATATAAAAATCAAATTTCTCCTTAGATAACCTACTCAACTAATCACTACCTCGTGTCATATATCATTAATAGATGTCCAAACCATAGAGTATACAGGATAAACATAAGTGTAGGTTATTATTATTTAATACACAATAATTCATAAATCCTATAAAAATGAAAAAATGTCAAATTTCATCACAAACATTCACATGATATTATCCTTATCGCGTATGCCCATACCTATCATTTTTCCATGGTGTCATCATTACATTATTTTCTATCACAACCTAAAATAGTAACCAGGTGATTTTTTTTCTACATATTTCATAGATAGGGCTAAGTTATGTAGAGATACTCTAATAATATATTTTTGGAAATATAAATTATGTTATGTTCAGTTATAGGAGAAATTGAGCTATTTAATATTTTCAAAACCAGTTATTAAATCATGGATAAATATTTCTAGTTCATGTGAACCTAAATGAAAAGTATGGTACTTGTAAAAACATTTTGTCACCATGTTCAAAGAGTAATACCAATAAATAATAACCATATAAATCATAATTTATGTAAATAAGGATTAATTTTAATTGTAAAAATCATATATAAAAACCCAAACTCATTATAAACTCATATGTTTGACAATTATTATGTGGGATAGGAAGAAATAAAACATTAATCCCAGGTTCATACAAGTAAATTATCCATATTCCATATCTTAAATCATAAAAAATTAAAAAAATTCATTATATACTACTATTGTTCATTTTTGGACATGAACCCATCAATGAAACTTTAACAGGAGTTATAGATACCTCAACTTTATAGCCCCTATTTTCTAAAGGAAAATGAATGGTGATAAGGTCTTATTATCCACTCTAAGAGACTATTCCGTAAATATCATCCTATAAATAATAAATAACTAACTATAGAGTCCACAAACATATATAACATCAATATACCATATTTTTATTTAGATCACAAAAAAACTATTAAAAGTTGTATGTCCATATTATAACATAATTCAACTCATGAATATCATATAGACATGAATAAATGAAATATTACATGATGGATTGATTATATAATTTACAGGAATATAAAATATTATGTTGACCTAGTATATTTTCCACAACCTCACCTCAGACCTATCTCAAAATAAACCTTGAGCTCTGCATTCCCTCCCAACTATGTATGAAGATATTCCCTAACAATGATTACATTAATATGTTCTATATATTCACTAGTGTAATAGTACATGATTTTTGTAGAATACATTCTAACCCCCCTTCAATGGTTTCCCAAATAATAATTTCTTTCTGTGCTTTTCCCACTTAATAACAAAAATTCAAAAAAAAATACACAATTCTCACAATATCGTACTTGAGGGGACATCCAAATGGTTGAAACATACATACCGTTTCCATGTAATGGATAGTAATGAGTTTCTGAGGGTCTATTTATAGCACATCTTCAATCCGGGTGATTCCATTAAATTTAAATGTTATCTATAACAACAAGCAAAAAATATATCTAGTATTGAAAAACTCATAAGAACATATTCATTCAATCTCAGTGTATAGTGTGTTCTACATGGAAAACATTATGGATCACATAGTTCAATGTACCCCACCCTTAAATAGCACTCACTATTGTGGTTTATATAATTCCATCCTGACAAACTCAACTAATCTAAGGGGGTAGAGAATCTTATATGGAATAATCATTCATTATTAAAGGGAAGTACATTTAATATGGAATGCACACACAATTACAAGGAATGTATAATTCCTCCTAGAGATACTCTTGTGTTCTGAGGGGGAAGGTTGTACCATGTTGAACACTCACTCTATTTTAGGGGTAATCTCATCCAACATGTCACAGTAACCTGGTCTCAGGTTAGGATGGTCTCTAGCCTAAAAACACGAAGGATGACATGGTGTAGTGTGTCCCAACTCTAAACATACTCTCCCAATACTGTTGCTTTCCCACAACAAGAAATATCACCCATTCATAAGTATATATAAATCACACATGTATATACTCACTCAGACATAGAGGTAATGATATCCCACCATGAAAACTAACTACATATCAGGGGGTATCATTTCCTTATTATAATTCACAATCTGTCATAATTTTTTATGCTTCCACATAGTATGATAACACAATATCTGTGTTAATGGTGTAAAAACCCCCACTTCATTAAAAATTACTACTAAATCATAATAGAGTTATAAAAAATATTCAAAGGCATTTCAAAATTTGGAAATTCATAGATATCAAAAAAACATAATTATTTTTTATTTTATTCCTTTATATATTTTGAGTATCTTTAACATTATCCACAGTACAAGTATTCACATGATGATATACATAAATGAAGGGGGTGAGGTAAAAGACATGTAAGAGGATAGATAAGTACATGAATCAATATAACATGGGTGACAAAAATCCTCATCATCATAACATTATCATATCATAATCTACATAATAGTCATAGAGTTATTAAAACATATTATAATATTACATTAGCAAAAAAAAATTTTTTTGATAAATTATAAAAAGTATAATTTTGTGAAAGGAAAATTCCAAAAAGAATTATTAATGATCTTAGATAATTTGGTTATCATATTTGTGAAAGTAATTGTAAAAATTATATAATTGGATGAAAAAATATCATTAATCTATTGTCTCCTATTCATAATGAAAAAATATATTTGAAACAAGTTTAATTCCAATGTTGATCATGGATAAATTATATGGACCCATGATATTGGAAACATAATCAATACTCACTTAATCATTTATAGCATATGGGTCTCAAGACAAGAATAAGATATTCTATATCGTATTTGTTTATTAGGTTGTCGGGGTATATGAAATACTACCCTACTAAATCTAATCACCACGAAGTCCTATATGGAATAATTGGCACACTTGAAGATGATTCAAAAGGTAAAATTACTAGTATATGTTGGATCTATTTCTCCAACCCAACTTCTAATTAAAGACGTTTTGATTATTAACAGTTTATAGTATAATATACAATATTCTAATCGATTTTGTAATACATGTTTAAAAATTACATTAAATAAAGTATTTTCAATAATAATAATTCTTAAGAGGATCCCTTGTTTTCCACATCTCATTTACATAATAATTATATTATATATTTAGAATACTATACAGGTGAAATATTAAAGTCTCAAAGTCACATGATAATGAATCTTGTCATTGAAATTGGTTCCTAGGTCATTGTAACATTCACTCTCTTTTCATGTAAAATAGTTAGTGAATATTGAGATATTTAAATTTTTTATCATTCCATGATAACTCAGTTTGTGATCCTTTTCAAATTGGAAATTAACACAATTTTTATATCCAAAATAAAAGGGTTTCTTCCTCTTATATAGAGTTATAACTAGTCCTCCATGAACTTTTTACGGCAATACCAAATTTTTATAATTAGAGGTAAATTTTTCTATATAATAATTTTCAATAATTATACAACATTTACATGAGTTTTCTTAATATAAGGTAAAAATGGGGCCTATAATTTTTTTATAATCTTTTCTGGGATAGTAAAAAACTAAAACATAACAAAATATTTTCCCTTAGAAGTGACTATGGTGGGAAATTTGATAATAAAGTCCTTAATGAGTTTTTTTGTTCTCAATTCTATCTTCACTCCCAATATTATCCTAGAATACCTATGAAAAATGGTTTTTTCAAATGATAAATTAGACCACTAATGAAGTTTATATGACACTACTGAGTGATTCTAAACATTTTTTATTTTTTTTTACATAAGGTGGTCAATAATTCGTACTCTATCCTTAATTTTGTTCTCAAAAGACCCTTCCCTAGAAAAAACAAATGATGATCGTTGTAAAGGATAAATCACTAAAGTATTTTTTTTATTATAAGTAATTTATCCTTAAAAAAGGATAATATATGAATGTATTAACATAAATATGTATAGCTTAACTTATTTAGTTACTCAGAGTCAAATAATTTCATAAAATACTTCAAAAAGGGGACCGAAACCTTATAAGAGTCAACTCAAGTCATGTTCGATTATAATATTCATATATCACATCCGCCAATTGATAATGATGTTGACAAACATTGTTTTACCTTTCCTATGCATAAAAACACTATATTAATTAAATATTTTCAAGAATTCCATTCTATTAAAGTACCCAATACTTTTTTGAATCCATTGACAATCCCATTGAGGTTTTTATCAATGAATTGATATAAATAACCCATACTATAATTTGAAATATAAATGTAATTAAACATCAATCTTTTCTATCTTTTCATGAACCTTAATGAAATGATAATTTTATTAATGATTATAATTAAAAACATTTAATGAGAGTGGATTTGAAACAATTAGAATTAAAAATGATTTCCTCTCATGGAATGACATATTAATCATCAAATTATTTCATATACTTGGGTTGTTTGAATCAAAATAAAAGGTCATGGAATTTTAATCATCAATAAAGCTTAACCATTATTAAAATGATATAATCATGAAGAATGTATTCATTATAGAGAAATGATTTCCCCAGTCTCATCTCTATAAATCTTTTATGAGCTATTTATGTACCCTTGAAATGTTATATAATGGATATCCATTTATTTATGAAATTTATATTTTTAATTGAATTCATTTGTTTCATGGTATTTTGATTCAAATTTCTGCTAAATGGGATATATTTTTATGATAAAATTAAATCATATTGTAGGATTAACTGTGTTCTAAGTTCATTTGGTAGGGACCATAGGCTCTCATTTTATTTAACCGAATCTATTTTCTCCACATAATTTGATTAATTAGGTTTACATGTTTAATTTTAATTTCTTATCTCATTTGAAATAAATTTTATTTTATAAATTTTATTTTCAAAATAAATTTATCTTTATAATGGCTTGCATTGCACGCAGTACTGAGTTTAAACAAACTATGTTATATTATTAAAAAATAAAGATTTATTGTAATCATTTTAACCAAGACATTAAATATTTTGGAATTACTATGAATGACCACATTTTTAAAATTACATATCAATAATTTAGATAAACAAAATATCATGATAAATAAGTACATAATGTTCAGTAAAGTCATTATATTCAATGAAAATACATCATTTCTAAAAAACAATGATATCCTTTATTTTTGTAAAAAATGAAATTTAATTTTGACTCTTTTATAAGACATATGTGATAATATGAACTTCATATCATTAAATTCAAATATTAATATTTTCATGGAGTGAACTTATATGGGTTTTCTAATGAGTTTAATTTTCTAATGAATATTGAAAAATTCTAATTTTATTTAAAATTCTTTTTAATTTAAATTGTTTAAAAACTAAAACTATATTTAATCAATGTTATAAATAGAAAATTAGGATTTTTAAATTATTATTACTATAATGTAGGTAACTATAATTAATTTATTATTGAATTTTGATATATAAATCATTTAAATTTATTAAAACATTTTATTTGAAACCAATTTTTTCATGCTTCTACAGGGTTTATTTTAAATTAAATCTCAAATATTATGTGGATTGAATATTATAAAATTGAATTCATATTTTCAATCATTATAATTAATATTATAAAATAAAGCACAATTTATTTTAATCATAATGAATAGTATAATGGTTAAAAATTAATTACAATGGTTAATGTTAATGTAGGTTTACTAAGAGTTTATGAAAACTATAAGAGATAAAATATCAAATGTACTATCCAAATTCTATTTTCTATCCATAATTAAACTATTATTATCTTTGGATTTATTTAAATTTGTGTGAGACACTTTTCCATCGATGTTCCAAATAAAATAAATTATGTAAATAAAAAAAGTCACATTCATTATTTTAGATAAAAATTATCTAATTTTGTAGGAAAAAAGGATTCATGAGAATGAATATTGATTGAAATATTTTTAATATTTATAGTAGTTTTAGGGGTGTAATTTATTTTTAATTTTTATTAATTATGTAATTACAATAAATTCTTATGAAACAAGAAATTATTAATTATTTAATTAATATAAAAATAAAATAAATGATACTAAAAATATTAAAAGTATTGTAAATTGAATAAAATATGGTATTATGTTAATTTAATATATTAATATAGCTGCTAATATAGGTTTAAAAATAATATAATTTTATTCCACAATTATCTTGAAATTTTTTAATTCAAATTAAATTAATAGTGTCATATATATATTAATGTTATTTTATAATAATTATTATTTAATTAAGTGATTTAAAATTCCTCTGTATAAAATCATAGGACAATAGACTGGTATGTGATTATGAATATAAAACCTCTTACATTCCTTCACCATTTTAGTTTCATAATTTTTATATTGACCCCCAAAAGAAAAAAACTACGGTACCAAGGTAAAGTTTAAAACAATCATGGTGTGTCATACTCTTTTATGTGAAAATAAGATTTTTAAATACATTAAATTTTAATTTCATAAAATTTATTAGATATTTAAAATAAGTTGTTAAAAATTATCTTATAAGGTTCATTTTTTTATTATTAAATGAAAATTTACTTAGGTAAGAAGTCTAGTTATCATTGTGAAAACTGAAATGGTAAATTTATGTAAATGCAAAGGTTAAGGAATCACATAGTTAAAACATGTGTATTTAGAGGTTTTAGATTGGCTATATATTTGCTCCGCAACATTATTAATAAATTTTGGAGTAATTTATGTTGAAAATGACTCTCCATTATTGAATATTTTGGATTATTTACACAAAATAATATCTTCCTCATTTATTAAATGGGTACTTCTCCCCTAAATTATATAATCCTTATAATCTATTTGGCATATCTATCACAGACCAAAATATCTAACAAAAACCAATAGCCAT
Organism: Viscum album; assembly: GCA_963277665.1. Classification (NCBI taxonomy): domain Eukaryota; kingdom Viridiplantae; phylum Streptophyta; class Magnoliopsida; order Santalales; family Viscaceae; genus Viscum; species Viscum album. The sequence continues at coordinate 1,553,100,901 of OY728160.1, forward strand.
ATTTTTTGGGCTATTATTATCCTCAAAAGAAAAATCATTGGGTTATAATAAATGGTTCAAAAAAATATTATTTTATGTGTTTGATCATTACACGTGTATGAAAAATATCAAGGATTGATGTAATTTTTTTTCAATGTCCATCAATTGTGGAATATTATAATGTTACGTATGTAATTTCCTTTATATACTGTATATTCTTACAATTTACTTGTAATATTTCGAATCAATTATATTTATTATTATTGTATATTTCAAATTGAATTATTTCATCAAAGGGTGCTTGATAGAAAATTCACCATTTGTTAAGGAATTTCATAACTCAATTTATTTTCCTTGGGATATATTACTTCATTATTTTCATTGATATTATAGTATTATGTATATAAATTTATTAATTTATTTTATATTGTATTTACACATGTCTTATTTGGATTTACACATGTTTTATGTGGATTTACATTTGATAAACATAATAAATTAATAGAAAAATAATTACTTCAATGTTATGTTATTTGTAATAGATTTCATATTAATTTACACTTCATTGAGATTTGGATTGTATTATAAAACTCTTTATTTTTAATAACTATATCTATTTGTGGTCCATGTTTTTCTATACATGGATACTAAATATTTTTATATGAATATTCAATTCATTATATTAAATCATGACTAATGACCTTATTTTTTTCATGTATTTGGAGACTAGGTAAAAATTGTATAATTTATTAAATGATCATTACCATACAACATGAGGTTCTTCCCTTTCATTGATTTTCATAAAAAATACCATAATTAAAAAATTTATCCATAACCTATGGAAATGAATCATTTGAAATGGATATTTTAGATGTTCATTATCGGTAAAAATGGATATATGAGTGAATAACTTGAATAAAAGTGTATCATAAGATGCCTAACATTTGAAAAACATTACATGGGTAACTGATATAATAATATTGAGTCATGGAATAAATTTTTGTAGTTTATATGACATGAATCATAATGGAATCCAAGATATTGATCCATAAGAGAATAACATTGTAATAAGACATAGATATGTGGAATACACATCATCTTATAATATTGTGAACATGATTTAGAAGAGAAATGTTCACACATTAAATTAATTACATGGAATTAGGTTCTAACAAAATCTTATGGACATGAAACTAGGTCCACACAAAAAATCATACACAAGAAATATTAGACCTTCAATGACATTCTGGAAATTAAAGAAAGGTCCACCCGTAACACAGATAACATGTAATCTAGTTCATGCTTATCATAGTGAACATGTAATTATCATTATGATAAACATTTTTTACATGTATTTATCACCACACATAACATATTTACTCATGATATATCTATCTTAACTCAATCCATTGGAGGGAGATAGAGTTATCCCAATCACATAATGAAAATACTACATATTTTTACCTAATATTACAAATATTTCATAAAATCATACACCATAAATTGAATTGGGTTTGATAAATGTTTAATTATTTTATAAAATATGGAAAATGGATTGATTTCATAATAATTTTTTCATTTTATCATATCATAACCCATGGAAAAACATGTTGGCATCATATGAATTTTATCATTCTATAATCCATGTCATTGAAATTGGATTGATAAACACAATTTCCTCAAAAAAATATTAATGAAATAGTAATACTATTATTGAATATTAATATCCCTAGTAATGAATAAATTACTTGAAAGGATTTTATCTTATATGGATAATGATTTTTAAAGATACATCATTGAGAATGTTTCATGAGGAGGATATAGTTTCTTTGTAAATTAGTTTTTAAAACTAAAAATATTTTGGAAATGATTTTATTTGAAAATAAACTTGAAATAAATGTCAACGATGCCTCAAAATAAAAATTTTATACATTTCATGAGGAACAAAACTTTTCCAACCTGAAAAGAAATTTTAAAAACACAAATTATATATAATATTAATTCTTAAAATTGAAATATTTAATTTAAAATCTAAAAATTTACCAAACTAAGAAAACATTATCATTGCAAATTACAATGAAACATGTAAGGTAATTTTGAAATATTTTAGGGGTCATGGAACTAAGAAATACTATTCATGGCATTTAAGTTAGAAACAATTATTTTTTAAAATTTTTTGAAAAAAGATAAATTGGAATAGTTTGGAAAACAACACCAATATTTCATTCAAAATTTTTCTACAAAATATAAATAAACGTAAATATTTAAGTAATAAACCGTATAGAAAATTTTAATTTTTTTAAACATGGGTTTGAAAAAAAATGGGTTTTGATCGAAGAGAGATATAAAAATATTTTTTCATAAAAATATTCTTTTGAACTCTTGAGTACATAATGATGGTAAACTTTAAGTCAAATATGTATTATCATGTAATAAAAATATTAGAATAAAATTCATGAGTTTCTTGAGAAATATATCATAATATTTTAACATTTTTATCAAAATAAAAAAAATCACGAAAAACAAAGAGGTGTTTTTTGAAAACTAGTATCACATTGTTAATAATGAATAATAATCCCTCTCAATGAAATAAATTTAATAAAAAATAAATTTTTGTGAAAATAAATAAAGTAAGGATATTTTATATATATGTTATTATATATAAAACTCATAAAATAATCATGTGGTGAATATGGATTCTGTCACACAGAAAATAAATGTGAGATAGAAATCCCTTAACGCTTTAGTAATATTTTGTATCATATTCCATGATAATTTATAAAAATGAATGAATAATGTAATGTCCTGAAATGGATGACAAAAATTATATATCATGTCAAAGGTTAAGTATATTGACAACAAAAAATAAATAGACAATGATTTTGTATAAGTCTCCTAAAATAAATGAGAAAATAGAAATCTGTTATAATAAGTATCGACTTCCATAGTACGGATTTGATACTTCAGTATAATAAAAATAGGATTATTATAAATATATTATAAAATAATAACTATATATAGTATTCCATGTTACATCTACTTGTGACCATTTATTACCCATTTGTTAACCATTTTATGTTAAAATTATGTTTCATGTAATTACTGCTTTATTTTTCATATATATCTTGATTTGTTATTTTATGTCCTATTACCTTGATCATGGTTCCATAATGTCGATAATAATAATCATTAAATAGTTTAATATTTATACATAAATTATAATTATATGAAAAATCATGGTATATGGTTTTGACAAATGATTTATGTTATGATAATGGAGATGGTTGGTTGTATATACTAAAGAGTAATGTTTCCATTTTTTAACAATCACTATGGAAAAGAGGTAAGTAATATTATATCTATAAATAATAATACCCTAAATAATATATTATTCAATTAGTTATACTTATATATATCATTCATTTTTTTTGTTGATGAAAATAGAGAGTTACATCATTTCATGATGGTGGTTGTCCACATGTACACTAAAACAATTGTCATATTCTATTGAGTCAATGTGTCTGAAAGAAAATGACATATTGTCTTTAAATAATGTTAATTAGTTTAGGAATATAATATTTCTTTCATGTGTATAAAAAATATTTATTAATCTTATCCTTAATATCTTCCATATATATGATTAGTGAAAAAAATAATCACCTCACTTAGCGAGGCGGTGGTCCACCATATAAATGAGTAATGTTATCGTATACCATACAGAAAGTAAATTAATAAAAAGAATATATTTTTCAATGACTCAATATGAATTATTATGTTATAAATATCATATATATACTTTATAACCATCATCATATCAATCCATGGGTGGTGGTAATAGATAAAAAAATTACATTGGTTCATTAGGTGATAATCTTCCAAACACACGAATGATGATTACGTAACCCATTTTATGGAAGTGGGGATGGTTTTAGTTAATTACCATAACATAAAAATATAACATTATATGGAATATACTAACTATATTATATATACATTTATTAATCATAAGTTAACGAGGAGTAGAATGAAATAAAATAAAAAATATTATTGAAGAAACTTACATATTCTTCAGGTATTTTCCTTCGAGTTGAACGACAACCCTTCTTAGTGGTGATTTCTGCCAAATATATGAATTCAAGGATTAGAGGATGGATTTAGGTAATGGTTTTCATACGTTCATGGCCAGAAAAGTTGTTTTCTTTGTGAAGAGTAGATGGTAGGGAAGGTATTTTATAAGTGAGGTGAGTGGCACACTTATAATTTTTTTGAGAACGGTGTACCCACATTTATCACGTTCTACAATTGTATAAAATTTATTATTATAATTACCAATAAATTATAGGGTTTAAATATGTCCATAAAATATTTTTTACAAATGTTTTCTTTTCATTATATCTCTTATCATTTTAGTTTTACCCTAGGTAATCCCGTTTTTACCTTATCTGTAGTAAGTAATTTTTATTGATTTCATTATTAATTATGGATAAATAATAAATTGAAAATATTAGATGAAATAAATTATTAATATTAAAAATGTATAATCTATTTTTTCAAAATTAGACTCACAGATGTTTCAATATATAATTTAATATTAATCATGTACATGCGATGAGAAATAAGGTTTTTAAATTGAAAATGAACAAACATTTATAATGATTTATTTAAAAATTCATAATGAAAAATATTAAAATGGAAAAAAAACTATATTAATAACTATATAATTTATCAAATTTTACATTAAAAGAAATTTAATATAAAATTATTCATTTTATATAATTAATATGAAAAAGATGTTTTCAATTAAGATATATTATTTTTATTATTCATAAAACAATTAATATTTTAAAAAATTTCTAACAAAATTAACCATAATATAAATTTGATCTTTGGATTTAAAAAATAAAATTGATTTTTTAAAATGAAATTTCTATCCATATAAAAAAAATCACTTTAATAAAATAATATTTGAAAACAGAAATAGTAATGTTCTTTTTAATAGAAACAGTTTTAAGCATAAATTTGGATTTGTTCTAATATCTTTTATAAAAAACATAAAATTTGAATTTTAAATAGTTTATTGAATATATAATATAAAATTATCATTGAATTTATTCAGCAAACGTGTTTTTTAACTTATTATGTTAAAATGATTTCAATTTCATAAAAAATAGTTTCTTGGAAAATGATTTCCATTATCTTCAGTTAAAATTAAATTAACTCAAATGACTTCATTTCATATACATTTTTAGAAATTATATATTCATTATATAGTTTATCATATTCATATACACATTTCCAATCATGGGGTGATATCTATCATACAATAATATTTTAATTATATGTCTGGTTTCTTTTAAATGTTGTGTTGCATGTAGGAAAAGATAATCTCAGTATTATGTGTAATGAAGGATTAACATGTTAATGTCTAAAGCACAATTTAAATTTTTTTTTTAATGTGACATAATATAATATATGTAATGTAATTAATAAAAAAATTATAAATATTAACGGAAAAATTTTATTTCATAACATCTCAGGGTGTAAAATTCTACCGCCATCAATTTGACCCTTGAAAATTGTCCCATTTATATGAATAACTGAAAATATTTCCACCTCATTATATCCTCCATTTTCTACATAGATTTCTAAAGTTAGGATTTCCACTAAAAAACATTTACCAGCTATGTGGTCTTATTTTCTAGAACTTCAACGATTTTATATAGAATATCTTCTATTTTCACTCAAAAAAGATAGCATGGTCTAGTGGTATGACCTCTAGGTTTGGTATATGTGATAGATCATGAGTGAACTTACCTAGAAGCTATAAATGAAACAAATCATTAATAGGGGATATAATCAGTATATGATCCAATATAGAGACTACCTTCAAGATATGATAATGATGTTCAAATGGATAGATATACCAAATGATTATTTTTATTTTGTATTTTAAGCACAATTTCACACATTAGCTGTGCTTCAATGTGTTTTCACTTCATCTCTTACTCCATGAAATGAAGATGAATTTTCTTATTCATATAGTACTAATGGAACACAATATCAATAAAACAATGATATCTCACTCCATATATATAGAGTTTTAAAAAATATTCATACTCGTAGTCCAATATGGATAAATATTAAAATGGTGAATTAATAAAATAATATCTAAAATCTCATCTAATGTTAATGATAATCCATTCCAAAAATGGTTAATCATATAAAATTTCCAAAATTTAAAATTTGTAAACAAAATTTCTAAATTTCACAAAATAAACATAACATTAATCCATCATATATCCTAAATTTCCCCATGGATGTCAGTTACTAAACATGTGAAAAACTTTATCATCTATTCACTTGAGGCATGGTTATAAATAGAATTATCGTAAAAGTTTTAAAAAATATGTGTTTCCACATTCCATAGAAAAATAAATATAATTGGGTATGTTTTGTTTATTCCAAAAAATCTATAAACTCCATCAATTAAATGATAAACCACTTGTTCAACAAATAATTAACAATTTCAGTGGATTTAAACACTATCAAATTTACATTATTCATATCAATCACCTCTTTATCCAATCATATTTATCTCAACTTTAAGAACATATTAAGGTTTCTTCCCCTTAATCATGTGTTTTCCCTGAAAATCAGCTTTTCCATTAAATCAAATTTCTAATTAATCACCACCATTAATAATATTTTTCTGAATCTATAAAAAAATTATAATAAAATATATACATATTTTTTAATTCTCTAAATTCTATGCATAAATTTATCAATCATTTAAATTAATTCCCAAACAATTAACTATTCCCCATTATCTTATACCTTAATACCACTTAATTTTGTATGTCATTGGTTGTCTCTTCATGATAAAAAGAAAAACCAATACATATACAGTCTTCCCAATTATCATCATGAGAATTCCGAATAGGAAATGGATTATCATAATTCCCATTATTTATACATTTTGAACATTCATCCATTAGTCATTCCTTAAGGGTACCAATATTGCATTCCATTGCATTAACTAAAAATTTAATTTTTCTGTTGTAGGTAATATCTTTGACCAATACATCATCTCGTACCTCTGATACATTCCCAATAGTTATTCTCCCCACATTATTAACATATAGGAAACCGAATCTACATTCCTCTATTGTATCCAGTACCAAAACTCCCAACAATATTTACTTTTCTTTTCTTTTCTGAGTTTGAGAGTAATTTATGGTCTACATTTCAAATCATGATCCATGATAACTAATTTTGAATAGACACATTTTTTTAACTACTATCATAATCCCATTTGTTTTTTCATCTAGAAATTTACATCACATTTTATTTCAACCAAATTATTTCTGCTTATAGTCATTGAGTAAAACCAAGATGAATAATCTGAGAAACACTAATCATAGTGTAAATACACATAATATGGAAAAAATCACATATATAATTTCTAAATAATTTATTTTTTTAATATATTAAACCTTTGGTTAATCATAAATAATTAAATTCATCACGTATTTATATCATTCTTTATGGGTCATAAAGATATTGTGAATTTATAAAGGATATCCCATAGGAGTGTCCCATATTTTCTGTTTCAAGTCGCATTTTCATACACCATGTGATGATCAGGTCCAATTAAATGAACCCTTTTAATAGTCACTTACCCAAGGTAACTCTGTACCAGAGCCACATCAATTTGTAGTATCATGAAATGGATTCAATTTCTTGGAAACTACATTCTCTATCAATTAATAAAATTCAAGAAAAAATTTCGGATACATTGACTCATCCTTAGAGAAATCCTTAGACATATCATTAGAAATATCCATACATATCACACAAATTTTATCTCATCCTACATTCTAAAGGTTAATTAATAAATTTATATGATACAAACTATTGTGATGCATGATTTCTTACATAGATATTACTTATTTTTAGATTAATATTCAATAAATTACAAAAACTCATTCCTTGATACTAAAATAGATTAATTTATTTTCAGACTACTTACACAATATCTGAATTCGGTGACTTATCTTTAATTTATAACACACATATCATCCCCATTTCTACTCTTCACAAATATACCCTAATTAAAACCAATCATCATAACCTGGGGAATGGAATCATAAAAATCAGTGTCATTAGATTCTTAGTAAGGGTTAAAATTTTATATATAATCAAAACACTAACATGATGGTATGAGATCATGAGAATATTACTATAATAACACAGATTGCATAAAAAATAATATTGAGTTATCAAAAAATTCTTGGTAGTTAATAATACATGAATCATAATGGAATCAAATAACATTATCCATGAGTGGGTAACATAGGAATAATACATAGATTTTCGGTATACACATCATCTTTTTACATTGTAAACCTTTATAAAAAGATAACAGTTGACTCATTACGTTAAGGAAATGAAATAAATACCTCACATTTTCCTATAAGAAAGAAAACAAATCTGGTATAACATTATGTAACTCAAATAAAATCCTACACATAACATCAGGGTCATTAAAGGCATGTCCAAAAATAACCATGTGAACATGAAATTTGGTTTATATATAACATTTTGAATATGTAATTAGGTTTAGACATAATATTGTAAACATGTAATAAGGTTCATTCATAGAATATTTTCTAATGAATTTTCTATATTTACATACTTCATTATAGGAAGATATAGGTCCCTCACATAACAAAATTATAATCATACATATCTACGCCACATGATCATAAAACATATATCATATAATATCCCATGAAAATAATTGGGTTTCTTAATAATTTCATCATGTCTTAACCAATGTAAAAGAGATATGTTTCATAATAATTTCATTATTTCATCATAGCATGACACAAGGAAAAAAGAAGTGGGATTCATTATAATTTTATCATTACATAACCCATAGAATGGAAATGGGTTTCATAAATATATTTTCATCAATAACCCTTAATTAAAATAATAGGAATGATTTTGTTAATATCCCATGAAAATGAAAAATTATTCCATGGTATGACATATAAGATGGATATTTATTTTCAATGATAAATCACATTGGATATTTCCTGAGGAATATAAATTTTCATTGAAAATCACATTATAAAAATAAAAATATTTTACAAATACATTTTTTTTAAATAAACATTAAAAAACTGTAATGAAAGGTTCATACGAATCTTTTAATAATTTTTATGTGTAAAATAACATTTCTACTTTAAAAAGCATTTTAAAAACTTAAATAATTTTTTAAATAATTTTATTTACTTTGAAATAATTAATTTAGAATCAAAAAATTTTCCAAATTCCAAGGAAAAAATTTTCTTTGATGATATCTTGGAAAAAAATTTAGGACATCCTGAAATATTTGATCAGTTAGGAGAGTGATAATTAATTTCATGTTGGTCATGTAAAAAAAGAATCTTTTCAAATTTATTGTAAAATCTAAATGATCATTTTTTAGAAAATGAAATAAGTATTCCTTTAAAAAATATACAAAAAAACATGGGAAAAATTATAATAATAAAACATTATATACATATTAAATATAATTTTAAAAACATTTATGGAATAAATAAATTTTAAAGAAAAGATATTTTGACCAAAGATGGAAATTAATATGTTTTGATTCTAAAAAAATTATTTTATAAATTTAGTAACATGAAGAGAGAAAAATGAAGGTAAAACATGTAACTAATGTTATAACTATTATAGAATAAATGTTTTATGTTTGATGATAGATATATCTAACTATTTTTATATTGGAATAATAATCATAAAAAATTCCAATAAAATATTTGAATGTATCATAAAACCCTTTACAATTTGGTGAAATTGAATGGTATGCCCGGTGAAAGAATAAAATTATATAAAACATAAGTTATCATGAAAATAAATAAATTTATGATATTAAATATCAATGTTATTTCATATATAGATCGTAAATGAATAATGTGGTGAATATGCCTTGTGTCTCGTAGAAAAATAAAGTGGGAAAAAAATACCTTGCAACATTAGTATTTTTTTGAATCATAAAAAAATAAAAAATAACATAGAATGAAACATTTAATATCATTAAAAGAGTGATATTCATGATATATCATTACTGAGAGGTGATATACACACAACACAAAATAAACTAGATTTCAATTTTTATATGTCTCCCAATAAAAAAGGAGAGATTAAAAATATCTTACATTAACTCTCTATTTGCTTCATGCATGTTCAAACCTCTTGCATAATAAATATTTGATTGTTATAAATAAATTTTTAAAACCAAAATATAAATTTTATACTATTAATTATTTATATATCAAAATTTATTATCTGTTTATTAACAATTCCTTGTAAAATTATATTTTGGGTAATACCCACTTTGTTTTTAATATATGCGTTAAATTATAATTTTTGTTTATATTAATTTGATCATGGTTACATAATCTATATATTAAAGATAATTACATAATTATAATATTTTTAAATAATTTTTACATTCAGGACCAATCCTGAATGATGGGTTTGAGAAATGATGTATGTTACGATAATGGCGATGACAGGTCGTACGAACGTATGAGTAACATTTCAATTTTTTAACTATCACTATAGGAAGGTGGTAAATAATATTTTATCCTAAAAAATTTATCATAAATCAGAAATAAAATATTATTACATTAAATATACTTACTCATATCATCCATGTACTATAGTGATGAAAAGATAGATTGACATAGCTTCTTGAATGTAGTAGTCCACATGTACAAAAACAAGTTATCATCACTCAGTGAGTGAAATGGTTAGAAATTAAATCATATATTATCATTTAAGAATTTTAGATATTTCATTAATGAGATTATTATTTCATTATATCACATACATAAATTAAATTTATTCTATTTATATTTCATGTAAATCATTAGTGAAAAATTAATCACATATCTTACCGACGTGGTAGTCTACTGTACACCCGAGTGACACTATTTTATCCCATATGCAATGTAATATAATAATATATATAATATAAATTACTTTAATATTATAATTATATCTTAAAAATAATATTTATATATAGATTTATATTTTATGAATAATCACACCCAACTGTGAAAGATTGTAATGGAAAAACGAATGACATCGATTCCTGAAGATGCAGTCCATAATGCACATGAATGATAATTTCATAGCCAATTTTTTGAAAGTTGGTATGGTAGAGGTAATGAACATAACATTAAACATATAATTATAAATACTATAATTATGTTATTATTTAATCATGTATTAATAATAATTGAAGGAGGTTTAATAATAAATAAAATAAAAATGCTCATTGATGAACGTTGCCACTTCTGTGGGTATCCCCCTTAGGCTTACAGCAAAATATTTCCTATGATGGGATTTTTTTACAAAATAAGGCCTCTAAGATGGTATTAGGGATTTTGTAAAGTTATATGGGGAGGCATTTTTCATTCAAAAAATGGTCTCATGGTGTGATGAATAGAGGTAATATGTATCCTTTTGAAAGTGAGGTGAGTTACACACATGAAATTGTTTCCAAATAAATAGGTGTGACCACATTTTTCCCACAAAAAAGAGTAAAAGATGATTATTATATAAAATTATAAATTATGGGGTTCAAATTACTCCATTTAGCACATTTCTTAAATTATTTTAGTTATTTTTAATAGTTACATTTCTTTTTTAACCCTCGGTAAACTAATTTTTAACTTAACTGTGGTACTTAATTTTTTTCATTTCACTATAAATAATAGTTAAAATATTAGTTCAAATTATTGGTTAAAAAATATCATTATCATCCCATATACGAAAATAATTTTTTCAAATTAAATACACATGTTTTAGAAAATTTAGTTTTAAATTAATATCATAGATTCAAATAGGAAGATAGTTTTCATGGAGAAAATGTACAATGGATTATAATTTTGTTACTTCAAAATTCAATGAGATAAAAATTCAAATGAATTAATTTTTTTATTAATATTTATATATATTTATATATTAATAAATTTTTTCTTTAAAAAATTGAAATATAATTTTTCATTATAACTATTCTTAATGAAAATATACTTTTCAGTTACAAATCAGTATTTCATTCTATTCATCAACAAATTGAAATTTTAAAAAAATTCACAAAAAATCTACCAAACATAATTTTGATAATATGACTTCAAAAATGATGTTTATTTTTTCATTTTAACATTATAAACCTTCACAAATTTTTTTTGAAACAATTACTGTATAAAATGAGAGAAAATTATTATTTAGAAACATGCTCTTTTTAATTATAGAATTGAATTTATTCTTATATGTTTTATAGAAAACACATATGAAGATTTTTAAATTTATGATTGAATATGTAATATATAAATTTCATTAAAATCATTCGTCAAAATTTCGTTTTTAATTTATTCTGGTAAAATGTGTATGTTTAAATAAAAAATGTTTTTCTAAATTCATTTAGTTTCATGTTTAATTAAATGGAAAATAATGAATTAGTTTTATATTCATGTTTGAACAATATATTTTCATTTTTATGTTAATAATATATATATCCTCCATTCCAATGGCTAGGTGGTATCTATCATTTAATAATACTTAAATAATTTGACATTATACATATAAACGCAGTGTTTCTTGTAACACAATTTATACTAACGGTTTCATGTAACACAATATAAAATAATATTAGCATGTAATTAAAGTTTAACCTATAGTTATTTTTATATTTGGATAAAAATATTATTTCATATAAAGTAATATATCGAGGATTCTGAATTTAGTTGATAGGGATATTTCAAAAAATACGGTTTTTTCAATTATCAACGTGACATTTGTTATGTGAGATCATAAATATCATTATATTCTTGGTTTTTATGGTTTTATTGAATTTTCATTCATTCTTATGGGGAATGATTTTCATGTTACCAATGTGGTATTAGATTTTCTCCAAATGTTCTTCGTGGGGATTTTTCATGTTATAAACCTTTCTTATTTTATGAGCTGTATATACCAAAAAAATTATATTATATTCAATGAATTTATTTATTCAAATAATATTTAATTTTTTTTATTTTATTATTCTTTGGGGATTACACTTCAAAAGGTACTAAAGTAGTTTAGGGTGTTCTATATCTCTTTTATCTATACGGGACACATTCAGTATTCACCAGTCGTTATTTTTGGGGTCTATATACTTCCCATGAATTTATTTAATGATTATTTTCATTATATCATGGGATATTAATACCCATATAACTTTCATTCTAGAGTGTGGATTTTGATTCAAAATATTCCAAAGTAAACAAAATATTACAGTCTGATTGTTTATTTTCCCTGTTTATGATTATGTTTTTAATGTTTAAAGATCACAATATATATCTCAAGAAACTATAGTAATTTATAATTATATTTTTAAATAAATTTATCAAATTCATTTTCAAGTATTTATGTACCAAAGTGTTCAAATGATCATTTTTAAGAAAAAATCACAATTTATATCCATGATCAAAAACCCTTTTTCTTCTAGGTCCATTATTTCTAATAAAGTTTGAAAGAATTTTTTCACTATTATCCAATGTCATTGAATTTCCTTTTTATGAATTTTTTAATTCTTTTAAAAATAAAATGATTCTCGTTTTAGTTTTTCAAACTAGGATCATTTAACATTTTACTGAAAGCGTGAAAGGAATCATTATTTTTTGTACATCATGAATAGTATTTGATGTCCTCATGACCACTCAAAGATCAAAATATTTCATTACATCTTTCCAATAAATTTTCAAAAGTAAAAATATTATTTTTTATTTGGGAAATTATAGATTTTAATAAAGTGATTTAAAAGTAAAAATGAGGGTTTCCTTAAAAATATCCCAAGCAGTCTTTAAAAATCATTTTCATTATAACATGACATTTTTTAATGTTACATAAGATTTACTGGGGGTATGAACCATTGATAAAATCCTTCTTCATTCTCTAGATGGTTTATGTTTATAATCAAATTATGTTTTTTAGACCCATAATTATTCCATGGGTTATGCTATTATGAAAAGGTGAAATGTTTAGGAATACCATTCCTTTTTTATAGGTTATGCTATGATGGAATCCCAAATGTATATTAAATCTATTTTAATTCTATATTATATGAAATGATGAAATATTTGTGAAACCAATTAATTTTAATGTGTTCTAATATTATGATCATTTTTTTGGAATTTTATAAAATAAATAAATGATTTTAATTATGTTACTGGCAGTAATTATATCTCCCTCCGATGTATTTTTAAATGATTGATATCTAATAAGATAAATATGGAAAATATGGGGAGTGAAAATAGTTCAGTGAGGTTCATTATCTAGTAAGATAGTATTTCTAGAGAACCATTACTTTTAAGATGATCTACGGAGTGAATAGATTTCACTATGATAGTTATGAAATTGATCCACGACAACTAAGTAAAAAAATTTATATTTTTATGTGAATACCATGTATCTATGTTGTATGTTTAAATTATTCATTCATAGATCATGTTATTTGATTCATTTATGATTCATTTATTATGTACTACAAATACTTATTCCATGACTTGTGTTTATAATCATTGATATCAATGTTATGGTTTTCATCTGTTATGATAAATTCTGCATTCCCTTATGCACATTCTATACAAATGTCGGCAATGATTTCCCCCATGGTTACCCTTATAGTGCATCTGATCTCACCTATTTTTATGATTCCTTTTACTTGGTTGTGAATAATTTTATAATATAAGGTATTCTAAGATGGGTTCTTTTTTGTAAAATATTTGGTGGGAGATGATGTAGAACACATATTAACCATTTTTTGTGTTATCTTGTTTCTAAAAAAACAATACCTATATGATTAATTATAAAAAATGAATCTATATTTCTATGAATGAAAGAGATAACACTTAAAAATTGTTAAACACCCGCACTTATGAAAGCACCCCATTCCTAACTAAAAAAATATAGTTCCTTATCAAATTGGTACCACGATATAGATGAGCATAACATTTTTTATTTAAATCAAAAACTCCAATTTTCATAGAAATCATACCATGGAAATTAAACTAGACAAATAGAAATTCATTAAAATTTATGTGACTAATAAAAAATGTAATGAAACATAAATGATAATTAATTTAAAATAACAAGATAATTAATTCACAAATGGATGATCATATTATTTCATCATCCTCATATAGATATAAATACATCCTATAACATAGTTAATCTTATTCAAAAGTTCCATGCCCTTTGAAAAATCAGGAAATAACCATACCGGAGAATATCAACTTTCCAAAAAAAAATTCATACTGATTTCATTCCTAGAGTTATAACATCCTTGTAGGATTTAATGGAATATTCCCAAACATGGGAAAATACTATATACAAAGCGAATCTATGAATCATTAATGCCAACATGGATATTTTCCACCTTTAATAAACCACTTTATGGAGTGTTATGATCCCCAATTTTAAATGTTTACCCATAAATCTAAAATACCAGAAACATATATGCAAAATAAACCATCCCAGATGGTGAAATAACTAATCATTTCGTTGTTACCCAGTCATATCATTCAAGAAAATCACATAGAGGTGTGCTCATGTTCCTAATAATCACCTTACATTATGTATGACCACCTTTTCGGACCCCAATCATAATGAATTGGTCATATAAAATATAAATCATTCAAATTATATTAGATAAAGACACAAAATCACACATCCAGCTCAGTACAATAAAATTTAGATCAATAAAAAAATTCATGGTTGGCCTGTTGTAACTCATTGTGAAAGAGACTAATAAGAACACACAGAGATAGAACAAGCCTCTTAAAGCATCCATATGATAATCTTATAGGTCACATATTAACCATTATTCCACAATAAAAATTCTATAGTCCTGGACCATTTAGATGAACCTCATCTATCACATCCATATCCCATGATAAATCCTTCAAAATTCATGTAACTATAAAAAACCCCCATGATTATTATTCCTCATCACTTAAATCCACATAATGGTAATAAATACTCAACCAGACCTATGCCATCAAATAATTACACCCAACATAGTTTCTATAGATCATACCTCGCATCAATGATCATAGGATGAGTCTCATGGGAATATTAATATCTAATTTTGTCGTATGAGAATGTAATCCTTAGCTTTGGAGAACTGATTTCCCACTCTTCTAGAGATTATTTGGTTATGAAATATTTCAATATAAATATTTTCATGTTGTGTTTTCCCTATCTATATGTAAATTTGGAGGCTCCGGACTGAAGAAAAATATATTCTTCCCTCCATTCCAAAGCACCCTTCTCAGAAATATTGACTATCTACTAATTGATATATTCTTACAAAGGGAATCAATATCTAAACTATAACTATTCTATTCTATTTTCACATTCTATCATAGCCACAAACTTATTAGTAACTAACCTCTATGACATCTTCTTAGATAACATAAAAAATAGATGAAAATCTCAAATACAAAAATCAAAACCCATGATTTCATTTCATATAGTGTGTTCTCATGGAAATCCATGATCAATCCCCAGACAATCAGGTTGATGTAACTCTAACTCAACTCAACTAAGGGTTTCATCATGAAGAACGACTATGATTCTAAAAGAATAGGATGGGAATTTCATACTCCATAAAGAACTTCTAGGATTATGGAATATCCAATGTTTTTCTTGAACATTACTTAAAAAATATATCCTTATGATACTAAAGTTGAGTTTTTATAGACTCAAAATAGACTATTAATGACTTGCTCCTTTTCAATGGTTTAATGCCACAAATAAAAGTTATGTAATTCCACGATAGATACAGTTTCACATTAACAAAGGATCACATTCCCATAAGATAAAGGTTTCTAACTAATAGTGTGTGTCTATATCGAATTTAGGAAGACTATACTTTCAATATAATCAGATAAAATAACTGGTAAATTATATAATCATCATATAGAGCCTCATTGTTAATGAAAGGAATTATAATTAATGGCCAATAGTCAATATCTAAATATACAAATACAATATAATAATAATGAAACTAATTATCTTGATAAGTATATATATCTAAAGGATCATAATTGTCTTAAATGTATATATAGTGTAAAATAAAATTGAAGGATAACTATCAGACCCCAAACCCTCTAAAGAAAAGTCTCCAAACATTCATCTACATATTCCAGTGAGATACCACATTAAAAATTCCACCAAAAATCCAAAATTATGTTTTTCTTGGGCATCAGAGTGTCCTTGTAAGGTTGGATCAATACTTAGTGTGGTCTCAAAAAATTCCCATTATATACCCCATCATATACTATGTATTTTTTTATTTTATAAAAAATAAATTATGAAACATAACAAAACATGTATTAATTCATGTTCGATCATCATATTCTAACCATAGGAACAAAATGCCTAACCTCGCCAAAATTGTCTAATTCTGAATATATGTAATATCATAGAACAACCCATACTCATACCTAATCGTGTATGGAAATAACTTACCACTAATCCTCGACCATTACACCCTAACATAATGTTGGGTCTCACACTAAGTCACGACCTATCATCCAACCTCATACCACTACCCTATCACTGAAGTGTATTTCTCATAACACATCCTATATCATACCTCAAAGCACAACTAAATCACACATGGTGAGGTCTCCGACCATGTCATATACCACGACAATCTCACCTGGGTGTGGCTCAATAACTATCTTATATCCCATATCATACCACCACACTCTAGTTCATGGTGATATCTAATGCCCACCAGATATCGTATATAATAGCACCATCCTCCTACTCAGGTTGATATCAAATTCCCACCACATATCTATTGTCTTTCCACCACTTTCTCTCATAGGTTGATGTCTAATACTCATACATAACACATCTCTATACTCCACCCTCTCATATAGTGTGTGGTCCAACACCACAACTCATATTATGTCTCATCACTACAACATAACATGGATAGATCATACCAATTTGCATATATATGGAAGGCATATCCCATGGTGTATCCCTCAGATATCTACAAAATTTTCTGCTCTGATATCTCTACTAGAGGGTATAACAGATAGCTTAAAATTACACAACATGACACACCATTCAATATTTATCCATTATTTAAAAACATATATACCTTATACAAATACTTATCTATGAACCTTAGGCTTTTAAATCATCTAGGTCCAACCCATAAGACTTAATAAGATATACCTAACTCCAAACATCTTGCTTATGAAATAAATGGTCCCATAAGGCCACATGGAAACACATGTAACCGTAAATTCCCATCATTTTAAAATTTATTGTTCTTAAAAAACCCTAAGTTGTCACTCCAGATGATCAAATACATTCCAAGACTTTCATACACCATGTACACAAGTGGACTTTTACAAATCCAACTCATTCAACCCATATGAATTTCATAGTCAATGATATCCATGACCCCTTGGGATTTTTTTCAGGATTTTCATAAAAATATTAAATCAATTCTTTCTCCATCAGGGGATCCATGTCTATAAAATCCCACTTCACCTCTTTAAGATCACCATGTTCTGTTATGCACACCCAACGAGAGTAACTACCCTTACCATTGACCTTATAATAAAAGTATCCCCATCCTAAAGGATTATCATAGTTAACTATTATCCAACTCTACATCCCACTCCTCCCACTAAAGGAGTCTGATGGATTTAAGGATAGTTAAACTAAATTTCCAAAAATCCCCAAGGCATAACTATGTCTTGTTAATTCACTACGGGATAACAATTTAGAATTCTCTCAACTATCTCACTATGGTTCATTCTATACTGAACATGACTCATCATACTAAAAAGGCCACTCGTGGGTAATTTAATTCATTTTAGATACCTAACACCCTTTCTTTAATATATTTATAGAATTTTAAAAACATTAATTTATGTTACACATATCCCACCACAAAGGAGATTTACCTAATACTATCCCACAATCTAGAACTCAACCAGACACTTCATATATTTTATAACCCAAATTTGAGGCACATTCACACAATTCACATGAATGTGTCTATGTTCATATGTAATAATGTTTCCAAATAAAAATGAATTGTATTTATCATCCTTAAAAAATAGTATCATAACTGCATACATATACCACATTATATGTCACCACACTTTTGAGACTCAATCATAGCCTGAAATATTAAACAATTAATTAAAATCATTTATAATTAATTATAAAAATTTAATCAATAAATAATAATTTCACATATCTCATCATATGGAACTATTTAGTTGATCCCTTAGGAAATTGAACACTAACATCCCATGTCCTGATTTGGTAACATCTATGAATGAATTCCCAGTTATATGATACATAATCAGCCACCAATTTCAAACCAATTTGGTGGAATCCCTAGGATAATCTACATGGAGATGTAATTTGAATGAAATTTTTAGAAACATGGAACATTCCACCTCCATTGACATCCTCGAACAACTTAACTATGAATATCTATAATTTTTGAATGATTCCACCATTATTTAGTGGAATAATTAGTAAAACCTATACTTAGAGAACAAAAACCTAATAGGGTTCATGGGGAAGATTCAATAAATTTGAAATAAAGAGGTTAAACTCTATTTTCAACTTAAAACTGAGCTCAATGTAACCTAGATCATATAAGTAAAATAGAGGGATATGAGGAATTTATATTACTCTATAGCATTTGGTTCAGCTACCAAGATAAGTAGAATCTTGATGGGGTTCAAATTTAGGGTGGAATAATAATTATTTCCCTACTAAAATACACAACGGACTATTGAGTAACTAGTCCATCACTAATTGATACAAAAAACGTGTTTATAAGAATGTTAGACACCATAGGTGTTGAAGAGATACACTTTCCACTATAAACGAGTACCTGGTGGTGTATTATACACTTGGATGTAAAAGCCTCACATTTTAATTCTCACCCAATAATCTAAAGCACGAAACAAACACTAACCCTCATTTAATAGCACCATATGGGGATGTCCTAACCCCAAAATCCCATTTCAATATCCAAATTCTCCAAACCAACCTTTTTTTGGATCAATATTTCAAGTCCCCTCATAATGTCTCAAATCTATAAAAACATATATTGTTCAAAACAATTATCCATGGGAATTCTTTTTCCTCTAGATCCAAATTCAAGTATCTTATAATAACTGATATATCCATACAATTAAATTTTCACTATTCATATTGTATCTTAACTAGTAATCAATCCTTAATTTAATGCATCTAATTGAACTACATTAGGATGCACAATGATTCCCTACACACATTCAGTCATATATATTCTATTTTTTCAAATGATCATTTAGAAGAAACTAGTGTAACTGAATCATCTATTTTGGTATGTTTCTAGACCACCATAGGATTTACTACACCCCCATTTAAACATCTCTAAATTCACCAACTCACTATACACACCTAAAGTTCTATGATTATTCCAGGGAAGGTCACCTAAAAACCCTATGGGTAAATTTCTCAAATGAGAAATATTATAATACCCTTTATTGGTTTATACATGTCATAATCCTACCAATATGACAATACCGTAACACTAACATGTTACTGAGGTTTCCTAACATGATAGTTTTATGCCCAAATCCAATAGCTTGAACCCATGAGATACACTATTGTGTCCTTCAATCCAAAGTTATCCGAAAAATCACTCTCCTGACATAGAAAACCATCTTTTGGCATTATAATCTTGTAACATGAAATTGTTCTATAATATCATCTCTTTACCACTGCCATATATTTCCCAATCAAGCTCAGTGTTACACACAATTTATTTCCCTGAGGGAACAAAATTCCTTTTCCATCAAACTAACTCTTCATAAGTGAGACTCCTATTATTTATAATTTTAACATAGAAGTCTATCATATAAAATCATATATTCTCCATTGAAAAACATCTACATATACACCACTTCTCTTCATAATTGATCTTCATGACAATATATTTACAAAATTCTAGCCACAAAAATCCTGCAAACTGTGATGAAATTGATAGTAATAACTAATATCATTAAAAATTAACAATTTTATCCCTCTTATATTACTCAACACTAAAAAATATAAATATTTACGACATGCTCGCTCCTAGGGTAGTTTCATTGGGAAATACCCATTAGTGATGTTCTTTTAGAGTTTCAAATTTTTTTACAGAAATTTCGTACCAAGAATTTCTCATCAATGTCAAGCTGCTCACATAGTATCCATATTCTAATGACACGTCCATTACCATCATACCATCATCAATTCATAATCCCTAGTTTCCTTGAATTTCTCAAGGAAAAAAACTATCTATTCTCCAAAACGTGAATTCGTAGGATTGTTACATCACCGAACATTTTAAAACTACCCTACCTCATCAGGATTTATATAAAAGTGATCAGTACCTATACCCGCTAACCTAAATCAAAATTTAATTGTAGTTTCTAATCTAAAACATTCAACCACAATCCAACAACACACTTTAACAAACCATATAATGTAAATACCCCATAGAAACATCCATGGTGACCTCATTCCCAACATATCCGAGGAAAACCCATATATAAAACCAAATAATTATGCTGCTGATGAAGCTCACATTTTAATATATTTTATACTATATATAATTTTTTATAATCCCACCATAGTGTTATTTTATGGGTAATAGTTAAATAGTTATGTTTTTCTGTTATTTTGACAGTAAATGCAAAAATCTCCTAATACTGTAATTTTAAAAGATTATTATTACAGGTGTATTTTGGGTATTTCTCATAAACTATATTTCCAAATTTTGTGATTAGAATTTTATTAGAACACATCGTGAACTTTGGAGATACTTGGAGACATTAAATAAGGATAAGCTACAGCCCCAATTTGTTATAGAATTTCAAATGGTTAGATTTTACTAGGACTCAGTTTACTTTTCTTACAGAAGCATATGACTCCCTTCCATGGATATACCATCAAGGAAACATGATTTCCTACCTAAAATTCCAAATCCTTCTTTTGATTATCTGCATTGCTCTTCTGCCTAATTTGAGATGCTTTGATGTGGTTTTGGATTACCTTCACCTTTTCCATCATTTCCTCCTCTAGTTCGGGGCCTACGACGTTTCTATCACCAACGTCATCCCGACATGTTGGTGTGCGACATCTCTATCCGTACAACGCATCATATGTTGCCATCTGAATACTTGAATGGAAGATATTGTTATATGAAAATTCTTCCAGAGGTAAATATTGATCCCACATACCCTGAACGTCATGTTAGAAAGATCTCAACATGTCTTCTATGGTTTGAATAGCTCATTCTAATTCTCAATCTGTTTGAGGGTGGTAGGCAGTGCTCAAACGAAATTCAGTATCCAAGGCCTTCTGAAGACTCTTCCAGAATCTTATAGTAAAACTAGGATCACAATCAGGAACAATCGATAGGGGTACTCTATTAAGTCTCACAACTTCATTAATATATAGACTTTCTAGATGTTCCAGTGGTAAGTCTTCTCTTATAGCATGAAAATGTGCTGAATTGGTAAGACGATAAAAAATAACCCATATTGCATCGTTCCTTCTAGGATTCCTTGGTAGCCCCATGAAAAATTCCATTGTAATATTTTCCCATTTCTACTCTGATATGGGAAGAGGTTGCATGACTCCTCCAGGTTGTTTCCTTCCATCTTTCACTTGTTGACAAACCATATAAAATCAGTAATCTACCTCTTCATGTTGTCCCAGAAAAATGTTCCTTCAAATCTCTATACATTTTGGTTATCTTAGGGTGTATAGAAGAATTGGAACTATGATCATCATCCAACAATTCCCTTTTTAGATCATGTATATTGGAACACAAAGTCTCTTCCCAAATTTCAAAATTCCATCTTAAAACACAATGTCACTCAATATCCCATCATTCACAGTTTTAATCTTCTTTTGAAATTATTCATCATCGGTCTGAGAACTCTTTATCCATTCTAGTAAATATGGTTTGGAAACCATTTGAAAAAGTAATGATGTTTCACCTTCCATGGTGATTCCCATATCCATTTTCACTAGATTCATGAAAATATGATCCCTTTCAATTCTCATCACATTCAAAACTCCATGATCTTTTCCACTCAAAGGATCTGCCACCTTATTTACCTTCCCCAGGTGGTAGTGTATCGTGCAATCATAATCCTTGAGTAATTCAAGCCATCTACTTTGCCTCATGTTGGGTTCTTTTTGTGATAAAGTATATTTCAAACTCTTGTGATCAGTATAAATCTAATATTTTTCACCATAGAGGTAGTGTCTCCATATCTTCAAAGCAAATATCATAGCTACTAACTCATGATCATGAGTAGGATAGTTTTTATCATGAATTTTCAGCTGTCATGATCCATAGGAAATAACCTTATCATTCTGCATAAGGACACAACCATGTCCTTTCTTTGATGCATCACTATAAATAACGAACCCATCATTCCCCGATGGTAGATTCAATATATGAGCATTGACTAAACATCTCTTCAGTTCATCGAAACATTATTCACACTCTTTTCTCAAAAACAAATTAACCCCTTTATGTGTGAGCTTTTTTAATGGGTTAGCCAATCAGGCAATGGTCTGGAAAAAATGACGATAATAGCCTGCTAAGCCAATAAAACTGTGTACCTTGGTTATACTCATCGGGGCTGGCCATTCATGGATTGCCATAGTCCTAGAAGGATCAATAGAGATTCCATCTTTGAAGACAATATGGCCAAGGAAAGAAATATCTTGAAACCAGAATTCACACTTGCTAAACATCCAATATAATTCATGTCTTCTAAGAGTTTTCAGGATAATTCACAAGTGATTTTCATTATCTTCATTTATTTTGGAATTTACCAAGATATCATCAATAAATACCACAAAAAAATCATCGATATATTCCTTGAAATCTCTATTCATTAGATCCATGAATATAGACGGTGCATTAGTCAATCCAAAAGGCATTATTGTAAACTCGTAATGCCCGTACCTTGTTTGAAATGTTGTCTTCTGATTATCTTCCTTATTCACACACAACTGATGGTATCCAGATCAATGTTCAATCTTTGAAAAGTTTTGATCTCCGTACAGTTGTTCAAATAAATCATCAATGTGAGTTAGGGGATATTTGTTGTTTATTGTTATAGAATTTATTTCCCTATAGTCGATACATAACCTCATGGATCCATATTTCTTTTTGACAAAAAAAATGGGGCTCCCTATGGAGAAAAACTTGGGGGGAATAAATCCCTTATTACTCAATTCCTCTAGTTGTTTCATTAGTTCAACAAATTCAATGGTGGCCATTCTATAAGGGGTATTCGATATGGGCCTTGATCCAGGAATTAAATCAATGGAAAACTCAACTTCTCGTTCTGGAGGATGTCCAGGTAAATCTTCCAGAAACACATCTACATATTCATTCACAATAGGTACATCCTCTATTTGAACATTCATTTCCTCACCCACAGTCATATCATTCGCTTCCTCCCTAATAATAGTATTTAGTTGAGCTACTTGGGGTATATCTAGATAAGAATTAGGTGGTAACGATTCTGCTCTAATGATATGGTGTTCCTTATCATCATCATCAAAAATCGTAACCTCCTTCTTCTTAAAATAAATCATTGCATCATGGTCAGAAATACAATCCATACTGAGGATTATATCAAACTAAATCATAGGTATGATGATGAGATACGTGGATAAAGATCATTTATGTGCTCTAATGGGGACTGATTAACAAAACATTGTTGCAATTATACTTCCCTTTGGAGTTTTAACTGACAACCCCCTTGTTAAATCAAATTGGAAATATCTAATTTTATTAGAAAACTAGGATGATATGAAACAATGTGATGATCTAGAATCAAATAATGAATTTTCTATACTTGATGAAACCATTAAATTACCTACAACCATGTCTTTTGGAAAATCTACCTCAGCAGTAGTGATAGGATCTTCTTGGCCTTGATCCCATGGAATTTTCTGAGTTATGTTCCCATGGAACTTAGGAAACACATTTGCATAATGTCCCATCTCCCTGCAATTGTAGCATTGGACATCAGTATCTTCCTTCTTCCCCTTGCAATCACGAGCTTGGTGGCCTTTTTCACCACACTTGTAACAGACTCCCATTATTTTAGAGAAAGTACCAGAGTGTTTTTCCCCACATTTACTAAAAGATGAATATTCAAAATTTTCCTTCTTAACTCTATTTCCATTTCCAGAGTGATCAGCAGATCTGTTCTTCTCTTTCTTTTCTTTAAAGTCATAAGACTTAGCGAATTCTTTTTCTGTCAAGATAGCACATGAGACAAAATATCTTCGTACGACGAAAAGGATTGTGATACTAATTCTAAATGATGAAATGGTTTTAACCCATCCAAGAAACGATCAATCTTACTTCTTGGGTTACATATATAATCTCCATCATACCTTGCTAACCTTGTAAAGTTTGCCTCATACTTTATGACATTCTCATCATCCTTTTGTCTCAGACTCAGAAATTGCCTTTCCATATCTACTTGATGGTCACGAGGAATGTATTTTTCTAAGAAAATCTCTTTTATCTCCCTCCATTCCATATTTGATACTTCATCATCTTCCTTTGTGTTTTGAATCGTTGACCACCATTGATCAGCATCTCTATCGAGGCAGTAAACTGCCATGATAACTTTTTCTCTTTCACTACTACCCAAAGCCTGAAATATTTTTTCTCTAGGGAACTTATCCATTGCTAAGCTACTAATTGATTTGTAATCCAATTTAATGTTTGTGGTTTCTACCTCATGAAGAGATATAAAATTGATCCTCCATGCTATAGATCAGGGTTCTCCCTAAGGGTAAGGATATTATTCATAACCTGAGTGAGTTTTCCCAGTATGGTGATTTGCTGATCAGCACCAGTTGCATCACCAGCTCCACTATAATTATCTTGAGAAGGAGGGAAATCCCTACATGGTGTGTGTGTATTGATACTATTTCCATTTCTTCCACTAGGTGCCATTTCTAAAAAATGGCATAAATTGGATCAGTTTATGAATCAAAATACATAATTCCATACTTGTAAAACACATAACATAAATTGAAATGTTTATAGATATATTCCAAAATCATAGAAATGTTTTCTTTGAGGAAGTATATACTCATAAACCCTTCATAATGGTTTTTAATGAAAATGAGAATTGTCCTAAGCATATCCCCTGGGAGTTTCGTAACCAAGAGTGTAGAAAGGCCTGTTGTCGTGCACCAGTTCCTGTTCGAGTATAGCTCAAAGCAGTGTTTTCGGGTTTTACCTCTAGGTACATCTGTTCCAGAGCCACCTCTACCTGCTCATATCCAGACAAGGATGTATTTCTTGTAAAACTCACAAAATCTCAATAATACCAAAATTCTAGGATGTTCTTCTATACTAATCCTCGAAGTCTATCTTAGGGCTATGTGCTATAATCAGAGTTTATCTAAATCTATCTTCCAAGGTTTATACTGAAATTCCTCTGATACCAACTGTTACGCCCTAACCCCAGTTACCCAGAGTCAGTGCATTATTACATAACATTGGCATGATCACAAAAGATAAAGTCTCGAAAGACCGATTAGTTTAGTAGCATTGGAATTACTACATACATTCCTAAAGTTTTCATTACATCATAAAATAAAAACTACAACAACATAGTCTCCATAGTCCACACTCATATTCCCTCATACTATCCTTGAAGGTCATTCATAAAATAATTCTTCACATCCTGGGAAAAATAAAACATAGAAAGGGGTGAGATCAGATGCCTAGTAAGGATAACAATATAGTGGAAAATTTCATAAATAGGCATAAACATTTAAGGAAATGTATAACTAAAACAAAATCCTTCTGAACTTGAACTTCAGCATAATATGGCATAAATAAACTGAAATAATTCCATTTACTTATTCACATTGATATTATACTAATCGAATAATCACATATAATATCAATAACAACTTTCATAATGATGGAATCTATAATGCCAGACTATCATAACCACATAGTCAAGGCCTTGTGCCAAGAATACAAATAAAATTTTGTCAACGCCTTATGCAAAGACACTAGTTTGTCTCATGAAACCTAACGATGCATCGAGGATCAATAAAGGGCTCCACCCATCACTTATTAAGTCCAACACATTCCTCATATGAATAGGTTTAAACATAACATAAACATTCGTATTAAAACTAGCATATGAAATGTCAATGGTTTCTCCATAAACCATAAATGGTATAAAAATGAATCATCCATAGTCAAACATATCAAAAAACCGTCAATGCAATATGGAAGTTTTGTATCAAAAAAATCAACTTCAAATAAGCTTAAAATCCGTCAGTGGATGTTGACATAGATGAAATCAAAACTATTTGAGAGAAATATCTCTTTTTTTAAATCATTTAGAAGTAACGTTATTTCAAAAGAAAAAATTTACATTGAAAATATTCTTATAAGCTTGTAAGAGAATCTTAAATGGTTTTATAATGGTGGAAAATAGCCGCACCCACCGTATAAGTTAAAAATAATACATTCTTACCTTAATTTTGTTGAAAAGGCTAAAAAGGACCTTGTTTGGAAAATAAAATAATGATTAATTTATAAACATATTATAAAATGTCAACATGGGTATAAATGAATTTAACTCATAGACTTTAAAATAGTAAGAATGATTTGAAAAACATTTTTATCAAACATGGATTTGGATGATAAAGAGGTCGCAGTAGATAATTACATATAAATAACCTCGGATAATGAAGATATTGTGAAATAAACCCTTACCTTGTAATTTTCCTTAGTAGATGGTATGTTAACCTCCTGTATAACAGATAAAACATTGGTATTAAATTAGTCATGAACCATATACATAATTATGATATCATATATGATCTTTTAATAATGCTTTGTTAATAATATTTAAGTATTATCTTCGTTTCAGGTGTAAACTTACTCGTTTTATTTTACATGTTTTGTTACATAATTCTTGTTTGTTATGGATAGGTTTTATATTATTCATATCTAAAATGATATAAAGTCCTTAAACATTATTTCTAATCATAAAATGAGAATTATACTTGAGTGGATACGATGGGGAGTAAATCTCATCGTGTTCATGGATACGGTAGTTCGTACGTACACACGAGCAACAATATCACTATTTTGATATTAAAATAATATATAATTGGATAGTATATCATATATACAGAACCATTGTCAGGTTATATTTATTATTTAAATCAATTACACATCATTATTATACCCATCCAAATAATAATGTTTTGAATAACAATTACACCACGACATGGAGACGGTAAGCCGTACGTATGCACGTATGGTGACATGTCATTCCAAGGATAGATAGAATACTGAATATGGTTGTTCCATATTTATAATAACATCACATTATATAGGATATACTGGAGTTATTATTTTATAATGGTAATAACAACGAAAGATGAAGTTGAAGAAGAAAGGAACGTGAAAGAGGGTGGTGAGAACAGTACCTCTTCTTCGGGTTCTTCCTTTTGATTTGATGAAAGGGTCTTGTTAGGTGGGATTTATGACTAAAGGAAGACCTCTAGGATGAATGGAGGATATTTGAGAGGTTATATGGGAAGAGTTATGCCGACACAAAAGGCTTTGAAGGTGTAAATTAGAGAGAAGAGGGAGTTCCCTTTTATAATAGGGGTGAGGGGAACCTTTAGAAAAGCTAGAAATATTATTTTATAATAAATTCATATTTGGTTTATAATGGATCAAAATAGATTATTTAAATTATAAGGTGGGGATAGGTCGAAAAACATTCAACCAATATATTTTTTACAGGTTTGGGTCATTATATTAACCTTATCATTTAGTTTTAACTCTTAGTTAATTAGTTTGACACTTACCATGTCACTTTGTATTTTTATATTATATAGTTAATAAATTTACTATAAACATCCAAAAGACCCTCTAGTGGTCCATTAATGATAAAACTATTACTATATAAGTCTCTTGTCCAAACCTTAGATTTTTAGGAATTTAATATCAATTAATAATATAATAATTTTTAAAAATACATTTTATGTCAATTTTGACACTATTTGGTATTTGATTTTTGTGAAAATCATAAAAACATGAATACTTCTAAAAAACATAATTAAATCAATAATAACATTTCATATTAACCTATCAAATTATTTTAATTCATAAAAAGTCTCAAATTTAATTTATTTGGATATTTATAATATCAATTATCTTAATATTTCATTAATTAGGTAATTACTGCATCACCATTGTGACATAAATAAACTAAATTATTTAACGTAAAAAAATATAAATAAAATTACATTATGTATGAAATGTTTCTATCTTTATAATTATTATTTACAATCAAATTTATCATATTAATAACCCTATATTAAAAATGTTTTAGTAATTAAACCTTCATTTTAACTCTTTTAACTCTTCTTTGAATTAAATAATAATAAACGTCCTAATCTAATCCATGTAGACCTAAATGATAATATTTTATTCCTAAGGTTGTTTTTGGTCGAGATACACTTGTCCAATAGAATTAGTACATGTCTTTGGGTAATATTAATATCATTTTAACATTAATTACCCTATTATGTTTTAACCGTGGTAAATAAAAGTAAAAAGTTACTATTCAACAATAATTAATTTAATCTTATTGAACCAAATTTTACTCCTTGATATTAACCGTGTCTCTCAGATTTTCGAAATTACACTCACAGAAGCGGTAAAATTATGTTTTATGTGAATTTGCAAATTCTCCTAGGAGATGGGTAAAAGACGGTGAAAAGTTCAATAAAATGTTAATATGTATAAAATTATTATAAACTCACTAAAATGAATTACATTGAACTTATATATGTATTATGTATCTATTTTGACATAAAATAAATTCAAATAAAATAAATAATTATTTAAATAAAAAATTTGGTTTTAACCAATAACTCAGTTTTTTTCACTATTCATCAAAAATTGAATGTTTTCATAAAAATACCAAAAACTCACCCTAGGCTAATATCAATATATTGAATCCAAAAATTAAGTCCATTTTGAAAGATATGATTTATAAAATTTCAAAAATTGGGTATTACTATTCATAACTGGTAGTTTGATTGGTTGTGGTGTGTGTTAGAACATGAAGTTGCGTACAACATGTGCTAATGTATTATTCCAAGAAAATTGTACCATGGAATCTTGGGGTGTTACAATATATCTCATAGAAGTAAAAGTGAGATGAGAAAACCACTTTTTACTTTGGAAGGAAGTGTAATTTTAGAAATTCATTTTTATTTTTCATGAAATAATATTGTATTCATTTATATAATTGAAAATAAAATGTAAAGAAATTAAAATTATTTTTTAGGAATAAATGATGTCCCACTAATGTGAAATCATGTAAAAAAATTTTAAGAAACTTTTTAATTAAATGTGTGAGTGTGGTTTAAGGAAAATGTTATAGAAATTTTAAAGAAGAATGGATTGTATGTTATTATAAAACCAAAAATGAACTTTGATTTAGTTTTTTGATAACATTCTAAATTTCATAAAAATAATTATGGATTAAACCGATTATATAGTGCACCTAAAATTTTTCAAGAATTCGGGAAGTTAACTTTAATTGGGATTTCTTATCTGGAAGAATTTAGAAGGAATCCTATTAAAACATGTATTTCCACATTAAATAAAGGTTTACTGGTCTTGATACATTCATTTTTAAAATTAAAACAGATTTCATTTTAATTATATAAAAATTAAATATAATAAAATTGGTGTAAAGAGGAAGAACACAAAACATAAATGAAAATGGAGGTTCGGGAAGAAAACTCATACCACTTTCTAATCAATCAAACACAATGTTCAAAAATTAATATTCATCCAATGATTCATTTAATTCCAATGATATAAATATATTTATGATATTATATATCAAATATAAGTATACAAATGCCACATAATAGAAATAATTAGTGAATAATGGAAATTTCATGGAAATAAATGTCCGAAGAGAAACCCCTTACCATATCTTTAAATGTGTTCTACAAATGTACTTCATGTCCTAGATAATAAAATTAAAATCATTATGTAATTAATTCAGAACCATCTCTATATTTATATGATTCATTATGGAATTATTATGTTAATTTATGGGCTTACTAAATAGTTAAGGAGTTTAATATCATCATTTGGGGGCATTTGTTTTCATGGATACCATGAACTATTTTCTTAATTATGAGTAATGAAGTTCATATAAAATAAGTATAATTATCAATAATTTGAATTATAAGAAATTAATGAAAAAATATAATTTTAATTTGTTTTATATATTCTTTTATTCCCATAGATGATGATAAATATTTAGAATAAATGTTAATGATAATAGTTTATAATGATTCTTGCACATTTATGTCATAATAAACTAAATTTTATTTATCATTTATTATTATGAAAATATTTTACATCAAAAAATATAATGGGTTGTAATTTAAATTTACCAATATAAATCAACCATTAAAATGGTTTTATGTATAGCCTTGAAAATGGTTATGGAAAATTAGAACTTGTTGTCCTTGAAAGAGATGAAACGACACCTCGTGGACGGTGATTCCATTTTTCAAAAAAATAGAGGGGACTAGGTTTGATGATGGATTGTTCCATAGTAATAATAAAATTACTGTAAATTTAAGGTATTGGAGTTATCAAGACATTTGTATGAGGTATTTTTAAGGGAGATTAATAAAACATAAGAACATGAAATGAAAGTAAATGTAAATACAAAAGGATTTTTACCCTTTGAATTATCCTCCTTGAAAACCTATTTATGATGATTGGTTTTGGTCTTCCGATGATACCAAGATATCATGGACATGGGAATGGGGATTAAGAATATTATTTATCATAATTTATATATGGAAAAATCATGGAAGGTGGATGGAGAAAGGGTGGGGAGGGGTGGTATTTATAGTAGACGAGAGTGGTTTTTTTAAATATTTCAATCATTAGTTTATTATCATGGCTATAGAATATGAATAGTTTGGAGATTTATGACTGAAAATATAAAAATAATGATGGATGGTTCTATATTATGGTTCTTACATCATTCATGACTCAATTAATGGTGTATTTATCTTATAATGTATATATACCGTAAATTACTTTATTTTACAATTCACAAAAAATTCATTTATCTTTGAAAAATCCCAAAAAAATATCCTAAATATTTTTTGACGTGTAGAATTTAAAAGTGATCTCATTTTTATTAATATAATTTTCAAAATATTAGAAACTTAATTTTTTATTAAATAATTCATTTACTACAAAAATAAATAGAATAGTATTTATAACTAATTTTATAACACTATGAAAAAATTTCTAAGGTCTCATAAAATTTTCCAGAATTCATATGACAAAAAATAAATTTATGAATAAATTTTATGAAAATAAACTTTATTCTGTAACATTTAAGTAATTAAATATTTATGACTTAATAAAATAGTGATACATATTTTTAAAATATTAAAATATTAACTCAGTTATACTATGATATAATTATATCATAACATCATTTATATGATTTGTAAATTTTGTTTAAACATTCATGGGTATGTAAACTATTAGTTAGTCTAATTTACAATTCGTAAGGGTCATATTACAATTCATAAGGGTAACATTACTATTCAAAATGGAAAAGTTACTATTTACAAAAAAAAGTTTATCCCATTTGTATCGAAATGCCTTACTAGTCACAATCATGCATATATTTTTGTCGAAATTAAATCCTGAGAAGTGGATAAAATATATTTAAGGCTAATCCAGCATGGGTGGTGAGAAGGTGGGTAAAAAACATTCAAAATATCATTATGGGTTTTTATCTAATTTCAATATAAATTTTTTTTCAATGATCTACATTCGATTAATACATGTAAAATTGATCTATTTTTAATTTAAAAATCAATTTAAATATAATAATTATTTATATGAAAAATAGAATTAACTAAAATGAAATATTATTCAACATTAAAAAAATTGAAATTTATCAAAAAATACCAAAAATTCACAATAACATAATTATTTAAAACATATTTTTATTTTACAAAAAATTACATTTCATAATAAATATTTTTTATTTATGTGAAATCATTTTAAATATCATTTAATAATAGTAATTAATATTAATATTATGATGTTTAATGATTGGGTTAGAGTTCGCTTGTTTAAATAATTATAATAAAAAAGTGATGCTCTGTTGAGAATTAGTGTGGTGTTCATTACATTATGTAATAAATATATCTTTGAGTACTTTAAGTGTTAAAAAATAACCAATAAATATAAATATCAATACATATATAAAAATATATAAGACTTTAAGTAAATATTAATATATATATATATAAATTATAAATAAATAAATTTTAATATATACAAATACATATATATATATAAATATAATTGATAATAAATTAACTAATGATAGAGAAATATATTAAATTACAACATAGTCAATTTAGTAGGAATGTAAATCTCTCAAATAAAATGCTATTCCACCAAACCACCATATAAATTCACAATTAAAAGAAGCTAAAATCTTATTGAATGTTCAAAAACCAATCAATATAGACCAAAAATTATGATTTTGTGGCCTTACAGACCTCTATTTAATGTGATAAAATGATAACAAGGTCCCCATAATCAAAATAGCATATATCTCATAACGAGAATTGATTAGATATGTGGTAGATCCTAAACAGTCATAGGGATAAAGAGTTATGGTTGTTTGATATTTATGTTCGACATTAATATATCATATTTTATTAATTATTGCCAAATTATTTTATAATGTCATTATAGCTCATATCATAAGATTCAATTTAATGGGTTTTGGAAATTAGATGGAGTCTCATATCAAAGGATATCGTCATTTAATATTGTAGCTAGATTTCTATCTTGTCCAACAAATACTTTTAGTTTCAAATAATTACAATCGAATAATTATAAATTGTTAATAATTATCATATAATAACCAATTAGAAATAAATTTAATAATAAATTAATGATTATAAATAAAAAATCAAAATTATTAATAACAAATAAAAATTTAGAATAGAATATATATTTTTCATTTTTTTAATGATGAGTTTTATAAGCCATAGGAAAAAAGAAAAAATCTAAGAAATTATTATTATTTATATGTAATTTCTAAAAAACCCAGTAAAAAATAGACACGCATTTTTCATAATTTTTAAAATATGTTCTAAAAAACAATTAATAATAAAATTTTTTGAAATATTTTATTGCAGTTTAAAAATCCATCATGAAATTAGACATTTATAATCAGAATCCTATCATTTTTATCTTGGAAATTCTCTATAAAATGGAAATATATTTCAATGAATAATTTCAATCCCATGATCTGAATGAATATAAAAACCAACTATTACACTCAAATAGTATTCCAACTAATGGAAATGATCTGATACCATTTTTAATGCCCTATATAAAATTTCCATAATAACAATCTAGAGTTCCAAAATACCTATATATGACCTCTTTATATGCCAACAGTTGTTGATTAGTTTTGATATTTTATAACAAATATTGGGGGAAAATACTCTTGAAACATAAAAGTTTGATAGTAGATTGATAAAAAATCATCGAATATGCATTAGAGTATGTGTACGGAATTTAAGATAAATTCCAACAACTAAAAATTGATAATAAAAGTAATTTATATAGAATAATGGAACTCATTATCCTTACCCATACAATAATCAATGGTCACCTACCAACAAGACCAGTAAAAATAGACTAAAATAAAATATAAGGAAGGATTAGTTATAAAACATATGTCCCCCATCAGACCAATATTCCAATATCCATATAACTAATCCAAGAAGATCCATTATAAAATGTAACAACTAATACCTAAACATAAGGTTCGTACAAGTATCAGGGTTCCAGTATAGTGTGTAAGCATATAAAAATGTAGGGTGTCACCAATTTTCTCACATATAAACTATCATATTAAGAATAAAAATTCATGAGAAACTAAATAAATCATATATATAAATCATTAAAAAATCATTTCATATCATAATGTTCTAATATGGATAACAAGACACGGGAACTCACCGGTATAGGATAATTCCAATAAAAACCCATCTCATAGTGTATCCTAGAACCATCTCCAATGGCTTAAGAATGACATATCACTGAATCTTGAACATTTAAATCTCACTAATGATGTATTCACTATGTGATTCATGGACACCCATAATATCTTATACCTCCACCGCCTCCCTTGTGGTAATGTCTCATACAAAAAAAAATCATTCCACTATGCTCTTACAATGTATGAGATATTATACCATGAAATATCCCATATCACATACCACCACCCACTAAAATAGGGTGAGGTATAATGAATTACTTATATCAAATCTAATACAACCACCCCTCACACTAGATGATGTGAAATACCTATAACATAAAAAATGTCATACACCACACTCTTAGATAGAGTGAGGTGCAATACTCATCACAAATCTTATCAGACAAGTCCAGTCAAAGGAAAAAGCCTTCGAACATTTTTTAAATTTAATTAATAATATAAGTAAACAATGAAAACAACATATGTGGACAACTGGCCCATATCCCAATGACAGACTAAATGAAAGGACTCAACTACATTTCAGAATATTCATACCCTTCACCATACCCATTATGAGTTTCTTCCTCTGAGTTAGCTGATTCCCACTCTAATGTCATATCATATTGATTCAAGATATTGAAATACATATTCTTGAGATTTAATACCTCCAAAGAGAGTTGATCCTTATAGACTAGCTTGTCAACACGTCACTTTTTATTATCAGGGTAAGTCCCATATCCCTCTTGGAGGAGGACCCAGTGGACACTACTTTCGGTAGATAGGAATAATCTGTCCATAGTCATCTATTTGATGGAGCAGTCATATCCCCTTCATTATTAGTCATATTATTCTTTATTCCTTGTAAACATCATAATAATAAGGTCGAACAATGGAATCATTTTCTATATCACTGCCCTAGATGTCTCCCCATTTGTAGTGGTTCAACATTTTAATTATTTAGAAGGTTTTTTGTCTTCCATATGCAGAGTGACCCATAATTGATCGCTTCATGGGTATATCTTTCTTACCTACCATTTTATTTTCAAAATACTTCTACTATATATGACATAAAAAACATGATTGGGTGATGTCAATTATCCAATTTCTGAATTGAGACTGTGGTACATCCAATTTGGTTGTGGATATGTGTCGAGGTCAACGAAGTAAGGCCCCTTGTGAGTTATGTCTGCATTACTGATGTGAAAGAGTTCCTCTAGATTGAAGTGGTAGTATTTTAAATAGTGGATGCAATTCTTTGTGAACTGTAGCTAGTTTTGGCACCTGGAGGTCATTTTACATTGTGGAATAGTTATTGTAGCCTTGTAGGTGTTAGAAAGTTAGAGAGGTGATGTTTTTGATGGATTCGATGCCTAAAGGTTAGCTCACGAGGTGGTGAAGGAGAGGCCTGGTGTAGTTATGTATGTGTGTGGAAGCACAAATAGTAGCATGAGTTCCCCTGTGGAATCCACTATGTGTAAAGAATATGGAGTATCATATGGGTAGAGAGCCTATTTTGAATCATGTCACACTAAATTTTCAATTGTTGAAGAGAGACCTGATTGAAATGTGGAGACAGATTTGAGGCAGGCTCTTCTCACTACTTCACTGATTATTTCATGTGGTATGAAGGAATTTCCAGAACCTTTGAATCTATCAATAAAGAATGTTTTTAACAGACTGAAGGGTGATCTTGGTGTTGTGTACCAGTCTATAGTGGTGGGTATTGTTAGTGTTTTCCATCTGAAGTTGGTTACTTTTTTTGGATCCTTTGGCCACTTCATATTGTGAAGATGAGGATATTAAGATGGGTAGTCATAGACCTAGTGTAGTTATGACTTGTAACAAGTTTTGATGTTTGAATCATGAGGAGATACCACAAGTGATGGAAGGTACCGAAGCGATTGACAGTGTCGTTACACAGGCTGCTTCCACCCATAATGGAGGAGCTGTGGAGGAGGAAATGGAGAAGGAGTCTTTTTTTTGTAATGGAAACTCTCCATGTCTCACCACAAATCATATCTTATGCCATTACTCTCTCACATTATGTTTCATCCAATAGTCATCACATATCACATACCATATGTCCACCCTCTCACTTAGGGTGGGGTACAAGAAAATATTATATATCACATCTCATGATTATATTATAACATGTTTATAACAAAATGATAATGGAATACATGGAACAAATATACCATAGACTAGACTTGAGCTAACCACACACCCATACCCACCTAGATCTCATCAATATGGTAGCATAGAATGGTCAATATCACATGCCCTAGACAGCCTTAACACAATCATCATTTGATCAAACCATAGATACCTAAATGTATTGATCATCTCAAACCCTTATTCCATGGATACTCATAGTCATAACCCATATTTCTTTCGTGGACACACCCAAAGGATATCATCTCACACAATACATGTACATACATATATTGGAACATGGAATCACAATTAATACTCAACTCCCAACCTTTTCACGTTTTTAGAAACCAACTGTAGCCTATGGAATCCCACCTCACTCATAGTCCAATTTAAACAATTCCATTCACCATGTTTACATGTGGACTTCCAGAATCTTATTCAATCCACCCATAATAATTTCCTTTTAAAAAATAAAAAATTATCATGAGGAATCCTTCTTGGTTTTCAATGTCTTCTAATTTTCCAACCCCACTCCCTCATGAGATCTATGTTGAAGGAATACACAACCTTTAATGTCACCATGTTCCACTATGAACACCCAAGGGGAGTTACCACCCTAATACTTGATCCAAAAACAAGATAATCCCAAGAATAATGTCTTAACATGGTACCTTAATCCAATTTTCAACATTCCAATACTATCATAAAATGAGTTCCATGTTTCTATGTCTAGTTCCATATCATTTTCCATGAAATTATTAGGGACCAACCTGAATTCGTACAATCAACAATGGATAAAACCTTATAAAATGACTAAACACCTCATTAGGGATTAACAAAAGTTAAATATTACTCATAGAACTAGTCAAAACCAAATTTGGTCCACTTTATTATTCTATACATCATTCCCCTTGGAGAAATAGACAGAAGTATTCTCTCAATTCCAATCTCATGTGTGGAACACTCAATCAATCAAAGAGAGGTTTTACCTAATCCTACTCAACAATCCTAGACTACTGCAACCCCTAACAGATTTCCAAACATAGACCCAAGGAAGACATAATAAATAATAATATAAAACCTCATTTGTTTATATATTAAATTCACCTCCCACATCCAATGTGTTGTTACTAATCTTAAATCATGCTCTCCAAATCTCGAACCATTCTTTCACTTGCATCAACATTCTCTCAATCCATTAGATCAAGACATAAAAGAATATAAATTAATTATATGGATTGAAAAATAGTTTAATATATTATTTCAATAAATAATTATAAAAAAATCTCAAATAGGGGATTTTCATGTTCATAACCTCATGAAATGACATGCCAATAGCCCATGGTATTCTTTTGGCTGACTAATAAAAAATATAATGGAGATACTCCCTAAACCCCTTTCCCAAATGATATTTTATGTTATATATTGTAAGTAAAAATATAGATATTTCATATATTATAACATTTTGAAACCAAATAAATTTTTTAGGTTTTGGTATTTATGTCAATTGTTACAATTTAGTGATATCAGATCCACTTTTGTGCCTATATCATATTTTTGTATTTAATGTTTCTAAAATTTAGTAGAAATCTATGATTTACTCAATAATAAAACATTTATTGTTAACATTCAAATTTCTCTCATTATGAATATAATTATTATGAATTTTTTAAAAGATGTAATTTTTTGGAGTAATATTGGTTTATGTTCAAACTGAAGTGACATTCATGTACTTTACTCATACATTTAATTTCATACAATTAAATATTGGAGAGTCTTGGGGAATTTTTTAGAGTCTTAAATAAGAAAAAAACGGATTTAGATGGGTTATTATGGTGTTATATTCCTTTTGAATCGTCAAAACACAAATCTCTCTTCTCTTACTCCCTTATAAACCGAGATACTAGCATATCATGGGATGGAGAAGTGACCTGCCAATATGGAAGGTGATTTTGTTTAGCCTATGAAAACACCATGGAGGAGATACTCTGATGGTTACATCTAAGATATATTTATTAATGATTTTATAGAATTTATTAATATTGAAATTCATTGATGAAAGGAACACACCTTTTCATCATCTTTTGTATATAATTGTGTTTTCATTCATTTTATACTTTATCTTGGAAATTTGAGTATTCCAATTTTTTCCACTACCCAGAACGAGTGTCAATTGATCCATAGAAACCATTCAGTAGTATCTATGTTTCATCATGAATTTGTATTCATGGAATCAAGGCTAAATATTAATTGTATAGATATCTCAGGAAGACGGCATTTAAAATCCTAAAATTTGAATGAATTTTTGAAATATTGATATTATTTTCATATTTGATATCATTAGACTAAATGTTTCAAATAATTTTATATATGTTATCATAAAAAGAACTATATTGTAAATCCTTTGTATTTAACTGTCTCCTATTGTATGACATATGGATTCTAAGTGTGCAATAGTGTCATACAAAATATGAATATAGAGGCTCTTATCATCAAAATGATATCAACAATATTGTTGGTTGTGATATCCCAGGAAATGAAATGATATATCAATTATGGTTATGATTTATCATTAAAAAAATTATAAATTGGTCCAAATATTATGGTAAAATATTTATTATAATACATGATATAAAGAAAATTTTATTTTTCTTAAATACAAATCATGAATTTATAAAAATATTTATAAATTTTTTATTAAATATAGAAAAATAGTTTTTTGAAAATAATTTAATTTATTTTTGTGTTTATAAATTTATTAATTTTAATGTGTTTATAAAAAAATGAATAAATGTTTAAAAATATAATATATAATAGATTTCCCAAGTGTTATCTATTAATATTATATAAATTTTGAATTATATGAAAGAACCTGTAATTTAGATATAAATTGATTACATGGATATTTTACATGTCATTTATATTTTATTTATTAATAAAAATAATATTTGAATTTAAAGGATTTGATGGTTGCTATTGGATTTTTCATATTAATTTTTTTTTTCAGGTTTTCAAATTCAAATGCCTTATTTGAAAAATTATATAAACCATATAAAAAAGATTTTTCACAATTTATATGATAATGGTTTAAATGATATTACATATTGGATATTTATATAATATAAATACTTTGAATAATAGAATTTGAATGTAAAGTTTTTATATTTCATTTTATTTTCTATATTTAAATTAATTTTGTTATATAATAATAAATTGAATGAGATCATATTAGAAGTATTTATAAAATTTATATATTAGTTTAGCTATGTAATGTCCATGAATCATTTCTATATTGTAATGTTTTTATAATTACTTTATTTTATATAAACTGTTTTTATCATTTTTAAATATGTGAAATATTCATTTATATAATTTATTTTTTATTTAATGTTAAGGATAATAATTTTTATCTTATGAACATGTTGATGGTATTGTTTAATATGTTAAACTATTTATAATAATTTTCTTACATGAATAAAAATAAATATATTCTAGATATGATAATTGATTTTTTATTCATATTCCCTTATAAATGATTTTAATAAGAGATATGAATAAAATATGAAGTTGATTATAGTTTATACATATAGGGAGTTAGAATAATTTGAAAATTGAGATCTAGCCTGAGGAATGTATACATGGGTTTGGGGAATTCAAGTTAAACAACTCAATGGCCTCAGGGCTAGTACAATGTCTAAGAAAATGGAGGCTGGTTATCTATCACCCCAAGATTACTCATTCGGGGATAATTGTATTCAAATTAATATTTCCCATTATATGAGATAATATAATGTTCCATAAACATGGGATAAATTTGTATTTGTATAAATGTAAAAGAGTTTTAATTTGGGTTAACATCATAAGCTATGAGTTTGGTAAAGAGTTATACATCAATACGGTTTAAACATATTGATTTGTTGGAAGGAATAAGATTCTGATCTAAATCATTGGGAGCATGCATACATAATGGGAATAAAATATGATAATATGGTGGGATTAAATCCTCGTTAATATAATATGTTTTCAATTTCCTATAAATTAAGAATATTTTAAAACTTTCTTCATTTATCTTAGTAAGTTCTACCAAAGAATGTTTCCCATGGATTATAATATTTAGGGAATTATCAAAATAGATTTCTCTAAGAGTTAGGTATCCAAATCATAAAATTCTATATGAGCTACGCATTATTAAGAAACTGTATGAGATAGGATAAAATAGTAATTTAATTGAATCTCTAATTATAATGGATTATGATTTAGATTTATCTTCTCAACTATCCAATATTCATATATGATATGACATACAAAATAGACTACCTATATAGGTAAGTGGGTTGTGGAATGAGAATGTGGGCATAATTCCTGGTGAAATATAGAACATGGGCCACTAATGGATTTTTTTAATTTAAAACTGATCATATTTTTTTGAGTGAGGATCATTAATGAAATTCTATATTATATTAACATAAGGCATGATACACATATGATAAAATCATCTATTGTAGATTACTATTATCATCATCATTAAAAATAACATTTTCATTAGTCTTATATATGTGGGTAATCATATTATTAGAAAATTCATATAATAGTATATAACTTAATAATTTTTCACATGTAAGGGTGAAAATTCTATGTGTTTAAGAAATATCATCCTGTGTAACCAAAAATTTAATTTTTTTCAACTACTGGATATAAATTCATAGGTGAATCAAATTATTATTTAACTATGGTTAGAGAATCATTATATTAAAACATATAGACATAATTTATTCATCTAATAATATATTTGACATTATTGTGTTATGTAATAATATAGAGAGACAATAAGTTCCCTACAAGTCTTGTTCTGGCTATGAAATTCATCATAGAATAACAATTACAAATTTATAATAGGGTAAATGAATATATTAATTAATTCATTACCCCAATGTTTATGGTAAATGGTCTATGGATGTGATGTACATGTTTAGGTACTATATAGATTGTCTAGGTGGGTAAAAGATCAACGTAAAAGAAGAAAAATCATTTTGAATGTCTATCATTGTTTCTCCAAATATGCAGTCAACGTCACTAAAACCTAGAGGAGGTGTCCAAAGGGAATAAAAATGACCCCATTAGATAAAAACATAGTGGGATACCTAAAAGAGTACATGAGACTCATAATAATTTTAATATAAAGTGTTAATTTCATAGATATCAATTATTCAGGTTTGAGGTTATACGATTCCAAAAATTTATTTTAAACATTTTTAAAATATAAATTAATTAAAAACAATTAATGTTTTGACAAAATTTTGGTTTTTATTTCAAATAATAAGTTTAAGGGTTGTTAAATCATGGAATGAATACAATGAAAAAAATCAACCTCATAAAAATATAGGTAAAGGATATGTGTTACATCTAATATATATTATATTATAATAGAATGTTTTGTAAAAATTATGTTATTACATACAATATGATGGATATAAAATTCATCGTTTTTGATTCAAAAGTATTCTATAACATCACCAAATCTCTATATTTTAATTTCTTGATAAAATCCACTTTTATGGGTGAGTGGGAACCTCACAACATCCATCGGACCACAAACTCAAACATCATTCCAAAGACACAACCGCCATACCAAGCAGCAAGTATCACAACACCCTGAAGACACATTAAAATTCAAACAAATAAAAAGCAGCAAACATAAGCACATCATGGCCTATGAGCCAACCTTGAGCAGCACACCCACCGCAGTGGTCATCATCATCATCATCTGAACCCCCACGCCAGTGAAGTCCTGGAAAAGCCTGACGGAAACTCTGTACCGAACAAGGTGATGACAAGAATGTGTTATTTAAGATAAAATATTTTGTCAACTACGTTTGTTATAGTTTGAGAGATGTAATCCCACAACCCAACAATGAAATATATCACATAATAAAATTTTATTTTAAAAAAAACACAAAAAAATAGAATACAATATAAGATATAAGTAATTTATTAGGTATATTAAATATTTGAACCGGAATAAATGACAGATATTTCCAAATAAAAAATTTATTTTATGCATTATATCATGATATTATGGGGAGAATATAATGTTAACTCCTCAACCTGACACAATTGGGCTCAATCCATAACATCACCTAAGATGGCCTATATAAACTAGGGGTTGGTGAGACGAGTCAACATATATAAATAATATGTGATTCTTTTACCTGAGTAACTAGAAATATACTCATCCATGTCCTTGAATAAGTGAAAAGTAAAAATAATTAAATATTTACCATCTATAGTGTAATCAATGCATATAAAACCCCTATGAAGTATAAGAGTCGGACAATGTAAATAGGAAAGGGAAAAGGGAAAAATACATGCCCAACAAAAAAGATATCCCAACCTTTCAATAACTAGAAGGTAAATCATGCATGATCCTAACAATGAATATCCATGACCTTGTCACCATAGTTAGTTAAATGAATCAGGGTCTCCCTACACTCTTATATAATCACTGCAAATCGGTCTATAATCTATATAAGAAATGACAATTGTGGGTATATCCCATGAAGGGGTGAGTACATATAGACACCGTATGACACCCCCAAATC
Source organism: Viscum album (assembly GCA_963277665.1). NCBI lineage: Eukaryota > Viridiplantae > Streptophyta > Magnoliopsida > Santalales > Viscaceae > Viscum > Viscum album. The sequence continues at coordinate 1,553,144,960 of OY728160.1, forward strand.
AAAAGGGGGAGGGGCAGTAAGAGACATTATAGGAATATACATCACAACTAATAGAAAGAGTGTAAAAAATCAAAAATATTGTTACAAATATATTTATATATATATATGATCAAAAATGAATTCAATATATTCAGGAAACTGTATATCTATCTTCGAGCCTTATTTGAGATATAGTTCCATCAGTTCCAAATTTTCCATCAATGATGCCTAGTATCACCCACATCCGTCCATAGAGGATGAAAATTCATGATACACCTCTCCACTGTTCCACACAATATAGGTTAAAAATATATCCCATATAAGGAACCATTCCTAGGTAAAATAAGACGGTTTCCCTCTAATGGTTGATAGTCGACCGATTCTCTATTCAGTAAGAGGATTTCACTCGTATAGTAGATAGAGGTTACATTACCTTACCAAAAATAGGTTGCTTATCTAATATTAGATAAATGACCCATTCCCTACCCTAAAAGAGGGTTCAACATTGATAGTCAGTAGAGGGCCCATGCCATGCATATTAGGCGTGATCTAGTCTGATAGATAGAAACAAGATCGCTGATATTCAAAATAGTATGGTTCAACCCTGATGGTGGGGGACCCATACCCTAAAACTGTAAAATGGAGAAACAATAATAGAGAATTGTGGAATCATTCCCTTACCCATAGTATTGTTCCACTGTGTGGATAGAAATAACTCCCATGACCTATCTCTATTGGAGGGTTCTACTCTAATATCATTGATGATCCAGCCCAATAAATGTCATCATCAAGAATATCCTAAAGAATGGTTAGAACTATAACATCTCGTATCATATCTCAAAAGAAAATATAGAGGTTACTAAAACATTCAATGGAGAAGAAAAATTAAGATAAGAAACTCACAAGACAAAATTTTAGTCTAAATGAAATATAATATATATGTAGATGTTTCCTTAAAAGGAGGTAATGGTATTCATCAATTAAGGGGACCCACAAGATGTGTGGTCTTACTCCACTACCTGTATATTTCCCTCACCAGTACTTGTCTAACAACCCATGTATCCCTAAACTAGGTGTAAATGAACTACATGGTGTGACTTATCCATAAAGAATTAGTCTTGTTATCCATGTCACATTGTGTTGGGGTTCTCACATAGTGTGTCATATTATACATGCCTAGAAACCCTGTCCATAATATACGTGGCCCAAAACTCATTGTGTTTATCAGACTACATGATGTGTAGTCAGGTTTTTCATTGAAACACTAAATCTATTATAGCATTACAGATCCATGCCTGAATCATGAAAACACCATAGGTTCACCATAAAATTAATGAGTCCTCTATTCTTAATTTCAAGTCATCATTTAGTTAGAAAATGGAGTTATGATTCACCTATATGGTGTCTTACACACTTTCGTAACCTGTGGAGCCTCCCATAACATCATCAAGATTTTGAATCTATAGTGGAATCACCTATATTTTGAATCAAGTCCCAATATATCCCCAAATAATTTAAATATTCACCACCAATGATTTTTTTGGAATCTAGGGGGTTTGATCTTGCTCGGTCACACAATGAAATAGTCAAATCATGGATTTATCATCTAGTGATGTAGAAAATAATGAATAGTTTGGGGAAATCACATGAAATAGCTTTGAAACAATGAGTAGACAATAATTCATGGTCATAAAATAAATCTTGGGATGTTTGGGTGAGACACATGATAAAAGAGATATAGATTATATAACCTATTAGAAGATCAGTACATGGGCATATGCAAAGGCTCAGAATTGATCCAGATCAGTGGAATAAGAATGAACAATCACGTTATTCTAATAAAATGGTAATAATAAAAAAATAAGATACCTATAATTATTCATATTGTTTTTTTATTAATAACATGCTCACCAAAAAATGAGATAAGTCATTGCATTCAATGCAGCACAATTTACCTTAATCTAGAGGCTCGTTGTTGTCTAATATCTATTTTCTAATGGAGGATGGAAGAAAACACCTCTTAATGGTCCTGGTATTATTTTCCTTGACATAGAGATCCTTTATAAGTGATATTTTATATATAACTATTATTTAATGTCACTTAATAAAATAAATAATATTATTTATTTCTTTTAATTAAATGTACCCCCAATGACTGCAATATCTGAACATCCCATGAAGACCCTTTTCATGTCATGCCCAGAGTAAACCACAAATTCTGGATTATGTAATGATATCATATTTTTTTAAGAATGCATCTAATAGTTATCTCATTTTCATTAACCACCCATTCACATGTGATCTTAAATAAATTTATTTCATTATAAAATAAATTCTGAGCAATGTGGGCATCGGAAAATAATTTTGTCTCAGTGTGTGGATAAATATAATATTCCTACATCTATTTGAAAGTACCAAGAGACAATAATTGGGTCTCTAATTTATTCCCTTAGTCCATAATTCTTTGCATAAAATTAAAAAACTAAACAAAAATCTCGGGATATTTATCTTTTATCCATCCCTCTCACTGCTATTTGCTCTCGTGTATGTTAATATGATGCCACAACACATGAACCAAGTATATTTTCCACCCATTAATGGTCCTCTACTAATTAACCATGATTGAAAAAAAGTTCCATTGAAATGTGGTAATATACACTATGTTTAACTCACCCCATTCATTAATGTGTGTTGGGTCATTCATGTATCTCATTAGTTATGAAACGTGGAAGATTTCGTGCACGTGCTTTAATTTTTGTTGTAGTGTGAGGTGAAAGAATCATCACTAACCATCTTCTCGATCATGAATGTCCTGATGATACTCTTGGATATCATCCCTTCGCAGCTGAATCTTCACATTCCTCATTGTTTGGAGACACTGATGAAAACACAGTCTCCCTAGTCGAACTCCAAGCCAATACAACATCAATTTGAGAAATAATTCATCCTTCATTGGGTTGTTCTTGCCTTCTCATGAATGACTTAGACCTTCTCCTTCATCACTTGTACCATCTCGAAGCCAACTACTGATGCCTCACTGACGTCAGTGCAACACGTTGGTGACCCTCAAGGTCTCCCATATAGGGCCTCAAATGTTTCAATACCAATATTATAGTGTTATATATTATGTTTGAAAACTCTACCAATGGAAATTAATCCTCTTATATCCTATATATGTCTAACTTAAATGTGCATATCATATCATCCAATACCGCGATTTTCACTCTATATTTGAATTTTTATGGGGTGATAGGATTTTATCATCCCCATATACATATTGAATTCCTCATGTAAGACTCTCCAAAACTATGACATGAACTGTTCATCACATTTGTAAAACATAGTAATGGTCACCCCATTATGGAGGGAAATATCCCTTACGTACAACTTCCCCATATGCTACACTAAATAGTAATCCTTAATAGAAAGGAAGTGTACTTACAACATGAGTCGATCAACTATCACCCAGTTGGATTCATGGCCTCACACTATCCATAGAATCCCTATCATGAAGTCGATGAATATTTCATCTCAATTCCCATTTGGGATCTCAAGGGGTTGCAAAAATTGTACCAAAACAATGTGCTCAGACTTCACCTGCTGATAGATGAGGCACCAATAGACAAATTCTTCCTCACTCCATCTCACGCCAGCTCAACAGAATAGTATTTGAATGCCTCTTCACATCATCCCCACATCATGATATATAAAAAAATGATAAGAGTTAAACTCTCCTCTAACTTACTCCTACATCATGATTGAGACCACGATCTATCCCATGAAAAGGATAACATGATTTTTTAAATTTGAAAATCCATCAGGTAAATATATTTAGGATATATGGGCACATAAGACCTCATAGTTGATGTCTCCCAACTGGGACTCTCTCACATACTGATGGTATAGGGGATTCAATACCACAATGTGAAGAAAATATTCTTCCTCTTGTTCAGTATGTTTCAAATTCGGGGAGGCCAACTACTCAGAGGCTTCCTGTAGAAAATGATCATTGTACTTCCTACAAATGGAGTCTGCTACAACATTTCCTTTCCCATGTGTATAGACTACATTAATGTTATAGTCCTACATGAACTGAAACTAGAGGCTCAATCCCATGTTCAGGTCTCTCTAATTGAAAACATAGCTGATGCTATTATGGTATCAGTAAACAAATAAATAGATATCCTAGTAGAGAGTTTCTCCACATCCTCATAGATAACACAACTACTAATAGCTATAGGTATTCTGTCATGTAGTTCTTCTTATGGGGTATCAACTACCTAGGCCAATATGAAATGACTAATTTTCTTTTCATGAACACATAGCTGAGCCCCACTCCTGAGGTATAAAAATACACTATGTTATCAATGTCCTCCTCTTGATTTCTTAAATTAGGAGCACTCATCAAACTCTACCTCGACTCCCTAAAGGATCCATAACATTTCCCAGTTAATGTCAATAGTTTCCTTTTCCACATTAGGGAGGTAAAATTGAAATATATCCAATAGATGTTTACAAAAAACCACTTATAGTACCCTACCAAACAAAGAATGTTATCCACCACTAACACTCTCTTTGGTGGCTCCCAATAAATATCTACATCGATCATCACCGGGTCCAAAGCTTAACAATGATAAATAATTAAATTCCCCAAAAATTGAAACGTGTGAATCAACAACATCTACATTGAGTTTTAACAAAATGATTGGGATCCAAATGAAATATATGACCTTCGTAAAGTTCATTAAATGAAACTTTATTGATGAAGAGCATGTGATTGTGTTTTGATGAAGTCAACAATGGATTGTACTATGTATGGTTGGATGATGTTATTTATTAAATCCAAAAATAGTCAGGTCATCCTTCACACTAAAAGAAATCACAAGGAACACAAATGGTCAATTGTGACATCAAATTTCATCCTTCAGAATATTATCCTAAAAAACTCCCAACTTATAATTATTGAAATTGTGATAGATCATCAAGAACCATATCATGCCTCATAACTAATCAAATAGATCACGAATAACTATCATGGGGTACTTTTTATTTATCGTGGATTGTATTAGATGATGATAATCCTAAAAAACAGCCACATCACCCTCTCCTTTTACATGAACAAAACATGACCATCTTAGAAGATGCACTAGGTTTTATAGAAACCATCTCTTTGACATAATGGGTTTGATAAAAACATACTCTTGATGGTCATACAACTATAACCACAACTCCTAATGATCGGTAGGGGGTATATGATATTCCTAAAAAGACATCATAGTGGTTATCAGGTGAATTTCAATGTAAAACTCCTTCCCCCACCTCATAGGTAGTCCCCGAATATCATTAGTGAATGCATCCATAAAATCCTCAATGACTACAGTAATCCAGATGGTGTAATATCCAATTAATCAAAGGGATACAATCACCAACTAATGGGTAATGTGTTTAGCCTCCTACTCAAAAAAACCACTAGTCCTACCATGAGATCTCTCTTTCACAGAAATGAGAATCCTGTTATGTTAGTGTGAATGAATCTCACTTATATGTGGTGATAGTTAATATAGATTCAGGCCATGTAAAACCAATCCATTCCCAAGAAGACGTCAAAGGGTCCCATTGTGATTATTATATGATCCCCGAAGAAACAATTTTTACCATTTTATAGATTTTATTACAAGTAGATAAAAGTTATATAAGAAGTGTTCCCCATAGGAACCATGTAGTAGGAATTTTGGGTAAAAGCTCAACTCGGATATCGAGCTCTCACAATATTAGTTAAGAGACGAACAAATGAAATTCACTTGTTTATATAATATTAAATCAATAGTATAATTAACGTAGATTGTACCTCTAATCATCTCTTGTGATTCTGATTCAAATGATTCTATGGCCTGCAACCACCCATGGATTAGAAATACATCTCTGTTAGAAAGGTACGGGATGCCTAGTGGTGGTGGCAGAAGGATCTCATTATTTCGACCCCCACCCACAACTCTTCCTCTTATAGCTCCACCTAATCATCTTCCACCTCTACCTCCATGAGGGCTACCCTATACTCACTTGGGAAATCAATTATTATGGTACTGCATCTAGAGTAGTGGTTCGTCTACTATCATCATCCAATCCAAAGTATATTGGGACATGGAATCATGATACATATGATCTCACAAATAACATACATATAATCACCCCTTTGGGGGTACCCTGGTCCTCTAAACTGTCCCTAACCATGTTCCCCAGTTTGATACTGGGAAGGTATCATGCGTCAAGATCTTATCGACAGGTGCCTTATATCTACTTCGAATGACATATCCTTAAAACTCCAACTGCAAGATCTATTTAGTCGGGGTCCCTATAAAGGGAATATCTCTATCAACAGAAGTACCTCCAACTCCCTGGGTATGTGGGAATACTCAAGGGTACTAGACTAGAATAAATATCTCTTTAGGGACCCTACTCAAACATTTGTACCTATAATTTTCCATCTGAAATCATGGTTAGGGTGAACTACATACTGTCTGTGAACCTCATAGCATACACATCCACTGCCCTCCATCATTTTTCAAGCCTTATAAGCTAATTAATATGAACTGAGAACGAGAATGATGGGTATAACTGATCCTGAAATAGATGGTAGAACTTAGGAAATGAGAGTGTCATCTCTTCATGAATTTATGTCACTAGACCCCAACTATTCCTAGTAGATTCCTAGAAAATATAGGATTCTAGTGAAGCCACCTGATTAGTAAGTGTTTGGATATGCCTAACAACATAGATCACCAAATCCATCAAATCCTCCAATGCCTAGGGATCTTGATCACCGAGTAACCTCAATGGTCTCTCGTGATGGAACTCATATAGTGTTCTAATCTGTCATGCATCCTCAACATGTTCAGATGGTATGATCTACTACATGATTGGTGGGGGATCATCAATATGTCCACATATAGGACGATTCTTGCATTATATCCACTGAACTAAAGCATCATCACTTATCAGATTTTCACCTTGATCTGGAATTGGTAACCTTGTTGGATAGACCCATTGAGTAATCCAGAAAAAGTAATCATGATATACCACAGTCATATGAGAAACTATATATATATGGGGATATTAGTAAAGAAGTATAGTCAAAGACTCAATGCTAAATGATTCATGTAACAATGTTCCCCACAACCAATTTCTCAGTATTTATTGTCAATAGGTTGGTGTTCAATGTCCCAATTTAAGGTTACATTATCAGCAAACCCAATACTGGGTTCCCTAGAGTAAATTTTCTCATGAAAAACATGGATGCTTCTACCTAAAATCCAAAAAAAAATCCATTTATGTGGACTACACCACACACCTTCCCTAGTAATGAGCATCCTTTTCTAAAAAACTATCATGACTTGGCCCAATGGGGATCAATACACAAGTTCCCCACGCCTGAATCTATAGGCTAGGGGATAGTGAAAAAAAATGAATAAAAAATTTAGGCTGCTTTTACCTATGTAACCATAGACACACAACCAACCATCTACATACAATATTCTAGAAAAATTATAATAAAAAAATTTATCATCTATAGAATTAAAAATTAATGTAAATCCTATATGAATTACTATAGTTCGACATTGTAAACAAGATAGTAAGAAGAGAAAAAATCATCCCTATCCAAAAGTTTACTCATCCATAAAATAACTAGTACATAAATGGTGAGATATAACACATCGGAATCACCTTGTCCTAGCAATCATACATGGTCAAATCCACCTGGGATACACTATTCTATTATATTATTGCCTCTGACCTAACTATAATCTTCATAATACAAGAATCATGAGGGAAATCCTATGTAGGGTTGACAATATTCAAACCCAGTAGGATTCCCTAAAAGGTGAAAGAAGATATTTAATAGAAATGATAAGAATAGAAAGCTCAACCCATAGAATGAGATTAACAAAATCCATCTTTATGGATACAGATATAAATAGTACCAACGAAATAAGACCAAATGAGATATAAAGGGGATATCCATCTCATAGAAAACCCTAGGAGGTAGTTTCATTAGTACCAAAAGGTCTATAAATGATTCCATGCATCTCATATATTCATCTAAAGAAGTATCCATGTCAAGAAACACCGCCCCAAAATTTCTCACAGATTTTAGGTGTAATATCTATATAGAGGTCCCAAGACAATGTACAATAGGAGAGTTCTACTCTGATGGTAAATAGAGGGATTGATCTCTTCTACTATGAGGATACCACTATGATAGCATATATATTAGGCCTATTCCTTTCCCAGTAGGAGGGGACCACTCTAATAGAAAATAGAAGACAAATTTTGTTCCTATGAAAAGTGTGTCACTCTAATAATTGATAGATGACCCATTCCATACAATGAAAGAGGGAGAAAATTTGATTAAAAAATAACATATCACTACCCTAACCGACAGGATGGTTCCACTCAGATGGTTTAGGATCCATCTTCTCATATCCCAGTAGTGTTCTACTCTAATAGAGAATAAAGGACTCATTCCCTTCCTCATATGAGCGAGCCAATCTATGGATTGATTGACCACCATTACATGTTCCACTAGGAGGGTTACACTAAAAAATCTATGATGATCCTCAATGATCACAATCATTAAAGGGAGTCACCTAATAAATAATCACACCTATAACATTTCACATTTTATCTAATAATACACTAAAAAGTACAACCTCACATTCAATTCAGAAAAAGACTCAGGATAGGATACTCATGCACCAAAATCCAACAATAAACAAAGGAGATATTAGGGGTAAATGGTTTCTCAAAAATATGGATTGGTATGCAGTACATAAGGGTACCCACAAGAATTTTGTTCTCACTCATTTTTCTTGTTTTCTCCCTCTTTAATACACGTATAACTACCCTTTTATCCCTACATGGTATTTATGTGAACTACATAGGCTGCCCCAACCACGAAACATTCTTCCCATTCTCCTAGCCATAATCGTGTACATTAGTTCTGGGTAAAACCATTTCTATTCCCATGTACTCCTAGAGTACACACTGGAGTGAAAACATTGAGTCACATGGAATATGGGTTTGCTACATATCATGTGATTTTTAACACCCATAGACACCCTAACTATCGTAGCCTATTCCCTACACATCATGTGTTCATGAGACTACATGCTGTATTCTTAGAATTTTGGTAGAGATTCAAGATCTTCTATTCTATTCTAAATCCACACCCTTCATATCTAATCATTCCACATGTTCACCCTAAAATATAATCAAACGATATGTTAGTTGTTTCCGACCATCCTTTGGAAAGATAATAATGTTCTGATTCACTTTTACCAAGCTGTATGTGCCATCGTGTTTCATGGAGCCTCTTGTCACCACATTGGTATTCCAAATCCATTGTGTAATAACCCATATCCATCAAAACATCCTATTCTACCAAATAATAATTCACCCATTCTCATCCAACTAATATATTTTGAATCTAGGCATTCAATCATGTTGGGTCTTGCTCGGCAATTTTCAAATCATGACCCCATCTTCAAATAGTAAATAACACGAAGAAAGTTCAGAGAAAACACAAGAAATAGACTTGAAACCACAAAAAAACTAGATTATTATCAAATCAACATATATTTGGATGTAAGCGTGAGAAATAATGGCACAACAGATCTAGATTGAATAAAAAAGTGGAAAACTCATATATAATCTCATGAAAAAGCCTGAAATTTATGTGGATCAATGGAATATGAAATATCATGCTCAATATTTAAATAAAATTTTGAAAAATACCCAAATTAAGAGGATTACATCAATTATTATTTTCTAGAGATGAATAATGCACACACCAAATAATGAGATAATTTGTTTCATTACTTGTGCCTCAATTATCCATGACTAGGAAGCTTTTTGTTGTCTGAGCTTGATTTTATAATGGATGGAGGAAGGAATCTCTTATCAGATGTCTCAAGGTTTTGCTACTAACCCTTTGGATATTCCATAATTGTGATTTTATAGAAGGTTCTAGGATTTGGTCACTTAATAAAGTAAATAAAATATTTATTTATTTGGATTAATCTATCCCACCAAAGGCCACATTTACTAAACATTATGTGCATGAAATTTCTATATCACACATAGCGTAAAAGACATATTTTCTATTTGACTGTGTTCTTATATTTATGATTCAATATTCCATTTGAGACTTATCAAATATTCAGTAAAAAATAATGAATACATGATATAAAATATATTTAATATTTATTTAAAATCAATTTCAGGCACACCAGTTCTCATAATCCTGTGTTGTCTAAGCACATACATCAAAAAATATCCCTATATATAATTATATTTTATAAAATTTAATGAATTAACCAAATTACCCTCTCAAACATTTACCTGAACTAACCTTTCACGGACCCAATGGTCGTTCCCCATCCCTAGGGGATAACATGAAGTAGAACGGAATCATACAAGAACAATAGGGAATGATTTCTCCAAACCAAAATAACCAACATGGAACATATATACAGTTGAAAGTTTTTTCTAAAACCTAAATATAATCAATAAAAATAACAGAAACCAAACAACACTAGAGGAGAATCAATATCCACGTATAAGTCTAACAAGTATGGATTAATATAACATGAAAAAGAAAACAACTCATTGTGATAGTGTGGAAAGACTCTGATAATTTCATCACTATCTATATAACATTGCTAAAAAAAGTTCAACACCTCACTATGGTGCCTTGCCTTTCCCTATATCAAAATACCTAACCAGGTCTCTTCTCTATAGACGACACATTCAGGGTGTGACCTAAGGGTCACTGTAAGGTCTCACAGAGGTTCTCCATAACAATTCTCAAAATAAATAACTAAATTATGCTCATTTTAAATAAAACATTATATGATAAGATGTAAATAAGTTTTATCAAAATCATTGTAAATATTTACCTTTTCCAAAAATTCGAAAAAATGAAGGAATATCCATTTCAATAATAATTTCCATTATCATTTGTCAAAATACTATGTATTCATATCAAATACAAAATAGTAGAAATTCATAAATAGTTAAATAAATCCATGGAACACAAATTTTGTGGATGGTAGACTATTCATACCACTCTGATTGACTAGTGAACAACATGTCCATAGAACAAAGGCCTATGGAGAAGAGTAAAACCCCATGAGTGAACCCCCCACAATCATACTAACATCATGTCCTATAAATAGGAAGATGTATCTGAGGATGTTACTAATAAAAAACATAACATCAATATTATGAATTATGGAAATAAGTTGTTCCATATACCTTTGTAACAAAGGATTCTCATGTGATGCACTTCATAAATCACCCAATTAATTGAAAATAAAACTTTTCCATTTACCATGCACCGTAGAAACCCACCTTTTATCCAAAATGCTATTTTCCACGCAAAACAAATCATGCCAATATTATTTATAAATATATTTATAAAATAATAGGAGAAATATAGTTTATAAAACATTTGATAATGATGGAACTTTCATCCTCAAAAGTTGGATTCACACAATCCCACAAAACGATTAATAAACAAAACAAGTTAAACACTTAAAAAAATGTCGTACAATCAAACTACACATCATATAATTGAGTGAATTCAATAGATTGGTCAGAATAGAAGAGGAAACAACACATACCTAAATAACACACACCTGCCTCACCACAACCAATATTTGAAATAGCCCCTGATATAAGATCACACAACAGATCTATAGGGAAACAAGTAGATACATCACCATTGTTCAACAGATCTAATAAAACAATATAACTTCACTACTATTATAAAATAAATGAATAATAAAAAAGGTATACTCAAATGGATTGATGAAAAGGAACCGCCATTTTGAGCAATCACCGAATGAATCAATATCGTTCGAATGAATATTCCCATAATAATTATATAAGAGATCTAAATCTATATCTAATGGAGCTATGGATGAATGAATGAATGAAACATTCAGTTGGGAAACATCCAAAAATTAAATATTGTGGCATTTACATGGTGTTTTATCCCATTACACATCATGTAATCCTCATTACACATATATGATGAAAAACCTATTGCCTTTTTGTTGAAGGTTTAACATTTAACATTACATGGTATGTAATCTTTGTAAGGAGTTTACTCCCATTATGGTGTGTTTTTGGTTCATGGAATCCCCCAAACAGAATATAAACATCAATTACTCCCATTACACAACAATTATTTTTCCTCCAGACTACAAAAATGATAGATTCTTATGAAAACCCCTTAAATAAAATTTAGTGCTCTCCCAACTCGGGAATAACTCTACAAAAATATTAACACATTTATGTCGGGACACCATTAATATAAACCAAGATTCCTCCAAAAAAAATTACTTCATTTTCTTCAAAAAAATTTCCCCTTCCTCAAAAGTCTCATGATTCACCTAATTAAGGAGTAATGTAAGTAATGAGTGTGAAATTTCCTAAAAGCAGGTAACATGATGTTACAAACTCCCCACAATAGTATTATGTGGCCTTGAAAATTCATGTGAATGAATAAGATCATGTATGGAGGATTTGACATTTCTCCCTTATCAGTGTCTCATACTCCAATCTACCGTGAGAATAAAATTCATACCTCCATAAAACTCTGATGAATGAAATAGATTTCCCATGCAGGACACTCACTTGACAGTTTATTATCTCTATTGGCTTCTCCATAATAGAAACATCTTGATATAACGCAATTTCCTCCCAATTAAGAACATTAGAGGGGTTATGATGATATTTATTTTGTTATGATAGGTGTAAAAATCCATGAATTATTGTCAACTAAATGATAAATTCCAAATTATGGGTATTCCACCCAAGTCACTTAGTGGCCTCAAATTTAACAACATTTCTCAGAGCCAATATTCACTATTTTATTATCCTATATTGAACCATTAGAGGAAAATCCTTCATGAAAAACTAGCCACATTTGGAAAAAACAAATGATATATTCCACTGATCAAAAAAATAATTTTTTATATTCTTAGTAGAAACAAGACACCAAAGTATATCCTAAAACCTTGCAGATTTCTCCTAAACCAAACTATTTCCCACTAAAGAAGTTTCACCATCATAAAGCCAACAATGATATGATCTTCATCGGTGACCATAAAAATAATTCAGTGGAGGAATTATGATTGAATTATGATGATAAATATGGTTATAAGAAAACTCAACAAGTTCAATATGGTTATCCTAAATCCAAAAAAATCCCTGACATATTAACATAGAATATTGTCGAATATTTGAATAGCATAGTCCATCTGACTGTCTGTCATTTTAGGATAAGTTATACCAAACATGACATAATTCCCCAAAACCACATTAATAATTCTATAAAACATAGATTCCAATATAGTATCCCGGTATGAAACAATGAAATAAGTAACCCCATGTAACATCACAATTTCATGTACATATATCTTACCAAAATCTTCAACTATGGATATGTCTTTTATCAGAAGGATATAAGTTAAATATTTCAACTGATCAATCACCACCATGATTTAATTATTCCCCCAAGGATTCCATATTCACTCATAATCAATTTCCATGGATACCACATCATATTTTTAATCTGGAACTAAAAGAGGCAGGATGAAATGAGAAGTTTTAAAATTCTCTACCTCTATATGATGGAAGGTATAACAGTGGGGCATGTAATCAGAATTTCCTTGCTTTATACCGATCCACCAAAATCACCATCTAATTTCATAATACATCTTCATTGTTACTAAATAAATATTCACAAAAGACAATGAAAATCAAATATAAATGATATCCTTAGTGAATCTAGGAGGAAAACATGATCCCCAAAACTAAGAATATCATCAAAAGAGAGACACCAAACCAAAATGATCTCCCCTCTAAATATTGATTCATGAATTCCTCTAAACATGACATTTCACATCTGAATTTTTAAAATACACTCATTGAGGAATGAAGATAGTTTTAAATTGGTCAAAACCATGCCTGAAACACTATCCTGAGCATCCATATGCAACTAAGCTAAACTCACCATATGGTTCCTCGAGTGACCCTACTTTTTCATATATTAAAATTACATCACCTTAAAGGAGATAAATATAATAGTGTTATAAATCAAGGAATCATGGGTTCAGTGTCTATTGAAAATTAAGACCACACAAAAAATTTACATTATAGAACATAAAAATTATTAATTCTTTATTCTCTAGATTCTTAGAGGCCCTCATGTACTACATATTATATGATGTCAGATAAGGATATACATCAATGAGTTTTGTGAGTTAAAATCCTAGTAATAACATAAATAAGAACATGAATCCATATAACATGGGTGAGAATAATCATCATCATAATAACAAAATTATGGGATCATCATCACATTAAATAGAGGATGAAGAAAATAAATCCATGGAATGTGGAAATGCATAAAAAATGAATCATCATGTCTTAGTTGTGAACTACCACATATAGATGTGAATAGAGATTTCATCATGATCACTAATACCATAAGCTTATAATCATAAAATAATCATTTTCAAGGAATATAGATTCAAGTTCATTCATTTTTTTAATTATTTCATGAGATACATCACATTTCATAATTTATTGGAGCACTATATAATTCTGGTTGCACCTGTCTATCATAACATTTATAAATTCATGAATTTCACATAGAATAAATATCATTATTTGACATAAAATAACCCAGTAGAGGAATGGATTTTAATTCCTAGATAAAACATTCATGAATAATTATTGGGGTTCCCAAATGAAATGGGGTTAACATAAATGACATAAGTGTCATCATTCTTGATTGATAAAGAAAAAACTCAATAAGAGACATAATATGTTTTGGAATTAAATGTTATTTTGGAAAATCATTTATTTTTTATAAAAATTAGATTTAAAACATGTATATCCCAGAAAATAAAATTTAATGAATATAATAATTTTTTACTGAGGCATAGTATAAGAATTCCATAATGAAATTTGGAATGAAATATGAAGGATTCAAAGAAAATGATTTGGGTTCCAAAATCCCATTACCTTACGTTTAAATTCTTTCAACACATTAATATCATAGATAATCTAGATAAAGAAAATAATAAATAAATAAATAACTGGTTATGCATTTATTTTAATTATTATAATGTAATTAAGTTCATTTTTAACCATTATTTTGAGTAATGGAGTTCACTTTCATCGTTCTGGACTATTCATTTTCATGTTTTAATGATCGGTTCACTTGTATACAAGTATTGAAATTCATGTATGATGAGAATTGTTCTTCATAATTGAAATTAACTATTCTGAGTGAACCATTATAATATTAATTTCCCTTATATACTATTTTTCTCTTGATATGAGGATGATTAATTAGATTAAATTTTGACGATAATCGTTTAGATTAATTTTGGCGGTTGTCGATCACAGTGAACTAATTTTTTTTATTTAATATTATGTATAAATAATTGTTCCAGAAAATAAAAAATGTATATAATATAAATTTTACCCTATTTTCAGACATAAAAATGGTTTTACAGAAATACTTGATGGTGGAAAAGTAAAATGAAACATCTCATCCTCAAAGATGAATAATCGACACCTTAGGGATGATGTTTTTATTTTTAGAACAAAAGGGATAGGAGAAGAGGGTTGATGGTGAATTATTACATTAAAAAAACATAATTAATGTATATATAGGATAATTTAGAAATCATGATTCTTTGATATTGGGACTAGAGGAGAGAGTATTAAAATTAAAGAATATGAAACAAAATAAATATAAAATGGAAGAACATTTTACCACTTGAACATCTTCTCCTTCAGAAGCTCCTTTGGGAAAATTGGATTTTGTATTTTTTTTTGAACCAAGGATACTAGATGTGTGTATGGGTATTTGGATGATTATTGGGTAGATATTGGTCAAGCTTTATGGTTTTTAAGATTTTAGGATAAGAGGTGGTGAGGGTGGTATTTATAAGGTTGGAGAGGGAAATTGTAACACCCCGAGATTTTATGAAAAATATTCTTTTTAATTTCATTAATGTCTTGTGTTGTACGCTACAGCAGAACGAGCTTGAAAAACACGCATCCTTGACTTTCCATTCATTACACGCAATCGCGACCTTCCTCGATAGCACGTGTAGTACGCAATACCGAGTTTCACTAAACAACGATATGCTATTAAAATATTATTAAAACTAGCCGTTATAAATAGTAATAAACACTTTTTGAAATTTTCTAAATTTTATTTTTCAAAATGTACATCATTTTTAGATTCGGAATATCGAAATTAGCTTAGGGTGAAGTTTTGGTACTTTTCAGATAACTTTCATTTTCTGATGAATAATGAAAATTACTAAATTTTAATTAAAAACAACTTTTTTAGTCGAAATAATTAATAGTGATAAATTATTAATTTGAGTGTTTTTAAAATATATTTAGAATATATTTTTACAATTTAATACAATTTTGGTTATTGGATGTAATTTCACATTTAAACCAGACATAAACAAGTGTCAATCTTTTGATAATTATTATCTCTTAAGAACACGCTATTTGTTTTGACGACGAGAATTAATTTTTAAATTAATTAATGCAACTGATTTGTTTTTAATTTGGTAAAATAGACATAATTTTTGAGTTCATAATATCAAATATAACTTAGGCCTAAATTTTGGTATTTTTCTGGAAAGTTTCATTTTTTAATGAATAGTGAAACCACTAAGTGGTAGTTAAAAAATGAATTTTTCATAAAATGTAATTTTACCGATTATGTGAGTGGAATTTCAAAAATCCGAGAGACACAGTTGATGTCAGTAAGTAAAATATAGTTCAATGAGATGAAAATAATTTTTGATGAATAATAACATTTTACTTTTATTTACCACGGTTAAAAGTAAATAGGGTAATTAAGGGTAAAAATGTTATTATTATTACCCTAACACATGTCATAATTCTATTGGATAAGTGTAATTCGACCAAAAACAACCTTAGGAATAAAATATGACCCTTTAGGCCCACTTGGATTAGATTAGGACATTTATTATTAATTTATTTAAAGAAGGGTTAAAATAGTTAAAATAAAAGATTAATAAGTATATAATTTTTAATATAGGGTTACACATAAGATAAATTAGACTATAAATATTAATTAGAATGATAAAAATATTTCCTACATAATGATATTTTATTTGTAATTTTTAGACTTTAAATAAGTTAATTTATTTATGACACAATGATGATGCAGTAATTATCTTATTAATGAATTATTGACATAATTGATGTTATAAAAACCCAAATAAATGTAATTTGAGACTTTATGAATTCCACTACTTTCATAGGTTAATATTACATGTTAGAATTGATGTAATTAAATTTTTTCGAACTAATCATTCTGTTATGATTTTCACAAAAATCAATTACTAAATAGTGTCAAAATTAACATAAACTAGTTTTTAAAACAAATATTATATTATTAATTGTTATTTTATTCCTAAAATCTAAGTATTGGACAAATGACTTGGATAAGGTTATATATATTAATAATAAACAACTTGAGGTGCGTTTGTCTTGTTATAGTATGTTTATTAACCTTATAGTATAAGAACACACGAAGACACAGTAAAAGTAAAATTATTTAACTTAATGTTAAATCTAAGTGATAAGGTTCAAATAGGAACCTAAACTTGTCTAAATTCTATTGGATGAGAGGATTCAGACCCATACCCACCTTATCTTAGAAATAAATCAATTTGGATCTATTTAAAACCGAATTTGGCTTTATAATAAAATAATATTTTTAGTTATTCCAAAGGTGCCCATCTCCTCCCTTATAAAAGGGGACCTTCTCTCTCTCTTCCTCACACCACTTTGAGCCTTCAAGCTCGGCCAATCCCTGCCAAATTCTCTTCTCCACTTCCCTAGGAACATCCTAGTGGTCTTGGGCTTCTTCAAAGACCAATTTTTGTTCCCTAAGAGGAGGTCTCAAAGAAGCGATTCAAAGAAGAGATAATGTCCATTACCGATTCTTTCAACATTATTTCTTCTTCCACTTCTTCATCTTAGGTTGTTTCATTATGAAGTAATAACATCAGTATCACTCATATACTGATATGTTATTATAAGTATGAAACAACCCTATTTCACCATATATCCATCCTACAGAAAACAAAATCATCACGCGTGCGTACGTACGGAATGCCATCTCCACGTCGTGGTGTAATCAGTTTTTCCAACCCCACCTTACTTGGATGGGTATAATGGTGTAAAGAATAACTATAAATATTTATTATAAAATCATGCTGATTATGATATATTTTATCATCCTATCCAATTAAATTCAATAATTATGGGAACGATATCATCGCTCGTGCGTACGAACGGACTACCGTCTCCACGACGTGATGAGATTCATTCTCCATGTTAACCATTTAAGAATGATTATAAAGTATATATAAGAAAGAATAATGAAATATATGACATTATAAAGCTACTAGATTTATCTATATATATATATATATATATATATATATGTATGTCATCTACTTAATTCCATTCAAATCAATAAGGAAACGAAAACAGCGTCCATGCGTACGTACGGCCTACCGTCTCCCTGAACGGTGTATTTCATTCCATTTATCAATCTATTATATATATGTATATTCTGAATATATATTATATATAAATCATGTTTTATATTCTGGAATTAAGTAATCAAGATATAAGTAATCATATGAATAATTAAAAGTCAAAACACAGATGACATATGAAATGAATTTACCCAAAACACTCTTTAACATGGAATTTACAAAAGAACAGGTAATATAAAGTCATAAATGAACCATATATGATATAATAACAATTAATATGATTTTTTAATAAGTCAATGACATTATTTAAATCATTATACATGAGGTTTGGATACGTATGAAGCTTATCGGACCTAAGGTAAGGGATAATTTTGCAAATCTCATTTTTATCCGAGATTACTTATTCTTAAGTATTTATTGGGGTTATTTATATCATCCATGTCTATGTTTCATAAAAGTGTTCTCATGTATGCTTAAAGTCATTTTTACCCATTTTTACTTTTAGTACATGCTATGTATGGAATCTTTCTTTTACGAGGTACTTTTTGACTTTTCCAGCAAAAGTACGAGAAGAATATTTTCTTTAACTTATACGGCACGAATAGATTTTTACAGTTTTATAAAGCCTTATTTTCATGAAGCTTCTTCCAAAATATTTCATGACTATTGTCAAAAAAATATTTTCCTTTTAAAATTGAATGATTTTTTGTGAAGAGAAATGTATTTTGAAGAAGAAAGTATATTTTCCTCAAGAATTCATTTCAAATGTTTTATCAAAACCATTTTCCATCTAAGATGACATTATTTCATATGTGTATGGTTCAGGTTTAATGTATCTATGAATTACATGGTTTCACTGTTCTTATGATTAAATGTCCATTTGTTTTATATGGATTATTAGATGATGGAATGATGTTTATGAAACACATTTTATTCTATGGGTTATGATGAATGTTTTAAGTTTATTTTGTGGCACAAGTAAGAATGATTTCATTATGAGATGGGTGGGACCTATATCTCCCTCCAATTCATTGGGTAAAGATTTATATCTCATCAGATAGACATGGATGGAACGGAAAGTTAAACCGGTTCAGTAATACAGGACTGAAACGAGCAGTGAACTCGATTCAGAAAGGGACCTTGTCCACTAAGATGGTCTTGGCAACAATACCTTGGCTACTATGGAAATCATAACATGTGCTTAATGGTTGCCACAATTACATTTTTTATTCCCATGCTATTTTATCATTCTTAATGTTTCTTTATGATCTATGCCATACGTGTAACACCCCATGATTCTACGGTACGCTTCTCTTTGAATAATGTGATAGCGTGTGTTGTACGCAACACCGAGTTCTAACAGACCGTAACCAATCAAACTAGCCGTTATGAATAGTAATACCTACTTTTTGAAATTATATATATTTTATATTTCAAAATGGACTTCATTTTTGGATTCAGAATATCTAATTTATCCTAAGATGAAATTTTGGTACTTTTCTGATAACTTTAATATTTTGATGAATAGTGAAAATTACTAAATTCTAATTAAAAACAACTTTTTTAATCAAAATAATTTATAGTGATAAATTATGAATTTGAGTGGTTTTTAAGTATATTAAGAATATAATTTTACCATTTAATATAATGTTGGTCATTGGACATAATTTTACAATTAAACCGAACATAAACAAGTGTCAATCTTTTGATAGTTATTATCTCTTAAAAACACGCTTTTTGTTTTGACAGCGGGAATTAATTTTAAATTAATTTCTACCACTTATGTGTTTTGAATTTAGAAAAATGGATTCCATATTTGGAATCAGGATTTTCAAATTGTGTAAATAAGTAACTTTTATTTTTAGACATTTTGAATAATTACTGCGGTAAATATTTTATTTACCATGGTTAAGAGTAAATCCGGTAAATAAGGGTTAAAAAATAATATTATAATAATACTAAATTACACTAAAACGTGTCCTAGACTTATTGGTTGATACATGTTAGACCATAGGCATCTTTGGGTCGATTTGGGGACCCCATGGTGCCACTTGTAGGTGATACGGACACTTTATTTTAATTAAGTTAAAATGAATACAAAAATGACACTAGTATATATCTTTTAGAAAAACAATTTTTACATAGGGTTATTTATGTTGTATTTTAGATTATAAATATTAATTAGAAATATAAAAAGTTTCATACATAATGATATTTTATTTATAATTTTTTGACATTAAATAATTTAATTTATTTATGACACAATGAGGATCTAGTAATTACTATAATGGTGAAAAATTAAAATAATTGATATTATAAATACCCAAATAAATATAATATGACACTTATAATGAATTAAAATAATTTTATAGGATAATATGATATATTAGGATTGATTTAATTGACTTTTTTTGAAGTAATAAATCTATTATGAGTTTCAAAAAAATCAGCTATTGAATAGTGTGAAAATTGACATAAAAGAGTTCTTAAAACAAATATTATATTATAAATTGATATTAAATTCCTAAAAATCTATGGTTCGGCCAAGAGACTTATATCATGATAGGTTCATCATTAATGGACCACTTGGGGGTTGCTTGGATGTATACAGTAAGTTTAATAACCATATTATATAAAAATAAAAAGAGACATTGTAAAAGTGAAACTAATTAACTTAGAGTTAATACTTAAAGATATGGTTAATATAAGTACCCAAACCTGTCTAAATTCTATTGGTTGAGTTGTTTTCGACCCATCCCCACCTTAACATCTGAATAATCAACTTTGGAGCCATTGGAAACCGAATATGAATTTATTATAAACTAATATCTCTAGCTTTTCCAAAGGTCCCCTCACCCCTCTTATAAAAGGGCACACATCCTTCTCATTTCTTCACACCTTAAAAGCCTTTTGGTTCGGCCAAACTATGCCCAAATACTCTCCCAACTTCCCTAGTTACAACCTAGAGGCCTTAGTTTGATCCGAAAGCCAACCTAAGGAGCCCTTTTGATCAAATCAAAAGGAAGAACCCGAAGAAGAGGTAATGATTTCACCACCCTTTTCCAATTTCATTTCTTCTTCCACTTATTCTTCCTTTGTTGTTACCATTCTAAAATAATAACTCCAGTAACATATATATACTGTGATGTTATTATAAATATGGTACAACCATATTCAGTATTCTATCCACCCTTTGAATAACATGTCACCATACATGCGTACGTACGGCTTACCGTCTCCACGTCGTGGTGTAATTGTTATTCAATATATTATTTTGTGGATGGGTATAATAATGATGTGCAACTCATGAAAATAATATATATAACATGTTAATGATTCTGTATATATGATATACCATCCATTTATATATTATTTTAATATCAAAAGAATGATATTGTCGCTCGTGCGTACGTACGGACTACCGTCTCCACGAACGTGATGAGATTCATTCTCCATCGTATCCATTCAAGTATAATTTATAATTTGATGATTTAAAAAGATGATGTTTAAGGACTTGATATCATTCTGGATATGAATAATATACAACCTATCCTTTATATACATGTCTTACATAACAAAACATATAAAATAAAACAAGTAAGTTAACACCCGAAACAACGATAATACTAAGATATTATTATCAAATCAATATTAAAAGATCATATATGATATCATATTAATGTATATGATTATTGTATAATTTAATAACAATTATTACACCATTATACAGGAGGTTAGCCTACCCCAACCAAGGAAAAGTACGAGGTAAGGGTTATTTCACAATCTCTTCATTATCCGAGGTTGTTTATACGTAATAATCTACTGGGATCTCGTTATCATCCACATCCATGTTTCTTCAAAATGTATTTCAAAACATATTTTTTAAAAGAATATGGGTTAAAGTCATTTATACCCTTGTTTGACTTTTTATAAGAGGAATCCTTCCGTTGTTTTCAAAACAAGGTCCTTTTTAACCTTTTTGACAGAATTAAGGTAAGAATGTTTTTTTAACTTATACGGTAGGTGCGGTTATTTTCCGCCATTATAAAATATTCAAAGCTTTCCTTACAAGATTATAAGAATATTTTCAAGAAAATGTTTTATTTTATATGTCTCTTAAATGATTTCAAAAATAGAAAGAGATATTTCTCTAAAAAGTGTTTTGATTTCATCTATGTCAACATCCTTTGATGGATTTTACGCTTATTTGGAGTTGATTTATTATGATACAAAACCTCTATATTGTATTGAAGGTTTTTTCATATGTTTGACTGTGGATGTGCTATTTTTATACCATTCATAGTCTATGGTGAAATTATTGACATTTTGTATGCTAGTTTTAATACGAATGTTTATGTTATGTTTAAACCTTTTCATATGGGAATGCATTGGACTTAATATGTGACAGGTGGACCCCGCTATAGCTCCTCGATGCATCGGTAGGTATCATGAGACAAACTAGTTTCTTGGCACAAGGCCTTGACAAAATCTTATTTGTAGTCTTGGCACGAGGCCTTGGCTATGTGGTTATGATAGTCTGGAATTATGGATTCCAACATTATGAAAGTGGTTATTGATATTGCATGTGATTATTCGATTAGTAGAATATCCATGTGAACAAGTAAATGACATTATTTCATTTTACTTTTTCCATACTATGTTGAAGTTCAAGTTTTAAAGGCTTTTGTTTTAGTATACATTGCCTTAAATGTTTATTCTTATTTATGATTGTTTTTGCTATATTGTTATCCTTACTGGGCATTTGAGCTCACCCCTTTTCTATGATTCATTTTTCCCAGGAAGTGAAGAAGTAAATTATGAATGACCTGTAGGGATATTTTGTGGGGATATGAGTGTGGATTATGGAGACAATATGTTGTTGTAGTAGTTTTTTATTTTATGATATAATGTAAGACTTATGAATATATCTAGTGTTTCCAAGGCGACTAAACCAATCGGTCTTTCGAGATTTGATCTTTCTTTTGATCATGCCAATGTTATGTAATAATGCACCGATGCTGGGTAACTAGGGTCGGGGCGTTATAGTTGGTATCAGAGGAAGTTTAGTACAAACCTTGGAAACTAGATTTAGATAAACTCTGATTAGAGCACGTAGACCTAAGATGAACTTTGAGGATTAGTATAGAGGAACTTCCTAGAATTTTGGTATTGTAGATATTTTGTGAGTTTTTCGAGCAATACATCCATGTCTGGATACGAGCAGGTAGAGGCGGCTCTGGCACATATGTACCTAGGGGTAAAACCCGAAAACACCGCTTTGAGCTAGACTCGAACGGAAACTGGTGCACGACAACGGGCCTTGCTGCACTCTTGGTTACGACACTCCCGGGGGATATGCTTAGGATAACTCTCATTTTCTTTAAAAATCATTATGAAAGGTTTATGAGTATATAATTTCTCAAAGAAAACATTTTTATGATTATGGATTATATCCATAAATAGTTCAATTTATGTTAAGTGTTTTATAAGTATGGGATTATGTATTTTGATTCATAAACTGATCTAGTTTATGCCATTGTTTAGAAATGGCGCCTAGTGGAATAAATGGAAACCGTATCAATACACGCACTCCATGTAGGGATTTCCCTCATGCTCAAGATAATTATAGTGGGGCTGGTGATGCAACTGGTGCCTATCAGCTAATCACCATACTGGGACAACTTACTCAGGTTATGAATAATAACCTTACCCGTATGGAGCACCCTGATCCACAGCATGGAGGATCAATGTTAGATCGATTCATGCGGCAATAACCACCAACGTTCAATGGGAGTACAAATCCCTTAGTAGCTGAGCAATGGATAAATTCCCTAGAGAAAATATTTCAGGATTTGGGGAGCAGTGAAAGGGAAAAAGTTATCATGGTAGTTTACCGCCTCACTGGAGATGCTGATCAATGGTGGTATTTGATTCAAAACATGAAGGAAGATGATGAAGTATCAAATATGGAATGGAGGGAGTTCAAATATATGTTTTTAGAAAAATACTTTCCTCGTGACCATCGAGCAGATATGGAAAGGCAATTTCTGAGTCTAAGACAGAAGGAGGATGAGAATGTCACAAAGTATGAGGCTAATTTTACAAGGTTAGCAAGGTATGCTGGACATTATATACGTAATCCAAGAAGTAAGATTGATCATTTCTTTTATCGGTTAAAACCATTTCTTCGTCGAGCATTATTCTCACAATCCTTTTCGTCGTACGAAGACATTGTCTCGTGTGCTATCAAGACCGAAAAGGAATTCTCTAAGTCTTATGACTTTAAATCAAAGCAAGAGAAGAAGAGACCTGCTGATCAATCTGGGAATGGAAATAAGGGGAAGAAGGGAATGGTTGAATATCCATCTTGTGGTAAATGCGGGAAGAAACATCCTGGTACTTGCTTGAAGGGAATGGGAGTCTCTTACAAGTGTGGTGAAAAAGGCCACCAAGCTCGTGAATGCAAGGGGAAGAACGAAGCTACCAACATTCATTGCTACAATTGTAGGGAGATGGGGCATTATACAAATGAATGTCCTAAGCGTCAGGAGAACGTACCTCAGAAAAGGCCAAGGGATCATGGCCAGGCTTCTGCTATCACTACTGGTGAGGAAGAAGCTCTGAAAGACGTGGTGGCAGGTAATTTAATGGTTTCCTCAAGTTTAGCAAATGCATTATTTGATTCTGGATCATCGCATTGTTTCATATCTTCCCAGTTTGCTAAGAAAATTAGATATTTCCAATTTGATTTAATAAGGGAGTTGTCAGTTAAAACTCCTAAGGGAAGTATCATCACAATAGAGTTTTGTGAATCAGTCCCCATTAGAGCACATAAATGTTCGTTATCTGCTGATCTCATCGCCATACATATGATTGAGTTTGATATAATCCTCGGTATGGACTGGCTTTCGGACTATGATGCGAAGGTTTATTGTAAGAAGAAAGAGGTTACGATTCTTTATGATAATGAGAAGGAACACCTTATTTTTAGAGCAGAATCGTCACCACCTAATTCTTATTTAGATCCACCCCCAGTAGCTCAAATTAATTCAATTATTGGGGAGGAAGAGAATGAAATAACTGTGGGTGAGGAAAGGAATGTTCAAATATAGGATGTACCTGTTGTGAAAGAATTTGTAGATGTATTTCCAGAAGATTTACCTGGACATCCTCCAGAATGATTAGTTGAGTTTTCAATTGATTTAATTCCTAGATCAAGGCCTATATCGAAGACCCCTTATAGAATGGCCACTGTAGAATTAGTTGAACTAAAGAAACAACTAGAGGAATTGAGTTTTAAGGGATTTATTCTCCCTAGTGTTTCTCTATGGGGAGCCCCTGTTCTTTTTGTTAAAAATAAAGATGGATCTATGATGTTATGTATCGACTATAGGGATATCAATGCTATAACAATAAAGAACAAGTATCCCCTACCACGCATTGATGATTTATTTGACCAACTGCATGGAGCTCAATTCTTTTTAAAGATTGACCTTCGATCTGGATACCATCAGTTGTGTGTGAAGAAGGAAGACATTCTGAAGACAGCATTTCGAACCAGGTACGGGCATTACGAGTTTACTGTAATGCCGTTTGGATTTACTAATGCTCCCTCTGTATTCATGGATCTGATGAATAGAGTTTTCAAGGAGTATCTCGATGAATTTGTGGTGGTATTTATTGATGATATCTTGGTATACTCCAAAACCTACGAAGATCATGAAAATCAGTTGCGCATTATCTTGAAGACTCTGAGGATGCATGAATTATATGGAAAGTTTAGAAAGTGTGAATTTTGGCTCCATGAGATTTCTTTTCTTGTCTATATTGTCTCTAAAGATGGAATCTCTGTTGATCCTTCTAAGACCAAGGCAATCCAAGAATGTCCAGCACCTACGAGTATAACCGAGGTACGCAGTTTTATTGGTTTGGCAGGTTATTATCGACGTTTCATCCAGAATTTTGCCCGATTGGCTAACCCATTAACGAAGCTCACACGTAAAGGGGTTAAATTTGTTTGGACAAAATAGTGTGAAGAATGTTTCTAAGAACTGAAGAGAATATTAGTCAATGCTCCTATATTGACTCTACCATCGGGGAATGTTGGGTTCGTTATTTATAGTGATGCATCAAAGAAAGGACTTGGTTGTGTACTTATGCAGAATGATAGGGTTATTGCCTATGCATCACGATAGTTGAAAATTCATGTACAAAACTATCCTACTCATGATCTCGAGTTAGCAGCTGTGATCTTTTCATTGAAGATATGGAGGCACTACCTCTATGGTGAAAAATGTGAGATTTATACTGATCACAATAGTTTAAAGTATATTTTCTCACAAAAAGAACTCAACATGAGGCAAAGGAGATGGCTTGAATTACTCAAGGATTATGATTGCACGATACACTACCTCCTGGGAAAGGCAAACAGGGTGGCAGATGCTTTGAGCAGAAAAGACCATGGAGTTTTGAACAATATGAGAATTGAACGGGATCCAATTTTCATGCATCTAGTGAAGGTGGACATGGGAATAACTAGGGAAGGTGAAACATCAATGCTTTTTCAAATGGTTGCCAAACCATCTTTACTAGAAAGGATTAAGAGTTCTCAGACCGATGATGAGGAATTTCAAAATAAGATTAAAGCTGTGAATGATGGGATATTGAGAGACTTTGTGTATGAAGATGGAATTTTGAAATTCGGGAAGAGACTTTGTGTTCCCAATTTACCTGATCTAAAAAGGGAATTGTTGGATGATGCTCATAGTTCCAATTTCTTTATACATCCTGGGAGCCCCAAAATGTATAGTGATTTGAAGGAACATTTTTGGTGGGAAAACATGAAGAGGGAGATTTCTGATTTTGTGTCAAGATGTATGGTTTGTCAACAAGTGAAAGCTGGAAGGCAACACCCTGGAGGAGTCATGCAACCTCTTCCCATACTGGAGTGGAAATGGGACAATATTACGATGGACTTTGTCATGGGGCTACCAAAGACTCCTAGAAGGAACGATGCAATATGGGTTATTGTTGATCGTCTTACCAAGTCATCACATTTTCTTGCTATAAGAGAAGATCTACCCCTGGAACGTCTAGCAAGACTATATGTTAATGAAGTTGTGAGACTTCATGGAGTACCCTATCGATTGTTTCTGATCGTGATCCCCGTTTTACTTCACGATTTTGGAAAAGTCTTCATAAATCCCGGGATACTAAACTTCATTTGAGCACTTCTTACCACCCTCAGATAGATGGACAATCAGAACGGACCATTCAGACCTTAGAAGACATGTTGAGATCTTGCTCACTTGACTTTCAGGGTATGTGGGATCAATATTTACCACTGGTAGAATTTTCCTATAACAATAGCTTCCATTCGAGTATTCAGATGGCACCATATGAAGCGTTATACGGAAAGAGATGTCGTACACCAACCTGTTGGGATGACGTTGGTGAAAGAAAACTTGTAGGCCCAGAACTGGTGGAGGAAACGGTGGAAAAGGTGAAAGTAATCCAAAATCACATCAAAGCAGCTCAAAGTAGGCAGAAGAGCTATGCCGATAATAGAAGGAAGGATTTGGAATTTCAAGTCGGTGATCATGTTTTACTGAAGGTATCTCCATGGAAGGGAGTCATAAGTTTTGGTAAGAAAGGTAAATTGAGTCCCAGGTACATCGGACCTTTCGAAATTCTAGAACGAATTGGGGCTGTAGCTTACTGATTGGCAATGCCGCCAAGTCTCTCCAAAGTTCACGATGTGTTCCACGTATCTCTGTTGAGGAAATACATGCCTGACCCAACGCATGTACTCACCTATGAGGAATTAGAACTGGAACCTGATCTTTCCTATTGTGAAGATCCCATCAAGATTATTGATACGAGAGAACAAGTACTGAGAAACCAAATGACGCGTCTGGTAAAAGTTTTGTGGAGAAACCATAAGATGGAAGAGGCAACGTGGGAACCCGAGGAACTTATGATGAAGAACCACCCAAGTCTTTTCATGTGGTAGTATTCTAGAAATTTCGAGGATGAAATTATTTGAAGGAGGGGAGAATGTAACACCCCAAGCTTCTACGGTACGCTTCTCTTTGAATAATGTGATAGCGTTTGTTGTACGCAACACCGAGTTCTAACACACCGTAACCAATCAAACTAGCCGTTATGAATAGTAATACCTACTTTTTGAAATTATATATATTTTATATTTCAAAATGGACTTCATTTTTGGATTCGGAATATCTAATTTAGCCTAAGATGAAATTTTGGTACTTTTCGGATAACTTTAATATTTTGATGAATAGTGAAAATTACTAAATTCTAATTAAAAACAAATTTTTTAATCAAAATAATTAATAGTGATAAATTATGAATTTGAGTGGTTTTAAAGTATATTTAGAATATATTTTTACCATTTAATATAATTTTGGTCATTAGACATAATTTGACAATTAAACCGAACATAAACAAGTGTCAATCTTTTGATAGTTATTATCTCTTAAAAACACGCTTTTTGTTTTGACAGCGGGAATTAATTTTAAATTAATTTCGGCCACTTCTGTGTTTTGAATTTAGAAAAACAGATTCCATATTTGGAATCAGGATTTTCAAATTGTGTAAATATGTATCTTTTATTTTTAGACATTTTGAATAATTACTGCGGTAAATATTTTATTTACCATGGTTAAGGGTAAATCCGGTAAATAAGGGTTAAAAAATAAAATTATAATAATACTAAATTACCCTAAAACGTTTCCTAGCCATATTGGTTGATACATGTTCGGCCATAGGCATCTTTGGTCGATTTGGGGACCCCATGGTGCCACTTGTAGGTGATAGGGACACTTTATTTTAATTAAGTTAAAATGAATACAAAAATGACACAAGTATATATCTTTTAGAAAAACAATTTTTACATAGAGTTATATATGTTGGATTTTAGATTATAAATATTTATTAGAAATATAAAAATATTTCCTACATAATTATATTTTATTTATAATTTTTAGACATTAAATAATTTAATTTACTTATGACACAATGATGACGTAGTAATTACTATAATAGTGAAAAATTAAAATAATTGATATTATAAATACCCAAATAAATATAATATGAAACTTTTAATGAATTAAACTAATTTTATAGGATAATAGGAAATATTAGGATTGATTTAATAGACTTTTTTTGAAGTAATAAATATGTTATGAGGTTCAAAAAAATCAACTATTGAATAGTGTCAAAATTGACATAAAAGAGTTATTAAAAAATATATTATATTATAAATTGATATTAAATTCCTAAAAATCTACGGTTCGGCCAAGATACTTATATAATGATAGGTTCATCATTAATGGACCACTTGGGGGTCTCTTGGATGTATATTGTATGTTTACTAACCATATTATATAAAAATACAAAGAGACATTGTAAAAGTGAAACTAATTAACTTAGAGTTAATACTTAAAGATAAGGTTAATATAAGTACCCAAACCTGTCTAAATTCTATTGGTTGAGTTGTTTTAGACCCATCCCCACCTTAACCTTTGAATAATCAACTTTGGAGTCATTGGAAACCGAATATTAATTTATTATAAACTAATATCTCTAGCTTTTCCAAAGGTGCCCCTCGCCCATCTTATAAAAGGGCACACCTCCTTCTCATTTCTTCACACCTTAAAAGCCTTTTGGATCGGCAAAAATCTGCCCAAGTACTCTCCCAACTTCCCTCAATACAACCTAGAGGCCTTAGTTTGATCAGAAAGCCAACCTAAGGATCCCATTTGATCAAATCAAAAGGAAGAACCCGAAGAAGAGGTAATGATTTCACCACCCTTTTCCAAGTTCATTTCTTCTTCCACTTCTTCTTCCTTTGTTGTTACCATTATAAAATAATAACTCCAGTATCATATATATATTGTGATGTTATTATAAATATGGTACAACCATATTCAGTATTATATCCACCATTTGAATAACATGTCACCATAGGTGCGTACGTACGGCTTACCGTCTCCCCGTCGTGGTGTAATTGTTATTCAATATATTATTATTTGGATGGGTATAATAATGATGTGTAACTCATGTAAATAATAAATATAAAATGTTAATGATTCTGTATATATGATATACCATCCATTTATAAATTATTTTAATATCAAAAGAATGATATTGTCGCTCGTGCGTACGTACGGACTACCGTCTCCACGAACGCGATGAGATTCATTCTCCATCGTATCCATTCAAGTATAATTATCATTTGATGATTTAAAAAGATGATGTTTAAGGACATGATATCATTCTGGATATGAATAATATACAACCTATCCTTTACAAACATGTCTTACGTAACAAAACATATAAAAGAAAACAAGTAAGTTAACAGCTGAAACAACGATAATACTAAGATATTATTATCAAATCAATATTAAAAGATCATATATGATATAATATTAATGTATAAGATTATTGTATAATTTAATAACAATTATTTCACAATTATACAAGAGGTTAGCCTACCCCAACCAAGGAAAAGTATGAGGTAAGGGTTATTTCACAATCTCTTCATTATTCGAGGTTGTTTATACGTAATAATCTACTGGGATCTCGTTATCATCCACATCCATGTTTCTTCAAAATGTATTTCAAAACATATTTTTTACAAGAATATGGGTTAAATTCATTTATACCCTTGTTTGACTTTTTATAAGAGGAATCTTTTTGTCGTTTTCAAAATAAGGTCCTTTTTAACCTTTTCGACAGAATTAAGGTAAGAATGTTTTTTTTAACTTATACGGCAGGTGCGGTTATTTTCTGCCGTTATAAAATATTCAAAGCTTTCCTTACAAGCTTATAATAATATTTTCAAGAAAATGTTTTATTTTATATGGATCTTAAATGATTTCAAAAATAGAAAGAGATATTTCTCTAAAATGTGTTTTGATTTCAACTATGTCAACATCCTTTGATGGATTTTATGCTTATTTGAAGTTGATTTATTATGATACAAAACTTCTATATTGTATTGAAGGTTTTGTCATATGTTTGATTGTGGATGTGCTATTTTTATACCATTCATAGTTTATGGTGAAATTATTGACATTTTGTATGCTATTTTTAATGCGAATGTTTATGTTATGTTTAAACCATTTCATATGGGAATGCATTGGACTTAATATGTGACGGGTGGAGCCTGCTATAGCTCCTCGATGCATCGGTAGGTCTCATGAGACAAACTAGTGTCTTGGCACAAGGCCATGACAAAATCTTATTTGTAGTTTTGGCACGAGGCCTTGGCTATGTGATTATGACAGTCTGGCATTATGCATTCTAACATTATGAAAGTGGTTATTGATATTGCATGTGATTATTCGATTAGTAGAATATCCATGTGAACAAGTAAATGGCATTATTTCATTTTACTTTTGCCATACAATGTTGAAGTTCAAGTTTGAAAGGCTTTTGTTTTAGTATACATTGCCTTAAATGTTTATTCTTATTTATGAAAGTTTCCGCTATATTGTTATCCTTACTGGGCATTTGAGCTCACCACTTTTCTATGTTTCATATTTCCCAAGAAGTGAAGAAATAAATTATGAATGACCTGCAGGGATATTATGTGGGGATATGAGTGTGGATTATGGAGACAATATGTTGTTGTTGTAGTTTTTCATTTTATGATGTAATGTAAGACTGATGAATATATCTAGTGTTTCCAAGGCTACTAAACCAATCGGTATTTCGAGATTTGATCTTTCTTGTGATTATGCCAATTTTATGTAATAATGCACCGACTCTGGGTAACTAGGGTCGGGGCGTTACAATACTTACTTCCATGTTTTATGTCATTTATCAAGCTTTTGATGTTTAAACATTATGTTCATGTTTTTAAGTTCAAATGTATATGGTATGTTTTATTTTATCCATGCTTACCCTTACTGAGCATTTGAGCTCACCCTTTTTATGTTTTCTTTTCCCCAGGATATAAAGAAAGGTTTTGGATAAGAAAAAAAGGGGATGATCTTTATGGGAGATGTTGAAGATCTTTCACCACAATTAAAATATTATGTTCCATGTTTCCAAAGACACTAAACTATTATGGTCCTTACCTGTCTGTTTTTGTTATGTACTATGTATTCCGCAAAGGTAATGTAATTTCCATGTACGTTAAGCTTCGGGTCTCTACAGTTGGTATCAAAGGAAAGTTTTAGTCAACCTTTGGAAACTAGGATGCGAGAACTTTAGTGAGATCTATAGATATATTTATAAGGTATGTATAGGGATGTCCCTAAGGTTAAGTATAAGTATAGGTTATATTACTAGAATTATGGTAACCCAAGATGTTAGATATTGAAGTTACTCCCCCTATATTATGTTGTTTTCCCTAGCGTGATTTTTACCTCTCACACTATTCTTTTTGGGTTTTATACGATGGCTGGAACCCGAAGGAACCGTGTTGATCAATGTAATGGGAAATGCAATGATTGTCCTCCTGAACAAACAAATGTTTTGGGAGATGGAGTGAAAAAACTTATTTCTATACTTACACAAGCTATGAATCATTATGGACTTCCAAATGAGTAGAGAAGGGAACAATATTTTATTGAGTCCTTCATGAGGCAACGTCCACTTTCTTTCAGTGGGTCTTCTAATCCACTTGTTGCTGAACAATGGATCATTACCACTGAAAAGATATTTTCAGTTCTTCAATGTTCTAAACATGATAAAGTCATCATAGCAGTATATCGTTTGGAAGGTGAAGCTGATCAATGGTGGAATCTTATCAAAAATACGAGTCCAAGAGATGAAATTGAGTCCATGGAATGGGATGAGTTCAATAACTTATTTTTCAATAAGTACTTCCCTCGTATTCTTCGAACAAAGATGGAGAAGGAGTTTCTTGAACTAAAGCAAAAGGATGATGAATCTGTTGGTATATATGAAGAAAATTTTACAAGGCTTGCAAGGTATCCATCTAGATTTATCATCCAACATGAAAGTAAAGTTGATCAATTCTTTAGTGGCTTAAAACCAAATCTTCGAAGGGCATTAGCTATAAGAGACTTCAATAGCTATGAAGAAATTGTGTGTTGTTCTATCAAGGTAGAAATGGAAGTTGGTGTTACTTATCCATCTCATAGTTTTGACAAGAAATGAAAGATGGAGTTCAAGGAGAAATCTCAGAATAATGGTGAAAATAAGATGAATATTTCCTTATGCTCAAAGTGTGGAAAGAAGCATGGTGGAGATTGTCTTAAAGGGACTAGAAAATGTTTTAAGTGTGGAAATGAAGGTCATCGAGCAGCAGAGTGTCAATGTAATGTAAAAAGGGTTTCTAATGATTTGAATAAAGAAATGACAGAAGAGAACTCACCACCAACACTTCAATGCTTCAAGTGCAAGGAAATGGGGCATTATGCTAATAAATGCCCTAATCCAAGGGTTAGTGATGATCAACATGAGCAACCACTTAAGTCAAAGTACAAAGGGAAGTCACATGCGATCACTATTGGCAATGTTGAATATGACAACGATGTGGTGGAATGATTAAGTTTTATGTAATGGGATTCCAAAATAATGTTGTATATAGTATCTTGGAATATTGGAATATTTATATATTGGTCTATTGTGGTTTTCAATAATTTTATGGTACCGGTAACCATGGAATGTGATTGAGATATTTTTGGTAAGCAGATGATATGCGCATAATGAAGGAATAAGACGATAATGAGATGTTTGATTGTATTCATGAGCTCATGATTGATATAAGGACTAAGTGATATCATGGTTTGAGTATAAAGAATTTTGAGGATTTTTGTTTGTTGAAAGTGTTAGCTTTTAACTGCATTAATGTTTTCACTAAGGTTCAATGGGTATTCATTCTTCAAGAGAATACATGATTAAGGTATTCACATGTTTGTAATTTGACCAACAAGATATATCTTACGATAAATGGGGGATAAATGATGGCATTCACGTGATTTTTATGTGACATTTCAAGTAATCATTTTCTTTATACTATGAGCTTAGACCGAAGTATTTTAGATAGCCTAAAGATTGGAATGGATTATGTTGGAATAAGTTAGGACAAAACATTTTTTGATATTATTGATGGGATGTTATAGTAATGTAGTTTTAGAAAAAGGGCAACCTGCAGGACGGGCGACAGCCCATCGTGTCAGACAAGGCTGTGGGAATTGAACCCACAAGTGAAGTGTGACTGGCCTTTATCGCCTAACACTGGCCTAAAAGAAGTCCCTGTTTAGTAGAAACTAGTTTTATTATATTAAGCAGTATAATATATGATGTATAAGTCCATTTTAGGAACCATATATGATTAATCTCACTATAGATGGACTTATGTATTTTTTGATAACTTTTCTAACCTTTTGTTTGAGACAGATGGAATGTCCCCTCATTCTATCCCATGATCTTCTAACACATCACGAATAACAAGTTCAACTTCATTTCTTTATGAGATGAAGTGGAAATTGTCCAAAGAACGACTAACGGTGAGACTATACCAAAATCACGAAAGTATTTATTCTAATTCCAATTTCATCAACTTTAGGGAAATGATATTGAAAACCAAAAATGTTTTCCTAGTGCTCTTTTATCTGATGAATCAGAAGGTACCTTATATCATCATAAATTTATGGCTTTGTGATTGCTTTATTTTCCATATCCATGTTCTCTACCACTCTCCATCAGAACATGATGGTTAGATTTCTCTTCCATATCCATATTTTCACCTATGTGGAAACCCAGTGATTAGTTTAATTGGTTAACCATTACGTTTCATACTTTTGTTTTTAAAGATTGGTTTTGGTATTCCTTTTTACGATGTGGGTTTAAATTAAAGAAACTTTCGAGTAGTAAACCATTTATAACCCCGACGAATTTCAAGGGAGAAATTCATTTTAAGGGGGGTAGAATGTAACCCCCGAGATTTTATGAAAAATATTCTTCTTAATTTCATTAATGTATTGTGTTATACGCTACACCAGAACGAGCTTGCATAACACACATACTTGACTTTCCTTTCATTACACGCAATCGCGATCTTCCTCGATAGTGTGTGTAGTACGCAATACCGAGTTTTACTAATCAAATATATGCTATTAAAATATTATTAAAACTTCCCGTTATGAGTAGTAATAACCACTTTTTGAAATTTTGTAAATTTTATTTTTCAAAATGTACATCATTTTTAGATTCGGAATATCGAAATTATATTAGGGTGACCTTTTGGTACTTTTCGGATAACTTTCATTTTCTGATGAATAGTGAAAATTACTAAATTTTAATTAAAAACAACTTTTTTAATCGAAATAATTAATAGTGATAAATTATTAATTTGAGTGTTTTTAAAATATATTTAGAATATATATTTTTACAATTTAATACAATGTTGGTTATTGGATGTAATTTCACATTTAAACCAGACATAAACAAGTGTCAATCTTTTGATAGTTATTTCTATTAAGAACACGCTATTTGTTTTGATGATGGAAATTAATTTTTAAATTAATTAATGCAACTGATTTGTTTTTAATTTGGTAAAATAGACAAAATTTTTGAGTTCATTATATCAAATATAGATTAGGCCTAATTTTTGGTATTTTTCTGGAAAATTTCATTTTTTTGATGAATAGTGAAACCACTAAGTGGTAGTTAAAAAAATGAATTTTTCATAAAACATAATTTTACCGCTTCTGTGAGTGGAATTTCCAAAATCTGAGAGACACGGTTGATTTCAGTAAGTAAATTGTGGTTCAATGAGATGAAAATAATTTTTTGTGAATAGTAACATTTTACTTTTATTTACAATGGTTATAAGTAAATAGGGTAATTAAGGGTAAAAATGTTATTATTATTACCCTAACACATGTCCTGATTCTATTGGATAAGTGTAATTCGACCAAAAACAACCTTAGGAATAAAATATGTCTCTTTAGGTGCACTTGTATTAGATTAGGAAATTTATTATTAATTTATTTAAAGAAGGGTTAAAATAGTTAAAATCAATGTTTAATAAGTATATCATTTTTAATATAGGGTTATACATAAGATAAATTCGACTATAAGTATTAATTAGAAATCTAAAATCATTTTCTACATAATGATAGTTTATTTGTAATTTTTAGACTTTAAATAAGTTAATTTATTTATGACACAATGATGACGCAGTAATTATCTTAATAATGAAATATTGACATAATTGATGTTATAAATACCCAAATAAATGTAATTTGGGACTTTTAATGAATTACACTACATTTATAGGTTAATATGACATGTTAGTATTAATTTAATTAACGTTTTTCGAACTAATCATTCTGTTATGATTTTCACAAAAGTCAATTACTAAATAGTGTCAAAATTGACATAAAATAGTTTTTAAAACAAATATTTTATTATTATTTGTTATTTTATTCCTAAAATTCTATGGTTCGGCCAAATGACATAGATAATGTTATATATATTAATAATAAAAAACATGGGGTGCGTTTGTCTTGTTATAGTATGTTTATTAACCTTATAGTATAAGAACACAAGAAGACACGGTAAAAGTAAAATTATTTAACTTAATGTTAAATCTAAATGATAAGGTTAAAATAGGAACCTAAACTTGTCTAAATTCTATTGGATAAGAGGGTTTCGACCCATCCCCACCTTAGATTCGAAATAAATCAATTTGGAGCAATTTAACACCGAATCTGGCTTTATAATAACATAATATTTTTAGTTATTCCAAAGATGCCCCTCTCCTCCCTTATAAAAGGGAACCTCCTCTGTCTCTTCCTCACACCACTTTGAGCCATCAAGATCGGCCAACCACTACCAAATTCTCTTCTACACTTCTCTAGAAACATCATAGAGGTCCTGGTATTCCTAAAAGACCAATTTTATTGCCCTAAGAGGAGGACTCAAAGAGGCGCTTCAAAGAAGAGGTAATGTCTGTTACCGATTCTTTCAACATTATTTCTTCTTCCACTTCTTCTTCTTAGGTTGTTTCATTATGAACTAATAACACCAGTATCACTCATATACTGATATGTTATTATAAGTATGAAACAACCCTATTTCACCATCTATCCATCCTATGGAAAACGAAATCACCGCACGTGCGTACGTACGGAATACCGTCTCCACGCCGTGGTGTAATCTGTTTTTCCAACACCACCTTACTTGGATGGGTATAATGGTGTAAAGAATAACTATACATTGTTATTATAACATCATAATGTTTATGATATATTGTATCATCTTGTCCGTTTCAATTAAATAATTATGGGAACGATATCATCTCTCGTGCGTACGTACG
The DNA here is from genome assembly GCA_963277665.1 of Viscum album. NCBI lineage: Eukaryota > Viridiplantae > Streptophyta > Magnoliopsida > Santalales > Viscaceae > Viscum > Viscum album. The sequence continues at coordinate 1,553,182,910 of OY728160.1, forward strand.
GACTATCGTCTCCACGACGCGATGAGATTCATTCTCCATGTTAACAATTTAAGAATGATTATAAAGTATATATAAGCAATAATAATGAAATATATGACATTATAAAGCTACTGGATTTATTTATATATATATATATATGTATTTCATCTACTTAATTCCATTCAACTCAATAAGGAAACGCAAATAGTGTTCATGCGTACGTACGGCCTACCGTCTCCATGAACGGTGTATTTCATTCCATTTATAAATCTATTATATATATGTATATTCTGAATATATATTAAATATAAATCATGTTTTATATTCTGGAATTATGTATTCATGATCTATGTAATCATATGAATAATTACAAGTCAAAACACGGATGACAAATGAAACGATTTTACCCAAAACACTCTTTAACATGTAATTTACAAAAGAACAGGTAATATAAAGTCATAAGTGAACCATATATGATATAATAACCATTAATATGATTCTGTAATAAGTCAATGACATTATTTATATCATTATACAAGAAGTTTGGATACGTACGAAGCATATCAGACCTAAGGTAAGGGATAATTTTGCAAATCTCATTTTTATCCGAGATTGCTTATTCGTAATTATTTACTGGGGTTATTTATATCATCCATGTTCATGTATTATAAAAGTTTTATCATGTATGTTTAAAGTCCTTTTTACCCATTTGTACTTTTACTACATGGTATGTATGGAATCTTTATTTTATGCGATACTTTTTGACTTTTCTGGAAAAAGTACGAGAAGAATGTTTTCTTTAACTTATACGGCATGAACATATTTTTTCGGTTTTATAAAGCCTTATTTTCATGAAGCTTCTTCCAAAATATTTCATGAATATTGTCAGAAAAATATTTTTCCTTTAAAATTGCATGTTTTTTTGTGAAAAGAATTTTTTTGAAGAAGAAAGGATATTCTCCTCAAGAATTCATTTCAAATGTTTTATCAAAACCATTTTCCATCTAAGATGACATTATTTCATATGTGTAAGATTCATGTTTAATGTATCTATGATTTACATGGTTTCAATTTTCTTATGATTAAATGTCCATTTTTTTTATATGGATTATGAGATGATGTAATGATGTTTATGAAACCCATTTTATTCATTGGGTTATGATGAATGTTTTAAGTTTATTTTGCAGCACAAGTAAGAATGATTTCATTATGAGATGGGTGGGACCTATAAATCCCTTCAATTCATTGGGTAAAGATTTATATCTCATGAGATAGACATGGCTGGAACGGAAAGTTAAACCGGTTCAGTAATACAGGACTGAAACAAGGAGTGAACTCGATTCAGAAAGGGACTTTGTCCACTAAGATGGTCTTGGCAGCAATGCCTTGGCTACTATGGAAATAATAACATGTGCTTAGTGGTTTCCATAATTACATGTTTTGTTCCCATGCTATTTTATCATTATTAATGTTTCTTTATGATCTATGCCATACGTACTTCCATGTTTTATGTCATTGCTCAATCTTTTGATGTTTAAACATTATGTTCATGTTTTTATGTTCAAATGTATATGGTATGTTTTATTTCATCCATGCTTACCCTTACTGATCATTTGAGCTCACCCTTTTTGTGTTTTCTTTTCCCCAAGATATAAAGAATGGTTTTGGGTAAGAAAAAAAGGGGAATATCTTTATGGGAGATGTTGAAGATCTTTCACCATGATTAGAATATTACGTTCCATATTTCGAAAGACAGTAAACTATTACGATCCGTGTGTGTCTGTTTTTGTTGTGTACTAATTATTCAGCAAAAGTAATGTAATGTCCATGTATGTTAAGCTTTAGGTCTCTACAGAAATATTTTCAATATTTTGTTATTTTCGTTCAATAATACCAATAATTTTATCCTTATCACTAAATATATTAATATAATTAATTATATTTTGATATTATGAACATTAATCATCCATACATCACCTATAATTAAATGAAACATGTATATGTTAAATAATATAAAATACCATATTTCACAATTCAACAAAAATTAAACTATTTTAGAAAACAACCATGAAATAACCTTAAAATTTTTTTAACATGTATATTTCAAAAATGATATTCATTTTTTGAAAATACATTTCTAAATATGAGAAATTTATTTTTTAATAAAAAATCATCTTTTATTTGAAAAATTCATATTTTAAATTTATAACTGATTTTATGAGACTTTGGAAAAATAATTAATGGTTCATTAAAGAATATTATAATAAAAAGACAACAAAATATTAATATATGAATAAATTTTACTAAAATGAAGTTTTTAGTGAATGATTATATCAATTGTAAAGTTGTAATTAAAAATTTGTTACATACAAAAATACCAACACATAATTTATCATTTATTGGAAATTTATTTATATATACCATTAAATAAATGTATATTTTTTTTATTAATATGATACCTAATTTTTATTTATAAATTCATAGATTAGGTCCTTATTCTATTGGTTTGATTACTATTCCTAATTCTCATGTTACTAATTCAAGTGTCAATATCATATTCTATTTGTATTGTTTCATTGAATTCCAAAAATACCTCTTATTTCATTCAATATTAATTTATATTTTTTTCTATTATCTTTTTGAAATTATGTGATTTATACTATATGGAATAGTTTTCATAAGGGTGTAATGCCCCAACCCCAGCTACCCAGAGTCTGTCCATTATTTTAATACATTGGCATGATTACAAGGAATAAAGTCCCGGAAGACCGACCAGTTTAGCAAGTCTTGGAAAGTTGATTACATGCATGGAAGTTACATTACACATTAGAAAATAAAACTCAATATAAATGATCCTTTGATAATTCCATTCATCCCCTAGATTAATCCTACTTATCAATCATAATACACTTCTTGGAATCCTGAGAAAATTAAAACATAGAAAGGGGTGAGCTCAGATGCTCAGTAAGGATAACAATATAGAGGAAACATTCATAAATAAGAATAAGCATTTAAGGAAATGTATAAGACTAAAACAAAATCCTTTTTAAACATAAACATAAGAATAATATGGAAAGGATACAATAAAATAATTCCATTTACTTATTCAAATGGATATTCTACTAGTCGACTAATCACATGAAATATCAATAGACACTTTCATAATGATGGAATGCATAATGCCAGACTATCATAACCACATAGTCAAGGCCTTATGCCAAGACTACAAATAATATTTTTTCAAATCCTTGTTCCAAGACACTATTTTTTCTCATGAGACTTACCAACACATCTAAGAGCTATAGTAGGCTCCACTCATCACTTATTAAGTCCAATGCATTCCTCATATGATCAGGTTTAAACATGACATAAACATTCGTATTAAAACTAGCATATGAAATGTCGATACATTTCCATAAACCATGAAAGGAATAAAAATAACACATCCACAGTTAAACATATCACAAAACCATCAATAAAATACATTATACTTGTATCTTAATAAATAAACTTAAAACAAGTTTAAAATCCATAAATGGATTTTCACATAGATGAAAATGTTTTGTAAAACTCATTGATAGAAATATCCAATTTTCCTTAAAACATTTAAAAGTCACACAATTTAAAAAGGAAGACATTTAAATACATTTTTGAATAAAATTTTCCCATACCAATTTGAAGCTTCTGAAAGTAATTAACATTTTAAAACATTCATGTCCATTTAAATAAAACCTTAAAACCATTTTGAAAACATGGACATTAATGAGAATGGTTTAGAAGAATAAATCATTAAAAAATTTAAAATGATGTTTTATTAAAAATTACCTTAAATGAATCCCTTTGAAAATGATTTTATGAAACATGGACATGGATAATAAAAATTCCCCAGTAGATACTTACACAAAAACAACCTCGGATAATAAATAGATTGTGAAATTAACCCTCACCTTGCACTTTACATTAGTTGAGAGTACATTTAACCTCCTGTATGAAGATCTTAGTATGTTAATAAATTATTCTAGAACCATCTTAATATGTATGATATCATACATGATACATTTATGACTTTAAACAAACCATTTAATAATAATTTCCATGTTAAATTAATATTTCGGGTAATAATTGCATTCTTTATCGTACAAGTTTTAACTTGTTACTCTTGATTGTATCACTTAGACCAAGATTTATATAATTACAGAATATAAAACATGATTTATATATCATATATATTTATAATATAAATATATATAATAGATATATATATGAAATGAAAAACAGCGTTTACAGAGACGGTTGTCCGTACGTATTCATAAACATTGTTTCTGTTTTTCAATCATATTGAACGGAACTAAGTGAATAAGTTATATGTAAGTACTTATATATATATATATACCTTTAGTAGAATTATTATTTCATATTTTACATACTTATTAGTAATATATATTTTTATAATCGTCGATGAATGGTGATCATGGAAATGAAACTGATCGCGTCCTAGAGACGGTAATCCGTACGTACGCACGAGCGATAATATCTTTTCCTTAAAGGCTTGGAATTTGATGGTATATTAATTTTATAGAGACATTATAATGTTATTTTCATTATTTATATACAAATTACTCATCATTATATCCATCAAAATAACATAGTGTTGAATAACAAATTACACCACGGCGTGGAGACGGTAAGCCGTACGTACGCACGCATGGTGACATTATCATTCATAATATGGATAGAATAATAAATATAGTTGTGCCATATTTATAATAACATCAAATTATATAGAAGATACTGGATTTATTATTATAGAATAGAAACAACAAAGAAAGTGTAAGTGGAAGTATAAGAGAACTTGAAAGAAGGTGGTGAAATCATTACCTCTTCTTTGGGTTCTTCCTGTTGATTTAATCAAAAGGGCCCCTTAGGTTGGATCTATGACCAATGGAAGGACCCTAGGATGAAAGTAGGATAGTTGGGAGTATATATGGTCCAGTTTTGGCCGAGAAAAATGGCTTTGGGGGTGTGAATTTGAGAGAGGGGTAAGTGCCCTTTTATAAGAGGGTTGAGGGGTATGTTAGGAAAAACCTAAAATATTATTTCATAATAAATTTATTTTCAGATTATAATGCTTCAAAAATCAATTATTTAAAAAATAAGGTGGGGATGGTTCGAAAATAACTCAACCAATAGGTTTTAGATAGGTTTAGGTTATCATATTAACCTAAACTTTTAGAATTAACACTTAGTTAAATAGTTTGAAATTCACTATGTCTCTTTTTATTTTCATATTATATGGTTAATAAACTTACTATAAAATATCAATCGAACCAAAATTGGTTCATTAATTTCATATACGTTATTATAGAAGTATTTTGGCCAAACCATAGTCTTTTGGAACTATTATATCAATTAATAATATAATATTTTTTTTAAAAACTATTTTATGTCAATTTTGACACTCTTTGGTATTTATTTGTTGATAAAATAATAACAGCATGATTGCTTCAATTAAAACACATTGAATAGATCCTAACATGTTATATTCATCGATAAAATTTGTGTATGTCATAAAAACTTTGAATTTATAATTCTTTTATAATTTATAATACCATTTTTTGAATCTTTCATTAATAAGGTAATTACTGCATCATCATTGTTTCATTAATATATTTTATTATTTAATCTCTAAAAATTATAAATAAAATACCATTATATAGAAAATATATTTTTATTCGTAATTAATATTTATATTATAATTTATCTTATGTATAACCCTATATGAAAAATGGTTTAGTTATTAAACTTTGATTTTAACTCTTTTAACTCTTCTTTAAATAAAATAATAATAAATTTCTTAATATAATCCATGTGGGTCTAAAGGGTCATATTTTTTTCCTAAGGTTGTTTTTGGTCGAATTACACTTTTCCAATAGAATTAGGACATCTGTTAGGGTAATAATAATATCATTTTTACCCTTAATTACCCTTTTTATTTTTAATCGTGGTAAATAAAAATAAAAACTTACTATTCACAAAAAAACTATTTTTATTATATTGAACCACATTTTACTTTTTGATATTAACCATGTCTCTTGGAGTTTCTAAATTCAACTCACATATGTGGTAAAATTATGTTTTATGTAAATTTGCAAATGCTCCTAGGAGGTGGGTAAAAGATGGTAAAAAGATCGATAAAATTTTTATATATCTAAAATTATTATAAACCGACTCCAATGAATTACATTGAATTTATATAGGTATTATGTATCTATTTTGACCTAAAATAAATTCAAATAAAATAAATAATTATTTAAATAAAAATCATATTTTAAACAATGACTTAGTGTTTTTCACTATTAATCAAAAATAGAAAGTTTTCAGAAAAATACCAAAACTTTACCCTACACAAATTTTGATATTCTGAATCCAAAAATGATGTCTATTTTATGAAATTCAAAACATATAAGTTTAATTTATTAATTTAAAATTAAATCTCATCATCAAAACCAAAAGGCGTATTTTTATGAAATAAAAACTATCAAAAGATTGACACTTGTTTATGTCCAATTTCAATGTAAAATTAATTACAATTACCAGAATTGGATTAAATGGTAAAAATATAATCAATTTATACTTACAAACCATTAAAATGTATAATTTAACAATATAAATTATTTTGATTAAAAAAGTTAATTTCAGATAAAATATAGTATTTTTCACTATTCAGCCAAATATTAAAGTTATCAGAAAATCACCAAAATTTTATTGAAACTAAATTCTTATGTCCCGATTCTAAAGAAGAATATTATTTTGTCAAATTGACTATATAAAAGTTTAAAATATTAGATATAAAAAGGGTTCACCATTAAAAGGTGGTAAAAGTGCATTTTTTGAAAAATACTACCTTTATCTGAAAAAACCAATAAGTTCTTAAATTATGTCTAATAAACACATAATATGGATTCAAAAATTATAAGTATTATATATAGTTCAAAATTCAATTAATACTATTCATAACCTCTTTTGAACGGCTAGTTTGGTAATTTGTGGTGCGCTTGAACTCAGTGTTGTGTGTAGTGAAAGTTATTGAATTACTTTGAATAAATAACGTACTATGAAATCGCAGGGTGTTAAAATATTCCCGCCTTCAATAAATTGTGTCCTCACAATTTGAAATTTTTCTTCCAAAATAAAAGGTTGAAAATAGAAAATACCATTGTGGGAAAACCCACATCAAAAATTGGCTTAATAAAATTTTGTCTTAATAAGAGGAAAAGTGGAATGAAACAGTCACCACCAAATTATAACCTCGATTAGGAGAAAATTAGTGGAAATTAGAGGTACATAATTAGAAGAAAATTTTAAACATTTAAATGGGGTGATTGAGTCATCAATCAAAAACAATTGTAGAATTGCGGGCCTCAAAGCCACCAATCTATGATGATTTAAAATACCATCAGCTTAACAAAACCTATGGTATTAGGTTAACACATTTTTTGTTTTAAGATTCATTACCTAAAGTTTATGAATTTATTTCTCTATAGAATATGAGTAGAAAAAAATATAAACCTGTCATGTAGAGTTCCATTGTTTCACTAATTTCTACCACAAACTCATCTTTCATTCTAAAACATAATAGAACATAAAAATATTATATTTATCCTATTCGCATAGGGTTTCAAAAAAATGAATTTATAAATCATCTACCAGACCCTTTAAAAAACTACATAATTCAATCCAGAACACCACGTGGGTCAGTGATAGGTGATACACCATTGTCTCCCTTCGGTCGCTGGTTCAAGTCTCGCGGCCTTGCCGGACGTGATGAGTGGTCGCCCGACCTCCGGGTTGTCCTTTTTATGGCAATCCAAAAATAGCCTTAACAATTGTATCCAATTTCAAAAGTAATCCATTCAGGCCTTTAGAATTATCCGAAATACTTATATCCAAACTATCAGTCCAAAATTTATAAGGAAGTTAAACATAATGAGGATCCTTTTCCCCAGGTAATAACATTTGAATGCCTTCATCATGTACTATTTTACAACACCACAACATCCTAAATTACCAAAATCAACCATCTATTATTTGGAAAACACTACCTCATTATCAAGACCATATTAAGGATTACCTTTCCTTCAACCATTTATTTCCCAAAAAGTTTAGCTTACTATTAAGTCACTTTTCTTAGAACCATATAATTTCAAATCCTCAATAAAATAATACTATAGTACAATCCTTATTTTTCTCCATAATTCATGTAACCAGTATACTGTTGATACAACACTCAAATTAAATATCAATATTAGAACACTAGTCATTCCTATTCATCTTAGGTAGTATCATAACTTGATTATAATCCAATAACATCATTTGCGGTATACTCTTATTATTTGGACATTGGTTCGTGTAGTGTCTCAACTCCTGACAGATGAAGCATTGTACATTTGAAACCTTTTACTTACCCTTGTAGTCAAGTACATGGTGTCCTTTTTTCCACACTTATAACAAACTCTCATTACCTTCAGGTAAGTTAAAGGGTGTTTCTTCCCACAGTTATCACATATGGGAAAATTCATCTTTTCCCTCTTACCTATATCCATCGTTCTCTCTTCCATCCTTTTCTTCTCTTGCATCCCTTCAAATCCATAGGACTCAGAAAATTATTTACTTATCTTATGAACAAATGATATTATTTCTTCATTTGTTGAGAATACATGGGAGACTGTTTCCCTTCTTAATGTTGGCTTAATACCATGAATGATATGACCCTTCTTACTCTTTGGATCATACGTATTACTGGAGATCACATTACTTCTACTAGGTGCCATTTCAATACAATGGCATACATTATGTAAGTTTATGAATTGCAATGAATAATTCCAAACATGTAAAATACCTAACATAAATTGAATATTTTATGGATATAATCAATAAAAACATTTTATTTGAGGATTTATATATTATTAGATCCTTCATAATTATTTTTAATGAAAATGAGAATTATCCAAAGCATATCCCCCGGAAGTGTCATTACCAGGAGTGCAATAAGGCATGTTGTTGTGCACCAATTCCTATTCGAGTCTAGATCAAAGTGGTGTTTTTGGGTTTTACCCCAAGGTACATCCGTGCCAGAGCCGCCTCTACTTGCTCATATCCAGACATGGATGTATTTTCATGGAAATCTCACAAAAGCTCTACATTTACAAAATTCTAGGAAGTTCTTCTATACTAATCCTCAAAGTCTATCTTAGGGAAATTTTCTCTAATCAAAGTTTATCTAAATCTAGTTTCCAAGGTTATTTCTAAACTTTCTCTGATACTAAATGTAATGCTCTGACACCAGTTACCTAGAGTCGGAGCATTATTTTAATACATTGGCATGATTACAAGGAATAAAGTTCTGAAAGACTGATTAGTTTAGCGGTCTTGGAAAATTAATTACAGACATGGAAGTTACATTACACTTTAGAAAATATAACTCAACATAAATTATCCTTTGAGAATGCCATTAATCCCATAGCTTAACCCTGCTTATCAATCATAATACACTTCTTGGTATCCTGAGAAAATTAAAACATAGAAAGGGGAGACCTCAAATGCTCAGTAAGGATAAAAACCTATCAGAAACATTCATAAATAAGCATAAACACATAAGGCAATGTATAAGACTAAAAACCCATTTTTAAACATAAACATTAGCATAATATAGAAAAGATAAAATAAAATAATCCAATTTACTAATTCCCATGGATATTCTACTAGTAAAATAATCACATGCAATATCATTATCCACTTTCAAAATGATGGAATTAATAATGCCTGACTATCATAACCACATCGTCAAGGCCTTGTGCCAACACTAAAAAATAGTGTTTGTCAAAGCCTTGTGCCAAGACACTAGTTTGTCTTATGATACCTACTGATGCATCGAGGAGCTATAGCCAGCTCCACCCACCACTTTTTAATTCCAATGCATTCCTCATATGAACAGGTTTAAACATAACATAAACATTAGTATTAAAACTAGCATACGAAAAGTCAATACTTTCTCTATCAACCATTAATGGTATAAAAATAACACATCCACAGTCAAACATATCACAAAACCTTCAATACAATATAGAAGATTTGTATCATATTAAATCAACTTAAAACAAGTTTAAAATCCATTAATGGATTTTGACATAGATGAAAATGATTTTTAAAACTCTTTGAGAGAAATACCCCTTTTTCATGAAAACATTTAAAATTTACACAATTTAGAAAGGAAGACATTTCAATACATTTTTGAATAAAAGTTTCACATACCACTTTGAAACTTCTGAAAGTAATTAACATTTTAAAACATTCATTTCCGTTAAAATAAATCCTTAAAACAATTTTGAAAACATGGACATTAATGAGATGTTTAAGAAGAGTAAATCATTAAAAAATTTAAAATGATGTTTTAGTAAAAAGTACCTTAAAATAATCCCTTTGAAAACTATTTTATAAAACATGGACGAGGATAATAAATAAGTTATATTATATACTTATACAAAAACAACCTCAGATAGTAATGAGATTGTGAAATTAACCCTTACCTTGCACTTTCCTTTTGTCGAGGGTACGTTTATCCTATTCTATAAAGATCATAGTATGTTATTAAATTATACCAGAACCATGTTAATATTTAAGATATAATAAATTATTCATTTATGAAATTATACTACAAATTTAATAATAATTTCCATGTTAAATTAATATTTTGGGTAATAATCGCTTTCTTTATCGTACATGTTTTAACTTGTTACTCTTGATTGTATCACTTAGACTAATATTTAAATACATCCAGAATATAAAATATGATTTATATATCATATATATTTAGAATATAAATATGTATAATAGTAATATATATGAAATGAAAAACACCGTTCATGGAGACGGTAGTACGTACGTACGCATAAACGCAGTTTCGGTTTTCATATCATATTGAACGAAACTAAATGAATAATATATATGTAAGTACATATATATATATATATATATCTATTATAATTATTATGTCATATATTACATACTCATTAGTAATATATATTTCTAGAATCGTCGATGAATGTTGATTGTGGAAATGAATCTCATCGCGTCGTGGAGACGGTAATTCTTACGTACGCACGAGTGACAATATCATTTCCTTAATGGTGTGTAATTCGATGGTATATTAATTTTACAGAGACATTATAATGTTATTTTAATTATTTATATACATATTACTCATCATTATATTCATCCAAATAACATAGTGTTGAATAACAAATTACACCACGTCGTGGAGACGGTAAGCCATACGCACGCACGCGTTGTGACATTATCATTCATCAGATGGATAGAATAATGAATATAGTTGTGACATATTTATAATAACATAATATTATATAGAAGATACTAGAGTTATTATTATATAATGTAAACAACAATGAAAGAGTATGTGGAAGAATAAGAGAACTTGAAAGAGGGTTGTGAAATCATTACCTCTTCTTCGGGTTCTTCCTTTTGATTTGATCAAAAGGGCTCCATAGGATGGATTTATGACCAATGTAAGGCCTCTAGAATGAAGTTATAATAGTTGGGAGGATATTCTGGAAGGGGTTGTCTGAACCAAATGGCTTTGGAGGTGTGTATTTGAGAGAAGGGGAAGGGCCCTTTTATAAGAGGGTTGAGGGGTACTTTAGAAAAAACGTAAAATATTATTTTATAATAAATTCATATTCGGTTTATATTGGATAAAAAATGAATTATTTAAAATATATGGTGGGGATGGGTCAAAAAAAACTCATACAATAGGTTTTATACAGGTTTATGCTATCATATTACCCTTAACTTTTGGATTTAACTCTAATTTAAATAGTTTGACATTTACCGTGTCACATTGTATTTTTATATTATATGGTTAATAGACTTACTATAAAATTCCAATAAAAACTAAATTGTTTCATTAATGTCATATATGTTATTATATAAGTATTTTGGAAGAAACATAGATTTTTAGGACTATTGTATAAATTAATAATATAATATTTGTTTTAAAAACAATCTTATGTCAATTTGGACACTCTTTGGTATTTGTATTTTGATAAATTAATAACAGCATGATTAATTCAAAAAAAAAATACATTGAATGAATCCTAACATTTCATATTAAACTAGAAAATTCGTTAATGTCAAAAAAAACTTTGAAATTAATTTTCTTTATTATTTATAATACCATTTATTTGATTCACTAATATATAAGGTAATTATTGCATCATCATTGTTTCATTAATAAAAATAATGATTTAATCTCTAAAAATTATAAATAAAATACCATTATGTAATAAATATTTTTAGATTACAAATTACTATTTATAGTTGAATTTATCTTATGTAAAACCCTATATTAAAATTTATTTAGTTATTAAATTTTGATTTTTACTATTTTAACTCTTCTTTAAATAAAATAATAATAAATGTCTTAATCTTATCCATGTGTACCTAAAGGGTCATATTTTATTCCTAAGGTATTTTTTGGTCTAATTAAACTTATCCAATAGAATTAGGATATGTTTTATGGTAATAACAATATCAGTTTTACCCTTAATTACCATATTTACTTTTAACTGTGGTAAATAAAAGTAAAAAGTTACTATTCGTCAAAAATTATTTTTATCTTATTGAACCACAATTTACATTTTGATAATAACTATGTATTTAGGATTTTCAAAATTCAACTCATAGAAGTGGTAAACTTATGTTTTATGTAAATTTGCAAATGCTCCTAGGAGGTGGGTAAAAGCCGGTAAAAAGTTCAATAAAATTTTTATAAATCTAAAATTATTATAAACGAACTCCAATGAATTACATTGAATTTATATAGGTATTATTTATCAATTTTGACCAAAAATAAATTTAAATGAAATAAATAATTATATAAATCAAATGCCGGTTTTCAACAATAACTCAGTGTTTTTCAGTATTCATCAAAAATTGAAAGTTTTCCGAAAGATACCAAAAATTAACCAAAGGATAATTTAGATATTCCAAATCTAAAAAAGATTTCAATTTTACCAAATTCAAAACATAGAATTTGAATTTATTAATTTAAAATTAATTCCCCTTGTCAAAACCAAAAGGCAAATTTTTAAGAAATAATAACTATCAAAAGATTGACACTTGTTTAGGTCAAATTTCAATGTAAAATTACTTAAAATAACCAGAATTGGATTAAATGGTAAGAATATAATCTATTTATACTTCCAAACCAGCAAATTGTATAATTTATCAATAGAAATCATTTTGATTAAAAAAGTTGTTTTCAGTTCAAATATAGTATTTTTCACTATTCACCAAAATATTAAAGTTATCAGAAAATCACCAAAAATTTATTTTAACTAAATTATTATTCCCCGATTCTAATTTAAAAGATTATTTTGTCAAAATTAATATATAAAAGTTTCAAATATTATATTTAAAAAGGGTTCACCATTAAAAGGCGGTAAAAGTTCATTTTTTGAAAAATACTTATTTTATCTGAAAAAAATCAATTAGATCATACATTATGTCTAAGAAACTCATAATATGGATTCTAAAATTATAATTATTATATATAGTTCAAAATTCAGTTAAAACTATTTATAACCACTTTTGAATGACTTGTTTGGTATGTTTTGGTGCGCTTGAACTCAGTGTTGCGTGTCGTGCAAGTTATTGAATTACTTTGAATAAATAACGTACTATGAAATCTTGGGGTGTTACAAAGGGAGTTTCCTTTGATATAAATTTGGGTTGTCAAATTCTTCCCCCATTATGAAATTTCACGCTCGAAATTTCCATTTTATTTTTGTGGTAGAAACAAGTGAGGGTTATTTTCCTTGATCACATCCTCTAGTTCCAATGTCACCTATTAATACTTATGGTTACACCATAGTAATTTACAAGGAGGGTAGTCTTAATGAGTATAACTTTATCACCATTTTCCATGATTTTCACCATATTCTCCACATAAGAGAGATCATTTTACAATTCTACTACTTCTATATTCCTTACATCTTATAGATATTGTGTGTAATTCCATAATATAGATAAATAAAATATATCACATAATTGATACTTTAAAGGTGGAAGGTCCAGTCCATAGGCCATAGCTTATACATGATGAGTAATCTGATAGTGGTTCATGTACCTGGGACCCGATTTTCCCTTCTTCACAAATCACATGATCTGCTTCCACATTGATATGAGGATGTATAACGTTTCTCTAGTATTAAACAATAAGTCGCGTTGATGTTTGTCTACATATCTCTTCATTCATCAATTTTCATTATTTATGTTCTATTGAAATGTTTTCACCATTTCCATTATTTCTTCGACCATTTCAGGTATTAGAATCTTATGTTCACCTAATTCATAACATCATGGCGGTGTTCAATATATTTTCCCATAATGGGATTTATATGGAGCCATTTGAATGCTAGAGTGGAAAATTTTGTTTAAAGAGAACTCAGCTAGTGGAAGATATTGGTCCCATCCTACATTGATTTCCATAGAACTGGACCTTAACATTTATTCCTAGGTCTGAATATTCCTCATATATTGGACATCAATTTGAGGATGATAAGTTGTTTTATAGTTCATACCCTTGTTAGGAACATTTTGATGACTTTTATTGAACTTGTAGGTGAATATCATATCTTAATCAGATAGAATCAATATTGGTACTCCATGAACCCTTACAAATTCCTTCATGTATATATGTTAATGTTATTATATTAAGATATCCTCTCTAATTTTAATAAAGTTATTTTACATTTTAATGAGTACCAACAACAATCCAGATATAATTTTTTTTCCAATGGAGGAATTTGGGTTTCCGGTGATAATGTCCATCATGATGTTATACCATTTCTATACTGATATTCATATTGGTTTTATCACCCCCTTAGATTATTTTCTTTGAACCTTCACTTCCAGACATACTAGGAACCTTGATGAATGTTCTGGAATCTAATTCTTCATATTTTCTCACAATAGTACTACTAGTGAACGTGATACATCTTTCTTCTCTATGGGTGAATATAGAAGGTTTAACTATGTGAATATTTCAGAAGATATTTCTTTATCAATGGACTGGATGGTTCCCATTTTCATGAAACAGATCTTAAAAATCATTCCACATCAATTTTAATCTCTGTGTATTTCTGATTTCTCATAGATTCCTCCTTCTAAATTTCCACATTATTTCCTTGAGATTCCTTTGTTTTCTCATTTAGGAATGGTTCAGAAAACATTGTATAAATAATTGGTGATGTTCATTACATAATGATTCCCATTCCCATCGTTTTAAAATCAATGATGATTGGATCTTTATCAATAATCATCATTGATAATTTTTAGGTTCATTTATAATGATAGAATCTATCACATTATTATATTTTATGGGATAGATGTTGATTGTGAATTCATAATCCATGATGAGTTCTAATCATTTTAACTAGATGGTATTAATCTCTATTTTTGCAAATTTATTTTTGAGGCTCTTGTGATCGGTATGAAATTCACACATCTCCAATTAAAGATAATTGTTCTATATTTTAACTATGAAGAAAATAGCTTCCAAATCCAGATCATGTGTTGGATTGTTTTTCTCATTATGTTTTCAACTACATTGATGTGTAATATGCCACCTTATCATTTTTTAATAACACACAACCTAATAAATTTTTTGAAGCATAGTTGTATACCAGAAAGTGTTAACCACTGTCGAATGTGTGAGTACGAGTGTAATGCTAATCCACTTTTTTAACTCTTATAATCAGTCTTCAAATTCACTATTCTTGAAAAACACTTCACCTTTATGATTCATCATGGTTAGTGGGTTTGAAAATCATGAGATGCATTTCAAAAATCTCAATTAATACCCAATTAAAACTAGGAAACTATGGATCTCAATTTCAATTATTGTCTTAGGCCACTCTTAGATTTCCATTTTATAGTAATGGTGAATAGATACTATTTCTATGGAGAAATTAAACCCATGGAATGATAATTACCCCATCCAGAACACACATTTACTATACTCTATATAAATTTTCTACCTTCTCAATGTCATTAGAACAGTATTCAAATTCTCCTCATCTTTTGAATTAATCTTATATTATATCTAAATATCACTAATAAATAGAACCACAAATGTTTCTAAGTAATATCTAAAGAACCTATTCATTTAGTTCATCAATATTTCTAGAGATTTAAGGATTCTGAATTGAATAACTAATATCTCATAGTGTGTAATACTTGTTTGAAGGGAAATCCATGGAATTTATTCCTTTATCAACTTTAATAGGAGAAATCCCGACTGAAGGTCAACCTTTGAGAAGTACTTATCCTCATGTATAGATCAAACAAGTCATCTACCCCTGGAAGGGGATACTTGTTCACTATCATGATTTTTTTTATCACACAATAATCAATGTAGGGACACATTTTTATGTCACTCTTCTTTATATAGAGGACATGTCCACCCCACGGTGAAGCACATAAGAGTTTAAAACATATGCCCATATTCTCTTGAATCTACTTCATAAGTTACATTATACAAATTGACTCCATTGTATAACGTTTCTATAATATATGTAGAGATCTGAGAATACGTTCAATTGATAACTCAAACACTATGTTCGGGGGAAGACCAAAAAATTCGTCTGATAATACATTTTTGTATTCCCTCACAATGGGAATGTCTTAACCAAGATTATCTCATTTTCATAAATCATTTTAGATAGATATGATTTCTCAGAAGGAAATAATATACACACTTGTGATGATAAATCTAAAGTAGATTCATCCTCCTCATTAAACATGTCGAAAATTTGAGGATACCTCAGGATTAGAAGACAGATCTCCATTTATCAAAATTTTATGTTGAAATTTTATAAAAATTTCCAATACAAGCCCAATATAGCATCAATATACAATAGAAATATTAAGACGAAAATTTTAAGATATTTAGTCAAAAATAATTAACCAAGGATGTGTTATATACTTTGGATGAAATAATTTTCCCATTTTCAAGTCTCATAGATTACTCCACCTCCATATATTTCAATGGTGATTTAATAATGATAGTAATCATGCAAGATATGAAAGAATTTTTAGAACCTGAATCAAATGGTATATTTTTAATTCATTAATAAATAACTTTCATAAATTTTGCGACATAATTATCAGGATCCTCCTCAGTGGTAGTTATTACATAATCTTTCTATTTCTCCATTAAATTTGGTGATTGTTGATGTTGGTTACCTTTGGGAACTCAAGGTATATTTAATATTCAATAAAATTTACCAATCTCCACCGAATTGAGGCATTGAACCATATGTCCGGATCTCTTTTCTTCCACCAATTGTTTATCTTCCTCATGTCTCTTTATTATTCAAGATCTTACTGTCTTTCCTTCTCACACATGAATCTTTTACTCATCCCATTTAGGCAATTCCCATGACACATTTTACCACATTTTTTACATGTGTTTGGTTTATATTTCAGTCACTATTTTTTATGTGATCCTACATCTTGAAAACCCATCATTTGTTTTCTTATCTCCATTGTTTTAAGAAAATTATTAAAAATCAATCTCCACATTGAGAGAAAATCTAATAAATTCATTGCAACCTCAAATGTCTCAAATTTTTAGATCTGTTCAAAGGAATGGTTTTAAAAAACTCAATAATCTATCTATTTTTATATAATATTTGATAACAAAACCCATTAAATTGGTTACAATCCTTGTGCTATTTTCTTACAGAGGAACAAAAAAATTATCCTTTCTTTTTATTTAACTATATAAATTCTCCATCTATCATCTTATGCTGATTTTGAGGGAAATGGTTGTTACGAAATATTTTCTCTCTATCTTCACACTCAAACTCATAAATTTCTCCAAAAACATGTTGTTCATAATAAAAACCCAATATTGATCATCCTATATATCTAAATTATAAATATCAACCATCTAATTCTCTATATTAGAATATTGATGCAAAAAAAGATCCTCTGAATTTTGTAGACCCACTATTCTGCAATAGGAGGATTGGAAGATCAATTAAATATTATTGTTCATTGTATCATAAAATAATTGATATATAATTTCTCTCTCATGGGTTAGGGTGATCGTTTCACATTATTTAGTTCATTGTTTATAGCCTAAGATAGTTGGGTAAGCATAAACATCAATTTTTGAACTCCACCTCCAAAGGCATTGGAGATGTTGTTCGAGAATTCAATACATTATCCCTCGCATGTCTTATTGCACTATATTCTCCTCATTCGAACCATTTTCTAAAATATAATAGGTTTAAATAAATCATAGTTCCACAAAGTAAACATTAAATAATTGATTCCTCTATGAAATTAACTCTAATGAAATATACTCTAGGTTCCTTATGATTAACAGTTTTCTAAAAACATATTTGACGGCTCTTACAAATAATTACTCTAATACAAAAGAGTTTCACTAATTTTATTTAATACTAATTCCCAAATTGACTACAACATCCACTATTTAGAGCTATAGTGACCCTACTTTTGCATTAATTACAATTACATAACATTAAATGTGAACAATATAATAGTGTTACAATTCATGGATCCAAGGGTTCAATGTCTATGAAAAATTTGGATCATATATGACATTTAAATAATAAAACATAAAAATTATTTAATAACTTCTTCTAATGATTTTTAGTGTCCCTCATGTACTCCTTAGAATAATGTTTCACTAGGGGATATACATAAATGAAAGGGGAGATATAAAAGCTCAGTCAGGGGATAAATAAGGACATTAATAAATTTAAAATGGGTGAGAATAATCATCATCATCATAACACAATTATGGGAGCATCATCATAATCATTAGAAGAATAATTTGATAAAGGCATCGAATCTGGGAAGGTATAAAAATGAAAAATCATGTCTTATGGGAGAACAACCAAATAGTGTTATGAAAAAAGATAGAATCATGATAATGCATAAAATATGTGCATAATTATTATATCATCATTGTGAAAAAAATATATATTCTAGTTCGTTTTTAATTCACATTATATATAGATATACATCAAATTACCCAATGCATTGGAGCGCTACATAATTTTGGCCCCACCCATCACATTATATGATTTACATAATCACGCATGCCATGTAGAACAATTATAAATCATAGAAATAAAATGAAACATGGAAGGGAATGGGACTAATTTCATATAGGATATGTGCATTAATTAACATTAGGGTTCCCCAATGATTGAGGGAAAACATACGTGTCCTAAAAAACATCATTCATGAGAGACAAATAAACTACTCAATATGAGGTAAAATGTTTATTGGAAACAATATTTTTATTTTTTTATTTATTATAAATTCAATTTTGAACCCATTATATCATATTAAATAAAATTTAAGGATACTAAAATTATTTTTTAGGATTATTTTAAAATCATCCACACTAAAAATTTTCAGGAAAGGGGAATACCCCAAAGAAATGGAGTATTCTTTGACAACGCCCATAACTTATGTCTAACTGATTTTGTCACTTTAATATCATGGAAAACAAAATTATATTCATTAATTTATAAATCCAGAAACATTTATGAATTTATTATAATTATTGTAATTATTATAATTATTTCATGTTTACTTATGACCATTATAATGAGTTATAGTGTTCAATTTCTTCATTTGGTACTGTTCGTTTCCCTGGTCGGTTCACTTGTATAAAAGTATTTAAGTTCATATAAAATGATAGTAATTCACTAGAATTAAAATTATATTCTATTTTAGTACCTTCATAATGGTAATTGTCCATATATATTATTATTTCAAGATAAAATGATGATTTATTAGATAAATTATTAATGATAATTGTTTAGACTAATTTTGGTTTTTTATCACAATGAACACATTTTGTTTTTTACCTAATATTATTTATATATGTTGATTATTGAACATAAATAAAGGTTCTAAAATATATTTTAATGTATATTTAAACCATAAAAATGGTGTTATGAATAGTCTTGTTGGTAAAAATGTAAAATGATAACTTATCATCCTTGATCGTGATAAATCAACTCCTCATAGACAACATTTTCACTTTACAAATAAAAAGGGATATGAAAATAGTGTTGAGGATATGTAATTCCACCAAATTAATAAAATCACAGTATATATAATATATTTTATTTATTATGAATCTTGAATGAGTGATGGTGATTATAGAATATTAATAGAAAATAATTTGAAATAAAATTAAAATAAAAAGAAAGAGGATTTTTCCTCTTAAACTCATTCTCCTTCAGAAACTCATTAGGGAAACTTAAATTTGGTTATTTTTTTGATCAAATAATATATATTTTTGGAATTGGATTTGTAATATTACTTTTCATAAATTTTAAATACCTTAACTATTATATGATTTGAGGAGAAGAGATAGTGACATATGATATTTATAAGGTAGGGGAGGGGTGTTTTTTCATTATTTTATTCATTAATTTATTATTTTGGCTCAAGACTAAAAAAAATATGAAAATTAATATATTATAATACTTAAAGATTTTTAAAAATAATGTTCTTATTTCATCCATACATCATATATGACTCAATAATTTATGTATTTGTTTAATACCATAAATTACTGAATTTCATGATTCAACAAATATAATAGTATTTTTTGAAAAATCAAAAAATTTAAAATCCATTTATCAATTAGTGGAATTATGAAATCAACACAGTTTTATGAAAATAAATTCCTAAATATGAAAAATTTAAATATTTATTAAATTATCATTTCATTAAAAAATATTTATTTTAAATTTACAACCGCTTTGTGACACTTTGGAAAAATAATTAAGGTATAAAAAAGTTATATTATAATAAGAAGTGAGAAAAATATTAATTTATGAATAAAAATCATGAAAGTACATTTTATTTTATATGATTATATTAATTAGGAAATTGTAATTAATTATTTATTACATACAATAATACCAACACTTAATTTATCATTTCTAAAACATTTATTTACTTATACTATGAAATAATGTTATTAAATTTTCATTTATATGATACCTAAATTTTATTTACACTTTTAGAGGTGAGGTTTATATTGTTTTGAATAGATTATTATTCTTAATGGACATGTTACTATTTCCAAGGAAAAGTTAATATTTTATCGATATTGGTTCCTTAACTTCTAGAAATACGTATTAGTTCATTCATTCAACATTTATAATTTTTTCATTGAGTTAGCTAGATGATTTTATTAATAATATAGGAAATAATTATAATAAGGGAGTTTACAATGTTAATGTTTTGGGTTTTTATAGTTCCGCCCATTCTTCAATTCCAAAATAGCATTCCATGGTGCATTCCTGATAAGACTGGCCGCAATGAAATTACCCTTACTTGGGGGAAGGTGATATCATCATCAAATGTCAGAAGGGATTACACCCACCACATATTTCCATGATTCAAGTCCTTTTGAAAAATATATATACCCCAAAATATTATGGTCATAAAATACTGTAAATCATTCCCCAAAATGATAATGTATCCAACAAATAATCACATGTATAATTGTGGAAAGCTCAAAATCAAGAGTGGGAAAATTCATGTCATACAATTTAAGATGAAAATAACTACAACCATCCACATGATCTTCCTACCATATAAAACATATTAAACTGGTTCCGAAAGAATCACAAAAAACATAATACCCCTTACCAGACATGGGTATGATTTCAAATAGGAGCTTATGGGAGAATTAATTTCAAATAATTAATGGATGACTGAATATTTTAAACACATACAAATTTCACCCATTCACGATCATGATAATTTAAATGTGACACATGTTTTTTGAAATCCATGATTAAATATAAATAGTATCCTGTAATAAAAAGGATGCTCTGACTCTCAATGACATTTCATGTCTCTTCTTATGAAAATAAATCCTATTCCATCTGAGGATCAATTGAATATAAATGATCATAAATTGAATTCAATAAATACATCACTTCTTGAAATCCAAATATTGAATTTTCATAGCTTCCCATATAGATGGTGACTTCTCAAGAATTCCTAAATCATACTCAAATGTTTATTATTCTCATCCTCGGATATCAAGTAATCTAAAATATCATCTATGAACACTACCAAAAAAAGTTCAAAGTTATTGACGGAATATTAAATTCGTAAACGACATGATAATTATAGGAGGGTTTGATAGAACTATTAGAATAAAAATATATTTATAAAGGAAATATCTACTCATGAGATTTGTCTTCAGTATACCAGATTCTTAACCTCTGAACTAACGACAATCTGACCAAAGATTAGTTTTCAAAACCCCAATATTCCACTATTAACATTTTGAAAAAAAATATAAACATGAGGAAAATTATTCTTTGTATTAAACTTTAGTTGGTTCAACATCTGACAGTAGACACACAATTGGATTGAACCATTTGCGTCTTGTGGAAAGTGAATCAGGACAACACAATGAGAACCACTAGGTAATAAACCATTCCCCAACTAATTGACCAACTGAATATTGAGTTCCTTAAGATATGTGGGATCCATACTATTATAATTTATCAATATCGTCCTGTTCCTATAAATAGGTCAATGCCTAACACTACCTCCCTATCAGGGAATAATCATATCAAAATAGTTTGGAAAAATGTTTGGGAAACTGAATCCCATTTTAGGAAGTTCTTCAATTAATGAAATATCATATTCCTCAGTTACAATAGCTAACAAAAAAACATGAGCTTTGGATGAGAATTTATTTCACAAAGAGACCTCAGATCCCAATATCATTAAAACCCCTATGATCACCCATCATCCATATGAAATGATATACCTAAACAATAATATAAATGTCATCACAATGACCAACAAAAAAATTCATTGCGAAAAAAATGTAAACAACCATCGATATTAAAAATGAAAAAATCTGAAACTAGCTCTACATCATTTATCGACAATTCATAAGGACACTAAAACCCCTTATCAATATTTTTTCACAGAGGATTCTCTAAATACATAAAAATGGAAATGATTTCCATCATAATGTTAATCATATCAATAAAATCCTAGATATTAATGCATGGAATGAACTAGAATCAAATAATGAAATAACTACTTGGGATGAAATAAATATGGTACTTCTCGGTATTGTTGGATCGGTAATTAATTACCAGGGAATCTCATCTACTGTGTGATGTTTCTTCACTACTTATGCATCTAGATAAAGCCTTATAGTCTTAGAATAATCAAAATATTTCACCATAGCCATTTTAGATGACGATCCATGAACATATCGAGGATTAGACATGCCTTCATTTGAAAAATTTGAATGAAAATAATTATTATATATGTTACTCATTTTTATGGTTAATTACAAGATCTCATAGTGTGTTCATCCATCCCACAGTCCAAGCCCACATGCTTATTACCATATACCCTGCAATCACACCACCTGTTGGTGGGTACATCATGTCGAAATGTCACAAACATCATCTTCATATTCGTAGGTGTATACATGAATTCTAATAATTGATAGATCATTTACATCCACTATTATACCTATTATGGTTGATTCATATTGTTAATGGGTTGTATTTTCATAGAAAAAAAGTCATGTTATTAATCCCTATATCATCTAACACTTGGGTATTGATATGTTTCTATATTTTGAACTTGGGGACCATTCTATCCATCTAACCAAACTTCTCTCGCAAAAGCCTCGATAATGTTTTGACCCCTCAGAGTTTTTCATTGAGGAGAATCGACTTCACCCTCCTGATGAACTCAAAAAAAACATCCAATATGCATGTTGTTGTACACCACAACAAAATAATTAAATAGATAGTAGAACAATATTAATTAAAACTAGAACTACAATATTAATAAACTAATATTGACATCAAAAAATCAAAATAATAGACCCATATCCCAGCATCCCATGGTAACTTGAGTCTCATCACAGAAAGAGATATCTTGGAACTGATCAGAATATACATCACATCTACCAAAAATCATATCACATTTATACCAAACATCCTATGATAAAGAATCTTGATGACACATGTAACATCCTGACCCGAATGACCACTAAACCGATAGCAGGAATGGTCACCCCATGACCCAATGCGTGTCTCCCCATATGACTAAGGTTGTTGACTAGATTAAAGGGTGTAAGCATAGTCAATGGGGAGACTGTGCCCTCATATTTAGAGTGCGAATTGGTAAAACATTATTAATATAAAGCAACAGATATTCATAAAAGCTACATAAAACAAAAATCAAAGTAGAAAAATACAATTGAAACAATAACTAATTATTGAAAATTACCTATTCTAGTTTACAGAATGAATGCATAACATGGTGATACATATCTAAATGTAGTAAAAAAAATAGGATGATTAACATCTCAGTACAGAAATAAAAAAAATATCCAAAGACAAAAGGAGATATCCACAAGAATCATGATCTCCCTCTGGGTACATTGCTCCTAACCTCTAGGTATGAGAGGAAACAACACAAGAATAGTTCCATAGCCCTGTAAACAATTGGAGTCCACTCGGGTAGCCTAATGAAACTATGTCCTATGTAGGGTGTGAGATACAAATCTTAGCAGGTCGGAACCGCTGGTATCAATCTCTAACCAAAAAGTTAAATATATAAACAATGAGTGAGAAAGTAAATATATATGTTGAAAATACAAGTATAAAATTCCCATGGCATGTAAACTACTGAAATAGATATAAAAAATAGCCACACAAGGATCCCTATAGAGATAGTAAATCTCATTAAACAAGGAATTTATATTAAATTCACAAATAAAAAACATTCACAGCCTCACCGTATATCCAATCATTCCAAAATTTACCCTTGTCAACCCATATATTCAAGCGTATAACATACCTCATGGTCATTCCATATATAGAAGTGTAGAGAACATAGGGTAGGATCCAAGATGTCATGTTCTGAGGCTTCTATATAATAAATCTAAAATATGATGTGCTGGATCCAAGGATCTCCTCAATGGAATCCATATCGAGTCCCATGGGTGTCCTTGTTGAAATACGATTTAGGAACTTGTTAGAGTTGTCTACGTATGTACCAACATTTCCTATTCAAGCTCAAGCAATCCAAATCCATGAGGATTCGATGCTTGAGGCATCCAACAAAATCAAGACCAAAGGGGCATAATCAACTGAAGGCTTCCACTACTACATTCTAGATCCAAGGAGAGCAGTCCATGGAAACTATCAAACAATTATTTCAATAAAAACCATTTAACAAATTAGAACATTTGAGTATTACCAATCAAATTAACCATTCCATCATTTACATGTGATTATACCCACTCATACAATCCATTTATGAATTCCATTCATTATAAAATATTCCATCATTTACATTTGAGTATACCCACTCATCTAATAGATTTCCATTAAACATGATTTATTGGTATAACCACACAAATTTCACCAATTACCATTTATCATCACTATAACACTAATGTCCATACTCTCTCATGTTGAAATGTCATATTTTAATGTGTTCTATGAGTTTACCTACTCATTTATCCATTTTTCATTATTGGTTATTTAACCCGTTAAACAACTCAAGCCAACCATTGAGTATTCCCACTAAATTAAACAATTAACCTCAAGAATACCAAATAGGATTTCCAACCCATGTTTCCCATTCCGGTTCATTAGAACTGCTCAACTCAAATGTTAAATCATGCAAATAATGAAATACTTCTCCTAGAAAAGAAACTCATACCAATTTAAATATCTTCTTTTAGATAAAAATGAACAGGAAAACACACATCAATAAAATGATCAACACAAATAGTCTACTCACTAGGTATTTCTCATGAAGGCAGCATACCACAATTGAGGAGTTTTATTAAAAAAACATGAATTTTCAATCTAAAAAATCATTAAACACAAAATAGGGAATTTATTCTGTAATTTTAGTTCAGATTATCTATTTCATTAATTTAATACCCACTCCACATTTAAATTAAATCAAGGATGAGGAATCTACCTCAATGTGGAACCAAGCGATCCACTTCGTCTTATAGTGCTTTCCAACTAAAATCTGTTTCTCCACCACTAATCATAAGCACCATCCCATATATGCAAGGACACCTAGCCCTTATAAATGCACCTGCATGGCCATGAGAATATGCAAGGGTATCCTTACACACATGCTTAAATACATATACTAGTCTCCACTCACCTACATATGATTTTTAATATATATAAATGGTATCACCTAACACCATACATGTATAATCACTTCCATGGATGATTATAAATGTAATGGGGAAACCCAAATATATATTTACATAACTATGCACATGCAAGCTAGTCACGCTTTACCTAATGATCTAAAATAAAAAAGAAGCGACCAACAGACTACAAGATAATTACTATGAACCTAAATTTACACAAAGACCCTACCATAATTTGTTTGAAACCAAGAAAAAAGAACAAATAATACAACAAAATTATGGCGGAAGACCAAAATCTCCCGATCCACCTCACCTTCGATGGAGGTATCCAGAATATGAAAGAACAAGACTTGAGAGGCCACATGAACACCCTATCAAAAGAGGAATCACAAAATAACATGGTTAAAGAAAACCATAGGTTTGGATGAACCAAAATAGGGTGACATAGGGGCCAAAAACAATTCGATCATAAAAGAATGAGGGATTGTGTCTTTTACTACATATAATATAGTGAAAAATGGGTAGGGGATCCAGTGGATTTGGTAGAGGAATGACATTCGGCTGAGTGGGGTTTTGTACATGGCTCACATAGAGACCACAAGGGGGATGGAATATATATTTTAGGTATGGGGAGAGGGGTGTTACATTAGGTTTTAATTTTTTATTTTTATTTAATTTAAAATAATACAATTTTTAAATACATCACGCATAGTTTAAGCCACATAGTTTGGAAAACAATGCACCAACCATGCAACACCACACTTTTTATGAAACTCATTATACCTGGTTTGTACCACATCGTTAGCATAATTATGAATAGATCATGTGAAATTCACTATCCCCCAGAAATAAGCTGCGCGATTTCCAATAGCATGCCGCACAGTTTGATAGATCTTGTTCAGACTGTGCACCCACTGTAGGTCCTTTAAAAACGTGTCTTTCTCCAGCCCAACGCTACTGAAAATCCTTGAGCTACCTGGGAAAGTTCTCGGTCCATCAACAAAGTCAAAAGACATAAATTTTAAACATTCCAACTTCTGAAATTCAGTTCCAATATTCCTTTTACAAAATGAACCGCTGAGTATTTACCAATAATTCAAATTCCCTCAAAATTCCATCTTGTTTAAAAACATGATTTCTTAAAATCTACCGACCATAAAACATGTGAACCCCAAAAAGCCTTTGGTAACATAGATAACATCACCCAACCCATAGTGTTCATGATGGTTCTTTCCAATGTTCACATTGCATTTCCAAAATCCAAACATGCCTTTACCCACTTCAAAAGATCGAGGCACTTAAGCCTTTAAAACCTGAGCCAACACTCAAAATCCATCCAAAAAGTTAATATGGTGTTTAACTAAGCCAACACAACTAGATACAAGATACCATTAACATATTTTAAACCATCTTCCCAATAGTGCTTCCCACCAAGCCTAATAGAATTTAATAGCCAATTCCAAATCACGATTCTTTCACCGTTTGGATTGAAAAATAGGATAAACTTAATCTTACTTAAGATGCATCTCATGTGATCTCTAAAACTAGGAAAACCTAATTACATATGAGGTAATAAAAGAGACCTAGTTGAAATAAATGGTTGAAAAGGAAACAACCCACTAAACTAGTTGTAGAATTTTTCCTTGAAAGACGTCACCATCCCATAAACCACACTCACCTATAAACTAGTGATGTGCCCTTTAAAAATATTTTTTCACCAACCACACTAAACAAGAAATAACGGAAATCCATTAAATTACTATTTAACTATCCTCCAAAATTCCCAACTTAGATGACTGACACATCCCAAATAGAACAGAAATTCCTTCTATCCCATGTCATTAAACAGCTCTTAGAAGTACATACATCGATGTCCTAACTCAACGTCTGGTGACATTCCTTGATCAAGCCATCACTAAGATTTTTTTAAACCATCACACCTCGACATGAGTAAATGAGTAACCTAATAAAAGGGAACACATTTCGTAAATAACCCAGAAGGTTGTCACGAAACAACTCCACTACTTTAAACATCATCACAGATTATAACCAATGCTTTCTTAGTGTGTACGTGATAACATCGAGATAAGGGACATGATCTTTTGATTTGGAAGAGTACACTAAGAGTAAACCAAGAGGATTAGTTTAACTACTAATCGTCAACTTTTAACAATATCCCCGATTCTCTTATAATCACATCATCCACAGAAGCTCGATGCCTATACTACCCAAGGAATTCGTGTTCTTTCATGATATACCACTAAAATGCATCCAAAACAAGTGGACTTTCAAATTGGACTGTGCATTCATCCATCTTCATCGAATTCATGATTCTAGGAAAGAACTGATACATACACCAGAATTGATGTGAAACTACCATACA
Organism: Viscum album; assembly: GCA_963277665.1. Taxonomy (NCBI): domain Eukaryota; kingdom Viridiplantae; phylum Streptophyta; class Magnoliopsida; order Santalales; family Viscaceae; genus Viscum; species Viscum album. The sequence goes on from OY728160.1 coordinate 1,553,211,601, forward strand.
TATGAGTGTCCATATCATCAAAAGGAAAGACCAACCACCCCCAAGAGTGCTATCTCAGAACACCATAAAAACTCATGTGATGTTCCACGAACCACAATATATTCATCAAAGAATGTGTCATCAAAGAATAAATCATGACCACTGGTGTGTCAAAAAACCTAAATCCCAATAATTCCTCCCAAACAGTGGGTTAACCTTACCTTAACACCAAAATCACTCCTCTATCAATTAAACCTAAGACTGTCCTATACAACAAAAGACCCATAGTCATGTCAAACTAAATCAGTTTGTTACATCGGTAAACACTTGACTGTTACTATGTATGTCAACACATAACACCCCGAGTTAAAAAATTTGAACAACACATCATCTCATGAAACCATTAACCCAGTTGATGACTTAAAGAGTCTTCTGTCACTAAATAAAAGAATGGTTCACATGATCTCCGAAGCAGTTAACCATGCAAGAGGTATGTCTAACCTGCTGAACCAAGAATTCCCCATTGCTTTTTCCCACATAAAGAGCCAAGGTTCCATGACCACCCCAATGAACAAGGGTGTCTTTTAAAACCAAAAATATTTCTAGGGATAATAAAACCCTAATGGAAGTAGAATCAACATCTCACATCAGAATCATAAAATCATATTCTCTAATGATTCTACATACCTGTGGCTAGCCCCTTACGAAGGATATGCGTCAACCCTATTCCTAGATCATGAAAATCATATTTTAATAGGCTTAAGATCCCTTTATGCATTTAGGTGATTACAACAATGAAAAAGCCTTGAAATGATCTCTCAAATCGCCATTCTAAGGAATATCACCAAAACATTTAAACTACACTTACATGATGGTCTAAGAAATGGATACAACTTCAGGATTCAAATCCATGCCATTAATTAATTAGTTTCAGCATTAAAAATATTGAATTTATTTAAACAAAATCGCAAGTATCATTTTAAAAACAAGGAACTTGGTTTTAAAAAATTCCCATGGGAAAATAGGAATGTTATAAAAAATACTTTTTTATACATGTAACATTGATTTCAATTTCAACGTAAACATGTAATTTAGCTTCTAAATTCGTTTTAACTAAATATGAGACCTCATAAGGTCCTGTTTATTCATCCTGGGTTCATCCAAATTCAACCCTATAACAGTTCATTTCAAAACAACAAGCCCCAATTGACCTACATTGGTCGAGTTGATCATTTTTTATAATTACCAAACCATTTCACAAAAAACCCCAATTGTTTTACATTTATAACCATTCCCAAAAACACCATGGTTTAATAATGGATCATTTTCATGGGAGTCCACCTACCAATCTAAAAGGAACCCACAAACCATAATTCTATAATTTGGCTCCTGAATAATTTCATTTATGTTAAAAACATAATTTCAATCAAATTAAATTATTTCAAACACAACATGCCTTTACATTTAATATGGGTTTCAATTTTCCAATCTGAAAGCACCCATACACTTCACAAACTAAAAATTACCTCCCATTAATGAAATCATATTTTATTTTACATTTCAATTTTAGTAGCACTTTATAATTGGTTCGAATGCATAGGTTTTCATTTTCCCAATTATAAGATTCACAATCACCTTATTATTGAATTTGGATCCCATTATATTGGAAACCAACCAGATTTACAACACATGAAATCATATTACATACCAAAAATGCAAGCATAAACAAGGAAAAAAATCCAGGTATATAATTTCATGGAATGTACACCACAAGAAGTGAATTCAAAAAAACTTGGAATGATTTTGAAAATCAAGTGCATGGAATTCTAATCAAGGCACAAAACAAAAATTAGCAGGCATCCTGCTAATGCAAAAATATGGAATGTTATATGTATGGAATGTCAATTTCTAATTGTTCTTATATGATGTATGTAATGCTTCATCCTTACCATATTAGGCTAAGAGAAAATTTAAAAAACATTCAAAATAAATAGGAAATTGAAAATACACCAATCACATAAGGTGCAATATTATCAAATGTAACATAGAATATTATAAGAACTATATCCCATCCCTGACCACTTGGTCATTCTCCATATGTGGGGTGATCAGTCCCAAGTAGGGGTATGTACAATGTTCTGACACATTCTTATTCTTCTTTCTGCAAGACCAAATAGTCATACAAAAGAAAAAAACTCTCATACCACCTTGTAATGTCACAGCCCAACTGACGACTAAATCGGTAGCCAGACTGGTCTCCACATGAGCCCATGAACATCTTCCCATTTTCCCGTGGAAACTAACTAGTATTGAGGGTGTAAGGATAGTTATTGGGGAGACTATACCCTCATATTTAGAGTTCACAATGGAAAAAATATAGTAATATCTAGCAACATATATCAGTGGAAGTAGTATAAAGAAAAAATCAAATGAGCAGAAGTCAATTGAAACAAAAATATAATATAAAATGTATCCAACACCTGCTATACAATTAATGCATGTCATAGTGATACATATATTAAAGTATTAAACAAAACACTGCAATTTAAATCTCTGTAAATAAAGAAAGAAAATACACAAAGCACAAGGGAAATATCAATGAGCATCTCGAGCTCCATCTCGGTCCTTTTATCATTACTTTCTAGTATGAGAGTAAACAACACAATCATAGGTCCATAGCTCTACAAAAAAATTTACAGTCTACATGGGTACCCCCGTGCAATGGATGCTTGGGGAGGGTGTGAGATATAAATCTAAATCGGTCGGGACCACCGGTATCAATCCCTAACATGTAAGTGAAATATGTAAATAGGCAGTGTGGAGGTAAATACGTATGATATATGTACATGTAATATATACACATGGCAAGTAAAATGATTGAAATAATATAAAAACATACCCTCAAAAGGCTCCCTTTATAGATAGTCAATCACTTTTAACAATGTAGTTATAATCTGTTCACAAATAAAAAAATAACACGACCTCATCGTACATCCAAAAAAGTAAAAATTTACCATGGTCAAGCACAATATACGAATATATCACATACCTCACATTCATGTCGTATCGAGAAGTTTTGAAAACTTATGTCCAGATCCAAGGTTTAATTTACCGAATATTTTATATAATAAATCTAGACCATGATGTGCTAGATCCAATAATCTCATACAAGGCATCCACATAAAGTCCCATGGGTGTCCTAGTGGAAACATGGTCTAGGCACTGGTTGGGTTCCTAGGATAATGTGTAAAAACATGTCCTTCATGAGTCCAAGAATGACGGGTCCACGGGGTAGCAAGGCACGAGGCATCCCATGGAGTCAATACCCAAGGGGTATAATCAACCCAAGTCATCCACTACCATGTTCAAGAACTATGAATAGTATTCCATTGCATCTATGAAACAATTCATTCATTTAAACCAATTTATCAAATCATATCAAGTAAGAATACCCACTCATATAAATCATTCCATCATTTACATATGAGTATACCCACTCATATAATCCATTAATAAATTCCATTCCATATAACCCATTCTATCATTTACATATGAGTATACCCACTCATCTGATCCGTTTTCTTTCAACTTGGTATATGGGTATACCCACCATATTTCACTATTTACCATTTATCATCACAAGTCAATTAATGAGTACCCCCTCTCATGTTGGATTTTCATATTTGAATACATTCTATGAGTTTATCTAATCATTTATCCATTTTACATTATTTTTTATCTAACAAATTAAACAAGTAATGCTTTCCCATTGAGTATTCCCACTCAGTTAACCAATTACCCTCAAGAATACAAAATAGGCTGTCCCCCTTGCTTCCCATTCTAGTTAATTAGAATGTCTCAACTCAATTGTGTCCTCATGAAAAGGAGGCAATACATCTCCTAGATAATAATACCACACCCATTTAATTTCAAAATTTTACCTTAACTATGAAATCTTAGAAAAAACACAAATTAACAAGACGATCAACACAAAGAGTCTACTCAGTACATTTTTAGCTTGAAGGAAGTAAACCTCGATTAAGGGTTTTATTAGAAAAACATTATTTTCCATTTAACAAATCATTGAACACAGAATTGGATTTTCATTCCATAATGCCAGTTAAAATTATCCAATGCATTAAATAAATGACCATTTTACTTTTATATTAAAGAATATTTAATGACCCCACCTCAATGTGGAACCATTTCATCCACTTCATATCTTCACACATTATAACTAAAAGATCCAGCTTCCCACTGAGGAAATGCACCATCAAATAAATCTAAGGACACCTATCCTCTATTCACACACCATCGTGGCCACGAGCATATGTAAGGAGATCGTTAAACATATGATTATATTCATATACCAGGAGCCACTAACCTTTGTATGAATTTTCATATATATATATGGGGACAAAAAGAATCATATAGGTATAATCATGACCATGTATGATTATATAGGTAATAGAGGAACCCAATAATATATATTTACTTTCCTATGCACATGCAGGTGAGTCACCCTTGACTTAGTGATATGAAATGACAAAGTAGCAACAAAAACACTATAATATAATTACTATGAACCGTAAAACACACAAAGAACCTAATTTATCATGTTTGAAACTAAGATACCTGACCAAATCATACCCCACTATAATTTAGGTGGACCGAAATCACCCGACATGCCTCGCCTTTGGTGGCAGTTTTCAGAACACGAAAGAACATGACCCAAAAGGCCACTTACAAACCCTATCAAAGGAAGAAGAAAATTAATGTGTTACCCCTAACCATAGGTTAATCCAACCAAAATTTGGTGATGAAGGGGCTAAATACAAGATGATCTAAGAAGGATGAGCTAGGTCTCGTATCATGAAGAGTCGAGCGAGAAATTGGGTGGGAAAGTGGTGGATTTGGTTGCTAAAGGTGCTTCGACTGGGGGGGGGGTTCTGATCACAGATCATATGGAGACCACAATGGGGAGGCACAATACGTGTGAGGTATGGGCATAGGGGTTTTATTATGGGTTTTAAATTTATTTTAAATGTAATAATTTTTAAACCTATTCATTGTACATAATTTATGTCACATGGTTAGTCAAACCGAGCTCCAACCATGCAGTACTCATATGTTTAAAAAACTCATTCCAACCATTTTTATCCACATTGTTATGATAACCATGTATAGAGTGTGTGAAATCCATTTTCACCCAAACATAAATTGCATGGTCTTCTATAGAAGGCCGCACAGTTTCAATGAACATGTGTAGACTATGCACCTACTGTTGTTCCTTTAAAAACATATCATTCCCAAGTATGGTGCTCCCAAAACACCTCAATATGTCAGGGATAGTACTCGAGCCTTCACGAAAGTCCAAATAAATCACATTTAGACAATACAGCTTCCGGAATTCTATTACAAAATTCTATTATAAAAATGTCCTACATAGTAATTTCCAAAAATTCAAATTCCCTAAGAATTTTGTACAGTTTGAAGGCACATGTTCATAAAATAGACGACCATTGACACTAAATAGTAACGAACGATCCCAAATACCCATTACAACAAGAACCATATATGACCCGTCACATTAATGAGGGGAATTATAGATCCCCATAGGTTTGGGTCTCAAAACCTTGCATCATATAACTAGTAAACGAAATGATTTCACCCAACCAGAAGAAAAAACATGGAACACTTATACAATAGAAACAAAAGTAGAAATGATAAATATATTCCCAAAATAAAAAAAATGTGAAAAATAAACAATTCAGGTGTATAAACAATCGCTATGTATAGGTACAACCGCATTCGCATTACAAAATGAGAAAAATGAAACTAATCCATGTGATAGTGTGGGAAGACTCCATCAATCTCACCATTGGAAAAACGAACCAGCTGACAGAAAATTGTTCCTCAACATAGATGGTCATTTCATTTTCCTACATCAAAATACAAAACTAGGTATACACACCACTGAAGTTGTACATAGGGTGTGTGTTAATAGGCTTTGTAGGGTCCCACGTAGGTTCTCCATAACAATTCTCTATATGAATAACTCATGTATTTTCATTTTAAAAAAACAAGGAATGATTATTAGTAAAACATTTTTGTGAAAATCATGGAAAATATTTTCTTTTTCAAATAATTATAAAACAATCGAAGGTATATCAATTACAATAATAAATTACATTATCATTTATGAATATCAAAACCATATATATCAAAGAACAAAAAGAAAAAATTGATGAACAGGCAATTCATTCCATTGAACTAAATAAGATAGGATGATAGACTTCTCATATCGCAACAAATGATATGTACAAAAACATCCCATAAAAAATGCCTATAGAGTAGAATAATACCTCATGATTGAACAAAAAGATAATTTTAATATCATATCCTTAGAACAAATGGCCTAGGGACTTGACAAAATCCCAAAAAGAAATCTTCCAAATGGTATTATGGATGAGGACCCCATGTAAAAACATACACATATGTACCACATGCTTCCCATATGTAGATTCTCATAAATCATTTCAATTCATTGAAAATAACCCTTTTCCCATTTACCAAAAACCAAAGAAAAACCAACTATTATAAAAAATAATTTCACCCAAAAACATAAATTTTATCAAATTTATTTATAAATACATTTAAAAAAATAGGAGTGATGAAATTCATACAACAAAGAATAGATATGGATCTAACTACCTCAAAACATGGGGTCACACATGCTCGAAAAGGATCTACTAACAATAAGATCACAATAATTACAATAGATGCCCTATAATTAACCTACATATCATAGAATTAATTTGATTTTTCAAAAGTACCTACTGAGAAAAATAAAACAACATAGACATCATGAACACACACCCATCGCACCACAACCGACAAAGGAATCGATCATTGGAACTTGAGCACACAACAAATATAAAAGGATATAAGAAGAAACATCACCATAGTTCTATAGATCTGATAACACAATAAAACGGTGATATTGTGATCAAATAAATGAATAAGATAAAAGTCATACACACACAGAGAGACTCAAATAGACCGCGACGATGATAAATCATCGAATGAATCAATATGGATCAAACATACATTACCAAAATACCTAGATATTGGATATATGTCAATATCCATAGAAGATGTGTGTGAATTAATGTTGATTCCAACATAAAACCATCCAAAAATACAATAATGTGGAATTTTCATGTTTTCTAATCCCTTTACATGTCCTGTAATACATGGGACTTAGATACAATGAAATATGGATTGTACTGTTATTAAAAACTATCCTTTTGACATTTACTTAATCTATTCAAGTTGTGTACTCTATTCACACTATGTAGAATCTTCATAACATCCACCCTGTATAATTTAAATTCCATGTACATTCATTACATGGTGTGTATATTTCCTACACACTACAAATATTTCACATTCTTACACAAAGACAGAAAATAAATTTGGGCATTATATGATCTTGGGGATAATTCAACAAATCCATTAACAAATTTATTCTCAGTGTCTGTTAATTAAAAAAAGGATCCCCAAAAATTAGGTCATTTTTTCCAACTTATGACCTCTATCTTTAGGAAACCAAATATGCACCCAATTAATGTTTAAAACAAGTAAAAAGAAGCGAATTTCTTAAAATAGGGTAATTAGATGTTATATACAAGGAAAAAACATCGTATCTATAAAAAATAAATTATTTTGCTTATTTTTTGGCTTCAGAAATTTTGATTTCAACAAATAAAGACTATAAGAGGGAAAATAAATAGTTAATGTCTCATAATATAATAAAAGGAAAATTTTATGTCAATAAAATTACTGTAAAGAGTGATATTAGTCACCAAATTATTTCGAGGGAATTTTAGATTGAATTATTTCAACAGATGATGTTGATTGTTGAATTATAAATTTTAAAAATTGAAAATTAAAGTTATTAACATCCTAACATTTTATTTTTAAATTTTAATGATTGTAAATTCATGTTCAAGGATTTTAATAGTATGAATATGATTTTTATGTGTCCTTTTTAAACAAATTTTTTATTCATCCTATATTTTAATCACTAAAATGTTTTTAAATGGATTTATTAGGTGGATACAAAAATTAATTTTATAAATTACCAATATATTTAATGAGATTAAACTACATCAAAGTGAATCAAACATAAAATTTATATTTTAGTTTAACATAATTGATAAGATGAGATGGGTCCCTAGGAATAATTTTTCTAAAATTCATAGTGTTTAAAAATTTAGAATATATGATTTTATGTAAAAGGAAATCATTACTTCATAATTAATTTGTGTTGGATTCAAATAATCATGAAGTGAAATTATTATCGACCTCTTAATTTATGACATTGATTTATCCATAATAAATTTTTCACATGGAATATTATAGGTTTTGATGAATTATTAAGGATAATGTGAGAAAAAATCTTGTATCAAGATACATAATATGCTCATGAGGCACAAATTGGCTTTTTTGTTCATGATAAACCATGAAATATACCATATTGAGTGTTATATACTATGACATTGGTATACAAAGAGTGCTTGAATAATATTTGGAATTCCCCATACCAGAGGTTGGTGGGATACCCGGAATAAAATCCTTAATTCATTGACACCATTCAAAAGATGGCCTTGAGTCATAGCTAATTAGGGGTGGATAGGTATATTACTTATCATGTAATAAGTAAGAGTTTAACCAAGAATTTATTTTTCATCTTATTTGAGGAGTATAATAATTGGGCCCTCAGTGTAGATAGATTGAGGATGTGTATTTTTATACCTTGATAACCGGTGTGATAATTTTCTTTATCAGATGAGGGGAATTTGATGAGATCATCGATAATAGTGAATCAAATGGGATGTATTCATTTACATATTCCATCTATGTAGAGGGAATTATAGTGTATAAGTAGTTATTCATGAATGAATTATTCGGTTTCATGTGGTTACATAATGTCTTAGACCATGGTTTTATAATAAAAGGAATGATTTAATATTATATTGATGGAAGATATAGGTATTGAGATACATGTTTTTTATAGATAAATCGTACTCTTTTATTATTTGAGTATAATTTATTCTTTTCTAGATTCCACACTTTAATTACATTTATAAATTCATTAATTTTCATTTTGTACTACTAAAATGGAAAAAAATATTATACATTATGTGTTACTAAATGGGGATTGAGTTTCAACATAAATAGGTTCTATAAAAATGTTTTAGAGTTCCTCAAAAACGAGTTTGGGTGGATATTCTAAACATAATTGATATGATGTGATACAAAGTGAATTTGATGGTAGTTTTCCAAAAGAATTTTGGAATATATTCAAAGAATGTTTGGATATAATTTAAAATGTTATTTTCTATGATAAAATCAAAATTATAATGGAATAAATTCTATAAGATATTAGTTCAAGTGGGAGAGTTATGGAAATATTCAGTAATTATGCTACATATATGACTTAATGGTGTCATATATTGTATGATAATACATATTTATATCATATATTAAGGAATATATTAACTAATTGAATTATTATTTGTTTTTCATTTTTTGATGTTATTGATAATGATATATGGATATTATAGTTATTTACATGTCTATATCAAAATAAGTATTTTTTTAAACTAAAATGGCTATAGTATATTATAATTATAATACAAATATAATTCTAAGTGTTAGTGTTGGAATCTATACCATAATGTATATAATTATTATGAACGTTTCACAAGATAAAATGTATAAAAACATCTACTGGATGATGTTACAAATAGTTGTAACCTAAAGTATATTTACATGTCTGTGTCACATTGTATGAGTAAAAGATCGATAGTCACATAGAGTGTCACTAAGGCCTATATAAATAAGCATCCAACATTTTTATGGGTGATTATTATTCCATAATCATGTTAATTATTCCATACCCAATTTCTTATTATCAAACCCAATTTATAACCTATGATATTCAAATATCATGGGATAGAGTAGGTTCCTTCCTATATAATGGGTGATTTTAATCCACCTAGCGATACACCATTGATGAGGGATTTTTATGGTAACCTATATGTGATCTTTATTAAGAATTTGATCGAATATACTAGCTGTGAAATTAATCAGTGAAAGGTACGCATAATTTATTTATTTAGAATTTTTTTTGAATTTATTTCAAGGATTGTATATTGAATTTGATGTCTCTAAATAGATTAAATAAACTGAATGAGTGTACATATATCCTTATAATCTCTTCAACCCACCACTTTCATATGATACAGAATTTGTCTCTAATTCCAAACCAAATCATTATAAACCACATAATACTCCATCTAGAAACATACTTCTAGTGAAACAATAAGAAATGTGGAGAATAACTTCTCTTTTGATGTCCTTTATCCACTAAACTACAAAGGCCCATCATATTTGGAATATTCCACCATGTGATGGTTTAATAATCATCAATACCCTTACACATAGAATAAGAAATTAGATAGATAAAGGGAAATATTAAAGGGAGGATGAAGATGAAAACATGCGTCGATTTAGAAGAAATAAATGACATCAAACCACCCAATATTTAGAGCGGAAAAATAAGAGAGATGAGTTAGGGAGATGGTTCTCCTCCCATTTGTTTTGTTAACCAAACATGGTGATCATTCAAGGGACTTAATATGATGGAGTATGGAATAAAAATTAACTTGTCTCTAAAAAACCACACCAAACACTACTGGGCAGTCAGTCTACTACCAATAAGTTCCATTTGTCACATACATGACTTATTTTGAAGTTAAATTTCATTTATTTTCCTTTCATTCTTTGTTTTGGATGGTTTCCAAAGGTTTTATGGAGAAATAGATGAGTTTTCATGATTTGGGCCAAACCGTGAGCCCAATTCCAGATTTAAAAATAAAATTTGATTCCTTTATAACTTTTTTATTTTTTAATATTTTTCCTTAATTCCAATTCCTAAATGGTCTCCTCTGACCTATTAACACCAAAATATAAATTTGGATCCTTTATAAATTCGTAATCATGGTGGATATGGGTTTTTATTTAAGATATTGGGCCTGCCCGAAGGCCCATTTCCTGCATTAAAAATAATTTTTAAATTTTTTATATCTCCTTAACTATTTGCGTTTGTTCAGTGATTCCACCTCCCACTCGACCCTAAGAAACCCGGGCGCGCTCCCATTTCATCCCCCCATCCTCCATGGAGCTATTTGATATCTCAAACAAGGGCTGATCTTCATAGGGTGTCTCAAATCGGCCATAATTGAAGAGGTAACTTCATACCACCTTAACTCTCTAAATTCTAACTCTTTTCCCTCCATTATAGTTCCCAAATTACCTCCTATATCTTATTCGAAGAATCCCTGAATTTTGGATGTTCTAAATTTCAGAAACTATTGTTTTTGGAGTGATTAATTCAGGATACTTCAAGTAGGTGAGTCTATTTCTTTCCTCTTTCAAATTGCTTTGGGTTTCTTCCCTAATTCTTGAATTATAAAAAATTCCAAAAGTTAGGGTTCGTGCATAGGTTCTAAATTACTTTATTTTGGGTTAAATATTGAGGTTTTAGGTTTCTTTTAACTTCCTTGAGGTGCAGAGGTCACGCGGTTGATGTTTCGCCCCAATATTTGAGGGTTTCGACACATTCGGTAGGTGATTCCATGGATAACCATTTAATGATGAGTTAGTTTGCTTGATTAAATAATTTTAAATGTTCCTTATGTGTTTTTCATTAGGAGAAAACCATTTTTGGTAGCAATAGAAAATTATTTGTTTTTAAAGTTACATTTTTTCTTGAAATGTGTATTTTTCAAATGTATTTCATGTGTTATCTCTTGTGGTAGTTTTGTAAAATGTAGAAGTGGATTATTAGTTGTTGAAAGGGGCTGCCAATTATGGTTGGGAAGTGATATAGTACCATGTGGGCCTAAAAAGGGGGTGTATTTGAATTGTTTTATTTGTATAACCTTGTTATACTCCTTGAAAGTGTTTTATGGATTTGTGTGTTCTCATGGGTATCTTTTGTGATATTATTCATGGTGATTATATAAGATTTGAAAGTGGATTATTACATGTTGATTGGGCTGAAAATTCTGTTTTGGTAGGGTCTTGGTGTTCTTTTGGCTTAAAAAGAGGTTTTTGAAATGGATTTGTTGTGCAAAGTTTGGGTATACTCTTTATAATTGTTTTATGAAAGTTTTGAATGGTTTATTGGGTTGTGTAATAGGTGAAACAATATCATCAAACTGTTTTGGTAGGAGTATATTTTTAAAATGTCCATTTAATTTTTAAAAATTTTGTTATGTGATATGTATCATCCTGGAAATATTTTATTAAATTGTTTGAAGGCGATATCGAGGAGTGAAAGTGATGTCAAAGTGATGTGGAGTGTTTTGTGTGAGTGTGATGTGAAAAATTGAATTTTTGATTATGAAAGAAGTGTTATATTCCATGTGTGTGGGATATTATATGAGTTTAAATATATTATAATTGTTTTATAAAATTGTTTAGTGGTTTTGTGGAAGTGTTGAAGAAATGTGAAATGTGTTGTGGGCTATTTTGGTGTGATTCGGATTTCAAAATCATTTTGAATGAAAAATGGATTTTTGTGACTTGTGTGGTATAAATATGGGCTGTTTGGTGAATTTGTGATGTGGAAATGATATTTTCATGTTCAATGTATATTTCATGACTTGTTGAACTTGTTTGAGCACAAGGGGAAAACCTGGATATCTAGGTGGGTGGACGTGTACTAGTATGCTAGTGAATCCGTGGGGTTTGGCCTCAGTTTCACTTAGCAAGATTTATTCTTACAACTATAACTAAACTATGATGATGATTATTGGGGACCAATAGGTCATGGGTATGTTCCCTACTAGTGGCTTGTGCACGAGAATGGATATTTGTGATGGTTACTCTCACCGAGATACGAGGTACCTAGGACCCACAGCTAGCTAGTGCCTAGGGGTTACTTCCTATTTCTTGTGCTCATTATTTACATTGTACTTACCGTCTGCATACGGTATAGTTGGCATGAAATTTCAGTAGTGTTGAAATTAAGTGTTGATTCTTAATGATAGCCCACTTGAAAACTGTCTTTATTCAAAGTTGCATCTTTTAGAAATTGTAACTAGCTTTTCATGTTTTTGAAAACTTGTATGCTTTTCGTCATTAAATGTTTATCACATGGAATATCATAATGGTGGTATCCTACTGGGAATTGGCTCAAACCCTACTTTCACCCTTGGGTGTAAGTATACATGGTTGTTTTTGTTGTCGCAGGTTGGGTACAGTTTTTTTTTTCCAGTGGTTCGGGTTTATAGCAGGTCCTTGGTGGTGAAGTCTTGTGGAGGTGGCTTGAGGGTGATGCCCCTTGCCATGAGGGTTCTTGGGCTGTCCTTATTTGGATTTTTACTTTTGTTAATGACCTTTTGAGTTGTTTTAAGCCATGTAATTCAGTTATGAATTTTTGAAAAAGATTGTTTGGTTTGAAAAATCCAGATTTGTTTCATTGGATTCTTTTGTTGTGTTATGTTTATAAACTCGGGTAAATCGTTCCCAATTTTTATTTTATGATACCCAGGAACTTGTTCCAACCCATGGGGACAGGGAATGCCCTTTAGGTCATGTCACAGACTGGGTTTGGTGCCGGTTTTGGCGGCGACTAGATTCGGTTCGTGACAAAATGGTATCAGAGGAGGTTCATGTTAACTCTTTGGGTCATGTTATTTCGGGAAGAGTCAGGATATCATGGAGTTAGGATTGTAGGGACTTGGTATTATAGTTATGGGTAGTGTGCCTGATCACCACACCTCATGAAATGATTAAATTTTCCTAGGGAAGTCAGGATTTATCTAAGTCTTTTGGTTTTCTTGTTTTAATGATGGTTAGGGGAAATGAAAAGAGAGTTGGGTTAATGGTCTCAGTAAGCTCGCAGGGCCTGGAAAGCCATGTGGAGCTAAGGATATTCCCTAGAACACTCTCTGTGATAGTGAAGTGATTGGAATATGGCTGCCAACCATATTTCCAAGTCACCCACTGAAACTAGTTTCCTCTTGCACTGTTTTGTGCTCAGGTTTTGAAACCATAGCACTTTCGTTTTAAGAAGTGTAAAGTTTTTGTGAAGTGACTTTCAAATAAAGAGGGAATGGTTTGGTTTATGAAATGACGGAACTTAATTTTAAGAATTGTTTTGAAATGTAAAATGGTGTTCTTACACCTCTTTGAATGTAGGAACTATATTGAAGTTGGTTTTGAAAAGTGTTTCCAATAGAGTTTTATAAACAATCAGAGTGTGTTTTAATGGGATGAGATGTTTTGAAATTGATATGAATATCTTGAAAGTGAGTTATTTTCTAAATGTTTGTGACTTTCTGAAAATTTTTGTAAGATGTGAGTTGGGATTTTGATCTCATGGTTAGCAGTTATGAGAAAAAAATGATGTGTTGGTTGACCGTTTTGGTTTTGAAAAGTGGGAAGAATTTTTTGCTTAACCTTTGGTATTTACATTAGAGACCACATGCATGGGGTTATATGGGATGATGGATGGTTGATGGCGCGACTGGATGAGTGTCGGGATGGATATGATGAGGGTGTCTGGTGTGGCACAAATACAAGCATGTGTGATTCCCTTGGGGTACCATTGGTGGATATTCTTACAGCTAAACTTTTTGTTCTCAAAGAATTAATTTTAAAGAAAAACAAGATGTCTTGATGAATATTTTTGTACGGTATGTATTATGGGTTTTTGAAAATGTTTATGTTGTGGGATGTTTTGATTCCAGGAACCCGTTCTGTTTGAACTGTGTTTTGGGTTTGTGTTTGGTTGGTAAGCTGTGTTGTAGGGAAGGTTAGTGGTCTCTTTTGAAAAATGTTTTGGGATGACTTTACGATAGTTACCTTCATGTGTTTGGAGCGGTTTATGGATTGTTTTGACCAATGGACCAGATTGGTTGGGTCCTTGAGTTCTCTAATCGGATAAGGTACGCCCCCATTAAAGCTTAATGCATAACTGAAGTGAAACCCAGATTGTTTCTCCTTTGGATAATCCTCCAGTTGATCAATATAAGGAATCTATTTCTTGAGCTTTTTAGATTGAGTATACACCCTTTCCTTTATTGGTTTTGTGTATCCTCTTGTAGTGGGAGATTGATTATGGATGGTTGAAAGTGACCTTAGCCTCTTAAGTTTCCTATTTTTTTGAAGGTGGAAGTGTTCTGGGGTTGTTAGCATGGATGAGTATTTTGATAGTGTCTAAGAGGAACCCTCGGTCCTTCATAGTCTCTTCGATGAAGGAGTTCATGTTAAACTACTAGTGTGGGAAATCTGGTCATGAGAGGATATTATGGACACCTTCTAGAATTGTGTGTTGTTTTGTGATATTGTACAAGTTCCCTCACTATTCATTGTTTATATCAGTCACGATGGTCATGTTCGGTGATTCCTCGTGATTTCATGTGCTCGATTGACTGTAAAGGTGAAAGTTGGGCAATCATCTGAGAGTCTCTATTATGTTGGGAGAATGTCTCCCTTGAAAAAAACATAAAAAAAATATATTCCATTTTAGAGGAAGGTGAGTATAAGTGTTCTTTACTTCTATTTTTTCTCACCCGAACAAACAAGGTGTGATGTGTGTAAATCTTCTAATCCCTTGTTTCAGGGAAATATCGAGTTAGGGTAAAGTGAGTTTGGAATGTGTTATGTTTTAGAAAAACTTATCGGGGATTGCGGTGTAGTTGTTGTTTGCAACGAAAGAAGAATTCTCATTCAGGTGGTTTCCAAAGCCTAACTGTGAGGCCGAAGATGCTTCAATATTTTGAGCTCCAGTCATAGGTCCCGGAGAGAAGCTGGCGCGTAGTCAGGGGAAACCCTAGTGTCATTTAAACCCTTGTGCAAAGTCCTATCCTCAATATGAATGATAAGAAGAGTTTAAACCTATGGTGTCATCATATTTCTTCTACTGTTCATGTTCGGTGGAAATAGGTGGAGGGCCTTGTACCCATGTCATCGCCCAATGTTATTCCCTCCCCCTATGGTTTCCATTGAGTCTTTAGAGAAAGGTATGATGTTTGGCTAGACAGGTTGACCACACGGTTTGCACTTGGTTAGTAGTGACCATGCCCCCAAAAAAATGATGTAGATAGAAGAATATCCACTGTTATTTCAGGGTTTCCCAAACCGTACAGACTAACCATGTGGTCGTCCCAACACTTTATATTTTGGGGTCTTTCTTTACCGGCCCATGCTGGTCGATTAAGATTGTTGGTTCTTATGGCGGGGAGCCTTTTTTTCCCATACCAATAACTTAGATTTATCCATGGTCAAGGATTTGTGGTAGGTAGTCTCATTCGGATCTATCAAGATACATAAATCTTCCTTGATTAACCATTGAGATTGGAGAGTGCCCAATGGTTTAGTTATAGCAAGGTGTGTGTAACCTTGTTCAATGTTGTTTATCGTTTGAGTAAATTGCTTGAGTCTTGTTCTGATAGTGTTTGAGGTGTTTTCCTTTGGGATAAAGCCTGAATGTGATTGATTGTTTCTGGAATGTTGTGTATGATTTTGTTGTGAATTATTTCATCCTTAATAGATCAATGGAGGTGTTTTGGCCTTTGGGGGCGAAACCTGGAAAGGGAGTACATCTTGGTTTATCAGTTCGGTTTGGCTTTCGTATCTGGCCTTTCTGTAGCTTTCCGGGGATGGAAAGTTTTCATGGTGGGGAGAATTGTCACATACATGACTTATTTTGAAGTTAAATTTCATTTATTTTCCTTTCATTCTTTGTTTTGGATGGTTTTTTCAAAGGTTTTATGGAGAAATAGATGAGTTTTCATGAATTGGGCCAAACCGTCAGCCCAATTCTAGATTTAAAAATAAAATTTGTTTCCTTTATAACTTTTTCATTTTTTAATATTTTTCCTTCGTTATAATTCTTAAATGGTCTCATCTGACCTATTAACATCAAAATATAAATTTGGTGCCTTTATAAATTCATAATCATGGTGGATAAGGTTTTTTATTTAAGATATTGGGCCTACCCGAAGGCCCATTTCCTTCATTAAAAATAATTTTTAAATTTTTTATATCTCCTTAACTATTTGCGTTATTTCGCAGATTCCAACTCCCACTCGACCCTACGAAACCCAGGCGCTCTCCCATTTCCTTCCCCCCCCCCCTCCTTGGAGCTATTTGATATCGAAAACTAGGGCTGATCTTCATAGGGTGTCTCAAATCGGCCAGAATTGAAGAGGTAACTTCATACCTCCTTAACTCTCTCAATTCTTACTATTTTCCCTCCATTCTAGTTCCCAAATTACCTCCTATATCTTATTCGAAGAATACCTGAATTTTGGCTGTTTTCAATTTTTGAAACTATTGTTTTTTGGAGTGATTAATTCAGGATACTTCAAGTAGGTGAGTCTATTTCTTTCCTCTTTCAAATTGTTTGGGGTTTCTTCCCTAATTATTGAATTATAAAAAATTACAAAAGTTAGGGTTCGTGCATAGGTTCTAAATTACTGTATTTTGGGTGAAATATTGAGGTTTTATGTTTCTTTTAACTTCCATGAGGTGCGGAGGTCATGCGGTTGATGTTTCGCCCCAATATTTGAGGGTTTTGACACATTCGGTAGGTGATTCTGTGGATAACCAATTAATGATGAGTTAGTTTGCTTGATTAAATAATTTTACATGTTCCTTATGTGATGTGAATTTTGAGAATACCATTTTTGGTAGCAATAGTAAAGCATTTGTTTTTAAAGTTACATTTTTGCTTGAAGTGTGTATTTTTCAATTGTATTTCATGTGTTATCTCTTGTGGTAGTTTTGTAAAATGTAGATGTGGTTTATTAGTTGTTGAAAGGATCTGCCAATTATGGTTGGGAAATGATATAGTTCCATGTGGGCCTAAAAAGGGGGTGTATTTGAATGGTTTTATTTGTATAACCTTGTTATACTCCTTGAAAGTGTTTTATGGATTTGTGTGTTCTCATGGGTATCTTTTGTGATATTATTCAAGGTGATTATATAACATTTGAAAGTGGATTGTTACATGTTGATTGATCTAACAATTCTGTTTTTGTAGGGTCTTGGTTTTCTTTTGGCTTAAAAAGAGGTTTTTGAAATGGATTTTTGTGCAAAGTTTGGGTATACTCTTTATAATTGTTTTATGAAAGTTTTGAATGGTTTATTGGGTTGTGTAATAGGTGAAACTATACCAGCAAACAGTTTTGGTAGGAGTATATTTTTTAAAGGTCCATTTCATTTATGAAAATGTTGTTATGTGATATGTATCATCTTGGAAATATTTTATTAAATTGTTTGAAGGAGATATTGAGGAGTGAATGTGATGTCAAAGTGATGTGGAGTGTTTTGTGTGAGTGTGATGTGAAAAATTGAATTTTTGATTATGAAAGAAGTGTTATATTCCATGTGTGTGGGCTGTTTTATGAGTTTAAATATATTATAATTGTTTTATAAAATTGTTTAATGGTTTTGTGGAAGTGTTGAAGAAATGTGAAACGTGTTGTGGGCTATTTTGGTGTGATTCGGATTTCAAAATCATTTTGAATGAAAAATGGATTTTTGTGACTTGTGTGGTATACATATGGGCTTTTTGGTGAATTTGTGATGTGGAAATGATATTTTCATGTTCAATGTATATTTTTGGACTTGTTAAACTTGTTTGAGCACAAGGGTAAAACCTGGGTATCTAGGTGGGTTGACGTGTACTAGTATGCTAGTAAATCTGTGGGCTTTGGCCTCAGTTTAACATAGCAAGATTGATGCTTACAACTCTAACTAAACTATGATGATGATGATTGGGGACCAATAGGTTATGGGTATGTTCCCTACTAGTGGATTGTGCACGAGAATGGATTTTTGTGATGGTTACTCTCACCGAGATACGAGGTACCTTGGACCCACAGCTAGCTAGTGCCTAAGGGTTACTTCCTATTTCTTGTGCTGATTATTTACTTTTTACTTAAAGTCGGCATATGGTATAGTTGGCTGGAAAATTTGGTAGTGTTGACATTATTTTTAAAAGTGTTGATTCTTAATGACAGCCCAATTAGAAACTGTTTTTATTCAAAGTTGCATCTTTTAGAAATTGTAACTAGCTTTTCATGTTTTTGAAAACTTGCATGCTTTTCGTCTTTAAATGTTTATCACATGGAATCTCTTAGTGGTGGTATCCTACTGGGCATTGGATCACACCCTACTTACACCCTTGGGTGTAAGTAGACATGGTTTTTTTTGTCACAGGTTGGGTACAGTTTTTTTGATCGAGTGGTTCGGGTTTCTAGCAGGTCCTTGGTGGTGAAGTCTTGTGGAGGTTGCTTGAGGGCGGTGCCCCTTTCCATGAGGGTTCTTGGGCTGTCCTTATTTGGATTTTTACCTTTGGTATAGACCTTTTGAGTTGTTTTAAGTCATGTAATTCAGTTCTGAATTTTTGTAAAAGATTGTTTTGTTTGAAAAATCCAGATTTGTTTCATTGGATTCTTTCGTTGTTTTATGTTTATAAACTCGGGTAAATCGTTCCCAATTTTCATTTTATGATACCCAGGAAATTGTGCCAGCCCATAGGGATAGGGAATTCTCTTCGGGTCATGTCACGGGCTGGGTTTGGTGCCGGTTTTGGTGGCGACCAGATTCGGTTTGTGACACCATTAGTTTCATATAAAATTCCATATGCTCCCAGTGCTGGCCAAGAACCCATTCCACCACCACCGGGTACTTGGTGGTGTCTGCATTCTTGGGCTACAACACTAGACTCTTATAATTCCCAATTGATTCTCTCAAACACCATCTAAACTAAAAACCTCATGTAAATAAACCCTAGGGATTTCAGAACTCCCTAATCTATAATATAAAATTAATATCTCAAAATAACCATACTCTAGTGCTAAAAAATTGCAATTCATTTTGAAAATTACTGAACATCTATAACTCAAATCATTACAAAGGATCTTAGATATCTCATTAATTGTAAGAAAAATTCTCTAAAAGGCATGTCAGACACACCATCTTCCCCATCAGATCAGATGCGTTATTCGATTGATGGGGGGTGATACAAATACTACCCTGATAGAATCTCTTTATGAATGTTAATCCCTCAATGATGGGAACCCTATAACATCTTCCAGAAAACATTATTCTACTTCCCCACAAACTATATAAAATTTCTCCTCTATAAAATCTGTATGAAACAACATTAAATCCCCACATGGTGGATAATAATTGGATAAAAACATATGGTCAGCCAACTCATCCCTCATAAGGGTCACCCATACCACTGATTTTATAGAATGATATATCTTATCAGTTACACATTACATCACAACATAACAAGACCACTGAAACCCAAACTATAAATATATGTCCACTGAATTGATGATTCCATAGAGTATCATCTTAACATGATGGAATCCCATAAAATATATCTCATTCTATAGAACAATTACATAAATTCTACCAATTTTATCATATTGATCATCACTACTTTAAGCTATACCTATCTAAAGGTATTTATCTAGAATCCCAACTGGGGTCTCAAACTCTTGGAAAATGAAACAAGAGGGAATAGCTCACGCTAGTGTCGATGAGTACAAGAATCCATGAAGAGGGGAAAATTCATACCTCAAAACATTTCATTCACCAACTTCCTACATCCCTTCATTGGATTCAACTATTAATGATGTAAATTTAAACACTCTATATCTTAATAATATCACTTAAAGGTAGTGGTGGGAATGGTTCAATGAAATTGACATCATTAACTACTCGTTCACCTCCATATCTAATATTGATGTCACATCCTAAATGATTACTAAGAATATAATAGGTTGTTTTATAAACAAAATGATGACTTCCATGGTATGTTATATCCATATAACTAAAAAATATATCCAAACAAAAATTTTATATAATTACGAAACATGCATATAACCCAACCATGAAACTATTAACTCTTAATGCTTGATCATGGACACCGGCATAGGTGGAATAAGAACTAAAAAATAAAATTAAAAAAATATAACTATATATAAATCCCTAAAACAATATGTATTTATGAAATATACTATAAATAATGTCTACAAGTACCTCCTTTATAAACATCAACATGTACTCTGTCACAGTTACATTTCCCTAAAGTGGGTTAAGAATAATGACACATACTTTTAAGAAATTGATATGAAATAAAAATAGAGGAATATTAATTACATAAAAATTTTTCCTACACGAAAATAATGAGGTAATATTGGATTTGGAATATTGGAAGAAAAACATTAACAAATGATATATATCATCTGCAACTATGTTCATTATAACTAACACATTTTTATGACAAACCATTTAAAATAAATTATTTATAAAATTGGTAAAACGAAACATATGTTTTGACTCTAATGATCAGTATGGGTAAAAAACGAAGATATAAATAATAATATGAGCATAACATGAGCATAATGGTGTGAGAACATGATCATAACAATTTAATTCTATATCCTTCATTAAATAAATCATATTAATGAGTCATCATATAAAGCCTTGATGTTCATAAGACATGAATCACAAACTTTTAACAAAACAGGGGCCATGATATCTTTATGTTCATACAATGAACTGAATTTTTTACATTCACATAAAATTATATCATTTTGAATATGTCTAAATAGATATAGGTCAAATCATTAATTTATGTCCAAGAAATCAAGACCTCGTATAACCTTATGGACATGAAACACAGTTGACAAATGATCTTATATCCTTGAAATCTATTTATATGTATAAAATTAATGAAATGAAACCAAGAATGTGCACGGAATTATGGAAATGAAATTTAGGTCCATGAATAAACTCGTGGGTATGATAACCAGGTCTACACATAAAATTATGACCATGAAATTAGGATAATGCATAACATATTTACTTCACGAGTAATTCATATTTCCCCAATGAATTAGAGGGAAATATACGTACCACCTATCACATAATGAAAATCATATATATGTGTTACATAAGATCATAAAACATTCATCATCTAATAAATAAAAAAATAAATGGATATTTTAAACATTTCATTGAAGAATAATCCATGGAAAAGTGAATGGGATTCATTTACATATTTTCAGCATAAAGACAAAACATCTAGAGTAAGAATAATGATGTTATACTTCGGACATAACCGCAATGATTCTTAAAATTATTAGTGGATTTTATCGAAGATGAATAAGGATATCAGTAAAATATCATTAAAACCTTCTTGAGGAATATACCATTTAAAATATACAAATAAATTTCAAAATATAAAAGCAATGCATGTAATAATGGTAGGATTTTTATTTAAAATAATATAGTAATCTTATAAAGGAACCCTCGATGGATTGTGTTGTCCTAATGGTGGGAAATTTCTTTCATTCTGTATAAGTTAAAATAATATTCCCTCTATACTTTTTTAAGAACGGTTATTAAGTACCTCATTTGGAATATGAAAAAATATTCCTTTTGAAAACATTTTTACAAATTCCATGATTCTTAAAATTGAATGTAAAAATTATTTTGAGAATAGGAAAAAAATTATTGGAATCATTTTCAGAAAACAAGGAAATGAAAGAAAATAATTTTTTTAACTGAAGAAAAAAATAAAGTTGATTTCCCGTAAAAATTATCTTTTTATCTCATAAATAATTATATTGAGGATAAATAAGGAAAACATATAATACCATGAAATAAAGAGAGGAGGATAAAATTAAAGGGACTCATTTGAAAAGGATTTTATAATTTCATAAATGTAAATTACATTATCAAAAAGACATATTTAAATAGAATTGAGAAATATATTTATTACCACAAGTCCCATCATACCTCATTCACATTAAAAACAACTATTCTTTGAAATGACTCCATCGGATATCTTCAAAAGGGATGTCGGGTAGACCATTTGGGAAATTGAAAACAACTAAAATGTGTAATGGGAATTTGAGAAGGGAAATTGGTAGAGTTTGGATATTTTAGAAGGATCAATGTGGTGTAAATATGTTGAGAAGAGGATCCATTTTATAATTTGTTTGAGGGAAACTTTTTAAATTTTTGATAAGATTAAATAAATTTATTCACAATAAAAATGGATCCAACAAGACAAAAAATGGAAAATTTTTGGAATTTTAGACAATATATTATCACATTTTCCCCAATTTTTTAACGTTATGGTTTTTTATGTAATTTAATAAAATATTATTCACCTAACGTATCCTTATTGTAAATTTAGACTTCTGTCACATAATTTAACATATAATGCATAATATATATTTTTAACTTCAATATAATCCATTAAAAACACTAGTATATTTTATAAAACTATAAAAATCATTTCACACATTAACTTATCCAAATTATATTTGTATTGATTTTTGTAGAATCTTTTACTAAATTTTTATATAATTTAACTATATATTGAATTATGATTGTTTTTAATGTTATGGATAATAAATAATTACTAAAAACATAATTAAATTTACATCATGAATATAATTTCACTAAGAATAAGTTATCTATTCGGTTTCAATAATAATTATTATTTTTTCAACGTTTGGAAAAAGATATTTTATAAAAAAATTGAGCGACATTTTTCAACTATCATTGATTTCATTAATATATAATTGATTTTTATGGAAATCTGTCCATTAAACATATTTTTTTTAAGATTAAGTTAATGAGGTAAAAAATAAATTTATGCTATATTAATAATACAATTATTGTACTATGTTTTTATGATTATCTTTTCCGTTTACCACTTTATTAACTATTTTCTAACATGTTATAAAAATAATGGATTTTACACATGGAAGGTCAATATAGTTTATATAAATAAAAATATTCCCATATATAGACTATGGTTAATATTATAAACAATATCTTACTCACAAGGCCAAATAAATGATTTTAATGAACTTTATATCATTTAATAAAATATTATTTATTTCAAAATATCATTATAGTCAAATTTTAGAACTATTCATTACTTTGAATTTAATAGCATCAAGACAACAAGTAAAATTTGAAATGAATATATCACAACATTAAAAAGTGTCATATTAATCAATAAAATTCTTGTGTGACATTAATTATCTCTAATTATAATACTTTTAAAATGTTAATATCATTTATTTTATTTTTTCATTAATTTAATAATTATTCTATCAGCATTGTATAAGCCATTAATTTATTTATTTAATACCAACAAATTATAAATTAATTACCATCAAAATTTTGAATATTATATATATATATATGTATATTAAAATTCATTAAATAGGTATTTTTACTCATATTATTTTCATGAAATGTTATATAATATTGTATTTATTAATTTTTCAGACTTACGCAAGTATTGCCCATGGATTTGGATTAGCCACAGTATATATTACTCTCAATTTCATTTCTATCGATAATATAAATATATAATAAACTATATTAAATAATATATTCGATAAAATATTATTAATTATAAAATATTATCTTTAGGTTGCCATATTATTATTTTCTACTCATGTTTAAGCTCTACATCAGCACTGAAGATGATTTTAATATTTCTAATCTAATAAATTCTAATTTATATGTCCTATGTTATTTTCAATTCATTTTAGTATTATTTTATCATTAGTGAGTGATTAAATATGTTTCATGTTTATAAATTTTATTTGTAGGTCTTTGAAATATCATAAAAGATATTATATTTTAATAAATATTTTATTTGCCCTATTCAGTGAATAATCACTTTTTAAAAAAATCATAAAAACTTCACCACCAGATAATTTTCATATAATTATTTCAAAAATGATATTATTTTTATTAAAATAATATTTATACATCCTCTAAATATTATTTATAATTAATTTTTTAAAAAATAAGAAAAATAATTCTCAAGGAAGATGTTTTATTGGAAGGCTAAAATAAAATTTCATATAATTTATTGCTTATTTAATAATAATTTATCATTAAATTAATATTGATTAGGGAATTTATATATATTTAATAATGTATTTAATAATATTCATGACCTCTAAATTATCCTCTTTGATTTCACATTTTTTAAATAGAGTATCACGATCAATTTAAACTAGGTGTAGCATGTAATGTAAGACATCAATGAAAATAAAAAATTTAAACAAAAATATTTTCTAAAATCAAATTGTGTTCTATTATGCCCATAATAAATTACATACTTGTAATTTTAACTTATTCTCCACAATAGAAGGTTTTATTTTTCTATAAATCCTTTGTTGAAGAACCACTTCATGAAAATGGTTTAAAACATAATATTAAAAGTGGGAAAGGGAAGTGTGAATTTTATCTTGAATAACACATAATTATATTTACAATTTGGATAACATAGGTGGAAATTGAAAAAATGGATATATGGAAAAGACATAACTCTCAATGAATGATAGATATTGATAGGAAAAATGGTTAGGATAATGATAACCACCACAAAAATAAAAACTATGATTGGATGAAAGACCATTGATTTGTGATTAGAAAAGTAAATGGATAACATATTCACTTCAAATTCATTTTTATGTACTCTATCGATTCTTTTAATATCTATGTAAATATATCATGGATATAAATTTATATGATATCATTCCATTTCAAAATAAAAATATCATCATTTGGTTATGGATTTTTCAATTCCCCCTTCATTTCATGTTCTTGTATATTGATATTCGAGATGAATTTTTCATCTCTAAACCTCTTTTAACAAATCATGTGATCCATAATTCATTCCTTCAACCTCTAAATATTTAACAAAACCGAAATTGATAGAATAAGTTATCATAAATCATAATTCAAACTCAAACAATAATATCCAAATATTAATCCATTCCATATGTAGTAAACTATATGATTCTTCAAAATGATTACTGACAATATTCCAAACCCAAAAATTATTAGATCTCATTTCCTTCCAGGATCAACATAAAATTAATATTAATCACTAAAAAATCATCATTCTAAAATTTATATACATTGATAATATATACTACAATGTATACAAACCATATCCCAAGAGGTTACAATAAAATCATAGGTGAATCTAAAATATAATTCACCCGTTATTGTTTATGTAATCTCTTATCATTGAAAAAAATATTTCCATTGGATTTTCTGGGTATCCATTTCATTGATATATAATAATAGGTTGATTCAAAATGTAAAAAATCATTTCACTATTCGTGAAATATATATATGGAATATACACAGAGAGAGAGGATAAATTCGTAAAATTGTATAAAATTTTCCTAAAGGGTAATACGTTCATTAGGAATGTTCATACACACATGAACATGGAATCCCCTATTCTATTTGTGAGGATGAGTGTACACTAAAAATAATGACTAACTTAAAATATTGTAATTGCGTAATATTTTTGTTTTTACCTTCGAATTTAGAGGTTGTTATGGATTACATTCTTAATTAGTCATTATATTAGGGAATTCATTCACTTATTTTCCAAAATCATTCCTTTTATAGAAATACAGTTTGAGTGGTGAATTCTATTGATCTCCCTCTCTCTATTAATTTCATTAACATACATCTTTTAATTAACAAATAAATTCTTTTAGTAGATGAAAACCATAGAAAAATGATAAATATTAATGTTTCTTTTTGGAATCCACTTTTGTGCTCCTTCAAATAGTTATGGCTAGTATGATGTTAAAACATTTTCTCTCTCGCAAATCTAAAAATAATGAAACTTCCATGAAGATATACATTATATTTCTTATCACCATAGTATTGTGGGATAACTTATTCAATTTATAAATTCATATCATATAAAAATATATCTTTATATATTACAGATTCCCTAATGGATAATTCATTTCAATGACATTACATCAAATCAATAAACGATTGATCAATTTTTCATTTTGGGATGATGATTAGACATAAATCATAACTTCAATGTCTTGTAAAATGTTCCTCTTATTTACCAATGGATTCATTATCTTTATGATTATTCTCAAGGAGTTCTTTCTCAATTTTAATATGTAGAATATATAGGAAGTGAATACTGAAAAATATTCACATAATCTTATCCTATAATATAGATCCAATTTTCTCCACTTTCAACTTATTCTTAATAACATTTCATAATTTATATTATTTTCAATTAATTTGATAAATATTTAGAAAAAAAATTAAAATCCTATTGAATAAAGAATATAAAATATTATTTCTAATGCATTACTCCATTTCCCAGTAACAAGTGGAATAGAAGATCCATATAAAAATGGTGGTCATTACTATATAAAAGTTTCAACAACATGTGTCTCCCTCCCCTGTGGTTTTAGATTTTCAACATGATCTATGTTACTAACAATATATTGAGATTATTGATCAATAATAGTGATAGTATATTGCTTCAAATCTCTTAAGATAAGAAATTTCTCATGGGTATTTTAATTATGTTAGATGTCATATTTTTTGTTCACATAATCCCTTATTTTCCATCCATTGACTAAAAAGTAAAAACAATTTTTTTTAATAATAATAATATTTTAAAGAAAAATCATTTAAATGTTGACTAATTCATGACACACAATGTCTATACTTGGTAATTCATTATCATTACCAAAAAATTAGGATTAATCCTATAATTATACCAATCCATCTGGTTATTATTGAGGTTTTCTCATCCATGTTTACAATGGTTAACTAAACCTCCTCTAACACCAACATTAAATACCAATAATTTTTTAAAATAGATATTATATATAAATACATGAATAATCATTACAAAATCAATTTATAAATTCCAATATCATATAGTTCTAGTACCATATGAAATATGGAAATAAAAAAACTAGTTCTAAAATGGTATATATCATCTCCCACTATATTAATTATAAATAGACCCTATTATGGAAATATAATATCTAAAACCTTTTTTCATAACCTGGGGATATAATATATATGTGGACGTTACTTTAGATGCTATGTAAAGGTTACCTTAGATGATAGGTATTGCTTAAAAATGATGACATAAGAATAACATGAGAATAAGAGTGTGAGGACATGATCTTATCATTTGAAATCTACACCCTACATATCAAAAATCCTAATAATGAGCTATGGAATAATACATAAGATTTTATTAGGCATGAATCATAAAATAATAAATTAACATGGTCTTTGAGTGCATAGTATTGTTAAAATAATTTGAATTTTGGAATTTATAAAAACATATAACTACGTGAACATGTATAAACAGAAAAAGGACACTCGTTATGTTAATGACTTGAAATCAGAGTCCCTTATATATTTTTGGGATTTAAACTTGGTCGGCACATGATCTTATAGATATGAAATATTGGTCCACACATAAGCATACATACATAAAATTAGGTTTAAAATCCACTTATAGGAATCATAATCGAAGTCCATGCATAAAATTACGGACAAGAAAACAGTTTCCACAATTAATATTGTGAACTCAAAATTATGTTCATGTATGACATATTTAACTTATAGGTTTTCCGTATTTACCCAATGAATTGGATGGATATACAGTTCCCCCAAACGATATAAATAAAATCAAACATATTTGTTCCACAATATCTTAAAAAATTCTATAAACTATGAACTCATGAAAAGTAATGGAACTCAAAACATATCAACGGACTAAAACAAAATTATAAAGGGAATAGGTTTCATCAACATATTTTCATTATAATCATTAACAATCCAGAGAGATAATAAGTATGTTATCCATGAATAATAATCCCATTAAATTATAGTTATAATCAAGGGTTGTTTATTTTTTATGAATACGGATTCCATTAAGGTGTCTTTAAATCCTTTTTGTGGAAATAACCATTCCAATTTTAAAATTAAAATTTAAAATATAATAACTATTTAGATAATAATGAATTCATTTTATTTTAAAATAACCTTCTTAACATGTAATGGATGATTCAAAAAATTAAGGTATCATTATGGTGAAATGTTATTTTATTTTAGTATAATTTTTTTTAAATCTTCCCTGCATAGTTTTCTTCATAAAATGAACAATATACCTCTATTGAAAAAAATGATTCTATTCAAATATATTTTTAAAAATAAAAACATGAATAAAAGTGACTAAAAATTACTATTAGATAATATTATAAACTTTATTTATGATTTTTCTTAGACTGATATTGAAGGAAAAAATAGATTGAAGGGAGAAATGATGTCGAATTTCCTTATAATTGATCATTTGGTCACTTAAATAATTAAATTGGAAAAAAAGAAAGGAAAATTTATAATATTAATAAAAAAATTGTCAATAAAATTAAATTGATTCTTCCAACAAGGATCATACAATCCCTTTAGTGGAAATGCATTTGTAAACATTCATGATTAAAATATTATTAAAACATAAAATCCTTACCTCAGGTCTCCTCTTTCCCCATTCACATTCAAACCACCTCTTCATTGAAATTACTCTTCACGATCTCTTCAACTTGGATTCAGGGTTGGTATTTTGGGAAGACCAAATCACAATATTTTTTTTATGTATGTAGATAATGGAAATTAGAGTAGTAATGTTGAGCTTGAAGGCTCAAAATATTTTAAATAAGTGAATGAGTAGGTGCCCAGTTATAATTAAGGTGATAGGAACTTTTAGAATTTCTCAAAATATTAAATAAATCTATTTTAAATATATATGATTCTATATAGACTATAAATGGATTTGATATGACATTTTTAAACTTATATTATCAAATTTTACATATTTTATGACTTATGATAATTTATATGTAATTTATTAAAATATTATTCCCATAAATTATCATTACTTTTCATTTAAATTAAATTTACATAATTAAACATAAAGGAAATTAAAAAACTTAAATAGAATATAATACTTTAACTCAATATAAATATGTTTTATTATCCTATAAAATTTATTGAACCCATTAACTCACTCAAATAATATTTATTCAAATTTTTGTAATATTTTTTATTATATATTTTGATAATTGAATAATTCTTGTATCAGAATTGTGTAAGAATTTATAATCAAATAATTACTAAAAAAATAGAAAAAAATTGCATCATTAAAATAATTTCATTAATAAAAAATGAATATTAGTATTTATTCATAACTATTTTTTTCTATGATAACACATATGATATATTAAAAATCAAGAGGGTGATAATTTTTTACATTGTATGATTTAAATAACATATAAGAAATCATTATGGAAAATATTCAGTTAAACCACTCATTTTAGTTCTTGATGTTATGATATCGAATTCAATTCAGTGAATAAAAATTATACCTGTATATTAATATATTTTAACCCATATATTTTGGTGTCAAAATTTTATTAACACTTTATGAACATAATATGACAAAAAGGTTTTTAGCTCATTCATTGTTAATATAGTTACTATAAATGAAAAAATGGACCCTATATAGACTATGGATGATATTATAAATTATATCCTAATCACATGGAATAATATAATTTGTTTATGTATCTTATATCATTTATATAAATTATTATATATTTTAAAATATACTTAATGTTAATTTTTTGGACTATTTATTACTTTTAATTTAATAACATTAATACAAACAGTAAAATTAGAACAAAAATATTTTAAAAAATTCAAAGAAAATTCAATTCATCTAAAATATTCATTAATTAAATTTATTTTCTCTAAATAAAATACTTTTGATATTTTTGATACCATTTATATGATTTTCCATTAATTTAATAATTACTATGTCCATGACGTATCAAAATGTAAGGTATTTATTTAAAACCTAAAAATTATATGTCAATTAACATAAATAAATAAGGTATTTATTCAAAGAATATCTATTGGAATTCAATTAAAATTTATTTTAAAAAATATCTACATTGTGAAATCATAATTAATATGTTATTTTCACTTTTTTGGACTTTCAAAAGTATTGCAAAAGAATTTGGATAAGCTAAATGTTTTATGTATCATGCCAACCCAAACCATTTGGTCTGAGCCAAGGGGTTACATGACCAAATGCACACCTCCTCATATTCAAGGGGCTTCTAAATAGTAGCAAGTGTCTGAGTCGATAAGTGGGATTACTATACCCTAGGTATCATTTCATATGATCAACAATAAATAATAAAAAATATAATAAATAATTTGATTAAAACATGAGGAAATATTAAGATGGAATATAGGTTATAAAATTATTCCTTTGGTCAAGTGGAATTAAAAACCAAAGTAGTAAGTAGTAGAAAAAAGTAATTATATAAACAGGGGACCCTCCGCAGTCTTTTCCAGTCTGATATTAGCTCCACTCTCCACTACGCAACTACCCCCCAAAGGTATCTTTAACTTTTCCTGATCCCCCATAAAATCTACATGGACATCAAAATTCATGAATGGGGTTTCTGAGTATAATTAATATTAGGACTCCAAAAATTCTTCCTTATCCTAATGTGGTCATGTTTAAGCGTTTATTATATAGAAATATTCAATATGAAACAATAATAAACATACAATCCAAAAAAATGGACAAACACAAACCAAGCCACCATAATCCCCGAGACATACCAACTTCAGTTCCATGTCAGAGATTATCAAAATAATCATGGAATCTCCTCAATTCTCGAGAAAGTCTCATGCTGCTGGATAGTCATACATTCCCCAAGAATTTATGATATACCACAACAGTACATCATTTTTAGTTCTATATTTATCACAACAGAGATACCCTCAAGCTTCTAGATATCCTTAAAGGACCAAGCCATATAGGGTAGAGCACATAAGGACATCGTGAACCATTGTTATTGCTTGTTCAGGACACATAGACCATCATGTCCAACTATGTTCATACATGTATGATCACTCATAATCATCATGACTACTATCATCACATACACGTCTAATCAGTCATGATTTTCATGACCCCATGTCCGGACACACATGAAAATCTGGACAAAAAATACATATTGATCTCATTATTAAGAAAAATGGAACATCTGAAAATGTTTCCCCTCAAGTTCTACCAATCCTAGATAGGTTTGTCTATCTTATAGGTACCATGCACTAGCAACAACATCACAACATATACTAGTCCTTTATCAAGGAAAAATTACACATCAATTCCACATATCTCATAAAAAATATCAAGGAATACATAAATAGAAAACATATAATTATTTAAGTACATCATTTGAATCAATTAACAATATGAAATCTTTTTATCAATATAGTTCTTTTGGGGCATAGTTATGAGGTGTCACAAGATACACACAATCTGACAAGTAATCATAAGTCAAGCGTGGATATAAAATATTCTAATATAATTATTTTTCCATGGAAACATGTAAAATGATAACCTAAGAAGGTGAGTATCTTCCTACATCAATGTCATCAACATCAATGAAAGTGATACTATGCTCAAGAAAAACTCATTACAACTATATTATTATAAACATTGACACATACAAGCTCCAGATTCATCAACATTTCCTTGAACCAAAATCAACTATTCATTTTCAATAATAAATAAAATATTACATGCAAAGATAATTTCTGATGGCTATATAATTTTTGAATTATGTTTTTGGGACAATATGTAAACTCAAAAATATATCTGTAATAATAATTATATTATTATAATTTCTTATAAATTACCCTTTTATATTTATATGATCATAATTAATAAAAAATTATCATTTTATAATTAACTTGGGATAATTTATCACAAATTACTCTTTTATAATTATTTCTTGATAATTTCTCATAAAAAACCCTTAAAATTATATATATTATGATATTGGGGTAATAATTACTTTTAAACATATAGAGAGCTCACATAGGGGTCGGAAAGGAATTCCATATCCCCCGCAATTTATAACACACCCAGGAAGCCATATTTATTCAATTCATGTCCCATATGTCGAGTAGGCATGAATCCCACTGCATGGGATGTAGGCTTAGTGGAAATGAGATCCCATTACATGGCCCTAAAGGCCAACAATTTTCACCCAAATTTTCTCTAATGAATACTGACGCTACAATTCCTTGGATGCTAAACCAGTGTCGCCTCTATAATGCCTGATATAGTACTGGCCACAATTATAGTGTGTCACCATTCAACAGTTCAACCACTACTATAGTACCCCACAGTAAAGCTATAGTAACTTGTTCTTAATGGGTTTTGATCGCCCATTTTTTATATAATATTACGGGGTTCTAAATGCTTAGACAATCCCCAATTCTAAAATGTGTGTAGGGTAACACTAAATTATCTTTTATTAATCTAGAAATTATTAATTAAAAATACCAACAATTAACCTTTAACAATCTATCAATAATATCTTGACAATTTCAAGAAATATCCTATGATAATATCACAATTATTGAATGATATATTTAATAATATTCATTTTATAATCTCAAAATTATAATTTGATAATTTTTAAAACTTTAATTTGAAAATTGGTAAAAATATCTTTTATTAATAATTCAATAATGGGTTTATAATTTTATTAATATTAATTTCATAATCCAACTAATTATCTTATGATAAATTCGCTAATATTTTCCATGTGATAATTTCTGCATAATTATTGTTTAATAATTTTTATAATATTAATTTTGAGAATTTCATACAATTATCATTTGATTATTCCTTATAATAGTCCCTTTATAGTTATTCATTATTATCCTTATATAATTCCAACTTATTGTTTTTTGATAATTTTAATAATTTAACATTTTATAATTTTATTTAAAATTATCATTTTATAATCTAGTGACATTATCATTTATAATTCGTTTAAATTATCATTTTATTATTCATCAAAAATATATTTTAATAATTATATGAAATTATAATTTGACAATTTTTTTACGTATGTTCCAATAAATTCCCTAAACCAACCTTTGATAATTTTTTTTAATTATCATTAGATTGTTCGATTAATCATCCTTTAATAAGTTGTTGGTGAATTATCATGGATTTATTTAGGTTTTTTTTACTTTTCATTTAAATTATTTCTTTTTTCAGAATTCAAGAAGGAATAATGGAACAAAATAAATAAAAAACAAACTAGAGAAGTAATCTCCCTCTACGCAACACAAAGGCGGAGTTCACCACTGAACCTGATAAAGATATCAAAATAGAGGGAAAACTATTGCGGCATCATTGCATGCATGTAGATGACTCTGGGGTTTCCTCAATGTCAACCACATCAACATATAATCATTCATAAAAGGTTGGGCTATTTTATTATCCAAAGAATTGTGAATTTGGAAAAACTATCTAAACCCCACTTTAATTATATCTATATCAAAATATTAATTAATGAGGGTTTAATTTCATCCAATAATGTATTTGAAAATTTAATCACATAACTCCATGTGGAAAAAAATATTTTGGAATCTAACTACATTAGAAATGGAATTTGGTTGTTATTTATTCAGGATTGAGATGACCTAATTAATAAATATAATTAAATAAATTCATATAATAATAAAAAAAATTTCTTATTATTGTGTTTGAGGATAAAAAACACTTGAAGTTTATAAATTTTATGTATCGCCTAGGGTCATTCTCACATTCTGGACCTAATGGTGGTCTCATATTATACATTCATCGCACTATTGGAAAGATATTCAATTATATTAACGAAAATATTTAATATACATATTAAATATGTGATCCTCATGTGCAATGTAACTAAAATAATTAGTCACACAAATTTTTTATCCTATATTGGGAAACCCCATCATTAAGGACCTTAAGATGGTCTCATATTTCTCATATAATACACCATTTGAGGGATATTCAATTATATTCAAAAAATATTATAATAGAGACATTAAGTTAATTATCCTCATGTGAGAACGAACCAAATGTCTGATGATCACAAATTTTATATCCCTACATGGGTAAATACAATTTCCTAAACCAAACAAGGGTCTCATATTTCTCATCTGATGCATAGTTTGGGAGATATTCAATTATTTTCAGAAAAATTCTTAAAAAATAAATGAACTTATCTTCATCTGCGATTTTACCAAAATTATAATGCTCAAAACTTTTATACCCTACCTAGGGAAGAAACCATGTCCCAAACCTGATATTTGTTTAATGTTTATAAAACAAAAAATAATTTGGAAGTTACTCACTTATTTTGGATAAATCAGGCACGCATAAGGTAATCTATTTATTATTATTTTTTCTTCCTTTCTAAGGCTCCGCTGGTCTTGGAATATCTCACTAACATAATGCATGACTCTTAAAATATATTATAGAATACTCCTACAAGATCACCAAGATTTAAAACATATGGAAAAACATTTAAAACATTCATTAAGTCTTCTTTATTTCAAACTTTTCATTCACATTAAAATAAATATAAACAATTAAAAAAGATTTTTTTATTATATTTAAAAAATCAGGATACCGGATATTATAACTAAAAAATTTGTTTTAAACCATAAAAATATTCTATAAAACATTATAGTTATTATAAATGTAAATAATGAACATATCCAATTGTAAATACTATCTCTATGTTATAAAATATTCCTTTTCTAGCATTGTGTAAGTGCGGAAAATTATTTTCAATTTTATCATGGAATAAAATATTATTTCTTATATTGAATATTTTTTTTGATATTTTTGTTATTTTATCATATTTTTTTAATTATATATGTTCCATAAATTTTTATTGTACTTTAATTTCATGATGATATCATAATATATTCTTTACCTCAGTAAAATTATTTATTTTACTCTATTCACAGAAAAATCAATATTTTTATTAACATTTATAATAATTCAACATAAGTTCTTTTTCAATATAAAAATTTAAAATAATTTTTTTAATTAAGTATAGTTTTATAAATTATTGGAAATTAAAAATAATATTTTCTCCCAAAAAATAAAATCATTTTTGATGAAGATGTATTTTTTATGCATAATAAACATTTCTAAAAAATGAGTGATTGTTTACTAAAAATATATCATTAAAAATATATTGATTGGGAAATTTATAAATATTTCATAAAATAATTAATTATATTCATACCCACAAAATTAACTACTAATACATAATAATATTTTAATAGTGTATCTCTGTTTGTTTATGTTCACTATTTCATATAACAAAAGCTATTAATGAAATGAAAAAAATATAGTTATTTTTCAAAATCATATGGTGTTACATTAATACTCTTCCAAATTCAAAGATTCCTCGATATCCTTAGGTATCTATCCACCCAAAAACTTTCATAAACCAAAACCATGGTAAAAAGGTCTCTTAAAATGATTGATGAAACAACATCAACCCATTACTTATTGTGAAACGTAATGAACACATTGCCTGAACTACGAAATGATCGATGTCATTTAATCCCGGATAGAAAATTCATGAGTCTCCATCTGTAACTAATCCTATAGCACTCTAGTATGAAATATACAACATTTCCAATGGGGTTACAATCACTAAAATTCATGTAACATGGTCTTCCAAGGGGTAGTCTCACTAGTGGGAACTACTATTCGCTCTAAAAGAATTTCCACTCAATGAGAAAATGGTGTGATAGAACCCTTAGCACGAGGGTGATGATAAAACCAAATTAGATACCTAATGAGATACATCATTTCACTACACATCAGTGGAGTAATTATCAAGTACTGATATATAATCATTAAAACCTGAATTCTGAATTTGAGTTGGATTTGGGTGGTATCCTCGTTCATGAAAGGATGAACTGATGGTTTGTAGACATGCAATGTAAATCTGACACACCATGTATATGAATACCACTATATAGTATTGAATTATTCATTTACTAACCCTATAATTCCCTATGATCAATGCCATAGATATTTGATTTTATCAATAGATTATCAAATTTTCAGTAAACCGATACACCACCCACTACACTATGATTATGTTACCTAATTTAAAAACCACAAATAAATAATTTAAAACATATTTTTTAAAATTAAAAAACCAACCCATTATAAGATTAATAATTAAAAACATGATCTCTAGGGTTCAACCAACTTTGATAAAATTATGACATGACCTGAACTATAGAGACCCCACATGGGCTAGTAGTAATCCATTTTTTCGACTTTAATTCCACCTAAAATAGGACAAGGGGAGTAATTTTTCAGAAAGAATAATAAACATAGGTGGAAGGACATAAAATATATAAAATTTTTACAAATAAATATCTCAAATACAGAATATAAATTTATCATATCGTAACAATTTATAACAAATTAGTTACACTATATAATAAGAACTACAGTTAAGAGCCCACCTCTTTATAAGAACTATAGTTAAGAGCCCACCAATAGTAACTAACATTATCATGAACCAACAATTATCATATTCACAGAAACTGATCTATCTCCACATCAATTATAATAATCAGTAAACTGTGAAATCTATACATAGAAAAAAAATTTGGAAACATGGTTGATTCATGTTTGGATAAAAGAAATACAAAGTAGTATACCCATATGAACCGATGGTTTGTAGACCACGTAATGTAAATATGACAAATCATGTATATGAATACCACTATATAGTGTTGAATGATTCATTTAATAACACTATAATTCCCTCTGATCAATGCTATAGGGATTTGATTTTGTCAATAGATTATCAAATTGCCGGGGAACGGATACACAACCCACTACACCATGATTATGTTACCGAATTTAAAAACCCCAAATAAATAATTTTAAACAAATTTTTCAAAATTAAAAAACCAAACCATTATAAGATTAATAATTAAAAACATGATATTTAGGGTTCAACCAACATTGATACAATTATGACATGACCTGAACTATAGAGACCCCACATGGGCTAGTAGAAATCCATTTTTTCAACATTAAGTCTGCCTAAAATAGGCCAAGGGGAGTCATTTTTCACAAATAATCCTTAACATATGTGGGAGGACTTAAAATATATAGAATTTTTACAAATAAACATCTCAAATATAGAAGAAAAATCTATCATCTTGTAATAATTTATAACAAATTTGTTACACTCTATAATAAGAACTATTGTTAAGAGCCCACCAATAGTAACTAACATTATCATGAATCATCAATTATCATATTCAAATAAACTGATATAGCTCCCCATCAAATATAACTAGCATTAAACTATGAATTGTATTCATAGAAAAAAAATTGTGAAAACAAGCTTGATTCATGTTTGGATATAAAAAATACACAGTAGTATACCTTAATGAACCGATGGATTGTAGACAATGTAATGTAAATCTGATGCATCATGTATATGAATACCATTATATAGCACTGAATGATTCATTTACTAACCCTATAATTCCCTATGATCAATTCTATAGTGATTTTATTTTATCAATAGATTATAAAATTTCTGGGGAACGGATACACCACCCACTACACCATGATTAAGTTACCTAATTTAAAAACAAAAAATAAATAATTTTAAACATATTTATGAAAATTCAAAAACCAAACCATTATAAAATTAATAATTAAAAACATTATCTCTAGAATTCAACCAACATTGAAACAATTATAACATGACCTGAACTATAGAGACCCCACATGGGCTAGTAGTAATCCATTTTTTCGACTTTAATTCCACCATAAATAGGCCAAGGGGAGTAATTTTTCACAAAGAATCCTTAACATATGTGGGAGGACTTAAAATATATAATTTTTTTACAATTAAACATCTCAAATACAGAATAAATATCTATCATTATGTAACAATTTATAACAAATTAGTTACACTATATAATATATAAATAGATAGGGAAACATCTATACAGTACAATTATCTGTGGGAAAACATAAAATATAACTAATGCAGAAGATAATGATACTAATTTAAATTGATATATGATGTGGGATATGAAAACCTTTTTATATGAGCTATAGTTAAGAGCCCCCCAATAGTAACTAACATTATCATGAATCAATAATTATTACATTCACATAAACTAATCTAGCTCCACATCAATTATAACCATCCTTAAACTGTGAAATGTATACATAGAAAAAAATTGTGGAAACAAGGTTGATTCATGTTTGGATAAAAAAATACACAGTAGTATACCCTAATCATACAACTGATATATGAAAACAAGTAATACAAATTCACTATTATTAGAAAGAAAATAGAAAAAATGAGACCCAGAAATTTATAATGGATACAAAACTAAAGGACACATGAAGTTACCTCTCATCATAGATCCCCTTTAAATCAATAAAAAAATTTGTATTTATCTAATGATGTTTAAAGTATTATTAAACATATAGATATTTAATTAAATAGTTCTCTTACAAGTCAATCCTTTATGGAAATAGTGGTATAGAAAAAACCCCAATCCACTATATATGAAAAACAAAAATATTCCTTGTTAATGGGAACAAATGAATACTATGAACCCAGAGATGTATAAACTACCCAGAACATCATAAAAGCTAATTTAGAAATATTTAATCAATTATTGGAGTAGTACCTTATTGTAGGAACACATGTCTAAGGAGGTAGTATCATCCCCTATGATAAACCTCTCCCTAATGTCTAAAAATAATTAACATAATTGATGGAGGATTATGACTCATTATATATGAGAGGACCTAAACCCCAACTTCTCAACAACAAACCCTCTACCCCTATTCTAAAATTGTAGTGTAGACCCGTGTCTAGCGATAAACATCATGTTAACTGAGGTGGTAATGACCCCTAAGGAAGAAAATCATCTCATTGTGTCGGATATGAATCGATTAAAAGGGACACTTAATATATTTTTATATTATCACACCTCATCATTTAGTGGGTTTCCTACATCAAAAAATATATTGATGACATTTTCCTTGTATCAATGGAACAGTATGGGCTTACTAACACCATATCTATGGTACATATATCCCATAATATGTACTTTTGATTTACATTCACTCTGATATTCACCTCTCAAAGAAACCCTAGATAAAACATAAAAAATTGTACAAAATGTGTTTTTATACTACAGGTTTTTACATCAGAAAATTTCTTGATTCTTCTTCCTTTAGTATTTTAATAGCTCATACCACCAACTGTAGGACCAACACACCACAAATATATCAACCACACATACTGTCAGTGTTTATCAAGGTTGATTCCACATATGTTTCTATTTCTCCTATCTGAAGTTCTGTTATGGTAACCCTATCATCATCTTTATCACTAGGTCGAATCATCATTACCATGACATCATTTTATGGTTGAACTGACACATGACCAATTTTTGGGTATCCAACATCTATAAAACAACTATTTTTACATCACATCAGGGATGTCTCAGATATTTTTTTCTTTTCCCAATTAGTGTCTCCCACAAATAAAAAATCCTATGGTTCACCATCATTTTCATTAATTATCAGTCCTTCATATGAAGATACTAGGAAAATAAAAATAGGAATTGTTCTTTGGAGTAATCTGGAACACCAGAATTATATTCAAAAAAGTTTTTCAATAGAAATTTATATTAATGGGACTATAATGATTAATTATGTGAATGATGTTCCTCAATTTTAATCATATATTGTTGAATCCACATTGAATAAAAAAATCCAAAAATTTCTTAATCTAAAAAATATAATTTTTTCTCAATGAACAAGGATTATTAAAAATATTTCCATTAATAAAATTAATATATAACAATTAAAAATATCCAAATATATATTACATGAAATGGAAAATATAATAGCGTTATTATTGATGAAATAGAGTCATGGTAATTTTAGGCCATGATATTTCTAAAAGAAACAAAGGATATATGGAAATTAATTTTAAATGAAAATAATTATACAATTTTTGAAACATGATATTACTTCCATGATTAAAATATATTTGAATGTTTATCCAATATAAAAAATATTTTTATTACAGTATTTTTAACATATTGTTACTATTTTTTAAAATGAAATCTAGACATGGGAGGAGAAATAAAATACTAGTGGAATATTTTGAAATATATTAAACAATATTCATTTCTTGTATGTTAATCACAAACACTATGATATTCCTTCACCATATATTCATGGTTTATCATCATCATCTCAAAAATCATCCACCGTCATTAGGATTTGATGAAGACACCAACAATGATAAACTCTCAAGTCTTCATTACATCTCATTTCTGATATGAGAAATAGAATATTCGATAATTACATATAAAATATGAATAATTTATTGAATTTATATCACCACTCATATAGAAAAAGGGAATTTACTTCATAACTAGTAAAAGGAATGGTCTGTGTCTCAAGACCTAAATTCATAAATTAATCGTCACCTGAGAAAACACCTTATTTTAGATAAAACATTAATATAAACATCCCTATATACACATATGTTAAGTACAAAAATTTCTCCACATTTTAATTCTAAATATATATTTTTAAAAAATTAAATATTAAATATCCATAAAAATTCAACTAAATCATAAAATTACAAAAATTAAATACAAGTAAAATTTTCAAGTCCCATGAAAAACATAATAACCTAAAAATTCTATGGTCGTTTTCAAGGATTAATTCTTAATGTTACCGCTTTATGTACTCTGGTACATCTAATATCCAATGTGACTCAAATCCTGACCATGAGAAACTCAGGACTCGACATTTAATGTTACTCACTTAACAAGTTTTATTCTATAATTTTGATTGTTATTTCATAAATTGAATTTACACATATTTTGTTCGTTATCCTCAATAGAAGCAGTAATTATTATAAATAGATTTCAAAAGTTATAAGGTACCAGACTTTATAAACCTATCAACTAATAGAACAAAAAACATATATTTCCTGAAACATATTATCACAATTGATATGCTCTATAAGTAATTTTTAGTTAATGTTTTCAAAAAAATCCTTAGGAATTTATCTATATATGAACATATATCTTAGTCACACAGTTCAAATATAGATATATTTTTTCAAAAACGTCAAACAAAAGTACAAATATATTAATGTACCTATATATTTATACTATATATTAAACTATTTAATATTAATAATTTTAATACAAAAATACTATGAATACCATAAAAAATAAAAACCATTAATTAATAATAATAAAGAGGTTATGAACATTATTTTTTACCAGTATCATCCCCCATTGGGTATATCCCTAGCCTTAAACATGCACATTCGTTTTATTATTTTCATATGACAATAACAGTATGTAATAAAAACAAAAGTTTTATCATTATATAAACATAAAAAATAAACATACACAACATGAAATGAATATTAAAAATTATAAAGTTCACACAAGGATAAATATTATGATTGGTAATAGAAACAAATTCAAGAATTCAAAAAGAAATCCACTGGGATATATGGAAAATATAATTTTCATGGTGAGGGTTTATAAGAAATTATTACAAATCAAGTATAAATTCAAATTTAAATCAATCAAATTTAGTCACACTTAAAATATGATTATTTGTTTTGGGTATTTTTTCACAATTATTGTATATTTTCCAATTTTAACTCATTTGGTATCAAAATATATTCAGACAACTCATGTTTATCATTACCCATGAGAATTATATTATGTTTAGACCATGGTTTGTCTGGACATGTCGATGGTATCCTTTATAAATTCATATATTCCCA
Organism: Viscum album; assembly: GCA_963277665.1. Lineage (NCBI taxonomy): Eukaryota > Viridiplantae > Streptophyta > Magnoliopsida > Santalales > Viscaceae > Viscum > Viscum album. Next base: position 1,553,254,326 of record OY728160.1, read on the forward strand.
AATAAATGTCAGTATACCATTTCCATGATTAAATATAATAGATGATGCAATGCATTTATGTCAGGTTTAATAAATTGTGGAAACATTCATGACAAGAAGACCATCTAAAAAGGGATATAATAATGGAAGGTCTAAAACTCCTTATGTTATATCATCAAAGGATCCACACATCCATTTTTTAGTATCGGTTCACTGGTCTTCTATCTTCAAACATGAAATAAAAGGATAATACTATAATTTGACTTAGATATTAACAAACTTAATCATGAAAATATAAAGAATCACACTTTAAAATTATAAATGCTGTTATATAAATAGAAAAATAAGATGAACTGGATATAATGTCATCTCACATTGTAGATTTATGGAGGTATTCCGAGGATATGGGGAAGGAAATTTCATCATAGGTAGGCAGATCATGTAGATGTGTACAATAGTGGTCATCAAGGGAGTAAAACCCAAGAGTTTTGTATAGTATGAAGGAAGGGGTAATTGTGGGGTGGTTATGAGTGGAACATATAGATTTATATAAACAATAAATTTATGTATTTATAGGATTTGTATAAATTTAAAAAATAAGTATTTTGTCGAGTTTTTTAACATTAAAAATATATTGTACATAATCATTTTTATAAATTCTTAATTCGACTATATTTTTTAAATTTAATATTAATATTATTTAAATTTTTATAGTTTTTAAATTCATCCAAATTTATTTTTTTTAGTATAAGTGACTATTTATTATCTTAATATAATATATAAGTAACTAATTTTGAAAAATATATTTGTAATTGATATAAAATTCATTCAAGAGGAAATTTTTCTATTATAGGTAAAATTATAAATATAAAATTGAAACAAAAAAATATGTGATTCCCCACTGTACAGACACTACAAACCAATAATTTTACAAATTTTTGAAATGATAATTGATCTAGTTTGATTTAAAATAATTTTTTCTTCTTATCAATAATTATATTTTATCAATATTTAAATTTATATAATAATAATAATAATATTATTTTATGGTATTTTTATTCTAATTTGTAATAGAACAATATGATTTTATTAAAATTGCTGTTTTAGAACTAAATAATTAATAAATATGTATTAATTTATTGGGAATAAATTTTATTTTATGTAATAACATGTTGAAATAGGTTTTTTTTACGGTAAACTATTTATTGGTAATAATTTTTAACAAAAATAGATTTATTAACAAGTATAAATTCTATTTGTGTCAATATTATAGAACCAAAGATTTAATTTTTAGTAATAGTTTTTTCAGTAAAATTAGTATAACCATGTTTTTTTTTTAAAATATGCATTCAATTAAAATTAATAAATCATACTATTTATTGGAATTACAAATTTTCACAAAAAAATATAATATTTTTTTGACTTTTTTTAAGAGACCCATTTTTGAATGCTGACATAATGTGGAGTGAGAATGTTTTGGTGTCATGTAAAGAACAACTAGTAATATACGCATCATACATCAATGTATTTTATTGATATTTTTGAAAAATCAATTAAATGAAAATCAAAACACATTGAGAAAAACATTAAGAACTTGACACTGACATATGGTTATGATATAATTTAATTAGTAATAAATGAACACTTTATAAATCCTCAACATGTTTACGTTAATTTTAAATTTAAATTCATATAAATATGGCTTTTAGCTAATGGTTATAAATATATATTTTATGTTTCATTTGATTTATATTTAATTTTACTTCTTATATTTAAAAATTATATATTTTTAATCACATAGTAAAATATTGAATTTCATATTCAAATTATTTGTCTTGAGACACTATATAACCGAAAAAAATAAGTTTACTTTATCCCCAAAAGTAAATATGAGTATATATTAAAATTGGTTTCTTTCATTCCATAATGTGATTTTAAATATTATTAAAAATTAATACTAGGATAATTATGAAATAATTTTTTCCCCATTGGAAAATAAAAAATTGATCTCCTTTGAAATTATGCTTAATAAAATTATATTTCTAAAATATTTCTCTTATAGTAGAAATATAAGAAAATAAAACGTTTTGTTTTTTTATTTCATTATATATTAACAATATTTATTCATTCAATTGAATAGATAACATATCTTGAAATGGATTTTATATTAATAGAATTAAGGGAGGAATTAAAAATTAATGATTAAATATATTTAATAAAATTAATTATACTACCAAAATAATTAAAATTAATATAAACATTATAAATAAAATGTAAATTCCCTAAAAGATAGTATCATAGATTCAGTGGTTACGTTCTGAAATTGGCACTATATATAATGAATGACATCTCGAAGGAAAATAGTTCTTTATTTGTCTTGGAAAATAATATATATATACATTAATCATGCACTAAAAATGAAAAAAAAGTACAACCTATAATTTTGATAGATTACACTATCATTCACCTTCTCATATCAATGCATATCAATCACAATAAAAATCCTAGAATTACTGAAACTCATTATATGGTTTAATTATAATATTATATAGAAATTAATAATTAAGGCTATGATCAATTACTCAGTAAGGGTTAAATACATTGGAAGAAATCAATTGTAAATAAGGAATAATCAACTTAACAAGTTAATTTATTGAAAAAAAATGTATACTAACAAATAACATGAGCATAAAATGTTTCCATATATAACATCAACATTATAATCTCCCAGATAATAATTACTGAATTATTAATGAATTAAATTCTAAATATTTTACATCTTGATGTGAGAAATATTGATATATATACCTTCATGAAGTTTCAAAAAATAATTATATAACAATGGTTAAATACACATTTTATTTGGACCACTATCTCTTCTCATGATATATTTCATTCTATTGAGGTGCAATATAATTCTAGGACTTACATTTCATTGCACGTCGAATTCATTTATCTTATATTGAATGATTGATTTTATTCATTAAAAATATATCATTTAACTAAATGCATATATTCAATAATGGATATGGAATATAAATATTTACCAGATCAATGAAAAAAATCAATATAAAAGTATAGATTTTATATGGTTTATGAAATAAACATGTTCATGTTAAATAATATGGATATTTAATGGAAATTTAATGTCGATGACCACGATAAAGTGAATGTTTCAAAGGAATTTTAATTAATTCAAATTTAATTGAGAAGTCTAATTTCAATACGTTACCTAGTCAAACTGATCATAAACAATGCAGTGACATAATAAAGATGGTATCATTAAAAAATAACCCTTGTAGTGTATATGTAAAATAAAGTGTTGTTATTCTTGATGAATTGAAATATCATAAAAAACCTTTAAAAACATATTTTATGAATATAGCCTATTTAAATTGAAAATGGATTTTAATAACTAAAAATTTACATAATGTTTTTGAAAAAAATTTATTTTAAAATAACATTGTTAAATTGTAGAGGAATCATTAAATAAATTAGTGGTCATAATGATGAGAAAATTTCATATATCGTGAGTTTCAAAGGGAAAATATTCCATTAAAAATGTTGTATTAAATGTATAAATATACCACATTCATAAAATTATGTGAACATTCCTCTTAAACCATTCCAAAAAGATAAAATATGGTTACAAATTCCTTTAGTACATCATTATATAACATTGAAAACATTCTTCATAACCATTTTATAAAAAATGGATTTAGAAGAAAATATATTTTTGATTGAAGATAGTAATAATTATGGAATTTTCATAAAAATATTTAATAAAAACTTCTATGTACTATAGATAGGGGAATGATAACATTACTTAATAATTTAGAGAATAATTATTTAAGAATAAAATTTAATGTTTTTATTATATAATGATCAAATAATTTCTCATAATTTAAATTCAAGCACACAAAATCCCTATTAAAATTTGACTGAAGCATGTACACTTATAAATTTGGTATCATTAAATACGATGAATAGAAATATAATCATGACATATAATGCAATATTGTCAGTAGATACAAATAAGAGAAATTAATATGTTCATAATACCAAATATATCTCAATTGGCTAGAAAATGAAATGAAATATCTTTCAATGTGATACTGTAGAAGTTGGAATTTCTATATTATTAATTTATGTGTAACATATTTAAATGTATATAAATCATTTTATATAAACTATAAAATAATCAAAATTCATTACACAGATTAACTTATGATATCAATGATAATGAGGAAGTAATGTAATCCAATTATAATAAATTGAGTTACAAAAACCTCACCACATGTTATGTTTCAATTAAAATCCCCTCAAGTGAAATAACATGAATTGAAACATAAAAAACAAGATTTATGAATTATTCTTGATATTAAATTTAAAATAGGTAGTATATACACAATGTAGAGGACATTTCATCATAACATTAACACCTCCCTCAATAAAGTAAAATTAAAACATAATCTTGCTCCATACGATTCCCGTTAGTTTATCATGATTTATCTTCATATATAATAGTTTTAAGATTATAATTAATTTATAATAGAACCATTTTCATATTTATTATATCATATATGACACTATATCAATAACATTCCTCTTGTTTGTAGATAATATTAAATTATTTCTATTGTTTCATGTATTATCTACTTCGTTTTATTATGCATGTTTTCTAGGGAACACCCCATTATTTTTCATTGGAAATAAATTAATAATATATATAGTAAAAATATTTCTAAAAAATTAGTTTTTTAATTATATACATTTTTAGAACAACTAATAATTATTGTACATGGAGAATGATTCACATCACTTCATTGAGAAGGCTTGCTAGAATTATGTGTGAGTAATGAAATCATTATGTTGATGAGATAAATGGTATTTAATAAAATAAAATATTAATTATATATAATTAATATAATTTCATATTTATCATCTATATTAATTATATAGACTATTATGACTCTCTATGTGAATTTTTTTTAAAACAGTTTACATCGGGTCCTGTGGCAGTAGTCTGCCGTACATACCAGCAATAGATTTATTTACCATTTAATGGAGGATGAGGTTGAAAAATATTATACCATAAAAAAAATATAAATATATTTTAGATTATATTTTTATTTTTAATTAAAAAAATTTCATTATAAAATTATAAGTAAAAAAGATAGAGTTTAGTTAAGACAATTTTTTCCACATAGAGGAACATCATTTGGATCTCTTAGTAAAGATCATGTGGTTGGTATTTTGGGGTGACTAGAACCTATTTAATGTGTTTAAGGATGATAGTGAGAGTCTTAAATTTTTTTATTCTACATAGATTGATTGAGAGGTGTGAATAAGTGAGGGGAAGAGGTTCTCTTTTATAAATAGATGATGGGACCATCTTTGAAATTTCCCCAAAAAATAAAAACTAATAAATTCATTAAAAATAATATTGAATGAAAATTATTATATATTATATTTTTTGATATGTTAAGGTATATATATGTCCCTAAAGCATTATTTTTATATAATATTTTTAAAAATAGACCTTTATTTTTTGGTTTAACCCGATATTAATCCAACATTATCAATAAATGTGTAATTAATTGTTAATTTCAACACTATTAATTATGAGATAACACTATGTTGACCTTATTGAATATTATTAATTATGAAAATTAAAAATATTGAATATAATTTTCCAAATTCTATTCATATATGTGTCATAATTTAATTTAAAATTAAATATATAAATGTGTCGATAAATGATTTTCCAATTTGAAACCTTTCTTAATTATTAAAGTAATCTTTATCAAAAACCAAGATAAATTTTATTGCAATAAGCAAAATTGGATTAATTTTAATATAATTTAACCTATATTACTTTTAAAAAGTCAAGTTAAAATGGGACTTTTTATATTATTTAAAAATAATAATTTATTTAAAAACAATTAATTGAATATATAATAATTAAATTTCATTAAAATAATTCACTAATAGATAATAAGTTAATATATTAATAAAGAAACATATTGCCTAAATAAATTTTTTTATTGAAACAATTTATTTACATTGAAATGTTTCTTACATTCATGTGTAATCAATTCATAAACACTTATTTCATTTTGTATAGGTGTAAAACATAAAATATTTATTCTTTAGATTGTCTAATTAATATCTTCCAATTTAACAGCTAGATTAAAATATCAATATTTAAATAATAATATTCAAGGATAATTTGTGGTCAGTGTTATGTTCTATATACTTTATCAAACACATTATTATTATTTTTAAACTACAAATGTTTTATTCTCCCAAACTCTAATAATTGTTTTCCTCATAATTTGTACTGTATATCTAAAAAATAATGGTTTTATATTTGAAAATAAATTTATTTAAAACTCATATCATGAAAATTGTTGAAACATCATCATATTTATAAGTTATAATGTCGACTATAAAATTCATCTAGAATAACATATAACTTGGTTTATAAATAGGAAAACATTAGTTGTAAGTAAAAATATTAGAATGGAGTAAAAAAATTAATTCTATAGAGTGATTGAGATCATTGATCAATGTAAATTGAATTTTTAAGAGAATAATAATTACTAGAAAAAATAAAATGAAGTGTTGTGAAAAATACATTTGATTAATAAAAAATTAACTTAATTTTATAACATTTTATTTCAACATCATTCTCCTAAAAATTAACGATTCTTTTATAATTCGTATAGATAACACCATAAAATATCCTTTCGTGCTATATTTTTATTTTCTTAATCACAAGTTCTTAAATTATTTATGCATCGATCAAATTAAAACTCATTTTTTACTCTATTAAATAATTGTCGAAGATTATTTTCATTCATGAGGAAAAAAACTACTTTTGATAGATCATAATGTCCATAAAATACTTCAAAGTATTTTCACCTATATCTAAATATTTACCAAAACCAATGTGGTTAGAACCAGTTATCAAGTATAACTAACTAATCAGTAGTTAACTAAATTATAACACCCAAAGTTCAACTTAATCAATTTGATGAGTATTTTTGTAAAATATATATAAAATAGAGAACATGTATTATAGTGGTAAGTGATGTACCCTTTTTGCCCAATGGTTATGGGTTCAATTCCCATATCTTTATCAGATATAATGGGTTACACCAGACATGTATTTTTTCCTGTCAATGAAACTATATTATTATATATTCTACAATGTTCACATAAATATGATGAAAATAAAAAAAAAGTAATATTAATCATCAAATCACTCTTTAAGAACTATGGTTGTTAATACATATTTTTTTTCATGAAATCAAATAATAATTATCAAATTTTATTACCTCAACATCAATGATCATATTAAAAATATAGGTAATAAATACATTTAACCCAATTAAAATATAATTCTTCCTCAAATAATACATCATGTTATACAATAGGGTTATATACACCTCAACCCAATTAAATGAATACAAAAATAAAATCTATCAAATGGATATCAAATCACATGGAAACTCCAAAGGGGTTTATATGATAATGATCATTTGATCCTAATTAGAATCATAAAACCATTATGGTATCCATAAATAAAATTTAAATATTAGATGAATACATATATATTTTAAAAAATTATCATCATCCATAGTTGACTCATGATTCTTATAAAGAAAATACAATTATTAAAAATAATTCTACAACATAATTCTATAATCCCAATACATAAATACAAAAGCTCATTTAGTTAATGGAATACTATAACAAAGGTCCTTACGTGTTCTAGGAATTCTTATTTAATAGATGTAATTTAATAGGATAATTCCTAGATTCAATACATTTAAGACAAAGAACTATAAATGGATTTCTGGGATGAAATATATTTATCTCTGATGAACTCTACATTTTTACATGCAAATTAAATTCTATGTGCCTTTTTTGAAACATATTAAACATCTTGTTTTTCCATTGATAAATTCTCTAAAGTGTATTATTCCTCAATTATGACATGAAGTAAAATGATCTATCTTTCCTCTATGGTCTCCACCACCTAAACACTTAGTGAACTCAATTCTTATGATCATTGGTGATTCTAAGAGTTTTTTATGGTGTAGGTAATTAATCATATATCATTATTTTTTATTACGAATATTCAAATATCTTTCAATCCATTCATCATAAAATTTTGTTTCTCATAATCACCAATAAATCCATCATATTAAATATCAAAATTACCCTTTTTGGTCCAATAATTGGATAAAAACAAAATTAATAGGGACATCTATCATAATCACGATGGAAAACTATATAATAATTTATAGGATGTATAAATCCTAACACCATCTTCTTGATATAAGAAACTTTTCGCATAATAAAACTCATTCATTTTGGTAATGTAATCAAATACTTCATGATTGTTGTTATTTAAAATGTGATTTAACCCAATCATATCCTATGGGATTATAAAACCAAGTGTAAAGTATGGCTCATTTTCATTCATAAGGTTTTGGTAGTGTTAATGACCAATATCCCCTTTTAAGAATTTTTTACCCCAAGGTAAAACTGCGAGAGAGACTCATCCGCCCATTTCATTCAGATCGGGATGTCTTTCTAGGAAAACAACATAATATACACATTAATAAAAATTTATTGTGTTATCATATTCTTAAAGAAATTCTAAAATTCATTCATGGTTTTATATCCCCTATTATTTGTTTTATAAGAATTAGTTCCCTAGGTTTCTACTAAATTATATATAATACAATCAATAATGACCCTGAACCAAGTGGACTATAGTCAGTGGTTATGTTATTACATAAAAACTAGATACAAGGAATCGTATCACAATGGAATGATGTGTTTAAATTTATTTTAAAACAAGATGCATACATTAATAAAAAATTATAATTGAAACATAAAATACAACATAGTATTTTCATTGAGTAAACATTATTCCCTTGAGCATATCATTACATGTCATCATAACAAAATTACTAACATCCATGAACCTCATTTAGGGATTTATAATTATATCATAAAAAATAGAATCAAATTAACAGTTGTCTCAAATATAGTTTAAGTTTTACATAAAATAGAATCTATCATGTATAATTAAGGAATAATCACTATTCTATACTAAATAACTAAAACCATATTTCATTTAATCAAAAACATGATCAAAAAATTCATCTCAGGATATTAATAAAATAATAATAATATCGATAATAATAACAAAATTATGAGTGATGTTAATCATTTATATTGGATTTCAAGATCTTATACATCATGATGTTTGCACAGTCAAGGCATTATTCCAAGAGAATTGAAAACTGTGTGTAAAACCCCATTTAATTTGGAAAATGGGTTTTTACTATAAGACCTATCAATTTATTGAATGTCCAGGTAATATTTTTCCCCACCATTCATTTCATACCTAATTCATTTCTCATATGTCAAATTAACGATTTAATATATGAATAATATATCTTATCAATTAATGTTTGTATTGGATAAATAATATGTAGTATCAATATTTACCCATTAAATAAAATAACAATCATAATGAAAACACATTTTTATAAATGATATACTATATAGTTAATAATTCTGTCTATGACCAATAGTATAGAAATTTAAAGGAAATGGAATTTTTAATAATAACTTGAATATTAATTATCAAGTGAAAGTTAATTAATAAAAAATTAATCATGAAATTGAATATCAATACATTCTTGGGATAAAATAATCCAAAATAATATATAAAATGAATAAATATTTCATCATCATAAAATACCACAAAATTATTATAAGTGGAATAATGTGTATTTATAATTAATGAATAAATATACTATAAAAAAATTAAAAAAATATTGTTGAAGAAAATAGACCTTTAAATATGAAAATCTATTATGGAAACAAAAAAAATCTATATTATCAAGGAAAAAAATTAAATTAATTTGATAAAATTGTAAGGGATGCTTCAAATAAATCATTTTTCATGACAATGGTAAAATTCCATTCAACCTAAGTATGTGTAAAAATTTAGTTTTTGTTTTTGTCAAAATTTCAAAAAGATTATCATTCAAGAAATGAAATAAAAATTCATTAATAAAATTATAATATTATAACATGGTTTAAAATTATTTTTAAAAATTCATTAGAGAATATTAAAAAAATCTATAATTGTTTCGTCAGAAAATATGGATTAGGAATAAAATTGAATTTTGACAAACTATATAATGAAACATATATTTTAAATAAAATAATTATTAATCATTTTATGTAGAAAGGAGAGAGAAATAGTACTACTAATTGAAATTATAATGAAAAATAATAGGATGTGGAAATTAAATTTCTTTATTATTCAATGGTCATAAAAATCACATCAATAAAAAACCATGTATAAAAGATCCTAATTAATATAATATTGAAGAACAAACCCTTACTCATTTGGTAACTTTAGAATCATAACCACCACATAATAAATAAAATTATATGAAACCTTAAATATCGTGAATATAAAAATAATAATGTTATGAAATATCAAATCGTTGTTATATACACCACCTCAAAATAAATTGATGCATACTACCAAATATATCTAAATGGAGTTGAAATTTTGATAAAATATCATAAAAATATCATATATTTGAGGTGAAAATTATTCATTGAATTGATCATGTGTATAAAATTTAAATAAACATAAATAATTCTAAATAAGACAAAAAATAATCTGTATTAATAACACAAAATCTTATAATATCAAAGTTAATAAAGAAGTTATATAGCCCAATGAAAAAAAAATTGCATTCAAAAACACTTTCCACTTGGTACCATTACATTCAAAACACCTTAGATGATATAATAAGAACTGAGACTAAAAATACCACAAATAATGAACGATTCAGGATATATCATAAATAATTTTGTTAATTTACATTATATAAACAAAAAATTTATATAACATTAAAATATGCAATAATGAAAGGAAATTGGGATAGAATAACTTTTCATGTGCTTACCAATTGTTAAAAATGATTTATCCACTATATAATGGTTCAATAATGTTATTAATCCATATAATACCCATATATATTTGTAATATCATATATGATCCTATTAAAAAAATATCCAAAAAATTCCTTTAAAATATTTTATTGTTAAAATTATTTTATATGTAAACTTATTTATTTTCTCATGTATATTTTCACATGATCTTTTTGGTTAATATGAATAGGATACAGAAAAATAATCAAAATAATTAGATTAATTATATTAATATAAGATTTATTAATCATACACCTATTTTGAACCATCTTGGAATGTTTGAAATCAATAATGGATCACATTTTATTGAAAATACAATAGGTTTTACGTACGCATGAGCATCGATATAATTTCCTTAATGGGTGATAGGTTATGTAATATTATGATGTAAAAATTTAACATAATTAAAATAATTTCTTGTATATCATATATATTAATTATTTCTATCATTATAACTATACATGTGAGTCTATTATGGAATCAAAATTACGTCGGTTTGCGAGACGGTAGTCCACAATAACCACAAATGATCTATCTAATTACAATTCAATAGAGGAGGTTGTGAAAAAAATTTATTCCATCAATATAATGACATCTAGGTATAAATTATATATTTGTGTTATAATATTTTATTTATTATTATATAATTTAAGGTGATAAAATAGTTGTAAGAACATAGTCATCCTTTTCAGGTATAGGTTTTCTGTTCAAGTTTTTTTATGGAAAATGGGATGAAAGAATGTTTAAGATGTACACACTGTGAACATCATTGTACTTGTTGTGTACTCAGGGACTATGTCTAGTCCATGTCTGGTCATGTCATTTTCATGTACACGACCATGTGACGATGTGGTATGGTCGTCTAAAGAGGGGCCTGATAAAAGAATATACACATCGTGTATTTTAAAGGAAACACCGTATACTTTTTTTAATTGATTAAATTGAATATGGTCGCTCCTAATCAACAAAAAAATATTCTTCTGGATTCATCTTATCTAGGAGTGACCAAGAGAGATGATTCTTCTCTGATCCCCTGATCGATCATCTGTTCTCTGAATCAACCATCATTGATTGCATTAAAATTGGCACAGTGCATTCTTCGTTCTTCTAGAGCCTCGTTCCTTGATTTCTAATCTTTTGTGAGATATCCTTGGTTGATCATTTTAGTGGTTTCTTCAGATCTAATGCATTCAAGGACATGTGAAGGCCCGATGATGGAGTATATCGATTGTACAACATCAAGGTATGTGGTTTTTTCCATTCTGTAGTTAGTCTTTGAATATGATGTGCAAATGTTCCCAACACGCTAGAACATGGTATTTCATGTTTATGGATTTTATCCCTATTAATGCTTGTTATGACCTCTATGACAGAGTAGAGGTTTATTAATTTTTAATATAGGTATTTAAATGCTATGGATGTTTTTTCCAATTTTTTATTTTGACCATTTGGTCTGACTTTCTCGGTTAGGGTGGTTGTTTTTCTTATCGAGTGTTGTTAGGATGGAGTGATATTATCCAATTCTTTTATATGCATGTATCTTTTTAGCGAAGTAGTTCATGAAAGATATTATCCATGTAGTTATTAAGGTATACTTTTAATTTTTAACATCATTGTGACCGATTGACTTACACAGGGCTGTGGGAACCTGGTGTAGTAGACCATAGGGGGAATGGAATGTGGGGGCTTCTCTCTAGAGTTTTTGATTACTCTTATGTTGTGAGACAATAGAGTTTGGACTTTGTGCTCCCTATGAGTGTGTTTACCTCCACATTGCAAGACCACTGGTGTAATTTGACATTGAGTGCTTCCACAGAGTGTCTATAGTTACCGATATGTGACCACAAGGGGAATTGATGGAGTGTGCTTACTCAGAGAGTCTATGCTAAACCTAAAACAAATGGGTTACACTATGAGTACTACCTAGATGGTTTCTTGTGTTTGATTGGATGAACCATAGGGGTTAGGATGTGAGTACATCCTAGTGGGTTACTTGTATTTGATTAGCATCTTACTTGATATATAAAAATGAATCCAACTAAAACTATATGATTGAATACTTTTGAGTACTTTCTTATTCGTTTCTTCATTGTACTTATTACATGAAATATATATTCATGGATTTTTAGGCATAAATCAGTGGCTGGTTGTCCATTGGGATTCATCTCACACCCAGTCTGGGTCATGGTTTTGGGCCCAAATGGATTATATTGCTGCAGGTATAGATATGGGAAGGCATTGTTCGATGTCAAGAACTATACTGTTGTGGAGATGGATAGAATGGGACCAAGATGAGGCTTGTAATGTTGCTAGAGTTTATTTTTTTTTCATTGTACATTGGTTTAGTACTGTATTCCAGCAAATGACTTGTTTGTCTTATTTCCTAGACATATGTATCATGAATCATTTATATATGTGCTCCTGTTGTTTATTACTTTTAGTATTCTGATGTTTACCTATTGCATGTTATTTTTGCTTTCGCTATTGTTGTATGTTTATTTCCGCTACATTACTCTGCCAATGAGTTCATAGTTTCTCCACTATCACACCTAAGTCTCTCACTACTAGTAAGAAGACTTTTTCATTTTGGGATACACGCTTGAGGCCATGTGACCAACTGGGTATGGGGCACCACTGGGAAGCACCTAGAACCGGGTAGTTAAAAAGTTGTATCAGATGGAATTCTTTTTTTCTTAAATTAATGTTTAAGACAATAGTCAGGTATAAGACAAAATAGGTAGTTGTTAATAAGCTATTCCTGGGAGTAGCTAACTCGTGTATAGGGAAAATCTAATTTACCACGATTATTCCAATTTTTCTAGTTTTTCAATTGTTGTAGATGATTTCATTTTACTTTTGGGTGATTTGCATGTTTTGGGATATTATAATTGATATTATTAATGTTCAACTTTTGTTGTAACCTGATGAGATGAGGGTATGCCATATCATGTATCATAAATGCACTTTCTACAGATCACATTTCATGTATTTTTGTCATTCCATTTTGCGTCCAATAGAAATTTAATGTTGTTGTGATAGATGTTATTCTAGATATACATGTTTTGTGATTTATTACTTGATATAATACCTGATATTTAATAGTTTATTGGTTTGTGTAATTATTTTTTTGAATGAATTCCAAAATTTCGTTCTTGAGGTGTTATGGGCCCTCATAGATCGGAATTTGGTGGATCATTTCTCTGTCATACTTTTATATGACCTATATAAGATTCCAAAAATTGATTTGTGGGGTGTATGGGCCCTCAAATATTAAAATTTGGAACATTAATGTTACTTTCTGTGTTTTACGGGTTTCAGGGGAATTTCTGAGGCTTACTCTCTGGAAAGGCCCAGAATACATTGCATGTAATGATAAATAGACACCATATATATTTCTATTTGGGAAAGATATGTTTTTATTAAGTACACAATGTGTACTATAAGTACACGCCATGTATTCTCTAACAGTGTCACTAGTTGTGTGGGAAGAGACACGGGGTTGGGAAATCCTTGGAGAAACATGCCATGTATCAGATGTAAACCTTTTGTTATAGGGACTGTGTGTCCACCTGTGTGAAGAAGAGAACGAATGGTGGACTCTTCGGTTATACACATTGTGTAATGTTTGAACATGCCCTATAGTGTATCCCAGGTATCCGGCCATGTGACTAACAACACAGGTTGGTGAAATCCATCTAGTACACACCATATCTGGCATGAACATGTTGTGTAGTCTCATTCAAGGACAACCATGGGTGTTATCATGTAGAAGAACATGTGCAAGGAAAGATTATTCATGTAAACATCGTTTTTTGGGAGAACATGATGTGTTTATGGAGTGTCACATGACCAGGGATGGCAAGAGTACATGCCCATGTGAATCCTTAAAGTAACATGCCTTGTAATGGTCGTACATGCTGTGTATCCCTGTTTTGAAAAAAAATGAATGGTTTCCTCCTCCAATTCCTTTTAGTAAATTCTATGATTTAGTACTTTATAATCTTGAACTATGGTGTGAACATTAAAATTTAGTGTCATTCCACCATGACGTCCTCTGATTATACGCTAGTTACATGGAAGGGACCAAACACCATACATGGAAAATCAGGGACTACCAGTAGATCCTCCAATATTTTCCATCTTGGAACCATCCATTATGATAGTTACATGTGTTGATTCATAGTTCTGAGAGGGATTTATGTGGTTCAAGAAGACATTTAGGGGTGTACTACCGCCTACACTGTCTATGGATGAATTTACGCGGGTCATTCAACAACTGCATCCTCCTACTTTCTCAGGAGATGGAGGACCTCAAGCTGCAGAGTCATTCATAGAATCCATGCTGTTGAAATTCAGCAATTTAGAGATGTATCCATGGAGGAGGTTGAATCTTTCTACCTACATGAATCGAGAATCCTCACTGAGATGGTTAGATGTGGTCTTGTAGGCAGGACGCTAGAAGGTTTCGGCTTGGGATGAGTTTGACCATCCCTTCTAGGATTACTTCTACCTGGAGACTTTTAGGGATGATCGAACCTGAGAGTTCATGAGTCTAGGTCATGATACTCTCTCAGTAATAGAGTATTCTTCTCATTTCATAAATATTCAGTGCTTCACACCAATTCTAGAATGAGATGGGTTTTTTTGGTGAGGAAGATTGAGGATAGGGTAAGGAATGACATATGATCTTAGGAGAACCTAATTAGGTTAACTTCCATAACATATATAGTCAACTTGGTACTGATCACAGAATTCAATTTGATGGATTTTGTGACTGTGAACCCAAGTGTCTCAGCATCCAGATTTGAAACCCTTCCAACTAACAGTAGGATGTGCTGTAGTGAGTCTATTCACAACGATCCGAAAAAGATGGATACTTCTTCTAGAAGCAAGGTGGTGTGCTACCAGTGTTGGATGAGCAGGAATATGTAGCCAAATTTTCTATGAGACATAGTGGAGTTATGATATTGTTCAAATATGGGTCATCTTCAGATGATCTATTAGTTTTTTTGACCGGTATCTAGAGATAGGGGTTCTACTATTTCTCCTCAATTAAGAGAAGCACCACCTATTTCACATCATTCAGGGAACGAGGTATCTTTCAGTCATTCATGCCGAGGTAGAGGTTGCAGTCATGGTATCAAATCAACAAGAATTTAGTGAGAATAGGTTTGATCAATTTATGTTGGTCAGGCAAGCCCAGATGTCCAAGGTACATTTCAGACATTTTCAGTGGAGCAGACCAAGCTGGAGCAGGATCCTGGACCCTCTACAGTTCGAGTTACGATCCTATTTTCCTCAGTTTCAGCTTCTACAATTTTCGATACATGGGATTCCCATAGTTTTATATATATTTCTATTGTGGAGATCCTTGGGATCTGTATATTTACATATGATGATGTTATGATGCTAGAAACTCCGTTGGGGACTAGAATGACTAGTGTATGTTAGTACAAGGTGTACCCTCTTGAGGTTGGTGGGTGTCTCTTATCATGGGAAATTTATGTCTAAGAGATGATGGGCTATGATTTCATTCTAGGAATGGACTATTTTTTTCACATCCATGTTTTTGTTCGCTGCTATCACCATAGGGTGTGTTTCACATCACTACAGGGTGGTTTCTTACTGCATAAGGGAGGATGGTATGCTCCGGAGACCTGAGTCGGACCCAAGCTTCATTGTTTGGGAGGAGTTACTGCCTATATTTCTAGTCTATATCTTGATGTTCGGGGGACTTATCATATGGAATTTCCTCTGGTGTTCGATCATTTCATGGATGTCTTTCCTGAATAATTTTCAGTTTTTCCATTATAGAAATTAGTGGACTTTTTTGAGCTTGTTCTAGGAGTGGCACTGGTGTCCATTCCTCCTTATTGGATAGTTACAGAAGAGTTACAGAAGATTAAGAAACAATTGTAGGATATGCAAGAAAAGGGTTTCATATAATCCAAAACTTCTCCTTGGTGTTCTTTTATCCTGTTTGCGAAGAATGCATACGATACCCTTAGAAATTGTGTGGATTATCAGAAGTTGAACTAGTTAACGGTAAAGAACAGATATCCCTTACCAATGAATTATGATCTACTTGATCAGATTTGTGGATCATAGGTGTTATTAAGGGTTGAAATAAGAACTAGTTATCATCAGTTTCATGTTAGAACATCTGATATACCTCTATAAGACTTTCAGAGTATAAAATATCAATACATGTACGTGGTTATGTTTTTCGGTCTCATGAACACGCCTGCAGTTTTCATGGGACTGATGAACTGAGTGTTCCATCCATACATGAATTCCATTGCACTGTTTTTTGTGGAATATATCTTGGCATACTATCAAAATCAACCTGACCATTCCACACATCTTGAGATCGATATCATTACACAAAGAGAGCATCAAATATATTCTATGCTTTCAAAATTCCAGTTTTGCATAGACCAAATTTTTTTCTTGGGTCATGCTAACTTAGTGAAAGGAGTATCATTAGCCCCAGAGAATGTCAGAGTAGTAGATTCATGGGAGCATCAGAAGAACATCTTTTAGGTACAGAGTGTTCTGGTACTGGAAGGATACTACATACTTTTCATACAAGATTATTCATGCTTTACAGAGCCACTAACATGCCTGAATAAGAAGGGTGTGAATTATTTGTGGAAAGATCCTTGTGAGTCAACCATTCATGAGATGAAGGGGATGTTGACTTCCACACCTATAATATTATTTCCATATTCATGAAATAGTTATATTGTTTACTATGATGCATCAGGTATTCGACTAGGAAATATGCTTATGCAGGGGTAAAGAGTTGTCGCGTACGAGTCTCGGTAGTTGAGGCCAAATGAGAGAAATTATCGGATGCATGATCTCAAGTTGGAAGATGTTTTTCATACCTAACATTGATGGAGACATTATCTTTTGGGAGAGAAATTTGTGGTTTTCACTGATCACAAAAAGTCTCAAGTATATTTTCGCTCAATGCGATCAGAATCTGATACAACGATGGTGGGTTGAATACCTTATGTCATTTGTTTTTGGGAATGACTGTATACATGGGAAATGCAACATTGTGGCTAATGAGTTGAGCAGGAGGACTCACATATAGGCAGTTCATGAGGCCAGTTGTGAGTGTAATCTTATGTCTATACTCTCTAAGATGCATTTGGAGGTGCATGATAGACATGGGAAGATGTTTCGTTCTTCTATAGTAGTGACATCAACTCTAATTGATCTAGTGCAGGTGAGACAACTATTTTATTCAAAAGGATTAGTCCAATGAGAGAGTGTGTCAGGAAATGACACTATTCCTAGATGGACCATTGGCAAGGATGAGATCATGGATTTTCATGGGCATGTATGGGTGTCAACATACATATTAATGGAGATAATGTGGGAATTTCATTCCATAGTTTGGGAAGTTCATCCTTGTGTCACAAATATGTATGGAGATCTTCATCGTTAATATTGGTTGCTAGGTATCATGGTCGATGTTTCTTGGTTTTTCAAGATGTGTTCCACATTTCAGTTGGTGAAGGCAGAGCATTAGTGACCATTAAGGCTTTTGCAACAGTTACGCATTCATAAGTGGTAGTGGAATGATGTTGTGATAGATTTTGTGATAGGTCTTTCGAGGTCACCTAAAGGTAATGATGTAGAATGGGTTTTCATTGATAGACTCACAAAGGTTTCTCAATTATTTCCGATCAAGGAGACCTTCAATATGGAAGAGCTGGGAATGATTTACATCTAGGATATTATACGTCTATATGGGGTTCCACACAACATTTTTTTAGTTAGGGACCCATGTTTTACTTCTCGAGTTAGGTAGAGACTAAAGAAAGCTTTCGGTACACAGGTACTTCTGAGTATAGATTACCATCCCCAGATATATTTCTAGTCCTAGCATAAACTGGAGGTACTGGAGGACATGTTTCGAGAATGTGTACTAGACATTGGCAGTTCTTGGCGGAAGCATATATCTCTTGTAAATTATTCCTAATGTAATAGTTTTCGAGAAACTATTTAGATGGACCCTTTTATGACATTGTATGATTGGCCATGCCAATCCCCCCTATGTTGGATTGGAGGAGGAGAGGCTGCTATGCTGGGACCTCGTCTTGTCTAGGAGACCACAGAGTAGATAGAGTTGATTTGGAAGAGGATGGCTACTATACCGTCATGACAGATGTCTTATGCTGATCGAAGGAGATAACATCTATAGTTTGACATCAGAGATCAGGTCTTTCTATGTGTCACAATGAGGTTTGGACACAAGATGATTAGGAGATATGGAAAACTTTTCACGAAATTTGTTGGACTATTTGAGGTTTTGGAGAAAGTCGAGATGGTTTCCCATGGGTTGTAGTTACCTCAATAGTACAGGACTATGCACGACATCATCCACATTTCCCAAATTGAACGTTACATCTCAGACCCATCTCTTGTTTTTTAACCCAATGAAAATGAGCTGAAACTGGATGCATCATCTTTGAAGCATCCCATCTAGATTATTGATCGTAGTGAAAAGGTTATCTGTGGCTGGTCTGTTCCAATTATACGAGTGTTATGGTAGCATGGGCGGGTATAGGATGAAACATGGGAGAGGGAGGCCGATGTACGATCACAATATCCAAAGTTGTTAGAGGATTGTTCATCATTGCCACCATCTGAGAAAAATTCATGGAAAATTTTTGTTAAGGAGGGATGTTTGTAATAACCGAGAAATTCGTTTCATGTATCAGTTTTTTTTTCACGTTTTTTTAGGAAAATGGGATACATGAATGTTTTAGGAGTCCACACCGTGTAATTTCATGTACACGACGTGTACTCTAGAACTGAGCCCTTGTTGTGTCTGGCCATGTCATGGCCATATAGATGACCATGGGATGAACTAGGAGGACCGCTTAAGGCGGGGCCTGGAAAGGCATATTCATGTTGTGTACTTTTAAAGTACATGTTGTTTAATTTTCTTTTTAATTGATTAAATGGACTGTGGTCATGTCTTATCAACAGAAACATCTTCTTCAGGCTCCATCTCATTATGGAGCGACCAAGTGAGATGATTCTTTTTAGAGCATCTGATCGATCTTTTGTTCTCTGAATCAACCATGGTCGATTGTGTTGGAATCACCATAGTGAGTTCTTCCTTCTTATAGAGCCTCTTTCAGTGATTTATCCTATTTAGTGAGGTATCCTACATTGATTGTTTTATATTTTTTTGTAGATCTACCAGATTCTAGGTCTATTCAAGGGCTGATGACAGAGTATATCGATCATACAACATCGAGGAAGGTGTTTTTTTCTTTCAGTAGTTAGTCTTTGAATATTATGTTCAAAAGTTCCCAATACACTAGAACATGGTATTGTGTGTTTAGGGATTTTTTCCTTGATAATGCCTACTATGAATTGTGTCCTGGGTAGAGGTTATTTTATTGCGGATAGGGTTATTTTCTGTTTTATGGATATTTTTACCATGTTTTTTTGATAATTATCATTTGTTCTAGCTTTTCATGTTAGGCTGCTTGTTTTCTATGCCTAGTGTTGTTCAGATAGAGTGATATTATCTAATGTTTTAATATACTTCTATCTATTTAGCAAAATAGTTCTTGAAATCTGTTATCCATGTAATTATTCAAGTTTAATATGGTTATTTATCATTGTTGTTCATGATTGACTAACATAGGGATATGGAAACATGGTGTAGTAGACTATAGGGAGAATGGATGCCCATAGCTTCTCTAGAGTGTCTGTTTACTTTTACATTGTGATATCATAAGGGGAATGTAAATTGTGATCCCTCAGAGTGTCTATAGTTCTACATTGCGAGACCACATGGAGAATTGGACATTCAGTGCTTCCTCAGAGTATTTATTGTTACTAATACGAGACCACATGGGGAATTTGCAGTGAGTGCTTCCTCACAGAGTCTTTACTAAAGCTGTACAAAAGGGGTTATACTATGAGTATATCCCATATGGTTGCTAATGTTTGATTGGTTGAACCAAAGGGGTAAGAATGCGAGTAATTCCCATAGGGTTACTTGTATTTGATTAGTTTTTTACTTGATTAATTAAAATGAATCAAACTGAAACTGAAGGATTTTTTACCTTTGAGTACATCTATGTTTACTGGTTCATTTTTACTATTGTCTGCCATATATATTCACTGACTGTATGGAATAGATATTTGGGTGTTTGCCTACTAGGATTCGTCTCACACCATGTTTTGTGTCATGATTTTGGTCCCAAATTGTTAATTTAATTTATTAAGATAAAAACATATTGTGCACATATAATGTTTTTTCCAAAAAATATTTTTTTACTTTCAAATGATTTTGATTTTCAATTATAATCAACTATCAGGAAATCTATTTATTTTATATTGGTTTAAACCATTAAATTTTCACAATTCCTTCAGTACTATTCCTAGCATCCAATTTAACATCTAGGATATTATGGGTATTTTTTAGAAAATATATGTCACATTTTTTTGTGATTGTTGTTTTTTTAGAGTATATGATATCGAATAAAGTTTCATAAAAAAATAACTTTATTAAAAAAATTGTAAAATATAATCTTATTTTATGTATAATAAATTATAAATAATAATGATATAAGATAATTATTACTCAAATTCATTCCCTGTGAATTTAATTTTAATTATTTTATTTCATCTCATGAAATGAGTGAATGTTTTTAGGAATTTTTTATAAAACATGTGTTATCATTAAATAAATATTTGAAAAATAGTACAATTTAGTCAACTAAATATTCATGTATTACCTAAAGTATACAAGATAAAACAAAATTATATTTTAAAATCATTTTTATGATGAGGAATTTGTTATGAATATTGGATATTTATCAATATTATATGTTTTTTCATATGAATGTTCATTGAAATACATAGTGTTTCAAAAGAAAAAATAATTTTTATTATTTTTATTTAACAATTTATATGTTTTTATTTATTATTCCCCTTAATTTAAATCTGAAACCATTAATTTTATTGGATAGTAAATAAATTTAACATGTCAAATGCTTAGTGAATGATAATAACTAACCATAATGTTCCCATGAAAATGGGGTATTCAATATGACATTATTTTTATGGTTCCAAAAAATATGATAGACAATAGTGTAGGTGCCCCATTTTGACTAGTGAATAGAACATGGTTTGAACACAGTTTGGGAAAAACATAGAGTAACCATTAGATACAACTAGGTCTATATAAACATTAATCATCTAAAAACGTCCTCATATCTATTTTACCCAAATCATGAACTCACTATTACCCATTTATATCTCACAACGATGGCCAAATTCATTCACCACTGACCCCCTTATCCTTCCGCTTCCTCCCCGTTATAGATTTTTGTATGTTTCAAAATTAAATTATTAATTGATATTAAACCAGTCAAGGATCATCCTTATTCTCCTTCATATTAGTCTGCTTCCATTACCTAATTTATTCTACATATTTTTTGTGCTCATCGTATATCAACCCCTTGGTAGTTTTTTGGTTTTGATTTCTTGTAACTATTTTTTTAAGGGATGTGATTTGCCCTTGAATTTTAGACTTGTTATTGTTAAATTTATTCCATTATCAAAGATTTCCATAGGTAATTGTTTCCATTTATTAGATTTTCTCAAATAGTATGCGTGTTCATGGGACTTTCAGATTAGTTTTCATTGAAATAATAAATTCAATTTATGTTTTATTAAAAATTGAAATGTATAGTTCTCTAGGAGATTTAGAGTTTATAATTAATTCAAAATGGTGTTCTATTGTAAAAGGATTTATATAATGTCTTAAATAAAATATTAATTATTATTTTGGGTAATAATATATTAATTATGTATTTTATATAAATATTTTGTGTTATAGAACTGTTTTATTAACCTTATTATTTTTAAAAATTTATTCCTCGAGTTCTTTATGTTTTATGGTGTTACAAATGTCTATTATTATGTTATGTTTCTTATGCACATACTAATAGATCTATTGATTTTATAATTTTTCATTTGAATTGTAATTATATAATAACTAATAATATATAAATTTAAGTCTGTTTTAATAATTTTTGGATTTTTAGGTGTTTTGGGCTAAAATGTGAAATTTTCTTAATTCTATAATTTTAAAATATTTTTATCTCTTCGATATTTCGACCATAACTATTAAAATATTAATCAAATTTGAGTGATTGATTTTTTTTATTCCTCATTTCGCGGGATTCAAATTATTTTAAAAGGGAAAGAGAAAATTCAAACTTTATTTGGCCTAAAAAAATTAATCATTTTGGAATGTATTTTTGGCTGAAATAATGGAGCCTGAAACTTTAAATGAGTCATATATCAGGATATATAAATTAAATTTATCATTTTCAAAATTAAATTTAATTATTAATTGATAACTAAATTATGAATATAATTTTATTGAAATATAATCACATTAATTCAACCAATTAATGCACAAAAAAAGATTATAAATTAATTAATCCTAGGATAGAAAAACTATTTCCCATTTATAATTTCATTACTTTTTATACCTCCAAATACATATACATTTATAGGGTCTATATTAAAATATATTTCTAGCAACATATTAGAATGATCAATCTTGATTTTTTGTCCATATGACGGGAAGAACATGATATAAAATTTGGAGGACATGTTCTATAGGTGAATATTATGTTCCCATTTCTATTATTTTTAATGTTTTGAATCTTTTTTTTTTTTTTATTAATTTTTTAATTTGAATAAATTTATTATTTATAAATTGATTCAATAATTTTCTCCAATTGTTAAACTATTAACTATTTTCCAAATTATTCTCCTTATTTTATTTTATTCTTCTTATTCTTATTCTTTTTTTTATTTTGTGATTTCATTGGTGTGTTTTTATTCGTTTTTTTTTCATCCTCATTGTTTTTATTTTGTTTCCTTATTTTATTCTTATTTTAATTCCATTATATATGTTACTTCCTATTACCCTAAAAAATGATGGCTAACATGAGGATTTTCCTGGGGGAGGTAATTGGGGTTTTCTTTTCATTCTACATGTAAAAAATATTATTTGTTACATACATTTATGGTGAGGAAGAGAAAAGTGTGTGACTGTGGAAATTTTCCAATATGAAATTGAAGTAAAACACATTTTTAATAATTATTTAAATATTTTTCATCATTATAAATAGATATTATATTTTTCTATGATGGAGTTGAACATTCCAATTCGTGAAATAAAATATTATGGATCCATGTATTGGAAGATATTACACTGTAGATTAAGGTGTGTCTTTAATCATGATTATATGCAGTGGTGGAATTATGATTTCTAATGGAATCCAAAATTTATGCCACTAGATAATATAATTGGGATTCATGAATGTGATCTCATGATTGATTGATTTATAAAAATTGAAAAAACAATACGAAGAATGATAGAATCCATGAACTAGTCCACAAAGGACAAGTTCATTCATTCAAATAATATTATGGTATTGCATTCTAGAATAAATTATAAAAATTCAATTGTATTATCAAATTAAATTCATTTAATTGGATAAATAAAAACCACCAAACATATTTAGTTTAGGTTAATTATATTATGTAAGTGAAAAATTGGGAAATCTCCTCAAGTGATGTTATCATGGTCAGCCTCTATGCTATATTAAGGGGAAATTTATTTTTAAATGCACGAAGACAGGCGTGTGTCAAAAATTGTGTCATTTCTCGAGATTTAATTACTAGTTTATTTCCTTTTTCTATTTCCCCTTAATAGATAGATTATAATTTTTTTCCTTTATAAAAATTAAAAAAAACCCACATGGCGTTTCAAATGATATTTTTTTGAATTCTTCTATCAAATATTTACATGCTTACAAAAAAGATACAAAATATATCTAGGAGGCTCACTATAGCAGGGTATATTATCTAATGATAATGGTCAAGCATAAGAAAAGAAGAATAGTGACCGAAATCTCACAATAAAATTTAATGGGCATGATCGATGAACATTGAATTAACATTCAATTATTTGAGGGAAAAAAGGATGTTCCATTGGTTTTCCCTGATTTGATTGGGCAATCCAATATGTTGAGACAAAACTCAAGGAATATCAATATCCCACACATATAGAGAGCCATATCTAAGTTGAAAATGATGATCTAGAGTGGATTTATGATGAAAAATTCTTTACTATTATGATATGTGTGGGAGATCATAAATATTTGGGCAACTTCTAGAATGAGTATTATATAAAACATGATCTCCCTGAACCCAAAAATGTATAAGAGTTTATACCATTACCTTTCACTCTACCCATCGAGTAGGATGAGGCCACAATAGTGATGAAATTTAATGTTGATTTGGAGGATTCTAGCGACAAATATCCACTTTCCACCATCAAATATCAAAATAAAATCACCAATGAGGAAGTTAATGATCAAGAAATAACATAGGGAGATTATATTATTTTGATTTATTTTATTTAAAATCTTAATTAATATAATTTTAGTATTAATCATTCTGGATTTGAATTTTTAGATTTTTATAGTCATTTATTTTCTTTAGGGAAAGATGATGAGACTGAACATGAACCTGCTGAGGAACACATGGAGCTCCCATGATTTGGTGAACACACATATGAGGAATCAAATGAGGAATTAGAAGATGATCAGCGTGAGGAAATCAATATATAGGATTCTAATATTTAATGGGGAATATTTCTAATTAATAATTAAATTTTAATTTTTTTTAATTAAAATTACCTACTAACATTCCCTTTAAATACCCTATTAATGCATCACATGTTTATCCAATATTGGAAAAGAAAGATGTGGTCACACAAGTAGAATCCAAGAAGGATGATGATTCAAAATCCATCCTACCACTTCTATTAATGTTGTAATTAATTGTTATGTGTTTGGATTCAGTATACAATGTTCATAATTTTTTCCACACTATTAGTGAATATGCACAAGTTGGTAAAATTGATATGAGGTAGTTCAAATATTTGAAACTACATCAAGCATTAGACTTTTCATAATAGATATTATTTTCCTCTAAAATTACTAAGAATTTAGGGCCCACTCGGGGGATCATACCTATGATTATCCAATGACTTGTTTTCTAGGAATTTGAATTCAATTTCAGTCTTAGGATATATTCCAGTATTCATCCAAAACCCTCGTATCTTTTTTAGTCTAAATTACATAGTCCGTCTGCATAATTTAATAGATTTATTTTATATGTTCACGATATTTTTTGATTTCAAAAGAAGAAATTGAATTCCTATTAATGAATTTATGACAAAGATAACATATCTTAGATACATTACTTTCTTATGAATATTTTGATTCCATGAATTAGATATAACTATTAATAACGTTTGAGTGAGAAAAATGCAGATTTTGATAATTAATATGAATCATGTATATTCAAATGAGTACATTTAATCTAAGGGAATTATTTGATTACTATAAATAAAATTTCCCAATAATTTTTCACACATTAAATTTAAAAAAAAATTGTAATTTATTTTTAATTATTAATAATTATTTGTGTTATTGTACACTATAAATTGTTCCATTACAAATAGTATAAATATACCAAGTAATTCCCCTTTTATTCTATAACATATTTCCTAACTGGTCATTTGAAAAACCACAGTCTAGAACTTGTATTGAATCTTTTCAACGCCATGACTATGCAAAAAAATCATTTAAAATGATTGAGTCATATATTAAAAATACCTATTACATAATAGGTAATAATAGAGTTAATATTTTTTCTATTTAATAATATTTATGATTTAGATATTAAATATAAATTTAAATTGGACACTTTTTATGACAGAGTAATGATGCATGCTTATCATAGGTCATGGAAAAAACAATTTTTTTTTGTTTTAATAGTGCATCACAGTGGCCAACCAGAGTCGTCTCACTTGAGGAAAATAGTAGTTGGTCCAATCACTAATTTCTAATTCACCTAATCTAAATATTTTTTTCTTAATATTTATTGAAAATAGTGGTATTTGTGGTTTTTGAAAATAAAAAAATTAAAATAATGCAATGTAGAATTGAAATATAAATGTAGATGCAGAAAAAATGAAATTATTGATGAAAGAACATGGTCCAAGGGTTGGATAAAACATGTGATGGTTATTTGTTATCATTTTATATATTATTTGTAGTATTTTATATGAATTATATTGTTTTAAAAAATGGAAAACCCGCGGGATGGGTTGAAACCCTTCATGTTTGGAAAGGTTATAGGGATCGAACCCCCAACTGAAGGGCGATAAGAATGTATAGCCTACCACTAGAAAATGTAAATTCCCTGGTTAGAATGACATCAATTATTATTTAAACATGTTAATATAATAATAATAATTTTATTTTGGTTACAAATGTTTTAGCACATTAATATCCTTGGTATTGGAAAATTATTTGGGGATTGAGTGATAAATGTAATTTTTGAAGAGGTTATTTTATTTGGGAACCATATGTGACTAAGGAAAATAGAATACTATGGGATTATATATTAGGAGTAGTGATT
Source organism: Viscum album (assembly GCA_963277665.1). Lineage (NCBI taxonomy): Eukaryota > Viridiplantae > Streptophyta > Magnoliopsida > Santalales > Viscaceae > Viscum > Viscum album. Next base: position 1,553,281,908 of record OY728160.1, read on the forward strand.
TAATTTTATTTTATAAGAATCTATGTTTTTTTTGGACTTAGGGTGATTTCGGTTATTTATTGAAATTTTTAAATTATCTAGGAGAATAAGTGATTTTGGATATTACTTTTTTGGTTTGAGACCCTTGGAATGGTTGATTTTTATTGAATATAAATTTCATAAAATATGTTAAAATATTATTTTATTAAATTATTTTTATTTTTGGATTTAATCCTGGTTATAATATTTTTTCAGAATTTTACAGATTGTCATTTTTTGAATGGTCGATGTTGAACAATTTGTGTTATAGTTTAATTTTGATTATTAAATTTATATTTTCTTTATCCACTAGATTTTTCATTTGGGGAATTATTTTATTTTATCCAAATATTTTTGTGAATGCTTCATGACTAGATGAATATATAGTTATTCTTTTTTACATTATTTGATTTTATAGAATTCAATTCTACTGCATTATGTGTGGACAATTCAACCTGAATACTCTTTATTGAGAAAATGATGAGCTTTTGGTTGAATTTTTTTAAATGATGAATCTCTAAATTTCATGTATGTATATTTCTATAGGTTCTTATTCTATGTAGTGAAATAATTCATTAACATTATTAAAAGGATGATAAATTAAAAACATTTTCTTTTTACTTTTCCGACTATGAAATCAAAGACTGTTTAACCCATCACGATTTTTTCATTTTAAGATTCTTAAATTTCTCCTGATAATGTCTATATCACTGTCCATAAGAAGATTATTTTTAGATTTATATCCATATTCTTGTTTACAAACATGTAATCCCTGTATGTGTTAACTCAGGTGACAATTATACATCACTTTCATTCTTTTAAAGTGTTATTTTAATGACTCTTTTTCCAATGCGGGACTTCAATGATGTAATTTGGAAAATGGAATCATCAGTTACTAAACCCAAATTTAAAATTACGATGAAATAGTTTGCAAAAGGGAGTAGGTATTTAACATCCCTGTTAGTCTTAGAATAAGTTTTTTTATATTTATTAATATTAATTACTCAAATATAAATTTTATGTTTAAAGGGGACACTATGTCTGATTACATACCGTTCACGCAACAATGGGTTTCTCTAAAATTATATGTTTCACACAATAATGAGTGAAACATAATGTTTACACACTTTTATAAAAAATTTTTACTTTCTTCATATAACTTTTAGTGGCTAAAAATGACTATAAATCCATTTTTAAGTATAAAATAATCTCATATTTTTAAAAGGTAGTTTTACCACATTTTGATAGAGAACCCTTCTTAATTGTAGTATTTAACACTTATATAATTTATATTTAACATAATAAAATTCTTCTTTATAAGTGGGACATCAAAATATACATTAAATTAAATTTTGAATTTTTTTGTAAAATTTTTATTTTATTTAATAGTGACAGATACAACATTTTATTTCAAACCTACAACTTCATCTAATTAATTTTTATTGCTAGTTTATCATTTTAATTGGACTTATGGAATAAGTAGAAAATTTTTTAGTATTTCAATACCATTTTTGTCATTGTAAATAATTTCACATTGAAACTTGAAATAAAAACATGCTAATGGTTTGATGGTTTTACATTTAAAACATGTTTTCTCATTCGGACATTGGGATTATTTTCAAATTTAATTTTCCAATAGGTTGAATTTAATTTTCAAAAAATATCATTCATTGTTGTAATAAGTTTGAAAAATGTGTTTTAATGGTATCAAAATAATTTTTGGTCAATAGTAACTTTAGTGTTTTATTTTCCATGTTTAAAAAAGTAAATTAGGTAAATGAGGGTAAAAATAATATTATAATAACACAAAAATACCATGAAACATATATTAATATAATAGGATGGGTTATTGAAAACAAATAAAAACATTGGGATGGAATGTTGGCCTTTTTATTCCACTAGGGTGTGATTATGACACTTATGGCATTAAATTTATAGTAATTGAAAAAATATCATAAAAATGACTCTTATTACTAAATCAATTTTAATATGGTGTTTTATAAGTTATATCTTCAACTATAAATAGTTATTATAAAGAATAATATATTAACTACATAATGGTATTTTATTTATAATTTCATATTTTAAATAATTAAATTTAATTATTACACAGTGTTGATGCAGTGATTTCATTATTAATGAAAAAATAAAATAAATGATATTATAAATATTAAAATAAATATTATTTTACATAATTTCTTTAATAAACAAATTCTATAGGAAAATATGACATTTTAGAACACTATTAACTGGTTTTATTCGAATTTATCTCTCGGTTAGATTTTTTAAATTCAATAAATTTAATATTATAATAATTGCCATTATTAGTATTTTATAAAAAACATATTTCATTAATTAATTTAAAAAGAATAAAAAAGTTTAAAAAATAAAAATTAATTATTATAAGTTATTAAATTTCATTAGTAACTAATTTATAGTAAATTTACCCCGAAAAATTGAAATTCATACCCTCTTAATATTTAAATTATTGTTAGTAAATTAAAATTAAAATAGAACAATAAATGAAAAACTAAAAATATATGGCTTAAAATAAAATAAATATATTCAAAAAAATTACTGGATTATAGGATCTCAAAATATACTTATCATATATTATAAATAAATGATTTTTTATCTATTTGTAATATAAATTTAATTTATATTAAAATAATAATTTTAATAATTATAAGGTTGTCTCTCCCCCTCCTCTAAAAAGGAACCCATTCCACTTATTACTCACACATTCAATGCCTTTTGGATCGACCAATATCTAACCAAAAACAACACTATAATCCCTCCCCCATAATAATGAGGCCATATTATAGGCATACCACCCTCCATATAGCTGATAAGGTGCTCTCCAATGGTGAACAACCAAAGAATATGAATCATTTTGTTTAAGTATTTCTATTTTATTTATTTTTCCACATTATAAAAATATCCTCCCAACAGAATGAAATAACAAATCCAATATACCCAATATAATTATACTTTATTCTTCTTATCACATCTTCTAAATTAATCTCTACTTTTTTTAAATTGTAATGAAATTAATTGTTGGTGCATAAGTGTGAACTATTACCCCCACAAACCATTCTAATTTGTTTTCCATAAGTATCTCTCAAAACTGGTTATAAAAATGGAATTAATGTTGATATGTGATATTCATAAAATATTAATAATTATAAGATATTAATATATCAATTATGTTCTTACTTATATGTGCATAATGATGATATCATCGTTCTTACGTACGTGTGAACTATCTCCTTCACAAAGGGATGTGAATCGTGTATATTCACCACATCAGTATTGTAATACATATAAGTAAATTTAAATTTATATAATTAAGTTAATTAAATTATGGTTATTCTAGAAATATAAAATAATAATTTCTTTTTTCCCATAATATTCTATGAAAAGTGGAAATGTTACACTTGTGTGTGTATGACATACCTTCTCCAGGATTTTAACATTTGTAATTTTTCATACCATAAATGATTATTTTGATTTAAAAAGTATTATTGATGTATTAAAGTGATTATTATTTGAGTAATTTTATTATGGAGTTGATCTACTTATAACCACATGGACTATTTACATCATACCAAGTTCATTTTCATCTCAAGTACAGAATAACACCAAAATGTCCGATATGAACATAAATAAATATGTAATTGTTATAACATGGGAATAAGTGATATAAGGTGAATAATAAATATGAAAAATTCTATCAGGAAAGAGTAAAATAATATAATTTTATTATTCATGATTATAAATATTATATATGAAGGTTCAGACTCATGGTAAGTGATTTCACCTCAATCTCCATTTATTGAGGCATTTCTTGAAAACATGAACTTTTACTTTTTTATAATGAGACAATATAGATACTATTACATATAATATCCATATTATATCTAATATAATGTTATTAAATGTTTTCATAAATGTATTAAATCATAGAGATTATGATTTAAATGTTTAACATGGTATGGGACACATTGAAAATTTATAGATTTAATTATCAAATCATTATCTTCGTGATATTAATTTACATATTCATTTATATGGATATAAAATAATTATACATGAAATTTTTTGTCTCTCGTTAATTTCATTTAAATTTTACAAAAGGATCCTTTTTATATGAAAAATTTTAGTTTCTTTAAAATATGAAAAAAGATATTTTTTTCTTATATATGGTGTCAATAAATTCTCGACAATTTTAATCGTAACATGATATTTATCGTCCTCAATAATCATTAATATTTTTAAAATTAAAAAACAAATTCATTATTATCGGCTTGGATTTTTTTTATTGAAATTGGTTTTGAAGGTGGTGTAACTATTTTAATATCTCTAAACGATTTCATGTGATTGAAAATTAAATTTTATGACGGAAAAGTAGATAATTAGTCTTTTATGTGTTATGATTATATAATGGTACTTGTAAATTTGATGGGTGGTTACGATATAATCAATGGCATGTTGTTACATGATAAACCAAAGACTGGCAGTTCTGTGATAAACCAAAGATGGGTGGTTACATTATAACATCCAATGCATTGTGTATGGAAATCAGTCGTATGGATATTTTATTTGTAAGAATAATATGTGTAGAAGTCGACCGTATGGTTATTCCTTTATATATGATTATGTCAAAAGATAACTATATAAGTTATATTTGAATTCTATGTGTTTTATTCTAATATTTTTATTGAAAAATTTGAAAGTAATGATCTAATATTTAGTGAATATTATTTAATACATCTTCGTGGTGAAAATTATTACATGATAATTTATACATGGTTTACATGTTTTTTCATGGATAACATTTTTTCTTCTTTGTGTATTCCTTTCGAATAATTTTATGATCATCACATGTTTTGAAAAATTTTTAAAATTATTTAAGGGAGAATAGAGTTATGGATGATACCATGTAATATTTATTATGATTACACATGGAAAGAAAATATTTTTTCTTTTTAAAATATTTGGTTTTATGGAAGAAATTGATACTGTTGGATGTTTCCACATTTTATTTATATGCTTTTTTCTATAATAGTTATAGCCTAATATTCTAAAACTCTAAACCTTAATAGATCCTCAATGTGAATTCATTACATAAATCAAGATTAATTAATGTATAATAATGAGTCCTTATAATACCATATCGTTAAAGAAGACAATTACATCAATATTTGTTATCCCACAAATACCATTATTGACCTTGTTTGGAATGATCCAGGTTTCATTAAATTTATATCCATTCCCACCTTCATGTTAGTATCTTTATGATATTTTTGTTTTCAAGTATGGAGGTGAATCCATTATTGATGAATATGATGAAAATAATTATAATTAAAAAGTGTGGTGGTTTTTTTTTTGATATTTAGAAATATTATTTAATAAATCATTATACTTAATTGTTTTCCCATATTAAAAAAAGGAAAAAATTAAGAATGGGATGTGACTTAGAAGATTCAGAAAGAGACATCTCTAAACTAATATTTTTTTATAATATGTTGTAAGGTTGTGGGTGTTAGATTAACTAAAAAATTAAATTATGAAAAGAAAAATAAAAAAACTACTTTAAAGATTAAAAAATAGTATTAAAAAATTCAAGAATGTCAAACAATAATTAATTATTCTATATTTTGAACAAAACCATACATTATGTTTGTGAACAAGGAGTTGTTACAATTTGAAGGGGATAATGTTTTTTCACATTTATTTATAATATCGTCAATTAAACATTATGAGATAAACCTCCTCATTGAGAATTAATTTTTTAAAAATATGCATTCCTACCAACAATTTGCCTCATAATCATTTGATCCTTGAATATATTTCCTCATGACTATATGTCACTTTTTTCATTACAAAGAGGGGGAAATAGGTTTTTAGTAGTAATATTAATTATTATCATGTTGTAATGAAATTAGAACATCTCTAAATGTTTTAATATCATGATTGATGACTAAAATTACTCAGAAGAGTAGTAGATCATGATTTGGAATGTTTAATTATAATCAATAAAGAAACATGAATGAATTAGAAGTGAATTACCATCATTTTAAAAATGATAAAAAGTAAAATATTTGTGTTGATTGTTTCTATGTAAATTGATAAATTAAATTGAAATTTTATGTTTAGTTTTTAAAAATTTGATTTAACATTGATTATTGTTTTTTCATTTCATAGTTATTTGAATAATTGTAACATTTGTTCCATTTGATTTTCTATGTTTAGGTTTTATTATAAAGTAAAATAATGACTTATGTGTGTGATAATTAATTGATCTAATGTTTTCATCATTTTTCATTCATTTTTAAATGTTTTAATACCTTCCAATAAAAAAATTTAAGCCATTTTGATTCAGTTTTGGAAATTTGGAAATTTTTTGGCTAAAATATAAAAAATGACTATTTACATTATTTTAACCGATTTTTATCTATTTTTTATTTGAGAATAATTTTCTCAATATTCATAAAATCAATGGGATTACAGTTTTTGGGGATTTATTTGTTTGTGATCTTCAACTTCTTCACTAGAGTGATAAAAAAATTAAATTTTATAGGCAGAAAAAATATAAATGAATTGGAAATGCCTTTTTAGAAGACTGAATCACAACCTCTATAGAAAATGAAGAATAAATAAATTCAATGAAACACAATTTATGTGATTTGAAACATATGTGAAATAATAATTTATAATTTCATAAACAACTAAGTTTTATGGATATATTTTCTCATTAATGCAACCATTGAAAACTCAAAACTTGATAAAGAAATTGGGAATCCTCAGCCAGAAAATGTATGACTCGTTAATTATGTCATAGAATTTTTATATTAACTCACTGACAATGATATTTGGAGGGTCAATGGAAAAATAAATTTCCCAAAACATATAAGTAGGACCCTTGAAGAATATTGAAAATGGGGTTGAAAAAACATGATCCAACATTTTGAGGACATGTTCTAGAGGAGAAGTTGATGCACCCATTTCTATTCTTATTTTATTTTTTTTCTATTTATTACTTTTTTTAGATTTATTCATTTTCTAAAAAATATTAATTTAATTTATATATATTGATTCATGAATATTTTTCAAAGTGTTCCCCCATCTATTCTTCTCGATCAACATCACCTTATTTTTATATTTTCTTATTTTTTTCATTTTCATTTTCATTTTATTTTTTGATTTTTTATGTTTTTTTATTATTCTTTATTTAGAATCCTTATTATTGAAAAAAATCAATTCTTTTATCTATAATTTATTTATATTCAATCCACCATGACCTCTTACCCAAAAAAATGAGCGGTTAACCCAATGATTCACTAGGGGGAGGTATGTGGTGTTTCAATTTTTTTGTATGCAATAATATTACGTCCTATTTATGATGGGTTTGAGAAATATTAAAGTGCACAAGTGTGGTGATTTTCCACTACATCACTAAACTCAAATTCTATTATATTAATTTTATAATTCATTTATATCCCATCTACTATATATAATCTCTTCATATGATGGAGGTAAAAATCTAATGGATGAAAATATGATAGAGTCAGGTCTTACAATATGTCACACAATAGATTGAGTTAATATATAAATTGTGAAAATAGGAGGATTTGAAATTATTATTTCCAAATTCAGTCAATATTTCACACCAACAAATAAAATAATAGTAATTCATGAATGAGGTAAACAAATTGACTTATAAAAATAAATTTAAACACCAAAAGATAAATGATGGAAACCCCTAACATATCCACAATGGATTAGTTAATTCATTTTAATCTCATTCTATCATCACATGATAGTATAAATTTTATAATTAAATTAATTGTATAAAATTTAATTTATTTCATAGAATAAATAAAAATCACTAAAAATAAGAAGTTGATGTGAAATATATTTTTTATGTGAATAAATAAGAATGATATTCCTGTGAGATGACCGTAGTGAGCTTCTCTGTTGCATTAGAAAATTTCATTTCATTTCGTCATGTCCTATGATAATAAGGGAATTTTTTAAATTTAAACTTTTAGTTTGAATTTTTGTTTAAAATATGTTTTCAAAGAGTTAAATTTAATTTTTTTAATTTAATTTAAAAATATTTCAATCTTACCATGCTTTAGTGAAATAGATTAATATAAAATATTTCATTTTTATGTTATAATTAAAAATGGTTTTTTAGAAGGTCTCATGGATTAAAATTTTTTTCTTCGTTTTTGGATGAAAATAAAAATAATTATTTTTATATGGTAAGTTCTTCGGCTGACTCGTGGTATTTAACACCCCGGGATTTTGTCACATATTTTTTTTCTAATTAATTTATCATTTTTGATTTTTTCAATTAATGCAACCCTAAAAAAATATTTTTATAAAGAATTTTGTTTTTAAATAGGTATATTAAACACTAAGTTAATGAAGCACCACACACATTAAGAAAATTATCTTTCTCTATATGTAACACTGAGGATATCTTGTATTACACCCAACAATGACATTCCCAAATTGCTTGTGTAACATGGACGACCGAGTTCTACTATAAAATAATATATTTTTTGAAATAATAATATATTACCTCGATGATAAATTGGTATTTATCAATCAAATTAACTAGAAAATAAAAATATGTAGGTGACGAAATTGGTTACCAATTAATTAGAAATGAATATAGATACCAAATGAATATGAAGGGAATAATTTTATAAGAAAAACTATTGTCAGGCTCAAAATGGTAGTTTATCCTGGAGATTATGATTTATTGAATCGATATTTTTTATATTTTATAGATTTTATATTAAAAATAAAGTAAATAATTTAATTAGAAACATAAATATTAGATAAGGTTGAATTTTTGGTATTTTGTTGTGAAGATTCAATTTTTTATTAAGATTGTAAAATACTACATTTTAATTAAAAACATTTTTTCATCTAATTTATTTTTAAGATTAAATTATAAATGTATTTTTTCAAATATAAAATATATAAAAGATTTATTATTTAATATAATTTGTTCTTTGTATAAAATTTCATATTGAAATTGAAAATAATTACATTGATAACTTGTCATCATTTTTTACTTTAAACTCAGGCATCATCATCATGTCTACGGGGATAATTTTAAATTAATTTCATCCACTTATGTGATTTTAATTAAGAAAAGTTGACTATATATTTTGGAAACCCGTAATTTATTTTTTTAATAATTTAAAATTAGTTTTTTACAAACAGGATTTCTGAAATTAATTAATAAAAATTGCAAATATTAAGTTGAAATTAATTGTAATAAAGAACTAAAACTTAATCTTAAGGACTCCAATGATGTATAAAATTTTTAAAAATCCAATTAATTGAAATATTTATACCCTATAATACTTTTTATCTAATATTATAATTTATTGGAGAAACATTCAATAGAAAAAACAAGGGTGTAATTCCATTTTCTAAAAAATTTCGGAGTTCCACTCCTCCATTATACGAACGTAGTCACCCTAAACAATTCTTATCACCACTCAATAAACATTTTATTGACAAAATATCATCAAAAAATGGTTTCTAGAAATCCATAACCTCATCCTAGAATCCTAGACATGGCGATAAATCTATCCGAGGAATCCATTTGGTGTAAACCAAATGAAATTACATAAATAAGAGGTAGCATCATTCCTCAAGATCTTTAGTTTTATTTCTCTTTCAACTAATTTAATTGACCATATTACATTATTATATAACAAAACCAGTATTATCAATAAACTGATATGTTTTTATTTTTATTTTTCTACCTAATAAAACACACATTTTCATATAATGGGGGATGAACTGACCGTTATTCTGTACAGCAAACTACCGCCTCCCGTAATGAAGCAGTTAAATTTTCCATGACTACCTCAAATAGGTGGTAATTATGTTATATTATCCATTAATATATTATATATATGATACTTATTATGTATTTATAATTTTTTTATGACGCATATCATTATACTTATTATTTTGTGTATATATGATAGTTTCATTTGGGGAAGTGTGGACTAACACATCCTCAGAGGGATGTGATTCATTCACACACTACATGGAAAGTATTATATAAATTTAGTGAAATTATATGATATTAATTTAATACTAAATCTAAATAAATTAAATTATATATATATGTGTGTGTGTGTGTTAGATACATTCCTTCAATAATATAAAGAAAATAGAAACATCGTTCATTCATATGTACGTTCTACCATCTCCATGAAAGGTGTATTCAACTTTATATTTCCATATTATATAGATTATTATAAATAAATATTTACGAAATATAAATGATATTTATATCATTTTTTGATATTCTTTAAATCATGATATAATAATGAGGACTACAAATATAACATATTGTGTCACATGTGAAAAAAGAAAATATTACCCAAAGGAAAAGACTAACTTCAAATTGTTAATAATAGGTTAATATAATTTCATAATAAAACCATATATTGTATTATATGTAATAATAAGGATCGATAAAATATTTATAAAAAAATTTATTTATTATAAATTCTTTTTGATTGAGTATGAAGAGAGTCAAGACAAAGGTAAGCAGATTTCATCTCACTTTTCATTTACATGATATGCTTTCCATATTCATCACGCATTTCATTTGTGTGGTGTGTATACATTAATAAGATGTATTAAATTTTTATTATAATTTAATTTATGAATATTTACATATTTATTTTTTGATATATATGTCATGAAGGTTATGTTCCAAAATTTACCAAATCTGTAATGTTATTTTAGATCAATTTACCTTTTCCTAGAAACATGCCATGTTATGCAGCTATATTTTTTAATGAGGTGTATATAAAATATTTTGAAATTTTATATCATGAATTTAATTTCTTCTATTATAGTTTAATCTTTATGTAATTTCATTCATTACATAGTGATTTAATTTTTCCAAAGTAGGTAATGGTTTATAGATTCAATCTCACCGTCTAACGAGGTTTTTTAACATTATGTTTCCATTGAAGAAATCATAGGATCCATTTCTCAATAATTATCATTAATATTATTAATATTCATATTACATCAATCTAATGGTACTATTTCATCACTAATTGAAACTTATTATAGTTATGAAAACGTTTTGAGGAAAATGTTTATTAATCATTCCTTTCAGTCAGAAACCATTGTTCTTTCAAAACATTGTTAAAAAACATTTTTAAAGAAAACGATTTATTATTATTAAATGTTATTTAAAAGAAATTTTTATCCACGTTTTAAATTTATAAATATGGGTTTAAAAATAATCTTCTTATCTGTTTTAGTCAAAGCGCTTTTCGAAACCTTTAACTTGAAAAAGGATTGTTCTGTATGTATGAGTTAACTGCAATAGAGACTATCACTTCATTGAATATTCCATTATAATTTTACAAGGTTATTATTTAAGAAAATTAATTCCTAATTTTCTAGAAATTTTTTGTATTTAAATTTATTTTCATAGAATAATTATTTCAATTACATTAATCATTCATTATATGTTTTCATCTCTTTTTCAAAGAAAACAAATTTCAAAATCTTTTTAAAATTTATTTATAAAAACATATGAAAAAAAGTTTTCAATTTTATTTCATAATTTATTTATATTTTTTCAATTTATTTTCAAAGAAAAATGTTTTCAAAATTTTTTTGTTTTAAATAGCCCTTTCATAGAAGAAAGTATATTTTCTTAAAGAAATGTTATTCAAATATATATCAAAATTACATCCCATCTAATATAACATTCATTGATGTTACTCAAGACTTTATGTGAAGTTATTAAATGTTTATATTCATATAATTTCTTTTATTGGATCATATTTTGAAGGAATTATTTTTATTAAAACTCATTTCTCTATCACTGGTTATATGTTTTTGACACTCGTTCCTCTTCTACAGATTATATTCTTCATAAATCAATTTAAATTAAACAGATTTTTTCATGATAAATTATTATTAAATATGATCCTACTCAATGGGTTATACAATGATAAATACGTATGAAATATTATTTTCATCAATGGGTTATACCATGCTAACTTCTTATGAAACACGTTTACATTAACAGTTTATTACAGGATGAAATGGTTATGAAAAAAATATCTTTTCCATATGTAATGTTTTGATTAATTGATTGTGAAATGAAATTCACTTAATAGGTTATAGTATAATGTTTATGAAACATATATTTTTCTATGGATTATGCTATATTATACGTTTTATTATCATGTGAAACCTGTATATATGATTTTATTATGTGGTATGTTGGACCTATATCTCCCACCAATGAATTGTGTAATGATAAATGTTTTATGATATCATTGGGTACATTGGATAGAATCCACATCCCCAATATATGGTGAAAAAGATAGAATCCCAAACAAGAAACAATAGCTTACATAAGAGGGAATCCCAATCCAAAAACAAGAGGGTAGACGATAGGGAATACGAAGCCCAAAAGAAGATGGTACACATGGGGGCATCCCAAGTCGGAAAAAAGAGGGTACACAAGATAGAATCCAAATCCCAAAATAATAGGGTACATGGGAGGAAATCACATACCTAAAATAGATACACAGGTTATTATCCTAAACCTAACATGTTACGAAGGCCTTTGTAGTAATCCATTTTATAGGGTTTTTATATAATTATGTATCTTCCAAAATTACGTGTTTATTTCCTATGTTTTGATTTCATGGATAATTCTATCGATTCTCTTGTGATTCATGTTTTTTGAACTTCTAAACATTTTCCATGATTCATGTTTATGATATTTTAAAGTAAGATTATGATATTATACTAATATGGTCACATTATCATATACTTATGATCATGTTTATGCTTACATATCTCTGTTATGTTTATTTAATGAGCATCAGAGATCATAATTTTTTTATATTTCAATCCCAAGGTTATGAAGATATATTTAATTAATAATATTTTTAAGAGGGGATATAGTCTTGGAAGATGTATTGGGATGTATCTCACTCTTTTACCAGCATTTAAATTTCCTTGTTTCTAAAGGAATTAAACTAATACAGTCCTTTGGTGTATATTTATCATTGTATTAAGTATTCCACAAAATTTATGCGATGTAAATGTTTTTAAAGAGTGGTTTGTTTAATTTTGAATCAAAATTAATGTTTATTCATTATTTGGAAAATTTATGTTAAAAAATTAGTGATATCCCTATGGATATTTGTAATTATTTTTCTAGGGATGTCTCAAAGGATGAGTATAAGGATGACATAATTTTTAGGACAACTTCCTAAAATTTTTATAAATAGTACACCAAGTGGATTCCTAGAGTTATATTTATGTTTGTATACAACAACTAGATGTGTATCTAAAAATGTACCTAGGGTTAAAACTCAAAATATGTGTGTTAGGCCTGACTCAGTTTAACCCGGTACATGAAAATGGGCCTTACTGCACACCAAGTATGACAATCCCCAAGGATATGCTATAGAAATTCCCAAACTCTTCATGAACAATGATGACGGATTTAATGCTATATTGGATATTAAAAACCTTTTATGAACATAAGGTTTCAAATATTAATGAAGGTGTAATAATATATACATTCTATAAGTGGGTTTTTATGATTATGTGGTTCCTTACTAGAATAATCGTTTCTTACTCTAGGATTTTTTGTTTTATCCAATTAAAAGAAGTAGAAGAAACTATATTAAAATTTAATGTGATGGGGATAATGATTATAAGAGATAAAATCAGATGATCACTAGAGTTAATGATGTTGTGATCATGCCTAACCATTTTTTATGGAACACGATCTACAATATGTCTCTTAGAAAGCTATCAAACTCACCAATGGAGATAATGAATGAGTTCATTGAGAGTTTAATTGATGGAGACCATAGAGGAAGGAAGATTCAATTTAATTTGTGTCAAAAATGTGGAATGAATCACCTCTGTGAATTTCTTAAAGGAACAATAAGGTGTTTCTACTTTGGAAAAGAAGTACACAAAGAAAGTGACAGAAACTGAAAATTTTAGAGTTCAGTTAATGAAATGAATGGGAATATTGGCTTCAATAATAAATCATCAAAGTTAAAATGTTTTATTTGTGGGATGAATTGCCATTATGTAAATCAATGTTTCATGAGGAAAAATCTCGAATATAATCAACAATTTCATTCGAGTAATGGTTACATTGTGACTGGTCATGATATTATAGATGAAATGAAAATGGAAATTGGTATTATATAATATGATGAGGTATAATTTTTAACCGATTTAGAATAAAGTAGCATAATTAATGTTTTTTCATATTTGGAATTAATAATTATGTAATATGAATGGAGAAATATATAAGTATTGTTCAATTTATGTATTGTTGTTAAATATTTACAAGAACACATTGAATTGTTTTGATGGAATAAAAGAGAGATTTAATGGAAATGTATTTTCCATGGAAAACAAATTATTTGGGAAAGAAAGCCCTTAATATGTTATTTATGTTAATATAATTTTATTTGGATAATGATATTTTGGATGTGAATAAGTAAATTGGATGATACTAATTACATTTTAACTAATTAAGGACTTACTGACAAGTAGTTTATGATATCGTTGATGAAATTATTCACCTTTTTTGTATTCTACAACTAAGTACACCCTTATATATGGGGGACCAATGAAAATATTTTTTTGAGAAATTTTGACATCATCTTTATAATGATTTAGATTTTCATCTTTTGGAATGGTTATAAGTACAACCATTTTTGAAATGATTAATTTAATCATCTGAAAAAAATTGGTGAGATTAATGAATTATCTCACAACATGGGGATTTATGAATTTTGGATAATATTTTCCAGAAATGTTCTATTGATGGTAACTAATGGAATGTGGTATGGATTGTCACTGAAATAATGATCTATTAGTTCTTCAGGATTGAAAAAATCACCATAATTTTTGGATTAAGTGTTGAAGTGGAAACTGATCAAGGAATTTAAAAGAATTATTTTGTGCTTAAATGAATTAAATATATATCCTATTGAAAATAATTAGACTTTAGGAAATGATAATTAAATAATAGTTTGTCCTATTATAATCATTTATTATGATATCAATAACCTTTTTCAATCATTTTTTGGGTTATTTCATAGATTTTTAACATTTTCGTGAAGATGATATCTATCACTCTCTATCAAAAAATGATATTTTGATTTATCATCCATGTCCATATTTTCAATTTTCACCTATGTTCCCCTATGTGGTAACCTAGTTTTGAGTTACAAATTGTATCTGTTATGTTTCTGACATTAAAGTTTCAAAGAATGTATAAATATTCAATTATATGATGTGTGTTTCTATGAAATTATCTTCATTGTTTTAAACCATTTATAACCTAGAATAATTTGAAGGGGGAATTAATTTTAATGGGGTTATAATGTAACACCTTGAGATTTTGTGACATAAATTTTTTGAATTAATTTAATCATTTCTATACTTTTCGATTCATGGGAACTTGATTATAGTTTTTTTATAAATATCTATGTTTGGGTTAAATTCTACAAAACAACAAGTTAATCATGTAATAAATGAAATATAAATTTATCTTTCTCTACACAGAACACAGAGGTTATCATGGGTTACATAAAACAATGACTTACCTCAATGACTTATGTAACATGGAAGGCCATGTTCAACTCCACAATAATTTATTATTTATAATATTGTTATTTAAAATAATAACATATAACATAGACATTATAGTGGTAGTTATGAATAATATTAAATAACTTATGAAATTATATATTTTTAATTATTTGTTACTTATTAATTATAAATTTATATAGATACCAAATAAATATAATGGGAATAATTATATAGAAACCATATATTTATGATCACAAAGGTATTTTATCAGAATAAATAATAATATATAGAATAATTAAATGATATAAATAAAATTTATATATTATATATTAAATCAAATATGTTTGATATTTATCAAATATTTTTGATATTCTTAAGATAATAAAAACCCCAATTTTATGCATGAAGACCTATATTTTAATAATTGTAGTTTTACCACCATTCAATGGTTAAAATAATTAAGATCTAATTTTTGGAAAATTAATTTCTTTTATATGTCAAAATAAAAATTTTCATCGAAATTGAAACAAAAATTTTTGTCTTAAATTATTTTTTTTGATTTTTTGTGATGTTTAATTTTTTTCATATCGGTGAAGATTACTAAATTTTAATTTAAAACTATTTTCTCATCTTTTTTTACATGATTAAATTATACTTTTATTCGGTTTTAAAGTCAACTTAATTCATTTTTATATAATTTAATACCTTTTAGGTCATTGAAATCAATTTAAAAATTAAATTTTATATAAAAACTTAGAAAACATATGTCCATTTTTACATTAAAACCCCATATTGTCGTCCCATATGTGGGATTTATTTTAAATTAATTTCATCCACTTATTTGATTGGAATTGTTAAAATTTCAGGCCATAATTTTAATTAGAAATGTTTATAAGGTCAAATAAAGTAATGATTGTATTTGGAATAAAATATTAGTGAAATTAATTAAATTAATTACAATGATTATGCGGAATTTTAGCTTATCAAAAGAATAAATCTTAATACAATGGAACCATGTGAACTATAAACTTGTCCAAAATTTTAAATATTTATTATTTAAATAATATCCTCTCTTTTATTGAAATTATTATATTATTGGAGGCACTTTAAATGGTGAAAATGTGTGTGAAATACCCCTTTCCGAAATTTACAAGAGTGCCTCTCCTCCACCACTATAAAAAATCATTCACCCCTACAACTCACTCCTCAAAAGAAACATTGGATAAAAAATGATTTAAAAAGTAACTCCTAAACAGTCAACAATTATCCATATAAGAATCATCTTAGATATAAATCTATCCAGGGATGCCCTTTTAGAAAAACAAAAAGTAGATACCTAAATAAGTGGTAATATACTTTCTTAAAATCATTAGTTTTATTTCCTTTTGCACGATTTCAGTTAAACATATTCCATGATCATATAAAAACACTGGTATCATAAATATATTGATATTTTATTATATTATGGGTTATAACTACACTTACACACACTTCCATATAATTTTCAATGAACATACTGTTCTCGTGTACAATGAACTACCACCTCATGAACCAAATAAGTTCATTTTACATTTACCACATCACATGGGAGGGTATTATGTTAGAAATTAAATATATTTATGATAAATAAGATTATTATTTTGTCTTTATAGTTTTTAACTCTCATATAACACATACCTTTATAATTTTCATTTTTTTAAATATGATAATTTTGTTTGGGGAAGTGTGGACTACGGCAACCTCAAATTGATGTATTCCATTTACACACTACATAGAATGTATTAAGGATGAAATTAGTGAACATATATGAAATATATAACATTATAATTTAAAATTAATTATATTCTATATATACATATATTTCATTTATATTATTTCATTCAATATTCCAATAAAAAACAGAAACAACATTGAGGCCTATGTACGGCCTAATGTCTCCATGAATGGTGTATTCCATTTCACATTTATTTATTATATAGATTATTATAAATAAATATATGATAAATATAATGAATATTTATATAATGGTTTAATTTGGTAAAACATTATATATTTTTGTGGGAAAAACATATAACGAATTAAGGCATGTGCAAAAAACAAAGCAGCTATTACCAGAAGCAAAAGCATAAAATGTAATTGATAAAAATATTTTAATATAAAGTCATAATCAAAATAAATATGGTATTAAATATAATAATATTTTTCAATAAATTATTAATAATTTAAAACTATTTATTATAAAGTAGGTTTTTACAAGTACGAAGAGAGTCAAGACACAAGGTAATGGGACTTCATCTACCTTTGTTTGTGAGAGATACAAGCCTTATTATTCACTAATTTCGTTTATGTGGTGTTCATACTAACATTGGATGTAATATGTTATTATTATATTAAATTTTTTGATTATTTAAATATGAGTTTTATGGTATTTATTTAATTAGTTTTATGTTGACATGGTTACTAAACTGGTAAAGTAGCTTTGCCTCATTTTTTTTTCAGTGAGACTCATGCCACATTTTGCACCAATATTTTTGTATCAGGTGTATATCCTGACTTTTAATAGATATATAATAAATATTATTCTTTTAATTGTTTTTTATTCTTCTTGTAAGGTTATTTTTTCCCCCATGATATAAATTTTACCAATATAGGTAAAGATTTCTACCTTTAATCTCATTGTCTATCAATATTCTTCATGATTATGCTCCCATTGAAGAATTATTTGAATTTCGGTCTCAATAAATATTATGAATTTTATTTCCCTATATATATTCATTTTATATGAAATTAATTGTTCCCTTTTACACTTTTGGTACTTAATATAATAAAAAAATGTTTTTTATGAAAATATGGCTTCAACATTCTGTTTAGTTGAAAATATACGTTGTTTTAAAATCATGTTCGGAGAAAAGGTTTTCACATTTTTTTACAATTATCATATTATTTTTATAAGAATTTTTAAAAAAGTGTTACAATTTGGAAAATATGGGTCTTAAAGTAATCTTCATGTCATTTTCTGAACAAGGATATTTTTTAATCATTTTTTGTGAAAGAGGAATTTTCGGTATGAATAGACTTACCTGCAATTATAACCTTCATTTCCTTGAACCATATATAATTAGTTTACAAGGTTGTTTTTTATGATTTTTATTTCATAATATTCATGAAATTTGGGGAATTCAGTGTTGCTTCCATAGAAAATGATTTCAATTATTTCAAAATTTCTTTATATGTTTTCAAATAATTTTCAAACAAAATGATTTCCGAAATGATTTCATGATTATTTTATATATATTCATGGAAAATGTTTTTTACAATGATTTCATATATTAAATATAATTTTTTATTTATTTTTCAATAAAAATTGATTTCAAATTTTTTTTGTTTTGATGATCCTTTTCCAAAGAAGAAATTTTCTTTTCATTATCAGAACATTTTAATTGATTTTTAAAAATTATTTCCCATCTAAGATAACATCTTTTGATGTTACTAATGCCTTTTTGGGAATGGATCTAAATATTTAATTAATATTCCTTCTCTAAAGTGTTTATGTTTTTTTGGCATGATGTTTATGAACCCCAGTTTTTTCTATCATGGGTTACATGTTTATGAAACTCAATTATTTTCCATGGGTTATATACTTATGAATGCATTTTCACTTCAACAGGATATACAATGATAATTTATTATGAAACCCAATTCTATTTAATGGTCTATACAATGAAAAATGTTTCTAAAACCATCTATTATTCAATATGTAATACTATGATAAATTGTTATAAAACCATCTTCCTTTCATGTGTTATTATGGGATGAAATGATTATAAAACCAATATATTTTCCATAGGTTCTGAAATGATTATATTTTTGTGATTCCCATTTCATTTAATGGGATTTGATTTGATTTTTATGAAACTCATCATTTTTATGGGTAATGATATAATAGAAATTTAATTATATTATGGCACAAGTATGTATGATTTTATTATATGAAATGTGGGACCTATATCTCCCACCAATGAATTAGGTAATGATACATTTTTTATGATCCTAAAGTGCACAAAATATGGAATCCCAATCCTAAAACATGGGGTACATGAAATGGAATCTCATGAATGAAACAGGATTGCACACATGAGAAAATCCCATGCCCGAAAACAGACGGTACATGAGATGTAATCTCAATACCAAAACAGTAGGGTATATGGGATGGAATCTCAAGCCCTAAAGAAGATTGTACATTGGAGGGAATAAAATGACCAAAACAAGAGGGTACATATGAGGGTACCCCAAGTCTGAAATAATAGGGTATATGGGATGGAATCCTAAGCCTGAATTAATAGGGTACACATGAGGGCTAAACAAGCCCAGAGTAGGTACATTGGGAACAATCCCAAGCCTAACATGTTACAACGGACATGGTAGGTATCCTTGACAATGGGATTTTATATTATTATATTTTATGTTTCCTTCCACATGTTATGAAGATATATTTTTGGAATGATATTTCTAAGAGGGGTGCTAGTATTGGATGACCTAGTGAGAGATAATATAGCTCACTCATAAACCAGGGTTTACGTTTCCTAGTTTCCAAAAGAACTAAACATATATGGTCTTTAGGAATCTATTTTTATAAATTATTAAGTATTTTTCAAAATGATGTATTTTCTATGAACATCAAGACTGGGTTCACATATGGGAGACTAAAAGTGGTTGGGTAACCAGATGAGTGATTCATTAGATTTAGGCATGATATTATCATGGGGATATTTCTTGATACCTTTATTGGTTTAGGTTGTATTACATGTTTATGTCACATATCAAGGTAGTTATAATTAATTTCTCCTAGATACATTTGTAAGTTTTACTTCATAGTTCCCCATGTGTAGAAATTATACTTTCGTTGTTACATTTTACATTATTTGAATTCTCAATTTTATGGATAATATTATGATATTTGTTTATTTATATTATTCACACATAATACTTCAATCCTCTAAAATATAGGCTCATATATATACTTGATTTTTTTTCTTATTTTATCAATTTTTTATTATCCTAGGTTTTATTTGTTAATGCTATTTTTATCGTTATAAATAATGGTGAATTTCAAAGGAATGATTCAAATGAACTGAATTTTCAAATAAAATAATAAATGGTGTGTTAAAAATTGATTTCAAAAATAGAATTTATATTAAATGAATATTTTGATAAAGAAATAATTTTTAGGTGATTTTTCCAATTAAAGAAAAATAATTTGATGCTTCAAAAATTGGTTGATCATGAAATACATTGTTTATTTTCTGAATTTTAGTAGTTTTGGAAAAATATTCCTTTATTGTAATCTTTACATTAAGGGTGTGGCATATTTATTTTGAGTTATAGAGGAATAGACTGGGAATGTTTCTATAGGTGTAATTTGTGGTGTGTTGAGGAATTTTTTTTATATGTTTTAAATTATTTATATTTTTTATCTTTTTGTTATACTTATTTTTTTGGATAGATGTTTGATGAATGAATGGGGATTTATTTAATTTCAGTAGAATTACAATAATTATTATATTACAGTTTTCTATTTTAAATCACCCCCAACTTTTTATTTTGATGCCTATAATATAAGTTTTACAAACTAATGGTATCAAAGATTCCCCTCAGGTCCATGATAGACTGGGTCAGGTAACAGTTAAGTTGGAAACCCAGTCTGATTCATTAAAAATGATTTCAAATCCCATGTTAATTAAGGGGAATTAAGTACAAAAATAACTTTATAAATTTCCTATCTAATTAAAAATGATGTAGAGCTATTAGGACTCATTTGGTAGGAATGAAAGGGGTTTTTTGTTCAATAATGCATTCTCAACCTTCAATCACCATGGGAAGTTGGGTTTTGATTCTGGGTTTATATTTTTCAGTATGTTCTATTTTATATTGACTCTATATTGGATTAAAATATTGCATTATGGGTAATTTTATGGATTTATTTTCTCATGAGATAAAATGTGAGTTAAACTAGTAGTACAATACAGGTTCACATCACTTAGTATCTATTGTGGAGCATATATACATAGATCTATTTTTCTCTTATTAAGGGTTATATGATTAGAAAATACTCCACCAATCCATGTTGTCCACTCAACGATGGTAAATAGTCCCAATTTCCTTGGGATAATGTGGTTTAATTTTGATTAATTGTGTTTTTTTATTAATTGATAAAGAGATTTTTGAAGGTTAAATTTTTATTGGATTATTATTAGATTATTTAAAAATAGAAATGTTAGTTTTATATTTTTTTCAATGATTTTTAAAATAATATTTATCTTAAAATGGTCGTAGTAATTTCTAAATAAGATAATGTTGGGTTTTTTATAAGTAAAAATTTTATAGGTGGTTCATTTTATCATTTTCTATTGGGATTCATTGATTTAAATAAATATTTTTGAATAAAAATTATTATTGATATTTTATAAATTAATTAATAATTATTTGTGGTTTGGGATATAGAATTTGTTTCAACAGTATAAGTATGAGTATTAAAATGGGTCTTAAATTGGGGAATTATATTTTAAAACATGAGGCTATTATTTTTTAAAGATGAATTTAAATGGGTGATTTTTGTTTGTTTGATTATGTGGATATTTTTTATGGGGTTATTGCTTGATTTTATTTAATGGGTTATTTGAAATTAGAATATAATTTTTAATGGGGGTTGAAGATTGTGTGAATATAATGTATTAGGACTTGAATTAATTATGATATATTTAGTGTTATCCAAAAAAATGTCTTGAGAGTTCTCTGATTTGTGTGATTTTCTATTTTAGTGATATTCATATAATCGATTTTTAGATTTAATTATTTTTTGTGTAAATAAATATCTTTATTTACCATTGTTTGTGGATAATATAATGCACTATGATTTCATGTATCTCATTATATTAGATGATTCCATTGATGTTATAAGTGTGTTAATGGTAGGTGACATTAGATTTATGTTTTGATCAACTATGAATAGGGGAAAAATTGGCTTTGTCCTTTCAGTAACTATGGATGATATAAACTAGTTTACTTTAGGAATTAATATGTATTGTTTGGTTTGATAAGATCACAATGATCATTGTCCTAGGTTTGATGTCTTAGGTTACCACTGCATTATTCTTTGAACTGGGGTTTGAATCTATATTTTTTTAAAATGCATATTCATTGTTTATATTTTAAAATAATGAAATTATAAAATAATAAAATTGTATTTCATATTTCATGTTAGGTTGAATACTGATCTTAAAAACCCCCAAAATACATTTCTTTATATATACTCACTTCGATAGATTACTGAACATGCACATGGATTCTAAATGAACAATAATATTGTGTACCATTACAACCTATCTGTTAAATTTATGGGGATAAATAGTAATATGTTAGTTACAAAAATTATGAATATATGTTTATAAGAATAAAATAAGAATAATTTAAATGAAAAAGTACTTTTCAAAAAAAAAATTAAAAGGCGGCTTAGTTTCACCTTGATCACATTATGAAAATTTAGTGTTTACCAATTCTAGATAATTTACCTAATAAAAATAAATTCATTTTTGAAATAATAATATCAAATTTTTCATGTATTTATTTTTTTTTATTTTTTTGAGATAATTCATTTTTTGATGAATTATGAAAAATTATGAATTAAAATTTCAAAATATAATTTAATTTATATTCATTATTATATTTACATATATTTAAAAATGTATTTAAAGTAAAATTAGTTCATTTATAAATCATGTAATTTAATTTACATCATATTAATAATTTTCCAATTTAATTTTTAAATTAAAACTTTGATAACATTTTACTATTGTTTATTTGAAAGCCTACTTTCACATATTGTTTTAGAGATTAATTTTAAATTATATATTTTAAATTATTTAAAAGTAATTTGGAAAATTTATTTACATATATTCAATCTGAATAATTTACATTTTATAAAAAATTTAGTATAATTTTTTACCCTAATTAATTAAAAATAGTTAATAGTATTTACCTCGATTAATGTATTAAAGAATTTTCCGTGACTTAAACTAAAAAGATAAGTGTTGATAATACCTAAAAACATTTATAAATTATATTTTATTTCCATATTTCGACTATATAATTCTTATGGAAAAATACTACTCCATTTATTAATCTTTTTTTATTTTAGAAAACATGGGTACACCATTTAATTTTCTAATATTTCATGTGTCACACTAACCTCAATTATAAAAGGCCACTCGTTGTATTATTCTATTAACACAATCAAGACCCTATTTGGATAGTAACTACCCAAATAACATCCAAAATTCCCTAACCTAATCCTATAATCCTTATTTTGGGCATAAATATATGACATTAAGGATTTTGGTGAACACCTATATAGGATACAGAAAAATGGGGAAATATTCCTCAATGTGAATTTTTATTATATTTCTTCCTCCTACTCCGTAAATAAATATTTAACCATGACTATATAAAAACCCCGTTATGATATATATACATAAAATTATATACATTGTTCATATCCTAATAAAAACCCCACTTTTATCAAATTTATAATGAAATAAACATTCATGTATACAGTGGACTACCGTTGTGCAAACTAATTTTGTTCATTTTTTCCTCACCACCTATCACGGTTGAGTATGATTATGTACATAACGTATATATATTATATAAATAACATAATTATACCTATGGATTAATTAAATCATTTATACCATTTTAATTTTCATCATGATGGGGATATGTTAGCATCGGTCTTTTGTACGATGGACTACATCCCCACGAAGTGACATGTTTTGTTTTTAAAATATACAAAATATAAGGTGATAAAGATAATGTTTATAAATATATAGGTGATATACATAAAAAAATTGTTATATTAATAAAATATTTATAACTCTTAATAGATAATATATAATTTTCTTTTTAATATTATCACTCACTTTATTGATGATAACATTCTCCATGTATGTGTGGAAAACCACCTTATAAAAGCAATGTTACTCTATTTTAATCACCACAAAACAAGGATGATATATATATACATATATATATATTTCAATAAGTAATATATTAATATGATATTATTATAATTATTAAATGTTAAAATTTAACAAACCACCTACCCATAATGATTGTTTTAAAATGGAAATGTAACTCATGCCTATATACAAACTGCTATCTTCATGATCATAACATAAGTCATTTTTAATAACAATAATTATTTATTGGTTTTAAAAATATAATTTATGTATAAATATGATAATAATCTCATGATTAATTTTCTGGATCTGATAAAACTATATAATATTTACAAGAACAGTAACATTCACGGAAAAAGATGATTGAGAAGGAAAGGAAATTAACATCTAAGTAAATGAAAACAATGAAATATTATTAATCAAAGAGGAAAAAGTTTTTATAAAATGATCATTTATGATATTTTAATTATTAATATGGTTCATATATAAATTAATATTTTTTAAAATTGCTATAAAATATGTTATATCACATTCAACCAAAATGATGTGTGATGTCAGGGAATTCTTAACTCGGTTTCCATTCATTTGATTCCACATCTACTTCATTGATTATGTCATGATAAAATTATGTGTGTAATGTGGATTGATGATTTTATTTTTTTATTTACAATATTTTATGATTATTTTTTATTTGATAATATTATAAATTAATTTTTTAATACCTACATCAATTATATGTTCTTTGTAAGGAACATCATCTCAATTTACATTCATTAAGACATATTGTAATTTCAAAAACCAAACTCCTTCATATGGTGTATTAAATTTGACATGTAATATCATGATTCGTTCATAATTCATTATATTTCAAGTCTCAAATTGAAATATTTTATCCATCGTGAATTGACTTGAAAATTTCAAAGTTGTAAATTATATCGAACAGCCTCACATTGCATTATGATTGATAACATTATCTTGAAAAAATTAGTTTGTTTTTCTCATCTTTAATTAAAAATTACCTTTATATTATATATATATATATATTATGATGTTTTTTATTATTTCTAAAAATATATACCATTTTTACATTCAATTTTTATTTTGAATGTTTATTGATTAAATATGGAAATATTTAAAAATCATTATCATTTACTAAATATATATAATTGATGATAAGGCATATTTAATCATGAATTAAATCATTTATTTGGTATCTGATGAAGGTTTTTGACATATAGTTATGGGTGGGGATGGCAATTTTATATCCCCTTGAACCATCATTAGGTCTTAAGAGGCAAATAATTATTCTATCATTAAACCGGTTTTCTACCTATAGTTTTAAACAATTTTTTTGATAGGTTTTAGGGTAGAGTTATCATAATTCCTATGATCATAACATAAAATAGTTTTAATTCATATCATTAAGAACTCATTTATTATTATACATCATATTTTCATAATATTATAACCTCTAGATTAGTTTTATTCATACACATTGATGAGATGTAATGTATTTTTATTAGTTTAACTAACCTCATTGATTATGCCTTATACAATTACGATAGCTTGATTATTGATTAAATATAATTTTAATTCAGTTATTTACCTATATATATTTTTTATACTCAGTGAAATATTATCATTTATATTATCGATTGATGAACTTACTTATCTGTTTATTGATTACATTGCATGTTTTTTCACTTATTTTCCATTAGTTTTTTTATTCTTATTGATACAAGGTTTCTTCTACTATACATAACCCTTTATGAGATTTTGTGCTAACACAAAATTTATACCCTCTTGAATGAATCCATTAATTGTACAAATTTTTTATAGTAAAGGATGCTTTAGAAGGAACAATTTTATTCATAAAAATAAAAATATGTTGTAATTTGTTTATTAAAATGTAATTCAAGAATAAAGTTCATATCAAGATTACCAAGAATAATTAACAATTATTTCTTTTATGATACGATAGAATGTATCATATCCCAATTTAATAAATTAGACACTAGATCCAGGCTTCGGGGTTCTGGGTTTCTATAGTTGGTATCAGAATAATTTTATTATTAACCATAGAAATAATATTTAGGGAAACATTGATTGGGGAAAATAACCCTATGATAATATTTGAGGATTAGTATAGACGAACTTCCTAAAATTTTTGTAAGGTAAATATATATTTTTTTCACTGAAAATACTTCCCAATATATATTATTCATGTGGATGTTGTTCTGGGAGTTATATAACCTGTGGTAATAACTCCAAAAGAGTTAAATTAGACTTGGCCTAATCTAAACCTTGTTTATAATAATAAGTCTTACTATCCAACTAGTTTGAAACTCCAGTGCGATATGATTATGATAATTCACATTTTTATTGAAAACCATTATGTAGGATTTGAATAAATGATGAAAATTAATGGCCGGGGTTAAAAATAAGGTGTTATAGATTAAAAATAATATGTCCCAATTGAACGATAAATTTATTAATGTATGTAAAGGAAGGGCATAATGAAATGAATTTTTGAGGAAAAATTTAGAGTGTGATGGAAGGAAAAAAACTCATCCTTGGAATCCATTTATTGTTTGTTGAAATAAATGTGAATAACCTAGAAGTTATCCATGTCAACGCCCCCATATAAATGTTACCTCATAAACTAAGGAAGGACCTATGTTGAAATAATATTTTTTTTTATTGTCAATCATGTATTATATTATAGAATAATTTCTACCAAACATATTTTGGTATAAGAATCATGAAATATTTAAACGTTATTTTAAATTTTATAAGAATAAATATCTTCATTAAATTAAGATTTATGGATACCATCATAGGTTAATGTGTTTAATATTGATCATAAGTTCACTATATTAAACACATTTTTTGTGTTTTATGTGATTGATGTTTACCATGATAATGGATATATTGGTAGAAATGTACATCAAGCATATGTTTTGGTGGAAAATTTATTTTAGAAAAAATGAATTTTAATTTTATCGACATTATTTTATAGGTATTGGTAACCTTTAGGGTTAATATGATCAATAGTGAAATTATAATAATCTTCAAATAATATTATTAATAATTGTGAAAAAAAATATTGTTTATTGGAAACCTTGGTTAAAAGGTTATATAATTATTAATTATATTTCAAGGATGTCCATTATATTTGGGGGGAATTATAGGAATAATATTACTATAGTTTTAAAAAAGGGAACCCCCCATACTAAGGGACAACACATCACATCTAGAAAGGTCATAGGTCATTAACCCAAGATCGAAGGCCGATAAGGATTCTTCACATACCATTAGCATATGTGTTGTCCTGGATAATATGAAATTGTTTTTAGTTAAAATATTTGATAATTAGATATTACTGTTGAACTAGTGGGGTTAGTTTTTAGGATATGTGATTAATTTTTTTTATTGGAAACATTTTTCTAAAAATATTTTTTAGAAAACTAGTTAGAGATATATAGAAATAATGGTCTATAATTAATAGATCTAATTAGCTATTGAAATTCACTTTAGTGCCTATTGAATGAAAAATCATTTTTCTATATACATTTCTTGGATTACTTGATTAATTGAAAATTGATTGAAGCACAATGAAGGACTTCATTGTTATTATAAAACCAAAACATATCATGTATGAATATTACCTTGTATTCTTATGAAGAAAATGAATTAAACATAGTTATGAAAATTAACTTGATTTTTTTATCATAATACATTAATATGACATTAATCATAATTTATTTTAAATCATTAACTATTTATGTTTCTAGATAATTAAATTTCCATTGATCATTCACTTGCTTGTAATAAATGACGTCAATAACTCTATATATTTATTGATAATTTTACGAAATATTCATATCATCAATTTTCACCAATTTTATAGCACTTATAAACATTATTATGTGTTTTTTCATATAACCTATTAATTCACATTCACTCTTATTAAAAGTGTATTTAAATAAATCTTTTTACAATGAGGGTTTTCAATAACAAATAAAATATTACACAGTTGATTATAGTGAACATGATTATATTGAAATGATGAAATTTATATAAGGTGGTGAAAATTTAACAACACAAAATTTTAAATTAATAACATTTTTTTATAGTGTATGTTACATGAAACACAGATCATAAACAACCCATGAAATATATTCCTTAAAACTTAATCCATTCGATTTCTTATAGAACGATAAACCACAAGTCTCAATGATCTATAATATAGTATAATATTATAACCTAGACCATAAATTGGTGGGTATTAATAATAATAACTAAATTATCAATGTTATGGTAATATATTAAATTGAAAATTAAAAATAATCTTTTAAATGAAAAAGAAAATTCTGGAAAACTGCATTTTTCGAAGAGATGGTTTTGTCACTCCTCTAACACATGATTTCATATTAATTGTTACAATTTATATAAAATATAATTTATGAAAACAAATTAATTTTTTAAATCATAATACCAAAATTAACTTAGGGGTAACTTTTGAGATATTTCTTAAATATTTTATTTTTGACTAATAGTGAAAACTTTTATATTTTTATTGAAAACTACATGTTTGTTTGAATTATTTATTATGTAATATTATTTGTAGAATTTGTTTTTAATTAAAAATTTACAATTTATATATCATTTCATACAATTTAGGCCATTTAAATACTTTCCATATTGAATTTTTATATTGTTATCATTAGACCATGTTCCCTTTTAGAATCTACTTTATCATCATATGTACAAAATTAATTTCCAATTAACAATTTATACTAATGAAAATGGAATTTAGAAAAATTTAATCCATATTTGAAAAATAGAAATTTATATTATATTATATTATTAATTTAATTTTTTATTATAATAAATAGTAGAAACAATAATAATTATTTACCATAGATTTGGTAAAGAGGGTTTTAATTGGTGTAAAAATAAAAAAGATATAGGTTAAAATGACCTAATATATTTTTTAAATATATCTTATTCTTATTTTTCAATATTATAATGTTTAATTATATAAAATAATTTATTTTGTACCATTATGGATTTCTAAAAATAGAATTTCAGCTTTTTATTTTCAGAAATTACAAATGTTCCACTCACCTTAGTAATAAATGGCCACACCCACTCCACACTTCTTCAAACCAAAAAACCCTTTTTCAAAAAATAACTAGAGAAATAACTTCCCAAATTTTTTCATCTCATCCTAAAACACTTATATCATTCTAAAATCAAATATTGGAATCCTTTTGGTGAAAATCATAGGAGGATGCCTAAATAATAGGTAATGTTCTTCAATAACTGTTATTATTTTACTTCTTCTTACATCTACCTAATTTCTTTTTAAATATCAATTATATAACAAAATAAAAAATCTCCAAACAAATATATTTTATTATACTGATTTCATGACCTACAGACATCCCCACTTCTGTCAAATTTGTTTTTAAATCACAATTCATGTGTTTGGAGGACTACCGACTCGGAAATTGATGTCATTAGTTTTTGTATTACCACCTCTCAAGGATGGTAATTATGATTTATAAAAAGAATATATAAGTTATTTATAAATAAATTATTACATACAGATCCATTATATTATATATTTCTTTTTACATTCCATTATGTAAGGGATATGATAACATCACTCCTGTGTATGGTAGAAAACCACCTTGTGAAACAATAAGATTCATTTCTCACTAAAGATTTATAAAAAAACTGAAAAGGATAATGTTAATAAATATTATATATATATATATCATAATTATTTTATTCATGAAATTTATAAAAAAATGAAAATATATTATAATATCTTTTTTATACCTTTTCACTCACATAAAGATAATTACATTGTTAGTGTACGTGTAGACTATAGCCTTCTCAAAAGATTGTGACAATATTTTCATTAATACGACCCATGAATGATCTATATAAGTATATATAAGTAAATAATATTGTCATTAAGTCATTTTTATCATTATTGAAAGATGAAAAAGTACTCAACAACATTCCATAATTATCTTTGAAAAATGGTAATGTTACTCATGCATAAGTATTCCATACCATCTCTATGATCATTACATAATTCATTTTTCATACACATATTTCATTATCATTTAGGAATAAATATGTATATTAAATACTATTATTAGAAACTATCTAATATAATAAATTACATGGAATTTTAGGATAATGAATGTATGAGAGATCAAGGTAATTAAAATTGGAAATAATAAAAATAATGAAATATTACTAACGAATGGGTGATAATATGTTTCAAATGGGACATATATGAAATTATAAATTTTTAAATGATTCTGGTATAAGTTAATAACTTTTCCAAAAACACTATATAACATATAAATAATCTTAAACCAAGTATAAGTGTGAGGTAATGGGGTTGTTAACTAAATTTCCATTCATTGGGTAAAACATCTACTTTGTTGATTATGAAATAATAAGATTATGTGTGTAATTTACATTGATTATTTTAAGTAGTATATATAGTTGTTTTATCTAGATTTGTATCGGAATTACAGTATCAATTCATTTATTAGTACCACATCAATGATATTATCATTGTGAGGGACTTCATCTCGATTTCCCATCGTTGAGGCACATTGTAATGTTATGCACCCAATTCCTTTTATATGGTGTATATAAAGTCTAGTTTACAAGTAATATCATGATTCATTAATAAATCCTAGTATTATATGTTTCAGATTAAATTATTTCATCCTAGGTGATTATTCAGGAAATGTATCAATTATTAAAAGTTATTGAAGAATCTGACATTCCTCTTTGATTGATAACTTTATCATGAAACATTAAAATTATTATGATCACTTTTCATTAGTCGTTAATTTTTTATTAAATATCTATATTATTTTTTGACTATTACGGTTATTTCCACTACCATATAACATTTTTCATATATTTTTTAATTTTGTTTTTATTTTATTAACTATAGTAATACTGATAAATTCGTATTTTTACTCAATTCATATATTTGATCACAAGGAATGATGATTTAGTAATTATTTAGATTATTTGCTACATTAACAATTCCTTAGACCAATAGTGATGGGTGGGGATTGGTATTTTCTATCCACTTGATGCATCGATAGGTCTCAAGAAAACAATCATTAATCTTGCATTAAACAGATTTGTACCTATGGTTTTAGAATTTCTTTTGAAACAACATCATATAAAATATATGATTATTCCAAAAATAATGAAATATAATAATTATTAATTTCGTTCATTATGAACACAATCATTAATATCCATGACAATATATTTAGATTTTATTCATTCCTAAACATTGATTAAATGGAATTCATTTTTTGTTATTTATCTTAAAAAAATATTATACCTTATAATATTGAGATAGTCACATTATTGATAAAATGTAATGTGTTTTCTATTATTTACCATTCCACATTTATTATTATCAATTATTTTTCATAGTGTTATTATATCTTGAGGAACTTTCTTCTAATTTTGTTTATTACATGGAATGTTTATTATCTTATTTAATATTCCACAAGGATTATGGTTATTCATTCATGATTTATTATGTTGTAATATACCTTTATTGTGAATATCATAACACCCTTATTTTTCCCATTTCACTATAATCAATGATTTGTACTAGGTTTATAAGAAAGGATATGTGAAAGGGAATATTTTTTTTCAGAAAACAATTGTTGTGATTTTTGTATTAAAATGATAAAAAAGACTCAAGTTCTATCTAGTTTACAAATACTACTAAACTATTCATTTATATATGATATGATACCATGTATCTTATTCCATTTTAATAAGTTCGACAGTAGATCCAAGATATCTAGTAATTTGTTTCTACACATTCCTTCCTCCCATTGTTCATTTTCGGAGGATAATGATGAGTAGATTTAAGTTCCTCATCAGGAAATCAATGTTGTGTTCTTAAAGACATTATATCCTTTGGGAATGGTTTATTGGTGTTTTTGAGGTGTCTCTTCCACATTTCAATTTTCATTAAATGACTTGTTTTTTGTATTTAGGTTTTTTCCTTTTGTAATGTTATTTTTTGTTCCTATGGGAGTGTAAATTGTTTTTGTTGTGACATGGAGACTTGTCATGTATTGTGTTTTTTAGTTGATATATTTGGTTGATGGTTCAGGTTTTGGATCATATAAATATTTAGAAGATGTTTTTATTCTCCATCATCATCCAGGATAGTTTTCTTCACAAATTATGCAGATACCCACTTGGGTCCCTATATCTTGACTTCCATATCATTGGTTATGTGTTACTTGTTTGTTTATAATTTAAATAATCTTGGGACTTTGGTGGTTCTAAGATCATGTTATTTATTTTCCATTGTTCCCATTTTAGATTCTACAAAGATAAAACCTATTGGTTCATTGGAAAATAATTTTAATTCCATAAATTAAGAAAATTATTTATTGGCCATAATTTTTCTTTATTGATTTTTTGCATATTAAATTTATTGTATTTGAAATTTTATGAAATTAGGTTTGTCACATGGTTATCTCTAACAATGAAATGACCATCCAAATGTAGTATAGAATGTGGTAGATATATTTTGAAGAGTTGTAACATGGTTTACAAAATAATGGAATCCAAAAATGTGGCTTACTAAGTTTTACAATTAATGGTTTAAATGTTTTTTCATCATAAAGTTAAATCGTGTGATATCCATGTGATACACATTGGATCATAAAAAAATGAAATTTTAAAAAATAACTAGCCTTTATTTTATACAAATGGAAACCCCATCCATCAACCTTTCCCTCTCATGAAATCAACCCAAGGAATCCCCAACCATAGCAACCCCCGCTGGCATCATCTCCTCCTATCCTTCTATGATTTTTATTTTTTTCCTCTAGAAATTTAATGCCATAAATTATCTGAGTGAGGATCCACTTTCTTCTACCTCATCTTCCTTAACATTTCTTCTCATTTTTCTTCTTCCTCAATGATATATATTACATAGGATGTGCCCTTTGTGAATTTTACTTTTTATTTCTTATGGTTCTTTCATCAATGGTGTGTGATGAGCCCTTTGATCCTTCCTCTCATCATTTCAGAAGGTTTTGCATCATTTGAGATTTCCATAAGTTGGTGTTTCATGATTTATCTTTTCCTAAATATATCGCATGATCCTGATTGTTTCAAATTGTTTTTCCATATAATTATAATTTCTATTTATATTGAATTTTATTTTGAAAAATATATTTATCTAGGTATTGAAGAGTCTACAAAAAATTCACAATGGGGTACTATTTTACATGGACTTGTTCATTACAACACTCAAAAAATCATTAAATTTTTGAAAAATAAAATATTTATAGTGGTTTTGAATGATGAATTTGTTGATTTATAATATAATGAGAAACATTGTTATTTAAATTTGTTTTATCCTTATGTAATTTATTTATTTTCAATGGTACTGATGTCACTTATTATGTTTAGTGTTTATCCACATATGTTTTAGTGTATATATATATACACGTATACTTATTCATATATAGTTATATGAATATGAAAATTGAATTATGTTTATATATTTGGAATTGTATATACGTATATTGTTAAAATGTTATTCTTTTAAATTTAAATGTACTCTATGATTATAATTTTTAAATAATTTTTCTGGAGGAGTTTTAAATTGTTTTATTTTAATTTAAAAATAATTTGAACATACTGTGTGTTTTTGAAATGGTCTCATGAAAACTATTTAATATTTATGTGTGCTTTAAAAGGGGTTTTAGAAAACATGAAAGTGGTTAATTATGTTCTTTTTTATGGGAATGTACTGACAATACATTGAATGATTGATATGTGATACATTGTGAGGCTGAGGCATGGAAGAACATATATGGGAATTTAACTTGGTGGGATTTATGTAATATTTAGGCATGATACTAGCTAGGTATGTTTTTTGGTGTCCAATGATATCTAAGTTTTTATTACTTATTTACGTCACATATCAAGATAGTGTTCTGTTATAGTGTCCTAGTTACCTAGGGAACTTATATTTCAGGGCTCTTTATGACTATCGAAGTATACTATTGGAATTAATCGTTACTTGGTTCCCACTATAACTTTTATGAATGATTTTGTGATTGATTATTATAAACATTGTTCACTGTTTTTATTACTTCCTCTATTCATTAGTCACTTATTCAATATTATTTCATTAATTTCATATATTTTATTTTTGTTTCGTTATCATGGGTTTTCCCCTTATGTATTTTTTTTAAATGTAGTAAAATTAATAAATTTCAATGGCATGGTTTAGATAGTTGAGATTTGTATAGGAAATTATAAAGAGAGTCTTAAAAAGTGGTTTAAAAGAAAAAATTTCAGTAAAATGACACATATGTTAGGGAATTATTTTCAAGTTATTATTTTCATTTAAATAAAAATATTCATGGTTCTTATAATATTGTTGATCATGATGTTTGATTTTCATATGATAACTGATATAACCTACACATAAAATTTATTTATACCTATAATTTTTTAATATAAAATCAACAAATCTATTCTGATTAATAACTAGTTTTTGAGATCACAACCTATATGAAAAACTATGTTTTTGTAGAAAAATAGGAGTTTTTAGGTTTTTTTTTTGAATTTTAGATTGTGATTTGATTTTAGATGGATTGTGACTTATTTCATATAGGATACTTTTAATAGGAATGTTGGTTTTTATTTTTTGTATTTTAGTTTAAGCATCCAATTTGTAATTTAAAAGAATTATTTAATTTTAGAGTCGTGAATTTTTATATGGATTTATGTTGGACTAGAATGAGACTTCTTTTAAAATGGGTGATATAGGTGATCTGTGGTATTTATTGGATTTTTTTGAAAATGATTAATTTTTTATCTAGTATATTCATATTATTCATAGTGGTGGAGATGCATGAAAGCTGGGTGTATCAAGATAAAATTATGATAGTATTATTCTTCTTATAAATTCATATTTATCTAGGATAAATTATCCCCCAAAATTTATTTTAATTCCTATGACACATTTCATTATCGCATAGGAATCATTGACACCCCTTAGGTGAGTAGTCGACTAGATCCAATGTCGATTCTAGTCACAACCGTGTCTGTTTCATTGAATATCTTGTCCCAAGTCAAAAATACATTTTTTAGAAGTTAAAAAATATATAATTTGTTAAAGGTGATGGGATAAATCCATTATGATTATTTTATGACGTTATTATTTTATGATCAACCACCAAAAATGTAAATTATAATAATAATGAAAATGTGAGTATTTTGGGTATTCATTCAATAACATGAATTTTATAAAAATATATAATAAAAGGTATCAAATATATTATATTTCTATCATGAATAAAAAAATTCTATAATATTATTTTAAATAAATAATTATGAATAACATATATAATATTATTTTCAATCAAATTTTATAAAGAGTTGGAATAGGTTAATTTAAGTACAAAACCTAGAAGTTGAAAATTAATTGATGGTTTTAGAAGAGTCAATTACTTTCAAATTGATTAATTAATATCATATATGCACCATATATGACAGAGGTGAGGAATATCTCTAAACATATAATAATTATTCATAATAAAAAATTGAATCTAGAAAAAATTTGAATAACTTTTTAAAATATAATATAATTGATTTTTGAAAGTCGTGAAATTACCAATCCTGATACATTAACTATATAAAATGTTTATTTGGTTCATTTTAGATGTTTTATTATATAAATTATTAATAAAAATATACATGAGAATTAATTTAATGATAAAATATTGAACATAAATTATAATGATAATTGTTAATTTATTTAGTGGATGCATTCAGAGTGAATGATCACATATAAGATAATTTATCATTCTCTTCATAATGTTATGAATTCTCTTTGTATGATGATTTATCATAGGTTACCTATTACAAAATAGAATTATTTTTATATTCATATACATAGTTAATTGTCATTTTATGAGTTTTTTACAAAGGTGTAATGATGGAATATATATGGGTGCACTCGCCAAACCATGTAAATGATTTATATTATGTGTAAATATTAATTCTATGAAATGTTCTTGTTCAATATTAATTATTAGTGAAAATATATTTCATGTTCATTACTTATTGAATTAAATATTGAGACACACATAACATATATAGAATTATCATATATAGAAATTTACATGATTCTCCCAACACATAAATGAATAATTCAACTATATTTTTTTATATCAATAGTATAAAATAAAATCCTATCAGAACTGTTGTAAAACTAATTATATAAAATAATTTTTCATAATTAATGGAAATAAAATAATACATTATTCCCTATAAATTGACGAGGTAAAATTAATATTCATAGAATTAACACTATTACTATAAAAATTGTGAAACCACAATACTTTTTAGTGATTAAATATTTATATTTTTAAATGTTTTCAATACTCAATGATAATAATGGATTTCATGAAATGTCTATATCAAAATAATTGTCTAAATAGTTGATGTAATTTTTGATATGAAATGGTTCTAATCCATAAATTCAAACACATATATGATATGTGTATTCCAAAAACATAATATATGAAATTTATATGACATATGTTATGATATTTTGAAAATGTGGCCTATAGTATTTCTAGATTTGGGAATATCATTCAATATATTGAGTTGATTTTGTGACCAATACCTAGGACTATTGTAGAGTATTATATGGGTAAATAATTTTAGATGATGTAGAATCATGGGGATCATACCAAACAAAAGTTTATCTCAAGTTAAAATTTACTCAAAGTGTGATTCTTTCTTTCATATAATGGTGGTTATTTCTAGTGTGTTTTTCATTTATTTTATGTGTTCAGTGGTGTGACAAAAGTGGTAAAATTTGGATGATAATGCATGTAGATTTGTTTTTGATTCAGTTTTTAAAATATTGTTCTATCCATTGATCATCCCCTCACTCACATGATAATAAATTATTCAATTTTAATCTCTTAATTTGTCTCCAATTAGGTGAAACCTCACAGGTCACCCTCAAGTTTTTATTTCTATTTTTATGGAGAAATGACTATACACTCTTTTTCATTACGTATATGAGCGACTAGATATATCTAATTACTCATGAATCAACCCACTACTAACCATATCACGTAATGAATAACATCCATGTGTCTTGTGTATGAAAAAAATGGTGAAAAAAAGGAAAATAAGTGCATGATACAATGTAAATAACCAACTGATTATAAATTCAACCAGTTCTAGATAATTAAATAAAGAGATTACTTATTTAAAAATTAATTAATTAAAGATTTTAATGGGTGTATTCCTTGATTAAACACCAATGGCCTAGTGTGCCACCGCAGGAGGCAATACAACAAAATAAAATGTGGGAGGGAAATTCCATCAATATATACTCATATCTAATCAACCTATCAATATCCTCCCCAACTCCAATTAATAGTTTTCCATATTATTTTAATATAATAATGCCCCAAAATTTATTATTTCACATTAGAATATCTAAAGTGATTATCATAATAATCAAAAAAAAATTCATTCCTTATAACAAATTTAATATTCCCATGTGTGTCCATAACAAGCTCCCATAACATTAATGTTTTCCAAAAGTACATATTTAGATATTAGGATTATTCAAAGGTTAATATCGTGATTTTTATCATTATGTCAATCCTTTATTATAATCACTCCATCCCTTAAATATATGGAATAATTTTTCATAAAGGATTAGCTGAGAACTTCCTAGTTTGGGTGAACTGAAAGAATGATCTCTGATTGGAATTTAGACATTTTGTTTGGGAAAAATCAATTTTTTCTATTAAAACATAAGAATTAACTTTATGTATCTTATTTATGATTTGGTTACCCTTAAATGAGTGTTTTTTCATCATTGTTACCCTTATATAGCCCTTGATAACTATGTCGTACATTGGTGGTGGAGTTTGGTCCCATTATGTTCCTTGTTTCATACCCTTAAACAGCTCTCAATTACTCTTATATAATTTATTTATATCATTTTTGAATAATGTGTGATATTTGGATTACCCATGAAATAGAGAAATAAGGATCCTTATTTTAAGTCATATGACCCTTCAATATAACTGTAGTCTTGTAGTGCAGCTCATTCATATTCCATTTTTCATGGCCTCATGAATTTTTATGGAATGTGGGAAGTCTTATAACATCATCTTCCATTTATTAGTTTAGATTATTGTATTGTGATGTCTTAAAAATCTATGTAAATTTCAATGAATCAATATAAACCCCATATAAGTCATATAATGAGGCCAATGTCATATGAAATGGCAAGTAAGTTGTAAAAATTCATTATAAAACCCATATGGAATCCCCTTAACTTTTTCATTATTCTCTGATTTAGACTTCCAACCATGAAAATAATAGAATAATTATATTATTCTTACAAATTTATAGAAAATTTAATTTAAATAATTAAAGTGGAAATTAAAATACATTAAATTATACATATAATGAATCGATGAATACATATCAAAAATAATCTCAATTGGATACAAAATAAAAAAACGGGATTTAATCCATTAAAAAGTTTTAGTCTTGGTTTTAAAAATAATCAACAGTGATATAATAATTCATGTCTTATATTAATAATAGGTTGAATTTGTAGAAAAAAAAGTTTGTGTTTTTTATATAGTGTCTCTCTTCACTCATCCAAACGTATAAAATTTCACACCTGGGAAATAAAATAAATTTTAGTTATTTTTAAAAAAAAAATTCATTGCTAGAAAAAAAATATAAAAACCATATAATAATATAATCATAGATTCATTAAACATTAGAATTATTTTTCCTCCTAAATGAATTATTTTATAATTGTGTATAAACCCATATAAAAACCATAAAAAGACATCAAGTATCTCCCAAAACAATTTGTAACATTGAAGGAATTGAAAAACTATTTTTTATTCAAATCCCAAGTCACAGTGACACATATTTGAGGGACAACACATAAAAAGGTTGTTTTTATATAATAAGACCTATAGATCTGTAATCACATTCTTGTTTCACATTAGTTAATATGATATATCCAAAAGACTTTTACGGTGCCCCCTAATGTTTTAATTAATCATATGGGAAGGTTAACTAGGTTTATGTTTAAAATACTAGTTTTATCACTCTATTATTTAGATTTAAACAAGATCATTTTAATTAATAATAACATTTCCCAAATATAGAGTAAAAGAATCAATGAAATCAGTTTTTTAATTCACTCACCAATCAAATAATTTTGTCTTGTTCAATGTTAATAAAATCCATCAACATTGTAATGGTATTTTTCTAATAAAGGAATACTTGAAGCTCATGATTTCATATCTA
The DNA here is from genome assembly GCA_963277665.1 of Viscum album. Classification (NCBI taxonomy): domain Eukaryota; kingdom Viridiplantae; phylum Streptophyta; class Magnoliopsida; order Santalales; family Viscaceae; genus Viscum; species Viscum album. The sequence continues at coordinate 1,553,322,029 of OY728160.1, forward strand.
AAACACTCCAGAAATCTATTAAATATAATAAAACATCATGATAAATTTATCTATAGATTTTTTAAATACAATTTCCATCACTTTTGATAATTTTTTATTAAATCAAAAGGAACTAGAACCATAGGACAATAGATAAATGAAAAAACTTTACATCAAAAGATATTTTATTTTTTCCACAACAAATATCTAAGGAAAAATATAAATTAAATTCAATATTCATTAATCAAGAGTTAAAAATATAAAAAAAGATATATCTAGACTGATGTGAATGAAAAATTGTAACGGCCCGGACCTCTCCAGTCTATTGCTTTGTGAAAATGTGGTGTTAGAAGTGTTCTGGGAGGTCAAGCTGACTTGGGGATGCGTTTGGGTGGAATTTTAAGGAAAACTAAAGTGCAGTAGCTTTCGCACATGCTGGGCATAGTTTTCCTAAACAGTGCGGCCTAGTCGTCCGTAGTTAATCTTGGAGGTAGAGGCTAGCGCACAGTTAGTGCACGGTTTGTGGAACTGTGCGGCCTAACCATGCGATGATTGTTTGGTGAGGCAGTAGCTAATGCACGGTTAGCACACGGTTTGTCAAACCGTGTGGAATAAATGTGCGGGAAGTTAAGTTAGAACCTAAAATTGTGGATCTAATATGTTTTTCCACTAAATGGTTCGTTTAAGCCCCTAAGTAGCCATAACTCTGGATTACCCTTCCTTGAGGGTAGGAGAACGTCTCCCAAGTGTTTTAGAAGCGATCTGAAAGCTTCTCTTGGTGAATCGAATCTGGTTTCTTGAGGTATGTGATCTTTCTAGATCGTTTTTGTTCGGTTTCTTAGATCCACTTGGATCTAATACTCTTATTCCCTTGGTTTTTTAGATATATGTATGTTATGGGTAGATCTATGTTCGTGGATGCCAAATATGCAGATTTTTGGACTTGACCTTGCTAGGTGAAGAGATCTAAGGTTGGTTTCTAGAGAATAAATCCGGATTTCTTATGCATTCATCATTTGTTGTGGTTTTCGTCAAAAACCCTTGAGGTAGGGGATTCGTTTCTTCTCTTCATTTTACGTCCGATTTTATTTTTATCATGTTTAATCCCCCTGGATGACAAATGGAATTGACATAATAAATATTTTAACCAGATAAATAAATTGATATCGATCGAATGTTATTGCCAAATTTTTTGCTAGATAGTGAGATATTTATGCATTATTTGATTAGTTGTTTGTTATTGATAGAAATCGGTAAAGAACGTAAACCGGGTTGAATTGATAATTCTTGGATAAAGGTAATTAGGAATGAAAATGAATCTGGTTCTTATTCAAATTTGATGTTAATCAACTTGGCGTAGTAAGCATGTTTAATCATTTGTGATAGCTTACTGGTTAGGTTTCCCGATGATGGAACCAACAAATTATAAACCTGTTAATTCAAGACGGTTTAAAGATTTTATTGTTTGATAATTCCTTGAAGGTTTTTGAGTTACCCTATTCATTGTTAAAGGTCCAAGAGCCTAACTGATGTGATGTTTCAAATTCATGTTGTTTGGGCTGTGATGTGATCCTGGATGGTTTTTGTGATATGTGGGGGCATAGAGGCCTTTTAGTTGTGGCATCGGATGATGCCTAGAGTGGTGAGATGTGTCGGTTTATGCATATGGGTGTCGGGGAGGACACTGGGGTTGATGGAATGGGATGGATGTGATTATTAGCTGCTTGGAGGTTCTTTGATTCTTTATTTTCCTGAATTTTCGCCACTGCTCAAGGCAGCTGGTCTTACTTACCCGTCTCCCAAAAGAGGCAAAGACAAGTAGGGTATGCCATGTGCTTTCCTTGTTTAGCTTCTCAAGGGGGAATGGGTCTGCACTCCTCATATAGATGGAAAATACTCGACGGGTAGTACATCTACTCACCATGTTGTGCCCCCTTGTGTTTAGTAACATAAAATGCTTTTCTAGAATTCCTGAGAATATGGGAATGTAATTATGTAATGAATGTTTTATTAAATGGTATTAGCTCATAGGGTTGGAGTTGTCAGAACTTAATGATGAGTTTGAAAACTATTGAAGGAATAGTTGTCTATGGGTGTGTTGCTAATGAAATTTAATTTGGATTGGAGTGATGTCGTGACTAATTTTGTGATAGGTTTGCCAAGATCAAATTAAGGGAATGATGTTGTATGGGTTGTCATTGACAGACTCGTAAAGGATTCTCACTTCTTACAGATCAAGGAGACCATTTGTGTTGATGAGCAGAGAAGGTTTTAAATCAGAGATATTTTACATTTATATGGATTTCCATGCTCCATTGATTCTGAAAAGGATTCACATTTTTTTTCATGGGTCTAGAAGGGACTATAGAGGGCTTTGGGTACACAGGTACATCTGAGTACAGCATACTACCCCCAGACAGATGGTCAGTCCGAGCATACTACTCAGGTGCTAGAGGACATGATATGAGCATGTGTCATGGATTTTGGAGGTTCTCGGGAAAAACACATACCTTTGTGAAGTTTTACTACAATAATTGTTTTTAAACTACTGCTCATATGGGTCCTTATAAGGCTTTGTACTGTTGGCCATATAGATCACCCTTATGTTGGTTGGAAGTAGGATAGGTATCTATGCTAGGACCTCGTCTTGTCCAGGAGACCACAGAGCATATAGATTTGATATGGAAGAAGAAGGATTCTGCAATTTCATGACAGAAGTATTATGCTGATTTATGGAGAGGACCTTTGGAGTTTGAGGCTGAAGATCTGGTTTTTCTATGTGTCACACTGAGGTTGGGACACAGGAGGATTTGGAGACAGAGTATGCTTTCTCTGAGATATGTTGGACTATTTTATGTTTTGATGAGAGTCAAGATGGTAGCCTATTGGTTACAGTTACCTTAGAGGTATTGGGCTATGCACGACGTCTTCAAGATTTCTCAGCTACGACCTAACTTCTCAGACATGTCTCATGGTTTTTATCCTGAGGAGTATGAGTTAGAGTATGATGCATCATTCGAGGAGCATCCTATTAGGATTTTTGATCATAGTGAAAGGGTTCCCTATGGCCAGTCTGTTCCTTTGGTATGAGTGTTATGGCAGCACGGACGAATACAAGACAAGACATGGGAGAGGGAGGTCATTGTACAATCACAGTGGTTCAAGATGTTTGAGAAATATTCTTCTGCACTACTATTCTAGGGACATTTTAGGAAGAATTTATTTAAGGGGGAAGTTTGTAAGAATCTAGATCTTCTTTTAATGTATGTTTTTTTATTCTAGTTTTTTTGGAGAAAATAGGAGTTTTTTGATATTTCAGGAGTACACACTGTGTACATATAAGTAAACGCCTTGTACCCGGTTATCACGGGTGACCGTGTACTAGCCGTGTAATGGCCGAGAATAAGGCTGTGTGGGGTGACCTAGAGACCACCAAAAGAGAAGGCCAGATAAAGAAAGTACACGCCTTGTTCTTTTGAAGAACCTGTCGTGTACTTGTTCTTTATTTCATTCAACATACTGGGGTCACGTCTAATTGGATGAACACACTTCTTCTTGACCTCACTCGTCCAGGAGGGAAAAGAATCATAGATTATTCTATAATCCCATGACCGGTCATCCATTATCCGATTTTATCATCTTAGATTGTGTGGGAATCATTGTTGTGCTCTTTTCCTTCTTCTAGAGCCCCATTTCAGGATTTCTACTCTTTCATGAGATATCCGCAGTTGAACGTTTTAGGAATTTTTGTAGATCTACAAAGTTCATGGACAATTCCAGGCATGAGCATCATGTATATTGTATGTACAATGTGGAGGTAGGTGGTTTTTTCCTTTCTGTTGTTAGTATATGAATTATATGTAGAAAAGTGCCCAGTACCCTTGTTCTGGGTATTGTGTGTTTATGGTTTTTAGCCCTATTATTTCCTGATATTCCTTGTGTGATTGATTATAGGTTGTTTTATAGTGAATAGGGTAATTTACCTTGCTATGGATGTGTTTACCCATGATTGATTGATATTGACTATTTGGTCTACCTTTGCATTCTTGGCTTCTTTGTTTTCCATATCTAGTATTGTTAGGATGGAGTGAATTCTCTCTGACATGCTATGACATGTTGTAGAATGTTTATCCAAGTAGTTCTTGATGTTTACATTGGCTTCCATATATCATTTTGCATGATTGACTTAAAAAGAGATGTGGGAACCTGTTGTAGTATATCATAGGGAGAATGGATGTTGGGGGCTTCTCTAGAGTAGCTTTTTTCCTTCATATTACGAAACCATGGGGAGAATGGACGTGAGTTCTCCCTTAGTGTGTTTTTAGTTCCCTGTTGCAAGACCATAGGGGGAATTGGACATTGAGGACTACCCTAGATTTTCTATAGTTAGTGATACCAGACTACATTGGGGATTGATGTTTAGTGCTTCCTCAGAGATTCTATGCTAAAGCTGAACCAGAGGTGTTAGAATCTGAGTACTCCTTAGAGGGTTGCTTGTGTTTGTATAGTTGAACCAGATGGGTTAGGCTGTGAGTACATCCCATAGGATTACATGTTTATGATTAGCTACTTACTTGATATGGGAAATTGAATGCAATTAAACTATAAGATTGATTAATTTTGAATACATCCTTGCATACTACTTATTTTTTCCTTATTTCCTGATATATATATATATATATATATTCACTAACTATTAGGCACTTATCTTTGAGTGTTTTCCTACTGGGTATAGTCTCACACCCTATTTGGGTCATGCTTTTGGGCCCAAAAATATTATATTGTAGCAGAAATAGATAAGGGAAAGCACCCTTCTCTATCAGGTACTTGACTGCCTAGGAGCTGGAGAGCATGGGACCAAGCTGAGGCTTGCAATGATGTGGAGCTCTTTACTTTATTTTCTTTTTTACTTTGGATTAGTACTATATTCCATCATTTCATCTTGTTTGACTGCCTCCCTATACATATGTAACATGAATCATTTAGTACAAGGAGCTGGCATTTGGGGAAATGCAGTTAAGGCCATGTGACAAACCTAGTACGGGGCACCTATGGGCGGCATCTAAAACCAAGAAATTATAATGGGTTTGAAATAAAGAAGGTAAAACAAAAAAATAAAACATGAAAATCCTTAAGAGTTAAAAGGGAATTTCTCTCTTCTTAGTGTAGCTTATCTTGTATGACACAATAAATCCTTGGTGATTGGAGATAGATTTATCAATGATGGACATATAGATTGTTTGAGTCCTAAGAGGGAGGATTTGTAAGGGCTTTGTATTTGTAATGTTTAGGATGATTGGTTTTACAAGTGAAGGGGGATTTGTTATTTATACATAATGATATGGGAATTTTTAAAATTAAATATTGAATAAAATATTATATCCAAGGTAAAACATGTAATAGTGAATTTTTGACATTATAAATAAAATATACATATAATATAATCTTATTATAACTTTAAATCTGCATTAAATTTCTAACACATTAATTTATTAAAAAACTAATTTTGAAAGTATGAAAAATGGTAATTTTAAGGAATCACATTTCACATTAGGTTTTGGAAAGTTATCATTATATTCTGAAATTGAGATTATATTAATTTAATGTTAAAATAATTAATTTAAATATACAATTTCTAAACCTAATGTTTTATAAAGTATATTTTCATTATCACAACATGATTTATGTAATTTTAGACAGACCACTTATGTGAAAAACATTACTTTTACTATTTACACAAAAATATAGTATTATAAAAAATAACCAAAAAATAACCCTTGGATAATTTCAATATTATAAATTTCAAAATGATACTAATTTTATAAATATATATTAAAAAAATTAATTTTTTTAAAATATTATCAAAATTATTTTTCAATGTTCATTAAAATATAGTTTATTAAAAATCTGTTTATATATTCTTTGAGATTTCAATCATGATATTTATAATTGGGAATTTAAAAATTAATATCTAAATAATTTAATCATGATAAATATTATTTATATCATAAATATTTATTTTTAGGTGAAATTACATTTCTAACGGCCTTGTTAACATTCCTAACTGTCGGGATACTGTTCTTTATAGTGATGTTACTATTCAAACGATCACAATAATATCCCAATGGTAAAATTATCTTCTATAAAAACCACCAAATACCATTTTTCATTATTCCAATAAATTAATCTCAAAATTATCTATTTACATTTTCAAAAATGATTATTGGATCACTAATATTTTTTATTATCTATATTGTTTATAATGGGTTCTTTTATTCAAGTAGACTGGGGAAATCACTATTTTTCCTATTTAGATTTTATAATTTATATATTTTTTCCATTCGTAATGTTTGAAATTTTTTTGGTTTCATTAATTATTAATATAACAATATTTAGTAACGAAACAAATTCATTGTTAGTTTCTATATATTTTTATAAAATAATATTATATAATACAACACACAATTATTAAATATATTTTTTACTAAAAACATTGGTTAAATGCATTTTATCATTGAATAATGAGTCTATTAATACCAATATGACATTTAATAATCCACCTCACTAATGAATAACATTTTTTGGCCCACCACCTCATAGAACACCCTCCAATGGAAATAATCAATGATGTAACATAAATAATATAATTTATGATGCATATATTTTCATTTTATGGTTATATTTGAAGCTGGAATAAATATAAAAATGAATTATGTTACCCTATCATTAACTAATAGACCTGAATCACATCTAGGGAGATCATCTTATCTCTATCTATCATAGTAAATAACCATGAAAATTGAATCATTCCCACTGTGATCCCCAAATTTGTTCCAAGTTGGTGACATAAAGGAGAGAGATGATGTGTAATAAAAAATGATAGAATCCAAGATTAGATATAAAAATAAGGTACCTTAGATGATCTCTAAATCACTTGTAAATAGAATCTCTATAACATGAAACTCTCCAAAACTGGAGTTTATACTTATCTATTGGAAACTACAACCATGGTCATACTCAACCATGTTTCCTTACATGTGATGGAAATAACTACACCAAAGTATAACATCTTCATATCTTATTATTAGAAAAGAATATAACTCTCTCTTCTATTAATATACCCTCACAAGAAACTACTGGTAAGGATAGTAAGTAATGTATCCACCTAAACCATATGGGGACCTAAAAATTTATAGGAACTCATACTACTGATGGTCATAAAATCTCTACAAAAAATATATAGGAAATATCTCCTAATGTATTTATGGAAACTACCACCACAAAATAAATATGAAAAATATTAATAATGAACACTCCCCATTGGTAAAATTCATAAAATCCTATACCCCTAAGATCATCCACTAATTATTATTCTATATAAAGTGAATGGATGCTTCCCCTTTTGATATTATATCAGTTGTGTATGCATCCGCACAAAAACCTAATCCATATTATTTTCCTCTAAATAAATAGGCACTATAAATAGAATTCCATCATTTCTAATAATTGGTTGAAGCATAACCACCATTCATCATGCTCTATACTACACATCCAAGAAAAGATCAATGTAGAATTGAATGAGGACCTTGAACTGGATACCAATATCTCCTATGATTTGGCTCTCCTAATAAATGGAATGAAACGCATACCTCATCCATTCCATCATCATCCAATATTGTAACTCCATATGAAAATACATTTGTAATCCATCCCATACAACATCTGAAAAATTCTAAAACCCATGATAAAATATCCACTATTTCAACACTTCTCCACTCATATAACTAAAAGCTACTAGAACTCAATAATATAGAATGGAATAGAACAGAAATAATTTGATCTCTATCTCTTTTTACTAGACCTATATCTCTAAATCAAAGTCACTTTACTCATACTCAGATAATTCCTAATGTGTTAACTCACACATAATCTCCCTACATATATCATCCTTTTCATCTAGATCAATTCTCTAGAGATCAAAAATTTTATCCTACAAAACCTCACTAACATAAACCATTCATGTATGATGAAAAAAATTAATATCTACAAGAAAAGTAGAAAATCAAATCTATATAATATGAAATTAATTGAAGGACTATTTAATTAATTATATTTCCCTGAATCAACCCAATTAATATAAAATAATAAATATTTATGATCTATAGACCTCGTGGAAGTCTCTACACCATAATTATTATCATATCATCGTGATTTTTAAATAAGTATGAGGTTTATAAATCAAGTCATAGGGATCCCAATCATATATTTCCAAACAATCCTCCCTTGATTCATCACACATAAACTCAACCAACAATATTTCCATATCATTCCTGTGAAATCATCCCTAGTACCTAACTCGAATATCCATATTAACTCACATATATAGGTCTAATACTTTGATACTAAATTGAAATGATACCCCCCCCACTTGGAATCTCGTAATGGCATGTTGTGAAGACATGACAGACCCTTGAGGCACACTTCTTATTAGCCCCAGGCATATGACTAACATTGAGGGTATAATTATACAAATATCTGGCAATACCATAATATATCCAAAAAATTACATGAAATATACCCATAAACTCTACAATATAGAATAAAACCATGATCCCTCAACAATCCATAATTCATAATATGTCATAAAATATAATTCTCACAGATAAAAATACCAAAAAAAATATCAACTAGGTAGTAACACTAACAACAACATAAATTTCTAATATAGTACATCATAAAATGATCTCCAAAATCTCATTGTACATGTTTAAAAAAATTATATATATGGGTGATTTTACATGTATTCTATGTAAGATCCACCTCAATACCTCTAATGATAAAGATGCATAATGTTATAGAAGTGAATAAGAAAAAGAACAAGAAAGTACCTACCAATGAATCTATCACCCATCCTTTTCGAGGCTCACTTTCCAAATAATTATACCATGTATATTAACATAAAAATAGAGTAGTATATCAATGAGGGTACCCACACCAATTCCCATTGGTTCATCACTCTCATGACCAGGAACTGATTCCCAAGTGCTTCAATTCCTTCAACAACCATATCAATGAATCATATATTCCAAGTCATAATTTATGTTGTTCGGACCAATGAAATACCAACCATAACCTAGATAGTTCCAATTAATCTCATGGGAAACAAAACATGACCACAACCACATGTCCTCATCTCAAACACACATCAATTTCCAAAATAGTAATGTATCCAAAGAAAATAAAAAATCAACCTCATGTCCTCCTCCAGTTATGAATAACCACCATTATAAGCAACATTATCATGTCTTCAACAACCCATAAAGATCACATAAACCATTTTCCATCATATCCATTCATCTTATATAATAGAGAGTTGGGAAGAGGGAGTAGTCACCCCTTTTTATTCCACCAAGATTTATTTCTGTTCATAACATCCTAAATTAAAAACTTTTTGGTGTAGATATGGTCATCTAACTCAATAAAGATGCATATGAAAATCACAAGAAAAATAAAAATATAATATAATCACACACAAAAATCCAACCAAAAGGGCCCTCACTAAATAAATTAGACCCATATAAACCATCTCACTATCACTTACTCATACAAGACATAACTTACAATGACAAAACAATCAATATATCCCTACTACCCATGTAAAAAATCCACAAAAATAATTATAAATTTCTACATTTTCAAAACCATTTTATCATTTTTATGTTTACTATTTACTAAAATAAGTACATTTATTATTCCTTTTTATTACATATTTAAAAAAATCATCCATTAACCATGATCAATTATCACCAGTTCTATACAAAAATTAGAATTATCAATTTCATTTTTAGTTGAAAAATCATTCAATTTTATCCTTATCCACTAACAAGTTCATTATCACTGATCACATTCCATTTATAATAGTATATTAAAATACATCATCCTTTCATCACACAAATGAGTTCCATAAAATGACCCCATAACTCATGCCATTAACCTGAAAAAATCCATAAAACACCCATATCCCAATAACATATCATACCACCATTTTATGACATCATGAACATTTTTTCTAGTTGACCATGGGAAGGCAACCACCCCCCACTGCACAATTTATACTGATATCCCAAAACTATCCATAATATTCACCACCACAACAATACAATGAGAGAAATAAACACTCATTAATATTATTTTGTTGTATATAAAAAATAATAGTACTAATAATGGTCGTTTCAACACCATGATATTTTAATAAATAATCCTCTTTAAATAATTATATTTCTTCAATAGCTCGTGTTTCACACAACCGTGAGTTTAAATGAACTATGAGACACTATAACTATTAAATTTATTTTATAACCAACCTGTTAAAATAAAATGAATATATCTAATTAAATAATTTATGAAATAAAAATAATGGTCAATATCAATATGAATGTGTTGGTACATGATTTGAAGCTGACCAAACAATTTATAGTAAAATCATTGAATTATTCAATAATAAGTTTTCTTCAAAAATGAGTTTATTATTTTTGTCATTGAATATTAATTTTTATAACTTATAAAAAAATTATTTTAGAAAATAAATTTCAATTTTTACTCCATCATGTAAATTTTATCTTAATAGTTTTTTTTATATTTTATAACAATCATCATTTTTAAGGAACAATGAAAATATCAAATTTTATTGAAAAATATATTTTATTTTCAAGTCACTGCAAGTAAAATTAGGTTTTGGATTTTTTTAATAGATAATTTTGTTTAATGTAATAAAATTATGGTTTTTCCCAAGGATTGCATACATGAATTTTAAAAAAAAAATTTAAAAAAACTATTTTTTATCTGAAAAAAAAACTATTTTCATTACCATTTTACCTATTTTATTTTAAATTAAATTCCAAAACATATGTATTTTGAATTTTTAAAAATTGATTCAAAATTTGGATTCATAGTTGTCATATTATGTCAATGGGTCCCTTTTATTTTTGGCCAATATGAATAGTAACTTTGGTAGATATTTATACCATGATAAAAGGTAAATTGGGTAATTTTGGATAAAAATAAAATTATAAATACTATAATACAATAATAATACATGGATAAATTTAATTGGATGGATATAATGTGACCCTTATCACCTGAGGATATAAATTATGTTGTTTAATGAACGTGTATCTATTTAAATTTCTTATATAATTTATAAATCCATGAAAAACACAGAAACGACACTTACATTGTCTAAAATACACATTATGTGTCCACATGGGAAAAAAGTATGTTTTAAAACGACAATACATGTAAATAATTTGATTAATAATTATATTTTCATGAAAATATTTTTTTTTTCTTTTTTGATCACATAGATGATATTATGAAATTTTTAGCTTTTTCTTTTATAAAATTTAAAACATGTGACATTCAGGATTTAAATAATATATAAATTTTAATATAGGATTAAAAATATCATATATTTTTTTATAAATATTATTATGAAATATATATGATTTATCTTCATCATGTAATTTTATTTTTAATATTATTCTAAAGAAATAAATATATCAAAAAAATCCACAACACAGATGTAGTAAGTATTTTATTAAGGGAAATATCAAGTCATTGTTTTTTAAAATATTAAAATAAATGTAATATTAGATAATTATATTGATAAAAGAATTATCTAGTTGATCATGACCTCGTAGGGATATAATAAAATATTTTTTTGTGAATTTAACTTGTTATCTTTGTATTTTTAAAAGTCCAAGTATTTAATAGTGTAAAAATTCATAGTAATGATATTTTATCAAAATATTATTTTATTAGATTATATTAATATAATAAAACATCTTTATAAATAAAAAATTATTATAATATAATCTAAAATTCTATAAATTTTAAATATATGGTCTAATTTACATCAAATAAGTAAAGAGTGTAATATTTTGGTACTGAAATTTTTTACTTTAGTTAAAAATAAAATAGGTTAACTAAAGGTTAATCAAAATGATAGGGATTAAAATAATGCAAAAATGTAAAAAAAAATTGATAAATGGTTTAATGAATAAATGATATGTCTTATGTCAACAAGTTTCCTCTTTATTTCCATTATCCTACATGATTAAAACTCCAAAGTTTATCATTCTTGTCCATGAGTAGTGATTAGGTTGGCTGACCATATAGAATGTTTCCTAGGGTTTGTACGAGTGGGGGGGAAAGGGAACTAGAAAAAACAAGAGTTGTCTTGTGGGGACATTCATTAATGATATGACTTATCATGGAATGTGGGTGGGCCCCCGGGAGGAGACCACTTGTCTGTGGGGAAACTGGTGGTACCTGGACATCCAGGACCCAATGGATATATTAAGGTGGGGTGTCTATGATTTCAGTGGGGGTTAGTTGTTAGATTTTTTATTATAGGAGGCACCCACCCTTAAGTGTGTTTCACTACTTAGGTTGAGATGTTGGACCAAAAAATAGTACATTGTTCATTAATGGGGGGTAAATGTAACACCCAAGAATGATTAATTGTTTAATAACTAAAATTTATTACTACTGTCAACATGGTGAATGTTTCTTTTTTAGGACCTAACTGATTTGACCTATCCAGTTAATCATGCATGTCATGGAGTACATATATTGGTGGGTGACCTTCTAGGAAGTTACCCATGGTGTGTCCGAGTGGGGAAAAAAACACTATAAAGAACAATTGTTAGCCTATGGGGACTATCATAAGTCATATGACAAGTCCATGTATGCTGGTGGGCCCTAGGGTGTGCACCATGTGTCAATTGGAAAACTGGTTGTACCTAGAAGGACAGGACATAATAGCCATGTTATGGTGGGGTATCTCAACTATCAGGTATGCCTAGTTGTTACACAAACCATGCCCAAAATATTGCTATTTATTATATCACAACCTTATCATATCATATCGTCAAATATAAGTCCTTTAGGTGGATTTTTTATTGATATTTAATTTATTAAAAATATAAAATATTAAAAGAGTCTAAAAGTCCCACTCACCTAAATTATAAAATGGAACCTCCTACATCTCTTCTTCACATCACATTGAGTTTTTGAAATCCACCATAACCTAGAAACAACTCTTATAAACATCCTTATAAACACTATAGAGGTTATGGTCTTCAAAAAAGATCAACCATGTTGTCTATAATAGAAGAACTAAATATTGATTTCCAAGGAATAGGTAACCATATTTATAAACTATTTGAATATTAATTCTTCTTATAATTCCACTTCTATTGATTTCACCATTATAGAAAACTAAAAATTGTATCAACAATATTCTAAGATTTTATTATTATTATGTTACTTTCGGTTTGAGAGGAGTACTCAAGAGGGGGTGAATTGAGTATCTATAAAAAGTTATGTTAAAAAAGGTATAATTGAAAGTTCACATTATATAATTTTCAATTGCCATGTTTTCCAATAGTGAATTTATAAGAGTTTGATTATTCGATTAATTTCTCAAAAGATTCATTAGTTATCCGTTGTTTTAATTTGTTAATTAATAGAAATTTTAAACTATTCTCATAAGACAATATTGTTATAAACACTTCCAAAGACTAACTATCAGAGTTCAATTTAGTTTTATGAAATATTCGATAAAAAAGAGTAAAAATAAAAAGAAAAAACACGGTTGAAATAAAACTAGAGTTTCAGCCTCAAGAAGAGTCTTAATCCTATACACTTATTTATCACATTCCATCATGTAGTTTCAATTAATAAATAGTTTGATCTACACAATATATTAGGGTTTACAATAGCACACAGGTTGTCCAGGTCACAAGGCCTCTACCACAGTTCTTCGTGGGTACAAATTACTAGGTGACATAAGGTACTCTTCCAAACTTATCCATAGGAGAAAAAAGGTGTAAGAAGGTATTATTTGAAGGATATCTTGTATCCTTTAGTTTGATATAGGAGACATTTTTTTCTAAACAGATAGACCCATGTACTACTCAAAAGTATGTAAAAATTAAAAAGATAGAGTAATTAATTGTGAGATTGGATTTATATTGATCTATGTGTCATGAGATGTAGCTCTTGACTCTTTAGATGTAGGTGACATGAATTCTATGTCCTCTACTAGAATATAAAATAGAAATATAGTATTGAATTATGTCTTCTAGGTACAAGAATGGTTCTACCGGAATATACTTCTCCTTATTTGATATTCTGAAGTAGTTTCTCCAATCGATGTTCATCTCTATTGAGATTTCCGTGAGTGTTCTTGTTTTTTTCTTGATTTCATTGTGGCTTCATGAGAGTCTCAGATGATCTTTAGAATGTTTTCTCTCATCGGCATGTAATACACCCTAACTTCCTTCTATATATATCATCTACCTTTATAAAAAATATTCTCATTTCTGAGAACCTAAAAAAATCATGTTATTTTAACATGAATAGGTTCATCATAACTCATAATAGCTTATAAAAGTCCTTCAAGTTACTATAATATTTTTCAGTATCATTAAATTTAATAAATGGGACCGTTATAAATAATATTAATAAATGCATATCTAAGAAAACTATCGGTGACTCGTCTGTCGGTGTCACCTTCTGTCGGTTGAAAAATATGTCATTGTCTTAATCCATCATTATTTCATTTTATCAGTCTTTCCATACGTAGGTGACTCATTATATAACTGGCTTGTTTCAATGGTGATTTTTTCCTTATGTCGGTGAGATAGTTTATCTATCCGGGAGTCACTTAAACTAATGGTTAATCCATGTGTCAGTACACCATGCAATGGTATGTTACTTGGACTAAGGCTAGGTATTTTACATTGGTGAGTCATATTCTATGGTGATTCCTCTAGAACATATGCATGTTTGAAGTCTGTTTCAGTGATTCATATGTCTATTGGTGGGTTATATGTCTTTCAGTGTCATTGACTCATACTTAGATAATTTTATCTGACATGTATGTCTTATATTTCATCGTAGTAATTGAGTTTTAATGCACTTAATTACTCGTAGATAATTAGTTACAAGCTCGTTTAGACTTAAACCTACATAAATGGTTATATGATTTAATTGATATGATATTCAAGAAAATGCTTTGAAATAATTTAATATCTAACATGAGGTATGATATATGTTAATTTATTAAATGATTTATGATAATTAAAACCATTATAGTTAGAGATAGTGGCCAACAATGTCTACGTGAAAAATGTAACAACCATATTCCACCATTTATCCAACCTACAAAAAAACAAAAATACTATGCATGCATACGTACATCTTACCATCTCCACGCCGTGGTGAAATTAGTTATTCATAACCACATTATTTGGATGGATATAATGATGGAAATAATATTAATATAAAATTACTATAACACGACATTGATTTTGGAAAAAAATTTATTATACACTTCCTTAAAATTTCACCTTTAATGGAATGATATCACCACATGGGAGTACGTATGGCCTTCCGTCCCCACGATATGATGTTAATCATTATCCATGATCACCATTAAATAATTATTATATAATCATATATAATGCGTAAATTTTTTATCTATTTCCTTAATATCTTCATTAAGATAACAGAACCATGATTATTCATAAGAATTGGGAATTATATGACAAATCATGAATAGTAAAATAAAACATTTTAAACATGAAATCTGGGTAATAAGGAAATATTGTTAACAAAATTATGATAAGATCACAGCTGAGGATAATATATGGTAATTTTAATATTTATATGTTTCATGAATAAGTTAATAAAATTATTTAAACCATTATTTAGGAGTTTTAATAATGCACTATGGAAGATGAACATATGATATAGGTTTATTTCACAATATAATTATTTTTTGGGATTGTTTATACGTAATTATTTACTGGGGAATATTTATCCCACATCCATGCTTCATAAAATATATTTACAAAATATTTCTAATAATTATTCTATCTTTTTAAAAATTCATTATTACCGATATGTAGATTTTTACTATTCGTTTGGAAAGTAATATTTTTTGTAATATCCATAATGAATTACATTGTGACATTTCGATAAAAGGTATGAGAAATTTTTTTTAACTTATATGGAATTATCACAATTTTTCACATTGGTGATGTGTTAATTCCCTAAGGCATCCCTTAAAATCTAACAAGGTTATTTTGAGAGAAAATATTTTCATTTAAAATTACATTAAATTTAAATAAATGAAAAAATTAACCATGTAAAATGATATTTTCCTCAGGAATTATATTCATGTGATCTATGAAACTTATTTTACATCTACAATAACATTTTTTTGATGTTACCTATGTTGTAATGGGAATAATTTTCTAGGAAATTATACCTATTATTCCTATGGTTATTTTATGTTTATGAAGGAATGATATTTATGAAACCCATTGCTATTTCCCTAGGTTATGTTGTGATTGCATTACATTTTTATACCCATTTTATTCTATGTGTTCTGGTATAATGAATGATTTATGTTCATGTTACAAATATATGTATGGTTTTCATTATTTGTTGGTGGGAACAATATCTCCCACTAATTCATTCAGTAAATATTTCTGTCTTAGGATATATACCAGACTAGGAAGGGTAGTTAACTCTGTTCATAAATACTATGATGGAACATATAGTGAGCTCTATTTAGTATGGGACTTTATCCACCATGCAGTGTTGGTATTGATCCTCTAATTATATTGATATTATTTTATATGTGTATGTGTATTCCACACTTTTTATGTATTATGTTATCCCTCATGCAATATGTTATTTGACTCTTTATGAACATCTGTGATTTATTACACATAACAATATCATTATATTTGATATGCATGATATTTTTTCAAATTTTATTTTCTTATTCTTATTCCCTTAGTCTTATATTATGTCCCTTGATTAACTTTACTGAGAATATGTGTCACAATTTTCTTATTTTTCTTTCCCCCAGGTTATGAAGAAGGATTTTAATTTAAATATTTCAAAAATGCTTCTAGTTGTGAATGAATAATCAATTTATGATATGGATGTTGTATAAATAAAATTTATGTGATTCACATTTCCAAAGATAGTAAACCTATATAGTTCTATTTTAGTTTTGATATGTTACGTAATGAATATTATGTTATTTTAGATTTAATATCTATGTATTAAAAGTTTGAGACATTGTAGTCGGTATCAGATAAAGGTTAAGTTATAATTTGGAATCAAGGATGATAAAACCATTATGATAACATCAAGGTAATGTCTAGGTATAGTATATGACCATAGAGTTTTGCTAAGGATCATAAATAACCTAGGATAAGACCTAAGGTGTCCTATAGGAAAATTTTATAAGTAATTTTCCTTGAATATGTTTTTTACACTACTAATAGTTTTTTCACACTATTTTTTATGTCTTAGTCAACGTATGGAACCGGAAGGAACGACATTAACTATGAATGAGATAGGAAATATAATGATTGTCCTCATTTACAATGGAATGTTATGGGAGCCAGAATGCAAAATCTTATTTCTATACTCACAAAACATTCTAAAACTATGAATCATAATGGACATATATCCAAGAAAAGGGGGTGAAATACACTATTTATTCCTTCATGAGGAAGTTTCCACCTTCATTCTTTCATAATTATAATCAATTAGTTTCTGAATAATGAATTAGTACCACTAAAACATTATTTTTGGTTCTCTAGTTTTTATAAAATGATACATTCATCTTGACGGTCCATAATCTGAAAGGTGAATTGGATCAATGGTGGAGTCAAATCTAGAATATGGGGAAACTAGATGTTGTTGATTATTTGGAATGGTATGAGTTCAGGAACATATATTTCAATAATTACTTTCCTTATATTCTTTATTTAAAGATGGTGAAGTTGTTACTTTAGCTTAAGAAAAAGGATGATTAATCTATTGGAACCTACGAAGTAAATTTTAAAATATATACAAGGTAAGATTCTATAATTATCATTCAACCTGAGTGTAAGGTTGATCGATTCATTAGTCTCTTTAAACTAAATCTATTAAATAGAGTTATCAATAAGGGAATTCAGTCACGAATAACAAATCACTCAATGTTTTTTGAAAGTTAATTTGGATATTTCAGTTACCTATTAATTGTATGGGTTTAATAAGAATTGAAAAATGGAATTCAAAGGAAAATATAAAAACCATAGTAAAATGAATATTAGACTTCCTTTATACTCAAATTGTGGAATGAAACATGGAGAAAATATTTTTAAGGGGACTGTTAAATGTTTTATGTTTGGGAAAAAAGGCCATCATAAAATTTAATGATAAAGTAATGGAAAAAATATATCTAATTATAAAAATAGAGAAATTATAAACGAAGTTCACCTTCCACACTTCAATGATTCATTTTTAAGTAAAATCATCATTATGATATCTAATGGACAAATATAAGGGAGATTGACAATTATCAATGCCACTAAGATCGTAAGGGAATATGATATTAATGAATCTCATGAAATAGATATTGGAGAAGTGAGACAAAATAATAATGTTCCGAAATTTTCACATATGATCCACTATAAATTAGTTAATGTTTTATTGGATCCTGGATCCACCGACTCTTTTATTTTTAATAAATTTATAAGGGTGTCTCCTTATTAACTCATCTAGTATATTTTGATTTAGCTGTGAAAACTCTAACTGGTAAAATGGTCACATCACAAATTTATAACACTTATCTAGTTGTAGTTTGTGTGAATTTGCTTCTTGAAAATCTTAGGTCCCTTCCTTTAGATAAATTCCCTTGGATTTTTGGTTGGGATTTTCATTCCCAACATGTACCTCATAACAGTTAGGAAGGAATGGTTGTCAAATTTCATAATAATTATGGATCTATGGTCATATATATATATTCATGGTTGAATATTAAATTTGGGTGGAAATTACTTCCAAATTTTGGGTCTTAATTAATTTAATTAAATTTTATATATCTTAGATGGTTGGGGAAGAACTCACTATTAAGGATACACTTATTTTAGGGTAGTTCATTGATGACATTTTGGTATAATTTATGGGTCTTCTAAAAATATTGATGTAGGGATTTCAATTGGACTCATTTAGGGTGCTATGTCTATTTCAAAAAAATCTTTATAGAATGTCCCAAATTGATCTTCTTGAATTGAAGAATCAACTCTAGGGAAATTTTGAAAATGGATTCATATTCCCTGGTGCATCCCCTTTGGGTGCACCATTTTTTTCCTTTTATGAAGAAGTATGGGCCAATGAGAGTATCCATTTATTATTGGGACCCTAACAAGATAATTATCATGATTAAATAGGAATTCCATATATGTTATGGAAACTATGAGTTTATAGTGATTCCATTTGGTCTTTAAAATTCCACTAAAATGTTCATAGATTTAATTAATAGAGTCTTTAGAGACTATCCTGATCAGGCTTTTGGTAGTCTTTATAGATGAAATTATTGTATATTCAATAATAAATGATGCACCTAAAAAACATGAAGATTTTAATGAAGACCCTGAGAAAAGATAATATTTATGGAAAAATTACCATGTGTGAGTTTTTAAATTATAAATTTTCATTTTCAGGACACATAATCTCAATATAGGTGATATCTATAGATCCAGAAAAGATATATGTTGTTTAACATTAGACTATAAAGACAATTATAACTGAGATATCATGTTTTCTTTGTTTGGGTAGATATTATAAATATTTTGTGAATGATTTCTCAGGATTTTATAATCCATTCACAAATTTTAATCTAAAAGAAATTGTTTCGAAATAGATGGAGGAATGTGAAGAGAATTTCAAGGAGGTGAAAAAAGATTAGTCACTGCACTTTTCCTCACAATATCCTATATTGGGGAGGAGTATGTGATCTAAAGTGATGAATCCAAGAATGGGATGGGATGTTTTTTCATTAAAAAATGTGATGAAAACTTATAACTTGTGAAAATTGAAAATCAATAAGAAAATTTATAGTACTCAGGATTTATATTTAGCTGATGTAATATTTTCATTAATGAGATGGATAAATTATATTAATGGAGAAAAGTGTGACATATATATTAATAATAAAAATTTAAATTCAATATTCACTCTAAATTTATGAAGAGGTTCTGAAGTAGATGGTCAGAGATGATTAAATAAGATTATTGGTCATACATTACTACCCATTGAATGAGAACAAGGTGGAAGACCTGTTGAGTGGAAAGTACAATTCTAGCCTATCTATTATGAGGATCACAAAATATAAAATATTTATGGATTTGAAAAGGATGGGTTATTAAATTTTAAATGTAATTTATAAATGTTTTATGGCTCAATTGAATGTTCAACCATCTATTCAAGTGATGATTAAGAGGCATAAAAGGAAGATGTAGAGTTTCAAATGACGTTGTGAAATGTTCCCCATGTTAACCATTTAATTTGATAGAATAATAACGGTTAAAATTCATGTTTGTGTCAATACAATAACAAAATAAAATAGGTTACTGTTGTATGAATATCATATTTCATCATTCACTATTCAACATGGAAGCAAAAAGATGTGTAGAAACCTGAAAGAGTATTTATAGTGGGATGGAATGAAGAATGATATTGTTGATTATTTTCTGTAGTTATCGGTTTTTCATAATGTTAAGTTTGAGAGATAGAAGTCTAAGGGGATGTTACAACTATTACCCCTACTATAATTTAAATGCAAAAACCTCACCTTGTAATTTGACATTGTACATTCCCAAAAAATCTAAATTCCATAATGTGATGCGGGTTATTATTGATCATGTTATGAAGTCAATACACATCGTTTCTATTAGAGAATATTTATATCTTGATTAGATTTCAATGATATATATAATTTATGAGGTAATATTTCATGTAGTACCACTTTCTGTTAGGTGTTAATGGGATCCAAGGTTTACCGCAATGCTCTGGAGAAGTCTCCAGCAATCTATGGATATAGAGCTACGTTTCAACATTGATTATCATCATCAGTTAGATGTTTAGTCTAAAAGTAAAATTATAACTATTCAAAAAAAAAATAGAGCCTTCTATATCGATGTTAAAGTTAGTTGGTATCAACACATATCATTCATAGAATTTTCATACAACAATATTAATCACAAAAATATTCAAATCGATCCGTATTAGTCACTCTGTTGTAAGAAGTGTGAAACTATATCATTCATGAATGAAGTTAGGTGATGAAAGATATTCGAGCCAAATCTAGTAGAGGATATGGATGAGAATGATATATTTATTCAACATCACATAAGATAATATTATTTTGAAAAAAATATATGATGATAATAGATGAAAAGAAATAGAGTTTGAAGTGGGTGGAAAGTTGTTTCTATGAATATCTCCCCATAATAATGTAATGAGATATGAAATAAGGGAAAGATAAACACTGTAAATATTCGTCCTTTTAAAAACAATTATCATGTGGGTAAGAAATCTTATCAATTTTTTCTTCCACCAAATTTCTCTCATTTTCATGATGTGATCCATGTATCTTTACTTTGAAAGTACACACTTAGGCCTTCACGTGTAATAAAACTAAATTAATATCATTGGAGAAATATATTTCTTATAAAGAAGAATCGGTAGATTTTTGGGATAATATAGGGAATGATATACGAAACAATGAAACGTACTTAGTAAATGTTTTATATCATAACAACCAATTTGAGGTTGCTACGTGGGAACATGAGGATGTGATGAGGCAAAGGTATCATCATCTATTTGTATCAAAATTTATTTTTTTGGGAAAATTAATTTTAAGGGTGTATAATATAAAACCCCTATATTTTAATAAATATTATCTTTAATTGGTTTTAATTCTCTTCATATCTTGTGATGCACTCAGTCATAATTTTAAACAAACCATGAGACATTATTAGTATAAAATGGCCATTATAAACTTGTAGTTAAATTGGATAGAATAAATTTGAACGAATAATTTATGAAATAAAAAAATGTTCAAAATAAATATAAATGTATTACAGTGTTCTTAGAAAATGATCACATGATTTATAGTTAAATCCATTTATACATAAAGAATTACTTTTCTTAAAAAATTATATTCTCTTTATTATGTGTTAATTTTAATTTTTACAAGTCATAGAAAATGTATTGGAAATAATTAATATAACCTTTTTATTCATAATTTCCATATTATACTAAAATTATTATTATTTATAATTGTTATAAATCAAATAATTTTTAATGAATAGTGAAAATACTAATTGTTATTGAAAACGTTATTTTCAATAAATGTATTTACAAGTTAAAATAATTAATTGAATTAGTTTTAATGTCATTGTTTTGATTTATAATAATATAATAATATTTTTTGAGATGTATTTTATACACAAAAATATTATAAAAACATTTTACATTTTAAAATTACATTTTATTTCTTAAAAGTTTTTTTTATGTTGTTTTTCCTATTTTTTTAAATTAAATTCTGAAACATCAATGTTTAAATTTTTTAGAAATTAATGATAAATTTGGATTCTTAATTTCCAATTTTAGTTAATATTTTCCATTTAATTTTTGGAAATACAAGGAGTAACCATGGAAAATTATGTTTCCATGTTAAATGGTAAATTGGTTAATTTAGGTTAAAAAATTAAAATGACTATAAAATGACCATAATGCATGACCAAATTATATTATATTATGTTATTTAAACCCATAAGACCTAAGGACATAAATTATGTTTTTTGATGGACCTTATTCCATGAAAATGACTTATATAATATTTACATCAAAGAGGGATAAAAAAATGTCACTTTCTTTTTCCTTAAAATCTCATATGTATCCTCACGGGAAAGAGGTTATGTTATTAATGAATATAAATTTACGATTTTAACATAAAAAATATTGATGTTGTACATTTATTTGTGACTTTCTGGATCACTTATTTGTGATTTTAATATTTATATTATTTATTGAATACAATTAAAATGAGGACCCATTAATGTTTTAAATAATATACCATTTTTAATATAGGGTTACCCAATTGCATTATTTTACTATAAATATTATTCTGAAATATAGAATATTTTTCTTCATCATTTCTCTATGTTTTACTAAAATATATTTATATTTAATAAATACACAACTTTTTCGTAGTAACTATTTTATTGATAGAAATATTAAATATATGTTATTAAATATTTTAAACTAAATGTAATATGAGATAATTAATTTGATAAACGAATTTTAGATGTCAATTTTACCTCTTAGTGATATTATAAAATATATGCTTCAATAATAACTTGTTATAATGGTATTTTTAAAATCCTATGTATTGAATTATGCCAAAATTTGCAGTAATGATATTTTATCAAAATATTGTTTTATTAAATCATTTTTTAAAAATTAAAAAATAATTATAATTAAAAATATTTATCATATTTTCTAAAATATTATAAGTTTATCATTTATGGGCTAACTTAAATCACATATGTACAAATTGAATCCTTTTAATATTAATTTGTTTAACTATAATTAGAAATAAAATATGTTCAGTAAAGCTTATTCAAAAAGATAACGATTTACATAATTCTAAAACATGTCTCATATATATTTTTTGATGATATTAAAACCGTATGTCATCATATATTTGGATAAATTTAAATTTTCTTGGTATTTTTATAGATATTGAATACCATATAAATAATTGGTTTTAGAGAAACCGAATGTAGCCTCACCTAAATTATAAAAGAGATCATCCTCCCTTACATCATCAATTCACATTGAGCCTAAAATTACAACGATCCACTAAGAATCTAACTTTTAAACATTTCCAATAAAATTTTAACTTTTTATCTTCTCAAAAGAAAAACCATATTATCTTTAATAGGAGATCTAAAAGAAGTTTTCCAATGAGGATGTAATGGACTATAAAAACTCTTTCAAGATTATTTCCACTTATACTTACTCTTTGTGTAATGATTCCATTATAATGTAACAAATATAGTAGAACCAATATTCTGATTTATTATTATGATATTTGAAAAACCATATTCCACATTTTATCAATCCTATTAAAACTAAAATTACCATCTGTGTGAACATACAACTTACCTTCTCCACAGAGTAATGTAATATATTTTCATCCCCAAATTATTTTGTTGTTTATTGTGATAGAAATAATATATAAATATAACATAGTACATTATTATAGGTGATTGTAATGAAAATTATCCACATATTTTTTACTCATATAATATAATTATTTATTAACTTGATGACATAGTCAATGAAGGCTATATTTTTTCTATCCATATCTAACCAAGAGACATATATTATATGGGTGATGATGTTGAAGAAATATTTTTTGGCATAGAGCATCCCCAACAACAAGATATTTATATATCATTATATGATTATAGGTGAAATTGTTAGTCTTATAAGGGAAGGTGAAGATAATGAAATCATGTTAACGGTGGATAATGACATTAATATGGTTAATGATGAATTAATTTATATATTTTGTGTCCTTTAAAATATCATACATTTGTTTCTTTATAATATCAAATTTCAATTTTTCTAGGTTCATCATTTTAAAATCATAATATATTTTTTCATTGTGTATAACGGTATATGCAATTTTATTTTCTTGTATGATGTGAGAATGTTAAGGAAAAACCATTTAAATGAATGATTCGTTCATTGAAAGATTCTACGATGTCCAATATCTGATCAGATATGATCAATGGTGGATTAGTTATGCTCCCCTTTTCTGGTTTGATCCCCTTTCCATCATTTGATATCAACTAACATTATCCCATATTCCTAAGTTATTCACCTTACTTAA
This sequence comes from Viscum album, assembly GCA_963277665.1. Lineage (NCBI taxonomy): Eukaryota > Viridiplantae > Streptophyta > Magnoliopsida > Santalales > Viscaceae > Viscum > Viscum album. The sequence goes on from OY728160.1 coordinate 1,553,346,837, forward strand.
AGTGGATCATTTACTTCTACAGGGATATTAGTGGGATTATAAGGAGTATTTGAGGTTTGGTCATCGACTGTGAACATGGTTCCATGGCTACCATCATTAGGGTACTAGAGGGTCAACATTGGTAAGTAGTTTTATATGTCAAAAAATAATTAACTTAATATATGTACTAATTTTTAAATGTATCATTGAAAATATTGACATAATTACAAGACCTAAGAAATCATTAATACATCATATGTTTGGTCAATAAGTAATTTTAAAATAGATTTTCCATTTGATATGTTTGGGGGTGTATGTAGATGATATCGAAGGATTAAATGTGACTCTATTGGACCAGTTATCATGTGAGAAGACATCCATTTCAATAAATTTTCATGACTGGTGGAATTCTCAGGATGATTAATATAATAATATTTTTTACATACAATTGTAAGTACCTCAAACTTAATATTTACAATTTTTATATCTAATGTTTCTATCAATTGTCTAACTAATTATTTTTTCATATATAATATCTATATTCATTTCCATTTTTAGGTACATGAAACATTTTTACATCAATATTGATTTAAATATTTTAAGAAAATAGTTATAAATTTAAATACATGTTGTGGTGTGAGTTAAAATACACCTCCTGGAGTGCCGGTCAAATATATTAAATGGTACGTGAAGGGATACAATGAGATCATTAAAATACCATTATGCATATTCATTATTCTCATTAAGATAACATATTTGATATTATTTAAATAACATGATCTTAATTTATCAAAAATAATTCATTTTTTTTAATATTAACATTTTTTAGGAATATTCCCCTAAAATCTCATCAATTAAGTGGAATCGAGTCATCCATCACACAAATACTTCAAAAATTATTTTATGAATATGTTTGAATAAGTTAATATTTATGCCATTTATTAAATATAATTTTGATTCATTTTAGTTACAATAATTTTTACAGCTTCCATTTTTTTCTTTGATGGTATAGGTTAATGACGACATTCATGAGGTCGTTAAAACATAATTGTGGTTCGACGTGCATAAGAAATATTCTAGAAATTATGTCAGTGGTCCTATAAAAAATTGGATAAACAAATTAAAAATCAAAATTTACTTTTCATAAATAAATAATTTTTTATCAAATTAATTCTATCATAAAATAGATATTAAAGATACATGGGATGTAAATCAATAGTATTTAGAATTATTCCACAATTTAAATGTTATTTCCCATGTTATGGGAAATTAGAATGCTTGTATTATTCGATTATTAGGTTTTAGACCATCCCCTAATGATTCTTTCGGAGGTGATATTCTTCATTCAATGCAACACCTCCTGCAAAAGGTTTGAGTTATGATTCTTGTATTGATCCATTATAATCATACAAGAAAATCTCAATTAAATAAAAAATAATATAGGAACATGAGAAATGATTGATAGCTCAATATGAGTAATTTTTATAAGTTGGGAGTGAATTAGGTACATTATTTTTTGGGAATTACTAGAAGAATTTCTATAGACATTGTATCCATGTTACTGTATACTAAATTATTACTGAACCAACTACATTTTATTATTATTTTTATATTATTATAATAATTTGTTAATATATATTTTTATCTACTATCTAATTAAAAAAATTATTATAAAATTTTTAATATAGGAAATAGATTCAAGGGATGCTTTTAGATGATATAAAATTTTTGACAATGTATCATCTTGTGGCATCCAGCGTGACATAGGAGAGATTTTTTGATGTTTTAGATATATTTTTATTGGTTGTATGTGTGAATGAAACTTATGTGCGGTGCTTTTGAATTATTTTACTGGCCACTTATATGATATGATGATATCATAAGGTATGTAAATGTTATGTTTTATAAGTATTTTTTAATATAAATTATTTAATTATATATTATATATATGTGTATTTAATTTTATATTATCGGTGGTGGCATATTTCTATTCTCTCATATCTTCTATTCATCAATAATTAGCAATATTCTAAACCACCACTACTAAATGAACCACCAAATGATCCTAATAAGCCAAGATAAAATACATATAAACTATAAAAAAATTATTAGTTGTAGTTATAACTAATACATGATAATTTTTTCTAAAAAACCATTATGTATTATTTTTAAAATATATTGAATATCCTCATTATTGAATAAAAATTTTCAGAAAAAAATCTATCACGTTAAAATTATTGGTTTCCTAAAAAACATCACCAAATACATATGTGTTGTTGTTTATGTGAAATTCAATAAAAATAAATGTAAAAAATTCCTCTAATTATTTGTTTCCTTGATATGATACGATTTATTATATGTGTTCCAAGTGGTATGGAATTAATTAATATGTGAATAAGTATTTTTGCCTTCCAAAATTTGATGATTGTATCTTTTCCCATTGATTGAAATGTAACATTAAATATAAATTCCATGTCTATGTTGATTGGTGGGTTCATTTCAGGAAGGCAATGAAAGGAATATTGATAATGAAGGTTAATTAAATTGTTATGAAATGTTATTTATGTGATATCAAGAACTATGGATTATATTACAAAGTGAGAATTTTTATGTGGTTATTGTCATTGCGAAATTAACTTCATCATATATTCCTTCCATAATGTGTTGATAGACACTTATATTGGACATTAAGAAATATTTCCTAATGAAACTGATGTATAATCTTAGAGGGTTACATGCTTAGTTTTTCCATTGATCTCAGTAAAATTCAATTTGAATTTAATAGTTGAAAAAAATATAACTCGCAAGAATATAAATTATATTTATTTTGGATTTGTTGATCACATTTTTTCTATCACTGATTATATTTTATTTGAATATATAAATAAATATATACTCATAAGATCATGATTATAATATTTATTTATTTATTTATTGAATAAAATTTATTTATTATTCATGTTTTGGTAAATGATGTGGAAGGAGGTTGGGCTGAGTTAAGTGACCATTAATGGAAATGATACATTAAATATCACTTAAATAATTATTAATTTATTTATTGATTTTAAAATTATCAATGATGCATGAACACATATAATAAATAGTACTATTACTATTATTGTTATTATTATAATTATTATTATTAGACATGAGGTTCAATATGGATTAAGAGATTAGTTACAGGCCTATGTGCAATTACTAATTCTCAAACCCAAATCTATATATGCATTTTTATATCATTTGTAAGAAGTAGGTATTTGTGGACACTAATTTATTGTTCACATCAAATTATCTTTATAGAGAATACAACCTTGGAAATATATCTCTTGGTTTCTACTAAAGACTAATAGATTTGATCCACATTCTTCCCACTTCATAAGAATGAAATAAATATTGAGATGATGCTTAAATATTGAACAATTCGATTATGTTAATGATGATCAATTCAAGAAAATATGATCATCTAAGCATGAAAATGGGGTTCCATCAATGTTGCTCGGAGATCAAGGATTGTGTATAGATCACCAAAAGATGGGTTCTACAATTGATTATCCAAGCCAAGTATGGTAAAACTGAAATAGGTTTATAACCATAAAAATATTTGTCAAAAAACAAATATCAACGGTAACATCCCAGGTATTTATAGAATAATAAATTTTAATAACTATTTATATTTATGAATAATTAATTAATTTTATGATAAATTCGAGGGTTTTTAAAATAGCGTACTCAACACGCAACAATGGGTATCTTTGAAATATTACGTTGCACACAACCTTGAGTTATACTAAAAAAATAATAAAATTGCATAAATATTATTTTAAATGGTAGTTAACTCCTCAGAGAATGTATTAGAGAGAATGAAAATAACCAACTAAAATTTGATTAATCGTATTGGAAAAAAAAATTTACATTTATCCAGTAAATATTAGAGTCTTAAAAGGAGAATGAATCCAATTTTAAGCAAAAAATAATCTATTATTTTTAAAATGTAGTTTTAACATCATTTTATAGAAAACCATATTTGAATATATTTTTTGTCACTTTTATATTTTATATTTAACTAAATAAACTTATTCTATTGAAGCATGACATCAAAATTTACTTTGTATTATTTTTGGTATTTTTCTGATAAAGTTCATTTTTTAATGAATAGTAAAAAATACATCATTTTACGTCCAAACTCCATATTCATCTAAATTTTTTATATAGTTATATTATATTTTTTATTAGTTTCAATGATTAATTGTATTATTTTTTTATCATTTAATCAAATTTTTTTCATTGGATGTAATTTCACATATAAATTGGAATTAAATACATGTTAGTCTTTTGATAGTTTTGAAATATTAAAAACATGTTTTCTGGTTTTGACAACAAAAAAATATTTTAAGTAAATTTATTCAACTTCTGAATTTGGATTTTTGAAAAATAAATTGCATATTAAGAATCCTAAGGTCCAAATTATAGAAATATATACCTTCCATTTTTTGATATTATGAATAGTATCTTTAGTAATTATTTTTTTTACTACGGTGTAAGGGTAAATTAGGTAAATAATGGTAAAAATAATATTATAATAAAATAAAACTACCCTAATACATTTGATAATTATATTTTATGGGTCAGAAGAGACCATAAAAATTCATAGGAAGAACATTTGGCTTCTAGGAGCCACCTGTTTGTGAAAATGACATGTTAGAGTAATTAATATAAAGTAAAGGGAGATATAACATAAACATGTTTCTTTTTTTAAAAGAAATTTAAGGTGTGGTTTTATATGTGATATCATGAACTATAAAAATTCATTATAAATATAAAGAATATTTACTACATCATGGTATTTTGTTTATAATTTTTAGAGTCTAAATAAATAAATTTAATTTTGACACAATGATGAGGCACTAATTACTTGACTAATGAATGATTCATATAAATGATATTAAAAATATTAAATTAAAAAAAAAAATTGAACATTTAGAGACCAAAGAAGAATTTTTTTGACAAAATTTGTATTTTAGTGATGATTTATTTACTTTGGTTTGATGTAATCAATTTTTTATGACTTTATGAAAAACTCTATTACTTAATAGTGTCAAAATTGACATAAATTAGTTAAAAATTACTATTTTATTATATAATATAATAGTCATAAAAATAAATTATATGGATAAATGACATAAATTTTTTTAAATATGTCATTAATTATCCACTTTTGGTTATATAGTAATTTTAATATAACTTTACAAACCATATATTATGAAAATACATGAAGAAATGGTTAGAGTTACATTTTTTAACTACGGGTTAAAGGTAAATGATAAGTTTAAATTTTTAACCTAAACTTATGAAAAACATAGTGGTCGCAAGGATTTAGACCCATAATCAAATTATCCTCTAATTAAATTACATTATATCTATTATAATTCTAAAATCAATTTTTAATAAAATAGTACTTCCACACTTTCCAAAATTACCCCTCCTCCCTCTTATAAAAGGCCATAAACTATACGCACTCCCTCAAACCACTCAATACCATTGTATTGGACTAATTATATTAAAAAAATCTCCCAACATGCCTCATTTCTTCCTAAAGGCCACAAATTTAGAATAAATTCATCCTATGGATACCTTTTGTGAAAATCAAAAGAAGATACTCGAAAATGAGGTATTTGTTTTATCACTAATTTCTAAATTCATTTCTTCTTGTACTTAAACTTCTTATATATTTTACATACCAAATTAATAAATATAGTTTCTTATACCTGATTATATGATATTATAATTTTGTTAAAACCTTATACCATCTTTTATCCATCCTATGAATAACAATATCACTATGTGTGCATATGTACTGCTTACTGTCTACATGCCGTGTGTAATTTGTTATTCAACAAGACTTAATTTTTATGGTTATAATGATGATTATAATGGGTGAAATTAATGAATATAACATTATAATTATTAATTATAATTAAAATACCATACATTTATATACATTAAAACTATTAAGTGAATGATATAAGCACTCGTTAGTACGTACGACCTACCATCTGCACGATGCGATTCTATTTATTCTAAAAGATATTCATTAAAATATGATTTTATACATGAATGGAATTAATAAATATGATATATATTATATATTTATTTTCTCTAAACTTATGTAATTTTTATTTACAACATACTTTTATGTTTTCTATAATGTGTAAATAAGATAATTTTATTTGAGAATGTGTGGACTACCAACACCTAAAAGTGATATGACTCATTAATACCATACATAGAATGTATAAAGGATGGAGTAAATGAACATACGTAACATGTATATCATGGATAATATACTAAAATTATAATATTCCTATGTATAATATATTTTTTATTTCTTTATTATGAAAAAAGAAATTAAAGTAGTGTTAATACATATGTATGACCTACCGTGTCCAAGAACGGTGCATTTAATTTATCATATTCAAATGTAATGGACTATTATAAATACATATATATGGATATATATTATATTTTAATCATTAGAAATACTCTTGATGTGATGTAATTTTTACCACATGGTCAATTTACATCAAACACGTTCAATTTCGACTCAAGTACCGAATATAGACAAAATGATTATTATGAACATAAATAATTATATAATTTTTATAACATTGTAATAAGTGGTATAAAATTAATAATAATCATGAAAATGTTTCTCAATCATGAATAAACAATCCTATGTATATTATTCCGGAATATAAATAATGAACGAGACAAGTCAGATTTAATTTAAGGAAAGTTCTAAACTCAATTTCCACTCATTGTGTTTTATGCATACTTTGTTGATTATATAATGCTTAGATTATGTGTTGAATCTCTATTTATTTATTTATGCTATAATTTAAACTTCCCTTTTTGTGGTTATATTTTCACTACACATAATCACCCCATTTATAAATTCTTATGACATTTTTACGATCATTGTAATGGAAATCTCAGCACAGTCTACATTCATTGTGTTAAATATCTAGGTAATTGGTTTTGTATTTCAAAGAATATGGTTGAATGTCCAATAATTGCTTTACAATGAATATCCACTTATATTGAGTTGATTATTATTTTCACACATACTAATTTAATTTATTTATCCTTAATCTAATGATACGATCATTGTAAGGGACTTCACCTCAATCTCTATTCAGTTAGGAATATTTTTTTTAATATAAAAAATTAATTTTTATTGTTTATAATCTACCCCTTTGACTATTAATTTCATGAAATGGTTTTCAAAAGGAATATTTTTTTATGAATTGTTTTACAAAATGACAAAAGGAATGTTTCTTTTTAACATACACTGTGACAACAATCTTTGTGCCACCACGTGCATTACTGGATAATTGGATTCCTCTACGAGCTGTAATTTTTATAAAAAGAAAAGTCAATCTTGTATTATTTTTTAGGTATTTCTTTACTGAAAAAGGTTTGGATAATGGATTGATTATATCAATATCTTGACAATATGTCTTATGTTTGAAATCTGGAAAGGATATTTTTCATTTATACTGGTTCATGTGTTGTTATTATGTAATGGTTCTTGTGGATTTCTTATTTTCATGGGTGGTCCTGTGATAAACTGAGGGTTGGTGATCATGTGATAGCTCTCTCATGCATTGGGTAACATGAAAAAGGTTATCATTAAGGTATCTCCAAATAGATTTAGGGAATATATTTTGTCTGGTATTCTAAAAGAAACCATGAAGGTTACTCCGTATGTGGTTATGAAAGCTACAATGTAAGTATGATATGGATGCTCAAGTTACCATTATGATTTATGGTATCTATGATTTATTCATAAATATTATGGTTTCTTGAGGTTTGTTAAAGATATTATGTTTTATGAGTAAAAAGTATGATTTCATTTATTTGTATGTACTTATATAATAGTGTTTTCTTCCCTTATTTTGAATCCTTTACTGATATATTTATGCTCATCCCATATTTTTGAAAAAATTTCATAGGGTATAATGTAGGGTTAAATAAATGAAGAATTACAGAAGATTTTTATTGAGAAAATATATCTTTTTAGGAGTATTATTGTTTTTTTAATGTCCTAATATTTCTGTGTAAATTTTTTAAAAAATTATATGGAATTATTTCAACATGAGATGCTGAGACAACACGTGATTCTGAGGCCCAAGGAGCCTGGAATGTAATTATAAACTATTATTTACTTCAATTAAGTAAAATTTTAAGATGGTTTTCTAACTTTAGAACCAGAGATGGGATCGAAAATCTGAGGGCATGATTAAACTCAGAATGCAAGGAATCTCTTAGAAAGTACATAACGTTGACCAGAAAAGGGCAGAAAAATATTTTTTTTTGACATTTATAGAAATAATAAAATAACATAGAAAAAAGTTATTTTACTTTCATTCAAACTGTTGAGCGGCGGATTGTGGTGCTGTGGTGTGGTGATGAGGCGATGAAGAGGTGCATTGAATGAGTATATTTAACGGTTGGTTATGAAAGAATAACTAATACACTATTTCATAATTGAAATGGTGTAATAATGAAATATCACATCATAATAGAAACGCGATGACGTGTTTCTTTTTATGAATCTAACACGTTGGGGAGTTTGGAATTTAACCTTGGGGATTCTTTGATGAACCTACAGAAGAATTCCTCTCCAACTAAGAACAAAGAACGTGTCGACAAATGCCAATGATTCACATAGAGATTATGATGATGTGGATCTCATCCGTCATCAGTAGCAGTTCAAAAAATCCCTGTAGGGGTTATGCTTTCATTGTGTTTGTTGTTCATTCCATATAGTTTGTTCTAAAACAACGAACGTGGATCAGCCCATGAATGTGTTGATCCTCAGATCATGTGTAGAGACCCGAAGCTTATCGTACATGGACATTACATTACTTTTGCGGAATACTTAGTACATAACAAAAACACACACACAAGGATCGTAATAGTTTAGTGTCTTTGGAAACTCGGAATATAATCTTCTAATCCTGGTGAAAGATCTTCAACATCTCCCATAAAGATCTTCTTTTTTTTTACCTAAAACCTTTCTTTATATCCTGGGGAAAAGAAAACATAAAAGGGTGAGCTCAAATGCTCAGTAAGGGTAAACAAAAGAAATATCAATCACATAATTTTCATAAGAACATAACATTTTTGGAAATCTTAACCTGCAAAAGAGAGCATAATTTCATAACATGGGATAAATCATAGTAGTGAAATGAAATCATAACTTAAAACATTACTCATTGTGGCATACACACATAATCATAGAGAATCATTTCTTGTTAGTCAAGACTCATTGCCAAGACTATCTTAGTGGACAAAGTCCCTTTCTGAATCGAGTAATCCTCGTTTCAGTCCTGTTTCACTGAACCGGTATAACCTACCATTCCAGCCATGTCTATCTCATGAGATATAAAATCATTACCCAATGCATTGGAGGGAGATATAGGTCCCACCCATCTCTTAATGAATCCTTTCTTATGTGTGCCACAAAATCATAAATCATACATCATTGCATAACCCATGTAATAAAAATGGGATTCTTAAACAACATGACATCATAAAACCATTCATATAAGATAAAGGAATTCATAAACATAATTCCATCACAACATAGTCAAATAAATGTAAAAATATGGATAGAAACAGAACCCTTTATTATCTTAGATGGAAAATAATTTTGATAAAACACTTGAAATGAATTCTTGAGGATAATATCCTTTCTTCTTCAAAATCAATTTCTTTTCACAAAACATCATACAATTTTAAAAGAAAGAGATTTTATTAAAAATAGTCATGAAATATTTTGGAGGAAGGTTCATGAAAATAAGGCTTTATAAAACCGTAAAAATCCGTTCGTGCCGCATAAGTTAAAAAAAACATTCTTCGTACTTTTGTCGGAAAAGTCAAAAAGTACCTCGTACGGAAAAACGACAAAAGATTCCTTTCATATTCTTTACTAAAAACTCACCTAAGGGTAAAATTGGATTTAAACTATTTCAAGTGGATGGAAACAATATTAAATATTGAGGGAACATGGATGTGGATGATAAAATACACCCCAGTAAATACTTACGAATAATCAATCTCGAATAAAAATGAGATTGTGATATTTTCCCTTACCTTAGGTCTGACTTGATTTGTAAGTGTCGGAACCTCCTGTATAATGATTTAAATCATGTTATTGACTTATTACAGAATCATATTCATTGTTATGATATCATATATGGTTCACTTATGACATTATATTACCCGTTCTTTTGTAAATTCCATGTTAAAGAAGCGTTTTGGGTAAAATCGTTTCATTTATCGTAGGTGTTTTGACTTGTTGTTCTTGACATCATTATTACTTATATCATGATTTACTTACTTCCAGAATATAAAATATGATTTATATATCATATATATTCAGTATATATATATATATATAATAGGTAGATAAATAAAATGAAAAACACCGTTCATGGAGACGGTAGTCCGTACGTACGCATGAACGCTGTTTTCCTTTCCTTATTGTCTTGAAATGGAAGTAAGTAGATGACATACATATATATATATACATAAATCCAGTAGCTTTATAATGTCATATATTTCATTATTATTTCTTATATATACTTTATAATCATTCTTAAATGGTTAACATGGAGAATGAATCTCATCACGTCGTGGAGACGGTATTCCGTACGTATGCACGCGCGGTGATTTATTTCTCCGTAGGATGGATAGATGGTGAAATAGGGTTGTTTCATACTTATAATAACATATCAGTATATGAGTGATACTGATGTTATTACTTCATAATTAAACAACCTAAGAAGAAGAAGTGGAAGAAGAAATAAAGATGAAAGAATTGGTAACGGTAATTACCTCTTCTTTGAAGTGCCTCTTTGAGACCTCCTCTTAGGGCACTAAATTTGGTCTTTGAGGAAGACTAGAACCTCTTGGATGTTGCTAGGGAAGTGGAGAGGAGAAATTGGCAGGGGTTGGCCGAGATTGAGTGCTCAAATTGGTGTGAGGAGGAGGGGGAGGAGGTGTCCTTTTATAGGGGAGGAGAGGGGCACCTTAGGAATATCTCAAAATATTATTTTATATTAAAGTCAAAATCGGTTTATAATGGTTCCAAAGGGTCTTATTTCTAAGATAAAGTGGGTATGGGTCGAAATCCTATCAACCAATAGGATTTAGACAAGTTTAGGGTATTATTTTAACCTTATCAATTAGATTTAACTCTAAGTTAAATAATTTAACTTTTACCGTGTCTTTTTGTTTTCTTTCACTATATGGTTAATAAACATACTATAACATGCCAAACGAACCCCAAATTGTATATTATTAATACATATATCCTTATCTAAGTCATTTGGCCGAACCTTAGATTTTTAGGAATAAAATAACAATTAATAATATAATATTTGATTTAAAAACTATTTTATGTCAATTTTGACACTATTTGATATATGATTTTTGTGAAAGTCATAACAGAATTATATGTTCGGACCAAGTTGATTAAATCAACACTAATATATCATAGTAACCTAGAAAATTAGTGGAATTCATAAAAAGTCTTAAATTACATTTATTTTGGTATTTATATTATCAATTATGTCAATATTTCATTAATAAGATAATTACTGCATCATCTTTGTGTCATAAATAAATTATATTATATGATGTCTAAAAATTATAAATAAAATACCATCATGTAGGAAATCGTTTTAGCTTTCTAATGAATATTTATAGTCGAATTTATCTTATTTATAACCCCATATTAAAAATGATTTACTTATTAAACTTTGATTTTAACTATTTTAACCCTTCTTTAAATAAATTAATAATAAATGTCCTAATCTAATCCAAGTGGGCCTAAATGGTCATATTTTATTCCTAAGTTTGTTTTTGGTCGAATTACACTTGTCCAATAGAATTAGGACATGTGTTAGGGTAATATTAATATCATATTTACCCTTAGTTACCCTATTTACTATTAACCGTGGTAAAAAAAGTAAAAAGTTACTATTCACCAAAAAATTATTTGCATCTCATTGAACCACATTTTAGTCCTTGATATTAACCGTGTCTCTCGGATTTTCGAAATTCCATTCACAGAAGCGGTAAAATTAAGTTTTATGCAAAATTCAGTTTTTTAACCTACCACTTAGTAGTTTCACTATTCATCAAAAATTGATGTTTTTCAGAACAATGCCAAAATTTCATCCCAAGCTATTTTTCATATTCCGAATTCAAAAATGAAGTCTATTTTACCAAATTCATAACATAAAAGTTGCATTAATTAATTTTATAATTAAATCCCGCTGTTAAAACAAATAGCGTGTTTTTAAGAAACAATATCTATCAAAAGATTGACATTTGTTTATGTCTAGTTTAAATGTGAAATTACATCCAATGACCAAAATTGTATTAAATTGTAAAAATATATTCTAAATATACTTTAAAACCACTCAAATTAATGATTTATCACTATTAATTATTTCGATTAAAAAAGATGTTTTTAATTATAATTTAGTAATTTTCACTATTCATCAGAATATGAAAGTTATCCGAAATGTACCAAAATTTCACCTTAGGCTAAATTCGATACTCCGAATCCAAAAATAAGGTTCATTTTGAAAAATAAGATTTACTGGATTTCAAAAAGTGGTTATTACTATTCATAACGGCTAGTTTTAATAATATTTTTATAGCATATCGTTGTTTAGTGAAACTCGGTATTGCGTACTACACACGCTATCGAGGAAGGTCGCGATTGCGTGTAATGCAAGTCAAGTCAAGGATGTGTGTTGTGCAAGCTCCTTTTGGTGTAGCGTACAACACAAGACATTAATAAAATTAAAAAGAATATTTTTTTATAAAATCTTGGGTTGTTACATTCTACCCCCCTTAAAATGAATTTCGCCCTCGAAATTCATCGGGGTTATAAATGGTTTACTATTTGAAAGTTTCTTTAATAGAAACACACATCGTAAAAGGGAATACCAAAACTTGGCTTTAAAAACTAAAGTATGAAATGTAACGATTACCCAAATAAACTAATCACTGGGTTTCCACATAGGTGAAAATATGGATATGGAAGAGAAATCTAACCATCATGTTCTGATGGAGAGTGGTAGAGAACATGGCTATGGAAAATCCAGTAATCACAAATCCATAAATTCGTGACGATCTAAGGTACCATCTGATTCATCAGGTATAAGATCACTAGGACAACATTTTTGGTTTTCAAGATCATTTCCCTAAAGTTAAAGAATTTGAATTAGAATACTTACTTTATTTTGGTACAATCTCACTGTTGTTCGTGCCTTTAACAATTTCCACTTCATCTCTTAAATAAATGAAGTTGAATTTGTTATTCGTGAAGTGTTAGCAGATCATGTGATAGAATGACGGGTCATTCCATCTGTCTCAAAAGGTTAGCAAAATTTATATACATAAGTCGATCTATAGTGGGATTAATCATATGTGGTTCCTAAAATGGACTTATACTTCATATATCATACTGCTTAATATAATAAAACTAGTTTCTACTAAACAGGGACTTCCTGTAGGCCAGTGGTAGGCGATAAAGGCCAGTCGCACTTTGGTTGTGGGTTCGATTCCCACAGCCTTGTCCGAAGCGATGGGCTGTCGCCCGTCCTGCAGGTTGTACCTTTTTCTAAAACTACGTTACTATAACATCCCATCAATAATATCGAAAATCTTCTATCCTTAAACAATACTAACTTATGTCCAACATAATCCAGTCTAATCTTTAGGCTTATAATACTGCAGTCCACTCTCATAATATAGTGACAACGATTACCAGAGATTTAATACTGTCGTTGATCCCCACATATCATAAGATATGTCTTGTTGGTCACATTCCAAACATTCAAAGTCCTTAATCGTGTATTCTCTTGAATACCTTAGTGAAAACATGAGTGGAGTTAAAAGTTAACACTTTCCACATACCAAAATCCTCAAAATTCTATATACTCAAACCATGATATCACTTAGTCCTTATATCAATCATGAGCTCATGAATACTATTAAACATTTCATTTTCTCATCTTCATTATGCGCATATCATATTATTTCCAAAAAATATCTCAATCACTTTGAATACCACATCAATAAATATTGCAATACTCAATGATACAACATTATTTTGGAATCCCATTACATAAACACTTAATCATCCCACCACATCGTTGTCATATTCAACATTGCCAATAGTGATCGCATGTGATTTCCCTTTGTCCTTTGCCTTCAGTGGTTGCTCATGTTGATCATCACTAACCCTTGGATTAGGGCAATTATTAGCATAATGCCCCATTTCCTTGCACTTGAAGCATTGAAGTGTTGGCGGTGCGTTCTCTGTTGTGTTTGCTTTATTCACATCATTAGAAACCCTTTTTCCATTACTTCGACACTCAGCTGCTCGATGACCTTCTTTTCCACACTTAAAACATTTTCTAGTCCCTTTAAGACAATATCCACCATGCTTCTTTCCACACTTTGTGCATAAGGAAACATTCATCTTCTTTTCACCATTATTCTGAGATTTCTCCTTGAACTCCATCTTTCGTTTCTTGTCAAAACCATGAGATGGATATGTAACACCAACTTCCATTTCTACCTTGATAGCACAACGCACAATTTCTTCATAACTATTGAAGTCCCTTATGGCTAATGCCCTTCGAAGACTTGGTTTTAAGCCACTGAAAAATCGATCAACTTTACTTTCAGGTTGAATGATAATTCCAGAAGCATGCCTTGCAAGTCTTGTAAAATTTGCTTCATAGGTACCAACAGATTCATCGTCCCTTTGCTTCAGTTCAAGAAACTCGTTCTCCATCTTTGTTCGAAGAATACGAGGGAAGTACTTATTGAAAAATAAGTTCTTGAACTCGTCCCATTCCATGGACTCAATTTCATCCCTTTGCCTGGTATTCTTAATAAGATTCCACCATTGATCAGCATCTCCTTCCAAACGATACACTGCTAGGATGACTTTATCATGTTCAGAACATTGAAGAACTGAAAATATCTTTTCAGTAGTACTAATCCATTGTTCAGCAACTAATGGATCAGTAGACCCACTAAAAGAAGGTGGACGCTGCCTCATGAAGGATTCAACAGAATGTTGCTCCTTCCTTTGCTCGTTTGGAAGTCCTGCATGATTCATAGCCTGAGAAAGTTGTGTGAGCATGGCTACAAGATTTTTCATTCCAGCTCCTATATCGTTTGGTTGCTCAGGGGAACAATCATTGCATTTCCCATCACATTCCTCATTAACACGGTTCCTTCGGGTTCCAGCCATCGTCTAAAACCCCAAAAGAATAGTGTGAGAGGCAAAAATCGTAATAAAGGGGGAGTAACTTAAATATATATCATCTTTGGTTTAATCTAATATCGTTACCATAGTTCTAGAACTATATCCTATACGTATACTTATCCTTAGGGGCATCCCTAGACATACCTTAGAAATATCTCTAGGGATCTCACTAACGTTTTCGCATCCTAGTTTCCAAAGGTTGACTAAACCTTTCCTCTGATACCAACTGTAGAGACCCGAAGCCTATTGTACATGGACATTACATTACTTTTGCGGAATACTTAGTACATAACAAAAACACAGACACAAGGATCGTAATAGTTTAGTGTCTTTGGAAACTCGGATTATAATCTTCTAATCCTGGTGAAAGATCTTCAACATCTCCCATAACGATCTTCTTCTTTTTTTTACCTAAAACCTTTCTTTATATCCTGGGGAAAAGAAAACATAAAAGGGTGATCTCAAATGCTCAGTAAGGGTAAACAAAAGAAATATCAATCACATAAATTTCATAAGAACATAACATTTTTGAAAATCTTAACCTGCAAAAGAGAGCATAATTTCATAACATGGGATAAATCGTAGTAGTGAAATGAAATCATAACTTAAAACATTACTCATTGTGGCATACACACATAATCATAGAGAATCATTTCTTGTTAGTCAAGACTCATTTCCAAGACTATCTTAGTGGACAAAGTCCCTTTCTGAATCGAGTAATCCTCGTTTCAGTCCTGTTTCACTGAACCGGTATAACCTACCATTCCAGCCATGTCTATCTCATGAGATATAAAATCTTTACCCAATGCATTGGAGGGAGATATAGGTCCCACCCATCTCTTAATGAATCCTTTCTTATGTGTGCCACAAAATCATAAATCATACATCATTGCATAACCCATGTAATAAAAATGGGATTCTTAAACATCATGACATCATAAAACCATTCATATAAGATAAAGGAATTCATAAACATAATTCCATCACAACATAGTCAAATCAATGTAAAAATATGGATAGAAACAGAACCCTTTATTATCTTAGATGGAAAATAATTTTGATAAAACACTTGAAATGAATTCTTGAGGATAATATCCTTTCTTCTTCAAAATCAATTTATTTTCACAAAACATCATACAATTTTAAAAGAAAGAGATTTTATTAAAAATAGTCATGAAATATTTTGGAGGAAGGTTCATGAAAATAAGGCTTTATAAAACCGTAAAAATCCGTTCGTGCCGTATAAGTTAAAAAAAACATTCTTCGTACTTTTGTCGGAAAAGTCAAAAAGTACCTCGTACGGAAAAACGACAAAAGATTCCTTTCATATTCTTTACTAAAAACTCACCTAAGGGTAAAATTGGATTTAAACTATTTCAAGTGGATGGAAACAATATTACATATTGAGGGAACATGGATGTGGATGATAAAATACACCCCAGTAAATACTTACGAATAAACAATCTCGAATAAAAATGAGATTGTGATATTTTCCCTTACCTTAGGTCCGACTTGCTTTGTAAGTGTCCGAACCTCCTGTATAATGATTTAAATCATGTTATTGACTTATTACAGAATCATATTCATTGTTATGATATCATATATGGTTCACTTATGACATTATATTACCCGTTCTTTTGTAAATTCCATGTTAAAGAAGCGTTTTGGGTAAAATCGTTTCATTTATCGTAGGTGTTTTGACTTGTTGTTCTTGACATCATTATTACTTATATCATGATTTACTTACTTCCAGAATATAAAATATGATTTATATATCATATATATTCAGTATATATATATATATAATAGGTAGATAAATAAAATGAAAAACACCGTTCATGGAGACGGTAGTCCGTACGTACGCATGAACGATGTTTTCCTTTCCTTATTGTCTTGAAATGGAAGTAAGTAGATGAAATGCATATATATATATATACATAAATCCAGTAGCTTTATAATTTCATATATTTCATTATTATTTCTTATATATACATTATAATCATTCTTAAATGGTTAACATGGAGAATGAATCTCATCGCGTCGTGGAGACGGTATTCCGTACGTACGCACGCGCGGTGATTTCTTTCTCCGTAGGATGGATAGATGGTGAAATAGGGTTGTTTCATACTTATAATAACATATCAGTATATGAGTGATACTGATGTTATTACTTCATAATGAAACAACCTAAGAAGAAGAAGTGGAAGAAGAAATAAAGATGAAAGAATTGGTAACGGTAATTACCTCTTCTTTGAAGTGCCTCTTTGAGACCTCCTCTTAGGGCACTAAAATTGGTCTTTGAGGAATACCAGAACCTCTAGGATGTTGCTAGGGAAGTGGAGAGGAGAAATTGGCAGGGGTTGGCCGAGCTTGAGTGCTTAAATTGGTGTGAGGAGGAGGGGGAGGAGGTGTCCTTTTATAGGGGAGGAGAGGGGCACCTTAGGAATATCTCAAAATATTATTTTATATTAAAGTCAAAATCGGTTTATAATGGTTCCAAAGGGTCTTATTTCGAAGCTAAAGTGGGTATGGGTCGAAATCCTATCAACCAATAGGATTTAGACAAGTTTAGGGTATTATTTTAACCTTATCAATTAGATTTAACTCTAAGTTAAATAATTTAACTTTTACCGTGTCTTTTTGTTTTCTTTCACTATATGGTTAATAAACTTACTATAACATGCCAAACGGACCCCAAATTGTATATTATTAATACATATATCCTTATCTAAGTCATTTGGCCGAACCTTAGATTTTTAGGAATAAAATAACAATTAATAATATAATATTTTATTTAAAAACTATTTTGTGTCAATTTTGACACTATTTGATATATGATTTTTGTGAAAGTCATAACAGAATTATATGTTCGAACCAAGTTGATTAAATCAACACTAATATATCATAGTAACCTATAAAATTAGTGGAATTCATAAAAAGTCTTAAATTACATTTATTTTGGTATTTATATTATCAATTATGTCAATATTTCATTAATAAGATAATTACTGCATCATCTTTGTGTCATAAATAAATTATATTATTTGATGTCTGAAAATTACAAATAAAATACCATAATGTAGGAAATCTTTTTATCTTTCTAATGAATATTTATAGTCGAATTTATCTTATGTATAACCCCATATTAAAAATGATTTACCTATTAAACTTTGATTTTAACTATTTTAACCCTTCTTTAAATAAATTAATAATAAATGTCCTAATCTAATCCAAGTGGGCCTAAATGGTCATATTTTATTCTGAAGTTTGTTTTTGGTCGAATTACACTTGTCCAATAGAATTAGGACATGTGTTAGGGTAATATTAATATCATATTTACCCTTAGTTACCCTATTTACTATTAACCGTGGTAAAAAAAGTAAAAAGTTACTATTCACCAAAAAATTATTTTCATCTCATTGAACCACATTTTAGTCCTTGATATAAACCGTGTCTCTCGGATTTTCGAAATTCCATTCACAGAAGCGGTAAAATTAAGTTTTATGCAAAATTCAGTTTTTTAACCTACCACTTAGTAGTTTCACTATTCATCAAAAATTGATGTTTTTCAGAACAATGCCAAAATTTCATCCCAAGCTATTTTTCATATTCCGAATTCAAAAATGAAGTCTATTTTACCAAATTCATAACATAAATGTTGCATTAATTAATTTTATAATTAAATCCCGCTGTTAAAACAAATAGCGTGTTTTTAAGAAACAATATCTATCAAAAGATTGACACTTGTTTATGTCTAGTTTAAATGTGAAATTACATCCAATGACCAAAATTGTATTAAATTGTAAAAATATATTCTAAATATACTTTAAAACCACTCAAATTAATGATTTATCACTATTAATTATTTCGATTAAAAAAGATGTTTTTAATTATAATTTAGTAATTTTCACTATTCATCAGAATATGAAAGTTATCCGAAATGTACCAAAATTTCACCTTAGGCTAAATTCGATACTCCGAATCCAAAAATAAAGTTCATTTTGAAAAATAAGATTTACTGGATTTCAAAAAGTGGTTATTACTATTCATAACGGCTAGTTTTAATAATATTTTTATAGCATATCGTTGTTTAGTGAAACTCGGTATTGCGTACTACACACGCTATCGAGGAAGGTCGCGATTGCGTGTAATGCAAGTCAAGTCAAGGATGTGTGTTGTGCAAGCTCCTTTTGGTGTAGCGTACAACACAAGACATTAATAAAATTAAAAAGAATATTTTTTTATAAAATCTTGGGCTGTTACATCATGTGTTCTTGTAGGAGGGTAATTAAATTCAGGGACAATAGTGGTGGGGTAGATTCATGGGTTGAAATCCCAAACCTCCATTTGATTGTACACCTATAACGTAGAGGGCACGGGCCGACAAAAAAAATCTTGGGTCCCTCCGCTCTAAGTTTTCTTGATAGTTCTTCATGGAAAAACATTAAAAATGTTGTCAAGGAGAATTATAGGACATCATAGAGAAGGAAACAACCTATGGGGGTTGGAGGCACAGATGTCACAAACAAAGGACCATTGGTGGGGAACCAGTGGTCCGTGGAAGGAAAGGCCGATGGTGGCCCACAGCGGCAGCGCATTGGGAATAAGATACAGCAAGGGCCACCGGCAGGGGCCGACAGTAAGGGCCGATAGCAGGAGGGTAGCAGCACGCCCGGCGCGTGCCGTAGCTAAGCAATATAAGGCAGTGTCTCGTTGGATATGGTGGCGTGCAGGAGACGCGGTGCCACCTGGCACTGCATGCCGCATTTGACTAAAGGCGGTGGATGGGTTGACCTACCACATGCGCCCCCAACCGGACTGACTGAACCGGTCCATGCTACATCGGACTGGCCGAGATTGTTAGGGCTGCATCGGACTGGCCGAGCTAGTCTAGGATGATCCAAGGTGACCACTCGAACAAGTAAAAACAAGCTAGACCACCAGTCCAAGCCAGTCCAACTAAGTCGGACCAGACTAGGGGGAAGATGATAGGTCATTGAGCGACCCAAGTTAGAACTTGACTAGCCTACCTGTACGTGCCGGGCCAGATAAATTCATGTCACTTGGTGACCAAGTGGATTAGACCCACAACAAACCTGGGTTGGGTACAGTGAGGCCCAATGTGATAGGTAGACAAGAAGGCTCAACCAGGACCTCGGGTCGTGATTAGTCTGGATGGTCCGACCCAGTCAGACCGGGCCCCAACCCAATCAGTCCCTGTATACCAACACTCATGTATCTTGCCAAATGATTTTCTAGTTGTAAAATCGTTTGTGGAATTGGGACCCACTAGATGAGGCATTTTTTCTGAGATACTATAAGTGAGTTTTGGTGGATATTTCCATACAACTGTGTTGGATAAGATTAAAATCAAACGAGGACTTTTTTACAAAAATGCTCATATCATACAGACAAGTCGTCCATTGGAGGTGTTGTCTATTGTGTTGGGACCTTTACAATGAGACGATCTTTTGGATTACTCAATGTAGGAATTCTCGGAGGCTGAGGTATTTCTTATGACTTTAGGTAAATATCCTTCTGGAATCATGTGTGTTATGTGTGCAAATCCAATGGTTGATGTGACGTGAATAATGGGAGAGACCCTTCATGGATCAGCAGCCGAGTGAACCTTCATGGATCAGAAATAGAGATACTATTCATGGATTAGTAGAAGAGACTCTCTACCAAATAATATGATCTATCATTATGACTTATCATCTTTACTTTTGTACTATGTTATACATGGTGTAAACTGTGTGTTTTTCTTTTTTCTTTACGTAGATATCTTTCTATGTGGTATTTCCTTTGGGAATTTTTGAGAGACCTTCAGGAGTCTTGGGTTACCTACTTTGTATTTTTATACTCACCCTTCCACGGGCTTCACCCATAACTATTGTGTCTGGTACAGACATTGAAAAACTATGACTTGAACTATGGGGAGTGAGGGTTAGATGGTGGTCGGTGGTGGATCGATAGACATGGTGTGTTGTAGTGACGTCCAACCGTGAGTTGTACCAACCCTTCAGTTTGGATTTTGGGTGGATGACCTCTGCATATTTTACTTCTTTTTTATACATTCCTTTCAATTTTTATTATATTATGTCCCCATTACATTTAGTTTACACCTTTTACTTTTAATGGTGGTATTTTTGTGGTTGTATTATTTTCTTTCCATTATGGTTTTCCTTTTGCAGTATTCCATGTGTGTGTGTGCAGGTCTATTGGAAATTCCTTCCCTTTATGTGAAATGCATTTCTAGTGCTAGTCACCAGCCCCTAGCCAATGGAAGGTGGGATTTGGGTAGTCACGGCAGAGGCCCTAGGGGCGTTCATGACAATGTGGTATCAAAGAGCGTTCAGTTCTACCAGAATAACTAAAAGTCTGTATTTTTCAATGGGGAAAATAGTGTTAAGTGACTTCAATTCGTCATTCACTCTAGGGAGTCCAATGATGGTGCAACGGACGGCGTATCCATACCCCAGGACCCTGAATTCTATTTTCTAACATAGTACATGAAAACACTGATAACATGTGTTTTGAATTTTTTTCTTGATCTCTTTTGAGACATCTCACAAGGTGTAACTTATTGTCCATGGCCTATCTGTTACCCTTCAGGATGCCTCCACGAAGATAGAAATCTAGGATTCTAGTGAGGGATCCTGATGATGTCCCACGAAGTGATGGGGTGTTAGTAAAGGGACTACATACAATGATAGAACCTTTGGGTTGTCTACCAGAAGCAGCACCACTTGTAGAGCATCAGTTTCTACCAACCACACCAGCGAACTGTGCACGCCAACTTAGTGTGCTCCACGATTTCTATAGACAGAGTATTCCGATTTATCGAGGCGATACAGATCCTCAGGCATCTAGGGATTGGCTGGAGGATGTTTCACAGGATATTCATCTAGTAGAGATACATACAGACAATATGGTGGTCCTATCGGCTAGCCTTTTTCAGGGAATGACAGGGAGATGGTAGAGATTGGAATTCCATACCCATGAGGAGGATACCCTTGCCTAATTGGACATCAGGAGCCTCTTTAGGGTGGATTTAATACAAACAAAACTACTATTAATGTGTATTCAAGATCTAATAGACCTACAAATAGGACAAGTTGACTATGGCCCAGCACTCAGCGAGGTTTACCGACCTCTCCCGCTACTCCCCCAACATGGTTTGGAAACCATTCTTCTAGGCCAGAAAATTTCTTAGGGACCCGATGGGAGATCAGGGTGTCGATGATTTCCCTAATAATCTTGAAGCTAGCATGAGTTCTGGAGATATCTTTTTGGTGGAGAGATTCCTAGCCGAGTAGGCACTAACAGTGAGAGCCTCCACCAGATGATTGGTGATCGAGTCATCTATATCAATCAATGGGTAGATGACGAGTAGAAAAAATGTGACAAACCCTCTTCAGGATAACCCTATGATACTGGTTCGGTGGTATGGAACTTTCAAGGAAGAGGAGGTCAGTTGAGGGCTATAGTTTTTTACCCCTCCTGTGGGTAGGGAGACATGGCTCATGACTATTAGAACCTCTTACAAATGGTTTGTAGATATTCAAGGGACCACTAGTGTAAAGGTATATGTTTGAGAGAGGAGGTCCATAGGGAAGCGTACCTAGCAGGGGAGTAGTTGACCAATAGGCAGTGGACAACTATTCGAGGTACTACCTCCACCACCCTCAAGTGGTCCACCACAGGCTCATGGAGCCAGCCAAAGGGGTTAGCACAACTTCAGGCAGTAGAGGCCTACGACCACGACCCTCCCGATATGGTTAGAGGTAGGATCTGTGTCTTCTCCATATTCATTGTAGTTATTATTAACACATGTGTAAGTCACTCATTCCTTCCCACGGACATCATTTAAGGATAAAAAATTATGGTGGAGTTTTTGGATTGATCATTATAATTAGAGACTCTTACGGGAGGTGATTCGACAATTAGACACTATTTCCAGCAATGTGAGCTTACTCCAGGAAGAGAGGTCTTTGACAGGGATCTCCTAGTAGAAACATTAAGGCCTTAAGACGATATCTTTGGTATAGAATGGTTATCTACAATCCATGCTCAGATTTACCATTTTAGGAATAGAGTTTGGTGTGCCTATGATGATTGGACCAGATTTTCCTTCACTGGCGATTAGGGAACTTTTGAAATACTTGATGGAATTTCTTGGGGTAGGGTGCTTCTAATCACACCCCAGTTGGCTAACCTCACCCTCATTTTAGTGGAAGATAGGAGTATGATAATTTCTACAATGGTGGATGAGTATGTGGACGTCTTTAATGAAGATGTCTCATGACTTCCTCTTCACATAGTGGTAGGATTATTCATTGAATTGTACCTAGGGATGGAACCTATATCTACAAATACATATTAGGTGACCCTCGCGGGGCTATAGAAAATGAGAGTACAGTTGGAGGACTTGTAGATGATGGGGTTTATAAGACCCAGTTTTTTCCCATGGGCACCCCCGATGTTCTTTTCCAAGAAAAAAAAAGGAAGCTTGAGACTATGAATCGAATTTCGATGCCTGAACATAGTGAACATGATGTAAAATTATCCAATTATAATAATTTATGACCTCTTTGATCAACTTAAGGTAGAGAGGTGGTTCTCATAGATCATCCTTAGATCAGGCAATCATCAGCTTCAGGTACGGGATGAGGACGTACTAAAGACAACCTTTAGAAGCAGGTATGGCCAGTATGAGTTTTTGGTGAGGCTTTTCAGTGTGACCAATGACCCAGTGGTGTTAATGGGACTCATGAATAGGATCTTCCATCCTTAGCTTGATAATTTTGTTGTACTATTTATTGATGACCTATTGTTGTACTCGGCGTAAGAGGAGGATCATGCTACAAACCCACGGATAGTCCTAGATACATTTTGAGAGAACTGGTTTTATAGTATTCTCTAGAAGTTCAATTTCTGGATTTAGGAGGTCTACATTTTGGGACATAGAAACTCAGATGGTGGAGATATGGTCCATCATAAAATGATAGAGGCAGTGCTTGTATGGGAACCACCTAGGAGCGTGATTGAGGTGTATAGTTTCCTGGGGTTTGTTGGGTACTACTGAAGGTTCATACCCGACTCTTCCAAAGTAGAATCACCCTTTTCATCTTTGAAAAGTAAGTTAAAACCCTTCATATGGATGGAGAATTTATAGTAATGTTTCCAAGAGATGAGGTACCAACTGATGAGTGCCCCCATTCTAAGACTACCAAATGAGGGTGTTGGGTATGTAGTCATTGTGAAACATTAGGGACCATACTGGGTTGTGTCCAAATGCTGGAGTGAGTAGTGATTACCTACGGCACACATATTTTGGTTTATCATGAGTAAAACTATGCGACCAATGACCTGGAGTTAGAAGATGTGGTATTTACCTTGAAGATGTGGTGGTGCTACTTGATGGGTGACCGGTTTACCATCTACTCTGACCAAAAAAGTCTCAAGTATATCTTCCCACTAAAGGACCTGAAAATGAGATAGTGGTGATGGATGGAGTTCCTCTAAGACTATGACATTGAGATAGTATATACTTCTGAGAAGGGGACCATGTTGGCTGATGTGCTCTTCCAGAGGTTTGGTTTGTAGCTGCTGAGTGAGGTGACGGGGAACCTTTCTGTGATGAAGATATCCTTTGTGGATTATGATGGAGAAGATCACCTCTAGTATATGACTGTCAGTCCCCCACTCTTTCAAATATTTAGGGAGCCACAACATGTGGATGTTCACAATAAGGCCCAAAATGCTCAGATATCCTTAAGACATGATCATGATGAATTTTTGATAGGTTGGGAGCATGTCATCCTTTTTAGAGTACAAACCATGGTACCCATGATGTTATAGGAGGAGGTTTTGAGAGAGTTCCATACACCCCCTTTAGCGGTACATCCGGGTGTGGTGAAGATTACCAGGACCTCCGATATCATTATTGGTGGCTAGGGATAATGAAAGTTGTGGGAAAGTTCGTTTCATGATTCCTCACTTGATAGCATGTGAATAATTATCATTGGGTCCTAGTAGGCTTGAAACGCCCACATGAGGTACTGGAGTGGAAGTGGGATGGTATCTCCATGGAATTCTGGATTGGGTTACCACAGATGTCTAGAGACGACGACTGTATTTGTGTGATCGTTGACCGACTCACCATGTCAGATCACTTCCAGCCCATCTGATAGGAGGGATCAGTAGGGTGATTGGGGTGCCTCTACATCCATGAGATAGTACAACTTCACGGGGTGCCTTTGATGATCCTCACTGACCAAGATGTACACATTACATCCCATTTGTGGAACAGGTTTTAGGAGGCGTCCGGGACTCAGCTATGCTTGAGCATAGATTTTCACTTCAGATGGACCAGACCATTCAGAACACAGAGGACATTCTTTTTTCTTGTGTCCATGTCTATGGTCACATTTTGGAGGACCACCTACCACAAGTGTAATTTGAACACAAAAATATCCATCACTCAACCATTGGAATGGAATCATTTTATGCCTTATACGGTTGGCCATGAAGATCAATTATATACTAGACAAACCTAGTGGAGTCAGCACGCCTGGGTCCAGAATTGTTATGGGCTACCACTGAGAAGGTACAGGTCTTATAGGTGTGGAAGAGGACTCCACAGATTAGACATAAGTCTTATGTTGATAGGATATGGAGACCCTTGGAGTTCGAGGAGGAGACCCTATTTTCAATCAGGTCTCACCCTAATGGGGATTATGTAGATTTGGATGGGCAGCAAGTTATCTCTGAGGTTCCTCAGACCTTTCTAGATTCTAATAATTATTGGCAATGTGGCATACTGCCTACCTCTTCTCTCATAGATAAATAGGGTGCATGATATTTTTTACATGTCATGGGTGAGAAGGTATGTGCATAGCACATCGCACGTCATCGTATAGGGAATTTTTGACATTAATGATGGGGAAATGTTTGCAGTGTTCTCGGTGGAGATAGAGGATCGACGGGAGTGGGTCCTTTGTGGATGTTTGATTCCTCTGGTGTGCATTCAGTGATAGCACAGGAACCTCCAGGAGTGAACATGGGTGTTGGATGCTCAGTTTTGTGCTTAATACCACCATTTTTTATTAGCGTTTATTTTTTTATTTTGGGGACAAAAAACCCTAAGGTGGGGAGAATTTAATGTCCCGAAGATTCTATGTATTATATTTTTAAATTATTTTGAATAATTCCGAGACCAGGTGTAGAAGAAGAATGTGATTTTGAGGTCTAGGGTTCCTAGAATGTAATTTTGAACTTTTCTTTTGTTCACATAAGTAAACCTGTGAGCAGATTTTCCTAAAATTTGAACTATTTATCATATCAAACATTCGAGGGTACCGTTAAACTCATATCACTAATAATTTCCTAGAAAGGACATAACATCGACTTGACAGTGTCAGATGGAAAAGGCAATTTTCAGACTTTTTGGAAAATAATAATATAACATAGAGAGATGTTATTTTTATTTTAACATGCACCGTTGAGGGGTGGATGGCGGCACTCTGGTACAGTGATGAGGTGATGACGAGGCACATTAAATTATGATCATTAATTGATCGGTGTTCAATAATAACTATTACACTATTTTATAAATAAAATAGCATAACGACTCACCTTCGCATCCAAATATAAATCTTTAGACGTGTTTCATTTTATGAATCTAATGTGTTAGAGTGTAGGGGATTAAACTGTGAGGATTCTCTAATGAACCTATGATGAAATTCCTCTCTAATGATGAATGAAGAATGCTGTAAAAAACACCAATGATTTATAGATCGATGATGAAGATGCAGATATCATCCATAATCAGCAGCATATCATACTATCCAAGTAGGGGTTATAATTTCTTTGTGATTACCGTTCATTGGTAATTCTTCATTATACAACAATGTACACCGATCAACCCAAGAATATGTTGATCTAAGGATTGTGTGTTTTTTTGGGAGGGTTGTTAAATTCTGGGAATTGAATGGTGGGGTAGATTCATGTCTTGAAGTCCCAAAACTCACATAGATTATACACCTCTAACATGGAGGAAAAGGGCATACATGAATAAGTCACGAGTTCCATTGTCTTGCCTGTTGTTGTGCGTTCTTCAGGAACGAACACTAAAAATGTTGGAGAGGTGAATTTGAGGCCTTTATAGTGAAGGAAACACTCCCTGGAGCCTAGAGGCATAGATGATTCAAAGAACATACCACCGATGTCGAACCAGTGGTCCATAGAAGGAAACTCAAGTGCACTGGCACCGGTGGTGGCGGCTCGCGGTGCCAGCCGCCGTTGGGTGGTGGAACTCTATGAGAGCATGCCATGATGGCATGCTAAGAATATGTTGTAGCCTAATTATCCACAGTGGTGGGGAAATGGATATCGGTATGCAGGGAGCGATGCCCTGGGCGTATGCCACGACATAGTAGTAGGAGGTCGTGGCCCGTAGGCCGTGGTGGTTTGCTGGTGACATTGTTCCACCTTGAACCACAAACCACTTTTGACTGAAGGGGTTGTATGGGTTTTCCTGCCACACATGCCCCCAACTAGACTAGTTGAACTGGTATGGGCTGATCCTTGTCAGCCCATCGAGCTTGGCCAAACCGGGTGGCCCACTGAGCTGATCTGGGCCAGTGAATCAGGCTACCAAAGTATCCCGACTAGTTTTTCAATCCATCACGACTGAGTTGGACATGTCTGGGGGGAAGATGACCAGGCTTTCAAGCAGCCCCTTTAAAAATTTGACTGGCCCTCCAGTACGGGTCGGGTCAAATAAATTTGAGTCAATGGGTAACCCAAAATATTGAACCCACATTAAAAATGTGTCGTGTCTAGTGAGGCCAAATGGGCTAGGCAGACAATATAGGTCATGTCGGACCCTATGCAAGGATCAGTTGGGTCGGTCCGAATGAGTCGGACTGGTCGTAGACGCAACCATCCCTTGTTTACTAAAACGATCGTATAATGAAAACTAGGCATCTGATTGAGAAGATGTTTTCTAAATTGGGACCATCTGAATGAGTCATTCCTTCTGAGTTACTTTATATGAGTTTTGGAAGAGTATTTCATGTATCTTGGAGGGATCATAAATGAATCCAGCCATTCCCTTTTTTCAAAAATTCTTATATCTTATATATCGGCCATCTGTTCGACGGGCGATCTTTTGAGTTGGGACCCTTATGATGAGACGGTCTGTTGGGTTACTCTCTGTGGGAATTTGGGATCGTGGAGGTATGACCAATGGCATGAGAAGAATATCATCCAAGATTCAATCATGTTAAGTGCGGGAAACTAGTTCCTAGTTGTGATGTGAAAAATGTGAGTGACCCTTCGTAGATCAGCAGTAGAGTGACCCTCCGTCATCCAGTAACAGAGTGAACCTTCATGGATCAGTAGTAGATCATCTCAATAGAATAATATGATCTACATTTATGAATAATCATCTTTACTTTTGTACTTAAGTTATACCCAATATGAGCGGTGTCTTTTTATTTGTGCTTTAAGTTGGGATCTTGCTTTTGGTATTTCCTTTATGGACTTCTAAGAGACCTTTTGTGGTCCTTGGTTCACTACTAAGTATTTCAATACTAACCCCTTGGTCGACTTCGTTGGAACCTTTTAAATCATGTACTGAAAACATTGATTGGGACTTTGGGGAGCCATGGTGAGACGGTGGTCGGCGATGAAGCAACAGACTTGGTGTTCCGCTGTGACATCTAACAGTGAGATATACCTACCCATCAGGTAGGAATGATGGAGGACAACCTCCAGAGCGTGTACTTATTTTTCTATACATTTCTTTCAGTTGTGCTTGTACTCTATACCCATTAATTTTATCATACCACTTTTACTGTCAGTGTTGGTTCACTATTGTGGTGGAACTATTTTCTATCATTTATGATTATCTATGTGTATTGTCCCTTATAAGTGGGTGTATTGCTGTAAAGGAAATGCCTTCCCATTTTGGGATATTATTTTTGGGTTCTAGTCACCGACCATTTTCTTGAGGATAGTGGGCTTGGGGTAGTCAAGGCCTGGGCCCCAGGGGACGGGTCGTGACATTTGTGAAAAAAATGGGAAAGAGTAGAAATGTCTACATTGTAATATTTGAGATGTAATGTAATAGTTATGGCCTAATTCTATAAAATTATAAACCTGAAAATATCCTCAATGTGATATAAATTAAATTCTCGATACATTATCATTATTATGTAATGTATAAGGATGGGGCCTTACAGTTGGTATCAAAGGTCAGGTTAAATAACATTGCAGGATGGGATGTTATTTAAGCATAAGTGATATGTTTTATATAACCATAATGGTTATCATTTTAGAAAGATTAATATTAATTTTAGATAAGTTGAATGCATTTAGGAAAACATGAATAAGATTATATTAGTCTATACCCTCCTCATAAGATAGTATATGATGCTTTTACTAATATACTCACTTTGACAATTTTGGTATTCGAAAATGGGTGTATAAAGAATGTTCCAACGTAACAATGGAAATGAAGGAAATAGTATTGGTATTTGGAATAAATAAATAAATGAAATGGAAACATCAATGAGAACTCTTGTGGTTATTCTTAAACAACTATATGGAGTAATTATTGATCACTTGAACCTTGGTGATTTTTCTATGGAATCATATGTAAAGACCCATAAATTTAAAGGAAATTTTTTTCTTAAATTATTTGTTATTTTACGAGTAAACAGTTTTAGACGGCACCTGATTCTGAGACCCAGTGTGCCCGAAATAATTTTCTGAGGTTTAGTTTGGGTACGTTCAGTGAGTGAACGAGCGGGTTTTTCTATCTTTTGAAACAGTGCTCAGAATCGAAATCTGAGGGCGCCGATAAACTCGCAGCGCCAGTAATTTCTTAAGGGGACCTTTACTGTAGTTGTGTTTTAAGTGGGTTGAGTTTTAATTTTTGGGGAACTAGTTTAAAATAAATACGATTGGTGGCACAATTTTATTTTTATGGTTAGTGGTTAATTCCTCCCAAGGGGAGTTGAAGGTGGGGCCCACACCCACATAACCACCCATGGGAGGATATTTGTGGGGTGGAGCCCACACGTGACCTAAACTCTTGATCTTCCCTAAACTCCTTAAACCCCTCCCATTAAACATCTTTGTTTAAGCTTGACAACTCCCTTGGAATTTAAAGGTGAAACCCTTCCACCTTTTCTCTCTCTCCCTCTTAACTCTTAACAACACACATTAAAAAATGAATTGAACCACTTCAATAAGTTAATGAAGTGTTTTGAATTCTTAAATTTTGAAATTCATGGCATAAACTATTAAATTAAGGGGTGACCTTATTTTAATTTTGGTGGTCTTGTGGTGTGGGAATTTGGGGAGAGATCCTTGTGTGAAGGAAGAAAGAAGCTCCACCATCGTTGAAGAATGTCATGCTTTCCGCGAAGAACGACATCTCTTCGACGTAGAGCACCGAATCCACGATTATCAATGATGCACAATCCTCTTCTTCTCCCATGACAAAAAGAGGAGATGATGCTTTCTTCTTGGGCACAATTCGACGTCACTTACGGAACCTCACCCCCGCGACGCCGTCTTACGCGACGCCCGATGTTCGATATCTTTTGTTGAGGTAGGGGTAATTTTTATTCAAGTTAAAATCATCATTCTTTGTTGTTTAAGGATTCGCCGCATGATATCGTTGTAATAGGAGGAGATCAGACTGCACAAACATGGCTGATTCTCCTCCTCTCTTTTTGTGGATCTTCGTTGATGTTGGAGGTGAAGGTGCACATGTCGTTGCACCGTGCGGTGATCGGCAGGGAACGAGGACATGCAAGGTCGCGGCGAAGGCAGCGCAGTGTCGGTGCACCGTGTGCGGATGAAGAGTAACGCGGCTGGAGCAGGCCATGGCGGTGGTGCGCGTCGCCGTCGTGCCGCACTGGTGAGATGAGCCGCGGCCTTAGGTCGCGGCGAACCAGTAGGGGCGGTCGGCCGCAGACGTCTCTAGGAGGTGGGACCCCTTATGGGTCACGTGGCGGCTCACAACCGGCCGGCCATAAAGGTCAGCCATTACCAAGACACCGGGGGGGTTGTAACCCCCCCCCCCCCAACCAGCTCTTAGGACGGACCCCACTAGGTCCGTCGTTTTCCAAAATAAAGGGGCCATGCCCCTTTGTGTCCCGCTCGGCCAACAGCCGAGTTGCGGCCGGCTTCCGAGCCGGGCCGCAGGCCGCACAGGCCAGGCCGGCCGCGCCCTTTCGGGCTAGGCCGGGCTACACCCAACTGGGCTGGACCCCGTCCTGGGTTGGGTTTACCCAGTTCAGGTTGACCCAGCGGGTATTGGGTTCGGTCGGACTGGGCCTAGACCCCCTATTTTCGGACTGTTTTCGGTTAAATGAACATATCTTGAGCTACGTACCTCTGATCGATGCACCGTCAATTGTGTAGAATTAATTAGATCGAGACAGTCATTTTGGTATATTACACTCAAGGTTTTGGTGAAATTTGCGTATGGATGGGTTCCATGGAACAGGAAACCAACCGGTCCCTCGGAGCGGAAACGCTTGTAACTTGAGCTCCGGACGTCCGAATGACATGTCATCGACAACGTTGGATTCCTCTTGATGAGATGGTTATTATGGAATACTTCACATGAGGATTGGATGAAGTTAGAGTATGGTCAGGTTTGTTTAGCTTATAAACCAACCGGGCCCCTCGAACGGAAAAGCCAATATCTCTCAGATCGGACCTCTGTTTGACGAACCATCAGCGGCGTTGGTAATCACCTTGTGAATCGGTTCCTTTGAGTATACCCATAGAGTGTTTGGGATAAATTTTAGATACGGTCGGGTTGGTTAGTACACAAAACAAATCAAGCCCTCGGGACTAAAAGGCTAATAACTCACAGACTGGGCGTCTGATAGACGCACCATCTGTTGCGTTGAGACCCATTTGACGATTCGGTCATTTGGGATACTTCTTCATGGGACTATGTGGCAGTTGATGTATCGACCCCTTGGCTCGTGGAGCAAACCCTCCCAGAATCGAGCGTACTGTGTGCGGGAACCCTAGAGCTAGTTGCAACTGCGACGATGATGACGACTGTACATGGATCCTACTTGGGTTCGGCAGCGATGACGACTGTACATGGATCCTACGTGGGTTCGACAGTGAGGAAGACTTTACTTGGATCCTTTGTGGGTTTGGAAGCGATGAAGACTGTACTTGGATCCTACGTGGGTTCGGTAGTGATGGTTATTGTACTTGGATCCTACGTGGGTTCGGCAGCGACGACTTTTGTACTAGGATCCTACGTGGGTTCGGCAGAGGAGATGATTCAGAAGCTACACCTAATAATCTCCACCCCTCTTCATGAGAAGTATACCTGTGTGATCTGAGTATTTTCTTTCAATCTTTATCATCGATGTGATTGACGTGATTTCCTGTGTGGACTGGATGTGTTTTCCTCTATGGACTGGGTTGTGTTTTCCTTTGTGGACTGGTTGTGTTTTCATGTGTGGACTGGGTTGTGATTTCCTGTGTGGAGTGGTTGTGATTTCCTGTGTGGACTGGGTTGTGATTTCATGTGTGGACTGGTTGTGCTTTCCTATGTGGACTGGGTTGTACTTGGGCTCGTGAGTTGGAGTCGAACTCGAATTGATGACCTAGGTATATGTATGGGAATATACATAAGTAGTGTTGGTTGATAATACGTGTTTGTATCTTTTCATAGTGGTTATCCTAGTTGGATTTAGTGAGACCCTGAGGGTCTTGAGGTCCCTACTGAATATTGTTATACTCACCCCTGTGTGGGATATGCCCACACCTCTTTCTGTTGGATGCAGAAGACGAACAGCGCTGACAGAGACCGAGTAAGTACCCGGAGGTGGACCTCAGGACGAGTCAGTACCCGGAGGTGGACCTCATGATCAGTCAGTACCCGGAGGTGGACTTCACGATGAGATGGTACTCGGAGGTGGTTGGTGGGTGAGAGCATTGTGGAGGATATCTCTACCTACCCTTCAGGTAGGATCCATGGTGGACGACTGAGGAGATGCTTCTATCTTCCAGTTGTTTGTCTTTTCTATTATACTTTTGTTCATTTGTTGCTGTATTTTTTTAGTTGGGTTTGAATTATTGCCCATTTACTTTCCAGCACTTACTTTTGTACTCAGTTTACTTAGTGTTTACTTTATCTTGTGTACTCTTTTGTGTTAGTTTACTTATATAAAGGCAATGCCTTTCTTATTATCGAGATTTATATCTTTGGTGCTAGTCGCTAGCCCCTGGACTGTGGAAGGCGGGCTTGGGGTAGTCAGGGAATGGGCCCCGAGGATGGGTCATGACAAATTGGTATCAGAGAAGTTTGTTCTACCATAGAACTTAGGAATGTGATCATTCTTTTATGTGAAGCAATTATGTTAAGAGTATTGAGTGTGGTTTTCAGTCCAGGGAGTCCAGTGTTGGTGGTTCTGCTAACATGTCCATACACCAGGACCTTGACCTATGAATTCTGACTCAGTGCACGAAAACACTGATTGCATGTGTATTTCAAGATTTCCCTTTGTGTTCTCTTTGAGTCAGCTCACCAGGTATAACTTTTTGACCATGGCACACCTATTCCTTATCAGGATGCCACTATGAAGGCAGACATCTAGGGTTTATGAGGGAGAGTATACGATGACGGCCCACCGATCGATGAGGCTCTGGTGCAGTGCCCTCTTACTATGTTTCCACCTTCGGGTGGTGTACTAGTAGCACCACCACACATTGGGCACAGATGCCACTAGTTGTACTAGTGGACGGTGCACGCTGGAAGATTGTGTTGCATGATTTCGAGCAGCATAGGCCTCCGAGTTTATGAGGTGAGATAGATTTCCAGGCAGTAGTGGACTGGCTGGAGGCGATTCCTAGAGTTCTACACCTAGTTTAGACACTAGTAGAGAAGATGGTGATCTTAGCTACTAGTGTTTCCCAGTGGGTGACCATGACGTCGGTCCATATAGTTATGAGGTTTTGGTACGTGGACTGATGCCTGAGATAGTACCTTTGGGTAGTGTTCTAGCTATATCACTACCTACTAGTCAGTGGGTTCAATCGGTGGTACTGGTATATGACACATGTAGGCTTAGTGCCTTACATGTGTTCAGCATCAGATACCCGTCAGGTTCTGAGGCGAGCCCGACTCACAGGAGGCTGAGGACTAGCTTGAGGAGGTGGTTGAGAGTTTTCTAGAGCTTATACAGCCTCGACAGAATGACATGTCGGTAGCTGGGAATTCATCGGGGTGTACCAAACCATTCCTGTTACTCGATGAATATGATGTGATCAGTGCTTCAGGGCTCGGACTTCTGAGCGAGATGTGTCTAAAGGACATCCGAGCCAACATTTTTTTCCATCTATGCATTCCTAATTATCTTAGGGTTCTAGATAGAACCTTTGTGGTTTAGAGTAATTTGGCTCAGTGGATACAGTCAGTGAAGGTTAGAAGTGGGAAATAAGTAAACTGGCACCTGTCTCGGAGAATTGGGCGTGTAAAATGTTTCAATAATAGGAAGTGTTAAGGACAGATGAATTTGCAGAGCAGCAGACGTGGATGTAGAGGTGGGAGAGCAGCATGTGATGGTGTACTTTTCTACATGTTACAACCACCCGCCATTATAGTTTTTTCTAGGCTCAGGGAGCAGGAGGGAAGGGGAAGAGAGTACCTGCTTGCGGTCAATAAGTGTGACACAGTGGCTCTAGGAATGATTCGAGGTACAGCCTGTGTCTACTATGAGCTGCCTTATCAATATACATAGATACCAATCATTACGTTCTTCCACGAATCTTATCTCAGTCCTAGAGTTTCTAGTAAAGCCGTTGACTTGACCCTCACATCTGGAGATACCTTTGGAAAGAGACTCGATAATCACGCTTACGCCGATGGTGTGATCTAACCCTTGAGGTGAGAGTTTCAGTTGGAACCTCTTGGTGGAAGCATCGAGGCCTTACGACGTAAGTTTGGGTATGGACTGGGAAACCACAGTTCATACACATATTGACTGTATTAGGCAAAAATATTGTGGTTTATCTACAACGTTGGTTTAGGGTTTTCCTTAGTCGGTGAAAAGGGAAACCCAGGCATCCCAGGATGGAATCATGCATAAGAGGGTGTAGTCAATAACTTAGGAGATAGCCAGACTTACCTTTGTGCGAAAATTCTCCAGAGTTGTATCCCCACTTCTAGCAATGACGAAGAAGGGTTAACCCTTAGAGTGGTCCAAGAGATGCCAGCAGAGCTTTTCAGGAGTTGGGGCAGAGGTTGACCAGTGTGCCTATCTTGAGGGTGTTGGGTACATAGTTTACTGTGACGCATCAGGGACCAGACTTGGGTGTGTCCTAATGTGGGAGAGGGTAGTGATTGCCTATGGTTCACGATATTTGAGACTGCACAAAGCAGACAGAAGACCTATACTGGTAGGAGACGGAGACCACTAGAGTTCGAGGATAGCGACAACGTATTTCTACGAGTCTCACCTCGACGAGGTCTAAGGAGATTTTTCCGGGGTGGCAAGTTATCTTCCGGACTCATCAGACCTTTCCAGGTCCTCAGCGGTGTAGGCAAGGTGGCTTACCGCCTGGTCCTTCCACTTCAGTTGCACCAGGTGCAAGACAACATCCAAAAATCTCAGCTGAGGAGATACATGCATGACCCGACCCACATCTTTGATCATGGGGAGCTGGACATCGACGATGGGGCTACATTCATAGAGGTCCTAGTGGAGGTTGATGATCGATAGGAGCAGGTCCTACGAGGATGGTCAATTCCTCTGGTACGCTTTCGTTGGCAGCACGAGAATCTCCAGGAGAGCACATGGGAGCGAGAGGCTCACATGTGCGCTCGGCACCTCCTTTAGTTTCCCTCGTTTGTGTTGTAGCATTACAGGGATGTAAATCCCTGATTTGGGAATAATGTAAAGACCACTAAACAACATTGTTTAATGTTGACAACTCCCATGGAATTTAAATGTTTAACCCTTACACCTTCTCTCTCTCTCCATCTTAACTCATTCCAACACACATTAAATAATGAATTGAACCACTTCAATTATTTAATGATGTTTTTTTAATTCTTAAATTTTGAAATGCATGGAATAAACAATTAAAATAAGGGGTGACCTTATTTTAATTTCCGTGGGCTTGTTGTGTGGGAATTTGGGGAGAGAGACTTGTGTGAAAGAATAAAGAAGCTCCACCATTATTGAAGAATGCCATCCTCTCCATGAAGAATGAAATCTCTTCGACGTGGTGCACTGAATCCACGAAGATCAACGATGCGCAATCCTCTTCTTATCCTGTGACAAAAAGAGGAGACGATGCTTCCTTCTCAGGCGCACTTCAACATCGCTTATGGAACCTCACCCCTCACGACGTCGTCTTACGCGACACCCGACGTTCGATATCTTTTTTTGATGTATGGGTTATTTTTGTTCAATTTTAAATTATCGTTCTTCGTTGCTTAAGGATTGGTCGCATGATATCGTCGTAAAGGGAGGTGATTGGACTGCACAAACATGGCAGATTCTCCTCCTCTCTTCTTGTTGATCTTCGTTGATGGTGGAGGCGGAGGCGGACATGTCGTTGCACCGTGCAGTGATGGGCAGGGAACTGTGGCCATGCAAGGCCATGGTGAAGGCGGCGGGGTGTCGTTGCACCGCGCGGGGATGAAGAGGACCGCGGCTGGAGCGGGCCGCGGTGGTGGTGCACGGCACCATCGCGCCACGCCGGTGAGGCCAAAGAAGGTTGTGGCTAGGAGTGTTCCGCGGTGAGGGTTCTTGGCACTGGTGCGCCATGCCGGGGAGACGAGCCGCCACTTTAGGCCGTGGCGGACCAGCAAGGGTGGCCAGCCGCCGGCGTCTCCAGGAAGCAGGACCCATTCTGGGTCCCGCGGCGGCTCACAACCAGCCGACCATAAAGGCCAACCGTTACCAGGAAACTGGGGGGTGTAACCCCCACCCCGAACAGCTTTTATATTGGACCCCACTGGGTCAGCCATTTTCTAAAATAAAGGGGCAGTGCCCCTTTGTGTCCCGCTTAGCTAGCAGCCGAGCCACGACCAGCTTCTGAGCTCGGCCGCAGGCCGCACGAGCCGGGCCAGCAGTGCCCTGCCAGGCCGGGCCACGCCCTGCCAGTCCGGACTCCATCCCGGGTTGGGTCGACCCGATTCCGGCCGACCCAGGGGGTATTGGTCCGGGTCGTACAGGGCCCAGACCCCCTATTTTCGGACCGTTTTCGGTTAAACGGACATATCATGAGCTACGGACCTCCAATTAATGCGTCGTCAATTGTGTAGGATTACATGGATAGGGTCGGTCATTTAGATATATTACACTCAAGTTTTTGGTGAAATTTGGGTATGGCCGGGTTGGTTCGAACACGAATCCAACCGGGCCCTCTAAGCGGAAACACTTGTAACTTGAGCTCCGGACGTCCGAATGGCATTCCGCCGACTATGTTGGATTCCTCTTGATGAGATGGTTCTTTTTGCATACACCACCTGAGGTTTGAACATAGTTTGAGTATGGTCAGGTTGTCTTAGTTTATAAACCAATCGAGCCCATGGAATGGAAAAGCCAATATCTCTCAAACCGGATGTCCGTTTGACAAACCATCAGTGGCATTGGTAATCAAGTTGTGAATCAGTTCCTTTGAGTATTCCCCATGAGAGTTTGGGTTACAGTTATGATACGGTTGGGTTGGTTCGTACACAAAACCAACTGGGCCCCTGAGACTAAAAGGCTAATAACTCACAGACTGGGTGTCTGATAGACGTGTCGTCTGTTCTATTGAGACTCCTTTGATGAGGTGGTTCCTTTGGGATACTTCTTCGTGGGACTACGTGACAGTTGATGTATCGACCCCTTGGATCATGGAGCAGACCCTCAAGGAATCGAGTGTGCTATGTGCTGGAACCCTAGAGCTAGTTGCGACTGTGACAACGATGACGATTGTACTTGGATCCTACGTGGGTTTGGCAGCGATGACGAATGTACTTGGATCCTACGTGGGTTTGCCAGTGAGGACACTGTACTTGGATCCTCCGTGGGTTCGGAAATGATGAAGACTATACTTGGATCCTATGTGGGTTCTGCAGTTATGGTTACTCTACTTGGATCCTACGTGGGTTCAGTAGCGACGACTTCTGTACTAGGATCCTACGTGGGTTTGGAAGAGGAGATGATTCAGAGGATACATATAATCATCTCCACCCCTCTTCATGAGTAGTATACCTATGTGAACTG
The DNA here is from genome assembly GCA_963277665.1 of Viscum album. Lineage (NCBI taxonomy): Eukaryota > Viridiplantae > Streptophyta > Magnoliopsida > Santalales > Viscaceae > Viscum > Viscum album. The sequence continues at coordinate 1,553,385,465 of OY728160.1, forward strand.
AGTCTTGTCTTTCAATCTTTATCATAGATGTGATTGACCTGATTTCCTATGCGGACTGGTGGTGTTTTCCTCTGTGGACTGGGTTGCGATTTCCTATGTGTATTGGTTGAGTTTTCTTGTGTGGATTGGGTTGTGATTTCTTGTGTGGACTGGTTGTGATTTATTATGTGTACTGGGTTGTGATTTCCTGTGTGTACTGGTTGTGCTTTCCGGTGTGGACTGGGTTGTACTTGGGCTCATGAGTTGGAGCCGAACTGGAATTGATGACTTAGGTATATATATGGGCATAAACCTAAGTAGAGTTGGTTGATACTTCGTGTTTGTATCATTTCCTAGTGGTTATCCTCGTTGATTTAGTGAGACCCTACGGGTCTCAGGGTCCCTACTGAGTATCTTTATACTCACCCCTGCACGGGCTATGCCTGCACCTCGTTGTGTTGGATGTAGAAGACGGACAGCGCTGACAGAGACCGAGTCAGTAACTGGAGGTGGATCTCATAACGAGTCAGTACCAAGAGGGGGACCTCATGATGATTCAGTACACATAGGTGGTCTTAATGATGAAATGGTACTCAGAGTAAGTTTGTGGGCGAGAGAATTGAGGAGGCTATCTGTACCTACCCTTCATGTAGGATCCGTGGTGGACGACTGAGGAGCTGCTTCTATCTTCTACCTGTTTGTCTTTTCTGTTGTAATTTCGTTTAGTTGTAGCTGTATCTTTTCAGTTGGGTTTGTATTCTAGCCCATTTACTTTCCATCACTTACTTTTATACTCAGTTTACTTAGTGTTTACTTCTTCTTGCATACTTTGTTGTGTTGGTTTACTTATATAAAGGCAATGCCTTCCCTATTATTGGTATTTATGCCTTTGGTGCTAGTCACCTGCCCCTAGCCTATGGAAGGTGGGCTTGGGTTTGTCACGGAACAGGCCCTGAGGACATGTCGTGACATCATATATGTGAGAAACGAATCCCTATGGTTGTTTAGGTATTACTCATAAAGCTCTGTATATTCGACAACGTATGGGTCAAGAATATAGAAATAAACTCCTAGGATAATGTTTCAAAGGGACGAGAAGATGTTGAAAATGTGGAAATGAAGGTCATAAAGCATCAAACTTCCACAGAAAAAAGAAATAATTCAGTTGAGTCTAGGAAATGGAATGATGTTGATTCTTAGTTATCCAGGGAATTTTAAAAATGTGAGGAGTATGGAAATTATGAAAATATATGTCTAAGGAAGATGTTTAAGGAATGGGATTAGATAGAACATAAACATATTTGTTTAAAAATATGTAATGTTATTCCAATTGATGATTAAGAAACTGAAAATGAAAAATGAAAGTTATAGATTATTTCTTGTCTCATGTTTTGAAATTATTGAATCATGTAACATGATTCATGATTTCATATGTTGGAATGAAGTATTATGCAATAATTTGGGAAAAACATTGTTAAGGGATCGTGAATATTTTTTGGATGATTATGATGACTACATTTTATAATTTCTAGAGTTACGTTAGATCTATGGGTGAAAAAATATTCAAAAATATTTATCCTCTTTTGGAGATTGGATTACTTTGGAAGGATTTTCTCTAGTATGTGTAACCCAAAAAAAATTATATTAAAATTATAGTTGAGGATGAATTACCTATTCTTTTTTGGATATAATTATAAAGAATCTTTTGGGTTTATATGATACCTGATTTTGATTTAATTATTTTTTGTTACATTTTGTGATGAAAAATGAAAGGCATTAGATAAAATTGAAGATAAATTTTGTTATGATTATTTATGATGATTTTATCTCGTTATGGGAAATTTTTAAGATATATATAGTTTTATAATAATGAAAACCTGTATGAAGGGTGACAACCCATCATGTCAGACAAGGACGTGGGATTCGAACACACAACTGAAGTGTGACATGGCTTTATCACCTACCCCTTGCCTACATGATGTCCCTGGTTAGTATGACTTATTCATGTTATATAAAAGATATTATGGATCAAGAATGATTTTATTTTGGGAACATTTGTTTTATAAAATGGATATATTTTGTATAAGAAAATTATTTAAGAATTAAGTGATTAATGTTATTTTGGAAGACGTTCTCTATTTCTGGAACATTATAAGCCTAAGGAAGATAGAATACTATGGGATTTTATTTGAGAAGTAATGGTTCAATTTTAATTTAAAATAATCTATGTTTTTATAGAGAACATATGGCAATTTGGTCTATTTATGAAAATGGTTATCTTGTCATGGAAAATATTTCAATACGTTAATTAATTTTTTGTACGAGACATTAAGAGTAGTAGATGTTGTTTGGAGATAAATGTTAAGATTTATCATGGAAGAGTAGGTGATCATACCCTTCTGAATTGTGGGGTTCAATATTACTATGGATTAATTTGATGAATTTGATCGAAAATTGTTTATTGAATGTTCTATAATGACCATGGGGTATTTTTTGTTGAATTTTCGAGATTCAGAGTAGTATTTCATTTTATAAAGGATTATTATTTTTTGGGATTATCTGTTAGTGAACATTTTTTGGTTAATGTATGATGACAGGGGAAATATATAGTTCTCTTTTGTGGAATATGTGCTTATAATGAATTTGATTCCAGTGCTTCAATTATGACCAAGTCGTCTTGAATACTATTATTTTGGAGAAAATATGATTTTATGATAGGTATTTATTCAAGGATGTAACTCTATTTGACTAGTAGGTATGCCTCCTAATTTTTGTATTCATGCTTATAAATAAATTCCTCCACTTTATGAAAATGAACTCTAAAGAAAAACCTATTTCATTTACTTTTCCTAATAAGAAATCAATGATCGTTTAACCCATCACAAGTTTATTGTTTTCTGTTTGTTAACATTCTCCTAATCTTGTTTTCTATCACTCTTCTTCAAAAAAATATGGTTAGTTTCTCATTCATATCCATGTTTTCCAACATTAAATTCTGTTATTTTTTATCTAGGGTAACCTTTTTTCATTAATTTCATTCTTGTAAAGTGATTTTTTATGGACTATTTTTCAGGTGTAGGATTTTCAATTATGTTTTTCAGCCCAATTTTAAAATTATGAGGACATAACTTCGCAAAAGGTCAGAATGATGTGACATCTCATGTATTTATAGAATTAATCATTTTCATATATATGAATATTTATTAATAAGATGTTAATTTTATGTTAAAGGTGACTCTTTGTAGAATAGCGTACTCGACACACAACAATAGGTTTGTCCGAAATCTTACGCTGCATACAATGTTGAGTTATATCGAATAATAATACAATATTATTATTATTATTTTAAATGGTAGTTAACACATAATCCATAGTATTGGAAGGAATTACAATACATAACTACAATATGATTACACAAGTTTGTTAAGAACCCACTTTTTTGTTTTGAAAATAGAAATTATTTTTAAATTAATTAATTCAAAATCTGTGTAGTGATTTTGGATAAATGGAATCCATAATTGGAATCAAAATGTCCAGATTTTTTAAATTGGTACCTTCTATTAATGGATATTGTGAATAGTAACTTAAGTAAATTTTTTTATTTACCATAGTTAAAGGGTTCTCTTCGGTAAATAAGGGTAAAAATAATTATATAAAACTATAAAACTACCCTAATATGTTTTATAATCATATTGGATGATTAATGGGTGAACGTAAAAATACTTATTACAAACTTTTGTCATTTCGGAACCAATTTGTTGTGAAAATGACATATTATAATAATTAATTCAAAGTATTGGGACATATAACATAAACATCTATCTTTTTACTAAATCAATTTTAAGGTTGTGTTATATAAGTAATCTATTTAACTATAAATAGTCATTAGAAAATTAATAATATTTCCTTAATCTTCGTATTATATTTATAATTTTCTCATATTCAATAAATAAGTGTAATTATGACACAATGATGATTTAATGATTACTTCAATAATGAATGATTCAAAAAATGATATTATAAATATTAAATTAATGGTAATTTGAATATTTTGATGCCATCCACGAATGTTTTGGCAGAATTTGACATTTGGGGGATGATTTAAAACATTTGGTTTGAAGGAATAATGTTGTTATGACATTAACCAAAATTAATTACTATATAGTGTCAAAATAGACATAAATGATTTTTTTAAAACAAAAATTATTTTAATAAAGGATATAATAGTCCAAAAAATATGATTCGGCCAAATGACTTATATAATGATAAAATGTCATTAATTATCCACTTATGGTTCCATTGGAATCATATAGTAATATTAGTAACCATATATTATGAAAATAAAAGAAGACACGGTAAGAGTTAAATTATATAACAAAGGTTTAATGCTAAATGATAAGGTTAAATTTGTGACATAAAATTGTATTGAACCTATTGGTTGAGAGAATTTGGACCCATAATAATATTATACTTGAATTTTATCTCCTTGGAACTCTTATAATTCAACAATTAATTTTTAATAAAATAATATTTCAAGACACTCCTAGAGTGACCCTCCGACATCTTATAAAATCCCACCAACTCGAGCCACTCACTTACACCTCTCAATCCTATAAGATCAACCAAGTGCTTCTATATCAAGCTCTCAACATCTCTCTCATCCTCTTAGAGGCCAAAATTTGGTCATAAATCAATCCTAAGTGGACCTTTTTTGAAAATCAAAATGAGATACTCTAAAACAAGGTATTTGTTTTCTATCCTCTTTAAAAATTCTTTTTCTTATTCTACTTCCTCTTATTATGTATTTTCAAAATTAAAGTAATAAATCCATTATTTTATAAATTCATATATGATTTTATAATTGTGGTACAACCTTATACCTCCTTCTATCCATCCAACGAATAACAATATCACAATGTGTGTGTACGTATGACTTACCATCTCCACGACATGGTGTAATTTGTTATTCAACAAGACATAATTTGGATTTGTATAATGATTACTATAATGGATGTAAATAATTAGTATCAGATTATTATTATTCATTATAATTAATATAACATCCAATTAAATACTGTTTAACCATTAAGTGAATGATATCTTCGCTCGTGCGTTCATATGACATATTATCTCTATGATGAGATGACATTCATTATTTGTGATATTAATTAAACTAGGATTATATACAATTATGGAATGAAAATATATGATATATATTTTATTTTTATTGACTATGTTAATTCATAATTTTAATTGACATCATACCATTATACATTCCATTATTTGGTAATACAATAATTTTGTTTGAGAACGTGTGGACTACTACCCCCTCAAAGTGATATGAATAGTTCATGAAACACTTGAAATATATAAAAGACAGAGTTAGTGAACATATGTAAAATATATAACATATATTTTTTACCAGAATTATAATATACCTATGTATCCTCTAGATTTATTTTATTTAATAGGAAAATGAAATGAAAGTAGCGTTTATGCGTACGTACGACTTACCATCTCCATGAATTGTGAATTCCATTTATTATCTCCAAATATTGTAGACTATTCTAAATAAATATATATTAAATATATATGTTTTTGATATTAAAATGATGAATAATTTTCCAGAGATGATTCAAATTTGACAACATGGTCAATTTATATCAAACAACTTCAATTTCTACTCAAGTACCAAATATCGACAAAACAACCTATATGAACATAAATAATTATGTATTCTTTATAACATGGAAATACATGATATAAATGTAATAATAAAATTAAAAATGGTTCTCAAACGAGTATAAATTAACCTATGTTTATTATTTAGAAATATAAATAATGAAGGGCCGAAGTCAGATTCGAGGTAAGAAAATTTCTAAACTCAATTTCCACTCATTGGGTTTTACGCAGACATAGTTGATTATATTATTCCATGATTATGTGTTAAATAAATATTTGTTTATTTATTTTTTAATTTCCACTTCCCTTTCTGTGGATATACTATTTCTACACATAATCACCCCATTTATAAATTCCTACATCTTTTATACAATGTTTGAAAGGGAAATATTCACTCAATCTCTATTCATTAACATAAATATCCATGTCATTGGATTTTTGTTCAATAAATATTTCTAAATTTAAAATAATTGTTTTCAATTAATATCCAATTTTATGGGTTTTATTATTATTTTTACGAATGATAGTGTCATTGATTAATCCTGAATCTAATTATACGATCATTGTAAGGGACTTCATCTCAATATCAATTCATTTTGGAATATTTTGATTTATATAAAACCATATATTATATGATGTCTAACCAACCCATTTAGGATTTAATATCATTAAACTTTTTTCAAAAGGAAATTTTCTTTATGGAAGCAATTTAATTAATTGAAAAATGAATTTTTCTTTTTATCGTAGGCATTGTCAATGACCTTTCCTCTGCCGCAAACATTATTTGATAATAGCCATCATCTACAAGACTTAATGTTTTAAAAATGAAATTATGTACCGTATTCCATTTAGGTATTATCTTATTGATAATGGTTTTAGGAATGGAATGATTATATTAATATACGGATATGATGTCTTATGATTGCAATGTTTAAATGTTATTTTTTCTTTAGGCTTGTTCATTTGATATGATTATGTTAAGGTTCTGGGGAATTGCTTCTGTATATAGGTGGTTCTATGATAAAAAGATGGTGGGTGACCCCGTGATATCTCTCTAATTATTTGGGTATCATTATGGAGGTAAACTTTAAGGTTTCTCTTAAGAGATTTATGGAAAATACTGTGATGGACATTCAAAACGTAACCATGATGGTTACTCCCAACATTGTTTTGAAAGCTACAATGTAAGTATGTTATGATTGCCAAAAGTTACCATTATAATTTATGATATCTATGAGTTATTAATAAATATTATGATTTCATGATTTATATTAGTGATAATTTGTTTTATGAGTAAAAGATATTATTTCATTGATTTTTATGTATTTATGGACTATTATTTTCTTCCAATATTTTATATCCCTTACTGAGCTTTTTTATGTTCATACCATGTTTTTTAAATGTTTTTCACATGGTATAAGGAAGGGTAATAGAAATAATAACCCATGTATATTTTTAAGGTTAAAATAATTCTAGTTTGTTTTATGTTTTATTGTTGTGAAAAAATTAGATATAGTTGAAGTGGAAACATTCTAATATTTGAGATGTAATGTAATAGTTATGGCCTTATTATCTAAACCTCAAAACCTGAAATGATCATCAATGTGAAGGAAAGTAAATTCTTGATACAATATCAATATTATGTATTGTTTAAGGATGGATCCTTATATCGACACTATGGTAATTTAAATTACTAAATAAATTATAAATTTAACACCAAAAATCCTCTCTAGATGTTTAGGGGTTCATCCATATTGTTTTATAGGTTATATTCTTAACAAATTATGGTTAATCACCTTGATATTATTGATTATACTTCATACCCAATTTAATAACATTCTTCAGTATAGACCCCAATGGCTTCCGCTACTCTCAAAAACCATTATTCCTCTATATTTTTTTAACAATTTTTTTTGAATTTGTAGAACAATGTATAAACTATTAATCAATAAAAAAACCCAAAATCCACCCCACAAAATTGAAACCCATTTATTCTAGAAAAACCAGTTATAATAAAACTTATTCCTTCATTATTGTCAATATTATTCTTCGCCTTATTTATTTTGTTATATTATTATGATTATATGTTAAAAATAATCCACTATTCCTTTAAATTTTCTCAACATATATTTATTTATAATTATGTTTGGACATCAATTTTTTTTTGACTTTTCAATTTTAATCATTGATTTGTCATTGATTTATGAACAATAATAATTTTACCGATTCCTTTAAAATAATTCCATGAAATTGTAAATAAATAATTTATAATATAAAATATATTGAAAACATTCAGTTATTGTATTAATAAAATGATAATTTTCACTACAAAAAAAAGGATTTTTACATGCAGTTTTTTTTTATTCTTGGTTTAACCAATAATAATTTCGTTTGTATCCTTTTTTTAAACAACAATATATAACATTATAATCATCTATTTCATGAATATTTTGATCTTTTTAGTGGTTTTTTAAATTGGCGTATTTTTTATCATTTCACAAAAATTATAGTTTCCTTTCACGACTATACAAATCATTAATTTTTTATAGAATAAAATAACATAAATATAGAAATCATGAAATAAATTAGTGGAAATTTTATTTTTTCTGTTAAATCTAAAAAAAATTTCTAAATAATTTAGAAATATTTAGTTTTAGTAGTTGTTTGGGTTTACCGCCACTAAACCAAAAAACTAAGTAATAATACAATATATAACTAAAATTTAATAACCTCAAATCCATAAACAAAATAATAATAAATATGATATAAAAAACATATCCTAATATCCTTAAAGACATATTGTTTTTTATTAATTTTAGATAATCCCCATTTAAATTCAATTGTGGGGGAACATTACATGACCAATACGCCCAGAAGGCACATAGCCAAAGGAAAAGTATCTATAGGCCCCAAATACTTGACCATAGAAAAACCTTTTAATATTAAATTATATATATTTTTCAGAGAAACAAATCTATATATGAGGCCTTGTACTATTAGAATAGTGTATACACTTTCAACCATCCCAATCTGGTGGCCATATAATGATGGGTGTTCCCACCCATCCACGTTGTCCCCTTCCATGGAAGCCCTTCCCCACTCATTGACAATAACATTCTAACCCCATTCCCAAAGGAGATTCCCACCATCCTAATGTCACCACATCCCATTATCGATCAGACTGAATCCATTCTCGCTGTTAAGTACCCCCAATATCGTTGTGGATATCACCCATCAGTTTTCTCCCATCAGGGACTAATGACCCTTCATCTCCACCTTCTACATACCAAGGACACCTATCAAGGCCATCCCACACCAGATGTGATCCCCCTAAAAATTAATTTTTAGCATGACTCAAACCCATGATTTGCTGTAGGATTATGGGGGTGATTTTCCAGTAGGCTAGGAAACCATTCAAAAAACATTATTAAAATATATATACATATAAGCCTAAACATCCACCCTTAATCGATCACATACATTTCTCCACTACCATAACTATTGTCTAGCCACTATTTTTATTTATGTACTTTATCCATACATGATACTAACCTCATAACCAATAGATAAATTTTATCATCAAAAGGATATGAATATAAACAAATAAGTTCAATAAATTATAAAAAAATGATAATGCTCTACCATACCCTAAAAACTAAAAAATTAGGACATCCTATTAAAGAGTTTCATAGCCTTAAATTATGAATCCCTTCTTACTCCCTCAATAATTATATTATTATAAAAAACTAATAGTTAAAAAATGGATAATAGAATATATTAAAAAAAATTATACGACCTTTGTTATTTTATTATCTAAAATTTTGATATTTCAACATAAAAATGATATTTCCTCATAAATATCATTAATTAAATAATTTACATAATTTTTTAACTACAATACGCTTTGGTTCCTTTATTTTTGAATCTTCTACAACTCTTGAATGGATTTTTTGAGTTTTTCATATCTTAAGAACCCATAAAATAAAATGTTTATACTCACATGTCCTCAAAATGATTAAAAATAGTAAAAAAATTACCAACACAAATATATATATATATATATATATAAGAAACTGAACATTCAGTTACATAAAAAAATAATTTTGAATATTATGGAGTTTTTAAACATAATTTATATTTTTTAATATGATTCTATACATATCTAACACTACATAAAAAAATAAAACTACTCAATGAACATCCCAAGATACTCAGAAAACACTCATCTCTAATCCCTCCTCCATATTGAAGTAGTTATGTCCAAAATAATTTATATATATATATAAATACATATATATATATATATATATATATATGAAAGAGCGCTGTCGTGGGCGCCCTCAAATGATTAGTGTAATTTGGGGTACTTAGGTGCAGCAGACTGGCTGACCAAGGTCATCTCTCAAAGGAGGAAGTGAATTTAACAACTTATTAGAGGTATTTTAAAAATAAAATAAAAGAGAATAAAATAAAAACACTAATTTAAAGGATTGAGGTTTTTTTGTAGTTTATGAGTCTAGAAGAAGTTTTCTGGAAGAAGATTGTATTTTTTTTTTGTTTTTAGTTTTGAAATGAAGTTTGATTAAAATGACACAACAAAAAGATGTTTGTTTAGATAATATTTAAAAGACGTAATCGATCAAACTCTAACTTTTCAATCATTTATTAATCATTATAATTTAAATTAATATTCACTTAATTATGATCCCTTAATTTGTTAAATCCCGAACCCTACGAGAATTAACATTACCACGAAGATTGAAGTGAATTTTAACCTTAGGCTAACTTCGGAACATGCAATCGCAACACCCTGCTTTGATTGATGTTATAAAATTAGCTTATGGTCAGTGATAAATTAAGGCACATAACCACTCTGGAAATGAGGATTAATTGAGTTTAGGGAGTATATTTTAACTCTACAAATTGATCCCATGTGGTTTTGAATTACCGGTTAAGGTTGCGCTTTCACAGTTCACACAATTCCCGACCTCGCGTGTTTTGTGTTAACTATTAAATTGATTTCTTAGTTTAATTTAAGTTAAAAACTAAATTAATAGATCATAATATGTGAATTACAGTATCTCATTGATTCAAAATAAATGAATGAAGAAGGATAGAGGTCGATCGGTTACTAAAAAGAACTACTCTTCCATGGGTGGTGTAGTCATCATGGAGACGTTTTGCATAAGCAACGGATTGAAAGGGTAGAAACCAATATTGTCTCCAATCTTGATTCCAACCCAATTAAAAAGATTAAGATAAGAGGAATAGGGATGAACACAGAAGATTATTTGAAGAAAAATTCAAGAAACAACATGAATGAAAAGAAATACAAAGAAGAGGTGAGAGAGGAGAGCCTTTTTGGAAGAGAGGTTTGCACAAAGGCTTACTTCTTCCAAGAGTTGTGAGGACCTCCCAAGAGACACCCTTTCGGCCACACCTTCCCAATTCCTCGACCAGCCGTCTCAAGGAGTTAAAACCACCTTTAAATAGAGTTTGTGAGGGCTAGGGATACATAACGTTTTAAGTGTGAAATGAAAAACTCGGCCAAATATTTTATTCCAAATTGCACCGCCCATTTGACCTCCAACACGCTTGAATTGACCGGCCTTCCATAATGATTATTTGTGCCAAATCATGTCCCAGAGCTTTCCTCAAACTTTGGCCTCAATCCAAGCCAGTATGTAGAATATATAGCCCAAATACCGAAACCATGTCCATTCTGCCGAGTCCAGCCCACCATTGGATTAATGGCACATTTAGTCCACCCAAATGCACTCTTTAGATCTAGTGTCCTGAATGAAAGTTGTATAAAATGAAGTTAGGAAAACTATTACAAAATTTAGAATTAAAATAATAAATATAAAAATATTTAGCTTCGAAATACTACAGTGCACTGTTAAGGGTAAAACTGGAATTTTCACCAAATTTTCAAATGAATGATCAAATCCCAAATATTTTATAAATAAACATATATAACACAATGTGAGGAAATTATTTCATTTATTACCAATAAAATATTCAACAAAATAGTTTTTTATCAACTCCCCCACACTTACCCTTTTTCACTCCTGAGCAAAATCTCATTTCAAGTAAACATCAATATCAAATCAAAACCAATTGTGAAACACATATCTTTGAGTTCAAACAATTACACACCAAGAAACAAAAGATATCATGCCTCATAAAAAACCATTATTTCAAGTTCTCCATTTATATCATTCAATATATTTCCACTTCATTTATCCTCCCATGCACAAAACACTTACCTCGCTTGAATTTTCTCTCATCACTCATATATCAATTTTTTTGCAATGTCTTTCTCATCCAATCTCATACAAGGGTCACCATAGGCTTGATAGATTCCTACATCACTACCCGATGTGATTCCAGGACATATGTTTATCATGAGGACTTTTTAGTGTTGTTCTGTGGCTTTCGGTTGGTAGGATTAAGATGTGAAAAACTCTGAGGCTGAATGAGGAGGGCTTGACTCTTTTGAAGCAAAATTGCATTAATCTAATTTTCACTTAAATATGGTTTTCTCTTCAATCCCCATAGTATCAATTCAGCTCCATCATCATGAAAAGTCATGAAATGTTTACACCATTCATCATTTCAGCATAAAAAAATGTCAATCTTCTCAAACATGATTTTCTTGAAAGCTCCAGATGGGCACAGCTTTCCACCTCAATTAGAAGCTCCAGAAAAGGCACAGCTTTCAATATAATGACTTTATTTAGCAGCAAACACATCTCTTCAGAATTTAATTTTCCACCCAAAGGATCACATAATGTGGTGGCACAACACAAGACATCTTCCCCCACACTTAAGCTCAACTAGATTATGCAATTTCACTTCAAGAGTTGGTTGGATAGGGAAAATTGGCTTGTAATGTGGCTTAACCTAACAGGTTGTGCATGGATTCTAAGGGCTACAAGGATTAAATATTCAAGGTAGGCCATTATAAAAAAGGATTATTTTAAATAGGGGCTTTAATACCAAACAAATGCCTCAATCATTTAAACATAAGTACCTCAAACCCTCATGTTTTGACAGGAATAGATCAAATTCTTGTTAAATCAAGTATGGTTTGGTTCTCTCAAGAAGTGAGGTGAATGTAAAGAATATGAAAATAATGGTTTATAAGCCTCACATGAAAGTGATTTCAAATATAAAGATAGTGAGATTGGCATAGGATTCAAAATTCAGCGTACTTTTCATGAAATTACTAAATATTTGAACTTGAAACAAAGTCATTTCAGCATTCATTTAAGCTTAGTTTCAAGGGGTAAATTGTTTCACTTATTGATATGGATTTAAAAATGGTGATGAGAATCATTTCAGCCCAAAAGTTTCAAAAACACACAGAAAATTGTAAAATAATCAAACAAATTTTGAAAAACACACAATTTTTTTTTGGTATTTTTTTTAACAGGAAAGCAATTGAAATTACTAAACTAAAAGGTTCCCTCCCCCACACTTAAAATATTGCATTGTCCTCAATGTGAACCTATGAGATGATATGTGCACATGAAATGTATAATTTTTAAATAGGACAAATAACATAAAAGTGAAAGGGTTAGGAACAGCCTGATGTGATCAAGTGATGATGGGGTCATGTAGTGTGATAAAATCCACTACATCAGTAGGATGTCCCTCAGTGTATCTCTTCAAATGTTGCCCATTGACTGTAAAGCTCCTTCCAGTGTCCTCTTGTGTGATCTCCACTGCACCATAAGGAAAAACATTAGACACAATATAAGGACCTAACCATCTAGAACGCAACTTACCAGGCATCAACTTCAGTTGTGAACTATAGAGAAGGACTATCTCTCCAACATAAAACTCCCTTTGTTGGATCATTTTGTCATGAGATGCTTTTGATATTTCCTTGTAGAGCCTTGAGTTCTCATATGATGACAGTAGAATCTCCTCAAGCTCTTGAATTTGAAACTTCCTTTGAATTCCAGCTTGGGCCAAATCCATGTTACATTTCTTTATATCCCAATAAGCCCGATGATCGACTTCCACGGGGAGATGACACACTTTCCCAAAAACAATCCGAAATGGGGAAATACCAATGGGGGTCTTGTATGCTATTCTATAATCCCACAATGCATCATCCAAGCGCTTGCTCCAATCCTTCCTATTTGGCTGCACGGTTTTCTCCAATATTTGTTTCAACTCACGATTTGAAACCTCAGCATGGACATTTGTTTGGGGGTGGTATGGTGTTGATGTTTTGTGTGTCACCCCATACGTTCGAAGGAGGGAAGCAAAATTCCTATTGCAAAAGTGTGTCCCTTGGTCACTGATGATGGCCTTTGGTACTCCAAACCAACAGAAAATTTGAGCCTTGACAAAATCCACTACAACATGATAATCGTCAGTCCTGGTGGCCTTGGCCTCCACCCATTTACTCACATAATCAATAGCAACCAAAATATACAAAAATCCAAATGAACTAGGAAAAGGACCCATAAAATCAATGCCCCATACATCAAAAATCTCACAAAATAGTATGGGTTTTTGGGGCATCTCACGTCTCCTAGAAATATTCCCAGTGTGTTGGCAACGAGAGCATGACTTACAAAACAAATGGGCATCATGGAATAATCTAGGCCAATATAATCCAGAGTCCAAAACCTTCCTAGCTGTCCGTTGGGGTCCAAAGTGTCCACCACAAGCAAGTGTATGACAGAAATGCTAAACAGACTCAAACTCATGATCAGGAACACACCTCCTAATGACTTGGTCACTACACATGCTCCATAAGTATGGATCATCCCAAACATAAAATATTGACTCACTCTTTAATTTTTGGAATTGATGTTTCTTTAAATTTGCAGGGATTTCAGAAGTAACAAGGTAGTTAACTAAATCAGCATACCAAGGATGCGTACCTGAGATGGTATAGAGATGCTCATCAGGGAAAGTGTCCCGAAGTGGTACCTGATCCAAGGTGTCATCCTATAGTGTGTGAGTAAGCCTACTCATGTGGTCCGCCACCATGTTTTCTGACCCCTTTTTGTCCTTTATCTCGATATCAAACTCTTGAAGAAGGAGCATCCAATGGATAAGTCGTGGCTTTGCATCTGGATTCTTCAGGAGGTACCTCAAAGCTACATGGTCAGAAAAAACAACTACTTTAGAGCCCAATAAATATGAACGGAATTTATCTAAAGCAAATATGACTGCAAGAAACTCATTTTCCGTGGTTGTGTAGTTTGATTGGGCTGAATCCAGTGTCCTTGACGCATAAGCGATCACATGTGAACGTCCCTCCACCCTCTGAGATAAGACAGCTCCAACCGCGAAGTTGGAGGCGTCACACATAATCTCAAATGGAATGTCCCACCGTGGGGGCAGTATGATTGGTGGAGTGGTCAGACACTTCTTCATCTCATCAAATGATACCCTGAATGAATCATCAAAATTGAAGTCAATATCTTTTTGAAGCAATCGAGATAAGGGTAGAGTGATCTTACTAAAATCTCTGATGAAGCGTCGATAAAATCCAGCATGCCCAAGGAATGATTGAACATCACACACACATGTAGGATATGGGAGGGATGAAATAATTTCTACCTTAGATTTATCAACATCAATGCCATGTTGTGAGACTATATGACCTAAGACAATTCTCTTTTTGACCATGAAATGACATTTTTCAAAATTTAAGACCAGATTCTTCTCAATACAAAGATGCAACACATCACCCAAACTAGAGAGACATTCATCAAATGAGGACCCATAAACTGTAAAATCATCCATAAATACCTCCATGCAGGTCTCAATGAAATCTTAGAAAATACTCACCATGCATCTCTGGAAGGTACCTGGGGCATTGCAAAGTCCAAATGGCATCCTTCGGTAGGCAAAGGTACCGAATGGGCAGGTGAATGTCGTCTTCTCCTGGTCCTTCGGAGCTATAGGAACCTGAAAATATCCAGAAAATCCATCCAAGAAACAATAGGGTGTCTTCCTAGCTAGTCTCTCAAGCATCTGATCAATAAATGGGATGGGGATATGGTCCTTGCGAGTGGACTGATTTAGTTTCCTATAATCAATACACACACGCTAACTATTTTGCACCCTCATTGGAACTAACTCATCTTTCTCATTTTTAACAATAGTAACACCACTTTTCTTAGGCACAACCCGAATAGGACTTAACCACTGAGAATCTGAAATGGGAAATATTATACCTGCCTCGAGAAATTTCTCAACTTCCTTTTTAACAACTTCTAGGAGGGTGGGATTGAGTCTCCTTTGTGGTTGTCTCACCGGTTTAGGCCCATCCTCCAAGAGAATCTTATGCATGCAAATGGAGGGGCTAATACCTGATATGTCAGCCAAGGTCCACCCAATCGCCCTGATGTTCTCCCTCAAAATATTCAAAATCTTTTCTTCATGTTCAAAAGGGAGATTGTTAGCAATGATAACAGGTAATCTCTCACTACTCAACAAGTATGAGTATTTCAGATTTGGTGGCAATGGCTTGAGTTCTAATGAAGGAGGGTGTAGTATGGATGGAGACATTGAAGGAACTGAAATATGTGCACAAATAGCATCAGTATCAGAATAGACATCATCAAAATCATAGAATAAAGCATCAAATCCATCATCATACTCAACAGCCATTTCATAATCAGAGTGAACATGATCAAAATTAGAATATGAATCCACATAAAAATCAAATCCAAGATAGTATTGTGTATCAGAAACATGTGCCGAAGTGCTCTTAGACATCAAACTCGAACAAATACTCATAATATCCCTAAGAAGAGGACAATAAAATTCTATGGAGTTTTTATTTGGTGGTTCAAAATGGGAGATAACAAAATCAGAATGGTCCTCTGAGGGGTACTTCATGGAATCCATAACATTAAATATCACAACTTCATCTCCAAACTCCATGGAAAGTGTACCCTCATTGACATTTATGATAGTTTTTTCAGTTTTGAGGAAGGGTCTACCTAAGATAATGGGGGCATGAGAACTTACCTGATCATCCTCCATGTTAAGCACATAGAAGTCTGCTGGAAAGATCATGTCTCTTACCCGAACAAGTACATCCTCAAGAACTCCTGCTGGATATGACGTAGCTCTATTCGCCAATTGCACTACTACTCTTGTTGGCTTCAACTCACCAACCTGCAAGGAAGAGAATATAGAGTGAGGAATCACATTTATTGAAGCTCCTAAATCACAAAGAGCATCAGAGAAGTGCAACTCCCCTATAGTACATGGGATGGTGAATGTCCCGGGATCTTTGCACTTTGTTGGCATTGCTAGAGTTGGTGTAATGAGTGCCGAGACATTCCTTCCAAGGTTGGTACTCTCAATTCCCTTGAGCCCTCTTCGATTGGTGCAGAGTTCTTTTAAGAATTTGGCATAACTTTGGATTTTGTTAATGGATTCAAGTAGAGGAATGTTGATCTCTACACGCTTGAATGTGTCCAAAAACTCCTTTTGCATTGCTTCTTCAGCCATCATCTTGGTTTGAACAACCCTGTTTGGAAAAGGAAGGGGTTTAGGAGGTACATCATCAACCTTTTTCATACCTTTATCTTTCTCCTTGGATTTCTCATCAGTTGGTATGGAATGTGGCTTCTCTAGAGTAGATGTGAATCCCGGTGGAATGGTAGGTCCAGATGTATCATTCATTTGCTTCCCACTTCTCAATGTGATGGCACTAACATTCCCCTTTGGATTTGGAGTGGGATGGGAAGGTAGATTTCTAGAATTCTTACTCACAAGTTCATGGAGGGCGGTGGCAATCTGACTTATTTGAGTCTTCAACTCTCTCAGCTCCGAACCTTGACTCTTCACCTCATTCTGTTGATTAAGAACAATTTGTTTCAAAAGATCATCAGTGTTAGAGTCTACCTTGTGTTAGATATTCCCTTCTTGCTGACTCGTTGATGTTTGAGCTTCGAATCTCTTTTGGGGTTGTTGGAAACCCTGTTGGTAAGGTGGAGGCTGCTGTAAGTTTGGTTGAAAAGGGGGGCCTTTGTTGTTGTCCAGAGCCATACCTCATGTCCGCTTGATCTTTCCACCCTTGGTTGTATGTTGGAGCAAATGAATCAAACTTCTTTTGGTGATATGATTGTTGTTGCTGCTGAAATGCTCTCCCAGGGAACACTAATGCACAATCTTCTGTCTCTTGTAGTTGTGGGCAACTGTCAGTTGGGTGGCTTGTCTCAGTGCAAATACCACATGGCCATGAAGGAGGGGGTTGGGATGTCTTTTGAGCCAATGCAATCTGCCTCACCATATTTGTCAATTCTTCTAACTTAGTATAAATCAAATGACTTTCAAGAGAATAAGGACTTACATGATGTACTCCTCGAACATGTGGTGTACCTCTATAACCGAATTGTTGAGAGTTTTGGGCCATTTTGCCGATCAATGCTCGTGCAGCTACTGGTGTCTTGTCCACCAATGCTCCTCCAGCAGCAGCGTCCACCATGCTCCTCTCCATGGGTGTGAGTCCTTCATAGTAATACTGGATGAGTGGTTGCTCACTTATTTGGTGATGTGGGAAGCTTGCACACAACTTCTTGAATCGATCCCAGTACTCATACATTGACTCCCCTTGTGCTTGCTTGATCCCCGATATCTCCTTTCGAATGGATGTTGTCCTTGATGCTGGAAAAAATCTTTTCAAGAAAGGACATTTCAAATCATTCCAACATGTTACATATTCAGGTTGCAAATAATACATCCAGTCTTTTGTAGCTCCATCAAGTGAGAATGGGAATGATCTTAATTTAATTTGATCTTCAGAAACATTTCTTGGTTTTAAAGTTGAGCAAACCACATTAAATTACATAAGGTGTTTATTGGGATCCTCACCAGATAATCCATGAAACTTTGGAAGAAGGTGAATTATTCCAGATTTCAATTCAAAGTCTGATTCGAGATTTGGGTATGCAATACAATTTGGTTGATAGTTAATATCAGGTGCAGCCAATTCTCGAATGGTTCTATTAAGTTAATTTCCATTATTTCCAGCCATTGGTTCCTCTTTTATGTTTGAATTTGAATTTCATCCAATTTCAATGTTTCTAGAAGAGAGGAATTCACCAACTGGTTGAATATTGAAACTTCCCGTAGATTGAGAATGTCTGATTCGAGCCCTAAGGCTACGTTCAATCTCAGGGTCAAGATCTAAGAGATCTTAGGGATTAGTTCGTGTGATAGATCAAATAAATATGAAAAGAAAGAAAGTGGACCATAGTAAAGTAAAAATGAGAAGTTTGAGTTGATGGTCCAAAAAGAAGTAGAAGAAAATAAAAGAAGAGGAAGAAAAATCAGATTGGGTACAGAAGGAAGAAAGAAGAGAGGAAGAGAATAAAATGTAAAATAAAATAAATACCTCGAATTGGTTGAAATAATTACTTGCCTCCCCAGCAACGGCGTCAATTTGTAAGAGCGCTGTCGTGGGCGCCCTCAAATGATTAGTGTAATTTGGGGTACTTAGGTGCAGCAGAGTGGCTGACCAAGGTCGTCTCTCAAAGGAGGAAGTGAATTTAACAACTTATTAGAGCTATTTTAAAAATAATTTAAAAGAGAATAAAATAAAAACACTACTTTAAAGGATTTGGGTTTTTTTAGTTTATGAATCTAGAAGAAGTTTTCTGGAAGAAGATTGTATTTTTTTTTGTTTTTTGTTTTGAAATGAAGTTTGATTAAAATGACACAACAAAAAAAATGTTTGTTTAGAAAATATTTAAAAGACGTAATCGATCTAACTCTACCTCTTCAATCATTTATTAATCATTATAATTTAAATTAATATTAACTTAATTATGATCCCTTAATTTGTTAAATCCCGAACCCTACAAGAATTAACTTTACCACAGAGATTGAAGTGAATTTTAACCTTAGGCTAACTTCGGAACATGCAATCGCAACACCCTGCTTTGATTGATGTTCTAAAATTAGCTTATGGTCAGTGATAAATTAAGGCACATAACCACTCTGGAAATAAGGATTAATTGAGTTTAGGGATTATATTTGTACTCTACAAATTGATCCCATGTGGTTTTGAATTACCGGTTAAGGATGCGCTCTCTCAGTTCACACAATCCCCGACCTCGCGTGTTTTGTGTTAACTATTCAATTGCTTTCTTAGTTTCATTTAAGTTAAAAACTCAATTAATAGATCATAATATGTGAATTAAAGTAGCTCATTGATTCAAAATAAATGAATGAATAAGGATAGAGGTCGATCGATTACTAATAAAAACTACTCTTTCATGGGTGGTGTAGTCATCGTGGAGACGTTTTGCATAAGCAACGGATTGAAAGGGTAGAACCCAATCTTGTCTCCACTCTTGATTACAAACCAATTAAGAAGATTAAGATAAGAAGAATAGGGATGAACACAGAAGATTAGTTGAAGAAAAATTGAATAAACAACATGAAAGAAAAGAAATACAAAGAAGAGGTGAGAGAGGAGAGCCTTTTTGGAAGAGAGGTTTGCACAAAGGCTTACTTCTTCCAAGAGTTGTGAGGGGCTCCCAAGAGACACCCTTTAGGCCACACCTTAAAAAAGCCTCTACCAACCCTCTAAAAGAGTTAAAAACCCCTTTAAATAGAGTTTGTGAGGGCTAGGGATACATCACTTTTTAAGTGTGAAATGAAAAACTCGGCCAAATATTTTATTCCAACTTGCACCGCCCATTTGACCTCCAAAACGCGTGAATTGACCGCCCTTCCAGAAGGGTTATTTGTGCCATATCATGTCCCCGAGCTTTTCTAAAAAGTTGGGCTCAATCCAAGCCATTATGTAGACGATATGGCCCAAATACAGAAACCATGTCCATTCTGCCGAGTCCAGCCCACCATTGGATTAATGGCTCATTTAATCCATCCAAATGCACTCTTTAACTCTAGTGTCCTGAATTAAAGTTGTATAAAATGAAGTTAGTAACACTATTAAAAAATTTAGAATTCAAATAATAAATATAATGATATTTATCTTCGAAATACTACAGTGCACTATTAAGGGTAAAACTGGAATGTTCACCAAATTTTCAAATGAACCATCAAATCCCAAATATTTTATAAATAAACATATTTAACACAATGTGAAGAAATTATTTCATTTATTACCAATAAAATATTCAACAAAATAGTGTTTTATAAATATATATATGATATATATAAATTCAATCATAGGGTACGATATTATCAATCATTATATACATATTTTATTCTAAAATATGTTTTTGTTCATGAATGTGAGGTATATCTTGTTATACGATTGAAGAGAAATTATAATGTATGGAAATAGATTTCATGCCATTTCCTAAAAAAATTGTATTCTATAATTGGTTCATATCATATATTTTGTTTTGTGTTAATTGATATCATAATATTTACTCTAATAAATTAAAAATAAATGTATCATTAATTATAAATGTTATAATTTGAGACATCTTCAACATAAGATATCTTGGATTGATGTTTTTTCATAAGATGTAATGCATATGTGTATATATATATTCATTCAAGGGGTTTCATGAATCATCCAAGGCATTTTTTCAAGAATTCGAAAGCATGATTGAATTTGAGTTCAACCAAGGAGCATAATAGATATCCATATAATGATCCCCCTATCATGAAATGGAAATTTATTGAGTTTATATTTCTTAAATGATAAACCTTAATTCTTGAATCTATCTTTATCCTTTCATTTTAGACATGTAAGGTATTATAATTCCATAGAAAAACAAGAATGATCAAACTAATGTGATGAGTGATCCAGTTCTTACACCTAGTGTCATTTGTATTTGGGAATTTTTTGACTTCCTTTCTAGGATATTCGTCAAAAACATTATATGTAGACTAATTTAGTAGTATAATTAAGTGACTATGATGAAAGGTACACCTCACAATTTTCATTTCTAAATTTTCTAGGTTTCATTTATCTATTCACTATGATCTAGAATTGTGTTTCAATTATTTCTTCTACAAGTAATATGTTATAGTAAATACCAATGAACCCCAATAATGCTCTTAGATCCCACAATGCATTTAGATTTATGAAATAATGTCAAGAAATAATGTATCTTTAATTGTATTCCCTACCATATAAAAATTGTATAATAGGACTCATGATTTTTTTTCTTGATTATTGAGTAATATATTACAATATGGGTTATAGTAAGGTGTTATTCGATGTAAATATCTTGATTTCTTATTAGTCATAGTGCACAGTTCACAAGTTATCATATATTGTGACTGGAAATTGCCATGTTTTGTAAAAACCAAGTGTCATATAAACCTAATAATATCTCTATAAATCATAAAATATGAGTTTATACAATAACCATTGACTGGGATACTAGTCATAAAATTTGTTTGATAACAAAAAAAGGGTAAATTATTTATGTCATACTTATATCTTTATACTTATTTCATTGTATATTTATTATTTTATAGTGTTTATAAATTAATCAATTAACAGGAGTTTAAGATTAATTAAATTTGTGTTTATGAATTATTTATTAAAAATACTTCAAAATTTTATATATTAACATTATAAATAGCTTTTACATAATTATATGGAATACATTAATAATTTGGAAAATTCAATTTTTTAATCATTTTAAATGTAATTTATATTGTTTGTCTAAATTAAAAAAATAAGGAAAATTTTAAATACTTATATTTAAAAATTATTTTTTTTCATAATACTAAATATTCATTTTATAAATTAAAGGGACTTATTTGGGATATTATTTGAGTTTCATAAAAATATTTTTGAGGATTTATTTGATAAAGGATTTAATAATGTTATGTTTTTTATATTTAGATTACATAAAAAGTTTACATAATATAAAATGGATTATAAAGTACAAATATTTCATGAAATTATTATATTTAATGTATAGAAATATAATGAATAATATTAAAATATAATATTATGAATTGAATATAAACTATTTATATTTATGATTATGGACTGACTATAATGAATAGCTAAATTATATATTCTTTTTAATTGTATTTTATTTTTGAATTGTTCATTAATATTTAAATCTTATTTAAATTCATGAGTTTTCTATTTATTGAAAATCTATCCCCCTATTTATTATTCCTAGAAATAAATTGATTACATTTTGAATAAGTGTATACATTACTTTAGGTTCTTAAACTACTTCTTATGAATTCTCATACCATATATTAAATTCTAGGTATGATTTATCTACCATGACCTTTGATTTTGATTAATGTTATTAGATATAATAAAATTTTTAAATATGTTTTATAAATTCTATGTATTAAATTAATGAGGAATTTTAGTATATTTATAGTATTGTATCACCATGTTGAGGGAATTTGGGCCAGACATTGTATACTAATAAATGCTAATTTCTTATTCTATAATGGGGGGTATGTTTTTTGTGTCTATAGGCTTACATGTACATTAATTATAAATTTCATATAATTATAAACATTCACATGAAAATTTTATTTACCTTATTCATGAGATGCATTTGGATAAGATTACGTATATTTAATATCTAATTTTTGTTCATTAACACATAATGTTGTTTGTTTAAATTGATTGACAATAATA
This sequence comes from Viscum album, assembly GCA_963277665.1. Lineage (NCBI taxonomy): Eukaryota > Viridiplantae > Streptophyta > Magnoliopsida > Santalales > Viscaceae > Viscum > Viscum album. Next base: position 1,553,408,728 of record OY728160.1, read on the forward strand.
TGGTTTGAAAAAATTAATTTCGTGGAAAAAATAATATTCCAATAGTAATTCACTAGAATAATGAATATATATATAAAGGAACAAAGATAATATGATATAGTGAGAATGCATCCCCATTAGAATATTAAGGGTTATATTCCTTCCAACGTGACACATTAAAAGACATCGATAATCCAACTAGGTTGTTTTATAGTACTGTAAGGTTCCCATAGAAGATAATGTGTATGAAAAGAATGTAACAAATAATTTCTTACAAAATAATGGTGCCCATTTTTGGCATTTTATTATGATACACTTTTTGAAGAAACCGTAATAATTAGGTACCAAATAAGTATAGTTTTTTCCATATGATGTATTTCAGTAAATGGTTGTCCACTCAACTACCCCAGAGACATATATGAAATCTTTGGGATGATTCGATTCCTAAATAACTAATCTATGGGTTTAATGACAATGTGTGTTCATTTTCATAATGAAATAAAAATCATCCCAAAACAAATGAATATGGCGTACTTTAAAAGGGGTTCTAATTCTTAATGGGAAAAATTTTAAAAAAATATTAAATGGTATTAAAACTATTTAAAAATTTGATAAAATACTCTATCATAGATAAATACCATCCTCTTCATCAATCAAAGTGTTAAATCTATTCTTATAAAATGTATAAAATTAATTAATGGAGATCATATAAATTTTAGTATAATAAATTTTCTTATGTAATTAAATATATTTTTGTTAAAGAAGATCCTTCTTGAGTAACCAAGTGCTCAAGTAGTTCAATAGGTGAATCTAGTTTCATATAAAAGGAATATGATAATTCAAATAAATATTTTAAGAACATATATGTAAAATTTCCTCCATAATTTTATTCTTCACTAGTATAATTAAAATTTTTTATAACGAAAATTGCTTCATGACATTTAGTATTCCCTATAAGACTTATTCAAGTCGAGGAATTCATCATATTTTTTCTAGAGAAATCAGAAAACCAGAATATTGAATTTATGAAATGTGTAACTTTTATACAAAAATTGTTCAGGATAGATGAAAATGGTATATGATGTATAGGTTTTGAAGATGTATTTTTAGTATAATTGTGTAAATGTCCAAATATAAATAAGAACAATTAGTTTGGGAGTCAAAAAAAGTTTCAAAAAATAGCCAAGGACATTAAATCGTATTGTTATCCGGAATGAGAAACAAGTATTCCATATGATGGAATTTTACAACATACCTAAAGGTATTTTTGAAACTATATGGATCATTTTGGATTGGTATCATTGCTATAGAAATCATTTGTTCAGTTTTGAAGGGTAATTGATACTAAATGTTTGTTCTAGAGTTGTTTTAAATAAAGAAGAGTTAACAATCATGGGAATAATTGATATATTTTTTTTATTAGATTGATGTAGCAAAGGCATTTCGTAAAAAACATTTGAATGTAAATAAATTAATCAACCTCATCATTATATAAAAAAATAAATTCTATCTTCATCACATTCCTAATTTATGAAATGATAATTTTTTCATTAGCGTGTAGTTTTTCAATCAAAATTTTATGATTTATTATACAGGCATAGTTTTGGATTAAATAGAATCTATTTCATATTTTTAATAGGATCAAATGGAAAAATTAAAATATAAAGGGTTATCTAAATATTGTTAAAATGTGAGTGAAGATCTTCACACCACCCGTAAATGGATTATTTTAATGATTAAAGTCTAATTTTTATTAGAAAATTAATTGTTCACATATAATAAAATATATGATATTGAAATAATGGTTTATTTGATAAAAATTATTAATATAAAGAAATATGTTTTATTTTATCGAATCTCTAATAGAAAAAATATAAAAAATGATACAATAATATCAATGAAATAATGAAACCAATCATTGGAAAAATTTCAAGGATTGAGTTTAGGATTTACCATTATTGGGTGAGCTAAAAGACTAAAAAATTCCACTCGTATAGCAGAGTTTATCATCTCAAATACAAAAAATAAGGCATTTTCCATTATTTGGTATCATTTATCATATTTTCTCCTATTGGATTAAAGTTATTTTACTTTTTTATATCAACCATGATATTTTCATATATGTATCCTAATCAAGGGAATTAGTTAAGCCCCGACAAAAGGGTCAAAATATATTGGGTCGATGTGAGATTTCTAAATCATTTTATCAGGTTATTATATCACCCAATCCATGTACATTCCCAAAATTACCATTCTCTGAAACATGTTAAAATTCTTCATTCTAGAAAAAATTATGATGATTATGTAGGTTTCTCATCCTAAGCATCATTAATTTTACCTAATAAATACTAAAATATCAATAATGATTTGATTGTTTAGAAAATGTTTTTATTGTTTAGAAAATGTTTTTAATATTATATAATTTATTTATTTTTCATAATTTATTATTTTTATTAATGATATATCAATAAATTATAAGGGATAATAGTATCACCAATGGCTCTAGTAGTATTATAGAGAAAACAACATTTAGGTTTCGATGAACATTAAGCCTCATATTTGTCCATCCTACTAGGTGACTTGAATTATCAACCTCTATAAAAGTTTATATATATCTCATTGAATAAAAAATTCACTTTAATAAAAGAATATATATATTAATATGTCTAATATGACTAATATAAATATTTTATTGGAGAATATTTGTGAGAAAATAGGAGGAATGACTTATTTTTCACGACTTAATGCTTTTTTCTAAAATATTTTTAGAAAAAAATAGATACACTGGAAAAATAAAAAAAAATAGTTTATATTATATAATTACATTAAAATATAAAAAAATATTGTATTAAACCCTTTTAATATCAACATATCACTTCCAATACATTAGGGACATTATTTCAAGCACTTGATTATAAATATAGTGAGTTCTTAGATATGTGTTAGTAAATTTGTGTCATAATCTCCACAAAGATACTCTCAATTTATTTTCTAGAGTCATAATGGTAGTAGTGAATTTAAGGGATTCCAGAACATCACAATCTTATAACATTGAAATATAAGAAATATAAACATGTTTTAGTATGTCATCAATTCCACTAATATATTTTAAAAATGTCATTTTTGAATTTTAAAATAATATATGAATTATTTGGTTTTTAGAAAACTAATTCTTTTAACATATGGAAATATGCCTATAATATTATTATTTAATGGGAAGGAACATTGTATCATAAATAATCACCCCAATAATATTTCCAAATATTACGGCACCCATACAAGTTGGTACTTCAAACTCACCAATGGAATATAAATTTCAAAGTCTCATAGTCCCATAAATCTATTGTATTAATATTTATATCTCTTATGTTGTTATTTTTAATTTTTTGATATTCTAAACCCTTAATAAATGTATATATACTTATTTTACAATGACATAAATAATAGTAATGGAGACCTTCCAGTATCTCGTAGATGGAGGAGTGACCAACTAATTTCCTATTAGAGGTGTTTCAAACGGTCAACTAGAAACATAAACTGGGGAATCTAATGTATCAATAATGGAATATGTTTTATTATAATCACATTAGTGAAATATATTTTATAGTATAGGTGGTTCACTCTGAGATGATTATCTCCAATAAATAAGATATTTTTCCCCAGAATTTCTAAAATTTAAATGTTATAGAATAAATTCTGTGTTTTGAAAAAAATATAGAGGAAAAATAATTTAAAATTTTAAAAATAAAAATATATAATAATGGATATATGTAGAAGAGGCATAATAAGCTAGTGAATTATGATTTTACAAAATTAATTATAAATCTTTCATTACATCTAAAACATGATTTTATATTAATAACAAGGACTTTATATAAAAAACAATTGATATTTTCTATTTTAAAATTTTTTCTCACTTAATATTTAATACATTATATTTTCAAATATAAAAACATTTATTTATATAGGATAATAATTTTAAATATATGTGTCACGACCCTTCCTCGGGGCTCGTGCCATGACTACCCCAAGCCCGCCTTCCATAGGCCAAGGGCTGGTGACTAGCACCAAAGGTGTAAATCCGGATAACAGGGAAGGAATTGCCTTTATAAAAGTAAAAAAACATCACAGAGTACAAGAGGAAGTAATACACTAAGTAGACAAGAAAGTGTTGAAAATTAAGTGGGCCAGAATACAAACCCAACTGAAAGTACAGCTACAACTGAACGAAAGTACAATAGAAAAGATAAACAGTTGGAACAAAAGAAACAGCTCCTGGGTCGTCCACCTCAGATCCTACCTGAAGGGTAGGTACAGATAGCGCAGCTCCTGGATCGTCCGCCACGGATCCTACCTGAAGGGTAGGTACAGATAGCCTCCACAACGCTCTCGCCTGTCAACCTCCTCCGAGTGTCGTCTCATCATGAAGTCCACCTCCGGATACTGACTCGTCGTCAGGTCCACCTTCGAGTACCGTCCAGTCCTCGAACACTCGGCCTCCGTCAGCACTGCCCGTCGTCTACAACCAATAGAACGAGGTGCGGGCATAGCCCGTGCAGGGGTGAGTATAACGATACTTAGTAGGGACCCTGAGACCCTCATGGTCTCTCTAAATCCAACAAGGATAACCACAAAGCAGAATCACAACAGATAACCCTTACTTAGGTATAAGCCCATACTTATACCTATGTTATCAAGTAACCCAACTCAATCATGAGGAAACACAAAGGTTATGAAATCAACGGATAACCACTACATAGATATTTGCCCATACATATACCTAAGTTATGAAGTGACCCATCTCAATCATAAGGTAAACACATAGGTCATAGACTCAACTCAGACCAGGATTTTCATTATCGAAACCGTAACTGCTGAAGAGCCCCATCTCTGGAGAGTACAATGAGCCTATCACGGCTCCGAGGTACTGCTCACTAACATAATACTGCTGAGGTACTCCTCCTGTCGAGTACCACGGGTCAGCCACCCAAACACAGTAGTGCTTCCCGCTGGGGTCTTCCACCCAATCATAGTAGTGCATCCCCCCTAATAGCCTGCAGAGGTACTCTCCGGTCGAGTACCGCGTGTCTGTACACAAACACAGTAGTGCTCCGTCTGCCATGGGTCTGCACCGAAACAAAGTAGTGCTCCATCCACTGGGCTAGTCGACTCACTCCAAGTCGAGTCGGTCAAGCATTCATCAGGTCTCAGCCGGCTACACAGTCTCCGTACTCCGTACACTCATCTCCGAGAGGGTCCGCTCCACGAGCTACTGGTCGATACTCTATGTATCACAAATTCCCATGAAGAAGTATCTCAAAGGATCGCCTTGTCATAGGGGTCTCAACACAACAGACGGTGCGTCAATCGGGTGCCCGGTCTGTGAGTTATTAGCCTTTTCGTCCCAGGGGCTCGGTTGGTTTCGTGTGCGAACCAACCCGGCCGTATCTCAACTGTACCCAGAACTCTCATAGGGTATACTCATAGGGACTGTTTCTCAACGTGTTCACCAATGTCGCTGACGGTTCGTCAAACAGAAGTTCGGTCTGAAAGTTATCAGCTTTTCCGTTCTAGGGGACCGGTTGGATTTCAGGTTCAATCCAACCCGGGAAATATCCAACTGCATCCAAACCTCAGGAAAAGTATTCCAAAACTTCCGTCTCAATAAGAGGAACTCAACGTGACAGACGGCGCGTCAATCGGACGCCCGGTCTGAGAGTTATTGGCCTTTTCGTTCTAGGGGTCTGTTTGGTTTTTAAGTCAAAACCAACCCGACCGCACTTTGATTACATCCAAATCTCGAGCAGAGTAATACTAAAAGTCTGTCTCACTAAGAGGAAACCCACAAAGTCGACGGTACGTCAATCGGACGTCCGAAGCTCATGTTATAAGTGTTTCTGCTCCGAGGGCCCTGTTGGTTTCGGATTCGAACCAACCCGGACATACCCAAAGTTCTCTGAATCCTTGAGTGTAATATACGTAAATGACCGTCGTGATACAAGGATCCAATCGCAACTGACGGTGTGTCGATCGAAGGTCCGTAGCCCAAGATATGGGCAAAAGAAAGAAAACAGCCCAAAAATTGGGGGTTCGGGCCTGGTCCGACCCGGCCCAAGACCCCCTGGGTCGGCCCGAACCGGTTCGACCTGACCCGGGTTCGGGTCCGGCCCATTGAGGAACGGCCCGACATGGCCGGCTTGGCTGGGCACGGCCGGCGCGACCCTGCCCCGCCTGGACGGCCCGGCCCGCGTGGCCGGACAGCTCAGCTCGGCCGAGCTGTCGCAAGAAGGGGGGGGGGCGCTGCCCCCCTGATTGAAGTCTCCCCCCCCCATGTGGGGGCTGCTCCCTTGACCGCCGGGGGTTACGACCCCCGGTCTCTCCTCTGTTCTCGCGCGGCCGCGGGACTGCCGCCTGCCACCGCGGTTTCTGCCATGGCGGACCATCCTGGCGGCGCGCCGGGCGCCGCCGCCTCCGTCTGCCGGTGCCATCGTGCCGGTGTGGCTCACCAGAAGGATCTTCTGCGGACCACCGGATGCGCTCCGATGGTCCGTTTTGCCTGTTTTCTTCGCCAACGGTCCTCCCGGGACCGGCTCTTCATTGTGAAGTCTTCAAAACGCCCCTGCGGCGCGTTCCGTCATCGCCCGCCAATCCGCACGATGAATAAAAAAACCGCGGTCTCTTCGTGGTTTTCCGGCATGGCGCGATGACGCCGCGGCTTTGTTCAGCCTCCACGGTGCGGCACGACGGCGCCGCGCTTCTTCGCTCGTTCTTCTTGTTTCTGCATGTTTCTGTTGCACCGTGCGCCTTTGTTCATGCCATGACAAACACAACATCGACGGGGGGAGGAGAGTCGGCCCTGTTTGTGCGGCCCGACCTCCTCCCATTATAATGATCATGGGCGACGCAAGAATAAAATGATTAAAGATAAGGAGAAATAATCACAAACAAGAAATAAACCCCTACCTCGAAATTGACGTCGCACGTCGTCGAGCCGTGGAAAGAGGCAAGTGTCGCTATGATCGGTCGTCGCGGAAGATCGGTGTCAATTTCGTTGTCATCGGAGGAAGAGTCGTTGTCGATGGCGACGTTCCCCGCGGTGGTGTCTCCTCCCTTGATGCGGAGGAAGAAGAAGAGAAGACACGTCATCGGTGTCTTCTCGTTCTTCATCAAAGAGGTGTTCTTCTTCGGAAGGTTGGTGTTCTTCATTGTGAGAAGAACACCCTACACTACTTCCCCAAAGCACTCTCACCCCAAACCCCTCAACACAACGAAAGCCCCCAAAAATAATAGCAAAACCATTATTTTTTATTCACCCATGCCATTAAAAATTCAAATAACTTAATTAATTTAAGAGGTTGAACTCATTAACGAAAATTTGTTGGCATGGACTTAAGAGGGGGAGTGGAATGAAAAGAGTTTTCATTAATAAGGGGGAGTTGTTCAAGAGTAAAAGAAGGGAAGATTAAATGGGGGTTAAATGAGAGTTATAGGAATGTGAAAGGTTGGGGCTCGTGTGGGCCCCACATTTCAAGTATCCACACATGGGAAGTTGGTTGGTCATGGTCCCCACCAACAACTTCCCATGGGAGAGAATAACTCCCAAAGACATAAAATAAAATTATTCACACAATCTTATTTATTTTAAACTAAATCTCCAAAAATAAATCTCAACCCGCTTAAAATGAAACTGCGGTAAAGGTCCCCTTAAGAAATTATGGGCGTTGTGGTTTCATCGGTGCCCTCAGATTTCAATTCCAAGCACCAGTTAAAAAGTTATAAAAACATACTCATTCATTCACTGAACGTACCCGAGCTAAACTTTGGAAATTGATTCCGGGCACACCGGGCCTCAGAATCAGGCGCCGTTAGAAACTGCGTACTCGTAAAATTCCAAAGAAATTTAGAAAAAAAAATCCTTGAAATTTCCAAGTCTTTACATTACTCCCACCTCAGGGCTTTACATCCCCGTAAAGCTTTAACACAAACTAGGGATACAAAAGTGGTACTGAGAACGCATATGAGTCTTCTGCTCCCATGTGCTCACTAGGAGGTTCCCGTACTGCAAGTGAAAGCGCACCCGAGGAATCGACCGTCTACGTAGGATCCGCTCCTGTCAATCCTTGAACCCCACTGGAACCTCTGGGAATGTCGCCCTGCCATCGATGTCCTACTCCTTGAGTTCAATGATGTGTGAAGGATCATGCATGTATCTCTTCAGCTGAGATACGTGGGTGACATCATGCACCCGGTGAAACTGAGGTGGAAAGGTCAAACGGTAAGACACCTCGCCTACCCTACTAAGGACATGAAAAGGTCCGATGAACCTCGGAGATTACATGACACCTCGGCCACATCTCTATAGACCTTGTCAAGGTGAGACCCGTAAGAAAACGTGGTCGCCATCCTCGAATTCTAGTGGTCTCCTATCAGCTATGTGCAGTCTCCTCTACCGTGATCCATAGGTGATCACTGCCCAATCCTACATCAGGACACACCCGAGTCCAGTCCCTAATGCGTCGCAGTGAACTATGTAACCAATGCCCATAGGTTGGGCGTACCGGTGAACCTCTATCCCATCTCCTGAGAGCTCTGCTGGAAGTGGTGCTGCAACTCTAGAGAATTATGGCACAAAGGTATGTTTGGCCATCTCCTGAGTGATCGAATGCACCCTATTATGCATCATTACATCCTGTGCTACCTGGGTTTTCCTTTTCGCCGACCAAGGAAAACCCCATCCCAATGTTGTAGATAAACCACAACCTTTATGCCTAATACAGTCAATCTGAGTATGAACCGTGAATCCAATCTATACCCAGACCAACATCGTAAGGCCTCGACGTTTCCACCAAGAGGTTCCAACCGAAACTCTCACCTCAAGGGTCATATCACACTGTAGGCGTAAGTGTGATTATCAAGTCTCCTCCCAAAGGTATCTCCAGACGTGAGGGTCGAGTCCATGGTTTTAACCGAAAACACTAGGTCTGGGACAAGATTCGTGGAAGGAAGGAATTATTCGTACCAAAGTCTACTGTTACGGCAGCTAGTAATGGACACAGACTGTCCCTTGAATCATTCTTAAAGACATTGGGTCACACTCCTTGACTGCATGCAGCTACTCTCTTCCCCTGCCCTCTGACTCCCTGAGCCTGGTGGGGACTACAAGGGAGGGTGATTGTAACATGTCGAAAAGTACACCACCATATGCTGCTCTCCTAGCTCTGCTTCCAAGTCTGCTTCTCTGCAGATTTATCTGTCCTTAACATTTCTTATTATTGAAACATTTTACATGCCCATGTCTCCGAGACTGGTGCCAGATTCCATCTTTTCCACTGCTAACCCTCATTGACTGCATCCATTCACCAAAAGAATTCTAAACCACAAAGGTTCTTCCAAGCACCCTAACATAAGTAGAAATGCATAGAGAAAAGGTGTTGGCTCGGATATCCTTAAACACACCATGCTCAGAGGTCCGATCTCTATAGAACTGATCAAAACGTATTGATCGAGTACCTGGAATGCTCGGTACTCCTCGATGAATACTCAGCTACTGAAACGTCGTCCTACCGAAGCTGTATAAGCTCTAGAAAACTCTCAGCCACCTCCTCAAGCCAATCCTCTGCTGCCTGTGAGTCGGGCTCGCCTCGGAACTTGAGGGTATCTGCTTTTGGAACACGTGTAAGGTATTAAGCCTACATGTGTCACCTACCGGTACCGCCGGTTGTATCTACTGACCAACAGGTAGTGATGTATAGCTGACACACTACCCGAAGGCACTATCTCAGGAATCGGTCCACATACCGATGCCTCATCACTATGCGGACCATCATCATGGTCACTAACTGGAGAACACTAGTATCCAAGTCTACCATCCACTCTAATGGTGTCTCAGCTAGACGAAAAACTCTAGCAATCGCCTCCAGCCAGTCCTCTACTATCTAGGAATCTGTCTCGCTTTGTAACCTCAGAGGCCTCTGATGCTGGAACTCATGCAACGTGCTCTGTCGATGTGCACCGTCTACTAGTATGGAAAGTGGAATATGCAGCCCAATAGGTGGTGGTGCTACTGGTACACCACCCAAGGGTTCCAATATCGGAAAACCGCCCCACACCGGAGCCTCGTCGCTCGGTGGGCCGTCATCGAGTACTCTCTCGGAACTCTAACTAACTGTCTGTGTGGAGACATCCTAAACAGATGCGACAGGGTCAACATTTTATTCCTGGTGAGCTGACCTGGTTTTGAGCTGACTTTAAAACTTTTGGAAACACACATGAAATCAGTGTTTTCGTGCACAAAGTCGGAAATCAGTAGTCAGGGTCCTAGTGTACGGATACGTCGGCCACCGCACCAACACTGGACTCCCTGAACTGAAGACCACACTCGGTACCCTTAACAATATTTCTTCACAGAAAATAAAATATCATAGTTATAATTCATGCGGTGAACCGACCCCTCTGATTCCAATTTGTCACGACCCGTCCTCGGCGCCCGTTCCATGACTACCCCAAGCCCGCCTTCCATAGGCCAGGGGCTGGCGACTAGCACCAAAGGCGTAAATCCAGATAACTGGGAAGGAATTGCCTTTATAAAAGTAAACAAAACATCACAGAGTACAAGGGGAAGTAATACACTAAGTACAAAAGAAAGTGCTGAAAAGTAAGTGGGGGCATAATACAAACCCAAATGAAAGTACAGCTACAACTGAATGAAAGTACAACAGAAAAGACAAACAACTTGAAGAAAAGAAACAGCTCCTGGGTCGTCCAGCTCAGATCCTACCTGAAGGGTAGGTACAGATAGCACAACTCCTGGATCGTCCGCCACAGATCCTACCTGAAGGGTAGGTACAGATAGCCTCCACAACGCTCTCACCTGTCAACTTCCTCTGAGTGTCATCTCGTCGTGAAGTCCACCTCCAGATACTGACTCCTCGTGAGGTCCACCTATGGGTACCGTCTGGTCCTCAAACACTCGGCCTTCATCCGCACTGCTCGTCATCTGCAACCAACACAATGAGGTGCGGGCATAGCCCATGCAGGGGTGAGTATAACGATATTTAGTAGGGACCCTGATACCCTCAAGGTCTCTCTAAATCCAACAAGGATAACCACAAAGAAGAATCACAACAGATAACCCTTACTTAGGTATAAGCCCATACTTATACCTAAGTTATCAAGTAACCCATCTCAATCATGAGGAAACACAAAGTTTATGAAATCATCGGATAACCACTACTTGGATATATGCTCATACATATACCTAATTTATCAATTGACCCATCTCAATCATGATGTAAACACATAGGTCATAGACTCATCTCAATCCAGGATCTTCATTATCGAAACCGTAACTGCTGAAGATCCCCGTCTCTGGAGAGTACAGTGATCCTGTCACGACTCCGAGGTACTGCTCACTAACCTAAGGCAGCTGAGGTACTCTTCCTATCGAGTACCGCGGGTCAGCCACCCAAACACAGTAGTGCTTCCCGCTGGGGTCTGCCACCCAAACATAGCAGTGCATCCCCCCTAATAGCATGCAGAGGTACTCTCCGATCGAGTACCATGGGTATGCACCCAAAAACAGTAGTTCTCTGTCTGCTATGGGTCTACACCCAAAAAAATTAGTGCTCCGTCCACTGGGCAAGTCGACTCACTCCAAGTCGAGTCGGTCAAGCAGTCATCAGGTCTCAGCCGGCAACACTATCTCCGTACTCCGTACGCTCGTCTCTGTGAGGGTCCACTCCACAAGAAACTGGTTGATACTCCAAGTATCACAAAGTCCCCCGAAGAAGTATCTTAAAGGACCGCCCCGTCATAGTGGTCTCAACACAACAGACGGCGCGTCAATCAGGTGCCCGGTCTGTGAGTTATTATCATTTTCGTCCTAGGGGCCCGGTTGGTTTCGTGTGCGAACCAACCCTGACGTATCTCAATTGTAACTCTAACTCTCATAGGATATACTCATAGGTATCATTTCTCAACGTGATCACCAACACCGCTGACGGTTCATCAAACGGACGTCCGGTCTGAATGTTATCGGCTTTTCTGTTCCAGGGGCCCGGTTGGATTTCGAGTTCAATCCAACCTGGCCACTATCCAACTGCATCCCAACCTCAGGATATGTATTCCACAAGTTTCGTCTCAGCAAGAGGAACTCAACGTGACAGACGGAGCGTCAATCGGATGCCCGGTCTGAGAGTTATTGGCTTTTTCGTTCCAGGGGCCCGGTTGGTTTTTAAATCAAAACTAACCTGACCGCACTCCGACTGCATCCAAACCTTGAGCTGAGTGAGCCAAAAAGTCCAACTCATGAAGAGGAAACCAACAAAGTCGACGGCACATCATTCGGACGTCCGAAGCTCATGTTATAAGCGTTTATGCTCCGAGGGCCCGGTTGGTTTCCGATTTGAACCAACCCGGCCATACACAAAGATCTCTTAAACCTTGAGTGTAATATACTGAAATGACCGTCTCGATCCAAGGATCACATCGCAACTGACTGTGCATCGATCGAAGGTCCATATCCCATGATATGGGAAAAAGAACGAAAATAGTCCGAAAATAGGGGTTCGGGCCCTGTCCGACCCGGCCCGCGACCCCCTGGGTCGGCCCGAACAGGGTCGACCCGCCCCGGGTCTGGGTCCGGCCCACTAGGGCACGGCCCCGCCCGTCCTGGGTGGGAGCGGCCCGCGTGGCCGTACATCTCGGCCCGGCCGAGCTGTCGTGAGAAGGGGGGGCGCGCTGCCCCCCTGATTGAAGCCGCGGCACCCCCACGTGGGGGTCGCTCCCTTGACCGCCAGGGGTTACGACCCTCAGTCTCTCCTCTGGTCCCACAGAACCGCCGCCTGCCACCGCGGCAGACCTTTCTGGCGGTGCACCGAGCGCCGCCGCCTCCGGACGTCCTGCCGGCGCGCGGACCACTGGACGCACTCCGGTGGTCCGTTTTGCCTGCGGTCTTCGCCAATAGTCCTCCCGGGACCGGCTCTTCACTATGAAGTCATCAAAACGCCCCTGAGGCCCGTTCCATTATAGCCCACTGATCCTCACGTTTAATAAATAAACCGCGGCCTCTTCGTGGTTTTCCGGCGCAGCGCGACGGCGCCGCGGCTTTGTTCGGCCTCCACGGTGCAGCGCGATGGCGCCGCGCTTCTTCGCCCGTTCTTCTTGTTTCTGCGCGGTGTCGTTGCACCGTGCGCCTTTGTTCATGCCGCGACAAAAACAACATCGATGGGGAGAGGAGATTCGGCCGTGTTCATGCGGTCCAACCTCCTCCCGTTGTAATGATAACGGGTGGCACAAGAATAAAACGGTGAACGGAAAGGAGAAATAATCAAGAACAGGAAATAAACCCCTACCTCGAAATTGACATCGCACGTCGTTGAGCCGCGGAAATAGTAATGTGTCGCGATGATCGGTCGTCGTGGAAGATCGATGCTGATTCTGTTGTCATCGTAGGAAGAGCCGTCGTTAATGGCGACGTTCCCCGCGGTGGTGTCTCCTCCCTTGACGCAGAGGAATAAGAAGAGAAGGCACATCGTCGGTGTCTTCTCGTTCTTCATTGAAGAGGTGTTCTTCATCGGAAGTTTGGTGTTCTTCATTGTGAGAAGAACACCCTACACTACTTCCCCAAAGCTATCTCACCCCAAACCCCTTAACACAATGAAAGCCCCCAAAAATAATAGCAAAGGCATTATTTTTTATTCACCCATGCCATTCAAAATTCAAATAACTTAATTAATTTAAGAGGTTGAACTCATTAACTAAAATGTGTTGGCATGCACTTAAGAGGGGGAGTGGAATGAGAAGAGTTTTCATTAATAAGGGGGAGTTGTTCAAGAGTTAAAGAAGGGGAGATTAAATGGGTGTTAAAGGAGAGTTATAGGAATGTCAAAGGTTGGGGATCATGTGGGCCCCAGCTTTCATGTATCCACACATGGGAAGTTGGTTGGTCATGGGCCCCACCAACAAATTCCCATGGGAGAGAATAACTCCCAAAGACATAAAATAAAATTATTCACACAATTGTATTTATTTTAAACTAAATCCCCAAAAATAAATCTCAACCCGCTTAAAACGTAACTGCGGTAATGGTCCCCTTAAGCAATTATCGGCACTGTAGTTTCATCAGTGCCCTCGGATTTCAATTCTGATCACCAGTTTAAAAGTTAGAAAAACCCGCTCGTTCGTTCACTGAACATACCAGAGCTAAACTTCGGAAATTGATTCCAGGCACACCGAGCCTCGGAATCCGGTGCCGTCAGAAAATGCATACTCGTAAAATTTCAAAGAAATTTAGAAAAAAAATTTCTTTGAAATTTCTGTGTCTTTACAACAAGCAATATGTAACATGATTAATTGGACCACTGTTTAATAAAATTAATAGGGGTCTTGTTTAAAATGGGGAAAAAGAGCCCAAAACATCATAATGTTCAAATGTGAGATAATAACCATCCAACCATAAGAAAATAAATTATTTATAACTCATCAATTATCAAATTTAATATTAATTTATTAATAAATATATAAAAAACCTACACTAAGATTATTAAAATTTAGGAATAATATTAAACTAAATTACCTAACTTCAATCATTGTCAAATAATAATAATAATAATAAGATTTCCCCCTGAGCCAAAATCCACAATGAATAAATCATAAAAATATAAAATATGAAATTTTAGTAATATCATGGAATAAATTCTACTGAATTTAATTATGTATTCCAATTGACTAGTATATTTCCCAAACCCAAAACCCAAATTAAAAATAGTGTAAGAATTTACATTACCCTCTCTAAAGAAGTTACAAAATATAAAATCAACTTTATTATTGTATAAAATTTTTTCCTTTCATTTCATAGAAATCCTATATGAGGGAGAGACAACCCCAACATTAATGAAATGTAAAATAAATTATGACTCTCGGTCAATACATATTTCTTTAAAATTATTAAATTAGGATATATGTATTTCCAGGATCGCTCCCTCTATCTCCACTTCATAATCAGTCTTCATTCAATAGTCTTTAAGAAATCATTAAATAGATCTTCTATTGGCATCCTTCAATATCACTCCAATTATTTATGGTCCCATATCACTTTTGGATAATCCTTCTATATTTATTTTTATTCACCCTATAATACAGTTTTCTCGAAAATATTTATAAATCCATTATTGGTATTAATGATACCATAAACAATATGTCTCTAATAAATATACAACTCCTTCATCACATTTTAATCCATAATATTCATTATATTGGGAACCATTTTAATGAAAAAATAAATTTTCTCCAGATAAATGTTTCTATCAATAATATTCCCATCATTATTATTGACATTTTGATACTACAAAATGATGTACGTTGCCATAGAAACATTAATATTTATTAGGATTTTTAATTAGATATGGCCCCACAATTAAATTAAACTACACAACAATGAGCTAATATTAGTTATGGAGATTCCCTCAATATTGAATAATTGGAAAAAATAACCAATATGGACATAGAAAACGTGTGTAAAAAGAATATGGGGGTGGTGGACTCTTCTGTAGCTTCTCATGCACTACATCTTGAGCACATTTTCAATAAAATATTTAAAATCCATTAATTTTTGGGGAGATTATTTTGGATATATATGAGTTTACTATGTTGGGGAAACCAATAAGTTGTAGAATGGATTTAGAAAAGTTGAATTGTTTTGAGGCCCACACATATAGAATCCATAGAAAGTATTACATGTAAGGGTCTCATGCCTAGATCACTTCCAAACCAATGTATCACTATTAGGAATAAAATAGAATAACATAATAGGATCCCTGAAAGATGAAAGAAGATAATATATTGTTTTATATATATTATTTGTAATGGTCACATTAATTTCATGAACCTATTTATGGAACTCATATACCAATTAAGAGGAAAAAAACCTATCCAGGAGACATTTTAGATAATAATTGATGTAGTGAAACCATCTGTAGTGCTTCATAATATTAGTATTTTTTCGTTAAAAACATGGTCAAATGGAGGAGTATAAATTATGAAATTAACCTGAGGTAAGGCTATTGAAAAACATGGTCATTAGAAAATAATTATTTCTCAATTCAGTTAGAAGTCTCTAAATGATATTATATTTATGAGACGCATTAAATATATATAGTTTCATAATTTCCATCCCTCCAACATTCATGGTTTTACAAACCATACTCTATTTCACATAATAAGATATAATCTATATGATGCATCCAGTATAGATAAAATTTCTAGATTTTTCTTTGGGTCATTAGTTAGAGTAGCATAAAATTTATAGACCATAAATGTGTAGAAAGGATCAGGCATGGTATGACCCTTTTATGTGAAAGATTCTTATAGATAGTGAGAGTGATTTTTCCTTTCATAAGCTATGTTGATTCATTATTCTATCAAAAAGATCACTAATGGGAGAAACCCTATGCCTTCCGAAGAATAGTGGTATTCCCCAATACATGGAGGGAAAAGTACCCTCACTGATCTCCATCAATCGCTAAATATCAATCGTCTTGTGATGATTAAAATTATGAACAAACATATATTATCAATTTTTGCAACTAAATGGTAATTAGATATAGCACAATTTTTCTCTAGAACCTCCTAAATTAATGTAATGTTATTCATACTCCCTTGGAGAAAAATAATGAAATCATCCATATAAAAAATTTATGATGGTGATATAACCCCTCCTCAATCATATAGGTATATTAAGTATCCATTCTCCCACACATTAATATATATATACCAAAGTAATCAAATGTAATTCGAAATAGAATAATATACCTGGTATATCTCTTACAATTACCACAATAGAATAAAAAATATACCCAATGGATTCCATTAACAATAATAGATATTCTCACTATGTTGAAAAATTTGAGTGCCATATTAGTAAAAAAAGAATTTAATACAAGATTATGAAGGAATCCATTCATGAAATCCCAATTCATTATGTCAATAGCCTTATTGATATCATTTTTAAGGGAAATTCACCCTTTTCTATTATGTTTACTAATTTTATTGATCCATTATGATTAATTTAAAATGAAATATTGACTTTTCCTTCCATGCAGAAATTTGTTTTCAGGGAATCCAACATTCCAATTATTATAGACAATTCAAAATCCATAATCATTCTCATGATTCTATAAATTGTTTTACTAAGAGGAATTGTTTTATAATCACTAAAGGTGTTTGCAGAGTCATTAATGGGAATATCTTCTAGGAATTGATGATTTAAACCCTTATTAAATAAAACATTTTAAAAAATATATAATATTTGTATCCCTGATATATACATTTAAAATATAGTATTATTCTTAGGAAATTATATATTTTGATGCAATTTGTTCTAGGAGAACTTTCTAGATTTGATGAAAAGTTACCATCATTGACAAAAAATTATTCTAGAAACATAGTGGGAATAATATTTTTAATATGATAAATATCACTATTTATTGCATCCATAATATCAACATTATTGATAACATCACAAGTATTGAATAGATCATGAAAATAATATACAGTCTGATCACAAATTTCCTTTATACATGATAATATTTCTTTGAAATTCATCGTGTGGTTAAGAGGTTCTGAAATGTTCCTGGATCTTCAAATATTATTATGGAAATTGGTATTTATATCTCCCGCTTATATCTATTTACATGTAAAATTATCCTTGAATATAACCTCTATAATGTAGGACTTGTGGTGAATCATAGGTAAGAGATCCACATCCCTATTGAAAAGTGACAAATCAAATTATTCTCACTTCCTATTCAAAAGTTCCCCAAATTCCTTTTCCATTAACAAAATATCACAGTCCATATCAGATAAAGTATCCTTTTATTTATTCCCTCTGTATAATATTATGTTTCATGAGTTTTATCACATGGTAATGTAGATAATCAATGATTTGAGAGTTTCCCCATACCACCTAAACAGTCCTTATAGTGTTTGGGTATTTGACCCGTGAATTATTAAAAAGGAAGGGAATAGAAACCCTCTATGTGATTTTAATAATAGTGGTCAATATTAGATGATGGTAACATGTGTTTTTCAAAATGTTCCATCATTGAAAATTCTCCCATTAATCGTGGGCACTAAAATTAACAATGTTGGAGTCATGATTAATTTACAAAAACCTATTTAAAACATTTACATTGAAAGTGAATTTTTTCCCATTAAGAATAACCTCCTCCAAATCATTAAGATAAATACACACAATATACTCTATAGTGGAAATACTGATATTAGGAAACCCCGTCCTTTATTTATGGTAGGAAAAACATTGAAATATTCAATCAATATATCTCATCCTTAAATGTCATTACCCAGATACCATATTTCATCATATAATGCTCTCCTACCCTAATAATTTGATATCAATAAAAAATATTAAAAAAATAATATTTTAACATCCATAGATGTCATAGTGGTAATCATCTACTTAGTATCATTAATCATGGAGAAATTAGAAGTATTTCTAGTCAATAGGACCCAAATGTTTTCGGTAGTGAAGTAGTGAATTTAATCCCAATAGTATTATAACCTAATGATTTAATGTTAAGGAACATGAATATTTGTAATATGTTACATAGGTTAAAAAAATTTACCATCATATTGTAATACTACAAGATAAACCTTTTTACGGTACAAAAAGTTACCACATTGGAAATCCCATGAAAAATCAAAACATTATTCATTTCATAGCATTAATAGATTTTGAACACATCCCACACAAGGATTTATTCTTAGTTCATGGGTCTTGTCTATATTTTTACCCACATGATCACATTTTGTGTTGATGGTTAAGGAGAAAATCCTTACAATATCTATATTTTATCGATTTTGGAGGTAGTAAAATTTGTTAATGGAACCAAAATCTCACCCCCTCTACAAGGTCCATCCTATCTTGGGGCCCTAGCCACTTTAGGTTGAGATACCTACATATCCTAAGGAGTTAGAACCTCATTGTAAAAAAATCATCATATTTAAAGGATGTATCTTCCTCCTCATATTATTATCTCCACATATTTCCAATAATATCATTTTCCCTTTTATGTATATAAATCATTGCAGGGCCTTTTATGTTTTAGGAAAATCCTTCATTACTTACCCAAAAACTTGTATTCATATGGGCTAAAATGGTCCTCATATTATTCATTATCTTTAGTTATATGGATATTATATCCATAGTACATTTTCATATATCAAACAATTTCATCCAGTATCTTCATAAGATTATCTAGGGTAACCTTTTTATCCATCCCTTTATGGGGTATCCTTGTAAACTTCCATTTTCTTCCCTATTTTATATCACCTTTCAGTTGTCCTTGGTGCGTGCAGACTTGTTTTGAAGCTTCATAAAATCATTATTATTTGAGAACACAAGGAAAAATAGCTTGTAAAGAGTACAGTATACAGGGATGTATTAATATTTACAATCCATCTAAATTTTATCCTAATTAAAAATGAGATATGAACTCCGAGGTAAAGAGTGTTTGATATTCACATCAAAATTATTCCTTGAATATTATCAAATATCACATTAATGAATATTATCATTCAATTATATTAGTTCCCGAGTTATTTTTTTAATGTAATTGAGAATTTGGAGATACCATAAAAAACTAATGAGTTCATAAATACTCACTTAGATATGGGTATTATATTTCTTCTGATTGTGGGTATTGAAATTCAGTTCCCATTTTTATATCCTGAAAAATCATTGAATAAAATTGTAGAAAATAAAGTGTTATGATTTGGAATTTTTTTATTCATATTGAATGTATAAAATGAATATTCCTTTCCTAATAGGAATGATTCTCTAGTTTTCAAAACCCCATATCTGAGTTAGCTTAAATCTATGCTCATATACCCTTATAGTTTTGTCCCCTTTTCAATACTAGCCATCATATATGGGAAAACATGAAGGTATCAAGCCT
Organism: Viscum album; assembly: GCA_963277665.1. Lineage (NCBI taxonomy): Eukaryota > Viridiplantae > Streptophyta > Magnoliopsida > Santalales > Viscaceae > Viscum > Viscum album. The sequence continues at coordinate 1,553,428,680 of OY728160.1, forward strand.
CTATTTTATATTTATTTTATTAAATTAGAATAATCTTTTTCATTATTTAGATATGGTGATTTTGGGATCGTTGGATGAATGAATTAATGACTTGTCCTCATAATAATCTTTTCATAAAGCCACAATAAAAGAATTTTTTTTCTAGGATGATGGCTTCAACATCACTTTTGATTCCTCAAAATATGATACTGATTGATTTTAATCCAAATGTATTTATTAAATAGTATGTCAATAAATCATATTTTAATAACCATGATGACTCCATAGTTGTGATTCCCACAAATATACATCTTATCCTCTTAGATAGTGTTTATTTAAAATGAAAAGTAAATACATATAGTTGTAATTAAAATTTAATGAATACAAAGAAAGATGAATAAATTTTTGAATTAAAATTATTCAAAAATAAACAAATAAATTTAATAATAAATATAAATTTAAAAAATAAAAAATAATAGAAAATCTAGTGGACCTGCATTCACAATGGTAAGATCTGGTGTCGAACAGTGTGCGGAGGGAGATGGGGTTGTCATCTAGTGGAATAAAATGATAGGAGGGGAGGGGGGAAGAGTCATAGATGTCTAGTTTTTGAGGGGGATGATGTTGGACTATGTATGGGGGAGGGGGAATACTAAGAGATGTCTAGTTATTGAGGGGGATGATGTTGGACAATGTATGGGGGAGATGGGGATAAAATTTATACACCTATAGAGTGTATTAGAGGATAGGGGGTTTCTAGAATCTGGATTTGGGATAGTTTCTCGCCTCTGATGGAACATATAATAAGGTGGATTTTGTGTCACACAATTCATGGAAGGAAGAAACAGTGTAGAAGAATACTAAGGGGATATGCTTAAAGTTTATTTTTTTGAGACATATTACAGTTGTTATTAATGAAATGTAGCTAGATTTTTTATTTAGATTTATTTTTTCTATAGAATATTTTAAATAATAGGCCATTTTTTAAAATATAGGGAGTGTTTTATTAAACCACCACTATTTTTGAAATTAAAAAATGATTCAAAATATACAAGTGGTTTGGAAAACATTCTCTATGTAATGTTTTTTATAGTATTGGATTTACTATTTATTTTATACTAAAATTCATTCCTTAATATTGGATTTAGTGCCCTGGATCAAAATGACATTGTACATTAAATTACCTAAATGTTATTATTGATTAATATCATATCAAATGTTGAGTTTTATTTAATGTAATATTAATGTTATAATGACCTAAGAGAATTTTTAATATCAAAAATTTATATTTGTTCCCTTCTATAGTGAGAACATTGATGTGAAATGAAAATATAAATAAACATATGTGCTATGTTCCAAATGAAATGAACCATATTGTAAATTAAGATTGTTTAATATTTGGTGATGGAATCTATTAAGATAATGGGCATTCATCTCAAGATGTTTAACACCTAATAATCTTCCAAAAGGGTGGTTATGAAGAAAAACCCACCAATGAGAATTATATATGTTTTATGTTTCATTAGATATTCCTATTTTTTGATATGTTTATTTTTCCTTAGATGTGATATTTTTATTAATTTTTTTATGAATCATTTAATGTTATACTTTTGAAAATACCAAAAAAATTTATACCCTTAGTGACATAAATATGCTTCATGCATGATGAAATATTTAGGCAATGGGATTATATCACATAGTGAGTGTTCATAATATGTGTTGGTCAGTATAACAATAACTTATTTCATTATATGTTCCTTCACATGTTATGAGACACTAATCTAGACATTTAAGAATTATCACCTAATGCTGCTAAGAAAGATATCAAGAGGGTCATACCTTAATTGTATAGTGAATCTCAACTAAACTAAATTTCAATTTTATAGTATCAATAAATAATGTACATATTAATGGAATTATAATTATTTAGTTTATGTTTATTTCATTAATTCAATCATTTTTTATTTGAGTTAAGAATATATTTGAGTTTAATATTAATGATTTTTAATTTTTAAGTAAGTGAATATACTATTAATTTATTAATTTAATGATTATTATTATTATATTTATTTAGAATAAGTATTCATTATTCAAGGAATGATTAATTTCAAGGATAATTGGAAGGATGGATTATGGGATTAGTGGAAGTGTTATATTTAATTTAATATCATTGTAATAAAAATTGAATTTTTAATTTAAAAAATTGTATTTAAATATCTATGATTTATCGCACATCATGGGATATAATGTAATATTTTTATAATAATTGACTGATTTGGGATTTTATTATAATAAAATTATTGATAATGTTATTATGACCAATTAATAATTTATTAGAAAATATTATTGAATTCGGATTATATCATTTATAGGGAGAAAATAATTATTGGGAAGAAAAAATAATCCCTATTTAATTATCTCAATACCAAAAAGAACTCCCTAAATAACACCCTTAATAATAATAGGATACCCTTCTCTACCCTCTCATGACCTATGGAACTATAAAATAATTATTTCAATAATAAAATATTGTTGAATTGGATCCTTGATCCAATTTATTAATATGGATTTTATGTCACTCTAATAATTCAATATTCTCAAACTCTATATGGTTTTTCTATTTTTAGTTTTTATATATTTTTGAAAAACCTCAACAATCCCATGAATAAAATAAGGTTATCATATTCCTATTGAATTGGTTATGAGTAAAGTGTCCTTAAATGAAGTGACCATGAGTTAAAATTTGTTAACATATTAAACTGACCACTTGGAGAAAATTAAATTGACTAAACATTTAAGAAAATTGATTGCATTTATGTAATAAGTGGCCGCACATTGTAATTAATTAACAGAAAATTGATAAAAATTTGTTTCTTTTGAAAAAGGTGGTCGGACATTAAAGACAAGTTATGACGCATTAAAAAAATGTGACCCCGCATTGTGGACAAGTGACCATACATTGTATATAATGTGAGAATTTGTTATTAATTATGTTACTTAATGTTATAAAATAATGAAATTATATGAAAAATACCATTTCTAATAGGGAATCTTTTTATTGATTCCCTTTTTTAATTCATTTTATATATTTATACTTTTTTATATAATGCATGTTTAGTTTAAATGTTTTTATAAATAAAATGATCTTTCAATTTCATTTTAATTGTTTTTATACTAAATAATTTTAATGGGAAGATTTATATGTTTGATTAAATGATCATCACGAGGGTTATAGGATAATTCTGATTTCATAAAAAAATACGTGATTTAAATTTAAACTAGTTGGAATTTGAATGTATAATCATTCAAAATTTATTGGAGTGATCTAAGGTTATATAATGTTTATTATTATAAATTTTTAACTGAATTTGTTATTAAATTTTTTTATCATTGTACAACATGTTTGGAATATTGGATAGGATCAATGTGACCAACTTTGGAATGTTTTTCATTCTCATTTTATGATGGAATCATATATTTATTTGGTAAGGATGAAAAATAAATTATTATAATGAATTAAATCTTATATGTAAAAAATAAAATTATATAAAGATTTCATAATATCTAGTTTATGATTCATGAGGGTGAGGATTATCTTGAAACGTACCATGTGATACATTTTTTCCATGAAATAAATCATTCCACTGAACTTCAATAATATTATCCTTTTATTCTTAACATACTATTGATACCTCTACACTCAGACCATGATGTGTTCATCTGATTCTATGGTTTTAAATTATTTCCATTTTTAAAAATGATTAATCATGTCGGGTTATACTATCCGTTAAAAGGTTGGATAGTATGTTGTGACTCCAAAAAAAATTCAGGAGGCTCTTCCATTGCCAAAAAAAAGTATGGGGATTAGAAGTTTCCTTGATGTGGATAATAATAAGGTTGTGTTTCTACCACCACTTCATAATCTAACCTTTGGGTTGTTCCTCCCTGTATGAAAAAAGATTACTGGTTCAGTTAATCCATATGGTGTTCTAATGGATGTAATCTGAGGTTGTGCCTCTATGGATTGAAAAGATAGTTATAAAAGGGTTGTGATCTCCCTTTAGAATCGAATGATATTATTATAGTGTGTGTCATCAATGTCAATATGTGAAAGGGGTGAGGAGTATTCGTTTATCATTTATCTCCAAATTGAAAAAAAAATCAGTTTGTTCACTTCTATTTATTTTTAAATGAAATAATTATTAATATTTAAAATGATTTTAGTTAATTTTGAAAAGGTGATATTACCCCCACACCAATTTCATTATAATTTGTGCATTAGAATTTATATATAAGGAATTAACTAATAATTAGAATATTTTTTATTATTTATAATAATAAAATCATGACATAAATGGTCAGTGGGGAAAAGATTTTTATTTTGACATGGTAGGAATGAATATAAATTATGGTTGAACACCATAAGGACCTCCACTCTTTAATGAAGTAAATTATGTATTATTTTAGACATTCATGGAGGATTTTTCAAAACACCTATACATTGATATTTATTCATTCATTGTGAAACCATAGAAATTTGATGTAGTGGATCCTGAAGAGTTAGTTTGTAACGATGTAGTAATGTATATGATAAATGTCAAATTTAGAAATATCAAATATCCAAAAATTAATTGGAATGTGTATAGACATATCTATATATAATAAAAATCATATTAAATTTTTATAATACGTCATGTTACTCATCAAGGTTCTAATAATATTATAAGAACAAAACTAGGTGTGTTGAGATTTGATTAATAGGAAATAAAAATTATAAAAGAAGAAACAGTTTACCAAATGTTTCATATATTCATAGTTATTTCAAATTTATTGAGTGATTTGTAATAATAATTAGATAATTCTATTCTATTTGATATGTTATTAAGAGATTTATCAAATAAATTACATTCAATAAAGGTTCTAATTTATGAATATAACAATTTCAATGGAAATTATATAGATGATATTATTGGATCTTTATTGAAATATGAATTATGATCAATAAATATTAATCAATAGAAGAATTCAAAAAGTGAATATATAACATTTAAATAAAAAATGAATGTTACCAGTCACTCTTATAATTAATAATTGAAAATAATTTAATGATATTTTGTATTTATATGTAATTCAATGATGAAAAATGAAATTATAATAAAGAAGTAAAAAAATAATTAACCATGAAATAAATGAAGAAAAAGGGGTAAGTGTGATGATAAGGTTATCTATTATGATTTTAGAGAAGGAGGGATAATCAAGCCTAATATTCCAGGACTCAAAAATGTCTAGAGAAAGTGATAAAACCCAAAAAAGAATGAAACAAATCGGCATCTATTTTGAGTTTCACATTATACATAGATTCTTCTAAGTAATCTGTTATTGAAAATTGGATAAAATCATTTGATACATTGATTCTACAATGTATGTATGGTAATATGATTATTTTTACTCATCTAAAACTATTTTATAAAATATGGGTCTAATAAATTGATTTATTGGCCCAAAAATAATTTTACCAATATTATTGGATAATTCAAAAATAATAAGAGAAAATATATTGGAATTATTTTGGAAAATGAAATTTTTTAAAATACTCCATCAAGATTAAATGAAATATTATAGAAAGATCTGGTAAATATTCATAATTAAAATATCAAATAAAAATATTTTTAGTCCACATGTGAATAAGCACAAATAATTAAGTTTGAATATATTTTGGATGAAAATGATAGGCCTAGAAATGCAGTTTAAATGTTAATAATGAATATGTCCTACTTTATTCAAGGAATTTAAAGTTATGAAATAATGGTTACAATGGAAATTTCAATAAATCAAAACTATTCTCAGTTATAAAAATGCACTACCCATAATTTGTTATACCTTCTTTTTCTTAATTGGAAATGCTTCTAGTGTTAAATTTTTTAAAAGTCAATGAAGGGGTCGTTATGAAAATTATTGTTCCCTAATATTTCCATAGACTCTTGGTCTCATCAAGTCATTTATCTCAAATTCAATGTCTTTTAAATTCCATATAAACTATTGATTGAAATTATTTTGGGTTCCCAAGAATTATATTTTAACCAAATTGGTCCCAAATTTGTATATATACAAAAGAGATATTAAATATATTTTTTAGGAAACATCTATTAGATGAATAAAGAAGTTTGTGTGGTATATGGATATTAGGTTTTCTTGACATTTTAATAATTATATTTTTAAATTTATATCTGTTAATGTTTTTTATGGTGGTATATTTAAATTTGGTTAAAATTCAAACAGAAAAGTATAAGGAATTGGAAAAATTAAAATTAAAATTTACTTTATATTTAAAAATATATGTTTTTTGATGGATTTAAACATAATTTAATAGTAATCTCATAGCTTTTTAAGGATAATATTAATGATACAAATGAAAATAAAAAATTTATTATATTCAAAGAAGAATCAGTTTTGTTGTTTGAAAAAAGGAAGTGACAATATTATTCGTTTATTTTTTCATTTGACAGAAAATAATGTTAAATGTTTAAGTATTTTGAAATATGAAAATGCTTTGTGGAATACAATATTAGTACATTAAAATTTCATATTTTTAAAAATTATTTTTAAATGAAAAAACATGTTAGATCATCCCAATATAAAAATATACAAAACATATATATGTGATTCCTACTTACGAGTTAACTAGAATAAACCCCATTCAAGTCTCTCCAAGAGGCACCAAACTACATTATAATTAAACATTTAAATTTATGTTTATTTGGAATAATTATTCCTACTAATATTGAAGGGAAAATGTATTTATTTTTATTTTTGGGGTATATAATAGATTTACATGGACTTGTTTTCTTACACTTAAATCAGATGCATTGTATAAATCCATTTCATATTTCCTGTTAGTTCGAAATGAAAACCATTGTCCAATTTTGTCAATTAGAGTTGAAGGAGTATGTGAATTTTCAAATATGTAATTTGATAAATTCTATGAATATATTGGATATAGTCAAAAAAAATAAACCCATAGTATTCCATAATAAACATAAATGGTAGAAATAAAAAAACAAGAGATTATAATAAATTGTTTGAATAAGGTTTAATGTTAAATATTTTTAATAATTTTCTAGGTAGAAGTTTTTAACCCAGATTTTAATTTTTCTAATATAATTATTCATAGGATAGTTTTAATGATGAATTAAAATGAAATATGGGTAGGTACAAATACTATAATTGGAGAATCTAATTCATTTGGATGAAATGTTCACATTATTAATAGAAAAAATTCAATAGAAAAATATAGTTCAAAATCAGATGAAGGTATTTTTATATGGTATTTTAATTTACTTAAGGAATATATTTTTTAAATAAAATTAACTTCAATACATCAATAATTTATTCATGTTAAATATGTTTAAAATCATTTGAGGGATGAAAAATATGATGTAGAACTACCTGAGGATGATCGTAGAGATTTCATCTTTAGTGATCCATTAAAATTATATTATGATAAATATTTGGAGGGGGTTCTTCTTATGATAAAAATATTCAAAGACCTTAAATATCATGTAGTTAATGACGTAATTGGATTTATAACTACTGATGTTTACAAATGAAATTACTTAAGAAATATTTTTTCTTATCAAGCATTAATTTCAAATTTTTTTTCCTTGAAATATTGAAACAATATTGTCTCATTCAAATTGTTTTATGAAAATTCTTGATGAATTGAATCAATTTTTTAGTAAAAATGTTTTTAAATTAGTTAAAACCCATAAGGATCATAATATTATAATAACCATGTTTATTATAAGAAAAAAGTTACAAAAGTCTAGTAAAATTTTAGAAACAAATCTAGTTTATTGGATCAACGGTATTATTTGGAAGAAGTAATTTATTTTGAAGATTATTTTCCCCTTGTTACTCAATTAGAATATATAATAATAATTTCATTATATACATCAAATAGTGGAACTAATATTTTTCAAATAGAAGTCAAATGTTCATTTTTTAGAGAATTTATTGGTATATTTGTTTTATAATTTATCTAACAGGTTTTTAGAATGAATATAAATATAATCAATTCTTAATACCCAAAAATTATTTTTATCGTTTAAAATAGGCTCCCAGTTCATAGTACGTGGGTTTTATTTATTTATTTTAAATATTTTTATAAATGGAAAATTTAATGCATCCTTATTCATTAAATGATCTTCAATAGATAATTTTATAGTATAGTTAATTGTTGATGCTATTATATTTTTTTCTTCAAGGTATATTAATTTTAATAAATTTTCAAAGGTAACGTCTTTATAACTTGATATAAACCTTATGGGTGAAACTAACATTTTTGGGATAATAAATATTTCAAATAAAATATCATATTTTTCTTAATCAATAAAAATATTATTAATATTTAATTATGATTCTTTGTCTTGATAATTGTAAAAGGTAAAAAATCCAATTGATTATTTCATGTAAGATATATTATAATGAAGCATGGAAATTTTCTAAAAATATAGCATTTTTAACTGTGATTGGTATATATGTTTATTTGACTACATCTAGACCATATTTTATAATTTCAAAATGTATATATGATTGATTCTGATCTAATAAAAAAGAAATTCATTTATACTTTTTACTTGAGTAATTTACTAATCTAAATGATTTTTATATCTTGAATTATTTTATCTGTTACATACAACATTTCAAATAACGGTTTTTTAAATTCAAATTTTAGTGGTTGTAAAATTGATAAGAAAATAAAATTTGGTTTTGATCATTTTCTTGGTAAATGTACAGTTTCATGGGATTCCCAAAATTTGAATTTAGTAAATTTATATGTTGTTGATAATAATTATATTTATGGTGCTTCTTATTTCTCATGGTCTTTATGGGTTAAAAAAACTCTTTTATATTTTCATATTAACTACGAAATGATATTGATTTTTTCTGATAATACTAATATAATAAATATATTTTGAAAAATTTACATCACTCTAAGAATAAATAAATTTATGAAAGATATCAGTTCATTGGAGACCATTTTCAAAAGGGTAATATTAGTATGGATTATGTTTTTTGGAAAAATAGGTAGCTTATATATTTATTAAACCCATGGTATATGATAAATTTGATAGAATATAATATTCTCTTAATAATGATGGATTTTTATTCATGAAACATAAATTTTTGGGGATGTTTACTGATATTCTTTGTTAAATGTTTTAATTTACTTATATTGAAAAATATTCATATTATATCATGTTTATTCTAAATTTTTAGTAACATGTTCTTAAGTTGTTCATTACTATATTTTTCACTTAAAATGACTAAATCATTCATTAAAAATGTTGAAATATTTAATATCTCTGTCTAGATTTTAACATTTATTTTAATAAAATATATACTACTATACGAAAATAGAATATTATATCAGAAAAAATTGTTTGAAGATGTAAATTTTTTTTGGGGAAGACTAGTTATCTATTTTATGGAACATATATAGATTATTTATTTCATTGTAATAATTCAAGAGGTATTTCCATGTTATGTATTTAAAATTAGAATTCTTTCCCAGTAATAAATATTTATTTTAGGGGCAGAATATTTAACCTTATATAATTTTTAACTTTATAGAGACATTTATTACAATTTTTCATAAATTTTAATTGGGTGGTGAAAATTTGGAATTTTCAACAATTTTGAAGTTATTAAAAAGTGGAAGATTGTTTAATTAGATCCTATATAAAATTTATTTATTAGTATTTTTTATAATTAAGATATTTCTAAATTTGTATAAACTATAAGGTTTTTCTATATTGATTATTTATATATTCTTCCAAATCTAGAACTACCAACAAAAAGAAAATCAGGTGACCATATTTTTGATGAACATACTTTGAGTAATGTTCCCTTATGTCAATTCACCTTATGAAGTCACTCAATGAGGTGTCCTTGTGATGTGGCCTTGTGAAATGACCATGATTGAAAATTTGAAACATTATGGAATTGAACGCATAAAGAAAAAAAATGATCACATAATGAAAAATAACATGATGTTAAAATAAATACAAGTGACTATAAATTTAAAAAATGAGAATTCATATTGAATACATGTGACATCACATTGAAAAAAAAAGTTATCGTATGATGAAGATAGGTGATATAATATTGAATTCATTTAACCACACATTGAATATAATTGATTTCATATTGAATTCATGTGACTACATGAAGAATTTTGTTTGACTGTAAGTTATATGTTATGTTACCATGAATTAAAAAGTCAATATACCGTGACTGACCTACTATTCATAATAAGGAATACTTTCTATGATGCTCTTTATTTCATTCCTTATATATGATTTTTTAATTTAAATTTATTCCATGTTTATTCATAATAATTTTATATATATGATGATATATTAAAATTTTATAAATTATATTGATGATAAATAATTTTATTTTAAATAATTCTATATATGTTTAAATTATCCTCAGTAGGGTTGAATTTTCTAATTGGTTTCTTGAGAAAATGAGTGTTATAAATTTAATGTTTTTAGAATATCAACAATTTATCTTTCCCAATTTTATGCATTATTCCATGGGAATTTAATGTTTATTATTAGTGTTCGATGGTACTGTACAAATTGATATTAAATTTAATCACAATAAAGAATGTATTTATTATTATAGATTATCAATGTGACCCATGCGGGAATATTTTTAATGTGTATTCAACAATGAAATCATATATTTATTTGGGAAGGACAAAAAGAAAAGTGATTCATGATTTGAATAAATTGGGAATAAATTAACTCTATATAAATATTTTGATAGACCTAGAACAAGATAATACAAGCTAACGATATTGTTGAACTATATAATACAATATATCTTGATGATCAAATATTTATTTCAATTTAACTTCAATCATTTGGTCCTTCTCTTATCGATAGATTAAATCCACCACAACACTCAGACCTCAAAGTGTTCATCATATTTTAGGGTTTTAAATTATTTCTATTGTTATTATTATTATTATTCATGTTGATTTATATTACCCAATATATTGTATTATAGTGGGTAGTGAGTCATACACAAAATACATATATTGGTTTTATCCAAAACTTCCAAAATGGTGGGGATTGGATTATACATTTGATTAAGTATAAGGGAGGATTATTGTTTTCCACCACTTCAAAAGGAAGAATTTTTTGATACCCCCAATTTAGTAAGAGGAAGGTTAATTACGATAAACCACCTAGTGTACAATGTTATTTCATCATGGGTTGTGCCGCTATGGTATAAAAAGATGATTGTAAAAGGGTTGTGATATCCCTTCAAAAGTCAAATAATCCATTATAGGGGGTTTCATCACTATCATTACATGATAGGGGTAATGAGTATAGTAAGATACTTTAGATGTGAACAAATATAATATTAATTATGTTTATTTATAGTTATTTTCACCAAAAATAACTACTCACATTCATAATAATTCACTTACATTTTGAAATGCTTAATTCAACCCCCCCTAGACTATTCATTCGTTATAATGAATATTTTAAAAATACTTATTATTATGATAAATAGTCAACAGAATAGAGATCTTGGTTTAGTTAGGCTATCACCAAGAGTTCCAGTGGTGATATTATATGATTCATGGTGCACATGTGGTTATCACTAGAGGAATTCTACTTTCAATTCTTCACAATAATAATGATATGAGAGAAACTACCAAATTTATCATGATTAATAAATAATTATAATTGCATGGGAAATATTATAATAAATTAATTATAGATTACATGTGAATAGATACCCTCTATAGAAATTCTATGGTTGTATTTATCAAATTATTCAGATTTATCCACTGAGACTCATAAAATCAGTATATGGAATGAGCCTAACTACATCCAATGCACCCTATAGCATTAAAGTGTCATCTAATTAGTCACATTATATTATATAGTAATTTTTTAGTCAATTTAATGGTATATTATAAATATTAAATTTTCATTCATTCATTCATTAACATCATGATCAATCACTTTCATATGATCAAAACCAAGACATGAATAGATGAAACATTCTCAATGATCTCATTAGAATCATCAAAACATTTGGTTGAGTGTATGCATATATTGTATATAATGAGATTTTACAATTTGTGTGCCCATTATCTTCCACACAATGCTGTGCCATAAAAATCATAGCCCATTATCTGGGGGTCCGTACATGGTGTCATTAATCATTGTGTACTGACCGCCCCCTGTAACATTATTTGAAAAGGTTTAAAGAGAGTGTATTGGGTTTACATGCTAGGTAACATCATATTTTTTATCCCCTTGTATATCAATGAATCCTTATGTTCAAATTACATGGCTTGTAATTACAACATTCCATGTATTGATAACAAGATAAGAAACACAACATCTTGTGATGTAAACTGTGTGTATCTTGCTAAATAAATTGCGTAAGACATGATACTCCATATATGATACATGATCAGTCCCTAAGAGTTTATATTGGATATTATAAAATTAATTACACTCCTTTTAGTTGGATATACAGTTCAAGTAATTTGAGTGAACTCATGTAATGTATACATTGACAAATGTGTTTCATGCGAGGTAATAAATAGAAAAATGTCTTCAATAAATGATAAAAATATACTGAACGACATATAGATTGTTATACACATTTTCTGATCGGGTTTTATATCCAAGTTACACATCAATTGATTTTTTTTCGTTTCATGTGGAATAAAATTCATCAATAATTTTTTTAAACATAATTCTGCAATTACATGATCTTTATGGTTTTAAAACTTGTAGTAAACATCATGTCCAATTCCAATGGTACACACTACATATATTTAAGAGATTTTGTGGGTTCATATATCCCATGAAGAATATAGGTATTAAACCACGAAACAAAATTCCATTATGTATCATGACATTAAATATGGACATAGATGTCATGTAGGTACACAATGTACAATAAGTACCATACAAAATATTAGTCACGCACCCATTGAACTGAAAGTACTCATCTTGTAATAGTTTTATTGTTTTTTTTGTTTTTTTTGTTTTTTTATCCCACCTTTCAAGGGGTGAGTTGGAACCTCCATTACAAATTTAAAACAGAACACATCTTGAAACCTCCATTACCCACCATAAAAATAATATATTAAAATCTAAACTAATTTATTTAATATATTTAAATCTAAAAGGTATTATAATCATAATGAGACTTTGGATTGTTAATTATGAAAAATAATTTATTATTAATTAGATGAGATTTTTAATAATGAAATAATTTTATCTCAAAAAATAACATATTAAAAGAAATGAAGTAGTAGTTATCACATGTTTTGATTGATCACAAACATTATTGACTTATTTGTTATTTGGTTTTGTATTTAATTTAATTATTTTTTTCCTGGGTTTTGTGATAAATATGTTTTTTAATTAAATAATATAATATCCATATCATATCGTCCACTTTTTTTGTACACTACTAAATGTACAAAGTATTATATAAGTAACAATATACCCCTAGGGCCCCTCACCTGTGAGTGTGTAAAAATATTTAAAGTAAGGATCATCCAAAAATAGGATATAACTCAAAACATAGATGGGGTGAATTAGACCAAAATGATATAAAATTTAATGGAGAAATATTTCAACTCACACCAAGTATTAAGCTCAATGTGTTATTTCCCCTAGGATAGATGTTTTTTATATTCTTCCTGGTAAACAAAACTATGGATAAAAGCTCAAAATTGTTTTACTTTTTTATGTCATTTTTTCAATTTCTATGTTATTTATATAATTATCCAATTCGAGTTTTATTTGATAATTAAAAATCATCAGCTAATCTATATGAATAAAAATCATGAAATTAAAAACTTAAATAAATACAGTATCATTGAATAATTTTATCATGCATGTTTAATCAATGATGTACAATTTTTATAATATAGACAATCATTTAAAGGATAAATTAAATAATTTTCACTCATAGAGAATTAAAAATACCACCAGGAAAATAAGAAGTATTTTAACTCTTTATATTACACGAGTTTGAATTAAAACATATTTCTATGTATTAGTTGGGCCCTCATCATGATACACTCATTCATCGAGGATTTATAATGAATTATTTGAGTTGAACTCCCCAAGATATCCTCAAATTAAATTTCCCTCTCAACACATATTCTAAATTTAATCTATGTATTAAAGAAATTTTATTCTAGAATTTATATATTGGGAGTGATGATTAAGGAAAATTATGTTAATACAATTCAAAAGAGTGTTATCTAAAATACCTTCCAGTAATTTAAATAGTACTTCATCCATGTTATGGTAAGTGGAATATATATCATTTCCAATAAAATATCAATGGGATAAGATATTCCATATACAATTTTGGGTGCTATTGGGATTTCATAAAATAATGTGAGTCTAATAAAAAGAATTTTCACAAAAAATTCTATAAGAAATATAATATAATAAAATCTAATTTTAATTGTTTTAGAAAAATTTAACTCCATTTACCATGAAACTATCTCTATGATTAGTGTTAGAGAAAGACAATATCTGGAATGTTTTTAACTTCCCTGACTGATACTAGCTCTCAATTATTGTACTACACTACGATAAAAAGCTTTACATGTTGGAGTCCCCTATTCCTATTGATCCCTACATAGAGTGAGTGAGGATAAGAAATATTTATTCTAGAAACTCATGGGAAATAAAATTGATGTCCTATACCTCATTTTTTCATCGATGACTAGTGATCTATAAAAATATTATGAAAACTTGCATGAATATACCATTTTATCTCATATTCATGATCATTATCCCGAAAAAGAAAGGCAATATAGGTATTATAATTATAAGGAACTCTTATTGTGAAATATTAGAGGAAATTCTCTAGTCAGACCTTATCTATTCAAGATGATTTGATACATTGATCATTTGGAAAAAAAAATTCAAATTTCATTATGAGTTTTCAATGGAACTC
Source organism: Viscum album (assembly GCA_963277665.1). Lineage (NCBI taxonomy): Eukaryota > Viridiplantae > Streptophyta > Magnoliopsida > Santalales > Viscaceae > Viscum > Viscum album. The sequence goes on from OY728160.1 coordinate 1,553,443,689, forward strand.
ATACACACCTCAATTCCATAGATATTATAATGTTTTATTGTGAATTTTAATATAAATAATATGTAGGATAATCTTGAAATTATATTGAATTTTATTCCCTAGATTAGTAAGGAAATAATGGATGAATTATATTTTACCATATAGTGAATAAAAGGATTTGAAAGAAGAAAATATCGAATACTAGCTCAATGTATAAGTCCCCTCTAGACAACCCTTACAAGAGGTTAAATATTAATGCATAATATAGAGAGAAACTTTCAATGGAATTTTCCAATTATATTAAGGACCACTGGGAGATGAATTATGCCTAATTGATTAACAAATGGGGAGATTTATATGTCTTTGTTATCAAATGTAATCTATCCATTTTTTTATTTTGTTTAGTTTATAAAATTTTTGTAATAACATTTATAACCAAATATTAGAACCTAGTGGAATGTTGAATATTAATATAGGTGAGGTGGATCTTCTTGATATTAGTGGAGAAAGATTAACTATGTCCTAAATTATAGACTACCATCTCATATTGATAAGAAAATTGGTTATAGATTTAATGATTTTTTATTACATTACTTGTGTAATTAAAAAACATAACATATATATATATTTTAGATGTGGATGTGTTTATTTTTAATTTTTTAAATAAGAGATTCTAATTTTCAATATATATCATTTTTTAGGGGTTGGCACAATTCAATACCAGTCCTTATGTTCAAGAATAGGAAAATCAAGTGTTGTCAATCAGCAATGAATTAGGTTCACAAGACTCATATTACAACAATTTGTGGAAAGGCCAAGATTAAAATAAAATTTAGAATAATTTTGAATATATATATAAGGATATTTAGATTCTTTTTAACTAAAACCCTTGAATGATTTTATTCTTCATTGTAAGTAAAAATGACAAGGTCTGCATTTTGTGAAAATTGTGAAAGGTTAAAATAGATTCTATAATTAGTTCATACAAATGTGTCTGAAATTTTTTCTAATTTAATCTAGAGGTGCATAATTTAATATTATAATGTATACTAATCACTATAGTATGTATGGATATATCTACTTAATGAAGAATTTGTATGATTCTATTGTTAAATTTAGGGAGCATGATAATAAAGAAGTGAATCGATTTTCATATAATATTACGAAAAATCACTCCGGCCATAGTGGAGAATATATTAACCAAGAATTAATAAATTATATAGGTGTATTTTGGATAATATCCCAAAAAAATGTCATTATATATCATAATGAAATGGTTTCAATGAAGTGAGGAACCCCTCCATATTGGACATGGTTATATTGATGATGAGTCATGCAAGTATTCAATTATCTTAATAGGGATACACATTAAAGAAAAATTCATATACACTAAACTAGACACAAAATAAAGTAACAAGTGGAATCCCATATTAATTATGGTGTGGGATTAAATATATGTTTTAATGTTTTTGTGTTTCAGGTGTTAAGGAATCTTCTTATAAAAAAAACATGCACTCAGATTCCTACTGTGATTCATTATAAGATATTGATATGAAATAAGGGGAAGTTAGCATCATGTTACCATAGTAAAAATTTATTAGTGGAATGTAATTTTAGGTTCCTTGATAGGGGGTGTATCGACATAAGAGTAATGGTAAGAAGGTATAATTTTATTAAGTCAACATTCATGATATAAAGTGTTTTCATAAGAAATAATATTTAATGTTTTATGGGAGAAGTTTTTCAAGTGAAATAACTATTTCATAAAATAACTAAAGAGGTTATAGAAACAAATAAATATGGGTTTATACTCACAAAGTTCGGTGAAGAATTATTTTTCAAATGTAGTGAACATTTATTCAACATGGAAAACAAATAACTCAAAATTTTCAATGTGGAAAAGGCCATGATTTCTCAAATAGATTCTGTTTACCAAAACCATGTTTAGATTTTTGTAGATGTAAGAAATGAGATTCAACTAAGGTAATGTAATCATTATTTATTCATGTTTCTAAAAAACATAGTAAAATATTTATCGTATTTATATAACAATTAATTTTTAATAAATTATATTAATCAATGATTAGTGATTAAATACATATTTATAGAAGGTACTTGATAATGTCATATATCCCAGTCAAGAATAACTACATTATTAGTCATGATAGTTTCTATGATCCATGACTCCTATGTCATCATGAACAAACCCTCTCACTCGAGTGGTATATTATCATGAACAAATACAATTAAATACTATGCCCACTACCATGACCTGGTCATCTCAATTAAAGTTCTAAATCATGCATATGTGTACTATGTATCACCCATGGTAGTCTAACTTGTTCTATATAAACTTGTGATGGAGATAGGACTCAATATCATCACCCCGACATGAACTTTATTCTAAAATAACTATATATCCATCCACATATATGAAATAAAAACATATCTTACATCTCATAACACAAGATCACCAGCTTATCTTTACTTTCACTAGACCATCCCTCATTAGGGACACCACAGACACTATGGTTCTCAAATAAATACCTCAAATTCTGCTCCAGACACCAAGGGATCCCTCATCATCCATTTTATTACTAACTGAGGACATCCCAATTAAATCCTTATCTATTCCCCTTGGATTCATGATACCAAATCTGAAACAAACCTAGTAAACTACACCTAGGTCACATATAACAACACCTTATGGAGATATGGCATCACATCTCTCATAGAAAACAATCTTTTTCCTACTACATATTGTCTTAGTTTACTCTTCCCCTTACAATCCTAATCAATCCCCAATTCACCCTCATGAATGTGTCAATCGTCTAGTATGAGTCATACAACTATCTCACCCACCAAACTATACCTAATTCTATTTCGTACCCAACTAGACCTAGGGAACCCATCCGAGATTGTTTATTTGAGCATCAACTTTCGGAGACATACCTAAGGCCTCATGTAATCCTAACCATCTCCCTCTTCCCTTGATGGAACAATAGTTGGGAGATCCAAATTACCAACATGGATAAAGAGTACTAAACTATATCATTGAAGTCCCAAACCCATACAGTAACATTTTCTATGGATATTTCATTCTCTATATTGCTTTATAGTCCCATGAAACATGCATTTTGTAAAAAAACAACACAATTGTAATTAAAGGGACCACCTATGTTCAAAATAGAGTTACCATCCGATAAAATATACTCCAAATCATATCCAACCCTATCAGTTCTCTGAACAAGATTATACTACCACCCATTATATTATTTCATATAAAGTGAAAAATAATAATAAATTGGAGAAAATTTTAATTTATTATTCATTTAAAATTTAATATCCATGTTTTCATAAAAACTCATTTTTCCTAAATGTTGTATTGAAACAACTTCCAATGATGTATGATTAATCTCTCATTGTCTCCCTTATTCACCATACTTGAAAACCTCATCGTCCTTAGAATATTCCGCCGTGATCTGGTTGAACTATTTATGGAACCCTATCTAAATTCATCCAAAAACACAGGGATGTAATAGAATAAAAAATTAAAAGGGTTTAATGGAATAAAATACCCGATATTCCATTAAACAACATAATACCATCCCCCGTCATGGGGTATTGAAGGGATATCTATAGGGTAAGAACCATCCAAGTGAAACTCCTTATGTCTTCTCAGAGCCAATAAATAAAAGGTGGATGAATATAATATCCCCATTCTTCCCCCACATAATAAATTGGGTGGGGGAATTTCTACAAAATGATCATATGGGCCATAGTACAATACCACATCTTGGGGATGTCCTAATGAACCACTCTAGAGGTTATAGGGGAAAGAAAACATTGATGGACTCCACCTACAGTGTATATTTGGGATCCACATAGTAGTCCTCCTCAGGTATCCCCTAACGTACAACCCATAGGGTTCAACCATTCGGTTTTCTGGTGTAGGCCTCCCCACTAGGATGAAATATGTTTTAGACTCTTAGAATATCGAAGAGAAATCCATCATGAGGTGGGAATGTCCCCACATCCTCCCTTAAACCTCTATGGTATCGCCCTGTAGGCTACACCATGGTCTCTAATGACCTAAACATGTACACCATACAGTGAAACCCTAAGGTTATGGTGTAACCTCATGGGTAGTGTGCTCAACCATAATGCCCCCACCTAATGGTTGGTATTATAGGCTATTCGTAGTTCACATACCATGGGGTTCAATTTAAATTTCATCCCATAATGTTATGATATATAGGGTCTGGGCACAACAAAAGCACATTGGAGGGACTAACAAACATTGATATTAGCATTAAACAACATAAAAACTGAGATCCATCATGATATAAAACACCGGATCTTCGGAATAGAATGTAGAATGAAAAAAAGGGGGAGTCCCAGGACCGTGGAGATAGGATCATCATATGTTTTTTATAATTAATTTAATTAATTCAAATGAGTTACCACGGTGGAATTATTTCTTCGTTGATGTCTTCGATAATGATCTTGTGATCCATCATTGCGTCATAGAATCCAAATGTAGGATTCATCTAGCAGTGATCCACATGTGTCCCATGTATCTCTGGACGTCGCTGAAGGGATCTCCGGGTGCTAGTGCGGAAGAACCTTCGCTTGCGATGTTCTCCTTTCATCGCCTTAATCTAATGGAGGAGGATCTCTCTCAGGATTGAGAGAGTTCTTGGAGGAATAAGTTCTTTCGGCCATGAAATAATTCTCTAGAACTATAATGCACAATGATTGGGAAAAGTTTTACGGTTGTGAGGATATTTATAATCAGGTCTGAGGTTACAGAGTTATGACAATAAATAAACACATTAAGAGTTTTATTTATTTCATTAACTCTTATTGAAAACTCTCATGTCGAATTATTAATTCCTTGACATGCGCCCATGCTGATAATAATAAATATCATTTAATAAAACAATATTATATCCTCAAAATCCCGACTAGAAAAACTACATGGCGTGTAACCATTAATACACGGCTTGTACTCATTTCCCATAAAAGAACACGGCTTGTATATTTAATATACACAGTGTGTACTTCTATTTTCATTTTTCATTATTTCCTCTACCAAATTTATTTGACCTTGATTAATGGATATTTATATCTTAAATAAATGTAACTACATTACTCGCTAATAAACATTTTATTTCGCCCAAAATATATTGTCTCAAATAACTAGTGTCGAAATAAATGCGATCAGGAATCCTTAAATAATTATTAATCCATAGTCAGGAATTATCATTATTCAACATGTTAAACTAATATTTAACTGAGATACATAGACACACTCAGTGTGTGACCCTCTATGCCTCTTTGCCATTGGAATTAGGCGAGCTTTTATAAATTCCAAGATTACTGTCTAGCAACGGGTCAAGGAACCTAAGAGAAAGAAGATGAATCCAAATTGAAGTGTCACCTCATACGAACACTTACTGTGTAATGTAATACCTATTTTCTCAATATATCTAATCAAGCGGGTTGCATGCTAGTTCCATCAACCCAAGTGCTCGATGATTCTTTCTTTGACTTTCCAGAATTGAACTTTCTCATTCCTTACCATGGCCATGGATTTACCTAGGAAATATAAATTCCATAAAAGGGCCTGAGATATCTACATCCATTATGGAACAGAAGGGACAAATAATTTATCACATTATCTATTAATGTGTTATTACTCATGATGCACCAAATGTATCCTACCTTGGTGCGAACATTGTGTCATCATAGTTTTTTTCAATACATCTAAGTGTGCGAGTTCTAATACCCATTAATAATAATATTAAGGTCTAAGGACCAATACACACATCCACCAATAGGAACATCCAATGACACTATGAAATGTGGATTTCCTATAGGTGGGTCTAATTCTCATAATATCTTCTAGGATATTACCAAGGGCACACACCCTGAGAAGGGGCCTCAATGTTTTTTGAGTCCTCACCCCAAATGTCCTGTATTATTTTTATCCCAAAAGTAACATCATCCGTCCATAGAACATATATTCAAGAACAGTGTTATGGAACTCATGGGTTCACATCATAACAGGGATCTTCTATGACCCTTTAATACAACAAATATCCTTGGGACATTATCACATGGATTGTCATGCCGAAGAAAAATCATGATGTGATAATATGTTTATTTAATGAATATAGTATAAAGTATTTGGTTATACGCCACCAACTCCAACAGACTCCCACTTGGACTAGAGCCCACTGTTAACAACTTTTAACCCTCTAACACTCTCATGATATTCATGCTTATGCTAAGATAGGCCTTTAGTCATGGGGTCCTACACATTCTCTTCTGTGGACACTCCACTCATAGAAAATTCACCCATTTGATAGAAATCCCTCAAGAGGTGATACTTCTGGAGTATGTGATTTGTCTGTTGATGTGACCTGGGTACTTTTTCAAGAGCCACCGCTGCATTATTATCACAATACAATGTAATGGGATCTTTACTACTAGGCATCACATCAAGATCCTGGTCAAAGTTCTGAATCTAGATGGATTCCTTGGCTACATCAGAAGCCACTATATATTCAGACTCTGCTGTAGAATCGGCGACAACTGGATACTTTGAACTCTTCCAGCTCACAGCTCCTCTATTGAGATAGAAAACATATCCAGATTGCAACTTCAGATCATTCTGATCTGTCTCAAAAATCAGCATCAGCATACCCTCTCTTGACAAGCTCCTCGTCTCCTCCATACACCAGGAACATATCCTTAGTTCTTCTCAGATACTTAAGGATAGACTTAACAAAAGTCCAATGAAGTTCTCCTGGATCTTCATGATATCTTCCTACCATGCTCAGTTCATAGGAAACATCAACCCTTGTACATAACATGGCATACATGATAGATCCTATAGCTGAAGTGTAGGGGATCATACGCATTCTATCATTCCCTTGTTGTGTCTGAGGACAAATTTTCTAAGAACAAAGTAAGCCATGTGACACTCGAACCAATCCCCTCTTGGATTGTTCCATACTAAATCTCTTTATTATACGGTCAATGTATGTACCCATAATTAGTCCAAGAAGCCTCCTGGATCTATCACAAATGATCTTGATCCCTAGAATGTAGGCTTCCTCACCCTAGTCCTTCATAGAGAAAAACTTGTCCAACCAGTCCTTAACTGACTGTAAGACTGATACATCATTTCCAATAAGAATTATGTCATCAATATAAACTACAAGGTTAATGATCTCATTCCCATTAAACCGCTTATAAACACATGGCTCACATTTGTTCTTATTGAAACCAAATTCCTTTATGGCTTCATCAAATCGAATTTTCCATTACCTGGATGCTTTCGTTAATCCATAAATGGATTTCTACAACTTGAAAACCCATTTGGCTTCACCTGGTGTCATAAACCCTTCTGGTAGTGTCATATAGACATCTTCTTGAAGGTTCATGTTACGGAATTCGGTTTTGACATCCATTTTCCAAATATCATAGTCAAGGAAAGATACTATGGACAGTATAATTCTTAAGGATTTAAACATGGAAAATGGTGAGAAGGATTCATCATAGTAAATTCCTTGACGATTTCTGAATCCTTTAGCCACTAGCCTTGCTTTATAGGTGCTAAGTTGACCTTCCATGACCATCTTTCTCTTGAATACCCATTTGCTGCCCACATGCTTTACATCAACTGGCTCGTCGACCAGAACCTAGACTTGGTTCTGATACATGGAATCCATCTAAGATTTCATCGCATATAGTCATCTTGTAGCTTTTGAGCTTTCAATTTCATCCATGTAAGAGAGGGGTTCATCAATGTAGAAAATAATTTTTCACCATCCTCGGTGACTACGAAACCAAATCTCTCTAGTTCCCTTACCTCTCTTGAGCACCTACGCAGTACTTGTGTTTCTGGAACCTCTTCCACAGGGACCTGTAGAACTTGTTCCAATACCAACTCATGTGTATCTTGACAATCAAATTTGTTGAAGTCAATCTTTCCCCCACTATCCCTTTTGAGGATGTTCTCCCTCTCAAGAAAGATGGCATGTCTGGCGATAGTCACATTATTGTCTTGAGGGTTATGTAGGTAATATCCTTTTGTTTCATTAGGATATCCTATAAAGATACAACTTGTGCCCTAGGGTTCTTGTTTTTTTACTGAGAAGGCCTTAAAAAATTCCCCTCACCCCCATACACGTGTATGAAACAAAATGGGTTTCTTTCCATTCCTTAGCTCGGAGGGAATTCCATTTTCCACCTTAGTTGGTAGTCAGTTTCATGTGTATGCTGCAGTTTTTAATGCATATCCCCAAAAGGATAATGGAAGAACCACATGACTCATCATAGACCTCACCATGTCCAACAAGGTGTGATTACTCCTTTCACTAACACCATTCCATTGTGGTGTATAAGGGGGTGTGAGATGAGATTAAATCCCAGACTCCGTAGAATATCGATGAACTCTTGGTTCAGATATTCTCCACCTCGATCTGATTTAAGTTTCATTATCTTCTTACCAAGATGACTCTCTACTTCATTCATGAATTACTTAAATTTCATTAAGGACTCTGACTTATATCTCATTAAGTCGGCATAGCCATATCTACTCAAATCATCAGTAAATGTAATGAAGTAAGAATATCCACCTCTAGCTTCTTCTGGAAATGGTGCACACACAACCGTCATTACCAATCCTAGAAGCTCTGTGGCCCTTTCACCATATCCAACAAAATGTGGCTTGGTAATTTTTTCGTGTAAACAAGCGTGAGATCTGTCAAGTGGTTTTAGCTCAATAGAGTCTAAATATACATCTTATAAGAGCTTTATCAAGCACTTGTTTACATGATCGAGACGGTGATTCCATGACTTGGTGATGTATGACTCATGTGGGTTTGTTTCGTTATCGATTTCCAACACTTGGTTTTTGTAATTTAATGCATACAAACCATTAATTAAATGTTCCATACCATAACATACGTTGTTCTTATAAAAGAGACAACCCTTATTTCCAAAATTGAAAATAAATGCATCCATATCCAAACAAGATACAAAAATTATGTTCTTGGTAACACTAGGCACACAATAATGGTTTTGTAAAACCAAAATCAATCCATTTGGCAATGAGAGGTCGTAATCGCCAATAGCCAATGCAGCCATCCTTGCGATATTGATAACTCAAAGATCAACCTCTCATCTTGAAATTATTCTAAATCTACTTTGTTCTTACATTTGAATACAGATGTGATCCCCACAAGCTGTATCTAATACCCAAAGTGTACAAATAGAAATATCTCACTTGATAACGAATGAAACTTTATCATCCCCATGCTTCTGGGTGTAGTTCCTCTTCTAATGGCCTTGCTTGCCACATGCAAAACACACTGTCTCCCATTCCTTGCCCTGCCTCAGGATATTCCCCTTCTTCAAGGGACAATGTCTGGGGGATTCAGAATTATTATAAGTATTTGGCCCCTTTTCCTTGTCCCTCCTTTACCTATTCACTATAAGTTCTATGAGTTTGTCACGCCCCATGTCCTTATCTACCTGGAGAATCAAGTTTAGAAGTTCTCATAGACTCTTCTCATTTTTTCTCATGTTGTAGTTGACAATAAAGCTAGAGAAGGTCTTGGGCAGTGATTATAGGATGAGATTTGTATGCAAATCATCCAAGAATTTAATCCCTAAGATGTCCAGGAATTCAATGTAGCCAATAAGCTTGCATACATGAGGTCCAACTAGCACAGAATCTCCGTGCTTAGTGTAAACAATCCACTATTAATCTTATACCTTTTCCGTCTTTCCATCTCTTGGTAGAGATCATTAAGTTGGGACATCATTCTATACGCGTCCATGTTTCCATGTTTCTTCAAGAGATCATTGGACAAGGTCGATAGCATGAAACATTGGGCATCTATGGCATCATCCATGATTTTCGCATAGAGAGATATTTCCTCATCACTAGCCTCTTTTCCAGGCGCAACTAGAACAAGATCTTCTAGCACATACAATTTCTTTTCATGGTGATGGATGATGCGTAAACGCCTCTGTAACTCTTGAAAATTTGTGATAGTGAGAGGGTTTTCCTTCTAGAGTATGGTTCACAATGATATTTTTGAAGTCATTTTCTTGTCGTTTCTACAAATTAAGATGAGCAATGGTATAGTACTTTATTAAAAAACTGAGACAATTATATAAATTAATACTTATTATTCTCCCACTATTTATGGAAATCAAATAGCCCTCACCATTGACTTCAGAATATTCTATTGCCTGAATATTCTAGTGGAAAGAATCCATATTGCCCTTCGCATTACCCCAAATAGGGTTGGTCAATCATCTTGAAGGGTATTGGGTAGGCATCCCAAATGACAACTTCATTAACTACTAGCTCCTTAATTCACTAAGTGGACTCCCCAATCCTGAAATCCTTTTATTTTGGATTTCCTCAACCTTTGTCTCTTGGTCACACCAAGTCCTACTGTGTCAATCAACCCTTGATGTGAACCAAGTAAATTCAACCCAAATACTTGAATTAGAATTCCCCGATAATTGAAATCACCCCAACTAGGGTTGGTCAAGTGCTTTGAACTACGGTTTGATTCTAACCAAGATTATGGAAGGCTATACCAACTTAATATATATTTTGAGGGATATTATCCTTATACGTAAATTTCCATTTTATTATAATTGATTACAAGCTTTTTAATATTAAGTGGGATATACATAAGTGATTAACCCTATCAAGATAATATTTACGCATAATCCGGTCTTATTTTATTTCCATCTTTCATGCTTGTTTAATTCATTAATTGTGTGATCATGACAACATAGCCATAATAAATAAAGCATGAAACTGATGAAAATAAATTAAATGGCATGATCATGATATTTTTTCTATTGGATAGTTTATCTAGCGGTTGATAAACTAACCCATGACCTAGGGGAGAAACACCTTGAACCTTTCGGGTTCGTGTTTACAACTTTCCACTTGCCCACCTTTGTATCTCCTTGGATTGGTTTCACCTTGGATCCTGACTTGAGCTGCCTCCACAAGCTTTGGAGCTCCATCCATTAAAAATGCATTTATCTCACATACAGGTGAGGGGTAAAAAGGGGGTTTTACAAAAAGAATCATTGGGAGCACAAGCCCTACATATTAATCAAGAGAAGGCTCACAGGCCAACAAATTTAATTTAATTTAAATAACTAAATTAAAATAAATCATTCACATATAAAGGTCTTGGTCTAGCTCCTAATCATCCATACATGCAATGATATTTATGCATAAAACTAGCATTCAATTACTTAATCGTTCTTGTTTAAGATAAATCACACTCGAATCAATTAATTATCTTCAATTAATCAATCCTTTTATCCAAATCCATTTTTCTGAATTTCCTTGAGATTCTCATCCATCATAACTTTAAATAAATTAAAATTATCCTTGTACATAACATGTACCTTGGAGGAAACCCTGTGAATTCAGGTTTATTAGGAATATGTTAAATTAAACAAATATATATATAACACATATCACGTGTTGTGTCTCAGCTTTACGCCTACACCACGGTACACATCTCAAGGGTTTGTATAATATAATAATAAATATTAATAAATCGGCATAATTTGGGTGAGTACACAGAGTGTAGTTTCGACTAAAAGAAGTGTAAATTTATCCACTATCCATCCGAAGTACATGCTCATGGACAAGGCATGTTAATGTACTTCAGAAATTTTTAGAGTACACGACATGTTTAGTGGGACACAAGCCGTGAAGTTTCTATTTTACACGGTTTCCAGCTGGGCAAATCGTGTACGGAGTATATAGTCTAACCCTAACCCGAAGGGACTACACGTCGTGTTCATAGGACCACACGGCTTGTAATCCGTAAACCACGTGCCACCTGTTCCGAGTCAACACACGGTGTCATAAATGACTTAGATATGATTAATACACGGCCTGATTTGGAAGACCAGTATGATGCATGAACCTAGACTACACAGTGTGTACTTCCAAATACATGTTGTGTATTCTCGTGTTGTACGGCCAGGAATGTTTGGCTCCTCCGGATGAGATCCCATATTTAATTTTAATCAAAAATTAAAATAAACAGTCTTCTCTGTATGGTGAATGAGAAATGAGAGAGGAGGAACAGATCTCAAGATTCAAATTTAAAGAACGATTAACTTGAATTGAAACAATACATTTTTCAATGTGTAAATCACCAATGAAAAACTCAATAATTATTATCAATGATATAACCCCTCTGATACCACTTGTAGGTTCCATGCGTAGTAGAAGCGTGTTGGTTGGACTGCCCAACTTTGATTTTAGCATTAAACAACATTCAAATCGAGATCTGTCATGATATAAAATGCCAGATCATCAGAATAAAATGAAGAATGAAAAACAAAAGAGGGAGTACTAGAGCCATAGAGATAGGATCATCATATATTGGTTATAATTAATTCAATTAATTCACAAGAATTACCTTCATGGAATTATTTCTTCGTTTATGTCTCTGGTCACGAACTTGTGACCTTCGTTGCATCATAGAATCAAAGTGTAGGATTCCTCTAGCGGTGATCCATGTGTGTGCCATGTATCGTTGGACATCACCGAAGGGATCTGCGGGTGATAGCGCAGAAGAAACTTCGCTTGCGATGTCCGCCTTCGATCACCATGATCCGATGGAGGAGGATCTCTCTCAGTCTTAAGAGCATTCTGGGAAGATGTAGTTCTTTCGGCCTTGAAAGAATTCTCCATAATTTCTGTGCAGAATGATCGGAAAAAGTATTGGGGTGGTGAGGATATTTTTAATCAGGTTTTAGGATACAAAATTATGACAATAAATAAACATGTTACGCATTTTATTTATTTCATTATCTCTTACTGAAAACCCCTATGTTGAATTATTAATTTCATGACATGCGCCCATGCTGATTATAATAAATATCATCTAAAAAACAATATTATATCCTCAATATCCTGACTGGAAAAACTATAAGGCATGTAATCATTAATACATGGCGTGAACTCGTTTTCCATAAAAATACACTGCATGTATATTTAATATACACGACATGTAATTTTATTTTCATTTTTATTTATTTTCTCCCCCACATTTATTAGACTTTGAGTAATGGATACTTATTTCTTAAATAAATGTAACTACAATACTCGCTAATAAACATATTTTTTCGCCTACAATATATTCTGCTGAATAACTAGTGTCGAAATAAATGCGATCATGCATCATTGAATAATTATTAAACCACAGTCGGTAATAATCTTTTTTAAACTTGTTAAATTAATTTTTAACTTAGATACATGGACACACTTAATGTGTGACCCTCTAGGCCTCTTTCACATTGGCATTAGGCGGGCATTCCTAAAGTCCAAGATTACTGTCTAGAAACGAGTCAAGGCACCCAAGAGAAAGAAGTTGACACCAAATTGACGTGTTACCTCATACGAATGCTTACTGTGTAATATAAACTCTTTGTCTCGATATCTCTAATCAAGCGGGATGCATGCTAGTTCCATCAACCCATGTGCTCGATTATTCATTATTTGACTTTATGAAATTGAACATTCCCCTTCCTTACCATGGTCATGGATTTACATAGGCTATATCAATTCCATCAAAGGGACTGAGATATCTACTTTCATTATGGAACAGAAGGGACAAGTCTTTTCTCTCATTATCCATTAATGTGGTATTACTCGTGACGTACCCTTCGTATCCTACCTCGCTGCGAACAGTGTTTCATCACAGTTTTCGCCAATACATCTACGTGCGTGAGTTGTAATACCCATTAATAATAAACTTAATGTATAAGGACCAATAAACATGTCCGTTGATAGGAACATCCAATGACACTATGAAATGTGGATTTCCTACTAGCAGGTCTCATTCTAAGAATATCCTCCGAGATATTACCGAGGGCGCACACCATGAGAAGGTGCCTCATTGTTTTATGAGTCATCAACCCTAATGGCATGTATTATATGTGTCCCTCAAATAATATCATCCGGACATAGAAAATATATTAAAGAACATTGTTATGTCACTTTCAGGTTCTTATCACAGTAGGGATCCGCTATGACCCTTTAGTGAAACAACTATCCTCGAGATATTATCACATTCATTGTCACGCAGAAGAACAATAAAGATGTGATAAGATGTTTATTTAATGAATAAAGTACAATGAATTTGGTACTAGGCCACCAACTCCAACATGATATAGGTCTCTCTCAAAAAACATCTATTTGGTTTATCTTTTTATATTATGTTATTAACTTGTTACCTCACATGTGTGTAGAAACATACAAATAAACCACCACAAAATAGCTGATGGGAATAGAAATGTCCATATTCCCTTTATAAAAAATCACAATGGTTCATATCCCTCACCAGAGTGCATAGGGTTGCAGAATGGTCTATAGCATATAGAAACCACTATCTCTCGAGTCAACTTGACCCTTCACGGAAACCACATTGACCAATGAAAAAAACATTCTCCATATCACATCCAAAACACCTCTTTAATATTAAAAAACACTTAAATTTATATTCTAAACACCAATTAAAAAAATAACCCAAGCTCTATATTAAAAAAATTGAAATTCCCCCTAGATGTACAAACCTGAAAAAATTTGGGGCATTGAGAAATATCCTCCCTAATACTTATCATCCCAAAGAATCCATGGTAGTCCTCCGTTCATCAATCACATCTTACATTGGTCATTAATTCATCAATAAATCACCATCATCCATTTTTTAAGGCTGAATGTGTTCTTTCTTCACAAATCCAGACACAAAATTATATTATTCACAAAAAAATTGGAGTCAATCACTCATTGTCAATTCAAAAATTGAGATGACAATCATTGAACCCATCTACTTGTAGACACCATATTTTCATTGACTGCTGCATCATGAGTCTTATTTCACTTACAACAATTAATATTTTATTACAATGGTGGATTCTAATATAAGGACCTCCCCATAAAAAGAATCACATAGATTGTGTTCTTCTAATTTCCAATAACAAGATTGATGTAGTTTCTACCTCACCAGATTCAATTCTATAACAAAACACAAGTCAGAGCCCTTATGAGCATCTTCTACTAAAAATAATTGATCACACCCACTAACATGTTATCACACCACCTCACCTGAATATAAAGTCTTGACTCCTAAAAGGATTTCAAAATGTTTCCAAACATCCACATTATATCATGAACATGAATTTTATTGCAAGTAAATAGCTGGATAACCAACATGAAAATTTTATCTCACTCTCCCTATGTCCACTGATGCACCTTCCATACTACTCACCCTCAAATTGCACTAACTCCAACTAAGCTCGATTTCAACACAACCACTCTAATTGGAACCACATCTACACAATATATCTATTATCTACCAAGGAACTATATAAAATTTAATCATTCAACATAATATAGTCTTTGTTCCACCTCAACCATCCATAAACCGGTCTCACAACACCCATGACCTGTAAAACTAGAGGTTCATTATCAGATGACTGATATGATGCTCCCCAATATAGAAGTATCAATATTACTACCCCACTAAACCAACTACCTAATATATATGTACCATAATCCATTTTTTACCGAACATTATTTATAGACATGGGCATCCTAATAATACACGACTACCAACCTAAGACACCATCAGTCACCAATTCCCATCCCACCCAGAAAAGTATCTGATACTTTCTTTAATCCACTCAAAGTATGGATCATATCCTAAAATATCCAATGGTTCACTCATCACTATGTATATTCCCTTAAACTACTCCATGAGAATTGTCCAAAAGAGGTTCGAATATAATACCCCAAGTTTTTAATAATAAATATATTTTTATAAACCATTATTTTATAATTCTAGTAAATTTTTTAACGGTCATGGAATTAATTCAGAAAAAATTCACATGTCTTATGAATTAAACTATCAACACATTATTCAATCGTACGTGACATATTATAATAATGTAAAATAAAATTATGAGTGACACTCCATGGATTTTTATTCAACATGGAATAATTACACCCATTCATAGTATGTAAAATAATAGGGAAAATAGATAAAAAGTTTAAAATATAAAATAAAAAAAATATCCTAGATTATATATAAACTCATGGGTCACTAATATCCAAAAAAAATACTATAATGTGTAATGTGACAATGAGATGAGAAACCATTTCAAAAAATCAGTAATATAAAACAAGTACGTTGCTCGGAGATGTAAGAGTTGAATGAAAAAATTTAGTAAGACTACATAAATGAATGATATTAAGTCATTACAAATATGGTCATTGAAAAAAATAATTATTAATATATCCAATAGGGACACTGAATCCTTGTGTTTGTATGTTTTAATATTGAAATAATATAACTCAGAAATAAAATAAATATATGATATTAAAATTTTATAATTATATATTTGTCAATTATGTATAAATAATAATATTATTATTTTTTAATTAGGGTATTATATATATTTTTAATTCAAAATAATATTTAAATTTCAATGGAGTAGTAGGATAATTTTTTTTGATTATTTTTAATTAATTTTATCTTGTTTAAGAATATTAATTATAAAAGTAATATATTTTCCAAAGAACATTTTTTTAAAATAATGAGTATTTTACCATAATTGACAAAATTGATTATATTAAATATTATTATATTTGAACAAAAATATTTACATCTTTTAAATTAGAAATTAAAATGAAATAATATTAAGAACAGTTAATGATTAAAATTTCTATTTTTCAATAAAATCAGTTTTTCTTTATAATTACTATTTTTCATTTAAAAGATAAATTTATAAATTCTATAATATTAATAAGGTAATTATTACATAATTTTTTTATTTAAAATTTCAAAACTAATAGAGAATGAATCTTTAATATTTTTCTAAAAAATTGATTTTGTTATGTGAATAATAAAATATACTGATACTAGGACTGTTATGACATTTTTAGAATACAAGGATCACTTAGAAATATTTGAATACTTTTATTGATAAAATATATATTTTATATTTCATGTTTTTTTACTATATTTTATAAATCCAATATTTTATATTTTAAATCATATGTAATATTTTTCTCAAAAATTGGTTTAATAAATTATATAATTGGTATATTAAATTTATTTTTTTACACTACAAAAAATTGAATAAAAATAAATGGATTTAATGTTTTGAATCAGTAGTTCCATAACATATAATTAGTATCATTTTATTTTTTCCCTAAAAATGAATTACATTAGGTAAAAACTATTCATCGTGGAAAATGACTGTTTTCAATGAATAATAATTTGTAAATTATTTCATATTTTACTTATATTAAATTGATCTATATTAAATTTTGAAACTAATATAAATCATAAAAATATATAAAAATTAATTAAAACTTATATAATTGTTAATCAATGTCAACTAAATGTTATGAATAATTAATAAACAAAATTACATTTTTGTAAAGAAATAGTATTTCAATACATTATATTTTTTAATTTAATGTTAATATTTACATATTTCAAAATTAAAAAAGGTTAAATGAGTACCACATTTTAATTAATCAGGTCCAAATCTAGTTAAAATATTAACCTGATGTATTTAGTGCTTAAATAATTACAATGATAAATTTTAATCAAGATTAATTATGGTAAATAAGAGTAAATAAAGAATCTAGGAATTTTAAATTTTTAAAGGTAACTTACTACTAATATATTTCAATTTTAGGTCTTGTTTTCATACCCAAATGTATCTCCTACTATTTATATACCAAAAAACTACACTCTCCAAGAACCCATTCAATTTCAATTTTACCCCTCACCTAATTTTATTCTTCATGATAAAGACCCTCTTTTCACCAATAGAAGGATCTCTCCCAAAAAATTATCTCATCCCTATATATATAGAAGGACTTGATAATAAATCTCACTTCCTTCTCCATATATAATTCCCACTCTATGAGTTCTTATGGTTTTAAATAGTACCCCCAGCTTTAAGAATCTACTTAGCAGTGTTAGGGGTTCTTTTTCTAAAATAAAATTCTGTGAGATTTATTTAATAATGTTCCCCAAGGTACCTATGATATGGTGTTATTAACTCATAATTATTGTATTTTACCATATTAATCAGGTTAAAATTTCCATTTAATTTAATTTATCTAAATTTACAACTATTCAAAATATACCCAACATAAACGTGGTTTGGATCAAAATATTACTCAAATCATAATGGTTTCATTTCAAATATACTTTTCAAATAAAGAATATTTGAAAGATAATAAGTCTTAGGAATATTCATTATTTATAAAACTATTATTGTTTTCTATTTTATATTTGTGGTGTTTAATATTTTATCTATATATTTCATTTCCCCTAGACTCATTTTTAACCGAATATGTTTCTTGTGAGTGAAACTAACCCAATCTATCCTTTTCAGTTGGTATATTACTTTTTTTCCTTTCCCTAATTCCCTATTTTATTTTTAATTTTCCCATATATATACGTAAATAATATATTATTTTCATTTTAAAATACATTATATTCAACAAAAAAAATTAAAATAATTTAACATTTTCTTTATGGATTATTTTCATCAATGTGTAAAAAGAATATATATTTAACATTATCCATGTGAAAATCTATTTCTTCCATAATTTTATCTTCCTATATATCATTATTTATAATATTTAAGGGGATTTAAGAATAAAATTTTACTCTCCTTCCCTATAATATATTTCTTCCTAAAATAATCTCAAAATTATCTGGTTATTTCTTATTGCCAATTTGAAGTTTCCAAAATCTACTGAAATTTGGATTCATATATATTCACATCCTTTAAAATAAATTATGATTGCTCAGTGATACTCATAAAATATAACCATCACCAATATTATTCCATATTACCTATATAATTTCTTTCTCTTTTGGGGAAATGATCCATCACTACCTTTTTCATTCCTAATGAGTCACACTGTATGATCCTAAAATTTCACCAAATATATTTCCCAGGAGAATACCCTATTTTTGTTCCTTTTATTAAATATTTTTCACCAAGACTCTATAAATAGATTGATTTCGTAAAAATATTCATTTAATATTATACCATTTAACTATTGTGTGTAAATACCATATTCTTTATTATCCTAATTGAATTGTATTTTCTATGAAATTTTATTGATGATATTAGATAACCATTTATTTTCCATGGGTTATTTATAATGTTTTAAATGAAATTCAATTTCATTCCATGGGGTTTTTATTCAATATACTTGAATGATTAACATTTGGAATGTTTTATGAAACTTTTAATGGATAATTTGGATCACTGTGATCGCTATGTGGGGTGTGGTTGGATCATTGATTGTTTATTTTTATATTTTTTCAATAAAATAATCATCAACTCCTATTAAAAAGATATTGTTTTACTAAAAACAAGAACACAATCACATCTATAGGAATACATTTATTTAGAGTTTAACAACTCATTAATAGTAACTAGTCCTTTGTTTGATTTGAAAATAATCCAATACCACACAATTCTGTAGAAAATATTAATTTAAATGTTGTAATAAAAAGTAGGGAATATCCTTAAACATGTGTTTAACTATAATCAAACAACTCGGAGTGTGTCCATTACATAGGTAAAAGATGTAAGTGATATTTTTTTATCAAATTTAATAAACCCTCACTAACATGATTAAGTATAATGTCACATATTTTATTTAAATTCATCACTCTTTCATTTATTGAAGTATCATCTTCTTCAATTAATTTCTCAAATGTTGTAAATAAAATCCTACCGGTACATCTATATAGAATTTTCATCTAATAACATATTAATTTGGTATCACTGTCTATTCATCCATCCAGTAAAGCCAATACATTTCCTTATAAATACTAATACCAATTTATAATGATCTATTTATCCAATCATCTCAAAAAACAATATGTCTTTTTTCACTTATTAATAATATAACAATATTGTATGACTAATTCCCCCTCCAAATGTTCTACTACTTCTTTTCTTACCATGTTTTTCTAATCATTTCCACATAAGATTTACTCAATATTAACCAATGGGAAAATCCATATGAAATCAATTGACTGATGTTTTATCATAATGACTATCTGATATTAATTTTTCTTCTATAGTGATTCTCCTTACATCATCACATGTGAATATTGTTAGTTTTGGTGTGTACGAAAACCCCCATTATATTTTAGATCATAAATTTAAAAAAAGGAAGTGACCCCAATTTATTTTCCCACTAAATGAAAACTCATTATTCGAATCCCCCACTCAAAACAATTCAGTTGGATGTTTTAAATCACTTATATAATATTCTTGACGCTTATGTGAACACAAATATTTTATACCCTCAACAATATTCCTTCTAACTCATAAAGTATCGTTGATCTTCTAGCTATGAAATTTGGAACATTCAATGATTATATTTTCATTATAACAATAATTTTACTTATAAATTTTCAATAAAGGCATTCAAATCGGTAACATATTATATTATTAACTCATCTAGTAAATGATTTTATAAATTATTACATCTGATGGAACTCATGAAAATGTTACACATGGCATCTTAAGAACATTATATAAAAAATACCTTCCAAAACAACCATAATCGAAGTCATGGAATCATAATTTATCACTCATTACCATTTCACTCCATCCTCTATTTGGTAAACATTATAAAAATCAATTTGATAATGTAAACCAAAACCATCTATCTGATAGGACGGAGACTTCTCTTCGATCATTGGTTCATGAAATTGAATCTAACTCTTCATATAGAAATAGATTGTTTGATGTTATTAATTTGATTTTCTGACATTTGATTTGAATTTATCTAATTAGACTTCTTATAATTCATACATGATTTAATGAAATTCCTTGAAAAATTACCTTTTATACTTGAACAACCTTCTTCTAATTGGAAAACATCAACGTTGTCGAATTAACTTCATCATATCATATGTACTCTTATACAACATGAAAAAATTATCTTTTACCTTTACATATTATGAATGGATACACATATATATAACAAAACTCTACATTGAAACGTCCTTTTCCTGAACATCCTTATAACATTTTTTTAATGAATTGTTACATATAAATGAATTTATACCCTCTTAACATAGGCATGGATCATGAGATCATTTGTAATTTATGATGTAGGAAACATTCAATATAGAAAATAATCAATACATTTTCTTATTCGAACACTCGATCTGATTAACATTCTAATTAGAAATGAATTTTCATTCAGCAAAAAACATCATCTGAAACCCTCAATTCAATAACCTCTCTCTAATGGAATTAGTCTATAAAACATTAGCATATCGGCTTTATCTGATTAAATATTTTATTGATAAACATTGATATAGAACATAATATAGTAAAGGGTATTTATGTTTAGAAGATAAAAAACCAAAATTTCTTAACATCTTCCACACAAAAAATTATCTTTACAAAAATACCTTCAACCATCTTGGTCCCAACAAACTCTCCCTTTGTTTTTTAAATAAAGGTACATAAATAACAAAAATATTCAACTCATAAAATGGATCATATATCCAAAAATTTAATGACTATGAGACCAAATACGGTGTATGAAACAATAATAATTGAACAACAAAACCAAGATTTCTATAAGTAGTCACTTAAATATAATTATCATGCACTTCAAAAAAATATTCTTCTTCTACTTGGAACATTCATCACACAAAAAACACTATCCTGAATGAATAAATTTACAATCATCCCCTTGAAAAAAATTCTAAAATACTTCAAACACTCTGAAATAATGGGTTAAACCATTTACAAAATTCCTTTTAATAAACGATTTCCCTTAAAAGTTAAATCAAAAAACATTGAATTGATTAATGTTACAAAACATCCCCCCTTTAAAACAGACACTAAATAAATTATGGAGAGGTTGAAAAGTTTCATACCAAATCTTTGAATAATATGATGTTGTATTCACATAATAATCACTAGTATATGAAATTTTTCCTTGGGAAATCATTTCAAATAAATATTATCAACCTGATTCATTATAGTAACTTACTCCAAATTAAATTCATTATTTTCAACATGCTCGTTGATGAACTGATATTGGATTTATCAATGCATGGAATGATTATGTTGAATGGGATTATTAGTGATATTTATATCACCCTTATTGTCACGGGCTAAGAGAATAAGAATCTTCACATCAATATAAAAATCATACAACTGTGTCTTCATCTACATAAGTTGTAGTGTATCTCAACTGGTAGCAATATACTCAGCTTCACCTGTAATTTGATTTACTGGCCTTTTTTATACTATTTAATGAATCATTCAACTATGAAAAAACACTCATCTAGATGTGCACACTATATCATAGACTCTTCCTACCACATCTATATTTGTGTAACCAAATAGATCAATCCTCCATAAACTTTCATATTTCAACCCCAAATAAGTTATGATTTTAATATATCTTTAAATTATTTATTATCTCATGATATGAGTTTTGTTTGGATAAAATTAATTCTTATAACAATGTGTAAAAAATAGATTATATCTAAATTAGAATTAGTTATATATAATAATATTCCAACCATATTTTTGAATTTTGTAGGATCTATCCCTTCCCTTCTCTATCTTTATCCAACATCATTCCCACTAAAATAGGTGTGCAAATTGGATTTTAGTTTTCAGTAACATTCATTTTCAAAATCTCATTAGCATAAAAAACATAAGATAAGAATATATATTACTTTTATTATGGGAATTTTAGGCCAGGAATATATTTTTTTCTCTTTATATGGGAATCTAAAATAACCTTACCCTTACAAAAAATACTTTTAACACATTTCTTCAGTATTCCCTGGAAATATGATATCTTCAACATAAACAATCATTGTAAGTTAAGTATAATGTTATTATGTTATATAGAGGCTATTATAAACTCTTAATTTCATAATTTTAACATCATTAATAAAGCATTAAATTTAGAAAACCAAGCTCTCATATGTTTACTGATCCCATACAAATTCTTTGTCCAATATGCACATATATCATTCTTAATTACTAGGAACTAACCCACAAGTTTATACAATATAAACATCTTCAATGAGACCTCTATTAATGAAAATTTTACTTTAAAACCATATATAAAAATTTGTATTTTCAATGTGAAGTGATAGTAATAATGATTATTATAGTTTCATGATTTCCATTAGAGAAAAATATTTCATCAAAATGAATTCCTTCAAGTTGAGAGTAACCATTTAAAATAAGTTTTACATTGTTTCTTATCATTTCACATTTTTCATTAAAAATGTTTTAAAAACCCATTTTTTACCAATAACCTTCATATTATTTTGATTGGGTACTAGTTCCCATGTATCATTCATCTTAATCTGACACATCATTATTCATATCATCAATCTACTCTTGATGATTAAAAGATTAATTAAAAACTTTCTGATCATTATCTAAATATAATAAACTATGTGATGGAAAAATTTATGTACTTCATGTTCAATATTATCTACATTGATATATAATGATATTATGATCTTCAAGATTCTTCCTCAGCCTATGATGATATGAACAAAATTGTTCCTCATCACTAGAGATAGATTATTTAGAATATTCTTCTTAGGAATTTTCAACATTGTTAATATCATTAAGAAATTTTCCTTTTATCTCAAGTGAATAAACATAATATTCCCAATGTTATATTTAAAAAACTATTTTAGAAGTTTTCATACCATAATATTCATGAATAATCACATCTTCTGAGATAACAATATTTATCATTTCTATATTATAACACATCTTTCCTCTGCCATTAAGAGGGTATAAAAAAAATATTCCATCAATACCAATCAAATATTACAATCAAATATTCTCACTATTGATTTTTATATTCCCAATTCTATTGAATATGCATAGGTTATTTAAACATGGAGAATCACTTTAATATACAACAAATACAGTTATTTCAGTGTTCATCATATATAGAAATTGATTCTAAACATAAGTAGTTAATCTATAAGTTGCCTAAAAAAATATCAACTATTATCATGTTCGATCAATATTGTTTTCTCTATATCCACCAAACTGCAATTTCTTTTTTTATAGCACTATTCTACTTTGTTTTGTATAGTGCACTAAACCCATAATGATTTTAATTCCATTCAAGAAAATCTCTAGACATTCCACTTGAATACTATCTACTATTATCATATAATATTTTCTTCATTGGATATCAAAATTATTCTAATAACACATCTCTTGAAACTATTAAACATTTTTTAGAGACTCTTATTTATGAATCGAAAACACAATAAATAAAATATGAGTAAATTCATCAACAAATTAAAAAATTACATGTCTATATTTTTTGATATTTTACTCTTTATCACACAAATATTAGAATGTATAATCTCTTAAAGAAATTTTTAGTGTTGAGAAACATTATTATATACTGAGTTTGTAATAATTTCTTTTTAAAAACAAGATAAAACCAATATAGTCATCTTACCATGTCATGATTATCATAATTTTCTTCTCTATTTATTTACTTTTTAATTTTATGATGTGAAAAATTACCCGACCTTTTATTCCATATATGATTATCTTATATCATACATAGATGGAAATAACTGAATTAATCAAAAACCTGAAACACGTTTCAATTTTTTAGTTTTCCTCTCAAAAATGTTTTCTCAACATTATCAATCCTACCAAAATAACAATATTTTCTAAAGAAAAATGCATTTTTATAGTCAGAAAAAAGTTTGAATCAATTAATTTTTTTTTCTTCTCATAAAAAATCATGCATATTTGTACTCTTAAAATTTCTTCCTCAATGATAGTATATCCAATGCATTTGATTCTGAGTGAGTAATCATTCCCAATATTCATTAAACCATCTTTAAATTATTTAATATTTACTAAAAACTTCAATTCACTTATCATTTGTAAAGAACCTCCATTGTATAGTATCCATAGTCGTTCCACATTTATATCATTGGGAGAATATTAAACAACTAAGGATTTTTCTTTTATATTTCTTTTTCCTCATATGAATTTTTTGATTTTTGGTAATAACATTGTTCTCTCTGTATCATTCTAAGACATCGTTATGATGATATCTATGTTGATCTCATCATTCTAAAGCAGTTTGAAAGGATTGTAATCTATTAAAATTCCTCACACTAACATTATCATGTTTTCTTTTTTTTTGAAATTTATCCCCATAAAAAATCAACTTTATCTTAGGTTCACTATAACATTTATGATTAAACCCACAAATATATTCTATATGTCCAAATCCTTAACAATAGAACAAGTAACCATTGAATGTATATTTCCCATTGTATCTTACATACTTCATGGGGTTCTGCTCTAACTTTTCATCAATATTATTATATTACACATTGTTATTTCGATTTGTGACTTTGTTTTGGAGACCTTATGAAAATTTATTTTAATTATTAAAATAACATATGTTTATATAACCATTTATTTTAGACTATCATACTATAGAAACCTCACATTTTTCAAATATAATTTTTTGGAAATAAAAATGGTTTGTTAGAAATTTTAGTCCCCTCAAAATTATAATAATTATTATAATTAATTGAGGAAAAACAATTGCCCCTCTAAATATGCGTACTTCTGAAAAAAATTTGAAATTTTTCAACTAAGTTTTGTAAATTTATATTTAATTTCATAAATTAAATAATATTTTGTTGATAAATATCTTACCCATTATCATTCACATAAATATATTCTTAAAGCTCGATATTCATATTTTTCTTCTCATCAAGAAACATCATCTGATCATAAATGTGGTATAGAATCCTCAATTTTTTGTGAAGAATTGATTCTTGATTGATTACTGAAACATTTACCTTAATCAAATTATAATTCCCCATTTCAAAGTTTTCAATAGTTGAATGAAATCATTTAATCATTCCCATTAATATTTTTTTTTTTGAGTTCCATTTTCATCATATTCATAGTTTTTCTCCTTAATCACCAGTGGAATTTTCATTATTCACTTCTACAATAATAATATTATCTTATGTATAATCACTAAATTAATCATATTATTATCCACTATCTATATGTTCTACTACTATAGAAAAATAGTTTATCCTTCAATATTTAAAGAAATTTTTAATCCAACTCTTATAATAAGACATGTATTTTTATACCATCATAATGTTGAGTCTACTTGACATTCAATTGTCTGTATCACATTCTTCAAATTCAATTCATCAAGGTAAATTTTTAGAAAAATTACCAACAACTCCACGGACAAATTATTCTAGAGCCAACATTTATTTTTTACTTTTATGGTCAATATTTCAATTTTTTTCAAAAGAATTGAATAATATAATAAAAAATTTACTAACCTAATATTTAGTGTTACAGTCTCATGATACTTCTTTAATAACAATCTTATACATTCCTTTCTTCACAGCATTGAATGAAATTTTCTGTTCATCCTTCTCTTTTTTGTAAATAACCTTTTCCATTATCATTCTTAATGTTATTAGAGTGTTAAATAGATCATCCATAGATATAGTTTCTTGATCTATATCATATAATGATAAAAAATCATTAAATATATCAGAAATAATAATATAGATATTTTAAAAAGTGGTTTCTTATACCATCTACCAATAGTGAAATATTATGGTTCCTATATTATCATTCACCCATGTAATGAAATCAACAACATATTCATAATCACCCATCTTATGATTTTTAAACTTTTTTCCTAGATTTTTAACTTTTCATTCATCACTTTTATTTTTCTTTCAAATATTTTTTTTCATAATTTAACTTATTCATTTATCCATTACAATTAAATGAAATATAAGAAACATTATTTCAAAGTGTAATGAAAGAATAAAATACTTGCCTTTCCAATCATTCTCCAAAATATTTTTATAAGAAGATTTTTTTGAATATCCTTTAGTACAATGCGGGAAACCAGATGTAACATCATCAAGAACTTCCAAAATGATGGACATAAATTAAGGAAACATTATATCTTTCCAAATATGACTATTCTTATAATCAAAAATATGAATCACATTACTATTAATAGAATTATGAAAATCCATGCAAACTTTCCTTTTCCTAAAACATCCTCAATGATATAATAATGGGAATAATGGCTCTGAAACCAATTGAACGATCCATTCAAGATATGTAATCACTGATATGGGAGGTGTTAATTAATGATCACAACTTTTTATATTTTCTTTCTTATGAAATATTATTTTCGTGAATTTAAATAGACATTTATTTTCTAAAATAAGAGCTCAAAAATAACTAGGGTTACCCATGTATTTACATGGTTTACTAATATTTAATTTTATCTTGTCCATTGCATGGGTTAAAAACAATCCAATACTACACAATCCTTAAGAAAACAGTCTTCTCAATGTTGATACAACCATCATTGAATATCCTTACACATGTGATTAAATATAATAAAAAAATAGTGCATGTTCTCTATGCATGAATAAAAGAGGTTACAAAAAAATTTGTAACAACTATTACAAACCATAATTTGATAGGATTTAATATATTATATCTTTGAAACTTTTAGTTATTCAAAATTTCTCTTCATACAATAACTTTTAATTCAATTTATTACATATATGCATGCAAGAAACTATTCCTTGAACTTCTATATAAAACATTCATTTGATCAAATATTCCCCTACTGTCTTCATCTAATCATTAATCTAGTGTACTCCATTAATTTCCTTGCACAAATAGATACAACGTTCTAATTATCTATCTTTCCATTCAGTTCAACATATTTTTCTTCTAGTTCCAAATAATATGTATCATTTTATGGTGTCTGACTGATGACACTTCCAACTATTTTAATATTTAATTTATTATCCTATTTTTATGATCATTTCAACACAACATCAAGAAAATTACAACCACAAATCTACTAACCATTGTTTCTTTACAATGACTGGCTGATTGTATTTATTCTTCTTTAGTGCTTCACCTCAATTTATCAAACACGAGTAGAGTTAATTTTTTCTTTATACATGGACCCCATTTATATATAATATCTTGATGAAAAAATTATTGTAACTCTAATTTATTTTCAGTCTCAATAGAAAATCATAATTTCAATGTCCCGCTCAAAATAATTTTCTTGGATACATCTCAAAATTTCATTAATATTCATGATTCTTCACATAAACATGATATTCTAATTTCACCAACAAACTTCCTTCTACCCTGGAGAAATTCATGGATATTCCTCCATGATATTTGGAATATTTAATGACCATCATAGTAACGTTTAATAGCTTATCTTTAGGAATGTTTTTTAAAGAACTTCAAACCAATAAAACATTATACCATTTATTTATCTGGATATGCTTTAAAGATATTCTTTTATACAATGTGGCTTTATAATGTTATAGAGATACATTATAGGAACATTTTTTAAAACATAATTTAGACAGTCCCCCAACCTGGTGTGTTTCATCAGAATTCTCCACATGTTGCACTTTCATTCTAACCTCTTCTTGATGATCTTTATACAGAAATATATGTCGGATGATTTCATTAAATACCATAAATATAATTACATGGATAATTTTATTCAATCTTAGGATAATATAATGGAGTCTAAAATATAATATAGAAAGATATCAACTTATGGTCATTATCTTATCGGTATTTTTCTGAATGGAATTCATTCTATTAGACATTGTTCAATGAAATACAACAATGAATTCTCTTTTTTTACTTCAAAAACATTACTCTATTTTAAAAACATAAATAATGTAAAATAGACATAAAAAAATCATGTAATCTTAAAAATAATGGATAAATTATTTTTTACCTTTCTGCATCATCTTTGGTTACCCATACATAGCACAAAACACTAACCATAATCCTCTATATTGTGAACTACCTTTTAACATTATAGTATAAACTTTATACATACAAATATATTTATCCCCCATTCAGATTATGTATAGATCATGATTTAATTCATAAATCATGATATTTAAATCACTAATAATAGAAATGAATCACTAGTTTAACATCACAAACAAATCTGAAGAACCTTATAAGTATCATTGGATTTTCATTCCACGTAATTCATCATATGTAAACCAAAGTATGCTAACCTTTACCTGAACGACTTGGAAAAAAATCATAATCCAAACTTTTTCATCGGATTAAATTTCTATCTAACCACCTTTCATGGATAACATAATAATATAAAGGGGATTTATATTTAGGAAATAAAATAAAAATCCTTCCTACATTTTCCATAATATCATTATACTACTTCCAATCATCTTCAACAATTTTGGTCCAAAAAACCCAATATATTTCAGGGTTTCAATATGTTGTTATAAAAGATTGATTTAATGTGGCTCTGAGAATTCAGGATAGTGATGGGAGGGGTCTAATATCACCCTAAAATTAATTGGTTATGTGTATATATCTAATGAGACAGGTATACTCAAGTACATTTTAGTTTCTCAAAAGAATGATAATTATTGGTATGTCTCATTAATGTTATATTCTATATTATAATTTGTATACCATATTTGAGATATTTTACATAGTTTTATTCTTATTATCATATCTAGGTCATTCTTCCATAGATCATGTTAATTAACTCACACATTTGATACATGTCTTGTTTTATGTCAATATTTATACAAAACTGCATGACCTAAGATTTTTTGGGTATTATTTTCTTATATAACATGATTATAACAATATTCTCATATTATATTAACTTATAATATTTTATTTTTGTCCTTTATTTTTACCCTTATATTGCATCTAAAAAGACTCATTTATTATTTAGCAACTTCCCATTTTATTATGATGTGTCTAACATATAAGAAGTGTTTTATAGAGTTTAATGTGGCTTAATTATAAAGGGATTTTCAATATGGGTGTAAAATGTGTTGCTCATCATTATATTCCTTAAATAAACTAAACCTATAATTTTTGGGATTGTCTGATTATTTGTGGGATAAAGGTTTTACCTTATAGAAATGATGTAAAATAGTTTAATGTATTTCTTGGGCCAATATAGTTTGTATGAGTGTTGTTTTTTTGTTATTTCTTTAGATATTTTTATTTATTCTAGGGATTCGAATTAGAAAACATTATTGAAACCATTATGTTTATTCTATGTATATGAATGCATCCTTAAATATGGGTAAGGTTTTTGTTTTGTATTTTTTCTATAAAAAAATCTTTCTCTTGATACTACAATGTGGATGCGGTTGTGGAATAGAATCACCTAGGGGTAATCACAAAAAAAGTGTTGTTGTTATTTGAAATGATCATCACAAGATTTTTGTTGAGTGGTACTAAGAATATTCACCAAGATAGGCCCTCCCAATGGATATGGTTTGGTTTATAACATGCTACATACAAAAAATCAAGGCGAATTTACATACTATTTACATTGAGGGACTAGACTGATCAGTATAATATAACCCATAAAAATGTAACATAGGTAGAACTAAGAGAGTTATAATTTTAAATAAGTATAAAATTTTAAATGAATGTATCAAGGTTTGAAATGATATGTTCATTGGGGAATTGAATATTAAGAATTAATATTACATTTAGATATACTCTAATTTTTTAAGATATAATCACAAATATTTTTCTTTTAGTATTTGGTTTAAATAATAGCATGAAGATAAAGTTGAGAAATACATGTATTGAAAAACCAAAATATCTTATAAATGAATTGTGAATCATAATAAAATGTAAAGAATATTAGTATAAGCTTATTATGATATAATTATTTTTGATTCCTAGTCTTATGTAATTTAGTGGGATACATACCATATGAGATATTAATTCTTGATAGTCATAGATGTTTTCATTAGTAACAGATTTTATATGGGATTCTTATATATTATAAATGTGATAAGGGTTTTGTGAATCATTTATGGATTATTATTCAGGGGTTCTACATTAAAAATTTTGAAATAAAATTAAATGGAACCAATAACCATGAATAATGACTTTTTGAAAATATTATATTTTAGTGGAAAACTATTGAAGAACACATGATTTAGTTATGGATAAATCTTAAGGAGACATATATGATCGATGTTGAGATTAATAAAATTATTTATTTTTATAAACTTTAGCTAGATATTATTATATTTGTTAATTTTTTAAATAAAAATTCATGTGTGACATATTGGTTTGTGATGTTTTCTAAATTTCGGGATTATTATATATATTATCTAGTGTGTGACATTATGAACTAGTGAATAATTGATTAGTGGGTTACAAATAAAGTTAATTTTTTAAGCAATATATAATCGTGTAGTGTTTTAGTGTGTTAGAGTTTCAAAAAAAATTAAAAATGGTATGTTATAGAGAATATATGTTTATGTTATGTACATAATGGGTTATATATTTTTATTAACTCTCATTGTTATTTGATCATGTATTATTAATTTTTTATAGCCTTTGAAAGTAGTTTAGATATGTTATATGATGTCAAATCTCTAATGATGAATTTATTAAGAAAAAAATAAATTAATTTTATGAGTTATGTGTAATGAAAATTTCTATGATGTAATTTATTTAAGTTGGGAATGTAACACCATGGTTTTTTTAATGGATGTCATTTTTATAAACCACATGCTCATAATTCTGATGTTTTTTTAAAATTAATTTTAATTGATTTAGAAATAAGTCTTATGAGATGTGAATTAAATTAACAACAATTTATTTATTCATAATTGATAAAATACAAAAAAAAAGTCAACCACAAAAAGTATTACTCAACATGTATAATGTACATCGA
The DNA here is from genome assembly GCA_963277665.1 of Viscum album. Lineage (NCBI taxonomy): Eukaryota > Viridiplantae > Streptophyta > Magnoliopsida > Santalales > Viscaceae > Viscum > Viscum album. Next base: position 1,553,475,616 of record OY728160.1, read on the forward strand.
TTAATAATTCATAAAAAATAGGTGAGAATATATAGAAAATAAAAAAATCATCATTACTATGAAATCACCTGGAATATATTTATCTTTGAGGATCACTAAAAACTAGAAATAACCTATAACGGGGAAGAGAACCATGAATGGATAATAAATTATGAAAAATATATAATATGAAATGAGACTTGTGCCTTTCAATGAGATATTGTAATGAATTAATGATTTAGTGAGTTTATATATTGGTATGAAATATTTTCATTTCAATAATTATCATTGGTTATATATACAATAGGTATACATATGTCTTTTGTTAGTATATAGTAACTTTTAAATATTATAACTCGTTATGAAATAAAAAGACAAGATCTTAAACTATTATATATATATATCTTATATAAAAATATCTATAATAATATTTTAAAATTATGAATTGATTTATAAATAATATCCCTAATAAATATTTTTACATCAAGCGAGTAGTAAAATAAAATTTTATAATATATGTAATTAATTTTAATTTCTATAACCATATTAAATATAAAAGTAATGTTTTTTTTCAATGAATCATTTAGTTAAATATAGATTATTTTATTCAAATAGATTAAATTGATCATTTTTTATATTATTATATGTGAACTAACATATTAGCATTATGATATTATAAATTTCTATGAAGTCTTATTAAGAATCCTTAATTTTTAAAAATGTTATATTTTAATAAAATCTAGTTTTCATTCTTTTTATTATTATTTTATTTAAAATATACATTAAAAAATATAGAATCTTAATTAGATAATTATAAAATAATTTATGGATTTATAATGTAGACATTATCATACCATGAATCTTTATGATTTTTCTAAAAAATAATTTTTGGGTTTATGATTAAATAAATCGATACAATGACCTTTATGTCATCATTAGTATATAACTATTAAAAGTAATGTTATCAAATAATATTATTGGAATAATATTTACTTAATAATTTTAATTATTCACATTGTATTTTATAAAACATAAATTTTATATTTTAAAATTCACGTTATATTTTTCTCAAAAAATATTTTAATACATTGTACATTTATTATCCTAAAATAAAATATTCAAACATTTAGATAATTATTTGGAATCAATGAATTTGAAATATTTAATTATTAGGTCCAAAGTATATAATATGTAAAATTTCATTTTTAATCACAATGGCTCTGTTAGCTTAGTCAAAGACAAGTTATTATGGTAAAAATGTTATTTCTCAAAGAATAATAAATTTTTAATTATTGATTATTTTTCATATTTTAAATGGATATATACTAAATTAATATTTTAATATTATGTTTTAAAATATAAAAAATTTAAATAAAACTCATTTAATTTTAAATTAATATTAAATAATATTAAGAACACTTAATGATTAAAATGTCATTTTACTAAAAAACCAATTTTTTAACACATTATATGTTTTAATTTAAATGATAATTTTATCATATTTAATAATATATTTATGTTAAATTGAGTACAAATTCATATTTGGAACATCAATATTTTTTAATAAGTGTCACCTGATATTTTTATTGATAAAATAAATATCATGATTAATTTTTAATCCACATTAATAAGGGTAAAATGGGTAAATAAGGTACCTCAAATTTTTAATAATTAAAGAGTCTATTAAACCATTTATAAATCCTTGTTTTCAATTATATTCATACCCATATGTATTACCTAAAAATTCCCAACCTAATTCAACTAACTCTAACTCACCAAACCCACATTACATCATCGTGATTCCTTTAGTACCCCTCACCTAACTTCTATATCCATGGAGTACCCAATCTATTCACCTATAAAAGGAGTTCACTCTTACCCATAATTTCATCCCCCATACACCAAAACCCCCATAATAATGAAATAATATTCCTTTTCCATCCCTAAATTCCTCTCATGTAGTTACTAAGGTCAAAAAGGGTTTTCCTAATACTTAAGAAGTTACCTAGAAACCGACAGGGTTATTTTTTCAAAATATATTTTCTGTTGAATTATTTCATAATGTTCATCCAGACACCATTAAAATGGTGTAATTTATACCTAATAAATGAATTTATCCATATTCATGGGTTTTGAAGAGAAATATTTCCACCTGTTTCAAATATAACAAACATAAAAGTGGATTGGATCAAAAAGTTACTCAAACCAGTAGGGTTTCATTGACTATCTTATTTTCAAATAATGATCAACATTGAAAGATAATCAATGTGGTGAATTATTATTCTTTATAAATCATCTCATAATTTAAATTTTATATTTATGGGGTTTTACATTTTTCCCTTGGAAATTCATTTCCTATTGACTCATATTTTACATGAATTCATTCTTATAATTGAAACCAACATTTTCTGTTCTTTAATTAGGAACATCCTTTTTAAAAGTCCTTAATCATCATATAATTTTTAAAATATAATTTTATATACCTTTATAATTGATCGAGTTCAGTTTCCTGTTATTTATATTCTTAAAAATTTCTATAGAAAATTTTATCATTTTCCATATCGTTAATTTTCATCAAGGTGTAAAAAAGATCTTTTTAACATTTCCCATATAAAAACCACTATCCGCTATATTTTTTGTATTCTATCATACATACATTATGATATATAATGTATTTTTATAAGAAAATAATATTATATTTTATATTTTAAATAATTTAGTCTATTTATTTTTTTTAAAATTATGAGGCATTTTTGTTATTTCCAAAGTGATTTTTCATAATTCTCCTAAAAATAGTTTTCATCTAAATCCACATCATTTGAAATAAATTTTACTTAATCAATGATATTATTCTAATTAATACATCTAACTTAATTATCCTTATTTTATTTATAATATAATTATATTTTTATGAAGTAATATATCACTACCTTTTTCTTATATAACCATTAACTATTTAATAGCCTACTTATTCACATAATGCATGTCCTTTGTGAATAACATTTTTTTGATTCATTTGATAATAGGGTATTCACCAGGATTATAAACATTAATTTATTTGGGGAAATTATTATATTAATTTTATAACCATTTTATATATAGTGTATATTTCATATAAATTATTATCTTTACGGACTGGTATTTACCTTGAAAGTTACATGAATTCAGTGGATTCTGACTTATTTTTTATGGGTTCTTTATGATGAGTGGAATGAATCCCATTTTCTTTCCAGTAGATTTTTGTCCTATATAATTGAATTATTTTAATTTTTAATTTTTTTATGAAACCTATTTTATTTAAATGGGTTCCGTTTGATTTCATAAGATTATGATTTCATGTGGCACTCATAAGAATGAATGATGACATGTGGGGTCCTATATAACCCTCTAATGAATTGGTTAATTGTATATATCTCATTTGATATGTATTACCTATTAAATTATAGTTTCTTATAGTCAAGGTAACAAATCGTATGGCTCAAGAATATTATGTTCCTCATATTAATATATGTTCCTATATTTGAAAATATAATTCATAGTTTTATAATTATTATCATGTTTTTATTGTCCTTTCAAGTATTTTTTTCCTGAATCACAAATGTTATTAATTTAATATTTTATGTCATGAATTATGACATGATTTTTTTCATATTAATTCTCATGTGTTATATTTTTATGTCTCGTAATTATACACATATTTTCATCTTATGTTCAAACAAGATATTCAATTATTATCACTTCTTTGTACCCTTTTTAATAATATGGTCTAGTCGCTTCCTTATTTTTCAATTTCCTAGGTCATAAAGATGAGTATAACGTATATGAAGGAATGGAAAGAGTATATTGTGGATAAATTATGTATAGATGTTAAAAATCATGGTAAAATATATTTCTTATGGTTATAGACCTCGAATACATTAAACTGTTCATTCTTGGGATTGTGTGATTATTTTTTTGATGTAATGTCTACCTTATGGAAATTTTTGAAAATAAAGGCATGTATAGCATAGGTCACTCTGATCAACAACACACTAAAATTTTGAAACCAATCGAGATTATCCACAATATAAACCCAACGGGCACCCTATCTTATACAACCTAATCACACAACCCACTCATGATTCTATGAGTTGCATCTCACAAAACCTAGGCTTGCATACATAACCCAATGATTGTTCCCTACAAAATGATAGTGTAACCCAAAATATTGATGCATCTAACACATGAAAAGGATAATTGCACATTCAAAGGGCATTTAGGTATCATCCAACAACCACAAGAATCTCCCCACATTCCAATCATTCCACCAAAATAACATCCAAAATCAATAGAGTAATGAATATAGATAATCCTAACTTCAAAACTCAGCCTTGATATGAGAAACACATTAGGAACTCAATTTATCAAGGACCATGGAATTTCTAATTATTTTCCTCTTCCACCCATATTAGTTTAGTAGAGATCAACTAATAATCTACGTAGGAAAACACAATATATGTAATTGTTTATACGTTATTTAATCCACCCCACATTCTCAAGGAAACTCCTCCCATCATTAGATAGTCCCTCTAACAACCACTTCATGTGCCAAATCCATTTAGGTTCAATTACTGATGCAATTTATTTCTACCTCAATCAATTAAGTCTCACTATACATCCCACTTATGATGGGTTTGAGTAGTCAAATCTAGAGAACATCATATTCCGTGATTCAAAAATTAATCATCAACGGAATTATAATGGTTCCATAGATGATAATTCCCCAAATAAGCTATGCGGGAAAACAAAACATATAATTTTATTAAAATTTCAATCAAATTAACACCCATTAGTAAAAAAAATACAAAAAAGTACAATAATATTATTTGAATCATGTATAAAAAATATTATTCACGTACATATCCTATTTTCAATTGTGGAATTAAAAAAACAGAAATGAAAACTATAGAAAATGAAACATGTTTAATGAACATCTAAATAATAAGACTTAGAACTAGATAATAGTACTATTTTACCCTCTATAACTAGAACATCATATTGGGGACGTTTTCATCACTCACAGATATGAGGTCCTTTAGAAGCACTAAAACATGGCTAAACAACATATTTACATTCTATAAGAATGTTAAGAAAAAAATATATGATACAACTTTATATTTCCTACACCAGAGAAACCATTTGTGTCAGACTTCCACAAGACCTCAAGTGTTCCTACACACTCCCTATAGGCCCCTAGTAATGAATAGGGACTAATACATATAATGGAGTTACTATTCCTTCAACCCAGCATCAAGATCACAATGAAGATAACTAAATAATAATCAATTAGAATAATCTTGGTAAGTAGAAAAAATTATCATTATTTTATAATAATTTTCTATAATTAATTATATAGTCATATATCAACTAATTCCCACTAGGTTGATTACATAAATATTATATGAAAAATAAAAAACTAAAATTATACTTACTTCTATTATAGGGCCTCAATAAAACCAAATCGCCAACCACCATAGAGTTTGTCCAAACCGATTCATTGCACAACCTATGATCTAAAAAATAAAATAGAAATAATGTAACAACATTCATCATGGTTCTAATATACTTTGTGGGAAATACATATTGTTAGGTTAAAACTATGTTCCCGTTTTGTAAACTATCATTAATATGTGTACATGAGGGGAAATAAATATGTCATAAAAGTGTGTTGGATATTGTGTCCTAACTAAGCCATCATGACTCCCTACACGTCATGACACAATATACTAACTAGTCCAACATGGAACCCAATAATAACTAATTTGGATCCATAATGGAATACCATTATCACCTAGTTCCATTATACTCATATCCCATTCCATTTCTTAATTCTCTAGGTTGGTATCATCCAAGCCCTCAACCCACTACCTTACAATACAAGTTGGGGTCCGACATCCAAATCGTGACCCACTAACATATCACTCAAATTAGGTTCTATCATTAATTTTATCAATATCCTCATGACCAATCCCTCTCACTCAATTGGCCCACTATCATTTCTCATTCCTACATAAGGAATGATACACTAACAGGACCAAATCCCCTAATGGTATAGTCTACATTATGTATATGATGACTCCACCTCACCTACAACACTCTATCTATCTCCAAATAAAATCATGGAAGATCCAGTGCTAAATATCCCCTTTGTAGAGACTCATATTATTCATTGTAAGACATTTAATTATATCATTATATATTTCCAGAGCTATGTGAACAGATGACATGAGATTTTGGGACCCAGTGTGGCTAGAATAAATTTAATAAAAATACTAAATATATTTTATATTGTGTGCAATAATATTTTTAAAGAATAAAAGGATAACTCTTAAATGGTTTCTCGAATAAAAAATATGAGACCATCAATGAGTCCAGAATGATTCGTCTACCCTAGGTGAAACATAAAATGGGTCCGCACTGGGCGTTAAAACTCCTCACTCATTGATGGTACGTTTAATGAGATAATTAATTAATATATTAATTCATTAATTCATTTTTGACATAATTGATTTGTTTATAAATTTAATATCAGGGAATATTTTGTCAGGGACAGCCTCATAATCATGGAATCACCAAAAAGGATCTCTTTCCTCCTCGAGTTGGCAAATCACATCTGAAAAAAATGAAAAATTATATTAGATTAGATCAGAAGGAAATAAATGAAATTTCTTTTCATGATCATATGTTGATGTGTTATTAATTAAAAAATGATCCCAAACTAGGTAGGACTCGTAAATTGGTGATATGTCCCCATTTATAAATTTATTTAAAAAATCCATCATTTTTCAATTATTTTCAACAGTTTTTGACTTATTTCATGCTCCTGGATAAAGAAACTTATATATTATCAATTTTATTCTAACCTCGATTTCATGTTCAAGATCATTGTCCATGAATGAATTTCAAATCTTGTTTAGAACTTTTCAGTGTTTCTTTTCCCCATTTTTTATTTACATTCTTCATTTGCAGGACCCTAATCTCTCATTTCAATAACTTCTTTGTGGTACTGATCTCGATCTGACCCATGAATTCATATTTTTTTGAGATAATGGAGTAGATCGACAATATTATCAAATATATGGAAATTTTTTGAGGAATGGAAATCCTTTTTTATGAATATTTATCAATTGATCAAAAATAGAAGCATTGGTGGCGTTCCAAAGGTATGCCAAAACACCCATGGACCAAAGGAGATGATTTTCTATGAGAGACGTCCAAAAAGTGTGATTCACATCTAGATCCCCTCATCGCATATGGATTAGAGGCGAGATCTAGGGAGACATGGCCTTATTCAAGGAGAAATGACTAGGTCAATGTTTCTGGAATGAACCCAACTACATGATGTGTTCAAGGATGAACACACAACATGTAGCCCTTCAGTGGAGGCAGCTAGGGTTTTGGGATATCATAATGATGACATAGTGTGTGTAACTCTCACATGCCTTGTATCCCCTACCCAGTTTGGAAAACCATCTGTTTGACAACACGGATGGGATTCCAAGTAAGAGTTCTTGAAAAGGAATCTCAGTACACAGACACAAAAACAAGACATGACCCCAATCTCGGTTAGCTTAGACAGTCCGTGATGTTCACCTAAACTGCACAAACTACTACAAGGATAGGGAGTCGTGTACTTTCTTGGGACATGTCCAGACTATAGAGTGGGACCACGTGATATGTGGGACTCCTCACACATCATGTATGGCTTTGTTCCATTTTATGAAACATTAATGATTTGTATCTCCTTTGTTTAAACTTTTATTTTTCCCATGAGTAGAATATCCTGGCATTTTTTTCACATAGAATGTGATAATTCCCTCAGTTGTGGATTTTGATATATGATGCAGAATGGGAACAAAATTTAATGAGATAATGGTAGATGACAGTGGTTAACAGGAAGAATCACAATAATCATTATCAGAGTGGAACCCCCTATTAGATAGGGAATGTGACCCCTATGACTAGAGTAGAACCCCATAACATACTAGTTTATAGGTTCTCATCCTATAGGATACAACCTCCCCCTCTCTTAATTACTAGTCCCTTATATTGGTATTTTAACCCATATCGGTCTAGGGTAGGGGCCCTTATGAAACCAGAGTAGCACCCCCCCACACACAAAATGTGGGTAGGTCTTACACACATACTAATTGAGTTAAATACCCCTTACTCCCTAGGGTGTGATTCTACTACTTCAAATTGGTTCCCCTAGAATTTGTGTCATAGTGATGAGGCATGTTTTGATAAGCACAGTTACTTCTGGGAAGACATGTGGGATGTTTGGCATTATAGATGGACCTTTGGAACCATTGGCTACAAATAATCATAAGCTGGGTTTTTAAATATATATCCACTTACTCTATCATCTGGGCATATTTATCTATTCATATATATATATATATATATAATTTCTTCTATATCCGCACCTTGTATTTTTCACTTTCCTTCCAAGAGAGTTGAAGACTCCTAAGGTATGCCACATGCTTTCCATGTTTATTTTCTCATACTATCATACTATAGGTGGAGAAGACCCAATGGGTAGTTTATTTATGCACTGCATAGATCCCTTTGTGCATGTATGTGGTTACATTCACACTTGGTTGGGTTGATTTGTTCTCTCTGACCTTACTGTGAATCTACTATCTTTATGCATCCTATTTTATCTCTTACATAAAAGACTTATGATTTTGTTGTTTCCTAGTGGGTATGTATATACTCACCCATGCATGGTATTCTCCACATGTGTCTTCACATATAAAGAAAATTGATTGGTCAACCGTAGCATCAGAGGATCTTAGGGATATACGGTGCTTTGGACTATGTAAGGTGATTGTTGCTTGGGATTTTGGAAATGTGATATCTCAATAGTTTTACATTCTGGATTTTTTAGTTTGGTAAATATTTTTGGTTAGGCATGTATTTTTCATTTATCTTTTATTTTGAACTATAGTACTCTTATACGCCCTATATATTATGTGTACATGGATTCCATTATTTTATTTTTTATTCTTTTAATATTACCCTGCTCACTTTTTCATTAATATGTCTATTTGTGTGGGAACGTGTAAATAGGAAAAGGCATACATGATTTAGTTATTCCTTTGGTTCTACTCCACACACCCTAGCCAATGGAGGCGTTTATGGGATAGTTTCATCATGAGCCCCAACATGGGTAGGTCATGAAAGATTGCCATCAAAGAAATTTCATTCCGTGTGACATTGTTCGGACTACTCCCCTTATATGGATTTGGTTATGTTTAGGGAAATAGTTTCAAACTATGTTGAGTGAGACTCTTTTCTTAGGGAGCCATGTGATGGTGTGGCAGCTGACGTGTGAATTCTCCATCACCATGTCTATATCCATGTTGAGTCGGTATGCCAAAACATTGGTTGCCTTGTTAAATGCTCAATACATCAAATATTATTGATTATTTGACTATCATTCTTATGTCGTCTACCTATTTTTGTTATATATGTATACATATTTTCATGTGAACATATTATGTCTTGGTAGAGCATAGGATGCCTTCATGATGATAGACAGCAGGGATACTTGATTCGGTTCCAAATGATGACCTGATGAGTGATGGGGCCTCAGTTCAGTGTCAATGGGTGACCCCATACCTCCATGTGGGAAGGTATAGTCACCTCTACCATTTGAGAAGTAGATCATACCAATATATTAAGCTAAGGATTTTCATTGGATTAGTGTGATATGTGAGTTCCAATGCCAAAGGCTGCTGAAGATCCATAGTGAGACAGATCCTCATGGAGAAGAGGATTGTCAAGAGTTGGTAGACTATATTGTCATGTTTTTTTGGACACTGATGGATCATGTAGTTGCACTGCATTCGATTGTTTTCTATGTAGTAGCTGGGTGTTAGTGGATCCCTATTATGAATATTCAAAATGAGTCAAAACTCTCTTTGACCTACTTCCTATAACTATTTCCAAAAGAGTACTACACCTCATTAAATCACTCTGTTCATATTTTTGAGATTTTGGAGCTTCGTCAGAGAGGGATGATGATGGATGAGTACTCAGTGAGGTTCACAGATCAGACACATTATTCCCTTATCATGATCTGGGAAAACTACATCTGAGCACTTAAGTATGAGGTGGGACTCTGTCGAGAGATCTATGTCATTGTGGTACCCAGTGCATCTACACCTCTGACGGGGTGTTATTGAGAGAAATGGGGATATAAATCATTCAATCTATGGTACTCCATATAGCATGAGATAGTAGTGGTCCCCTCAATGGAGATTCCTCTTTAGTATGTAAAAGACATCGTGTGGAGGACCTCAATGGAGGATTCATCACCTTGATTAGTCTCCGACATGTGGTTTGGGGCAGTACAGAGAGCCATGGAAGCCCGTAGAGTGCTGGAGTTTTATCGGTAATGGGTGAGGTCAAAAGGCATGATACTACCATACCAGAAGTTCAGAGAAGCACCAGAAGAGAGTTGACGGACCTCTTCAGTAGAGGAATCATCATTAATAGGGATCATTAAGGAAAGGATATGGTGGTCCCCATTGAGGTGGAGATGGTAGTGGATAAGGAGGAGCTATGGGAGGTTTATGATGTTATGAGATCATTTCACCACAACCACCAGGTGGCCCATGTCAGGTTTAGGGCACTGGCGGTCATGGCCATGTATAACTATGGTCATTAATGGGTTATTCTCATGAATTCCATGAGATTATAAGAGTTATGATCTATTTTAATGCTACTCTTTGATCAGTTTTAGCAGACATAGGATTCATTTGTTCTATTATCTATATACTGATAGTGTGAGAACTAGATCTCCATATTGAGGTGCTATCCAAACAACATCATCGTGAGGATCCTATAGAGAATGCTTCTTATGTTTCTATTATATGTTAAAAGTGTTCTAAATTATTTGGGGGAGAGAGGATCACATTCAAACTTTTGTTCATCATAATGGAACCCTATAACATCACCATGGGAATGGATTTTATGTCCATGGTCCGAACCAAGATTTACTATCATCGAAGACTGGTCATTTTCCTATGCACATATGCGATGATATTCTCCATTTTCTTGTGAGAGATATATCATTCTAGGAAAAGTGGGTTCTTCATGAAGGGTGCTGCATCCTATCACCTATTAGATATTTATTATATCCATCATTGCAATGGTATCGTCATATATCTTGGATCCTACACCTGTTATGGAATATATGGACGTCGTTTGTGTGGTTGTTTATATACTACCTCCGAGTCGGCATATGCATTGTATCATTGACATACATCCCGAGACCACTCAGGTATATTCTGCAACATATCATATGGCCCCTACTGAGCTATGGGAGGTTCAGTTGTAGTTGGTGGCCCCTTAAGAGAAGGCTTTCATTAGTCTCAGTGTGTCCCCTTAAGAAGTTCAGGTGTTCATCATGAAAAAGGTGGATGGGAGCATATGGATTTTCATATATTATTGTCTTATAAGCCAGGACATGGTAAAAACATTACCCCTATTGATGATTGGAGACCTCTTTGACTAGTTGTGAGGTTTGAGAAGGTTATTAAAGATCAATCATAGGTTTGAATACCACTATTTGAGTGTTTTTGAGGTAGATATTTAAAATTTGGCATTATAATTTATTTATGGAAACAGTGAGTTCATTGCGATGCCCTTTGGTGTAAAAATTTCCCCCACCATGTTTATATGTTTGATGAACTAGTTAATTCATTCATAATTAGAAAATATTTTTGTTCTCTTCATTAATGACATACTCTTATACTCTTCATATGAGGAGGATGCATGCATATCATGTGAGGATGGTTCTATATTTTATTAAAGAGCACTAGATTAATATAAATCTCCTCATGTTCTATTTCTGGATTCATTAGGATCACATTTTAGTGAATGTTAATTTTGATCAAGGGTTAGTCATGGACCTATATAAGATCAAAGTAGTGATTTATTGGGAGAAAACTGAGAATGTGTCATAGGTGATGATATTTCAAGGCTTTGTGCGTTAATGCATGAGTATTGTGGTAGATTTATCTATATTTTCAACAACTTTGACCACCCTGACAATGAAAATGATGATGTTTACTTGGTCTGAGTAGTGATAGAGGGTATTTGAGTATTTTTGGATGAAGAGTACATGTTCTACTAGTATTAGACTACTAATGGATGGTGTGGAGTATTTACTATATTGTGATGCCTCTGGTGTTAGGATACACTTCATGTTGATGTAGCAAAATGAACTGATCGCATATAGGTCAAGGAAATTGAGAACCCATGAGTAGAACTATAAAATCAAGACCATGATCTAGAATAAATACTCTTCTCATTCAGGATGTGGGGGAACTACCTCTTAGGATAGTCCGTTATGGTTTAATAAGGCAACCAAAGTCCCAAGTAAGTCATCACACAGAGTGACCAAAACCTGACACGATGATGATGGTATGAGTTCTTAATAATATTGTGACATCAAGATAGTTTATACACTAGGTTAGTTAAATTTTATAGAATATACCCTTCACATTATGTCCCATGATCACTTATTAAATGATTCATTAGTACAGTTATCTTCCTGGTAGCTTTCCATGTAAGACTTTAGTGGAACAACATTTTCCTCAATCGATAGTGTTGACTACTTTATTTATAAATCATGTGAGAGATTCCAAGATGGGAGACATCAACTATGAGGTCTTCAATATGTGACTTAGCTTATGGATATTCTGATGCAGATAATCATGTCATCTATTTCAAGGGGTGAATAGTGGTTCTATTTATAATGTAGGGGTGTAATGAAAGACTTCCCACATATCCCCTAGATGTATGTCCTAGTGTGAGGAAGACGCCTAGAGACCATCAATAGTTTTTTTGGTTGTCTAAAATGAGGCAAAGTGTAGCTAAGAACATCTCTTATTTCTGCAACTATCAAAAGTTGATTGTTGAGAACCAACTTCTAGTAGTATTGTTATAACCCCTGGAGATCCAGGAGTGAATGTGGATATCATATCCATGGACTTTTTGACAGGGCTTTATGGCACAATGAAAATCCAAGATTGCATCTGGGTGATACTTGATCGTCTAATGAAGTTAGGAAACTTCCATGATATTAGGAATTTGAGTTTTGTGTAAAGTTTTGGGTTTTTGTACATACATGAGATCATTACTGTTTGTGGGGTTACCTCGACAATTTTCTCCGATCATTATGTGTAGTTTGCATCAGGATTATAGAGAGAAATGTAAGAGGGGTTTGGGACCGAGTTAAGGATGAGTATAGCCTTTCAATCTCACAATGATGGGTTGACCGAGCACACAAAATATGTTTTGGAGGATATGATAATGTTTTACATGTTTGAATTTTTCTAGATTTGGCAGGATAACATACCCATAGAGGTGTCTATGTACAACAACACCTACAAATCTACTACCGGAATGGAACCTTTTGAGGCCTTGTATGGGTGACCATGCTGGTCACACTTGTTCTAGGGAACGATCATTGAGGAAATTCTTATCAGTCTGTAGATGATGTACATTACAACAGTGAAAGTCTAGGTCATTCCTGAAAAGATGAGGATGTCCCGAAGAAAAAAAAAATCTTACAAAGATCACCCATTTAGGAAATTGGAGTTTAGGAAGGGATGAATGGTTTTCCTAAGTCTATATGAATGATGAAAATTATGGTGGAATGGCTAGGTAGGAAGGATATCCCTGAGGTTTATTGGCCTATTTGAGATTATGAAGAGGGTAGGTGAGGATTTTTACCACCAAACCCTACACCCAAAGCTGTACTGGGTGCATGAAGTATTCCATGTGTCATAAATAACAGATAACTATGTGACCCCATGCACGTTATCAACTAGGTGATATGTACATCAAGGATGGAGCCACATTTTTGAATCACCATTTGGTGATCAAGGGATAATAGGATAGGACCTTGTATTGATGGAACATCCCTTTGGTTCATATGTTGTGGAAGCAAAGAAATGTGCAAGAGAGTTCATGGGAGTAGGAGATACATGTGTGGGCTCAGTGTCCTGAGTTTCTTATACAGTTTTTATTTTCTAGGATAAATAAATTTAAGGAAAGAATGATGTAGAAACCCATTTATTGTCTTGAAAGACTTTGAAATATTTCATAATATATTTTAAGGTTTGGGAGCTGAGATGAAATGAGATTTCGAGTCCCACTTTTCATATAATTAATTTTATAAAAATATTAAAAATATTTTTATATTATGTGAACATAAATCCTTAATGAAATTTGGATAAATATTAAATGGTTTCTTGGATCAAAATTCCAAACCAGAGTTGACTCCAGAATGAGGTGTTTTCTCTAGGCAATAAATTAAATGGGTCGACATTGGGTGTTCAAACTCCACACTCATTGGCTATACATTAAGTGAGTTAATTAATTATTAAATTAATTAACTAATTCCTTTTCATCCTAAATAATATTTATATATATATATATATCATCAGGGAAAAAATTTCAGGTTTATCCTAAAAATCGTGGAATGTCTGATGATTCTCTCCTTCCTCTTTCTATTTATGGATCACATTATATAATAAAGAACCCCCATATCTAATCATATTAGAATAAACCAAATGAAAAAACTTTTATCAATCGTTGGATGACATTTTTCATAAAATAATTACCAAAACTATGTAGGACTCTTCAATTGGCCATTTAATCCCTTTATAAAAATTGTTTAGAAATTTTATATGTGTCCTTGGATCTGTGGAAATTGATGGATGATTGCATAAACCTGCATATGGGAACTTATAAATTTTCACATATTTTCTATCCTCAGATTCCTATTATTGATTAGTAGAAAAAAAATGTTTATCTAATGTTTTTAAAAACTTATTTTTCTGCTTTTCCCCTTGTTTTTTCAGTTTTATCGCTAGTAGGACTTTAAGTTTCTGATTTACCAATTTTCAAGTGGTACCGAGCCCAATTGGCCTCTTATATTTATATTAGATTTGTTAAAAAATATTGAATCAATTATCTTAGAATATATCCCGAGCATTAATGGGCATGTATTACCATATTGAAGAATATTTATGAAGATATCGAACATAGAATCATTGGTAACATCCCAAACGTACGAAAAACTCTTGTGGACCAATTATATAGATTTGTGGCATGTGATGGCCGAAAAGAATGATTCTAATACGGATCGAAACATACTAGATAGATTCAATGCAAGATCTATGTTGGAAAATATTGATTTGTTGCACAAATACTAGATCAAATTTTCTAGTGAAAGAATGACTACACAATGTTTTCAAGGATGAACACACAGTTTATAGCCCATTGGTGGTGGTGTCATCTAGGGTTTTTGAAATCCTAAAAAGGAAAATTGGGGTGTGGATATCACATGAATTATATCCCTTGAATGGTTTTAAAACCCATGTCCTTAAAAAATAGTTGGGATTCATTATAAGAGTACATCGACATGGGGTATGGTACATGGACATTGCCAATGGTACATTTCCCCAGTCCGAGTTAGCCTAAACATTCTATATACTCCACCTACACTACGTGTAATGATAAAGGGATAGAAAGTTGTGTACTAGCTAAGAATATTTCTGTACTGTGGAGTGGGACCACAATCCATGTAGGTCTGCATAGAGTCCATTTATCCATAGGTTCCTTTTTAGGAAACATTAATGTTTCATATCTACTTCAATGGAGCTCAGATTTTGGCATGTTGGTAGCCTATCCTATGTGTGTTTCTCTGTAAAATAGGATGGTTCCCAAAACTGTGGAATTCAAGATATTATGGGAAATTTTTTTAGGAATGGTTCTTACTGAGGTTACGAATGATGAATGTGGTGGTTCAGTAGGATCACAGTAAGGTTTGTCTGAGTGAAACCCCCTAATCAGATAGTGTACATGTCCTTTATGACTAGAATAGAAAGCACTATATTTCCAGAGAGTGGGTCCTCAACCTATAAGGTGGTACCACTCATCATCTTGGGATTGGGTCCCCTATCAACTGTGTGGTATCCCCTATTATCATAGGGAATAGGTCCCCGTGACACTAGTGTGGGAACCCCAAGAAAAAAGGGCATATGTCCTCTAATGATACTTACATAGTGGAGCCCGCTGACAAACATGGGAGAGGGTCCTATAAATCATGTTTTTTACCCATTATTATATGGAAAAGTTACATTTTATGGTATTACATTCAAGGTTACTATTGGGTAGATTTGTGGGATGTTGGGAAACATTTTTGGACTTTTGGAACTATTGAAAACTCTTCTTCTATGGAATAAATATGAGATTGAGATCACATTACTCTCTCATTTTGTATTCTTTGATAGAACACAAACACACACACATATAAATATACTTTCTTCTCAATACAAACATTGGAATTGTTAATCTATTTTAATGAGAGGAAATGATACATAGGGTATGCCACATTCATTCCGTGTTTAGAATCTCATTGTTGGATGAGTCTAATCTCCTTCTAAAAGAGGATAATACTCGATCGGTAGTTCATCTACACACCGTGTTGATCACCTTATGCTTGGACAAGGTTACATTCACTCTTGGTTTTGTTGAGTTATTCTCTTTGATTGAACCTTGTATCAACTTTCATTATAATTCCTATTGTATCTCTTACTTCTCCCCATTTGGCTTTTGGGGTGTCCTAATGGGTATGTATATACTAATCCATGCATGGGTTTTCCAGTATGTGCCAAGTATTATACAAACGACAGGCAGGTCAACCATAATTTTAGGGGAACGTGGGGATACTGGGTTATTTGGAAAATTTATGGTGGTCATTTATTATGATTCAAGACCTGTGCTCTCTCACCAGTTTTACATTTCATTTTTCTTCGGTTGGGACAAATTTTGGGTTGGGTGTGTATTGTTTCCCTTTACTAATCAGTTTGAACTCTTGTATAACCTAGTGGTTATGCATTGAAAGTTTACATTATAGTATCCTTTTATATTTTTATCTTTCCCTCCACACTTTAGCAAAGATATGGTTGTGTGTGGGTGTGTACAAGTACATAGGTAAGGGCCTCCCAATGTTAGTAATGCCTTCGGTGCTTATCTCCACTCCACATCCTATAGAGGAGGGCTTGGGGTAATTGATGCACGAGACCCTCCTTGGGTAGGATCTTAACACTCTTCACCATTATGTTCATCCCATATCATAATCAAAAACCAATTCACACACATTCAATAGAAATTTAGGCGTGTTCCTATCACACAATTTCACTAACCAATCAGTACCATCTCAATCTTGTCACCACTCATTGAGACCAATGCTCGTAGTCTCATGAGACCCAAACCTCAAGGCCCTATTCAATATAAAGAGAATTGATAATCACCCCTATTCAAAATAACCAAGGAACATCTTAATCTAAATATTTTAAGACTATATCAACCAAATATTTAATGAAATGTATTTCAATTTATTAAATTGAATGTTTTTTAAATCTTTCAATACACTCAACCTTGAACATAAAAACCATAAATAAATTATTATATTATATATGATAAATTAATTGTAATTTTGGTTATTAAATGGAAATATTGAAATAACAAATATATGAAAACATTATTTCCTAAATAAAAAGGTATTGAATAATACAATGGAAAATGACACCTCAGTTAGTATTGTTATGTCTAATATCATTTAATTTAAAGCTGTATATTTTTCAAGATATGGTATTTTTTATAAACTAATTAAAATTTATTTTGATTAAATATATTGTTAATTAATTAGTAATAATTAATATATTGGTTATAAAATTAATAAAAATAAATAGGAATTTATTTTAAGTTAAAAAGATTCATTTTTTAGAAATCAGTTTTTACATGAACAATGTATTTCTAATTTAATAAATTAAAGTAATAACTATAAATGCATTATTTTAATGTGTAGAAATTTTTTTCAATAAAATAAATTTATATTCATGTAATGATTATTAATATTTAAAAAATTATACTAACTTCCATTTATGATTGAAAAATGCATATTTCAGAAAATTGTTTTCATAAGGTTTTATGGGTTTATATTTAAGTTAATTTCAACAACTTATAGAAATTGAATTTGATATAATGTTTTCCATATCTAAAATAATAATTTAATTTTTTTTTTAAATATATCAATTACACTTTTGTTAATAATGAATTCTAACCGATGTAAAAAATCATTATTATGTAAGTGTATTAAAGGGTTAATGAGGGGTTAAACTAAATTGATAAGGGTTAAAACAACCTTAACACATATCTAAATCATATTGGTTTAATTTATATCAACCCTAATTATTAACAAATTTTAAATTGTTCTAATTTGGATTCACATGACCATAAAAATTATAATATATTATTTTTAAGAATATAATAATTGCAGTGTGCCACTTACCTATCTTATAAAAGTGAACTTAATATCATATTTTTATCTCACCTTCTTAAGGCACCTAGATCAAAAAATATTATATCTATTCTCAAATTACCTAGAATCCTTGTATAGGTTTCTTACTTTATATATGACCAACCCAAGGGTCCTTTTGAATAGATCCAATGGGGGTTTCTCAAAGGTGATGTAATCATCATCATAGAATCCTTTTAAGATTATTTCTTCTTCTACATCCTCAGAATCATCTATAACCATCAAAAAATTTATTAAATTAGTAGTTTTAAACTTCTTAAAATTCTTTATGTTAATTGTAAAACCATTTTTTATCTCATTTATATCTGATGACAATTTAAAAAAACATCGCTCATGCATATGGACGGACTAACATCTCTATGAAACAATGTATTTTATACATTTCATCACCATATATCTCATATCATTATATAGATTATTTTAGTGAATAAATATTATTTTTATAACATATTTATGATTTATGTAGAATATATTATTTTCTACCTTCTTTACCTTCTATAAATTGAATGATATTAATCTTTCTCATTCATACATGTGGATGACCACCTCCAAGATCCGATGTGATTTGTTTTTCATTTCCTTATAATGATATAATTGTTATTATATATTGGTGAATAATAATATACCTTTCTCATACTATATTCAATATAAACTAGCATCATTACCCATCGGTATATATGAACCACCATTTTTATGATGTTATGTAATTGATTTTTCATCATAAACCAAACTAGATTCTTATAGAAGTGAATATAATGTATAAATAATATATGAATAAAATGATAGAAATTTTTATTATGTTGAAACCATGTTAAATGATCATGTTATAGAACTTTCAAACCAAATCATACTTGGAATATGGACAGGTATTCACACAAATAATGATTTTAAAGAAGACTAGTCAATAAATGGGTAATTGGAAATTATATTGGAATTTTATATATTATGTTATATATGAATATGGGTTTATAATATATTCATAATAAGTACATATTTACTATAAGGCCCCAGCCTTAAACCTCACTTAATCTTGAGTTATTACAAGATTACACATTGAGGATCTTTTCAGGTTTAGAGTTTTAGAGAATTAGATCATAAAACTTGCATTACATTCCATATTTAAACAAAGTGGTTACATAAAGATAGTATTCATTTTTCCCATCAACGGAAACATATTAAAAATAAAACATGGATTATTTCTTGACACTTCCTTGACACTATCATCATATCATGTACCTTTCCCTTGACCTGTGAAAAACATTTCAAAAAACATGGGATGAGCATAAAAAGCTCAGTAAGGGTTATAAAAAATATGTAAAGGAAACATGAGTTCATATATACGTAAGAATGAAATCATACTTTACCCATAAAACATAGGCACTTTAACATACCTCATCAAATCATGAATAAATCATAAAAATCATAAGACATAAAAGGTAACTTGAGGCATTCATAACATTCTTACGTAGGGAGTAACCCTCTTGGTTACGTTTGGAATACCCACCACAATATATTCCCTAAATCTCTTCGTAGAAACCTTAATTTTTCAATCCTTCGCATTACCCAATGAATTGGAGAGATATATCAGGCTCACCCGCCCTTAGTTTATCACGGGACCACCCGTCTTCATAACAATTCCCAAGAACCATAACATAATCATACCACATAAAACATGCATAAAGGAAACATAACATTTCCACCTTTCAATCACAAGATATCAATACAACACATTGATATAAAAACATTATGAAAAACACTTTTCAATACCAAAATAAATTAAATGTAAAACATGGTATTTATTTTTCTTTTAAAAAGAAGGTATGGCTTGTAGAGGAAGCCGAAACCCAAATAATGGCCATGGCGGCGGAGAAGTCATTGTCACCGCATACGTATAACAAAAACATTCCCTTTTTTCGTTTAGTAAACGCTTCGTATAAAAAATATTCCTTTTGAATAAACGTAAAAGTCAAAGGGGTTTATATACCGTATAAAATAAAGTTGTGTATAAAACAGAATATGCCTCAATGAATGGAGATTTAAGGGAAGTCCCATACAAAGACGGTATCCTTGGATTAAGGATAAATAAATTACATAATTATGTGTGACAAATGAATACACAAAATATAAGTGGATATTAAGTGTAAAACAATCAGAGGTTATTCACACATATTCATAGAACGACATATTCAAGGAGTAAAAGTTTATCCCAAAGAATCAAATTTGGGTTAAGAATTTCCCTTGCAAAAATTTGACAACCTAATGGCGTCACTACAAAATTCAGAAAATGAGTTGATGAGAGATAAAAATTGTATCTCATCACATGGAAATAAAATTTAAATCAATAAGTATATAGAAGAACATATCCCAACATAATAGTATGTTAATTAAAATACATAATAAAATAAGTCTTTTAAAAATAGGAGGGTGAAAGGTTCCCTTACCGACATGGGTATCTTTCGAGACATGCACCCCGTGAAAGAAGGACAATACAACATTGATGTAAATACTCCTAAATGAAATTTTATTAGACAACGAGTAAAATAATGGGTAGTACATACACCACTAAAAGGAAATTGTGGCAAATTTATCATAAATCTCATGGGAATAAAAGTGAGATGAAAAATCCCTTACGAAAACTCGGCAGCCTAACTGCGCCACTTAAAACATACAAAAATGGATCGATGAGATCAAATAGGGTCTCTCATCATATTAACATAATTTTTACAGCAAGAGTAATATAAAATAACATCCCCCAACATAACAAATAGGATCTTAAAATAAGTGACATAAAGGAGAGTACTTAAAAAGAAAGAGAGAGGTTAGATATCTTAAGAAAATTTGGCAGCCTAACGGCGCCACTCAAAACATCCAAAATGGATTGATGAGAGAGAATAGGGTCTCTCATCACATGAACATAAAAATTATAGTAAGAGTAATATAAAATAACATCCCAATAACAAGAAAGATGAGCTTTAAACGGAATGACATAAAAGAGGGTACTTAAAAAGAAAGAGAGGAGTGGGATCCCTTACCTCGGGTCCGACTTGACTCGATCGTTCTTTAATCTACTGAATAATAAACTTGAGTTAATTTCTACTTCCTTAAGAACCTTTTTCAAGTTCATTATTTCTTTTATATCACTTATTACCATGTCATGAACACTATGTAATTATTTTAGTTAATAACGGTCGTTTAAACGATCATTGGTACTTGAGTCAAAATATGCTCTTTATAATTACAAGTTTTTCATGTATCCATTATATACAGAGTTATAATGATGATGTATATATCATATATATCATATATATCTAGTATATACATGCATTTATAATATTACATAATCATTTATAGGTAATAAATGAAATGCACTGTTCATGGAGGCGGTAAGCCGTACGTATGCAGGAACGCTACTTTCATTTCTATTTCATATTTTATAGAATGTAATAATAATTATATAAAGGTATATTATAATTCCAGTATAATATCATATGTAATACCATTAATTACATCCTTTATATGTCCCACATATGGCATTAACGAATCAAATCACTTTGAGGGGGCGGTAGTCTGCACTTCCT
This sequence comes from Viscum album, assembly GCA_963277665.1. NCBI lineage: Eukaryota > Viridiplantae > Streptophyta > Magnoliopsida > Santalales > Viscaceae > Viscum > Viscum album. The sequence goes on from OY728160.1 coordinate 1,553,497,618, forward strand.
AAAATGAAGATATCATGTTTACTCATAATGGTAACCATAAAGGAAATTCCATAAATGAAAAATACAGAAGATTAAGTAAAACATAAACATATTATATATAATATATAAATATAGTGACATCTTAATGGCCACCTTTGAAAGTGATATATGAGTGTTGAACAATCATCGTTTCGTGAGGCATAAATTCGCCATCCACGGAAATAGTATCTTCTTTAACAATTAGATGTAGGTGTATGTAAGTGTAGCTCGAATCCTTCTTATAAAAACCTCCCAGTATATTTAAGATACTGGATTTGTTACAAAATAAATGAATAAAAAGAGTTTAGGGGGTTGGAGAAGCAAAATAAAACAAAAGGACTCAAGTGAAGACATTACCTTAAAATCGGGTAACTCCCTTTGGTTTGAGCTAAAAGGCTTCCTTGGGAAGACTTCTGCCAAAAGTGAGGCTTCTAGGAGTAATATAGGGATGTGGAGAGGCAAAATGAGAAGGGTTTTTCCGATCCTATGGCTTGAGAGGTGTGGGTAAGGTGGTAGAGGTGGGAGCCTTTTATAAGAGGAGAGGAGGGGCACTCTTGGAAGGTAAAAAATGTTACTTTATTTTAGAATGAGTTTCGGATTTTAATGGTCCCACATTGACATGTTTCTAGGATAAGGTTATAAGGGTTCGAAATACACCCATAAAATAGGTTTTGGACATTTTTAGGTCTTAGATTTTACATTATCTTCCCATTTTATTTAAATCGTTAAATAATGAGGTCATCGCTACATCATCATGATGTCATAAATAATTTTTATTTATTTAATGTCTAAAAATTATAAAAAAACTACAATGATGTAGGAAATATTTTTAGATTTCCAATTACTATTTATAGTCAAAAATATGACTTGTATATCAACATTTAAAAATTGTTTTAGTAAAACAACTCATGTTTGTGTCATTTTAATTTTAACATTAAATAAAAAGGTATTTATCTCATTTTCCAACCAAAGTGGCTCCATGGGGTCCCCAAGTTGACCCATGGATTCTCATGGTCGGACATGACTCATATAATGAGGGTAGGAAATGTATCTAGGTCATTTAATATTATTAAAACATTATTTTTACCTTAAACTACACTAATTACCTCTAATCGCGATTAAAAACATAATAAGTTTCTATTCACCAAAAAATTATTTTAATCCCATTGAACCACATTTTACTTCTTAATGACAACCATTTATGTCGGATTTTTGAAATTCAAAACACAATGATGGTAAAATTTCATTTAAACGGAAAATCAGTTTTTATAAGTACCACTTAGTGGTTTCACTATTCATCAAAAATTGAAGTTTTTCAGAAAATTACCAAAAATTCACCCTAAGCTATATTTGATATTCCGAATTCAAAAATGATTTCTATTTTAAAAAATTCAAAACATATAAGTTTCATTAATTAATTTAATAATTAATTCCCGCTGTCAAAACAAATAACATGTTTTTATGAAACAAAATGTATCAAAAGATTGACACTAGTTTAAGTCTGATTTCAAAGTGAAATTAATTCCAACGACCACTATTGGATTAAATGGTAAAAATATATTCTAATTTCACCTTAAAACAAATTCAAAATATAATCTAATCATATAAATAAATTATATTAAAAAGTGGTTTTGAATTAAAATACAACATTTTTCACTATTCATTAAAAAATTGAACTTTTTCGGAAAAATACCAAAAATTTACACAAAGTAAATTTTGATGTCCCGATTCTAAATAAGAATTTTATTTTGTCCAATATAACACATAAAATTGTCAAAAATTGGATTTAAAAGAGTTTCTCCATCAAAAGGCGGTCAATCGACCTTTTAAAGAATATTAGAATGTTTACGCTTAAAATTGGATTCATTCGCATTTTTAATCCTCTAAAATTTATGTTAAAAAGTAAAAATATTTGACAATCATATATAATAATTTTGTAGTTAGTTATATTCATTCCCTCCATAACAATAGCTATGCGTTAACTACCATTTAAAATAATATTATTTTATTATTAGAGTGCAACGTAATGTTCCCAAGAAACTCGTTGTTACGTGTTGTGTAAGCCATCGAGAATAGCATCCCCTTTGATGTAATAATATTATTTTATTCACAAATATGGATAAATATGAAAAATTTCATATTCTTTATTTACTTGGGGTGTTACATTTACTATGTAGTAGTTATAAATTCATATGATGAATGTCAGGAGTTAAGGTAAAGGTTCTTCATATCAATATTATTTCATTGATACATTATTCATTTTGAGAAGAAATTTGTGTTTATATAGTTTATATACTTCTCCTTTGATGTATTATATCATATATTTAATCATATTCATGGTATTTATTTTCCATTTTTAGGTTATTTATTTAATGGTTTTTATGAATCAGAATTAACTAAAACTGTAAGAGTTTATACTATAATTTGTTTTGGATTCAGGATTGAATATGGTAAATTTCCATTGATGAGAATTATATAATTATTATCCTTTAAAATACATATATCTTCCTATAAATTGGTTAAATATATGGTTTATATGGTTTATTTTCATTTTATAATCATTGTTAATTAATTTTATCATCAATATTTTTAATAAAAACAAACCTTATTTCCACTTTTTTGTTGAGAATCATTCTACTCCAAGTCCATGTTATTAAAAATGTATTATGGATATTTTTTACTCTAAAAATGTTTTAGAATGTTCATTTTTTCTGTCTTTTAATTTATTTCAAAAAATTAAAATTTATATTATAAAGTTATTTATATATGATTCACTTTATAATTTTTACAAAACCTTGAATGTAATTTTTTCTATTAACATATAGAGTATGAACCAATTTTCCCACCATTATGTATTTCCACCCTCCTGATACTTCAATTACAAGTATCCATGGTTATTGAAGAAAATACTATTTCCATTATTATAAAAAATTTATATTTATGTTTCACCCCAATTAAAGGGTCTTCCATTGTATTTTCAAATCATAGTTTTAATGGTTTATTAAAGGAGATATTTCATCTTGGAATGTATCATATAGGTATTGTTATAGTTCATTGGGGATATGATTATATGATACCATCAACATTAATCCTATAGATGGTTCATGATGATTATGTTTTTAAAACGTTTTATAAAACCCATTTCATTTCTGGGATCAATTAGGTTATGAAAAATTTACTAATGTTTTATGATACCATTTACTTCCTTCTTCTCGATAGATTATAAAAATGTGATCAATAAATTAATATGAAGTCTATTTATTTTCATGAGGATTTTCTATGATAAAATTATGAATGATTTTATGATCTTATGGTTTGAATATCTATTAGTTTAATTTTATTATGGGCGGTTCAGGAATTATATAGTATTAAAATTGATTGGGTAAATAATGATACATAATTAGATAATATGAACATGAATTGGTTTAAACACAGAACTCTAACTGGCACTTCCAATTATGATAGTATTATAAGAAATCATTATATATGGAAACAATAGAAATGTTATGTGAACACAACCCACCAAGGGACTCGTTCCCCGAGGATATTGGTGTCAGTGAGCCTTGACCGAGGTTATGATGGAATGGGTAGTGATCCCAACCCATTATGGGTCTCTATCCACTATGATGGTCATCCAAGTGATCCTTAAATAAGGAAATGATTTTCTATGATTATATATTTTACAAAAACATATGACATTTTCTAATGATATATTCTCAATGCTCAATATTTATTAATTATTATTTCATGCTCTTAAGACTTGTATATATTATTATGATAGATCTGATATGATACAATATGGGGGTGTAGTATCTGTTTGCGGAAATGCTGAAACACAATGACTGAATGTGGTAGGAAATAAAATAAGGAAATAAATGTATAGGGAAATATAAATTGGCTTAGGATGATCAATTAGGTCCCAAATTATAATTCCACCTTAAAATCGTAATTATAAAAAGCGACACAAAGGGTGATCACTACTTTGAGATTCCATATTTACATGCATCCCATAACACATGAAACACAAGAATAATATGCTAGAAAACACTAAATTTCATAATTAACCGTTATGGTGTACAATAAGGTGGCTATTTATAGCCAAATTAGATATCTACTAGTCAAAATACCTATCCCCCAAAAGACTAAATTCTAAAAATTATTTTTCACATCATTTACCCATGCCCATGGCTTTTGGGGACAATATACCCACCAAGAAGACTTCTTTGGCCCCACACCAATGACTTTGAAGATTCCCACCATGACTTTGGAGGAAAGGTACCAACCACTTTTGAATATGGTGATTTCCATAATGAAGGAGGATAAAAATTCGTGGGATCCTTCGGCATGGCCAATTATTTTCAGTTTTAGGCTTTAATAAGTGTTATTAAAGACACATTTTCTCCTCCCATACATGCTTGTTGGGCCTCCACATGTAGATTTAATGTCAGTCTATGCAAACCATATTTAATTATTCTCAATAATCCTATTTTCATTGGTCCTAATATCCCATATAATGGGTATTGTGCATTTTATGCTTTGTCCACCATTGATGCCATGATCGTTCTTGAATCCTCGATGCATTTTCATGTAATGATTCTCATCATTACATCCCTCAAAAAAAAGATTTTTCCCTGAATCAGCATATTCAAGGAGGGAAATATTTGTAACATTGATGGTAACAATCATGTTTTCAGACCTTTCAGGAAAGAGAGTATTGTAGGAATTTTCATTGATCTTCTCTAAAACATGGAATGCACAATCACCTCAATGCATGGTATTCGACTTTATTTGTTCCGAAAATCATCCTTATAGTAAGTATTTCTATTCCAAACCACCTGGATCATATGGAAATTGTTTCTAACAATTATTCTCTTGATCACCATATTCCAAAAATAATGTCCCATTAAAAGAGGTCAAATGATTGGCATGTTCGTTAGTTGCAAGGTAAGCATCCTTACTAAAGAGTATGAACACTTCCCCACTCAATAAAACACCATTCACATATCTTTTTCTATAAAATAAACTCACATTTCACTCAACTAACTTGTTTTAATATCTTTTATTTCTCTCATTTCTTTTCACTTAGTTATTTTCTATTTTTGTATTCTTTTTCTATCCTCACATTATCTTCATATGATTTTATGGGACATATAGGAGTCAAAAAATCATTCTACTATTGAAATGAAAATAGAATCAGTTGGCATATCCATCATATATCACCCTCCTATTATATTGACATGGTATCCCAAGTAGAAAATGTTTGGCATATACTAGAGGATCATCACAAATAACATCATCATGATATTTGAAAATGAAAATAAGAAATTATGGACTCTTTTGTAACATTCACTTTTCAACTATCATTTAACCAATACAACCTATATGGTCTAGTATTCATTAATGTAGGAAAATCAACTTCTCCAAAAACAAGGTATTTGCCACATTAGTAAAAATTCCACTATCAATGATTATTATAAATACCTTCTCCATGATGTGTAATCTCCTATGAAAAATGTGTTCACACTTCTCCAAACCATGATCATCTTTTTGTTGAGTACCGATATATCTTTTTTCCACTAATGCTTCTTCATTTATGGGTTCTTCGACTTCCATATCTAAAAATTCATCCAAATTTGGTATTTCATCCTCACTAGATCTCTCACTATGGGTGTCTCCATTGTACAAATCAATCAATGTCCTTTTTGGGAATTGATATATGATATGTCCATCTCCTCGGAAACAAAAACACTTAATATCATATGATTTAGAAGGGAAATTTGTTTCATCTTTTATTGTCGAATTTGAAATGAATAACTTGTTTTAGGCCTCTTCTCTTTGTTTTTATACACATTCTTAATCGTTTGGGTTTGTTTCATTCCACTTAGAAGTAAATCTTTGTACTTTTTGATCATATTTCCAAATATTATCAGAACTTACATGACACATTTTATAATATAATTGTTTTTCTACCTTCATTGCCTTATAAATAAGCTCCTCCATGTCAATGTGGGTTCAGAGTTCGACCACATCTATAATTTCTGGATTCAATCCATTGATGATCATTTCCATAGTATCTTTTCAATCCTCCTCCAAATTGGATCGAATCATCAATATCTCTATTTCATTATAGTATTCCTCTACACAAATAGAACCTTACACAAGTTTTTTAAACATCAAATGAAAATATCTATATTAATGAATAGAAATGTACCTTTTGCAGATTACTATTTTATTTTCTTCCCATTATTGAATTTTCCTTTATACATTCCATTACCAACTAAATAGTAATTTCTCTAACAAACAACATGCATAATCACTGAATGCATGAGCTTCCACCATTACCTTATTCTCTAATGGTTAGTTGTGATGTCCAAACACATGTTTAAACATTTGATCCCACTCTAAATAAAGCTTTGAGTCACTCTTACCCTGAAATTATGAAACTGTAATTTTGAGGCATCCCAAGACACTTTCTCGAATTATACCATATTTCGTTCACCTGGGAAATGATTTTTCGAAATCTGAGTACACCTCTTCAACTTCATCGAATTATCTCCTTCGTGCTAGTCTTGAAGTGGAAGATTTTTTCTCAAATCATCAAACTATAATTAAACCTTGTACATTGGACAAAAAATAGAATTCATGGATATCTAATGTCAATCTCATTACTCACTCCCTCACATTCCATTTTTAAATCCTCACACACTTTCTCCCTTTTTTTAAATCTCAGAAAAAGGCTTCTAAAACATTATAGAACAACAGCATGGTTCCTAGAAGTGATATTAAGTAGAATCAATTAGAATATTAATAAGAAGTAATCAACAGATGGGAAACATTAAAAATTAGAAATATTAAAAGGGGTTGAATCAATGAAGCCCATGAAAAATGTTATGTAAAGAGAAATGGGAGAAATGGTTACAGTTGAATATTATATATGGACGATTTAAATAAGTTAGAATAGAAATATTGTCATAGAAATTCACTGAATTTGTGCTAAAAGCCAAAAAAATGTGCAATAAATTTCAGCATCTTTTTTTCTTTTTTATATTTTTGGCTACTGTGTGTTTTTAATTAATCCCAACAAGAGAGAGTTCACAAAGATTTGATATTAGTACATGGATTACCAAAATTATGATGTTATCAAAAATCAAAAATCCAATCAAAAATATTCCAAAAGGATGAGGAAATGAATTTAAGATATTTATGTAATTTCAATAATAAAATATCATTCTAATGATAACATCAAACTCGATTGAAATTACATCATGGAGATTTTTATATTTCACAAAATGGAATGTATAAAACGAATTCATTTGTCTATATCTCTAAATATTTGCGTTAGAATTCATTGTGTAAAAATTTTGAAGAAAGATGGGATTTTGATATATTAAAATGACATATTATATGTCCAAAAAGTCAGTGAAAAATAAGGGGAAAGGTGAATGAAATTTGTTCCCGAAAATGGTTTTGGGCAAAGAATGTGGAAGGAGACGAAAAATGAAAAGAGGAAAATAAAAAAATGAAGAACCTGGTTTCTACTGCCGACCTCTAATACCAAATATATACTTCCATATGGGTGTGTGGTATCCATTGGGGGGAATATGGAAACATTAGGGGTGAAAGTGGGTGAAATACAAATAAGGAATAAAATATGGAGGAAAATAAAATGGGAAATGGTATGGACAATAGGACTTAAAGGAGGCTTTCCCCTTAAAACCTGAATTATAAAAAGTTCCAAAATGATTTATCACTCCTTTGATAATCCTGAAAAGTTGTTACACATGGACACCAGAAACACAAGAATAAAATGTTAGAAGATAATCAAATTCTTAATAAACCTTCAATGGGTACAAGGAGGTGTCTATTTATAGAAAATGAGAGAGATTCACATCAAAATACCTATCCCACAAATGTCTAAATCCTAAAAACGATTTTTTAATTTGTTTATACGTTCCCATTGAATTAGGGGAAAAGATATCAACAAAGAAGACTTTTTCCAAGACCCCGAAGTCTTTGAAGATTCACACCCTGACATTGGAGACAAGGGACCCACCACTTTTTGATTATTGATATTTCTATCATGAAAGTGGATAAAAATAATGGGATCCTATGGGTGGGCCAATCAGGTTCCCTTTTGGGCATTAATAAGTGTGAATAAAGGCCCAGTTAATGCTCCCATGCATGCGTGTTGGGCCTGAACTTGAATATTTAAACTAGGTACGTGTAAAAATTATTTATTTCATTTGAATCATCCACTTTCTATTGGTCTACTAATCCCATGAAATGGGTCATGTGTATTTTATGCTCCAACAACCATTCTTTCCCTGATCACTCTCAAATCATCAATGCATATTACCACAATGATTATCATCAAGGTCCTTTAAACATGACTCATGATTAATTATATTTGACTTATTGGGTATGCATTTTTCATTTTATCATCATGTTATCATACTCATATCCATATATTATTTTAACTTATAATTATCGATTGTTTCACCCTATTTTTATTCATACTAATAATTTGAGATCTCCCTTAATTATATTTCAATTTCCCAAGGATATGAAATATTGTTTTAATTAGTGTATGTTTATGAATTGTACTATGTGAGAAGAATATCGGGGGATATGTTAATGTCATTTATGAAATATGTTCATTGTGTACCTATTTTCTAAATACACTAAACCATTACAGATATTAGGAATATATTATTAAGAAAAAGTGATGAATATTTATAAATAAGATTCAATATTTATCTATGAAATTATTGCTTCACCATAGATGATATCAGATTATAGAATAGTTATTTTTTGAGGATTGGTTATAAGGAAAATATTAACAGAATCAAAGATAACATATGATGAATTGAATGTAATATAGGATGATACTAATGAATTGTATGTCGAAATGAAATTTTTATAATTTATGCAATATTTTGAATTATTTTTATTAATATATGATTTCTCAATTTGATTAGTGATTCTTGATTCTCAGAATCTGATTTTTAGTTTTAGTAAGGTATTTATTATAGAATGAATATTCTTAGGTTGTTTTAGGTACTCTTGAATATTTTATATATTATTTTACACTATTCATATAAATTCATTCATATCAAGAAAATTCTCACAAAATGCTACTTCATATACTCAATGATTATATATTGAGTTATTAGTAAAAATTATTTATGTTATGATTATCATATCTCACGTCTATATCTAATTTCTGATAAAATAATGTTGGAATTTTCCTACAGTAAATATTATTATTTATATTCAATTTATATTTGATGTTATTTTAGGATTGGATTGGATTTTATTATATAGGGTGGTAAACCAATTCATCAAAGGGACGTCTATTTTGAAATTTTAAATCCTTCTATGATTTTCTATTAGTGTAAAGATGAATATAAACAGATAATGGAAATTTCATCCATTTTATGGGTCTTACAATATATTCATTAGGGATATTTATCTCAAAAATATTGGGGAGAAATTCCTCATTGAATATAGTCCTATTTTTTCTAAATATGGTGATGTATTTCCTAAATAAATTCATATTTTCACCCCATGTTTGAAGCTATGTTTTAAATAAAACTTATATATAATACTACACTTCTTTTGAAGATATAATTTTGAATTTTCTCGATTGATTTGATGGAATTGAAGAAGAAAATCAGGTGAATCTCGGGAAATGATACTTATAATAGAGTTAGTCACCATGGGATGAATTATTATTTTTGTTAATAAGATATATAGAACAATTCATCTTTTCAATTTTTATCATGAACATAACGTGGTTACTATATTGAAAATGTTTTCCCCTCCACATATTTGAAATTCCCAAAAAATTCCATTATGTTATTAATAAAATATTTAATTTTAAACACATATATATACACATAATTTTCATAATGAACATTGAACATAATATATTGATAAGAACTAGTAAAATAAATAAAATAAAACAACACATACAATAAACCATCACTAATTTATTTAATTATTTTTTCATGTTACATCTATTCTAATAAAATTCCCATTATTATTAGAATTATTAAAATGTGATGAATAATAGGTAATAAACAAAGTAAATTATAACAATTTGGCCTCCCTAGTCCCCTATAATCATCCCACTCATGAATAGTGCTATAGCAATGAAATAAAGAGTAAGCAATTCAAAGTTCATTTATGAAATGATATTGATCATTGATTCAAATCGTTGTGAATGATGAAGAGTAGAAATATTTTTTTTATTTATGGGGATATATGACCATAATAATTATTATTTTTCAACTATTATAGTTTATCATAATTATTCCCACTAGTCTATAAAAAAATTTCATAATCATTTTTTGTTATATTGATGGATTTAAATGATCGTTGGGAATATTTGTTGATGTAATCAAAATAGTAATATTTTTAGAGGGTATAAACACATTCTATTATAATATTTTTAATGGGAAAGTGTTAAGAAAATTAATTTTAGGAGATAATCATCTAAAATTTATATTAAATGATAATATTTTTTAGTGAATCACAATGTAATTGGTTTCATCATCTGAATGTTGATTTTTATGTTAAATTCGGAATTTTCATTAAATTAATGATTTATTTAAAAAAATATAATTCTTATACATAGAAAACTATTTTCATGGAATAATTTTTTTAAGACTCATCATTCAAAAATTATCTTAGGGGGATTTTTTGATAATTTTCTGAAAAAGTTGATTATTTGGGGAAAAAGTGAAAATTGTCGTATGACAGGTACTATGATATTGTGAAATAATTATTATTTCATAATTATTTAAAAATTTATAAAATATTATTTAAATAAAAATTTCGTATTATAAGTATAAAAATAAATTCAATAATATTAATATTAATTTTCTTATTTTTTTTCTTTACATTCTTTTACCTAATAAATGGATTTTTCAAAACAATTTATTTTTTGGATTTTATGAATTAATTTGGTTCCCTGGAAGTTATGGTTTGGGTTTTCAATACCATAAAAGTTCTAACACAATCTACCACTATTTAATGGTACATAAATTGATTTTAATTTAATATACTCCCATGTTATTATCTTATATAATTAAATATAAATTTTTTATAATTTTAAACTCTACCCATCCTCAAGTATAAATAAGACCCATTCCAAATTTATGTCCACATAAAATTGATAATCCTGGAATTCTTTCCCATTTACCATATCTATGTGTCCTATAAGATTCTTGAAGGTTTCTCCAATCTCCTACAGTTTCCCCCACAGTGATTTTGGAATCAACTCTTTAAGGTAAGGTAATTCCCCTCCTCTCCTTTGGAATTCATGTAAATCATTATTATGTGTCATAAAATTGTCTAGATTCTTCCCCATTATTCATCATGTTTTATTATTTCACTCTCCTTAAAAAATATTATTTTAAAATTTTGTACCATCATTCCCTCCAAATATCCACTTTTCATAAGAAATAATATATATTTTCATGCAATGAAATTTAATTCCTAAATTCTCTCTCATCTACAAGAGAGATTATCCTATTATGAATAACCATTTCTCGTCTATGGATATTAGACTATTAGAAAACATGTACTATTTAATTTTTGGTATATATATTTTAAACTCATATTCCATTTTCACAGTTAAAAATGATGTCATGTTCAATACTTTAAAAACATTGTGCTAAATGAAATTGATATGAAACCCGTTATTTATTTCGATGGGTTTTTTGATGAAATGATTTTAGTTATGTTGAATGTGGATCACCTCATTGAACAAATATGAATGGTGCACTATTATATGTAGCACCCCAATCTTCCATGGTGTGATTCTCTTTGAATAATTGAGCAACGTGTGTTGTATACAACCTCGAGTTCTAACACACCGCGACCAATAAAAGTAACCGTTATGAATAGTAATATCCACTTTTTGAAATTATATAAATTTTATATTTCAAAATGGACTTCATTTTTGGATTCATAATATCGAAATTATCCTATGTTGAATTTTTGGTATTTTTCCGAGAACTTCCAACTTTTGATGAATAGTGAAAAATACTTTAAAACAACTTTTTTAATAAAAATAATTTATAGTGATAAATTATACAAATGAGTGGTTATAAAGTGTAATTAGAATATATTTTTACCATTTTATTTAATGGTGGTCATTAGAATTAATTTCACTTTGAAATTGGACATAAACAATTGTCAATCTTTTGATTGATATTCTTTCTTAAAAACACGTTATTTGTTGTGACAACGGGAATTAATTATTAAATTAATTAATTCAACTTATATGTTTTTAATTTTTTAAAATAGAAATCATTTTTTAATTAGTAATATCAAATATATCTTAGGGTTAATATTTGGTGTTGTTCTGAAAAACTTCGATTTTTTATGAATATTGAAGCCACTAAGTGGTAGTTAAAAAACTGATTTTTCGTTTAAATGAAATTTTACCACTTATGTGATTTGACTTTCCAAAATCCTACATACATGTTTGTCATTATGAAGTAAAATGTGGTTCAATGGGATGAAAATAATTTTTGGTGAATAGTAACTTTTAAGTTCTACTAATCGCAATTAAAGGTAATTAGTGAAATTTAAGGTAAAAATGATATTATAAAAATATGAAAATATCTTGACACTTGTACTACCCTTATTGTATGAGTCATTTACGACCAAGACAATCCATGGGTCAAATTGGTGACGCCATGAAGCCACTTGGGTAAGAAAATGACATTAATAACTTTTTATTTAAAGTAAAAATAAAATTGTCACAAACATGTGTTGTTTTACTAAAAAAATTATTACATGGGGTTATATAAGTTAAATTTCAGACTATAAATATTCATTGGAAATCTAAAAAGATTTACTACATCATGAGATTTTTTATATAATTTTTAGACATTATATAAATTAAAATTTTTATGACACCTTGATGATGCAGTGATTACCTCATTAACTAACGATTTAAATAAAATGAAAAGATAGTGTACAATATAAGACATAAACTTGTCAAAAACCTATTGGATGGGTATATTTCTAACCCTTATCACCTTATCCTCGAAATATATAATTTTTGGGCCTTTGAAATCCGAAAAGGACTTCATAATAATGTAACATTTCATTACTTTCCAAGAGTGCCCCTCTTCTCCTCTTATAAAACGCCCCCACCACTACCACTTTATTCACACCATAAAGTCATTTTTATTGGCCAAAATCTGCACAAATACTCTCTAAAATTCCCTCTCTTACTCCTAGAAGCCTCACATTGGGAATAAGTCTTCCCAAGGAATCCTTTGGCTAAAATCAAAAAAGAGTTACCCGATTTTAAGGTAATGTCTTCTCTTATGTTATTTTGTTTTATTTTGATTCTCCAACCCCTTAAACTATTTTTATTACTTTATTTTGTAACAAAAACAGTATCTTAAATATACTAGGATGTTTTTATGAGAATTATTTGATCTAAACTTACACACAACTTCTTCTAATGGTTAAAGAACATACTGTTTCTGTGGTTGGCGAGTTTTTGCCTCACGAAACGATGATTGTTCAATCTTCTTTTAACACCTCTCATGGTGGCCATTATGATGAAACTATTTTTATATATGATATATATTATTTTTTTGTTTTCCTTATTATTTTTTATTTTCCATTTATGGCATACCTTTATGACTTCCATTATGGGTAAATGTGATAATTTCATTTTAGGAAGTGCGGACTACCACACCCTCAAAGTGATTTGATTCGTTAATGCCATATGTGGGATGTATAAAGGATGGAGTCAATGGTATTATAAATTATATTATACTATAAGTATATTATAACTTTATATAATTATGATCTCATTCCATTAAATACGAAATAGAAATGAAAGTAGCGTTCATGCGTACGTACGGCTTACCGTCTCCATGAACGGTGCATTTCATTTCTTACCTATAAATGTTAAGTAATATTATAAATTCATCTATATACTGGATATATATGATATATATGATATATAAATCATGAATATAGTTCTGTATATAATAGATATTTTACCACATGAACAACTTGTAATTATAAGAAGTTTATTTTTGACTCAAGTACCAAAGATTGACAAAACGACTGTTATTAACTTAAATAATTACATAATGTTCATAACATGGTAATAAGTGATATAAAAGGAATAATGAACTTGAAAAAGGTTCTTAAAAAAGTAAAAATTGACTCTAGTTTATTATTCATGAGGTTAAAGAACTATTGAGTCAAGTCGGCACGAGGTAAGGGAACTTCTTAACCCACTTTCCTTTCTTTGGGTTAAACTTCTACTTTTAAATTATGTCTTACTATGATTATGTATGAAATAAATTTTTATGTCCTATATTGTATTTTTACATTACTTATGTATACCTATAGTTAATACACATTAAAAATCTATTTTATTTACAAAATGATCATTGTATGGGACTTCGTCTCATTCTCCATTCATTGAGGCAAATTTTCTTTTATACACAAATTTCTTCTATACGGTGTATAAACCCCTTTGACTTTTACGTTTATTCAAAAGGAATATTTTTATATGATGCGTATTACTAAATGAAAAAAATTAATGTTTTTCTTGTCATACGTATGCGGCGACAACAACTTCTCCGCCGCCGTGACCATTATTTGAGTTTCGGCTTCCTCTACAAGCCATAACTTTTTTTAAATGAAAAATAAATACCGAGTTTTAATTTTCTTTTATTTTGGTATTGAAAATGGTTTTGATAATGTTTTTATTATATCAATGTGTTGTATTGATAGCTTGTGATTGAAATGTGGAAATGTTATGTTTCCTTTATGCATGTTTTATGTGATACAATTATGTTATGGTTTATGATATGTTTAAACCTGTTCATATGAGGAATGCATTGGACTTAATAATTGACGGGTGGATCCCGTTATAGCTCGTCGATGCATCAGTAGGTCTCATGAGAAAAATTCTTGTCTTGGCACGAGGCCTTGACAAAATCTTATTTGTAGTTTTGGAACGAGGCCTTGGCTACGTGGTTATGATAGTCTGACATTATCCATTCCATCATTATGAAAGTGTTTATTGATATTGCATGTGATTATTAGACTAGTAGAATATCCATGTGAAAAAGTAAATGGAATTATTTCATTTTACTTTTTCCATATTACCCTGAAGTTCAAGTTAAAAAGGATTTTGTTTTATTTATACATTTCCTTAAATGATTATGTCTATTTATGAAAGCTTCCACAATATTGTTATCTTTACTGAGCATCTGAGCTCACCCCTTTAAATGTTTTAATATTTTCCAGGATGTGAAGAAGTATTTTATGAATGACCTGCAGAGATAGTCAGAAGGGGATATGAGTGTGGACTATGGAGAGCATGTTATTGTAGTTTTTCACTTTATGATGCAATGAAACATTTATGAATGCATCTAGTGTTTCCAAGGCTACTAAACTAATCGGCCTTTCGAGACTTGATCTTTTATGATCATGCTAATGTTACGTAATAATGCACCAACTCTGGGTAACTGGGGTCGGGGTGTTACAATTGGTATCATAGGCAGTTTAGTACTAACCTTGGAAGCTAGATTTAGATAAAAGATTATTAGAGCACATATCCCTAAGATAGACTTTGAGGATTAGTATAGAAGAACTTCCTAGAATTTTTGTATTATAGAGATTTTATCAGTTTTCCGAGCAATACATCCATGTCTGTATACGAGCAGGTAGAGGAAGCTCTTGCACAGATGTACCAAGGGGTAAAACCCAAAAACACCGCTTTGAGTTAGACTCGAACGGGAACTGGTGCACGACAACGGGCCTTGCTGCACTCTTGGTTATGACACTCCAGGGAGATATGCTTTGGATAATTATCATTTTCTTTACAAACCACGATGAAGGGTTATGAGTATATACTTCCTCAAAGAAAACATTTTTACGATTATGGATTATATTCGTAAATAGTTCAATTTATGTTATGTTTTTTGCAAGTTTTTAATTATGTATTTTGATTCATGAACTAATCTAGTTTATGCCATTATTTAGAAATGGCGCCTAGTTGGAGGAATGGAAATCGTATCAATGCACACACTCCATGTAGGTATTTTCCTCCTGCTAAAAATAATTATAGTGGAGCTGGTGATACAACTGGTGCTGATCGGCTTATCACCATACTGGGACAACTCACTCATGTTATGAATAATAACCTTACTCGTATGGAGCACCTTGATCTGCCCCATGGAGGATCAATGTTAGACCACTTCATGAGGCAACAACCGCCAATATTTAATGGGGGTAATAATACATTAGTAGGTGATAAATGGATAAAATGCTTTGATAAATTATTCCATGCCTTGGGGAGTAGCAAAAGGGAGAAGGTTTTCATGGCAGTTTACCGCCTCACTGGAGATGTCGATCAATGGTGGTCACTAAGCATTAGTCTCACAAAGTGATTTGAATCGTTAATGCCATATGTAGGATGTATAAATGATGGAGTCAATGGTATTATACATTATATTATACTGTAAGTATAGTATACCTTTATATAATTATGATCTCATTCCATTAAATACGAAATAGAAATGAAAGTAGCATTCATGCGTACGTACGGCTTACCGTCTCCATGAACGGTGCATTTCATTTCTTACCTCCAAATGTTATGTAATATTATAAATGCATGTATATACTGGATATATATGATATATATGATATCTACATCATGAATATAATTCTGGATATAATGTATACTTGATGACATGAACAACTTGTAATTAGAAGAAGTTTATTTTTGACTCAAGTACCAAAGATCGACAAAACGACTATTATTAACTTAAATAATTACATAATGTTCATAACATGGTAATAAGTGATATAAAAGGGATAATGAACATGAAAAAAGTTCTTAAACAATTATAAATTAACTCTATTTTATGATTCAAGAGGTTAAAGAATGATCAAGTCAAGTCGGACACGAGGTAAGGGAACTTCTTAACCCACTTTCCTTTCTTTGGGTTAAACTTCTACTTTTAAATTATGTCATACTATGATTATGTATGAAATAACTTTTTATGTCCTATATTATATTTTTACATTACTTATGTGTACCTATAGTGAATACACATTAAAGATCTATTTTATTTACAAAATGATCATTGTAAGGGACTTCGTCTCAATCACCATTCATTGAGGCATATTTTGTTTTATACACAAATTTCTTCTATACAGTGTATATACCCCTTTGACTTTTATGTTTATTCAAAAGGAGTCTTTTTATATTATGTTTATTACTAAATGACAAAAAGGAATTTTTTTTGTCATATGTATGCGGTGACAACGAATTCTCCACCGTCGTGACCATTATTTGAGTTTTGGATTCCTCTACAAGCCATAACTTTTTTTAAATGAAAAATAAATACCAAATTTTAAATTCCTTTTATTTTTTTATTGAAAATGGTTTTGATAATGTTTTTATTATATCAATGTGTTGTATTTATATCTTGCGATTTAAATGTGGAAATTTTATGTTTCCTTTATGCATGTTTTATGTGATACAGTTATGTTATGGTTTATGATATGATTAAACCTGTTCATATGAGGAATGCATTGGACTTAATATGTGACGGGTGGATCCTGCTATAGCTCCTTGATGCATCGGTAGGTCTCATGAGACAAACTAGTGTCTTGGTACGAGGCCTTGACAAAATCATATTTGTAGTCTTGGCATTAGGCTTTGGCTATGTGTTTATGATAGTCTGGCATTATGCATTCCATCATTATGAAAGTGGTTATTGATATTGCATTTGATTATTCGACTAGTACAATGTCCATGTGAATAAGTAAATGGAATTATTTCATTTTACTTTTGCCATATTACGCTGAAGTTCAAGTTTAAAAGGCTTTTGTTTTAGTTATAAATTTACTTAAATGTTTATGTTTATTTATGAAAGCTTCCGCAATATTGTTATCCTTACTGAGCATCTGAGCTCACCCCTTTCAATGTTTTAATATTTTCTAGGATGTGAAGAAGTATTTTATGAATGACCTGTAGGGATAGTCAGAAGGGGATATGAGTGTGGACTATGGAGAACATGTTAATTGTAGTTTTTCACTTTAAGATGTAATGAAACATTTATGAATGCATCTAGTGTTTCCAAGGATACTAAACTAATCGGTGTTTCAAGACTTGATCTTTTGTGATCATTATAATGTTACGTAATAATGCACCGACTCTGGGTAACTGGGGTCGGGGCGTTACATTATATCACTGAAAAAAATTGGTTAATGAATTTATATCTATATTTGGCATGTTTTAGGATACATCGATGAACAACATTGGTAATTATGATTTATGACACCATGATGATAATCCTCAGTGATAATCTTATGGATGTCTCATTTATATATTCTAGACACATTTCTATGTTATGTATTATGTATCTAATATTATTATATTTTGATATTCCTCATATACTATCCATTATTAAAATTCATATTCCATTTATTTATTTTTCTCTTACCAGGATTTATGCAAACACAGTTTTTTGATGTATGTCCCTACAAAACAACTTGTTGTGATGTGTTGTAGGATCAAATTAAAGTGGACTCTCCAAAAGTCTTTGAATAATATTATGGTTTATGTTATCCTTATGTAATTCTCGTAATATCTATATAGTTTACAAGAATCTATACCTAAAATTAAACTTTATGTTCATTAATGTAATTTGTTGTTAAGGATTCATATACAATTCATATATTTAATATGTGGGTATCCATAGTCTAAATCAAAGGATGGTGTTGTTATTTTTGTAAAATATTCTTATAAAAAACTAGTAAAACCCTTAATTATAACCCAAAATATATGAAAATATCCTCATATTTTTGTGACTATTAACAATATGGTTTCCATAAAAATATATCTTTGTCTGTTTAATACAAGTGGATATGGTTCTGGCCTAAATGTTCCTCAGGGTACCACTTGAAAAAACTGTATTGTAATGCCCCATTACCTTTATTTCTGGTATACTCTGATATATATTTTCCCTTTTTCATTTATCGAGTCTTTTCAAACATCGATTGGGTAGATAAATGTGATGGTGATGTCTGGGATTTTTTTGTTTTCCATATATTTTTTTGATGTTTCTATTTTCCTTAAGTAGTTATATGAAATTTAATTGGGTTTCAAATCATGTAATTATATCTGAAATCAGGTTTTTAATTAAAATCACAACGTTATAACATTCACATCTTGTAATGTGAAAATATAGTTTTTAAGTAAAAAGGTGATGTGTTTTTTGTGAGAATTTAAATAAAATGGTTTCATGATGTATAAAATATTTCACATTGTGAGAATCACCAAGTTATAGTTTTTAGGGTTTCATGTTGTTGTTTGAGGTTTAATTTTATTTTTCAACCTTATCCTCTCGGCAAGATACCATAGCCTTATAATTTAGCAGTGTCTTCCTTCCATGTGGATTGATTAGTTTAGTGTTTGATTAGTGAGGTTAGGTGCTTCATCTCCCTGGGTGTCCCTTCCTCTTGGTTTCACACTTGATTGTGTTTGCGATATTATTTTATTTGGGAATTAGTAATTAGGTTGTGTTTTCCATTATTCCTTCTCACACACTAGTCATGCATTTCCTTTCAAAATCACATCTTGTGGTTTCCAATCCTAGATATCCACGGTAGTTAGGTTTTATATTCTCTCGAGGTTGGTGGATTTATTTAATTTTTCATATTTATTAAATTTCATATTGTTCTTATCGATTCCACGAGATTTGAAATTTGATTGCAAGTGTTGAAATTGAAAATTTCATGGGTTCATGTGGGAAAATGGTTTTCATATTTGAAAACCAAATTTCCGTTATCTTAAATGGAAAATTGACTTTAAAATAATAAGGAAGATATTATTGGATTTGAAATGGTTTCATAAAAATGTGTGAATGGTTTTTAAAGCATAATATGAAAATCATTGCATAGAAGGATCCATAGGTGTGTAAAAAAGGATACCCTGGTATCATTATTGAGTGTGACGCCACTTGGAATTAATATCTTTTATATAGATTGAATATTTTAGGCATCGATGTCATTTGGATCCAAACTTATGCCTTATTAAGATATTTAATGTATTCTACATGTTGACCAATGGCATAGGTCTAGGATAGTAGGTCCATTGTATCTTTTTTTTGTTTAATAAATGATATTTTATTTCATGCATTGGGATCACATGTATATTTTGATATGGGTATCATTATGTTCATGTTCCTCACATTATAAAACATGGGATCCAATCCGTGAAAACTAAATAATTTTTTGGAAATGAATTTGAAATTCATTATTTATAAAAGTTATTGTCAAATTTTTTTACGGATCATACTTATGCATTCTTGTTATTAGAACATCATTAGATTCTTTGGTGGTATCCTACTGGTATCTATTTCTTACACACTAAATCTTCATTTAAGTGGTTGTATACCTTTTATATATTTATTTAGGTAAGGACAAGATCATTTTATAGCTTGGAGGATTCTCTTTATGATATTGTTTATTTTTAGGATTCAATAGAGGTAATGTTTTTTTACTTGGATACTTGTCGTATTTACATTTATTTCACTCTAGTTTAGTTTTTTAACTTATTTGTATCAACAATTTTTTCATTTTATAGTATGGTTCTATTTATTTTTTTCATATATACGAGACTATTTTTCTAATCTTGGTTTCACCCAACCCCATTATGGTATGACTTGGGTTACTAGTCCAGTTGACCTGTCTTGTTATATGAAAATTTGGTGACATAGGGGATTACCCAGCCATAAGTGTGTCAATACTTATTGAGTGGGTTATGTGGCTTAGGTTGACTAGAGTAGGATCATTTTTATTCTAAAAGAAGGTTCAGAACAGGGGTTGGGCCTGGTCCCTCCCATTACTAAATCATAGTTTGTAGGGTTGGTTGGTAAAATCCTTACTAAGTCCAAGATCGGGTATTTATGATTATTTGATCAAATTGGATTAGAATTTTATTTAAATTAACCTATATACAACATCTAAGGACATGGATTGTGTAAAATAGTATGAATAAACTAAGTGCATAGTTTATTTAGACGGACATGTGTCTTAAAAAATGTGTTTCCTTCTTGTGATACGATTCCCAACTTATCAAATTATTATTATTTTAATGTGGTGTTTTGGAATCTTGTTTTTGGTATGATGATTTTGGAATTTTGTTAGGGATTATTCATTATTTTCTTGTTTTTTACAAATAATAATTCTTATATGAGATTTTATAAATACATGAATCAAATATGTAAAGATTTTTGTACATGTGGATACTCTAGTGGACCCTTCTTTTGTTGACGTTTTGATCTATACCATTCTGAATCTAGGGATAGTAGGTGTTATGAAATGTTGATGGGTATTGGATGATGACATAGAATTTATATTGAATCATACTTATGTATTCTCTGGTGAAATAGGATCACAAGATTCATAAGAGTTTCTTCAATGTATTGTGAGGAAATTCATCTTTCTATAGACACCTATGGATTCTCAAGTGGGTATTTCCACATATATGCCTGAAAAACCAAGACATAGATAGTGGGAATCAATTGTGAAAATTAAATTTACAATGGTCATACATAGGGTTCTTTCAAGATTATCCTTAATCATAATTTTAATCCTGATACATTGTCTATGGAAAAGACCTGTGAGTTTCTTACCATAGATCAATGGGAGTTTCCCATTATTGGTTAATCCACCTGATTTTCTATATCGGTGCATCTAAAATTGGATCTAGTAACCAATGATTACCTAAAGGATCGAAGGATTCAGAAGGGGTTTACATCCATTTATTGGTTGAAGAAAGTTATTTTTTCCTTCATACTTTTCTGGATGTAGTGGATATAGCATATTTGGTTTACGTATACATAGAAATAAGGACATTCTTGGGTGGAGCTTCAGTGGGAGTCGTAGTTAGCTAGGGTGATTCATTAAGAATTAAATGAAAGCGAAAGTCTGGTCACTTTATTGTAGGGATGGTTTCATTGTATTATAAAGGGTTCTAAAAGGTTATTTTATACCAAAGTGTGAGGGGAGTCCATACAAGCCCTAAATTTATAGAGGCTCATATAACATTTCATATTTGTGTAATATCTGGACATTAGAATCATTTCTTTAATAATATTTCCAAATGAAGTAAAGAGGGGTCCACTTTCACTAAGGGGTCTCGTTTTCAGGTTGATGCTTCCAAGGGTGGTGGTTGTCATTCTAAATCAATGGGGGTGTCCATGTGGTTACGTCCAGTAGACTATGTGTGAAAGGAATCTAAATCAATCACAACAACTGTAATAGGTACTCTTTTTATTAATTATTCTAAGGGGATATATTTTTTTATACAGGTTTTTCCAATTCCTTTATATCGTAAAATTTTGTTGATGTGTCAGGATTGCACATATAGCATATTCGATTTTTGTTCGGTCTTTACACGCCTTTTGGATAGAGATTTAAACAAGGTTTCATATTCCTTGTGTTTCTGGTGTTGATATGAAACTTTGCGATCTTTTGGGACATCTTAGAGATTGATATTGATATCTTGGAATTAATTATTTGCATGGATTGGATGATTAGTGTAAAGGTTCGGATAAACTATTATCACATATGGGTATAGTTATTATTTACAGATGGTTTCAATAAAGTGTTACAAGTTGACTAGGACTGTAACACCCCATGAACATACAAATAAATTTTATACAGGATACAATACACACAACACCGAGTCTCTGTGAAACAAAATTTTGTTATTATAGTTATTTAAACAGGATAGTTATAAACTGGTTGATAAATGTATTAATATGAACAATAATAACAACATTTAAATTTTATTTATAATGGATTCACAGAAATGAAGAATATCATTTTTGAATTTTGAATTTAAGAATTAATTTTTGGTGAATTTTGTTTTTATGAATATTAATTTTTTTATTAATAGTAATGAATAATGCATTGTATTTAAAAACTGTGTTTTTGATTAAATGATTATTATAATTAAAATGGATTCTTAAAGTCACAATATATAAATTATAAATATATAAATACATTTTAGATCATTGGAATATTTTTTATTCTGAAATTCTATATATAAACATATTGAACATTTGAATATTCTATATACCCGCCTTCTCACCACAACTGCAGGATTTGAATTGAACGTAATTTTTACACTCATGTAAATTGAATTTTGAAAAAATTTAATACACAATTCTGATCTATAATATATTTGTAGTCTGATAGTATCAACATAAATTATGGTGAATAGTAGTTTCACCCCTAGGAATAGTAATGTTACCATTCTGAATAGTAATATGAACCTTCTGAACAAAAAACTGGTCAAAGAATAGTAACCTCACCCATGAAAGTAAAAATAAAATTTAGGATTATTATAAATGAATATATGATATCTTTATATCATAATATTAGAAAATAATTATATTAACAAAATATTAATTATGTGTTGGTATTTTTGTATGCATGAAATATTTAATTAAAATTTTATAATTAATTTAATATTTTAAAATAAAAATTATTATAATAAAATAATTCATATATTAATATATTTTTCACTTATATTTATAAAATAAATTTATGATACCATAGTTAATTTTTGAATGTGTCATAAAAATAGTTATAAAATTAAAATCGATATTTTTCGAGTAAATGATGAATTTTTTAAAAATTACATTTTTTATATTTAGAAAATTATTCTCATAAAATGGATCTCATTTTTTAATTATAATCATTGAAAAATTGTTTGGGTGAATTTTTTGGTTTTTCATAAAATACATTGATTTTTGGCGAACAGTAAATTATGATAATTTCTAATAAATGATAAATACTTGAATTATGATGTCATATAAGATATATTTCCAATGTAAGCCCAATTTCTCGAACTCCCATACATTACATTAATATATTTAATGATAATTCTAAAACTAATCATAGTCTTGAGGAAAAATAATAAAAAATTAACACAATATTACAAAAACACCCCTCACCTCCACTATAAATACCACCACTTATCCTCACACCTCTAAGCCTTGATACATGTCCAAATTCTAAAAAACTACTCTCACTAGGACTTTACCCTACTTCTAGGAGGTTCTAGTCACAAAATATACCAATCCAAGGGGCCTTGTGGTTGTTTTCATATTGGTGATTTTAAGAGGTAACTCCTTATTCTTTTTCTTTCAATTTCTATTTTCATTTTTATCCTCTCATCACCTACTATATAATAATGATATTGATAAATATATTATAACATATAAAATGTATTTATACCATTTCAATGAAATTTTCTCCGTAAAACACCATTATATCTCTCTTTTATTTCAAAAACGAAATCGTCACCCGTTAGGAGCTGATTTTCAACTTTCATGGATGATGAATTTTATTTCTTCAATTTATCATTTAAGGATGTTCATGAAACCATTTTTATGGTTAATATATAATATAATATATTTATTAAAACCTATTTAATTTTCTATAACATGTATATATATGTTATATTAATTCATATGACAAAACTACTTTGTGATGGTCAAAAAATGCCAAAATAATCTAAACAACTATCACTAACGTGTTGTCAAATAATTCATCCTAACACATTTAATAAAATTAATTAAATGAAAAATTAATAATATATATGTTATTTATGTCATATATATTCAATTCTTGTGAATTATACCCATTCCACAGTAACTTCCACACTCACATACATGTATATCAATCTTGGAAACCATGGAAAAGAATGCGCTCAAGCAGTAAAATTGTATTATATAAAACCTCAAAATGACCGTAAAAGAACATAATAAAATTAAAATAAATATATTATATGTAGATAAGGGAATAAATTATTTAATTTATTAATTTATTTTTATTATCCAGGACATTAATATCATGTTCTCAACATACTCGCATAGAAGGTAATGGTTTTCTCAACCCACTTTCAGTTCCATGAGATATGCCTTATTTTCCACTATTTATTATGTGTGGTGTATGTATACATCCCATAGATAATAAATATCATTAGTAAATTTATTTTCATGGTATTTATTACCATATTTTATGATCATTAATTTTATGTGGCATATGGTTTGACTATTTTCAATGTTGTTAGGGTTTCTTCCTGAAACTCAATTTTTATTCGGGTTATGATTTTAAAAAAATTTAATTCTTCATTATTTTTATATAATTCTTATATATTCTCTGAATATAATAAAAAATCATGTTTGTAGATCATTTTATATTTTTTTATAAGAAATATAGGTTTTCTATGATTCCCACCACCATTATTCCCGATACGCAAATCCAATTAAACGGATCATATCAATTTCATACCCATTTTCAAGTAACATACATAATATGTTTTAAGATACAATTATTTTTATAAAATCACTAATTTTATCATGAAAAAATATATTTTTTCATTCTTGGATTTATACAAAAAATCATGAAAAAAAAATGAATTTCCCAAAATAAATATTCATAACATTTTGTATCAGTTACAGGTAGTATAAAGCAATGGAACTAGACATAGAATACATCGTTTAGGGAACCTAACCCTATGATCGACATTAAGGATAAGCATATAATAACATCGTAAATTTTCTTGAAGTATTTTATGGTACTTCTGTGAAATATAGATGTGTTTAGATACTACAAGTAGACGTGTTCCTAGCATATATGTACCTATATGTAGAAACTCCATTTTTGATGTGGGTTTCCCACAAATAAATTTTCAACTCTCACACATTAACTTTTGAAGTGAAATTTCCAATTGTGAGGAGTAAATTTATTAAATTATTAGAGAATGTAACAACTTAATAATTTTCAAATAAACATAATATATCCTCTAATTCATGAAACACTGTCTTTCTACGAAACACCACTTTATTATTATAATTATTTGAACGAGATAGTTATAACCTAAATGTTAAACCTAGTAATATAAATTACAATAACTACTATTAGATTATATTTTTTAGGGTTTAACATAAATGAGAAATATTTAGAATTTAATTTACAATTTTTTGTAAAATAAAAATCATTTTTTAGTTTCAAATGTCAAAATTAATTAATGGTGACTTTTTTTTATTTTCTGAGAAATTTCATTTTTAAATGAATAGTGAAAAATACTACATTATAGTAAATAAAATTGTGTTCTAATTTAAATAATTATTATAATTTACCATGATTATTAATAACAAAATATATAAATTATAGATATATGAATCCAATGTTGATCATTGGAATCATTTTTATATTGAAATTAGACATAAAAACATATTGTACCTTTCAATATTCTTTTTACCTTCCATCATGCCATGCCTATCGGATTAGAATTAAGCATAGTTTTTCTACTATTATGAATTGAATTTCAAAAAACAGACATATAAGGTTGCGATCATCATGATATTTACAGTCTAATATGATCAACGTAATTTTTTTTTTGAATAGTAACTTGACCATTTCAATAGTAATGTTTCCCTTAGGAATAGTAATATGACTTTATGAATATTAAACTAGCAAAATGAATAGATACTCACCCATGAAAGTATAAATAAATTTTTTTCATCCTATAAATGAAATTATTATATAATTATATCATATTGTAGGTAAATAAATATTTTAAAAAATTATTAGTTCAGTGTTGGTATATTTTGCATTTAATAAATATTTATTTACAATTTTATAAATAATTTAATCCTTTAAAAGAATATTTATATTCAAAAAATATATTCACATACTAATATTTGGTTGTCTTTTGTTAATTGGATAATTTTAGGTGGCCTTAGTGAATTTTTTAATGTTTCACAAAAAATGTTATAATATTAAAATAAGAATTTTTCGAAAAAATGATGATTTTATTTTGAAATTAAATTTATCATATTTAGATAATTATTTTAATAAAATTTATTTCATTTATAAATCTTACTTTTCAAAAAATGAATGGGTTGAATTTTTGTTATTTTTCCAAAAAAAGTGAATTTCATGAATAGTAAAATATGATAATTTATTATAAATGGAAAATACTTGAATTATGGTGTCATAGATGATGTATGGAAAAATTAACCACTTAATTTAAAAATAACCTTCACTATTTTATTATATTTATTGATTATTCTCAAACTATTCATCGTATTGAGAAAAACAATATACAAATGAATAAAATATTCAAAAAAATCCACTCTCCTCCACTATAAATACCACCCCACACCACCACTTCTACTCTAAACTATAAGCCTATAAACATGTCAAATTTCTGATCAAATACTATCCTTATGTCTGTACCCCACTTACAAGAGGTTCTGGTCAGAAAAAAATACCAATCCTAGCTCCCTTGAGGAGGTTTTTGAATAGGGGAATTCCAAAGGTATAAACATTTTCTTTTTATTTGAATTTCCTTTCAATTTCCTTTTTAATTTCTAATAAACTCCTAAGCTTCTCTATCTAGATGATCATGATAAGTACAGTATCATCTATATTTTTTAATTATTTCATGTTAATTGAAAATCTTTCATCATTCTTTTTTCTCTCTCTCTCTGTTATATTTTAAAAATGAAACAATCATCCTTGATGTGCCGATTTACAACATTCATGGAACAGGTATTATAATTCACCAATTTCACCTTTAAGGATGGTCATGAAACCACATTTATGGTCATACCATACTATTATTTATGTATTAAAACGTATTTTATTTTAGTGAAAGAGTATGTCTATGTAATATTAACTCATAAAAAATTGTTATTATCAAAACCCCCCAAAATAATCTAAATGATTATCACGAACATCTTGTCTAATAATTCATCCTAAACCCATAAAAAAATTAATTATATAACTATTTATTCTTATGTATGTTCAAAATATCATATAAATTCAATTATATAAATTTATAACCATTTCACATGAGGTTCCATAATCATATACGAGTGTACTAATCAAGAAAACAAATGAAACGAATGTTACCGAGCGATAATATTGTATTTTATAACTCATAAAAAGTACCATAAATGAACATAGTAAAATAATAGTAAATTAAACATATCAAAAAAATATTATTAAATAATTAATTAATGGATATAATTTGATTATTCAATTCATTAAGGTCAGGTGTAGAACACTTTCAGACCTAAGGTAAGGGTTTTCTCAACTCAAATTCATTTTAATGAGATATGTCTTATTCACAACTATTTCATTGGTGTGGAATATTTATAATACCCATTTATGTTAGATATCATAAATCATAATATTTTCATGGAATTTAATGTCTTATTTTATGATCATTATTTATTTGGGGCATATGGTTCGACTATTTTCAATGTGGTTTTGGTTTCATCTAGAACCTCCATATTCATTTAGGTTTTTCTTTCTCCCTCTATTAACTAATTAAATTATTAATTATTTAAATATACTTCTTATAAATTCTTTTTATACTTTCCAAAATCATGTTTCCATGTCATTTCATCTTTATATTATATGAAATACATTGTTTTCGGCTATATTCTCAATTATTCCTGATACGCCGACCCAAATATAGGGAACATCACAATTATGTACCCATTTTCAAGTACCATCCATAATATCTATTAATTCAGAATTATTTTTATAAAATCAATAATTTTTTTATGAAAAACATTATTTATTTCATTTTGGGTTGTTTACAAAAAATCAGGAAAAATAATAATGAATTTTCCAAAAGAACTCTTATTTCAGAAGTAAAAAAAGGGTATTTCTCTCAAAAAATTAGTCGATGAATTTATAATATTTTTTTAATATATTTTTAATAAATAAGTTTAATTTTATTATATATTTATATTGATCTCTTATTATTAAAATCTTATATACTTTATTAAATGTTTTATGATCGTTTGATTGTGGATGTAATATCTCCATACCAATCACTATACTACTATGAATAATTAGTGATTATGTTTACAGATTGGGAAAAATTATTTACAATTAATTTGTAAATGTTGTATATGTTTAACCCCATTCATATTATGAATGAAATTAGGATATTATGTGAGGTTAGGGGACTTCTATAGGCCCTCGATGCAGTGGTAGGTCTCTTAAAAAAATAATATATGGTTTTGGTAAAGGCTTTACTCATGTATTTGATTCTTTGAATAAATACATTACAACAATAGATTATAGGAATGGTGCCTTTATAGTAATATATTCATGGAATGTATCCTTCATGATTTTTTTTGGATATCCATCACTATTAATTTTTATCATTATGAGACATGTACTTGATATTCCATGTGGTTATTCAGCAAATATAATATCTAGGGTTAATTTTTATAATGGAATTATTCATTCAACACCTATTTCTACCATATAATTATCAGTATTATGTTTTAGTGGAAATTGTACTTGTATTTATTCACTATGCCTTATTTTTTATTACTAAACCCTATAGAGCATTTGAGCTCACCCCTCCCTAATATAATCCTACATTTTGTTCCATCACTTTTCATTACATTTTATAAAAAAATATCTTTTAAAATTTAGATTATTGGAAATAAGTTACATAATACCTGAAAATATAAAAAAAATCTAATAAACATTAATGGATTAATCATATGTTCATCATATGTTCAATTACTTCATCTCATAACCTGGGGACATACAACAAAGGAAAAGAGTGAGCAGAAGGCTTAGTATGGGTAAACAAGGAAAACAGTTTACTTGTGATCTGGAGGAACATATATAAGAACATGATAAAATACATAAATTTATGATAAATAGTAATATAATAACAATTTAATGAGTCATTACTTGGAAATATTACAACTATATTTACTCTAGACCTTCATAAGCATATCACCATGGGTTTTCACCAAGGTATCAAAAAACATGTCATCTCTAGAGAATAATTTTTTACCCAATTCTTTTGAAGTGATGTCAGTGTGAACCCACAATATTTATTAATTAATATTAGAAATGAATATGGTAATAATACATATCATAAATAACTTTAAATAATAAAAGAAACAGGTTTCATTTCAAAATCATGGGGTTTTAAAAGTGCTTAAAAATAATGTCATTCATTTTAAACCCAAAAAAAATTAAGGTATGTTTGATGTTTTTAAATTCCAAAATGAAATATATCGTTTTTAATTTTTTTTTAATACAACTAGGGATGAAATAGGTTTAGTAATTCACAAAAAAAAATAATAAAATCTTGATTAAAATGGACATATATGGAGTTGAAAATATGAAACATAACAAATATGAAATAGGGATTTAGAAAATAATAAAAATATAGGGGAAAAGGGTTTTACATTCATAAACAAAAATTAATAATTTTAAGGGATACATAAAAATGGACGAAAGAATATTTTATGTAATTTTGGGAGACATACCACATAAAAAGGAAATTGAAAGGAAAAAAAGAGAAGTTGAGATACCCCTTACCTTGAAGAGTGACTCCAAAAACATGAATATTGAGACCTTGGGGGAATGAGGAAAGCATGGGATGACTCCATGAAAGGTAATACTATTATATATTCGTGGATAATAATTTGGTAATGATATATATTTATTAAATGGGTGGGTATTTATAGAAAAAGAGAGACATATTTTTATTAATTTCCTTGGAAACCTCATTAGTGGTATTTGCAAAAAGTTGGGCATTCCCATGGTATTTTCCCATCGTATTTTCCACTTGGGACAAATAATATAATATTTTAATCCACAAGAGTATAAAAAAAATTATATTCATTATTATGTCATTATTACATCATTAAACACACTGATTACCCAACTTTATTTTTACTATTAATGAAAAATTAAAGTATTTTATAAAACTTTCATAAATTTAACCTATCCTAATATCTATATTCTTAATTAATGAATTTACATTTATTTTATCATAATAATTATCTAAATATGAGAAATTTATTTTTTGACCATCAAAATACTTATTTATTAAAAATAACATTGGACACAAAATACATATTAAAATGGATCGTAAAAGCTTTGACACTTGAAAAAATAAAATTATTTTATCATTTATAATTAAATAAGTATGATTTTATAAAACTAATTAATTATAATAAAAATTAATAAAACAATATTTAAATATAATAATTTATATCTCTTTAAAAAAGTAAAATTTTCACCAGGAAATTCAATTTCACAAATTGAATCTCAATTTTTAAGAAAATATATTCTTAAAATAAAAAAGATTCAATTTTTTTTAATTAAAACAATGGAATTAAATTTTCACTAACTCGGGACCTGAAACATAACCCCTTATAACACTTGAATATGACCTAAGGGTGTAGTGCACGATAGTGATAGCATCATTGTGCAGCTCTCCTAACTTCATTTGAATGGTAATCTCTAATAACTTGAACTTCAGTCGTAGGCGATTTCATTCAAGATTAACTTGTTGAAGCTCGCATTGGGCTTGGTTAAGATTGAATCCCAAAGATGATATTAAATTCTATGTCTAATAGCTTCATTTAAATGAAACATTTTTATAATAAAATTTATATTTTTTTTGGTAAAATAATCATCATTATTTATTTTGGAATGTCATAATTAATATCGGCTAATTTTTTAGTACTTAATGAAGATGTTTTATTTTTTAATAAATAGTAAAAAATACTGTGTTGTAGTAAAAAAATGTTTTTTATATATAATTATTATATCATAAATTTATTTTTGATGCCACAATATATAAATTATACATATATTAATCCAATTTAGATCATTAGAATCATTTTCAATATTGAAATTACATATTAAAAATTATTGGGATTTTGACGGATCATTTTACCTACGTTCTCACCACACCTGCAAGATTAACAATAAACATAATTTTTCAACTCCTATTAATTGAATTTCAAAAAATGGACACACACGATTGTTTTCAAAAATCCATTTAGAGTTTTATAGGATCAACTTAATTTTTTGGTGAATAATAACTGGAAAATTTAGAATAATAATGTTACACTTACGAATAGTAATATAACCCTTATGAATTGTAAACTAACCAAATGTATGGTAATATAACCAATTAAGGTATAATTAAAATTTAAGAATCTTATATTTAAATTATGATATAATTATATCATATTAAAAGTAAATAAATATTTTAAAAATTATTTTTAGGTGTTGGTATTTTTGTATTCAACAAATATATAATTACAATTTTATAATTAATTTAGTCATTTAAAAGAAAATTTATTTTAAAAAATATATTCAAATACTAATATTTTTTTCTTATTATTATATAATAATTTTATGGGACCTTATTTTATTTTTGAATGTATCATAAAAACACTTATAATATATAATCAGTATTTTTTTTGTAAATGATAAAAAAATTTACAATTAAATTTATCATTTTTAGAAAATTAATTTCATAAAATGGATTTAATTTTTTAATTATATGCATTAAAAAATTTTAGGAGTGAATATATGGTATTTTTTTTGAAATACATGAATTTTTGTTGGGTGATAAATTACGATAACTCATGAAAAATGTTAAATGCTTACATTTTGGAGTCATAGTTGTTGTGTGTCTAATGTAAGTCCATTATCTCGAACTCACATTCATTATTTTATTATATTTAGATATAATTATAAAACTATTCATTGTCTTAATCCAAAATAATAAACAAATTAATAAAATATTCAAAAATTTCCCTCTCCTCCACTATAAATACCACCCCTCACCACCACTTCTCTTCACACCTCTGAGCCTTGAAGCAATTCCAAATTCTTCCCTAATCCTCTTACTAAGAATCTTACCCAACATCCAAGACCAAATAGTGTAACCAAAATACAATACCATGGTTTTTTAAGATTCAATAGGTAAATCCTTTTTCTTTTCTTTTAATATCCTTTCAATTTATTTTTTCATTTCTTACATTATCTTCACCTCATCTATCCAAATAATCATGATAACTCTAGTATCTTATATATACTAGAATTATACCATGTTAATGGAATATACTTCATCAAAATATTTCTTATCTATCTTTTATTTTATAAATGATTCAATCATATGTAAGCTACCAATTTACTACCTTCATAGACAACAAATTTTCATTCTTCAATTTATCCATCAATTATTGTCAATAAACAATTTTTATGGATAAAATAAATAATAATATTTTAAATATATCTTATTTAATTTTTTTAAATAGTATATATTCATAATATTAGTTCATACGACAAAATTACATTATGATTATCAAAAACCACCAAAATAAACTAAACAATTATCACGAATGTCTTGTTTAATAATTCATCCTCTCCCATATAATAAAATTAATTATTTTAACATTATATCTTTGGAATATTCAATGATTGAATATAACTTCAATTATAGATATTTATTTCCATTTTATATGAATTTCCATACACATATTGAGGTAACCATATCACAAAAACCAAGGAAACGAATGATCCTAAATGATAAAATTTTATTTTATAACTCCTCCAAAATTCCATAAATGAACATAATAAAATCATAATAAATAAAATATATATATAAATGTGCTGAATTAATTAATTAATTAATTAATTTGATTATCCTGGACATTATGTTGAGGTGCAGAACACTTTAGAACACAATGTAAGGGTTTTCTAAACTCACTTTCAATTCAATGAGATATACCTTATTCACCATTATTCCGTATGTGTGGTGTATGCATAATACCTATTTACGTTCCATATCATGAATCAAATTATTTTCATGGTATTTAGTGTCTTTTTTTAGGATCATCAATTTTATGGTGCATATGGTTCGACTATTTTCAAAGTGGTAAGGGTTTTCCTCCCAAACCTCCATTTTCAATCAGGTTATGTTTTCTTCCTCTATGACCAAAAGTAAGTCTTCATTATTTTATATAATTATTATATATATATATATGTTGTGTATGTGTTCCAAAATCATATACCCATATCAGTTATATGACCTCTATGAATAGTAATTTTATCAAATGAATAACAAGATCATCTATAAAAGTATAAATAAAAATTTAGGCACCTTATAAATGAAATTATTATAAAATTATATCATAGTACAATTAAATAAATATTTTAAAATATTATTAATTAAGTGGTGGTATTTTTTATTAAAAAATATATATAATTATAGTTTTATAATTAATTTATCAATTAAGATAAAAATTTATTTTCATTAAATATATTTAATTAAAAATATAGTTTTGTCTTATCTTTATAGGATAATTTTATGAGACCTTAGTTATTTGTAGAAATTTTCATAAAAACAATTATAATACTAAAATACTATTTTTCATGTAAATAATGATTTTATTTAAAAATAAAATTTCTCATAATTTGAAAATTATTTTCAAAAAAGTTATTTAATTATTAAATACTACAGGTTGAAAAATGGTTGGGGTTAATTTTTTTGATTTTTATAAAATACATGAATTTTTTGTGAGCAATAAAATACAATAATTTAAGATAAATGCTAGATACTTGAATTATTGAGTCATAGATGATGTATGGATGAAGTACGACCATAATCTAATACTATAATTCATTATTTTAATATAGTTAGTCATATTTCTCATTCTATTAATAGTATTGAGCTAAAATAAAAAAAAAATAATTAACTAAAGTGAAAACATGTAAAAATAATTTTTATGAAACTTATGAAATGATCTTCTTTAATGAAGTTTTTTGAAAAATAAAAGAGTGCTTAAAATAGAAAAAGGCATATTTGTTTTTATAAAACTAAAAATTAACAAAGATGATAAAATTATTGTTTTTGTAAATATATTAGTTTCCTAAATTAGAGTATGGGTGGTACTTGAAATTTGATAAGATATTGGGAAGTTCCCTTTTATCAGGCATGCTTATTTAGGAGGAATTGAGATAGAAACATTATAAAACATTAACATCCCCATAACATAATGAAGAAAAAATCTGGATACATGTATGAAAACATATTAAAAATGTTGAATAATTATTTAAAATTATTGAAGTATTATAATAGGGTAATGAAAGAGAAAGCATAACCCGAAGGAAAAAATGAATGTTCGAGGAGAATCCCTTGCAACTTTTTAATCAATAGAATCATATACCCCAAAATTAAAAATCATCAATTGATTCACATAATACCATGAAAATAAATTAATTCATGATATGATACATCAATGGGTAGTATACATAAACCATACAAAAGAAATAGTGGTGGATATGGAATGTCTCACAAAAATGGAAGTGGGATGAGAAAACACGTATCTTATGTTAGAAAGTGTTCATCACTTATACATAATATCCTGGATAATCTAACTAAATCCATTTATTAATAAATTTAGACCCTTTTGTACATATACTTGTATAAGATTATATAAGTATTGAACTTCATGTTGAATGGGTGTAATTCTCTATAGTTATATATATATGATATTATGAACATATAGAATATTAAATGGTTATATAATTCATTTTTTATATGGGGTATGGAAGAAATTTTTGACATGATGTTAGTGATAATCATTTAGATTATTTTGGAAGTTTTGATCATCACAATATAGTTATTTCATATTAATTATTATGATGTATATATAATGGTAATAGAACATTAAATTGATTGAAATACATATATTATAGAATGGTTTGACTATAAAAATGGTTTAATGGCCATTCATAATCTAGAAAATGAAGAACAATAATTTTTCATCCAAAAAGGTTTTAAATCGGCATCTCAGAAATGATTATTTCGTTTATAAAATAAAATAGTGATTTAAATGAGTTTGTTGAAGGATAT
This sequence comes from Viscum album, assembly GCA_963277665.1. Taxonomy (NCBI): domain Eukaryota; kingdom Viridiplantae; phylum Streptophyta; class Magnoliopsida; order Santalales; family Viscaceae; genus Viscum; species Viscum album. The sequence goes on from OY728160.1 coordinate 1,553,533,445, forward strand.
TCCATTAAAATTATTTTATTCCAATGTATAGATGATATTGGGCCTCAATAAAAGCCCAAACAACCTACCTTAACATGGTCGTCGGGCCCTGGCCCCCCAGATACAACCAGTTTCCCCGTAGACATGTGGTCCCCTCCCTAGGGCCACCCACATGCCCAAACATGTAAGCTACCTAATTACTATCCCCATAAGTCGACGCTTTTTCTTTCCAGTTTGCTTTTCTATAACAAGTAACACCCCTGGGAAACTCCACATATTGTCACCATCCTGATCACTACTTAATGCCAGACATTATTAACTATTGAGTTCTAATTAGGTTTGTGTAACACCCCAAGATTTTATGAAAAATATTCTTTTAATTTCATTGATGTCTTGTGTTGTAAGCTACAACAAGATTGCATTGCGCTATACGCAACACCGTATGAGCTTGCAGTATACACAACACTATTCTTGGATCATGTTACACTCAATTTTGATAGTATTTATTCTACGAAACATTGAGTGTATATATATATTTATTCAATGTATAAATGAAATTTGTTTGGATTCTGTTATACGAAACAACGGAGGAGTCTTGCACAACACGCAACCTTGACTTGGCTTGCATTACACGTAATCGCAACCTTCCTCGATAGCGTGTTTTGTACGCAATACCAGGTTTCACTAAACAATGATATATTGTTATAATATTATTATGGACTAGCTGTTATGAATAGTATTAACTAAATTTTGAATTTTATAACATTATTATTCATCTTACATATTTTCTAGAATATGGTATGACAATAAATTAAATTTTTCATGTAAAATATATATTTTTCAAAAAATTGTAGTTTTCCTGCCTTTTGATGAGGCACCCACCTTAAATCTTGTTATTGAAATGTCTATAAGTTCAATTTTACAAAATAAAATTCTTCTTTGGAATCAGGATATAAAAATTTACGTTGGATAAATTTTTCATATTATTCTGATAACATTCATATTTTAATGAATAGTAAAAACACGCTATATTTTAATTAAAAACAACTTTTTTCATCGCAATAATTTATATGGTTAGATTATCTTTCTAATTAGTTTTAAAGTGTAATTAGAATATATTTTTACCATTTAATCCAATTTTGTTCATTGGAATTAATTTTACTTTGAAATTGGATATAAACAAGTATCAATCTTTTGATTGTTTTTGTTTCTTAAAAACATGCTATTTGTTTTGATAATAGGAATTAAATTTAAAATTAATTAATTCCACTTATATGTTATGAATTTGGAAAAATAGACATCAATTTTTAATTCGAAATATCAAATAATGCATCGGCTGAATTTTTGGTATTTTTCTGAAAAACATCAATTTTCGATGAATAGTGAAACCACTTTGTGGTAGTTAAAAAACTGACTTTATTTTAATTTAAATTAAATTTTACCACTTCTGTGAATTGAATTTCAAAAATCTGAGAGACACTGTTAATATCAAGGACTAAAATTTGGTTCAATGAGATGAAAATAATTTTTGGAGAATAGTAACTTTTTACTTTTATTTACCACGGTTAAAAGTAAATAGGATAATTAAGGGTAAAATGATATTATTATTACCCTAAAACATATCCTGATTCTATTGGATATGTTTAATTCGACCAAAAACAACCTTAGGAATAAAATATGACCATTTAGTCCCACATAGATTAGATTAGGACATTTGGTATTAATTTATTTAAAGAAGGGTTAAAATAGTAAAAATCAAATTTTAATAAGTAAATCATTTTTAATATGGGGTTATACATAATATAAATTAGACTATAAATATTTATCAGAAATATAATAATATTTCCTACATAATTGTATTTTATTTATAATTTTTAGACATTAAATAATTTAATTTATTTATGACACAAAGATGATGCAGTAATTATCTTATTAATGAAATATTGACCTAATTGATGTTATAAATACCGAAATAAATGTAATTTGAGACTTTTTATGAATTTCACTAATTTTCTAGGTTAATATGACATGTTAGTTTTGATTGAATTATTTTTTTTTCGAACTAATTATTCTGTTATTAGTTTCACAAAAATCAGTTACCAAATAGTGTCAAAATTGACATAAAATAGTTTTTAAAACGAATATTATATTATTAATTGTTATTTTATTCCTAAAAATATAATTTTCAGTCAAATTACTTATATAAGGTTATATATATATTAATAATAAACAACTTGGGGTTCTTTTGTCTTGTTATAGTAAGTTTATTAACCTTATAGCGTATGAAAACAAGAAGACATGGTAAAAGTAAAATTATTTAACTTAAAGTTAAATCTAAATAATAAGGTTAAAATAGATACCTAAACTTGTATAAATTCTATTTGATGAGAGGATTTCGACCCATCCCCACCTTATCTTATAAATAATTCAATTCTGAGCTATTAAAAACCGAATATGACTTTATAATACAATAATATTTTTAGTTTTTCCAAAGGTGCCCCTCTCCTCCCTTATAAAAGGGAACCTACTCCCTCTATTCCTCACACCACTTTGAGCCTTCAAGATCGCCAAAACCCTACCAAATTCTCTTATAAACTTTCCTAGAAACATTCAATAGGTCCTGGTCTTCTTAAAATACCAATTTTAGTACCCTAAAAGGAGGTCTCAAAGAGGCGCTTCAAAGAAGAGGTAATGTCCGTTAACGATTATTTCAACTTTATTTCTTCTTCCACTTCTTCTTCTTTATTTGTTTCATTATTAAGTAATAACATCAGTATCACTCATATACTGATATGTTATTATAAGTATGAAACAACCCCATTTCACCATCTATCCATCCTACGGAAATCGAAATCATCGTGCGTGCGTACGTACAGAATATCGTCTCCACGCCGTGGTGTAATCTATTTTCCTCCACCACCTTACATGGATGGGTATATTGGTGTAAATAAATAACTATATATGGTTATTGTTAAGTGATATTGATTCTTTAATATTATACATACACTTCAATACAATTCCACGATCATGAGAATGATATCATCGCTCGTGCGTACGTACAGACTACTGTCTCCACGAATGCGATGAGATTCATTTTCTATGATTAAACATTCAAAAATGATTATAAAGTATATATAATGAATAATAATGAAATGTATGACATAATTAAGCTACTTTATTTATGTATACATATATATATATATATATATATTTCATCTACTTAATTCCATTCAATTCAATAAGGAAATGAAAACAGCATTCATGTGTACGTATGGACTACCGTCTCCATGAACGGTGTATTTATTTTCATTTATCGATCTATTATATATACGTATATTCTGAATATATATTATATATAAATCATGTTTTAAATTCTGGATATAAGTAATTATGATCTAAGTAATCATATGAATAATTACAAGTTAAAACACGAACGACAAATGAAACGATTTTACCCAAAACACTACTTTAACATGAATTTACAAAAGAATGGGTAATATAAAGTCATAAGTGAACCATATATGATATAATAACAATTAATTTTATTATTTAATAAGTCAATTACATTATTTAAATCATTATACAGGAGTTTTGGATACGTACAAAGCATATCGGACCTAAGGTAAGTGATAATTTTGCAAATCTCATTTTTATCTGATATTGCTTATTCATAAGTATTTACTGGGGTTATTGAAATCGTCCATGTCCATGTTTTATAAAAGTGTTTTCATGTATTTTTAAAGTCATTTTTACCGATTTTTACTTTTACCCAATGGTATGGAAGGAATCGTTCTTTTATTTACCCTATAAGGTACTTTTTGACTTTTCCGACAAAAGTACGAGAAGAATGTTTTTTTTAATGTATACGGCATGAAAGGATTTTTACGGTTTTATAAATCCTTATTTTCATGAAGCTTCCTCAAAAATATTTCATGACTATTTTCAAAAAAATCTGTTTCTTTTAAAATTGCATGACATTTTGTGAAAAGAAAATGATTTTGAAGAAGAAAGGATATTTTCCTCAAGAATTCATTTCAAGTGTTTTATCAAAACCATTTTTAATCTAAGATGACATTATTTAATATGTATGTTTCAAGTATCATGTATCTATGATTTACATGGTTTCACTTTTCTTATTATTAAATGATATCCATTTCTTTTATATGGATTATGTGATGATGGGATGATGTTTATGAAACCCATTTTATTCGTTGGGTTATTATGAATGATGTATGTTTATTTTGTGGCATAAGTAAGAATGATTTCATTATTAGATGGGTGGTACCTATATCTCCCTCCAGTGCCTTGGGTAAAGATTTATATCTCATGAGATAGACATGGCTGGAACGGCAAGTTAAACCGGTTCAGTAATACAGGACTGGAACGAGGAGTGAACTCGATTCAGAAAGGGACTTTGTCCACTAAGATGGTCTTGGAAGCAATGCCTTGGCTACTATGGAAATAATATCATGTGATTAATGGTTTCCAGAATTACATGTTTTATTCCCATACTAATTTATCATGATTAATGTTTCTTCATGATCTATACCTTACGTACTGCCATGTTTTATGTCATTGCTCAAGATTTTGTTGTTTAGATTTTATGATCATGTTTTTTTTACATTCAAATGTCTAAGGATTGTTTTATGTTCTCTATGATTACCATTACTGAGCATTTGAGCTCAACCCTTTTATGTTTTCTTTTCCCCATGATATAAAGAAAGGTTTTAGGTAAGAAAAAAAAGGGGAATATCTTTATGGGAGATGTTGAAGATCATTCACCACGATTAGAATATTATATTCCGAGTTTCCAAAGACACTAAACTATTACGGTCCTTGTGTGTCTATTTTTGGTATGTAATAATTATTCCGAAAAATTAATGTAATTTCCATGTACATCAAGCTTTGGGTCTCTACAGTTGGCTCCTGAAATGGACGGTGCGCATTGTAGACATCAGTCATATCATTTAGTCATTTGACCCTTTATCATTATAGGGTCTTACATTCACCCCCCCCCCCAAACACAACGTCCATAGTGTGGACCATACATCACAACCATGGCAGTGCACTGCACATCCGGTTGAGTTACTGCTTTAATACCAGTGTGACAACTAGGCCCTACTTACAACAAAAACACCCTTCCTTAACATGGTCATTGGGTATTTTACCAGTAGGCACCACTTGTTTCCCCACATAGAAGTATTCCCCTCTCTACGGCCCAGCCATATTCCTGAACGGGTCATATAACTAATGATTTCCCCATAATCTAGAACATGTTATTTAATTTTTTTTGGTCCATAATCACACGGACTGTAGAAAACATCCTAGAAGGTCATTGATCATGATCACTACTCCAGGACAAACACATTTAAATGTGAATTCCAAATCAGGTAGACTCATAAAAATAAATGGTCACCTTGTTCAAATGAGTTTCATAATTTAGAAATGTAGCCATTTATCATTATAGGGTGTTAATTTCACATGTTTGTTGGGTCCTCTCCCACTGGGTACCACTAGTTACCCCACAGACACGTAGTCCCGTCTCTAGGGACCACCTATATGCTTGAACATGTCATATGATTAATGGTTATCACCATAGTTGAACACAAGTTGTTTCAAACGTGCTTTGACCTCACTTGCACACACCTTAGGAAGCATCCCAAAATTTCATCCATCATGAACACTACTCTAGGCCAACCACACTTAACTATGGAGCTCCAATTAGGTAGGCTCTGGAAAATAAATGTGAACCTTATCAACATAAGTCATACCATTTATTCATTTAACCCTTTATCATTATAAGGTGTTACATCTACCCCCTTTATATAACAATGTCCTCACTGTAGACCCTACATATCAACCCAAGTAGTGAACCTCCCTTAAGGCTGGGTTCCTGCTATGATTCCAAATGTAACAACTGGTCCCCACTGACAATAAAGGCAACCCACCTTAACAGGGTCATTGGGTCCTCAATCTCTAAGTCCCACAATTTTCCCAAGACACATGGTCCCCTCCCTAGGGCCCACCCCTATGCTAAATTGGTTCATTCGTCTAATGATTATCTCTATATTCCAACACATGTTCTTTCCATCATACTTCTTACTCAATCACACACACCGTAGGAAACATCCTACAAGGTCTCCAATCGTTATCACTACTCTACGACAAGCACACATAACTGTGGAGATCTAATCAATTAGGATTCTAAAAATAACGTTTCACCTTATTAACATTAGTAATATAATTTATTCATTTAATCATTTATCATTATGGGGTGTTACAGTCTCTCTAGATTATGAATGTAACTTTGGGTTGTTCCTTATGTTATTTTAATCTAATTCCCAATTCTAGAAATGTTCCTTGATACATTTGACTTGTTCTAATGTTGTCAACTAAATGTTGTTGTTTGTGAATACCTGGAGGTATTTCTTGATTATTTTTCAGGCATTCCTTTATAAAGATAGGTTCAGTTTACTATAGAACATTTACCTTGAATGATGATAATTCATATTCCACTCATTTGAAAAGTATAGGGTTATGATGTTTTTTATGATGCTTCTAGTTTAGGTTTGAGATTTGTCTTGATGTAGGGGAAATAGTTACTATCTTATGGATCATACCATTTACACATGTATAAGAAGTACCACCATACCCAATATCTTGAGATGGAAGTTGATATTCTTATTCTCAAAAAGTGGTGTCACTGTCTATTTGAAGAGTGGTTTATGTTATATTCTTATCACAAAATCATAAAGTATATTTTCACTCTAAGAGATCTTAACATAAGAAATATAATTTATATCAAGTATCTGCAGGCCTTTTTTTAATATCGTTTATACCCCCATGAAAGGAATTGTGGGGGATGATGCATTGAGTATAAAATTAATAACAAAATATATGAAGGAATTAGTAGAATAGTGGTCCTTGATGTGTTTTTTTAATAAGATGTTCTGTGAGGATAAAGATGTCAAGGTTAGGTGTTATTATATTCAATAACATTTAACTTGTATTTTGATGGACGAGTTCAACTTGATTATATAGCATAGCCAGAGAGAAAAAGATTAGGAAAAATTATAAATTGTGCGGAGGACTCATTCGAGTTGCCTTAGTATCAAAGTGATGATTTGTGTTTCCATAGACGTTTTTTTTCTCCTTCAGTAGTAGATTCTAGACAATGGACCCAAGTCATGTTGGTGTATGCTCTATAGGGGTACAAATATGTACCTCAATTTGATAAGTCGATATTGGTGTCCAAAAATCAGGTGGTCAGTTATAGATTTTGTATCGTGGTGTATCACCAATCAAAGGGTTAAGGTATAACACCATAGACCAAAAAGTTCTTCGTAGCCTTTACCCATTTTGATATGTAGGTGGGATGAGATTTACATGGATTTTGTTACTAGTTTCCCATATAATCCTAATTATAAAGACATAATTTGGGTTATTTTCTATAGACTCACTAAATCAGTGCATTTCTTGTCAATAATTGAAATTAATAATGTTGAATAACATAGGGACTTATATGTCTGAGAGATTTTGAAGCTTCAGGGGTTTTCATATATAATTGTTTTTTATAGGGACTTGAAGTTCAATTCTAGATTATAGAATGTTTTTTAGGAGGAAATGGGATCCCAGTTAAAATTGAGTATGTATTATCATCCACATATGGATAGACTGATAGAGATGGAAATCCACATTCTTGGGTATTTTTTCTTAGATTCTTTTATTTATTTAATTGGATATTGGGAGATAATGTTTTTTATTTTATCTATAATAATAGTTATAATTCATCAATCTAGAGGCCACACTAGAAGGCTCTGTCTGGGTTGCCAAGTTTTTTATTTTATCTATAATAATAGTTATAATGCTTCAATCATTGAGCTACAACGTAGGGTGAAATATTAGTATACTTTTCCGTCAATATTGACATCTATATTGGGAGTGTTTCAAGTTTCCTATATGAAGAGGTTTATAATAGATCCTCCCATGTTATTTGATGGGAGGAATTTATTCTTGATCATGGTACCACATTGGTTAAGTATCTATATTACAGTATTAATCCCCAAGATATTTTACCACATGCTAAAATGATACCCCAAGGGTGGCTACTATGGTAGTCTGGAAAGGATCATCAAGAAGAATAGGAGTGGGAGTTGTTACTGAGGATGTAGTGGCCTTCTATTTATGCATATTTTGGATCTTCATCTATTTCTATGGATATATGTATTTCATGATGTGGATATTGTAACACCCTATTACATTTCTATCAGGTGTTCTATCATATCTTTTTTTGGATTCCTTTTTTTGGTGAATTTTAACCATAAATTTGAAGGAAACCTGTGATAGTGATGCATGGATGTTTTGTATTTTCATATTTTTTTATCAATGATTATGTTCTTTGATATGATGTTACATGACATGTTATAGGGTTTCAGGACATGTAATGCAGACCAGACTCATCCTGTGAGTTGAAATCACAGAGTGAGAATTTTCACAATTTTATAGAGGTATATGTCTTATAATGTGAAAATTCGATTCTTAGTTAAAAAGGAGATGCTTTTTTAGAATAACATGGTATAAAAAGGTTTCAAGATGCGTAAAATGGTAAAGTCCATGCAATTATTTGAGTTAAAAATTTTAGGGTGTTGTGCATGTGTTTGGGGATCCATTTTATTTTTCTTCCACCTCCTCCCAATTTATCTTTTACCATCATATTTTTTTGGTGTCTTACTTCAATCATAATCTATTAGTTAAATAATTGACCAATTGGGTTATCTATATCATATCCCTAGGTAATACTTCCTCTCATTATCCCATTCATTTATGGTTGAAGCCCTGTTTATTGTGGGAATTGGTTATCAGATTTTATTTTCTATTAATCCATTCTAATTTATAATCATTCCTGATCTTACAAAGGTATATATTTGGGTTTCTAATCCACATTGTCAAATGTGGTTATATTTTATACACACTTGAGGTAGATAGATCTATTCAATTGTAATAATTTCTAGAAATATATTTAGTTCTTATTGATTCCATGAGATTTAAAATGGGATTAAGTGTGCTGACAATGAAAAGAGAATGATTTCACATTTGATAAGGGGTTTTTTATCACAAGTAGAATTTCCTTGATTTAAAATTCAAATGAATTTTCAATCCAAAAAGAATATTTTCATATATGTGAAATAGTTTTATACAAATTTTATCCTGGTTTTTAAAATAAATGTATATAAACTTTTCAAAGCGTGAACCTTGGAAAGGTCAAGAAAGAGTCATATATGGACTTAGTGTGTGTTACACCACTAGGGGGAAACATCTTTTATGTCGATGGTCTATTCAATACATCGATTCTAGTTGGATCCAACCTTATTCATTGTTATCATTTTGAGTGTCTAGTACGTATTATACAATATGATACATCCTGGATGGGAGGTTAATTGTTGTTTCTAGTTATTTGTTACAAAATAGTATATTTCAGGGATGTTTGCTCGCCGGTATATTTACATTTCAGTATATATACATTCATTTTCTTGTCTATGGAAAAAATTTCATGAAATTTTTGAAAACTCAAGAAATTTTTTAAAAATATTTTTAAATTTATTATTTAAAAAAAATTAATATGTTTTGTTTTAAATTATTTACATTTACATTACTATTATTAAAATTTTTTGGATTATTAGGTGGTATCATGCTGGGTTATATTGTTCGTGCTCTACTTCTACCTGTGGGACGATGTATACATCATTTTACACGACTCAGGTAAAGAAAATGTAATTTTTTAGCATAAAGGCTTATCATTACATTTATATTTAGTTTTGGATTTGTTTGGAGGTTACGTTTAGTCACATGGATACTTGAGGTCTATAAATAGATTCTTTTATTGTTTAGACAATTAATGCAAGTTTTATCTCCCATTTTTTATCATTATACTATGGTTGTATTTCTCTTTTATCTTACATGAGATATTATATTTATTATATTAGTTTTATACCACAAAATGATGGGATGACCTGGTTGACTGGAATGATTGGTCTAGGTTGGTTGGTTACATATATTGAGCTAGAATCAATCAAGAACTGGTGAAAAATAATAATCCCTTCATCAAAACTATTTTGAAACTACTTGGAGATATTCATTGGTTAATTAAAAGCTTTTAGAAACCATTATACAGGATATAATTATCATGTTAAAATTTTAGTATGATTGTGGTATATCATAATAGAATCATGATAATAGAAAATCTTAGTATTAAGATTTTCTTTAGAATTGATACTATAAGATTAATATTAGTATCAAATTTCTCATAATGGTCTTCCATTTTTAGAAAAATAATATGAAATTGACGGACTCGTGCAGACAACAGATGTACTGGGAAATGAGATAATGACCTTCCCAATATGGGTGGAGTTGAAGTAAGTTGTATTTTGATTATTCAAAACAAGATATCATGTGTTATGAATTAAATTTGAAGAGTATTTGAGTTTCCAAAAATAAAAAAGAAGACAAGTATGAAATTTCAATTAAATTCAAGAGATTAAGATAATTATGAAAAGAAGAATAAATTTCATACTTTTCAAATGAGTGGAAAGAGGAAATATATATAATTTCTTAAAGGAACAATCTGATTCTTTATGTGTGGAAAATGAGGATATAATGTATATAATTACTAAATGAAAAATGTATATTTACTCAATTAAGGGGGAAAATCCTGAGCCCAAGGCACTATTTATAGTTCTTAGTCATAAATGTGTGGAAGTTTGGAATTATATAAGTCAATTCACTATTCTAATGGTAAATATGGATGATAAAAACATGTAATATAAAAACAAAGGTAACTACATTGGACAACACTACTATAGTATTGATCAACTACTCCAATGTTCTATTTTTCATTTTGTGATACAATATATTATAGGATGTTTTATAATTTTATTCATTTATGAACCAAAATTAAATGATTTCACCATAGGGGATTTTTATTATTATTTTATCACATGTAAATTTATATTGGAGTATACTTTTTCACAAATCATGTTACACATTATTTAGTAGAAGTGTTATTTTTAAATAATATTTCATTATATTTATCTCATTATTTTTAGTCACTTGAAAAAATGATATGTAATTAAACATGAAATAATTTAGTTATAGATAATTATTTTTATATTTCAAATTTACCTTTTCAATAGAAAAATTATCAAAGGGGATGGAAAAAATCATGTAAAACATTATTTTTCCTTCAAGGAAATTATATCATCAATACTTTTGAAAAGGCTAGTTTTAATGATTTAATGCACTTTCCAAATATTCAAAACACCTGCATGAAACTATTTTATCTATCCAAATTTTTTATTTCTAAATAATTTATATGGGTCACAGTGTCTTTACAAGATGATTTCAAAATCTCAATTCTATCATCACTTTTGACAAAGGAACCCCCACAAAGGGATTGGCCATTCCTATATTGGACGTGTGGAATTAAAACTTAAGTATGAATTAAATATCAAAAATGTTAAGGAAGAACCTTATCTTTTAAATTAAAGGATTGGTCACTAAGAGAAGATTAGAATTATGCAATTTCTTTAAGGAGGGAGAATTTTACACCCCCACAAATTCCTTTATTCTATTTATAGAAATTTTATTTTATAATTAATATCATATTATAAAGAAATAAATTTAACTTTCATAAATAATGTTGAACATCATATATTGATATAATCTTTTAAAATCAGGAACACTAAAAAATAAAAACAAGAAAACATCAATACATTATATTATTACTTTTGAATGTGACATTATATCTAAAATAATTCCTATTAATAATCTACATATTAAAATGGGAAAAATAACAGAGAATAAATATATTAAAATAATAAAATTTGGGTTTCCTAATTCCCCTAGGATCATCCCACTCACAAATACCACTATATCAAATAAACAGAGATTTGGTAATACATTAATAATTTTAGTAATGATATAGAACCTTGAATGAAATTTAACTTAATGAAAAAGAGTAATAATGATGGTGTATTTATAAGAAAATATTATCATGATAATTAATGTTTATTATTTAATATATTTGTTCATAATTAGGACCACTACTGAATAAAAAATGTCCATTAATTTTATTGGATTAGTATATGCATTCCATTTTCTGTATGGATTATTAAATGATATAATCAAAACTACATTATTTTTAGAGACTATAACCCATTATATTAAAATATTTTTTAAGTGTAAGTATAAAAAAATAACAATTTCATGCAATAATCTTATAAAATAATTATAAAATGATAATATATTTTAATGAACCGAAAATTAATTTTTATAATGGTCTGAATTTTATTTGGTCAATTAAATTGTTATTTTTAATTAAAATAATGATTTATTTTAAAAATAATATATTTATTCATATATAAAAAATTATATTAAATAAAATTCATTTTTTACTCCAAATTTCAAAATTATCATATGGTTATTTTTTAATAATTTTTTACAATGTTGGTTTTTTAGTGAAAAAGTAAAAAATTTTCATTTCACGAGCAATGCAATTTTTTGACATCGCTATTATGCCATTATTATTAAACAATTATTAAACATTTTATTTAAAAAAAATTAATATAGTACTTAAAAAAGTGAATTTATAAATATTATTTTTAATTTAAAAAATTATACATTGCATTTTTTGAAACAAAAATTAAAATTTTTAATGAAAATTCATTTTTTGATTCAGTGAATTATTTAAGTTGGATGGAAGGTATGGATCTATTTTGGATTTAATTTAACATAAAAAAACACTCCACCACTATTTTATGGTCTATAAAGTGGTTTTATTTCATTATACTCAAATGTGGTTACCATATATAATGAAATAATCCAGTTCTAATCATTCAATACCCACCCCTCCTCATGTATAAATTCAAAACATTGCACATTCCTATCCACTAAAGATTGATAAGATAAGTGGTTCTTCACATTTATTCTCTCAAAATATCCTCTAACAAAATCCATGTATTTCTGATGTCTTAAGGTTTCCCCTTCCATGAGATTGGAAGCAACTCATCAGGGAAGTGGAATTCTACTCCTCTCCTTTTTCATTCAAGTATGTACTTTTTAAATGTCTTATAAGTGTCTGAAAACATTGTTTTTATTGATTACCTTTATTTTTTCCCTATAATAAAAAATTATTGTTTAAAAAATGTGATATATTTACCCCCCCCCCATTTTTAGCTATTAATAATCCATAATGTATACCATCATGTTGCTGATTTAGTTTATTGAAATTTCTATTTTCATCATGAGAAATTCTCATATTATAAATAACAAAACATATCCATGGCTATTTATCTATATTTAATCAAGTCATACTATGTTTTGGGTATACATATATGAAACAAAAATTCCATATTCCTTGTTAATAATGATGATATGATCAATAAATTAAGAAATTAATATGAAATGACTTTGATATGAAACCCATTATTTATTTCCATGGGTTATTAATGAAGTGATATCCTTTATTTTTAATGTGGCTCGCATTATTTCAGAAATATGAATAGTTCACCATGAAATCACTCCAATTGATTTTTTTAAATAATTACCCTATAGAGATTGTGCGTTTTGTAATATATTGGTTAATTACCTTGGTTGTTATGTTTTATAACACTTTGGTGATAAACCACGGTTATATGATTATGAATGTCTCATGGTTATGCTATAGTCACATTCCCATGTTATGTATCATGCATTTGTGATTATTCTATCATGATATAAGAAATTTATTATCCATTTTTATTGTTAATATTCCATTTCCTTTTTTTCAATATTAGTCTTTATGCTACCCTTTTATATTTATGTATGTCCCCAGGAAATTACTTTTTGAGAGGTGACATTAGATGGAATTAGAAAATAGTATCCCAAAATAATAGAATAATTTTTTCTATGTCATCCATATGCATTTTGGGTAATATGTACCTAATTTCCAAGATATTGGACCTAAAAAATATCCTTCATGTTTATTAATCAACTTTTTGTCAAGGATTCATATATAATTTATGTATTTTTTATGTGGATCACCATAGTATTGATGCCATATTTGATCAACTACTGGGAGATTAATACTTTCCAATGATTCAAATTTATTCTAGGTATCGTCAATTAAGGGTCAAGAAGGATTATATAACCTCTACAACCTTAGAAATAATGCATAGTCATTGATAATTTCTCATGATTCCATTTAGACTTACCAACTCCCTTGTTAAGTTCTAGTATATAATGAATAGTGTATTTAGATATTAACTTGATCTATTTGTATTTGAAATTATAAATGATATTAGTATATATTAATTGGGAAAGGATAGTCATGGAGAACATTTTATGTTTGTATTGATGTCCCTGAGGTAGGAATGTGTCTATGAAAAATTTATCATGTTTGAATGTTGGATACAAAAAGCCTCTTTCATGGGTCTAATAATCTCAAGTGGGGGTATATTAGTGGATCCTTTAATGAATGAAGTTATTAAATAATGAACCAGACTAACCATGGTGATAAAGATCCATATTTTTCTTATGATGGATGGTTACTAATGATTATTTATGAGTAATTACTCACATATATCTAAAACAATTACCAAGTTGACATTGATCGGTTCTAAGATTATTTGGACATATGAATGTGAAGAATTTTCCAAATATATTAAATGAAGGTTTGTTAGTGCACTTATATTCAAAATTCCTAACAATCGAGATGGGTTTTTTATCTTTAATTGTGAATAAAATAAGGGACTAGGATGTGTTCTTATAAAGAATGAAATTTTAGTAGCATATTACTTACACCAATTGATGATACATGAGAAACAATACCTGACCAATGATTATCATTGTTGGAAGTGGTAAATTTTTCTTTTAAATTATGGTGCCATTATTTTAATGGTGAAATTTTTGTTGTATATACTAATCATAAAATATTTAAGTGTATATTGACATATCAATATTTTAGTACACACCAAATGAGATGGTTTAAGTTGATAAAATAATTTTACTACTCAATAAACAATCACCATGGGAAGAGGAAAAAGGTGGTTGAGCCTCTGAGTCAAAAGGGCCATACTAGATTATTCATTATATGGATTCAAGGAGATCCAATTCATTATGATTTATATAATCGTGATGTTTAAATCATTAGTAAAGGGTATATATCATATATTTCATAAAAAACTCAACTCTTTATCTATATGAGGATTAAAGAGGTACATTAAGAGGATATGGATCTATAGAATAATATAGGTAATGTTTCTAAATTCAACTATGATTGTGATTAAAGGGTAATATTAAGAACTATGTATGTGTCTGATAAATACTATAATTGAGGAAGGATATTTCTGATGAATCTAATATTTAGTTATTCTAAGTCCATCAAGGAATTATGAATATTTTTAGAGATATGAAAAAATATTTATTTTTGGAAAACAAAAAAATGGGTATTTTACAATATGTATCTCAATTGCTAATAATTCCCCATTTTAAGGATTGAAATCAGAATAATACTAAAACATCACCGTGGATTCCATCAAAGGAACCCCAAAAACGTCCAAAGGTCTTCCTTATATTTGGGTTGTATTTTATCACCTTATAAAGTCATAAATTTTCATTACCATCATATAAGATTTATATTATGGCCATATTTAGTGACTTTAAATTAAATAACAAGGATTGTTTTTTGTGGTACCACATTCTATTATTTCTAAATTATAATTGAGGTCTACCCAGAGGGTCTGGAAAATTCTTTAAAAATATTTGTATATGGAGTAAATTTACCACAATATTTCATCCCCATATAGATGTTTAGTCTAAGGATACCAGTAATACCCTATAATATATGTTTAGGGATATTTTAATAGATTTCAAAACATTTTGAGATCAACACCTTCCTCTAATATAATTTACCTAAAACATTAGCTTTCACATGATTATTCAGTTAGGCCCTAAAGAATTACATTATTCAAGGGTTTTTGTAATTACAACATGTTAGGATTTTGTTAAATAAGGAATGTATTTGGTACTTGAAGTAAATTATGAAATTGAATATATATTTAGAGTCATTATGCCGCACATCATGGAATATCAAACTCAATAGAAGTGTTATGATCACAATATTTCACAAGATATATATTTTGATGTTATGGAATAAGAATGCCAAAAAATATCTCCCTATAGTAATTTTTGAGATTTATAATGGAGGGAAATAATATAATTGGATATACCATTCCCATTAAAATTCAGGTTCACGTCGGGATGGTTGTTAATCACTTAGTTCTTCCATCAAATCTAACTAGAGTTTATGTTGTGTATCATGTGATAATTTTGAGGAAAAAAAACTAATCCATCATGTGTACTAAACTTAGATTTTTTACTTCTATATAATGATATTTATTATGAGGAACACATTATTGAGATTCTAGATCGAAGTGAGAATGTAATTTGAAACTGGAACACTCAACTAGTCAATGTTTTATGGCAAAAAAATAAATTTTAGGATGATATGTGGGAATATGTGGATGTGATGAGCTTGAAGTATGATAATTTTTTATCAGAGTAATAAACTTTTGAGGGTGCAATCCTTATAAGGGGTAGAATGTAACACGCTATAATTTTAGAAATCTTATCCCTCCTTTTTAAATTCAAAGTGTATGATATCATTATTTATATGAAAACAAAAAATAAATAAACTATGATTAAAATATAATATTATATATAAACAATCCATTTGATTGGAATGTATTAATTAGACAAATTAACATAAAAAAATATTTCCTTAATAAAATTGTTTCGAAAATGGAATGGAAAATGAGTACCCAATTATATATTTTATTAAAAAAAATAATATAATGTTAATGTATCTATATTTAAGGTATTTTAATTTTATATTAACTAATTAAATTTTATTTTGTGTAGATATATTTATAGTGAATCAATAATAATTCATATATTTGGTAATAATTTAATATATAGAGAGAACAAATCATTTGAAGGTAAAAAGGGACATTTTTTGAAATCAACTTTTAGGTGCACAATGTTTTCAAATTTTAATAAATTAAAATAATCTCTATTAAATAATTTTTTTGATATAGATAATATATATTCTATAAATTTAATTTAACTTCATTTAATGATTTTTACTAGGTAAATATTAATATTAGGATCATTTTATACTTGAAATTTTCATTTTTATAAAAACAATTCACAACATATTATGGGTTTATGTTTTTAATTGTTTTTTTACTTAATGGAATTGAATTTAATAAAACGGTTTCCATATTAAAAACCACCATTTATAAATTTTTTAAATAGGTAAGTTTCATTTTCATTCATAATGAATAATAATATTGGTAAAAATTCATTATAAAGGTAATGGTTAAAGGATTTAACAAAGGGTTAAACAAAATATATATTGGTAAAATAACCTAAAAAATTATCTTAATCCTACTTTTGGAATTAATTTAGGATAAATATCATCCCATATTATTAATTAATATAATTTTGTTCCACATCAAAATGAAAATAATCTTATAATATTTTAAACATTAAAATAATTACAAGTGTTCCACTCCGGTCACTTATAAAAGGTAACTTAATATTCATTCATATTAACACTTTATCGAGAAACTTATTTTAATAAAATTGTGTAAAAATATATTCTAAACATCCCTATAAATGTTAAATTTATTCTAGTATTTATAAAATTCCATCCCAATGGTCCTTTTTAAGAGATCCAAATGGCATTTCTCAAAGTACATGTAATCATTTCCAATGAATAATTTTATGTTTAGTAATTATTCTACATCTTCCAAATCATATATATATATATATTAAAATAATCACATAATTATATTTAAAATACTAAAAAATTGTGTTAATGTTACATCCATTTTCTTTCTCCTTTAAATATAATGGAAAATAAAAATCTCATTCATGAGAACATACAAACTATCATTTCCATGAAGTGATGTATTTTAATTTTATCACCATATATATTAGATGGATATATATATGAATTTAGTATATCTATATAATCTTTATAAAATAATATTCTTTCTATAATTAAATGTAATTTTCTAGAATCATACCCTTCCATGAGTTAGAAAATGAAAATGTAGCTCGTGTGTATTTGGGGACAACCACCTCTACGAACCAATGTGATTTTTTATTTATTATGATTTACATGGTTTTAAGGATATATTAAATAAATATATATTATATTTAGGATATAATTTTGATTTTATAAATTGGAATAATTGTTTAACATTTTATTTTATCATTTATCAAAAAGTGGAAACAACACTCATGTGTACGTATAGACCACCATCTCCATAAAGTGATGTAGTTCGGTTTTCATCACTACACATTAAGGATTGTATTAAAGTATTGTTAATGAATAAATATGATATTAAAAACATAATACATGATATTTAGATCATGAAACCATGACCAAGATTTAAGGATCTAAATAGTTTTACCAAAACATTAAGGGAAAATAAACCAATTTTTACCTGAATTTGGATTGTAATGAAGAATTATTAATAAATGGGAAATTGGAAATTATAATAGAATGATATATAACAGGTAATATATAATATTATTTCTTTAATATGTTTATAAAATATATTTTTATTACATAGTATTATTGAATGAATAAATAAATGGGACTTAAAATAAATGTTCTACTCAATAATATTTCATTAAGACATGTTTCATGTGATACAATAATGTATATTTATATAGTGTATATACTTCCCACATTGATATATTATATCATTAATATCTTTATAATTGTTTTATTTTATGTTACTTTTGACATTATATCATTTATTTTGTATAATAATCCAAAATTTCCAATGTGGTAAGTGTTTATATTACAATATATTTTCATTTCTAGATTTACTATGTTACATTTACATTAAGGGACTCTATATTATATTTATCCTTTATGAAAAATAATTTTTTCGCATTTTTTATTTATTTATTCTTAATTTTTTTTCATACATTTTCTTCTCCTTGGTTCTTAAAAATGTGTTTAATAATATTTTTATCAAAAAAATAAATGTTTCTCAAAGGTTATTTTTACTATATTTTACATTATTTAATAATAATTAAAATGAATCACTTCAAATATTTTTATTATTACTCAATTTTTTCTTTTAAAAAAAGTTTGGAAGTAATTTTTTCTTTTAACTTATACACAATGACCATATTTTTCCAATATTGATTATTTTAATTTTTCTGTAGTTTCCTTTATATATTTCAATAGTTTTTAAAGGGAAATAAATTCCTCTTATACATGATATTTAAAAAAATAATCCAATGAAAATCAGGATTTTACGTGTTTTCAAAGCATGTTTTTAATAATTTTATTATAGAGATTTTATATTTATGTCATAGTCTGATAACAACTATTTTACATCCTTTTAGATATGGTTTTATGATACCATAAATATCTATTCTATGGATGGTAAACTAAGATTATATTTTAATGATTTTTTTTTAAAACTCATTTCCGTCAATGATTCATTTAGTTTGTGATGGAATAGTTAACTCTTTTTTGATTCCATCATCTTATTTTAGGTTGATTGATTTTTATTATGTGAATATGAAATATTTATGTAACCAATTTATTTTCCAATATTTATACTATATTGAATAGATAAATGCAATATTATTTTCTAATATTTATAAAATTGGTTATTATTTTGTCATGGGTTGGCCTTAAATTATATAGTCCTCTAATTCAGTAAGTAAGAATGATATCTCATGATATAATACGAACTAGAACGGGGAGTGAAACCAACTCACTAGGGGTCTATTTCCACAACGATCCTTAGTCGTGAGCCTTGACTAAGGAAATGATGCAATGAATAGTGTACCCAATCCATAATATAGCATTGTACACTAAGATGGTCTTGACAGAGATCTCTGACCATTGTAATGAGGTAATGGGTAGTGAACCCAATCTACCATGGGAATATGTCCACTATGATAGTCTTGGAAGGGACACTTGTAAAAAGAAATGATTTTATATACATATGTTAAATCTAAAAGCTTATGTCTTATTCCTATGATTTATTCTCATGGATCATTATATATTAATGATGATTCCATACTCTTATGAATTATTTTTTTGTTATGACATAGCCTTATACCATGACATGTGATTAATGTTCTTTGATTTATTATTTATTACATTCATAGGTTGTGATCATGTTTTTATACCATTATTATTATCCTTGACTCACTTATAGTCATTGATTTATATCTCCTATATTTACCCTTACTGGGAATCTGATCTCTCCCTTTCTTATGTTTCCATTTCATTGGGTTATGAATAAAGGTATTAAATAAGATATTTCACATAATACTAATAAATGATAGCGAATTTATAGTTGATGTTTATGATCTTTCACGAAATAGTTAGATTATGTGTCTAGTATCTAAAGACAATAAAAAAATTATGATTTTGGGGATTTTATTATTATGAGATGATTTGAATATTTGTTTTCAATGATTTAATATTTATGTACGAAATTATTTGGTACCTTATAGACCTCTGTCAACCTAATGAGAAGTCCTTAACAAACCCCATGGCCTTCAGCAAGGTCACTTCTCACATCTCTTAAGGGATATCTCTTTGTACATCACTGAAAGGAAACCATATAATTCATAATATATCTAATCCTAGAGAAATCATTCCATTCACAACACTCTCTAATACCCAATCAAGCCTTAATAACATGTCACTCAGGTGGCACGAGATATAGTTCATCTCACACATTACACAATTCTAAAGACTTTTACTGATAAAACTATCCCTAGAGAACCCATCCAAGGATACCCACATCACCACTCACTCCTAGAAATATAAAAAATGTGTAATGACACAAAATCTATTAACCTAGATCTATTGTCTACATTTTTTACATTGTAAAATGATATAAAAATCCCATCTTCAAGGATTTAACAGTGTTGTAGTCTCGGTAAACTAGACATATACATGATTACCATATTACAATTGAATACAAAAAATTAAAATTAATTGTATTTAGAATATCATTATTTAGGAAATAAAATCCATTCAAAGAATTCTTAATATGATTAATTTATTCCTTAGAATGGAATCAAAATAAGTTTCAGTGAAAATTCTCTATAAGTGTTATATATATCTGAATCAATCATAAGTTAGTGTAGAATAATAAATTTAGAATAATAAATATGGAATTGTAAATATATGAACATAGATATCATTGAAGCAATAACTTTACTATCATTATTTGATAATTAAAAATACAAATTTCTATGTAAATAACTAAACTGAAATTCTTGTTAAATAACATGACTATCATGAATAGGTAAGAAATAATCAACATGGGAAGGTGATTTTATGAAAACATGTTTCATTTAATTAATAACAAATAATATAATGAATCTAGAGATTATATTATTATGAAAATATCATGAATAATAATAATTTATTTATTAAGAATGAAATTTTTTAATTATTTTATCTTAGGATCACATTCATTATGATTCATCTACTATCATGTCCTTTGACAATATGTATTAAAACTACATGAAAACTGTATTTAATTTTATCTTACCGAATATCCTCATTAGACTACTAATTCATTGATATGATATAAACTTTTTTCCCAACCCATCAAATCATTTCCAAAGCATTCCTCATATATAAAATAATCGACTTAATTCATAAACATTGTTCCCTATCATAAAATATATATTTAGAAAATAATATTTTTTTATAATGATTTCTCTATAGAAACTAAGAAATTTCTATGTAGTCCACCGTATGAAGATACAATATATAGATTAAGTAATAAACAAGTCCAAAAAAATAATATGGATATTCAGGGGAAATTTAATGTCGAATGATCACATGACTGTGAATATTTCAAGGTAATTTAAATGGCTAAAAAACTAATCACCACTTCCGATTACACTGATACCCACTACCTTCCTCACAAACACCTGAGGTGCCCTTCATTTCTCGACAACCAGCCACGACTTCACCGTGTTACGCATTCGTGCTTAGGGTTCAGATCATCGAGCATCTTCCTCCCATAGCACGCATGCGACGATGGACATACCTACGATGCCTTCACTGCCTTACACCTTCAGCATTATCACCCATCGTGAACTACACTCCCCTGAAACCCTCGCCTCCATTGTCCTGGCTATCACGGTCAATCCATAGTTGGTCAACGTCCTTCTTCGACTTCCTCCTTCTATCGGTTTATACTCTATTTTCCTTCATTTTCCTTACGTCGATCGTGATTGGGATTGTGTTCTTCGTATCCTTGGGTTCACGCAAAATATCGACGCGAGCGTAGCCTAGGGTTCTCGGTATTTCTTTCTACTCTCTCATTTCCGGGACTGCTCTTCCTCAGGTAAGGTTCTCACTCTCTGCAACTCCTCTCGGAAATCCCACCTCAATCTTCTTTGGCTATGTTCCCTCTTCCTTTTTCTCCTCACACAAACCACCATCGAACCATCCTCAGTATTTTATTCCTTTAGATAACTAGGACATCCTTATAATTCAATTACTACCTTCATCGAGAGCTTTGATTTCAATACTGGTGTTGTCCTCCAGCTCCTCTGCTCGACCTATGCTTCCCACAGAACCATGCCCGCATCGTGATCCCACTACAGGTTCCCGCAGAACAATGCATGAATCATGCTCCTTCTCTTGGATTCCCTTTGATTCTCCTCTAATTGTGTATTTTCTGATAATAGTACTCATATTTCTTCAATATTCTGTATGAAATTCACATTAACTTTTGATTTTGGAAACATTCATTATCTGCAACTACTGAGTCATTTGAGTTTCAACTCCTATTTTATTTTTTGATTCTTTTGAGAAATGTGAATTGAATTACCTCTTTATTGTCCATGGAAATTTTTCTATATTATTCTTTAAATACCACCACTTTGAGCGATGTCATGGGGATATTCTTCTGTTTTTGTGCTACAGGAGACTTTCAATACAGAACCACATCGATCAGCCTTGCTTTCCTTTATTGCACCAACGGTGTTATTCTATATGAGAAATCATGGACCAATCCCAGTTATTGATTATGCATGGATGTTCTAGCATAGAGGTAGTGAGTTCTACAAAGTGTGAGTGTTCCCCCTTAACCGGACAACTAAATACTCTACAACAGTTTCTTGATCTGGAATTTGCATTAGGTACTAAAATAGTGACTACATCATTGAAGTGTCATGTTCAGGGAATTTTTACTCATGGCCTCTAGAATTTTCGTTAGTTACAATGAGTACGTCCCCACTGACTTCTCTATATATTTCAACCTACCATATCATTATATTACTTGGATATATCACTTAGGTGCACCTGCATTCAGATGGCCATGAAAATTACATATTTTTCTACACATTTTTAAAACCATAGTGTTTCAAGATTTTTTATATGTAACTATTTCCATATTAATTGTACATAAATATTTATGATATTCATTGAAACTATTGTTTTCTCATATGTTGATGTCATTCATTGCCCAGGTTGTGTGGAATGAAACATGGAAGCTTTTTTCAGAAGATATCTTATATGTACAATGAGGATAGTTCAAATAGAAGGTACATGAATGTTTACCCCTTATAGATGCATGTATGAAAATAAAATATGCCCTCTTTTTAGTATTTATTTTTTTATCATTGCTGATTTTTTAGGATATATTCATTCTGTTTAAATCCCTAATGACGTCACATTTTGTCTTGGATACTCCTACGTTCCCTCTGACTTCTCTATATAGTTCAACCTACCATCTCATTATATTACTTGGATATATCACTTAGGTACACCTGCATTCAGATGACCATTAATTTTACATAATTTGTTACACAATTTGAAAAACATAGTGTTTCAAGATTTTTTATATGTAACTTTTTTCATATTTGTTGTACATAGATATTTATGGATTGATTATTCAATTGTTTCCAAATTTCCCACACATACTATTTTTACACATTACATATGCATAAACATTTCCATGTTTCTTATGCTCAAATGTTTTTAGATTTCTTATGATCACCATTTTAGGTTCATATGGATATTTTGATATTCAGCATTAGTATGTACTTAATGAATATTGATAAGCTATAATTTTTTACTACTTTAATATGGCCAAGGTAATCTTCAAAAACCATGAGTTTCAATATGGGTGGGCATTAGTTTTGATTACGTATTTCTTCTTAATAAGTATTTCTATATTTCTTATGGAAAACTATTTTTAGATTTCATATGAACAGCATTGGAGGTTGATATGGATAGTTTGATATGTGGTACTAGTGTGTACTGAATGAATCCCTATAGGATATGAGGTTTGACTACATAATATGGCCAAGGTAATCTTCATTAGTATCTATTCTTATTTTTAAACATTAATGTATCTATACATAAACATTTTGAATGATTTTATAGGTGATAAAACTACTGGATCATTACCTCTTATTCCACAACAATAGTTCAGGAATAAAAATCCAGGTAAAACTAAATCTTTATGAGATTCATTGCACCTGTTGTTTTCTCATATGTTGATGTCATTCATTGCCAAGGTGGTATAGAACGAAACATGGCAACTTTTTTCAGAAGATATCCTATATTTACAATGAATATAATTACAAATATAAGGTAAATGAATGTTTACCTTTTATAGATGCATGCAAGAAAACAGAATATGCCCTCTTTTTAGTATTTATTTTTTTAGCATTGCTGATTTTTAGGATATATTCATTTTGTTTAAATCCCAAATAATGCCATGCTTTGTCTTGGATACTCCTATTTCCCCCACTGACTTCTCTATATAGTTCTACCTACCATATCATTATATTACTTGGATATATCACATAGGTGAACCTGTATTCATATGGCCATGAATTTTACATAATTTCTTACACATTTTAAAAAACATAGTGTTATATGATTTTTTATATGTAATTGTTTCCATATTCGTTGTACATAGATATTTAAGGATTGATTATTCAATTGTTTCCCAATTTTAGACTCATAATATTTTTACACATTTCATATGCATAACCATTTCCATGTTTCTTATGCGTAAGTGTTTCCAGATTGCTTATGATCACCATTTTAGGTTGATATGGATAGTTTGATATTCAACATTAGTATGTACTGAATGAATATCAATAAGCTATGAGTTTTGAATACTTTAATATGGCCAAGGTAATCTTCAAAAACCATGAGTTTCAATATGGGTGGAGATTAGTTTTGAATATGTATTTCTTATTAATAAGTGTTTCTGTAATTCTTATGGAAAACTATTTCAAGATTTCATATGAACCCCATTGGAGGTTGATATGGATAGTTTGATATGCGGTATTAGTATGCACTGAATGAATCCCTATAGGATATTAGGGTTGACTATATAATATGTCTAAGTTAATATCTATTAGTATGTCTTCTTATTTTTAAACATTAATGTATCTATACGTAAACATTTTGGATAATTTTCTAGGTGCTGAAACTACTGGATCATGACCTCTTATTCCAGAACTATAGCTCATAAATAAAATCCTAGGTAAAACTAAATCATTATTTTGTATGATTTTTATGGTGTTGAAACTCTTGTGGGTCAGCCATTTTACTATCTTACCATTGGTAGAAGGTAGCCACTAGGTGATGGTTAAGAAATCTGGTGTGGAATCCCAATTAAATTTCATTTACTGTAGGTATGTCAATTTATTTTCAATGAAGTATTAAAATAATGTTTTTCATGGTAACATTTTCAACGTTCTTAGTGCACATATCCGACACTTTTTCCTTTTTTCAAGGATGTTATGCAGCTGATGGATATAATTTGGAGTTTTTATATGATTTTGATTATGCATGGATGTTCTAGACGAGAGGTATTGAGTTCTACACAATGTCAGTGTTCCCCCTTAAACAGACAACTAAATACTCTACATGAGTTTCTTGATCTAGAATTTGAATTAGGTACTAAAATAATGATTATGTCATTGAAGTGTCATGTTCAAGGAATTTTTACTCATGGCCTCCAGATATGATCATTCATAATGAATCTTGTAGTCTGTTAGACTTTTGGAAATTGATTCATTTTAATTGTTTGTTGGTTTATAAAAACATGTTTCATGATAAGATAAATATGAGGTGGAAAACATGTGTTTTTACTGTAATAGTTATGTAGTGCATATTTTTCAACTAATTTATATTATACCAACATGTAGTTTCATCATAATTTTTTCTTAATTTCAATTTTTCTATGAAAACACTAATATTGATATATGTTGATTTCATTTTTATATCACTAATATAATCCTTATTTAATTTCAGTATCCCTCTAACAATATGTTCTACTTTAAAATCTGCTATGTTTTACCTGTTATTTTTATATATTAGCTTCTAAACTATGAAAATTATTATTACACAATATCTTATCATATGATTCCATAGATGGAACACACACCTTCAAACAATAAAGAAAGCTTCATAAAGAGTAGGCTGCAAAGAGTAATATTCATATCGAGAGGTATGTATATTATTATTTTTAATTTTATTTCTTGTTCTTCTCTGCATGGTATATAAAATGATTAATCGATCACCCACATTACAGGTTTATCTATTACCTCAACTACCTTAACTTCTTATTCTCAATAACAAACTTCCACTTCAATGGAGTTGTCTCCAGCAACTCTATGGATCCTTGTCAAACCTCTGGGGAGCCTCCAGTTATCCCTTTTTCAGGAGTTGGTATCAGAGGTACGATATCCCTCTTCATCAAACATAGGCATGTCTACTCATTCACAATATATTTTTACTGTCTTCCATTAGTTCTAATATAATATTTCGATGATAGTCATTATTTATGCATGTTATGGTGTTAGGCTTGCTGTAATACTCCCAATGAATATATTCTAGGCCTAAATGATCTTAACATGCTATTTCCTATTCACCAAGTCATAGATGGTGTCAGCCCTCTAAATTAGAGAATGCATACTGCAAACGAGATGAATATACCTATTATAATCAATTATTGGCCCTTGATGTCCGAGAATGAAATGTATCTGATCATCAATTGTGAGGTATCATCAGCTTTTGAATGTATAATGTACTGTTTTTTGTACCACTTGTATCTCTACAAGAGGTCCCAAATGTCAGGCTAATTGATGGGGAGTAGAGGTAAGATTCTAGAATTATGTTCTTGAATGGTCAATCCTATTGGTCGATGACTCTAACCTCATTTGATCGGTGGATTTGGTTTTCCTCCAGTAGATTCATCGGCCTTCTTCTTGATTTCGGTGTGATTTAATGCCACCAGCATATTTATAGATTTTATGTCTATTGATATTCTTCCCCCAAAGGGTAGACCTCCACCAAGTTCTATTAGAGGATTTATTTGTTCACTGAATGCTACATTGTGGCTTAATAGGAAATCAAACCTGGTGGATTTGGTCTCCCATGTGATTCGCTGTTGGATTTTCCAGTTGGTCTCCCATTTTTTTCGGGCTGCAGTTCTATTCTGATTTCTCTTTGAGATGTATATATATCAACATTGTTTTTAACCATTTATTCTCATGATCATTATTCATTGAAAACGAAAAATTGAGTGGGTGATATGTATAGGTTTTTGTATGGTTTCCACTAATCCAGAAAGTATATTTTTTAACCATTTATTCTCATAATCTTTATTATTTTTGTGGAATTTGATGTATTCCTCATGCATTGTATAAACCAGTTCTACAAATATGTAGGTTTTGAAAATATTTTGTATCTTATATGTATCAGGTATATACATATTCAGGTGAAAATATGAAGGTTTTAATATTATTTTGTATCTTATATGTATCATGTATATACATATTCTGGTTTGAATATATTGTGTAACTTATATGTGTTCAGAATTGAAATATACAGTTTCATGTTTGTTTTCATATGCATATTCATGTTCCAATTATTATATTCTTATCGATTCATTTATGTTAACTAAAATATATAGGTGTATATTTGTTTTGTTTTTTAATTCTATGATTTCACGTGTCACCAATATTTTCTACTTACTCTAACTACATTCTCAATATAGGGAAAAAAATTATCTGATTTTGATAGTGAGGATGTGGTCCATCATAATCTTGAATTGTCTTGAGACAACACAAATACAAAAATCCATGCCATTGAACTTCACACCCAATTGAAGGAATAACAAAACAAGAGGACTGAAAATATGACAAATTATTTCTACTACAATATTGTAATACTGCATGTTGATTGTTTTTTTAATTTTCGGATTTGTTTTTTGATTAGGTTCTTACCAAAAGAAGTGTATTATGGTATGCAGTTTGATATAGGAAGGTAATAATAAATCTTTATTGTTTTACCTACGATGCCTCCTGATGATCTGCCATTGAAGTACCTTCTGTAAATATGCAGGTTCATGTTTTCATTTTCATGAGCATTTTGGTTGTCCCTTTTTTCATGGTGGTGTTCTTTTTTAGATGTGATGTTTTGGTTGGTGTTTTGTTTTCATGTTGGTTCTCTTTTAATGGTTCAAACTTCACCACAAAGTGGTTTTAATTAAAAAATACAAAAAAGGGATTTTGAGAAACACATGGTTTAGAGAAACCATGCCAAATGTTATCTTTTTCTTCTTCTAAATATTTCTTATATGTTTGCATTCATAATTTTTATTCTGAAAATTCTGTATGGTATTATTATTTTTAAACATTTTTTTCTATGCAGAAAATTCCATTCCAAGCTTTTGAAGGTGAATATTTCTACAATGTGATAGGATTTCTGGGTGACATTCTACAACTTCAACTTACTTTCAATGATTGATACTGTCCTTAAAATACAAACATTACTACTACTACTATGTTTTTTGAATTTCAAATTTACATTTTAATGTTCTTTTCAATCATGTATTTCAATTCTCCAGACTAAAAATGGTTTTTTATTCATTGTATAACCTCCTAAATGTGTTCAAATGTATTTATCCAAAATGTTATCTACTATCATAATGACGTCTCTATATTTTTTCCAATTTTTTTCCAATATTAAGTATCATTGTTTTGTGATTTCAATATATTTAATATTCATATTAATTATTAACTTTGAAATATAACATTGTCTTCTTGAAAATAAGAATTGAACCATATTTCCATGCAAACGCACGGGTGAGTACTAGTTAAATATAAAAGTATGGTTGACTTGTGTACAGTAACTTATAACATGAGGTGTCCCAAGTGGCTAAACCATGGGAAAATACCATGGGAAATCCCATTGTTTGGAAAAAACCACTACCGAGGTGTCCCTTTGAATCTAAATTTGATTATTTAGGTCATTAAAACAAATGAAGAACACAATTGAGAATAAGGTAAGGGGTTTCTCATCTCACTTTCATTTCTGGGATATTTTCATTGTTTCCCACTTATTTATTGTATGTGGTATATGTGTACTTCCATTTAATAACATGATTATATTTATATTCATGTTATTCAGTGATTCATTTGAGTGTTATTATGTTCTGGCCATATGATTTGACCGATTACATTGTGGTAAGAGACCTTGTCTCAACTACTATTTTATTGTGACTAACTTTGTATGGTGAACATAAGAATCCTTATGTGGTGTACCTACTACCCATTTGAGATCAATTTTTAGTTGAAATTATATTTATATTAAATATCCATAATCTCATATCATGGATATGTTTTTTTTCTAAACCGTATACCATTTTACATATGGTGGTTATTTGGAAGGTTATTTTAATAATGGAAATATTGATGAATCCGTATACTCTACTCTATACAGATATTGAAAAGGAATATTTCTCTTTTATTGAATCAATGTATAAAGAATTATTTGGAAATTCAGTGGCAGTTGGGGCCATCTTTCTCCCCTCGATGCATCGGTAGGTCTCATGAGATAAATCTATTAACGATAAACCCTTCATGTTTGTTTCCAAAAATCAGACAGGTCTCTACCCACAGAACTAGACTGTTTTTATGGTATTATGGTATCATGTGCTAGATACATGACATCCAAGTAATTATAAGTCTCTTTATTCATTATCAGTTATTAGAATCCATGATATTTTCACTATGACAAAAACCATTGATGCGGTTTCATTCCCAATTTATTAATGGTGGGATTTTTTCATTTATTCACCATGAAATATTGATTATGTCAAATTTTTTACAATTCTGTTATTATTGATTCATGATTCCAAAATTTTTATCCCTTACTAAGTGTTTGATCTCACCCATTTCATTGAATACATTCAACAGGTGATGAATAGGAGATCATCTACTGAGTTCTGTCGATGTAGTTTTTAGTTTTTGTTATGGATTGTATTTTGAAACCTTTTCCAATGTAATTTGAGTTGCATCTATGTATAAATTTTGTTCAAGAATACTTAACTAATCATTCATTTGGGATTTTCCTTTCTTCTAACCATGACAATATAACAAGTAATGCACCAGCTCCAGTCTAGAGGGTTAGGGTGTTACAGTTGGTATCAGAGGAATTATATTAGAAAACATGAAAACTAGATTTAGAAAACGTAGATTAGGGAAGAGTCTCTAAGATAATCCTTTGAGGATAAAAATACAATAACGTCCTAGTATTTTGGTATGAAATAGAATGTGAGGATCTTTCAAGCAATAAATCGTTGTTTGGATACGAGCAGGTAGAGGCGGCTCTAGCACAGATGTATCTATGGGTAAAACCTGAAAACACCTCTTTGAGCTAGACTCGAATGGGAATAGGTACATGACAATGGTCTTTTCTACACTCTTGGTTATGAAACTACAAGGGGATATGCTTAGGATAATTTATATTTCCATTACAATCCATTATGAAGGATTGAAATGTAAATTATTCCTCAAAGAAACCTTTTTTATTATGGGATTAGTCATATGTAGGATCTTGAACTATGCTAAGTATTTTTTAAGTTAATTTTAGAAATTATGATTCATACCATAATCTAGTGTGTTCCATTATTTAGAAATGGTGTAATACCCCAAGGTTTTGAAAATAAATATATAATGCAATTTTATAAACACAAATTTTCCTCTTCTATGTTTTGAATTTCAAAAAATGGTCATCTAGAGTTGTGTTCGGTAAGTCATTTGGAGTCAAATAGAACAAACTTGATTTTTGTGAATAGTAACATACCCTTATGAATAGTAATGTGAATAGTAATATTCCCCTTGAATAGTAAATAATATTATTATTTTATTTTCTTAAGTCAATATGATAATGGGATCTTAATTAATTTTTCAATGTCACATAAAACTAACTGCACTTCAAGATTGTTATTTTTTGAATTAACAATGACCTTCATTAAAAATTAAATTATTAATATTTAGAAAATAATTTTTGAAAAATGGATTTCAAATTTTAATTCTACACATTGAAAAATGGTAGGGGTGAATTTTTGGGATTTTTCTGAAATTCTTGAATTTTTTATGAATATTGAAATACGGTAAAATACCGTATATTAAATTTATCAGTTAAATACACTATTCATGACATCACAAGTGATTAAAGGACACTTGGTTAGAACCCACATGATATTATTACTATTAGGGGTCACATTAAACAATACTATTGTTTGTCTTGATGGGAATAATAAAATAATTAAATTAAATATTCAAAATTTACCCCTCTCCTCCACTATAAAACCCTCCCACCACTACCTCTTATCTTCACACCTCTAAGACATTAAGCTCCCCAATGTTCTTCCCAATTATCCTTACCTAGCCTCTCCCCACGTCCAATAATCTTCTGGTCTTCCCAAAATACCAAAACCCCTTCCCTTAAGGATTTTCTCAAGGAGGTTATTTCAAGAGGTAAAGCACCCTTCTTATTCATTTAGTTTCATTTCAATTTATCATCTTTTGTTATCCTATCCTCACCTCCTCTATACAAATGATCATGATAACTCTAGTAACATCTATATACTGGATTTATATCATTTTAATGGAAAAACATCATAAATATTCTTACTCCACCCCTTTTATTTCATAAACGAAATCGACGTCCATGAGGTTACGATTTATAACCTTCGTGGACGACGAAGTTCCATTCTTCAATTTCTTCTTCATTAATGGTCATGAAACCTATTAATGGTTTAACCAAACTATAATATATGTGTTATAACCTAATTAATATTCAGGAACCAGAATATGTACATATAATTAAGTTATATGACAAAACTAGTTCATAATATTCCAAATACCGCCAAATAATCGAAGTGGTGGTCATCTAATGATTCGTCCCCATTCCATGAAACCAAATGATATAAATGAACATTATCAATTATTTATATTCATTAATAATATATAATTTCAATCCTGGATATTTATAACCTTTCCACATAAACTTCATTACTTAAAAACAAGTGAACCGAATATGAAAATAAAGGAAACGAACACTCCAGAACGACGAAATTCAATACAATAACTTATCAAAAAATACATAAATTAACAAACAATAATTATGGTAAAGTAAATAAATGTCTAATAAGTTCTGAAATAATTTATTAACAAGTAAAATTTCATATTCCAGGAGCTTATGTACAAGAGCGGAACATGTTTGGAGTTAAGGTAAGGGGCTTCTCATCTCACTTTCATTTTTGTGAGATTTCCATTATTCGCCAATTATTCCTTATATTTGGTATATGTGTACTTAAATTTGATATATAATAACATTATTCTATTTATATTCAGGTTATTAAATGATTCACTTGATGGTTATTAAGTTCGGGTCATACGGTTTGACTGATTACATTTTGGTAAGGGACTTTGTCTCAACTGTCGTTTTCATTGTGACTATCATTGTATTATGCACCAAATAATCCTTATGTGGGTGTACCTACTGCCCATTTGAGATCACTTTTCATTTGAAATTAAATTTATATTAAATATCCATAATCTCATGTCATGTATATGTTTTTTGTCTAAATCATATACCATTTTACATACGGTGTTTATTTGGAAAGTTATTTTAATTATGGAAATATTGATGAATCTGTATACTCTACTCTATACGGATATTGAAAGGGAATGTTTCTATTGTATTGAATCAATGTATAAATAATTATTTTGACATGAAGTGGTGTATGGGTCTTGCTATAGCCCCTCGATGCATCGGTAGGTCTCATGAGACAAAACAGTTTAGTGACAAACCCTTTAAGTTTGTTTCCAAAAATCAGACTGGTTTCTACCCACAGAACTAAACCGTTTTTACGGTATTATAGTTTCATGTGCCAGATACATGACATCCAATTAATAAGAATTCTATTTTTTCATTATCAGTTATTATTATTATCCATGATATTTTCACTATGACAAAATCTATGGATGCAGTTTCATTTTTAGTTATTAATGGCATTAGTTATTCATTTATTCACTATGCCATGTTGATTATATCAGATTATTTGTGATTCACTTATTATTGTACTCAAGCTTCCACTATTTGTAACCATTAATGAGCATTTTATCTCACCCCTTTCATTCTCTACCTTCGATAGGTAATGAAGAGAAGGTCTTCTTTTGAGTTCCTGTGGATGCAGATTTTAGTTTTTGTTATGTATTGTATTTTGTAACCTTTTCAAATGTAATTTGAGTTACATCTATGTATCTAGTTTTTTCAAGACTACTAAAATTATCATTCCTTTAGGATTTTCATTCCTTCTAACCATGCCAATATCACAAGTAATTCACTGGCTCCAGCCTAGAGGGGTCGGGGTGTTACAGTTGGTATTAGAGGAAGTTTAGTAGAACACTTTGAAACTAGACTAGTAAATTTATAGTAGGGAACAAAACCCTTAGGGAGTATTTGAAGATAAACGTACAAGAACATCCCGGTATTCTGGTAAGGAATATATTATGTGTATTTTTCAAGAAATAAATCTCTGTCTGGATACGAGCAGGTAAAGGCGGCTCTGGCAAAGATGTATCTAGGGGTAAAACCCAAAAACACCGCTTTGAGCTAAACTCTAATGGGAACTGGTACACGACAACGGGACTTGATGCACTATTGGTTACGACACCCCCGGGGGATATTATTAGAATAATTCATATTTTCTTTACAATCCATTATGATAGAATTAATGTAAATTTTTCCTCAGAGGAACCTTGTTTATAAGATTAACTATGTAGAGAATTTCAATCTATGTGGAGTGCTTATCTATTTGAGATTAATAAACTAATCTAGTGTATCCCATTATTTAGAAATGGCATCTAATGAAAGAATAGGAAACAATACTCGTGGGTAGGGTAGGGATCTCCCTACTGAGCAAGTCAAAATAGTCAATGTTGGAGCAGATCATATCATGACCATATTGGGACAACTTAATCAAGTTGTAACAAATTACCATTCAACACTTGTGTTGGATCGTTTCATGTGACAGAAGCCCCCATATTTTAACGGGACTACTAATCCAGTGGTTCTTGAGCAATGGATCAAGTCCCTTGAAAATATATTTCTGGCATTAAGATGCAATGAAAATGAAAAGGTAGTATTGGTAGTATATTGTCTCAAGGGCGACGCTGATCAATGGTCGTATCTAATTCAAAATACGACGGCGGAGGAAGAGATAATGGATATGGAATGGAGGAATTTTAAGGAAATATTCTATGAAAAATATTTCCCTCTTGAGCAATGAACTGAAATGAAGAGGAAATTCCTTGGCTTGAAACAAAGGGTAGAAGATAGTGTTGCGGAGTATGAGGCTATCTTCACAAGGCTTGCCAGGTATGTTTTGGATTACGTACATGACTTGGCGGACAGGATTGATCATTTCTTTGAAGGTCTTAAGCCAAGTTTTCGAAGGTCACTGGCTTCTCAATAATTTTCATCATATGATGAAATTGTATCATGTGACATCAAAACATAGAAGGGATTTGTTAGATCAAATTTTTTCACTGGAAACCAACATAAGAAGAGGCATTCTGATAAAAAGGGAAAAGGAGAAGCACCAAATAAGAGAAAGGGAACGAATAGTTTCCCATTATGCGAGAACTGTGGAAAGAATCATCTAAGTAAATTCTTGAAAGACAAGGGAGTCTGCTATAACTGCGGAGAAAAGGGTCATCAATATGATGAATGCAAGGGGAAGAAACAATTCAATGATGTTCAATGCTACAACTGCAGAGATATGGGACACTATGCAAATGAGTGTCCTAATCTCCAAGGAAGCATGCCTCAGAAAAATCCAAGAGAGAAAGGGAGAGCCTATGCAATTAAATCCGTGTAGGTTGATGTTCCTAGTGACATGGTGGCAGGTACTTTAATTGTTTCCTAAAACATAGCGAATACTTTATTTGATTCTGGATCATCGCATTCATTTATATCCTCTGAATTTTCCAAGAAAATTAGATATGTCCAATTTGATTTAATAATGTGGTTTTTAGTAAAAACTCCCATGGGATGTATCATTGCAACAAAGGAATGTCGACTAGTCCCCCTCCAAACACAAAAATGTGATTTAGTTTCTAGCCTTATCATCATACCCATTACTCAATTTGATATAATTCTCGGTATGGATTGGCTATCAAATTATGATGCGAGAATTTATTGGAAGAAAAAGGAAGTTAATTTTTTTGGAAATAGTGTAGAATCCCTTGTCTTTAGGGTAGAAACTTCGCCACCTGATTCTTATCAAGAACCACACCCAGTAGCTCTATTGAATGCAATAATTGGAGATGAATATAAACCAATATCTATAGGAGAGGAAAGAAATATTCAAATTGAAGATGTTCACATAGTGAAAAAGTACATTGATATATTTACAGATGATTTACCTGGACATCCTCCAGAGTGGGAAATTGAGTTTTCCATTGTCTTAATTCCTTGTGGAAGACCTATATCAAAGACCCCATATTGAATGGCCACTGTGGAGCTAGTGGAGCTAAAGAAAAAACTAGAAGAGTTGAGTGAAAAAGGATTTATTCAAACTAGTGTTTCTCCATGGGGATCCCCAGTCTTGTTTGTAAAGAAGAAAGATGGATCCATGAGGCTATGAATTGATTACTGAGAAATCAATGCTATTACAATAAAGAATAAGTATCATCTACCCCAGATTGATGATTTATTTGACAAAATTCATGGATCTCAATACATATCAAAGATTTACCTTCGATCCGGATATCATCAACTGAGTGTGAGGAAGGAAGATATTCTGATGACCGCATTTCGAACCAGGTAAGGGCATTACATGTTTACAGTGATGCCTTTTGGACTGACGAATGCACCATCTATTTTCATGGATTTAATGAATAGAGTTTTAAAGGAATATCTTGATAACTTTGTTTTGATATTCATCGATGATATCCTCATTTACTCAAAAATCTATGAAGACCATGAGTGTCACATGCGAGTTATTCTGGGAAATCATTGAACAAATCAATTATATGGGAAGTTTAGAAAGTGTGAATTCTGGATTAAGTTAGTTTCTTTTCCTAGACATATTGTCTTTAAGGATGGAATCCTAGTTGATCCTGTGAAGACAAAGGCAATCCAAGATTCGCCCATGCCAACAAACATAATTGAGGTACACCGTTTTATTGGATTAGTAGGTTATTATCGGTGTTTTGTACAGAATTTTTCTTGACTGGATAACCCACTAAAGAAGCTCACATGAAAAGGGGTTAAATTTGTTTGGACAAAATATTGTGAAGAATGTTTCGAAGAACTGAAGATAATATTAGTCAATTATCTTATATTGAATCTACCATTGGGGAATGACGGGTTAGTTATTTATAGTGATGCTTCAAAGAAAGGACTTGGTTGTGTCCTTATGAAAAATGATAGGGCTATTGCTTATGCATCACGATAGCTAAAAATTCATGAGCAAAACTATCCTACTCGTGATCTAGAGTTAGCTGTTGTAATATTTTATTTGAAGATATGGAGACATTATCTCTATTGTGAAAAATGTGAGATTTATACTGATCACAAGATTTTTAAGTATATTTTCTCATAGAAAGAACTCAACATGAGGAAAAGGAGATGGTTTGAACTACTCAAGGATTATGATTACATGATAAAATACCACCCAGGGAAGAAAAATAATGTGAAAAATGCTTTAATCAGAAAGGATTATCGAGTTTTGAACAAAATGAGAGTTGAATGGGATCCTATTTTCAAGGATCTGGTATAGATGGATATGGGAATAACCATGGAAGGTGAAACATAAATGATTTTTCAAATGGTTTCCAAACCATGTTTACTATAAAGGATAAAAAGGCCTCAAGAAGATGATGTGGTGTTTCAAAAGAATATTAAAGCTGTGAATGATTGAAGATTGAGTGACTTCGTATATGAAGATGGAATTTTGAAATTTGGGAAGAGGCTTTGTGTTCCCAATATACCAAATCTAAAAAGGGAATTGTTGGATGATGCTCATAGTACCAATTTCTATATACACCCTGGTATCACTAATATGTGTAGAGATTTGAAGGAACATTTTTGGTGAGACAACATGAAGAGGGAGATTTCTGATTTTGTGTCAAGATGTAATGTTTGTCAACTAGTGAAAGCTGGAAGGCAATGGCCTGGATGATTATTGCAACCTCTTCCCATACCTGAGTTGTAAATGGGATAATATCACAATGGACTTTGTCATGGGACTACCAAATTATTCTAGAAGGAATGATGCAATATGGGTCATTATTGATCATCCTAACAAGTCAGCACATTTTCTTGCTATAAGAGAAGATCTACCACTTGAATGTCTAGAAATACTATATATTAATGAAGTTGTGAGACTTCATGGAGTAACCCTATCAATTGTTTCTGATAGTGATCCACGTTTTACATCAAGATTCTGGAAAAGTATTCAGAAGGCCCTAGATAATGATCTTCGTTTGATCACTTCCTACCACCCACAAACTGATGGAAAATTAGAATGAACTAATCAAACACAATAATACATGTTGAGGTCTTTTTCATTTTATTTTCTATGCATGTGGGATCATTATTTACCTCTCGTAGAATTTTCTTACAACAATAGCTTCCATTCAAGTATATAGATGGAATCCTATGAAGCATTATATGGGAGATTATGTCGTACACCAACTTGCGGGGATGATATTGGTGAAAGAAATCTTGTGGGCCCAGAACATGTTGAAGAACCAATGGAAATGGTGAAGGTTATCCAGAACCATATCAAAATAGCTCTAAGTAGGAAAAAGAGCTATGTAGATAATCGAAGGAAGGATTTGGAGTTTCAAGAAGGTGATCATGTTTTCTTAAAGGTATCTCCATGGAAGGGTATTATACGATTCAGTAAGAAGGGGAAATTAAGTACCAGGTATATTGGACCTTTTGAAATTCTGGACCAAATTGGATTTGTAGCTTATCGTTTGGCAATGCCGCCAAGTCTCTCCAAGGTTCACAATGTTTTACACATGTCAATGTTAAGAAAGTACATGCTAGACCCAACACATGTACTCACTTATGAAGAAGTGGAACTTGAGACCGATCTATCTTACTGTGAAGAGCCTATCAAGATTCTTGATACTAGAGAACAATTATTGAGAAATCGGACAACTCGACTGGTAAAGGTTCTATAGAGGAACCATAAGATGGAAGAAGCAACATGGGAGCTTGAGGAGCTTATGAAAAAGACATACCCGAATCTTTTTAGGTAATATTCTGTGAATTCAAGGATGAAATTTTTGTAAGTAGGGGATAATGTAACACACCAAGGTTTTGAAAATAAATATAGAATGCAATTTTATAAACCCAACTTTTCCTCTTCTATGTTTTGAATTTCGAAAAATGGTCATCTGCAGTTGTGTTCGGTAAGTCATTTGGAGTCTGATAGAACAAACTTGATTTTCGGTGAATAGTAACATACCCTTATGAATAGTAATATGCTCCCTAAATAGTAAATAATATTATTATTTTATTTTCTTAAGGTAATATGATAATGGGATCTTAATAAATTTTTCAATGTCACATAAAACTAACTGCACTTCAAGATTTTTATTTTTCGAATTAAATATGACCATATTTAAAAATTAAATTAATAATATTTATAAAATTATTTCTGAAAAATGGATTTCACTTTTGAATTCTACACGTCAAAAAATTGTAGGAGTGAATTTTTGGAATTTTTCTGAAATTCTTGAATTTTTGATGAATAGTGAAATATAGTAAAATACCGTGTATTCAATTTATTAGTTAAATACACTATTCATGACATAAAAAGTGATGTAAGGACACTTGGTTCGAACTCACATGATCTTATTACAATTAGGGGTCACATGAAACAATACTATTGGTTTTGTTGATGGAAATAATAAAATAATGAAATTAGATATTCAAAATTTACCCCTCTCCTCCACTATAAAAACCCCCCACCACTACCTCTTCTCTTCACACCTATAAGCCTTGAATATCCTAAATTTTCTGCCCGATTACCTTTCCTTAGTCTCTCCCCACGTACAAGAAGCTTCTGGTCTTCCCAAAAGACCAAAACCCCTTCCTTTAAGGAGTTTCTCAGGGAGGGTATTTCAAGAGGTAAAGCACCCTTCTTTTTCATTTAGTTTCATTTCAATTTATCTTCTTTTACTATCCTCTCCTCACCTCCTCTGTCCAAATGATCCTAATAACAACATTAACATATATATTCTTGATTTATATCATGTGAATGGAAGAACCATCATAAATATTCTTACTCCCTCCCTTTTATTTTATAAACAAAAACGACGTCCATGAGGTTCCGATTTATAACCTTCATGGACGACGAAGTTTCATTCTTCAATTTCTTCTTCATTATTGGTCATGAAACGTATTCATGGTTTAAACAGACTATAATATATGTGTTATAACTTAGTTAATATTCATGAACCATAATATGTACATATAATTAAGTTATATGACAAAACTAGTTCATAATATTCCAAATACCGCCAAATAATCGAAGTGGTGGTCATCTAATGATTCATCCTCATTACATGTAACCAAATGATATAATTGACAATTATAAATTATTTATGTTCATTAATAATATATAATTCTAATTCTGGAGATTTATAACCTTTCCACAAAAACTTCTTTACTTAAAAACAAGTGAACCGAATTTGAAAATAATGGAAACGAACACTCCAGAACGATGAAATTCAATATAATAACTTATCAAAAAATACATAAATGAACTAACCATAATTATGGTAAACTAAATACATGTCTAATAGGTTCTGAAATAATTTATTAACAATTACAATTTTATATTCTAGGAGCTTAATTACAAGAGAGGAACACGTTTGGAGTTAAGGTAAGGGGTTTCTCATCTCACTTTCATTTCTGTGTGATTTCCATTATTCTCAAATTATTCCTTATATTTCGTATATGTGTGCTTCCATTTGATATATAATAACATTATTCTATTTATATTATTTTTATTAAATTATTCACTTGATGGTTATGAAGTTCTGGTCAAACGGTTTTACCGATTACATTGTGGTAAGGGACTGTGTCTCAGCTGTCGTTTTCGTTGTGGCTATCTTTGTATTGTGCACCTAATAATCATTATGTGGTGTACCTACTACCCATTTGAGATAACATTTCATTTGAAATTATATTTATATTAAATATCCATAATCTCATGTCATGGATATTTTTGTTGTCTAAACCGTATACCATTTTACATACGATGTTTATTTGGAAAGTTATTTTAATTATGGAAATATTGATGAATCTGTATACTCTACTCTATACGGATATTTAAAGGGCATATTGCTCTTTTATTGAATCAATGTATAAAGAATGATTTGTACATGTAGTGGTGGGTGGGGCCTGCTATATCCCCTCGATGCATCGGTAGGTCTCATGAGACAAAACAGTTTGGTGACAAAACCTTTGAGTTTGTTTCCAAAAATCAGACGGGTTTCTACCCACAGAACTAAACCGTTTTTACAGTATTATGGTTTCATGTGCAAGATACATGAAGTTAAATCAATAATCATTCTCTTTATTCATTATTAGTCATTATTATTATCCATGATATTTTCACTATGACAACATCTATGGATGTAGTTTCATTTTTAGTTATTAATGGAATTTGTTATTCATTTATTCACTATGCCATATTGATTATGCCAGATTATTTGTGATTCACTTATTATTGAACTCAAGATTCCTCTATTTTTAACCCTTGCTGAGCATTTGAGATCACCCCTTTCATTTTCTACCGTCGACAAGTGATGAATAGAAGGTCTTCTTTTGAGTTCCTATGGATGAAGATTTTATTTTTTGTTAGGTATTGTATTTTTTAACGTTTTCTTATGTAATTTGAGTTACATCTGTGTATCTAGTTTCTTCAAGACTTATAAAATGATCGTTCCTTTGGGATTTTCATTCCTTCTAACCATGCAAATATCACAAGTAATGCACCGGCTCTAGCCTAGAGGAGTCAGGGTGTTACAAATTGCGTCTAACGGAAGAAGGGGAATCAATACTCATGGGAAATGTCAGGATCTCCCCACTGAGTAAGTCAACATGTTCAATGTTGGAGTAGATCCGATCATGACCATATTGGTACAACGTACTCAAGTTGAAATTAATAACCATTCCACACCTATTTTGTATAATTTCATGTGGCAGAGGCCCCCATCTTTCAGCGGGACTACTAATCTAGTGGTTTCTTAGCAATGGATCAAGTCCCTTGAAAAGTTATTCATGTTGTTAAGATGCAATGAAAATTAAAAGGTAG
The DNA here is from genome assembly GCA_963277665.1 of Viscum album. Taxonomy (NCBI): domain Eukaryota; kingdom Viridiplantae; phylum Streptophyta; class Magnoliopsida; order Santalales; family Viscaceae; genus Viscum; species Viscum album. The sequence goes on from OY728160.1 coordinate 1,553,575,207, forward strand.
TACCGGTAGTATATTGTCTCAAGGGTGACACTGATCAATGGTGGTCCCTAATTCAAAATACCATGGACAAAGAAGAAATAGAAGATATGGAATGGAGTAATTTAAAGGAAATATTCATCAAAAAATATTTCCCTCATGCGGAACGAACTGAAATGAAGAGGAAATTCTTTCGCTTAAAACAAAGGAAAGAAGACAGTGTTGCAGAGTATGTGGCTACCTTCACAAAGCTGGACAGGTATGCCGTAGATTATGTACATGACTCGGTAGACAATATTGATAATTTCTATGAAGGTCTTAAGCCATGTCTTCCAAGGGCACTGGCTTCTCAAACATTTTCATCATATGATGGAATTATATCAAGTTCCATCAAAATAGAGAAGGAATTTTCTAGATCAAATATTTTCAAAGAAAACCAAGATAAGAAGTGGTACTCTAAAAACAAAGGAAAAGGTGAAGCACCAAAGAAGAGAAAGGGAACAAAGATATTCCCATTATGTGAGAACTGTGGAAAGAATCATCTCAGGAAATGCTTGAAAGGCATGGCAGTCTTTTATAACTATAGAGAAAAGGGTTATTGATCTGATGAATGCAAGGGGAAGAAAGAATTCAATGATATTCAATGCTACAATTGTAGAGAGATGGGACACTATGAAAATGAGTGTCCTAAGCACCAAGGATTCTTGACTCAGAAAAGGCCAAGAGAACAAGGGAGAGCTTATGAGATTACAACTGTAGAATTTTGAAGTTCCTAATGATGTGCTGGAAGGTAATTTAATTATTTCTTCAAACATAGCCAACACTTTATTTTATTCTGGATCATCACATTCATTTATATCTTCCCAGTTTTCCAAGAAAATTAGGCATGTCTAATTAGATTTAATAATGGAGTTATCAGTCAAAACTCTTTGGGGATGCATCATTGTAACAAAGGCATGTCAACTAGTCACCCTCGTGACACATAAAAGTGCTTTAGTTTCTATCCTTATCATCATACCAATGACTGAATTTGATATAATTCTCTGAATGGATTGGTTGAAAAATTATTATGAGAATATTTATTGAAAGAAAAATGATGTTATAAATTTCGAAAATGGTATAGAATATTTTAACTTTAGATCAGAGACATCGCCATCTTATTCGTATCTAGATCCACCCCCAGTAGCTCTATTGAATGAAATTCTTGGAGATGAAGAGAACCCAATATCTATGGGTGAGGGAAGAAATATTCAAATTGAAGATGTACGTATAGTGAAAGAGTATGTTGATGTATTTCCATAGGATTTACCTGTAAATCCTCCAGTGTGGGAGGTTGAGTTCTCTATAGATTTAATTCTAGGTGAAAGACCTATATCAAATAATCCCTATAGAATGTCCACTGTGGAGTTAGTAGAGCTAAAGAAAAAACAAGAGGATTTGATTGAAAAAAGGATTTATTCAACCTAGTGTTTCTCCATGGGGATCTATGGTCTTGTTTTTCAAGAATAAAGACTGATCCATGAGTCTATTCATTGATTACAGGGAAATCAATGCTATTACAATAAAGAATAAGTATCCTCTGCTTCGGATTGATGTTTTATTTGATCAACTTCATGGAGAACAATACTTTTCAAAGATTTACCTTCGATCTGGATATCATCAACTGCGTGTGAAGAAGGAAGATATTACTAAGACAACATTTTGATACAGGTATGGGCATTAAGAGTTTACAGTGATGCCTTTTGGACTAACTAATGCACCCTCTATTTTCATGGATTTAATGAAAATAGTTTTCAAGGAATATCATGATAAAATTTTTGTGGTATTCATTTATGATATCCTGGTATACTCAAAAATCTATGAAGACCATGAGGATCATTTTCATACTATTCTAAAAACTCTTAGAAGAAATGAATTATATGGGAAGTTTAGCAAGTTCAAATTCTGGCTTCAATTGGTTTCTTTTTCAGGCCATATTCTCTATAAGGATGGAATCCTAGTTGATCCTATGAAGACAAATGTGATCCAAGATTGGCCCATACTAAGAAACATAACTGAGGTATGTAGTTTTATTGGCTTAGCAGGTTACTATCGGCGTTTCGTTCAGAATTTCGTCCGACTGGCTAACCCGCTAACCAAGCTTACACAAAAAGAAGTAAATTTTGTGGGGACAAAAGAGTGTACGGAATACTTCAATGAATTGAAAAGAATATTGGTCAATGATCCAATTTTGACTCTTCCATATGGAAGTGATGGATTTGTGATATACAATGATTAATCAAAGAATGGGATGGGTCCCATCCTTATGAAAAAATATACAGTTATTTCTTATGAATCAAGATAGTTGAATACCCATGAGTAAAATTATCCAACTCATGGTCTTGAGTTAGTAGATTTAATCTTTTCTCTGAAAATATGGAGACATTATCTCTATGGAGAAAGATGTGAGATTTATATGGACCACAAGAGTTTGAAATACATTTTCACACAAAAAGAACTCAACATGAGTCAAAGGAGATGGCTTGAGTGACTTAAAGATTACAATTGTTCAATACACTACCACCCAGGAAAGTCAAATAAGGTGGAAGATACATTAAGTAGGAAGGATCATAGACTTCTGACTCAAATGAGGATTGCAAGAGATCCTATATTTTTTGATCTACTAAAGATGGATATGGGAATTGTTAAGGAATGTGAAACATCTTTTCTATTTAAAATGATTACTAAACCATCTTTATTAGATAAGATAAAAAGATCTTAATCTGATGATGAGAATCTACACAAGAATATTAATGCTGTTAAGGATGGGAGGCTGGCTGACTTCGTGTATGAAGAAGGAGTTCAGAAATTTGGGAAGAGGTTATGTGTTCCATCAGTACCTGAGCTAAAAATGGAACTATTAGACGATTCCCATAGCTCAAATTTTTCAATACACCCGGGTATCACCAAGATTTATAGATATCTAAATGAATATTTTTGGTGGGATAATATGAAGCGGGAAATTGATGACTACATTTCAAGGTGTTTAGTTTTTCAACAAGTGAAGGTAGAGAGACAACATCCCAAATCAGTGATGAAACATCTACCTATTCCTATGTGGAAGTGGGATAAAATTATGATTTATTTTATCACCGGACTATCGAGGACATGTAGAAGGAACGATGTAATATGGGTAATTATTGATCGTCTCACAAAATCAACACATTTCCTTCCTATAAGAGAGGATTTAACACTTTAGCGCCTAGAAAGACTATATATTAATGAAGTTGTAAGACATAATGGTGCACCTCTATCAATTATATCTGATCGAGATCCTCGATTTACATCAGAATTCTTGAAAAGTCTCCAGAAGGCTTTGAATACTGAGCTTCCTATGAGTAATGCATATCACCCCCAAACCGACGGACGGTCTGAAAGGACTATTTAAACACTAAAAGACATGCTGAGTTCATTCTCTCTTGACATCCTGGGTATGTGGGATCAATATGGCCTTTGGTGGAATTTTCCTACAACAATAGTTTCCATTATAGTATTCAAATGGATCTATATGAAGCATTATATGGAAAAAGATGTCAAAATCCAACTTGTTGGGACGAATTTGGTGAGAGGAAACTTATAGGCCTAGAACATATTGAAGAGACCACAATAAAGGTGAAGAAAATACAAGCTCTTATTAAAGTATCCCAAAGTAGGTAGAAGAGTTATGCTGACAACCAGATAAAGGATTTGGAATTTTAAGTGGGAGATCATGTCTTTCTAAAAGTATCTCCTGGAAGGGTGTCCTAAGGTTCGGTAAGAAAGGGAAACTGAGCCCTTGGTACATCAGACCATTTGAAATTCTGGAAAGATTCGGAGCAGTTGCTTACCATTTAGCAATGCCGCCAAATCTCTCCCAATTACATGATGTGTTCCATGTGTCATTGATGAAGAAATACATGCCAGACCTAATGCATGCACTCACCTATGAAGAAATTGAACTGGAACTGTATTTTTCATACTATGAAAAGCTTATTGGGATTCTTGACACAAGGGATCAGGTGTTGAGAAATCATATAACTCATCTAGTAAAGGTTCTTTTGAGAAACCAGAATATGGAGGAAGAAACATGGGAACTAGAGGATTTCATGAAGAAGAACCACCCACATCTTTTTGTGGGATTTATACATAAAATTTTGAGGACGAAATTTCTGAAGGAGGGAATGATATAACACCCCAAACATTTAATTTTTTGATTCTATTAAATACATTCTATTCATATCCTATATTTCATAAAGCACTGTGTTCCTTTGAAACAACACTTGGTTATTTAGAAGATAGTCAAAACCAGGCCATTAAACATAAATTTTGCACTTCTATGTTTTTGAATTTCAAAAAATTGTCATCTACAGTTGGGACCAGTAAGTCATTTAGAGTCTGATAGAACTGAATTGTTTTTTGATGAATAGTAACATACCCTTATGAATATTAAAATGAGTAGTAATATGACCCTTATAAATAGTAAATAATGATAATATTTTATTTTCTTAAGGTAATAATATAATGAGATCTTAATTAATTTTTCAATGTGATATATAACTAATTATACCATTAAAATTGTTATTTTTCGAATTAACTATGATTTTATATTAAAATTAAATTAAAAATAATTAGAAATTATTTTCAAAAAACGGAATTCATTTTTGAATTATACAGGTTGAAAAATGGTTAGGGTGAATTTTTTGTATTTTTCTAAAATACATGAATTTTTCAGGAATAGTAAAAATACAGTTTTGAGTTTTCTGTAGTTTAATGACATCATAATGGTGTGACAATTAAATATGAAAGTATGGTCGACTTGTATATAGTAACTTATTACATGAGGTGTCCCAAGTGGCTAAAACCTTGGGAAAATACCATGGGAAAGCCCATGGTTTGGGAAAAACCACTAATGAGGTATCCCTTTGAAATTATTAAAAAACTACCTCTCTTTTTCTATAAATACCCGCTCATCACTTCATTTTATTTCCTTTATAATATGTCACCCTCAAATCTTTGGTGATTTCACCCCTCTATGAGTCCTTTGAAGGTTTACTTAAGCCCCCAAGGTCCCATCTTTCAAGATCTAGGAGTTACTCTACAAGGTAAGGGAATCCTTCATTCTCTTCTTTTAGTCGACACTTCTTTTATGAAATCTATTTGATTTTCAATTCTCATATGTTGGTGTCTGATTTTATGTGTTCTTATTACTTTAATTTTGATTTCAATATGATTAGATACCCTTTTTCTCTCATCATTTCATTTTATGAAATTTTAAGCGATGTCGTTAGGCTGTTGAGTTTTCATAAGGGATCACTCACCATTTCTTTTATTTTCAAGTTAATCTCTTTTATTTTTCTCTCCTCACCTTCTCTGTCCAAATTACCATGATAAAATCTAGTATCATATATATTCTGGAATTATATCATGTGAATGGAATAACCATCATCAATATTCTTAGTCCCTTTTTTATTTTTATAAACGAAATCAACGTCCATGAGGTTCCAATTTATAACCTTTATAGACGGTGGAGTTTTGTTCTTCAGTTTCTCCTTCATTATAGGTCATAAATCCATTTTAATGGTTGAAAAAGATACAAATATATTTATTTAATCTCATTAATTTTATTTATTCTTTACCCACTCATAATATGGAATAATAATACAAAACAAGTTCATTGTATACAAAACTGCCAAGCTAAATCCAAGTGTTTATCAAAAACTTTTAACTAAAGATTCATCCTCAATTATATAACGTAGAATCATTGTAACATCATTTATATCTATTTCATTTCACTAATAAAATATATTAACAATTCTGGATGTTTAACCACATTTCAAACAAACTTCCATTCATGAAAGCAAGTAAACGAATTATGAAAACCATGGAAGAAAATGCTTCCAAAACAACAAAATTGAACCTCTTAAACCCATTAAAAGGGCCACTAATGAACCTAATAAGGCTATAATAAATAAATTAAATGTATAGGAGGTTCTGGAATTATTAATTAATGAATATAAATTTGATTTTTAGGTCATTAAAACAAATGAAGAACACACTCGAGCATAAGGTAAGGGGTTTCTCATCTCACTTTCATTTTTAGGAGATTTTCAGTGTTCGCCACTTATTTCTTGTGTGTGGTATATGTGTATGGACATTTAATAAAATTATTATATTTATATTAATTTCATTAAATGGTTCATTTGAGAGTTATTATGATTTTGTAATATGATTCGACCGATTACATTGTAGAAAGAGACTTTGTCTCAACTACTATTTTGTTGTGACTAACTTTGTATGATTCACCTAATAATCCTTATGTGGTGTACCTAATACCCATTTGAGATCACTTTTCATTTGAAATTATATTTATTTTCAATATTCATAATCTCATATCATGGATATGTTTTTTTTTCTAAACTGTATACCATTTTACATACGGTGTTTATTTGGAAGGTTATTTTAATAATGGAAATATTGATGAATCTGTATACTCTACTCTATACGGATATTGAAAATGCATACTGATCTTATATTGAATCAATGTATAAATAATTATTTGTAAATTTAGTGGCGGGTGGGTCCCGCTATATCCCCTCGATACATCGTTAGGTCTCATGAGACAAATCAGTTGGTGACAAACCCTTTGAGTTTGTTTCCAAAAATCAGACGGGTCTCTACCCACATAACTAGACTGTTTTTACGATATTATGGTATCATGTGCCAGATACATGACATCCAATTAATAATAATTCTCTTTATTCATTACCAGTTATTAGTATCCATGAGATTTTCACTATGACAAAAATCATGGATGCGGTTCATTCTCAGTTTATTCATGTCGTGAGTTTTTCATTTATTCACCATGCCATATTGATTATGTCAAATTGTTTACAATTAAGTTATTATTGATTCATGATTCCACCATTTGTATCCCTTACTGAGAATTTTATCTCACCCCTTTTATTGTTTACATTCAAGAGGTGACGAAGAGGAGATCATCTATTGATTTTTGTTGATGCAGTTTTTAGTTTTTTTTATGTATTGTTTTTTGTTACCTTTTCCTATGTAATTTGAGTTACATATATTTATCTAGTTTCTTCAAGACTATTAAAATAATCATTATTTCAGGATTTTAATTTCTTCTAACCATTCCAATATAAAAAGTAATGCGCCGGCTCCATTCTAGAGGGGTCGGGGTGTTACAAGAGCCCTCCTCAAACAAGACACTCGTCGTGGTCAACCATAGAATTCAAACCCCAATTGTTTACCCTTTTCTTGACACTATCATATAAATGAGAAATCACAAGTTATTCCCTCATTTCTCACACAAATAATGACTCGTGTGGCCTTAGGGTTTGATTTTTTGTTGTCTCATTAAATTTATTGAAGTCCATTAACAAGTTTCACCAAATTAAACATGTTCAATAATGCATGAATTTATAAAAACAACCCAAATTCGGGAAGTTCATCAACATATTAGAGCCTATTTTTTATGGATAAAACAAAACTCCCCTATGTTTTGACCCCAGTGATCGAGTGCTCAACCTCATCTAGCCTATAATGACTATCTTCCAAAGTCCAATGCTACTCTTCCAGGTTATCCACCTCTTCCCCTAGGATGATCCTCTTCGACCCTGATCTATATCTGGTCTTTCTCATCATAGGACTCAGCCCCTAGAGATGTCTCCTCAATCAAATTTTCCTCGGTCGTTGGAATCTAGACCCTCATATGGACAATTATCTCGTCTATATTGATATTGATGTTCGTATTCTCAAGAAAAAACACTTCTAATTGAATGATATTCTATTCATCTACCTAAATTACCTTGGATCCCTTAGACACGTTCTTTCTCCAGGAAATATCAAACACCTACAACTCAGCATGTGTTCACTGGACAAGGACATCGAGATCTAGTGGGTGAAGGTTGTGGGAGTCCACCCCATCAATCCCTAGGATGACTATCGAGTAACAGTGAGATACTACCTAGTCTAGCAGGTCAACCATCGGGGTGTGAGTTATGAAGTTCTACATGTACCTCCAAGCCTTTCAGAAAATGGATCGATTATTTTTAGTGATGTCTAATATATAATCCTTGAAGTATTAATATGGTGTGGGTTCTAATGGAGAAAATAAAACTAACATATTAGTGGAAAAATCATTTGAAAACATGTCCTTGATAAGGCTGAAATTCCTTTTCAGAAGAAATAGATCCTCTCCAACACCCTCATCCACACAAGAAGTCCAAGATGCCTCCTATTGAACATCCAGGAAAGGCACGTATAATGTAGCCTCTTCGATCACCTATGTGGGTGGAATTATCTCATCCACCTTCATCATGGACTCATCTCCAACATCATACATTGTTATCACTTCTAGTAATAGCACATCTAACACTACCTCCTTCGTCACCTCCACTGGGGGCACAAATACAACCTCCTCCATTGAGGCTACAGCTCCGATATTCACCACCTATGATGCTTATAGCATAGGGTCAGCCACCATAGCATCCTCAACTATCCCCATTAGGGGAACCATTTATACCCCATCCATTGATGTAATTTTCTCATTAGTCCATTCTAATGGCACCTCCATGGTTGGTTTGACTGCCACTGACTCTACAGCCATTTTTGTTGGAGGAGAAGCACCCACTATCATTTCCTAGACTAGAGAAACCTCTAATTCAGATTTAATCTTCAGTGTCATATCCCTAAGAGTGACTTTAACTACAATATAATCATGATTCATTCAGATGTAAAAACATCAATGGAGAAAGTTGAAAATACTAAAATGATTACATGAATAGTATATCCTGGTGAGAAGCTCAGAGTGGTACATAAGAAATCCCCCTAGTGTGGGAATCCCCCCATTGGTCATTGCCTCAGTTATAGGCACACATTTTGTCGATGGTTGGACACCCATGGCCATATAATTTGGGAGGTACCCAACTCTATACCCTACTATGGTTGAGGCTCCCCCAACCTCTTTCTGAGGTACATCACAAACCTCTCCCACCTTCTTCTTTTCCAATTCCTGAACAATTTAAAATGGTATTTAGGAAGAAATATTAAATGTTGGATTTCTTTCAAGGAATGAAAGGTTAAAATATTTTCCTAATCAATGGCAGGACCTCCATCACTAGTGAAATACCAATAGGCATCGCTCATACAGGACTTGTACGAACCCTCTTGTAGAGGCATGTAGGTAGCTAAATCACCATACAAGAGATATTGGTGAGATTTTATTCCTATTAAAACCATCAATTAGTTTTTAAAAGGGTTTTTAGTTCCCTGAGAGTGGAATAAATCCTCCAACCCTTTTATATATCACACAGCCTCATCTCAGGGCACATGGATATCAGCCTTAGTTTTACCCAAACCAGTGAGGATGATCACATCATTGTTGAGGTTCTACCATATCCCATGGATGGTAGTTACTTTTCTATAGACCTCCCATATTTTCCATGCATCAAGAAATACAACATCACTAGGAAACTCCGGGAGGAATAGATGCTTTCCTAGACCTTGGAAAACACCCTTAGGACTAACCCAGAGGGTTCAAATTCCTCCCATGACCTCTTTATTAGGGGATTAGAGTATTTTTTACTCCTCCCTGGTGGATCCATATTCTATTAGTCTAGAGATTTTCAACACTACATATATTTCCCCAGCCACTGGGCCAGCCTTTCCTCCACAGTGTGCTACACCCGCCGCTCATCCTCAACCCTGTAGTTGTGAGATCCCCCCTTCATCTTCCCAAATAGATCAATGACTCAACATCTACCCAGGATATGTTCTCTCCAAATCTACAAATATTTTTGAATGTTCCTATAACTGGAAGTAAGTAGTGATGGCTCATTCCTCCATTTAGTATCCTATTTTGTGAACATTAACTTGATCTATCAAAGGAATGAATGTTGTTTCTCATTGAGAAAATATATGTACACCATCAGGGTCATCTTTTGACAGAATTGAAACTTCCTCATGAACTAATGTGGGGTATATGACTCATAGGTTACTTTTCAGTCAAACCTCTACACCAGTAATCCACATCATAAGTTCATGTGGTACGACCACTACTTGATGGTCCCTGCACCATCATTAGTCGTCGAACTTATGAGAATGGGGGATGGGTGAAATATGAAGCGGTCTAATGACCCAATCCTCACAAGCGCATCCCCTGAGCCTAAGATGAGAAGGTGTATCTCATTGATATTTAGAATCAATAGCTATAATTTCATATTAGGAGGATATATGGGGTTTGGGTACTGGTATCCCCACATGTTTGTGGTGATCCAACCATAAAAAAAAGAAGAATATCCTATGCACGTGGAGAGGATTCTTCCATTGGATGATGTGTAAAATCAAATTTTACAACTTCACCAATACTACGGCAGCCAGATTGATGTACTACCCCATCACCAGCATAATTTTCATGATGAAGGATCTCATTATCACCCACATTTAAATATCTCTCACTGGGAGAATCCATCCACATATCAACATTGTGATAAATCCCTCCATCCTAAACATGGGAGACTCAGGAATTAACTTGCAGCCCCACTTCTTGCATTGGATTTCCTCTAGAATCCTCAAATAACAGCTCACTTTTCCTCGCTGGAATTTCATGGCGCATTTATGAGGCCTCCTGGGTAGCATGTATTTTGTCTCATTCACAATGTAGATAAACCACTTCTTGAACATGATTTCCTTCATCCTCATATTATGTTCACTCATCCCCTACACCAAATGTTGTGGTTACCTTTTCACGGTTGGTAGCTACTCTATGTCCTCTAAGATATTCTCTGTGGGGAGGATTTCATCATACATTGCTCCCATAATCCGGATCCTAATGATATAGTAAAGATTCCACAAGACGATGTTGACCTCTCCATGGTGAAATTCAAAGGTTTTGGTCCCCATTGACCACCTACTTAGTAGATAATGAATGATTTCTAAGTGGTGGTTGTAACATCCTGGACCTGAATGCCACTATATGGTTCCGCGATCTTGGTTGACCACATGGCCTCAAGAACGTGTCCTCATATTCTAGAGGATATGGACTAGAATAAAGGTACTAGGGTGTTCCTCTTGGGAGACAATGCCCTCCTATCAAATTTTAACACATTGGATTATCATATTAATCAAATTGCTGAAGAATTGTAATAATAAATGAGTAGTAGGAATTGAAATTATGACCCCTAGACTAGTAACTCTCCATGGAATAACCACAATAATAACATAAAAAGAGATAAACATCCAATGATAGATATATAAAATAATTGCATAAGTTGTCTCATATAAAAAAATTATGTGTTATGTCATGTCTCTACAAATCCTCCAAAACTGTTATATTGGAATTAGTACAATACATGTATCAAAATACCAAAAATACCAAAAGAAACTATCCCAGATAGTATCTCAAGACATAGTTCGATCTTATGTTCCTCTAATACTAAGAATGGATGAATGGTGATCATCAAACTATAGACACTTTCCCCGGTTCCTACCTGCATCTATATAATATTTTTGGGAACCCAACAGTGGCCTAAGGTATGATGTGAGATAAAATCCTAGTATCCCACCACCAACTGTGTCTATAATAAGTCCATGTTATGAAATAAAACCTATGAAGTGTGAAATGTATATCAAAAATATATCAGAATTGAAACAAGTTCCCATGGAATGTATATAATAAGTAGAGTGGATCTTTCTATCCAAACATGGATCCCTACAAAACAAGGTGTCCAACACCTATAAAAAAGACAGTTGTAAATAAAAATGAAATAAATACCATGTCCATACTGTATATACAACATCTCATATCACCCTCTACCACATTATATATCATGTATATCATATCATCCATGTCCATTTTGTATAAATAAAAGTGTCTTATCAACCACGACTGAGCCGCATAATCAAGAATTTCACAATTACCATAGTCGAGCCATATAATCAGAAGTATCAGACTCCATGGGGTTGGATCCATGTTATAGTTAACTAAGTCATCCTCATTGAATCCTAGGATCATCTTGATGAAAACTTAGTTAGATTTGGAATGGGGTCTAAGGAGTATGTCGATAGACCACGTCCACTATGAATCCCAACGAGTCAGATCCAAGGGGTAGAAAATCCCAAGGCATTCCACAGAATCAAGATCCTAAGATAAATAACATCCATGGTGTCCATTATAGCTATCATAACCCATGGTGCAGCACACCCATAGAAACCTATGGAAACCATTATCATTTAATTCAATTATCATTAACATTCCATGATTTTACCCACTCATATAGAAATTCACATGTAACAGTTAAACAATTAACATCATGTATAACATGGAAAAGAAGGAAAACTATCTCATAATAAATTTATTCAATTAAATTCATATAATTTAAAAAGTATTCCTCTATGTAGTAAATTGAGTACCCATCCCTTGGGTGGTTTAACTATAGTAAAAATTCAAAGTCATGCCCCATGGGTGGCCTGGGTTAGGTAAACAGCCTCAATGGTAGTCAAGGTAAACCTAAACATGTTTCAATTAAATTACTAAATTATATATCATGGATCCACTAGAAATTTTGTCTTGTATAAAAATGAAAAATAGGCCTAAATTCACTAAACCCCAAGGTAACGGTTTTGGAAACCAACTATAGGTCCATAATAGAGTGCTTGTTTAGTATCAACTTTTGATTTGATCCAAATCTAGAAGATAGATGAAGAACTGTTGAATAACCTATAAATAAGTCATATTATCATTCTCCTAAATAACTCTATAAATATTAATAAGAACAAATAAATACTCAAGTGGAATGAATTACTCACTGGTTTGAATCTAAAGATACTGACTATGCTTGATTCCATGTTATGATAGAAAAACGAGACCAAAAGCTATGGGTTTACCATCAAAGAAGACATACCACATCCAAGTTTTCCACTAGTGTATAAATAAATAAGTTTTAATTATTTCATAGTTTTTAAGGGAAAAATTTCATTTTACCCAAAACGTCTTGCTCACATGGTTTGGTCACAATGTTTTCTAAACCGTATTCCAACTATGAACTATCCACTATCTTAAGGGGGGCCTCACATAGTCAGTACACATTGTTTTCCTAGCCATGTGAAAACCATGCATATAGCCACTATACAGGACTTGTAGAAACTGAATGAGTATGCACCCCCATCTACATGATTTACTTATGTTTTGTGCCTCCTAACAGAGGCATGTACCACCCACATCATTAATAGTAAGTGTATGGCATACCCCGCACTGTTTCTTAAAACTATTCTTCATGTCTATTTTTTCAAAAAATATTGGTTCAAGGCTCCAAAAAATCCTTGTACACCTCTAATACACCCATGATCACATTGGGTACCCCCATTAGGCAATAAAAAATCATTCAAACCGGAAAAAAAATTACCTCATACAAAAACACAAGATCTTACAATCTTCCCACCATAAAGAAATTTATCCATGAATTTCCCTCTTAAGGGTGGTCAAGAATCACCTAAGAATAACTCCAAACATTGGGAACATATTTCAACCTCACGCTCTCAAGTATCATCTTGTAGGTATTTATTTTACCATAGCACTCGTACTAGAAGAACTAACCTACATTGAAGGACCTTCACACTTCTATCAAAAATATGAATAGGATGTTCCTTAATGGAAAAGTCAACCTATAGCCCGACTTCCTCTAGTTTTAGTGTGTGATATGGGTCTGAGTGACAATGGAGCCCTTGAGATACATGGAAGAAATCATGCATGGCCTGATACCTCTGAGGTAACTACAACCTATAGGCTAAGAGTTTGACACTCTCTAAAGTCTAAAATGGCCCAATATATCAGGGTGAAAGTTTACCCTATCTTCTAATCCATTTGGGTGCCATCCTCAATGAGTTACACAAAAAGACTTAATCCCCAACCTTGACCTCCAAATATCATCAATGATGGTCAGTACATGATTTATATTGATATTGTGCAATAGTCATCCACTTTAGGATCAACTGAACCAACTCCTAAATCTCCAACATGAGACAAGGTCCCAGTAAAGCTGCCTCACCTACCTCTAACCAGTACAGGGGGGTCAATATGGTCTACCAAAAAAATACTCATAAGTTTCCATATGTATGGTCTCCTTATTTCTATTATTGTAGATGAACCCAAAAAGGGGTATATTCCTCTCCCAAGAACACCCAAAATCTGGGACACATGCCCATAGCATGCCCTCAAGTACCTAGATCATGCTATCTGGTTGGAAATCATTCTAGGGGTGCTATTTTTTGATCAAAATCACCTATGTACCCAAGTCCCTCAACAAACTTTTCCAAAAAGAAGACATTAACCAGGAAACCATATCTAAAATGATTGAATGGGGGACCCCATGAAGTTGTATTATCTCGTGATTACACAACCACCCAAGTTCATCCACTGAGATGGTATTCCTAATTAGTAGGAAATGAGAAACCTTCATGATCTTTTCCACAAAAACCGAAACAACATAACTACCTCGAGGAGACCTCAGCAACCCAGTCATGAAATCCATTATGAAATCATCATGTTTCCACTCAAAAATTGGTAACTATTGTAAAATTTTGGCTGGTCACGGATGTTATGCCTTTAACTAGTGGTAGGTGGAGCACCTCATAAAAAACCCGCTACCACATGTTTCATACCTAGCCACTGGTAGTGACAATGTAAGTAATGATACATCTTGTTAATTCAGGTGTGTACAAACTAAAATGATTCATGAAACTCTTGCAAAATCTTCTCTTGTATGTCCATTGGGACCCAAACTGAACCATGGATACACAGGATCTTATCCTCACCTACAGTCCAACCTGAAGGTAGTTCCTCACCTACCACACTCTCTCATATGAATAAGCATTCATAATCTCATAGCTTCCTCATCCTCAATCTATCCCTAAGGGTATAGTTCAGAAATAAAGATTAAATAAACGTATTACCTTGACCATTCTATACCACCAAGTTCATTTTTGAAAACAAGCCCATAAGCTACCACTCGCTACTGGCCTCCGAAAATGTCTATATCGGAGTCATCCTACTCTGTGCATTAGCCACTGCATTGCCTTTTCTAGGTGTATATGAAAGATCAAATTAAGAATATTTTCGGTACTCAACCCACCTTCACTACCTCATATTTCAATCACTCTATGTAAAAAAATATACTTTATGATTTTATGGTTCTTATGCACAAAAAATGATCTCTAGGTAGATAATGTCTTCAATAACGCAAATCATGAAAAACTATATCCAACATAAGATCATGCATCTTGTAGTTCATCTCATGTATAGTCAACTGATGAGACCCATGTGCTACAAATATATCCTCCTAAATCATAACTACTCCTAGACCAATACTTGATGTGTAACAAAACACAGTGTATCTTTTACTCAGTTATGTCAGAATTAGGACTGTTATTGACGGTTGTCTCCCTTTTAGATACTAAAAGGCTATCTCACAGACATATATCTATATGAACTTCACACTCTTCTCAGTCAATACTATCAATGGAACTTCTAATAATGACAAGTACAATATGAAATTCCTATATTATCCATATACCCCCAAGAATCTTTATATTTCAAATACGTTCTTGGGATACTCCCAGGAAACTACAACTCTCGCCTTCTCTGGCTCAGCTGATACACCTTTCTCTAAGATAATATGACCTCAGAAGCCAAAAGTAAATTTTATTTATCTTAGCATATAATTGGTGATATTTCTCTTTATATAAAATGTTCTCAAGATGTTTGGCATGAATGTTTTGACTATGAGAGTACATAAAGATATAGTCCATGATTAACACCACAAACGAATCCAATTAAGGATGGAAAATTTGGTTCATCAGTGTAATGAAAACTATTGGCACATTATTGAGAATGAACTATATAACTAGATACTCTTATAGAACATTTGTACTATGAAAAACAATATGTGGTATGTCTATAGGTCGAATATGCCCTGGATGGTATTCAGATATCAAATAAATTTTTGAGAACACCCAATCTCCTTAGAGATGATCAAAAAGTTAATCTATTAGTGGAAAGGGATACCGATCCTTAACCATCAACTTGTTCAATTTTTGATAATCCACACATACCCTAAGGCTACCATCTACCTTTTTTCACACAAAAAATACTGGTAAACAACACAAATAAGTACTAGTTCAAAAAAACCCTTTATCTTCATGTACTATGGCTTCTTATTGAAGTCATACAACTCCATAGTAGTATTACTCTAAGGAGGAATGGATATATGTGCAGCTCCTAACACTAGTTGATGGAGAACTCCACCTCTCTCTCTGGAGGTAAACTAAGAGAATACTCCGGGAAAATGTCCGTAAAATGATCAACCACTAGAGGTAAATATTATAGACGCAATCCTTAATCATCCAGATATAAACAATCACCTTGGGTTGTCATCCCACCTAACCCCCGACACTCCGGTCTTGAACATATATCCTAGACATCCTATTCACCTTTATGAATATAAACACCCCCTATGTTGATGTGATGGTCACCCTTCAGTGATAGAAATAAACATTCTATTTAGAAGAAACTATCCATTCCATCTTGAGTGTGATGTCAAAACCAAACATATCATTGTGAAAAATATCCCATATGAAGTTACACCACTGAATATAAAGGGGTAAATCTCATTACAAGTGTACATCCTCAATTTTGATCCCTAATGGAGTGTCAATCATCATAACACCCTCAACAAACTATATAATGAGATTAAGGCTTTCCACTACTGGTATAGATATATATCTGTGTGAAGCACCCATATCAAAAATATTAGATACTGGCATAAAGGATACTAAGATAGTACCTCTAAAAATTGATGTTCTAGTGCTTTTATCTTCAAGTGTAGGCTATACAGAAAAAATCTGGACCGAGCTGAGGCCAGTGACACAACCTCACTACTCTGAGAAAGCCCATTCTACTATCTAGGTACAACTAGTTCTTGGATACCTTGGCCATGACCCACACCTCGGTTTGATCAACTAGTACTACTCTAGCTCCCAACCAGACATGGAGCTATGAAACCCTCTCTTGAACCTAGATTTGAAGCTGACATCTATACAAAAACATCTATAGGGAAGGTCTTGAGAAACAATGCATGTGGCCCATCCTTCCACAATATGGGTACTCGAATGGGTACCTATGAAAATGATGAAAAAAAATTGCACTACCAGTACTAACATCTTCATAGGTACTCATCTCATGGGATGCCTCAAAATGTTTCTTCCTTCTATTGGAAGTCAAACCACTAGGCTAAGAGACTACACTGCTCCGCTCTGCACCCCCATCTTCCCTCTGGTTCCACTCTATAATCAGTTCCTAATTCACTATTTTAGAAATAGTGGCCAATATTAACACATTGAATTTATATTGAATGGCTTGTTTGAGGCCTTCCTTAAAGCTTCTTTCCCTGTTTGCCTCGTTAGTAAGATATATCAGCGAAAAATGTCGATGCTTTGTAAAGCGTGATGAATATTCTACAACTTTTTGGGCATACTACTTCAGACACATGAAATCACTTGACCAAACTACTCTCAGAGTCTCAGGGAAAAATTATTCATTTAATCAAGTTTTGAAATCACCCCAAACCATATCCCATAGCATGTCATCCTAGTTCAGAACATCCCACTGGCACTTTTATACTCCCCATAGCATGTAAGTTGTGAGATTCTCTATCCTCTTAGGAGGTGTCTCTATATGCTTGAATATTGAAAATATAGACTCAAGAAATAGTTTAGGATCCTTTAGAAAACCATCCCATGAAAACATGGGAGGATGTTGTTGCAAGCACACATGTTTCAAGTCGTCCATAGATGAGGCAGTTTTTCGTGCTCCTAGGAAAATCTTCATATAGCATAGAAAACCCTAGAGGAACTGTTCCACAACACTTATGTCGGGTAAAAAATTTAGTTCCATAGTTGGAACTATAGGAGGATCCAATAGTAGTAGATGGTTAAACACCACCAGATCATGGTAATTTCCACCATCCGGTATATGACTGGAGTTCAACATGGTGGCATGTCTCTTTAATTTCAAACACACACCTCATAAAAATAGATAATCATAGCTCATAGATAAAAGTGTAGGACTGGTCATAACCTCATAATAATGATTTTTTACCCCCCCCTAACTTCTCTTGAATCCAGGACTAGGTAAAATGAAATAGTCACTAACATCACTAGATACACTTCCTAAATCCCAATCAAAAGCTCATTCAAGGACAAGTTCTCTATTACCACAAGATCAACTTCAATATCAAATCAAAATTATCAAAATTATCTTTAAATAGTTTAAAACATGGTTCACCATATCTGATTCATAAGGTCTCATACACCTCATGAACCAAAATTTGATGTTCACTTAATACACACTATAACACATTACAGTCCATGCGACAAATGTTCCATGACTCAACGTGTCATAGTTGACTGCTCACTGTGTCTATTATAGACTAATCAGGAAAAAATGTTTAGTTTATATCATGAAATCTAAGTACAATCGATGTTTCTCCCAGTTTCATGCACCATCCATTTATCAAACAACATGTATATTACACAAGGTACAAATATCACAATCATGAAATCATGTAATGCACCCTATATGGCATCGAAATGTTCATAACATGTGAATCCTATAAAAGTGATTAAAATTGTTCAATGGTATGAAACCCCATATATCATCAGTCAATATTAAAATATAGAATCATAATAACCACCAAACCACAAGTGCATCACGCAATGGTGGAATCAAATCAACTATAATGGGTAAAATCCATAAAACAACAATTTTCATTCTGGGTGATGTGTCTTTTTTCTGCATTTGGGTTAGGGATTCCCTGGCATAGCTTATGACCATATTCCAATATATCCTAATTAACGTTCTATTGTATAAAAATATTAAATCAAACTAGAAATTAAAATTACTTTGGTACAACATTGTAACATCATGGGCCCAGGTACCACTGTACAGTGCCCCGAGCCCAGTTGGCCACATGGCCGCAAGTACATCTCCACAAACTACAGAGGCTTTGGACTATTAGTGAGGTCCAAGGGTGTGTTTGTGAGGAGACCATTCCATCTATTTAATGTGTAACACAATGGATTATAATATCATTCAAATAATTGATGCATTATAACAATAAATAAGTTGCAAGAAAAGATACTATGACCCCAAGACCAGTAAACTGCTTCGACGGAAGCACAATAAAAACTAAACAAAAGATAAACATACAAATATGTATATATACAAAAATTACATAAGTAATTTGATATAAAAAATTTATGTGTCATTATAGGTCTCTACAAAGTATCCAAAATAGGAATACATGCATCAGTACAGTACATGTATCAAAATACCAAAAATACCAAAAAGAAACCATCATAGCTTTCATCTAGAGCCTCATATCGATCCAATACTCATATACTCCTAATCATGGAACAAATTCAAGTATCGAATTATGGGTGATTTCTATATTCCCTACCTATATCCATATTATCTTTTTGGGTACCCAACAATGGCCCCAGACAGGGTGTGAGATAAAATCCCTATAGGCCACCACCAATGGTTTATATAACAATTCTAGGATGTGAGATACAAGATAAGAATTGTGGAATGTATATCATAGGTATATCAAAAATGAATCAAGTGCCTATGGAATATATACAACAAGTAAAGTGTATTTTACTATCCAAACAAGGCTCCCTAAAAAACAAGGTATCAACCTCCTATAACAAGGTAGCTATAAAGAAAACATAAATAAATACCACAACCATGTAATATAAATAGTATCTCATATCACACATGGACACATCATATAACATGTATATCATACCAACCACGGCCATTCCGTATAACCAGAAATTTCATATCAACCATGACTGAACTGTATAACAAATCATGTTAAAATTACCATGGATGAGCCATATAATCCGAATTTTTATACCCCACGGGTTTGGATCCAAGGTATTGTGAACCAAGGAATCCTTGTCGATTCCCAGGAGCATCACAATGGAAACTCAGATCGACATGGATTGTGGTCCAAGGATCATGTCAACAAACCATTCCACTGGGAGCCCATACAAGCTGGATCCAAGGGGTATCAAGTCCCAAGGGATCACATTGAATCAAGACCCAAGTAGAAATATCATCCAAGGTATTAACTACCACAATCATGAACCCTGGTTTAGCACACCCATGGAAAAATATAGAAATATTCATCATTCAATTATATTATTATTCACCTTCTATGAGTTTACCCAGTCATATAGAAATTCATAGGTAAATGTTAAAAAATTAACATCATGTATAACATGGAAAAGGAGTAAAACTATCTTCTAATTAATTTATTAAATTCAATTCATACAATTTTTAAAGGCTTTTTATAAATATGAAATCTCACACACAGCCCATGGGTGGTATAACAGTAGGAAAATGGTGAATTCATGCCCTATGGGTGGCCTGGGATAGAGAAACAACCTCTAAAAACCTCAATTTTACTCATTATAAACCTAAAAATGTTCCAATTCATTCAATTCAATTATTAAATTAATTATAAAGTTTCCACCAGAAAGTCTGTCACTTGGAACAAAGGAAACTAGGAATGTAAATCATAAAATTCCAATGGAAAGGTATATACCACCTACAATAGATCCATAATAGAGTTATATTCTATTATCAGCTTCTTATTTGATCCATATATTATGAAAAATGAATAAAGGAACAAGAACATGAAAATATGGCATATTAGATTTCAACTAAAAAACAACATCAATACGAAGATGAATAAAGAATGACTCAAAATGAATGGAGTACTCACTGATGCAAATCCAAAAATAATTAAGGTGCACACTTCCATGTTTGTATAGAGAAATGAAACCAAAAATTATGGATTGTCATTTAAAGAAGAGATCACACTTTCAATTTCTCCACCAAAGGAGAAAGAAATAAAGTTCAATTATTTGATAGTTTTTAAGGGAAAAAGTCTATTTTACCCAAAATATCTAAGCCACATTGTTTTGTCCCAGGGTTGTCCAAACTGTATGATAACAATTTTCCCTCCACTTTCTTAAGGGGGAACCTCACATGGTCAGTTCACACAGTTTTCATAACCATGTGCAAACCATGCCTGCAGCCACTGTCCAAGGCCTGCAGCAACCATATGGGCATGTTCCTCCATTCGCATAGTCTTCTCAAATCATGTCATCCTAATGGAGGATTGGACCACCTCGTACGGTTAAGAGTAACCATGTGGCCTACCCTGTTTGATTTTTTCAAACCATGTGGCATGTGTGTTTTTTCCAAAAAGTTGGGTTCTGGCCTCTGAATAATCCCCAAACACCCCTGATACGTCCATAATCACATTGAGAACCCACATTCATCCATAAAAAGCATTTAAAATAAAGAAAATAATAGTTCCTTGTAAAAACACCTAGGATCTTATAGATGTATACTCAGAACAATGAGTCACATGCTGCTTTGTAAAGCCCAACCCGCTTAAGATCATCCTAAAACTCACTGTACGAATGGCATTCCCAATGCACCTAGGCCCATTCACCAATAAATTTTCCACCCTATCAAAGATATTGGTTATCTATCCACCCCATGATAGGGTCCCCAAAACCCACCTTTAATATTGTGTCATGTTAAAGGGTCTTGTATATTCTTGCAATTCCTCCCAAGTGATTATGCTTAGGTGGTTCTAGGTAGTGTGTTCCATAAGAGATGAATGATTTTTTAGGATGTGTCCTCTAGAATCACTTTTCCACTGGTATATTCTAAGTAAACTCTTAAACCATTAGGCGGATTCTTCTTTGTCTACATCAATGATGAATACATTATCCCTCATCCCAAAATCCAAGCATTGTAAGCCTCCTGAAGATTTTGTATTCTTACTGATCCTTCATTAGTAGTGCAGTAAGTGTTTTGAAGTCTAACACATGATGAACACTCACTCGGGTCATCAAATTCCTAGCCATATCCTCTCGATGAGTAGCATCATATTTTACACCTTTAGTGAATTTTTTCCAAGAATTAAAAGGTTTTATGATATTGGTCCAGGACCATCCTCTCGCAAAAGTATGTAATGGAAGTTGAGTTCATGGAAGTCATGTTCATGGAGGCCTGATCACAGAAGAAAGTTTATGGAAGGGTTGAGTTTCAAAAATGATTAATGTTGAATTGCAAAGTGCATACGAAGATCCTGATTTTCATGAAAATGGACAATATTCTTATCTTTTGCAAAAATCTCATGGTCCCCTAAGGGACCCCTACACCTATTTATAAGCATACTGAAAAGTTCAGTTTCGTGAACATGCGTTATAAAGAAGGATCACAATTTCCATGTTTCGATGATTTCCCCTCACAATTTGACCCTCCTTTACCTATCGGCGACAATTCTGAGTGGGGGTATTTTTTTTATGTTGAAATATGTCTATCACAAGACAGGTCAAGGAATTTAAGGCCATTTAAAGAATGATTTGGGCTAAAACGACCCAAAATCCACTTAAGGTACTAGGTTTTTGACGTCCTCCACCTTCATGAATAGCTACATCTCATGAAATCCTAAGCTACATAGAGGATTAATGGTATGCTTTTCGTAGCATAAGTCTTGATTAAAGGAGATCCCTTAATAAATGTGTGAAGTTTTGATGGTAACCTTCGCAAAATTACCTCTAGTTCGTGGAGACCCATAAGTTTATGAAGATCATAATGTTTCATGATGGCCTCTATCTTTCTTCAAACCCACACCCCATCCTCTATAGGACTTATAAATACCCCCTTATATATGTCATTTATGGGGGAACGACCTTTAAACTTCTTAAAAAGATCTGATTTCACGATACTCAGAATCATTGCAAGTGAAAGAGAAGATGGATCTCTTAAGGTAGCCATCTTTTGTGAAACTACCTCTCATGGATTTTTGAGAACCTCAACCCATAGTAGACATTCCATTCACACAGTTCCATGTCCTTCACAAAATAATAAATCCATTTGAGGATCTTGGGGATTCATGAGGCAACTATTCTTCATGAAACCAACCACATGGGAATCAATACATTTCCTTGAAGAAAGGCCACCCAGTTTCACAAAAACGTACTCTTTCATAAGACCCATGTCCACCCTGTTCCCATTATACTTTAAAAAGTTCAAAACTTTCATGAACCCCCAATATTCATGAAATCCCTCCTTGACGATTCTCCATGGTGTTTCCATTCAACATATACTCTTTTGTGAAATTTGAGTTCCCGAGTCCAATGTGATCATCTAGGACTGATTCAACCACACCCCAAATGCATGTGCGACCGGTACCATATAACCTTCTGTCTTCCCACATTTCTCTAAGTGTGGAAGGGGACTTCATCCTACCGAATACTCATAAAATAGGTACCCTAATGTCTATCAATCCTAATAATAGGTATCCTAACATCATGCCTCCTAACTTATACTCTTCCATGGTAGTGCCAATGCCATCCCCCAGCCAGAGGTACATGAGAAGTGATCACATAATCTCTAGAGGTTGAATCTTCAAGGGAAACTATGAACCTATCTTGAATGGGATTCCTTATGAAGAATATTCCTCCCACCTTGACATGGTCCCCCTCAGGGAGTGAACCTTG
This sequence comes from Viscum album, assembly GCA_963277665.1. NCBI lineage: Eukaryota > Viridiplantae > Streptophyta > Magnoliopsida > Santalales > Viscaceae > Viscum > Viscum album. The sequence continues at coordinate 1,553,598,865 of OY728160.1, forward strand.
TCAATATTTGAGCTTCATGTTGTAAAAATACCTAGTTCCACATCCTAGTCATACGACATTAAACTATATGACAAAATCCTAAACACATGATGAAAAACTATAGCCTTACCATGTGTTATGAACACAGGATGCCCATGTTAGATCATAAAGGTATTCCACATTTTCAGCCACCATGGGACAATCCTCCTCCAAAGGGAGGATTCTATGCATAAGCCCCACACAATTCCTCAAAGAGTGATCCTCTTGCACTGAATAGTTTCTATGTGTAAACCCTACACCATCCCTCATCGATACTCCTTTCACGACATGAGAATCCATAACACTTGACATTAAACTAAATTGAATAGTAATGTCACATGGCCTTAAATTGTAGAATCAAACTATGTGGTTTTGATCTCTATCTCATAAGAATGGTATATAAGATGCCTCCCTACAGTTCAATCAGGTCCATTAAATCTATGTGTCAAATATTTATCCAATAGGGACACACGTAAACACCAAATGGACCTCAATAGGACATTTTGATCTATCTCCACAAGACGTTAAGCATGTCACCCAATCCATCTTAATAGGCCATTCTGATCCGTCTCCACAAGACATTAAGATTATGACCTGATCTGTCTTAATAGGATGTTATGATCCATCTCCACAAGAAGTTAATCGTGTGACCTGATTAGTCTTATGAGGAATTTCTAATTCTTCTCTATAGGATGTTAAATTAGTGACCCAATCCGTCTTAATAGGATGTTCTGATCCATCTCCAAAATATGTTAAACATATGCCATGATCCGTCTCAAAATGAAATTCCAATCCATCTCCACATGATCTTAAAATATCACCCTGGTCGAGATTTCCTACCCCATTCAATAAATGTGGCATCTTTGAGGTAAAAAAACTCAAAAATACTTCACTCCTAGTGTCAATTACCTCATCATCAACACGAGATGCCTTAGTTTTTGTGCCTAAAATTCCTCACAAATCAAATTCCCTTCTAATGAAGAATACTTTTAGGTGACCAATATACCCAATGTCCATACATGCCCGAATGTTCCCAACATGACTACTCACCCTGACGGAAGGTTTCTGTCCTATCAAAATAGAATAGATGTAATTAACCATAATCCACCTCAATATAGAATCAGGAAAAAATTCCAAGAACATGACATAAATCTATTACGGAGACTCATTCTATGTAACAAGATCTGAGGAGGAATCCATGAAAGGAGAAACCAACATCCCATTATCCTGTTTTGATCAAGGAGTAGATATCATCAATGAAGGTGACAAAATCCATTCACCTTTGGAAAGTAGGAATACATGGCAATAAGAAAAAAGTGTGTCACCTACCAGGCAGAGGGACGACGTTGTGCCTCGGCTAAAGCATCAGAAACACCCCCAACAAAGAATGAACCGACACTTATACAATGAGTTCATATTAATTCAGATGATGCAAGGATTAATGACAAAATATTAGTTGATGGATTTTATTTAATTATGCATAAATTTTTTTAATTTTTATCCATTACATGTCTTTTAAATATTATGTGGGATTTACTTAATTAATTAACCATGTTGGATAAAACATTTACACCTAATCCATTTATTTATATTACATATTTGCACAATAATTCATTAACTCATGTTATAGTGGTATTTCACCTATAAAATAAATAATTCATAAGGTAGCAATAAGTAGATAAATAAATGACTTGATCAAGAGATAATATAATGGTTAATTTATTGAGTGTATAATAAATCAACCTTTACCCTATGGTAAATAGACTATTGTTCTGGTCATGGAATCTGTTTCAGCATTCCACCTATCCACCTACGTATCACCTAGTTTTGTAAAATCATTGTTCCCTATTAAACCTACGCTATTTTCTTTGGGATTCCCCATTAATTACAATTATTTATAAATCACACAAAGGTGAGGGGAATAAAAGGATTGGTTAAGTGGGACTATATAAATAATCTTTTACGTGAGTTTCCTACAAAATAATGGAGGTTTTATGACACACATGATGTAAAAAATAAATTTAATGATTAAAATAAAAAACCATTCAATAAATTAAATTAACTAATGCCAACTTGTACACTTTTCTTGGTCAATATCATGAGCGTTCATAAAAATTCCCGGATTTTCATTTATAATAATTAGTTAGCATTCATTTCAATTTGTTCTCTAATAAGATAAAGTAAACAATAATTATTATAATTAATTATCTTGTTTTTCAATTAATTCATTTTGTATTACATCATCCAATCACCCAAAAAATTATGATCTGATATAATTTTAAATAAAATATGTAATTTTATTTTACATATAACTCAATAAATACTACACAGCTTTGTACTTAGAAGAAACCTAATGATTACCTAGACGAACTACTCAATATGGTTTAATTGTAAACAATGAAATCATATGATATATTGTTTACATAAAATGTTTCATAATTTCGTAGTGTTTACTTTCAACTTAATGACCCATGAAACACATGACAATTATTTATCTTATACAATTTAATGTAGGGTGTATTTAATATACAATAACCATACATGATTCATAGTCTCGAATATTATGTAGAATTAATTGAACATTTAATATAATATAAAACCTAATGATCAATGTTTACTATCCACTTAATGACCCATAGAACACAAGTAAATAAATTTTAAGGAGTGAAAAATTAATTTTAATATTTCTGCATAAATAGGTAAAGTACACATAGTGTACAAGACAGCTACATGATGTGTGCTTATCTTCATCGAATATCCATAGTAAATGCCTAAGGACTCAGTGTGTACTTCTCACAATAATTTAATATTTAGACCAATGTATAGAGAATACACATTTTATAATTCTAGATACATGGTTTCTAATTTTTACACATCATGTATTAAATAAACATGTTGTATAAGTTACACGAAATAGTTTGACTCCATGTTTTCCATCATGAAAATTCATGGACTATACAGTGTGTAGTAAATATACCATTTTTGTACACTAAAAACCCCATGTACCACTCAGACTGGTCTACACATGGTTAACTAATGGCATATGGCATGCACTTATTACATGATGAAATGGAGTCCAAACGGGAATCTTTGAGTAATGGAAAAGGGTACATGAAAAGTAACATAGAAGTAAATGTCATGTATTCTTGTGTTATCCATCTAGGATCCTCAACACTTCTAGATGATATTTTGATATATAAACATAATTTATCATTCAATGATATGGGTAATTTTTAGGAGAAACGAAGAAGAGGAAGAAGAGATGATGATGAGAGATCAAGAATGAATTAAAACCTGACATGAATATTAGCTTTTAAATTTGAAAAAATAAAAAATTAAATAAATAATTATAAATATGAGTGTGATAACTCTAATAAATTTTTTTTTCTGAGCATATAGGAAGTGACTTTAGTTGGTGTTAAATTAAAAATTCATTTAATTTAGAGTTTCCCAAAACCCCAATAGAGGATCTTGCATGTTAAAATTTCAGTTAATTTATTTAGATCAAAGAATAAATTACCTCATCAATGATATTTCTTCATAGATGATTTTGATTGTATGTAAACCCTTCTCAGATTACCTTATTTTCATTAGGAGGATTAAAGTTTATAATCCCTCCAATGGTGATCCACACGTGCTCTTTTAGTCTCCAATAAATTCCAATTGATTTATGGGTTCTAGTATGGTGAATTAATCATCTTTTATTGTTTATATTGATATATCCAATATCTTTAGGGCTTGATGGATTTATTCTTGTTCTTTAGAGGAAAAGAGAATATGTTTGAAGGATATTGAGAGATATAGTAATATATAATGCAAAAAAAATTTAATAATAATTTTTTATCAACCCTACACAATAAAAATAACCATATATTTATAGAGGAAGGGTTTTTGATAATATATTATTTAATTTCATTTCAACCTTTAAATAATAAAATATTCCTTATTAAACCATGTTTCAATATAATAATTTTATTATTACTATTTTATGGTGTATGTGCTAACTTGTCCAATAAAAAATATTACCTAACTAGCTTGTAAATTATTTTTTTACACCAGACATAGTCTTAGCCTATTCATAATTTTTGGAATTTATTGAATATCAAAATAAACACTTTATCCAAACATAAATATTTTATCCAATAACTAGCGAAAAAATATTTATCAAATATTCAATAAAATAAATAAATATATATTATTCACAATCTAGTGAATAGATTTGTATTTAATTCATGTGATAGATAAAATGTGAATAGAATTATTCCTTGTTCTTGAGAATAATATTTATTCAATTAATTAAATTCAAATAAAATTATTCAAGATCAATGGAAATACTTAGTGTGTATCCCACTAGGATTCTTTCTCATTGGATTTATGCACAATCACATAAAGTAAAAGATTACTATCTAGAAACGGGTCAAGGAACCCAACAGAAAGATCATAATGTCATAATGATGAAAACTTAATATGAACACTCACTATGTAATATAATCCCTTTGTCTCAATATATCATCAATAAGGTTGCAAATCAGATTCATCAACCAATCTTCTTGATACATCTTTATTTAACTATCTGAAATAAATAGGTCATTACACCATGGATGTGGAATTTAATGCGATAGTTCTATTCTAATCAATGGTCTGAGATATAATCACCCATAAAGATGGAATGTAAAAAACCTTCCTTGACATATTCATTAGTAACATGTCACTCATGTTGCAACCAATAAATCCTACTTTTCTATAAACTATCATCATCATGGTTTATGAAATTCATCTATGGGAATGAGTTGTTACACGTATTAATAATAACTTTAATGTCTAAGGACCATTACACACACTTGTATATTGAAATATATTATGACACCAAAACATGTGAAATTCCTACAAGAATGTATGTTCTCATAATCTCTCATCATGGAGATTACCATGTACAAACTTTATGAGAAGAAGCCTCATCCACTTATGATTGCTCACACCTAATGGTCTAAATACTATGTTTTCTATCATAGTATGTTATCTTACCATGGAACTATATTTAAAAATATAATCATTGAATTTCAAGGTTCTCATCAAAGTGGGTAATTTATAGGACATTATTACATTAATTTCATGTAAAACAATAAAAAATATGTAATAATATATTTTATTAATATTCAAATAATCTAATATTAATTTAATCAAAGTACAAATAGTTGTTCCGGGGAAACCAAATCTAACAAAAATTTCATTAGTCATGGCGTTCACATCATATATAATATTTTGAATTATCCATTATATTGAAAATATCATTATGGTTAATTTCTCCCACCACGATGCTTTGTCTATGTTGGGAACCTTCAGGTTAATGAGTTAATGGGTTGTGTGGCTACAAAAAATGATAAAAAAAACTGTTTTACCAAAATTTGATTAATATTTCAAGCACACGGAACATGTAACAAAATATTTCAAACACTTATAACACAATATAAAAATTTTAAAGATGATTGTTCTATTTTTGACTAAACACTTACACGTAAGTAATGATTAACATCAACTATTGGAAAGTGTTATGGATTCTCTAACACATATGAAATGGAGGTTTATCAAGAACCTAAAATCATATATAGATAAAATATTTTAGTTAAGCAAGGATATATATAATGACAATAATATATACACCTGCTTGAATATATACCTTCTCGGATCGATAATAATAGTTCATCAAGAACACGCCTGCTTGGATATATAAATAATAAAAAACTAGTAGTTTTGAAATAAAATATATACCTAATTTAATTGATCATAATACTTTATCAAGAACATAACTTCTTGAATATATGATTAACATAAAATAATGGTTTTAAATCATGTATTATTTATCTAGAACGAACCTCTATGAGAATTAAAATTTCTAAAAAAATTATAAAATTAATGATATTCAAGAACAATGTATGTGATGGAGGCTTACAATATGAGAAGCTCATATAGGGGTAGATGTAAAATGTGTATAGTGATAAATACATAACTGTTTGAATCATGGAAATATTTGTTTGGAGATGAAACAAAATTATGATTTTAGGGATAGAGTTTCATTTATCATCATACATGAAATATAAACCCACTACAAATAGACCAAAATTTTTTGTTACCTGAAATAGAAAAAAATGAGAGGGATATGTAGTTAGGTTTATAAAAAATTTAGTGAATATGGATGTTGGAGGGGAGTGGGGAAGCAAAAGAGGAGTGAATATAAACCCACAAAAACAAATCAAAATTTTTTATTGATTCGTGATCTATATATTAAAGGAATACCAATTCAAATTCATTCAATATACAGTAAAACTTCTAAACAGCACACTTAGATAAAAGGTTGGAAAAAATACCATTGGGGGAAAATAACCATGTATCTTTAATCAAAATTAGACTTATGAATGAAATAAAACATGGGTGTTGAATAATTTAATATCTAACGGACTATTAACCATAAGTCTAGCTATAGTCATCTCTATGAAACAATTCAATCTATTTCAACCTCTATCTAGGAGAAAAATCAAAAAATTTAATTTCAAGATTCCATGGAATTGAGCTAAAATGCAAGAAAACTAGTTGTTGCCTATGGATGGGAAATATTTGATGTAGTCAACTGAAATAACCCTTTAAAAAAATGGAAAACTCAAGACATTAATCCTTTTATCAATCAAAAAAATTGAACATATATATAAATACCATAATATATATATCATTATATATATTTTGATAATAGAAAAATGTGTATATATATATATGTGTAGGTATGTATTAAAATATTTATTCAGAATATAAGTCAGATTATATGTATTTTGAAAATATATTGGAATATTCTTATATATATTCATAATAATATATATATATATGGATATATATCAAAGTATATAGATGCGTTATGATACATATTAAGTACATTTAAAATCAGTATATTTAGAACATATATATATATGTATATATCATTATATATATATATATCAGAATATATATATATCAAAACATACAAATTACATGAGAAATATAAACTTTGATCTAGAATAAAAACATGTATAATCCTACTAGAATTACAATAACACTCATTTCATCATAATTAATAATATTCCATATAATATCATCCAAATAAAAGAACAAAATTCCATTTTAAAATAATAATCATACAAGGTTGTTAAATTTATAGAATATATCCAATTAAAATTTTAAGAAATCATTTTATTGAAATATAAAATTAATATAGAGTATAAAAATAATATTTCAATAATATATTGAAAGTAAATTTCTTTGAGTTGATTTTATCAACCATATTTCATAATCATGTTCTTGTAATTACATAAACTTCATAATAGTTTATGATTTTTCAGTCGGTAATGGAATCAAACTAGTTATTGGTTTGCAATTTCAATGTTTCATCTTAAATAATCACATTATTCATTGATAAATAATATAAAACCACGATAAATATTAGACAATTTTTTAATATCAATAAAAAGGAAACATTAACAAATGAAAATCATGGCTTCTAATGACATAAAGAAATAATAATATGATATTTTAAGACAATCAGTTCATATATTTTAATTAATAATAAATTATAAAAAATAAATCAGATGGAAATATAAATTATTTTTTGAAACTATACTTATGGTATATGAAAATAATTATTGATTTTTTAATTTTATTGTAATATTAAACTATATCATAGACATAGATGAACTCAAAAAATCCATTGATATTCATCGCCACAAATAATACTGCATACATTAAAAAATAGCAATAAGAATATTTGGAAAATATTGTAGTTAGAACTAAATATAGTTGAATGTGTAAATAAGAATTGAATCAATATAATAGATATATAATATGATATATTTTTTATGAAAAAAGGAAAATCCAAAAAAATTATAATCTAGGGTGACACAATTAGAAATATTTTCTTCATAGTGTTTCTATAATATAGGTTTTAAACTTCTAACATAACCTAAATATGTATAAATAGTGGAAATCACATTATGAAACAACAATACAGTGGGATCCAAATAAATCAGTGATGTGGGTAGAAAAGCATTAAAATTTATGTTCATGAAATAAATTTGGTAAAATATCAACTATGTTAGCCCAACTAGGTTAAATACCCAGAGAGGGGGTGAATCAGTATATGACAGATTAATACTACCACCCCTTAAGAACTTTTTTCATCACCAAAAAAAACACCCTTCTATCCCTTTCATGTAGAAATGTGTGAGTAGAAATGAAATAATGTACAAGACACAAAAATTTTACATTGTTCACCTACACTCGGTTACATCCAAGGAGAATATAAATTAAATGTTCCTATGTACCAAACCCACTAAAGAACACTATTGTTTATAAAGTTTGGAGTAAACTCACCTTCCCTCATAGTTTACAACCAATCAAATATTGAAATCCCACTACTCTCTCAACTGAATTGTGCTTAATAGTCCTTCAGAATATTCTTCTTTTGGTCACATGAATAAATATGTCTTACAAATCATTCGGTTTATCATTAATTTTGAATTTATTCCACTTGATGAATACAACTTTACCACAGAATTACTAGTCAATAACTTTTGATTCTTATAAGATTTACTTCCATTAAACCCCTTTCTCAACTTTCGTGACACTACCTAATCATTCCTTAAACTTATCAAACCATCATGAATCTTTTCCTTTTTTGAAACTAATAGCCTTTCATGAAACTTTATAATCATTCTCAAAACTCACAACTGTCCATGAAAATTTCACATTCATGAAACTTCCTTCCATCATGAATCTGATATTATTAATAATCCTTCAGTGGAAATATTTAAAAAAATTCCTTCATGAATTCATATCCAATTGATTTTCATTAAGCCTTCCATACTATAAATGAGGGGGTAGTCACAAATTTATAGATGTTTTCTCCCCTTTGAGAAACTTTAAATATTACTACCACCATTTCACAAAACTCATCCTCCCTATTTGTGAAACTCCCTTTTTATATAAAACATCAGATAAAGTTTTCATTTATTAAACTAACCATAATTTTATAACTTACCATCAATCATTCATGCCTTATCCATCTTCCATGAAACATGCTTTCGTGAATCTTAAATTCTTTGCAACATCAAACATTCATGAAACAAAAAACATTCACAAATTCCATTAAATTCCTATATTTTTATGAGGTATCCTTGAAAATATTACTTTCACAAAACTTATCCCATCCTCCAAATTTTGGACTCCTAATATTTGGTAAACACTATGAAATGATTCCACCATATATAAAAAATTTACATTACCACATCCAGAGCATCCATACCTCTATCTTGAATATCTTTCAACATACCTAGTAAAAATAAAATTATAACTCCACTAATAAACTTTTAAAAATTATTTTTTCAATAAACAAAATCAACTCGAAAACACTGCAAGGTTTCTTGGAGGGACTTGTCCCCAAAAAATAAATAAATATTATAACATAATAAAAATCAGTCGAAATGGATGTTTGGAGAAAAGAGAAATTCATAAATAGAGATCCATTTGTATAGGTTGATTAAGGGAAAAAAAATAAGAGTATACTACCTTACTGTAGTATTCTTCTAGTCTAGGATCAAAACTATGAAGAATTTAGTGAGAATGAGATTCCACCAAGATTGTGAGGGTTCGATAAAAACGAATTCAAGAGAAAAAATTGAACATCAATGGATAAACATAGAATTATGAATGATGATTTATTCCTAGGAATGATATCCTTGGAGTTTTGATGGATATGTTGGATGATAAAAAACCAGCATTGATGAAATTAAAGTCCAATTAATGGGATCATAGAAAGTAAACACTGAATGAATGAATGTAAAAATACTTAAAAATTAATGGTTATGATGTCATGACCCATCCCCTAGGGACCATTCTGTGACTACCCCAAGCCTGCCTTCCAAAGGATAGGGGTTGGTGATTAGCACCGGAAAGGTATATCCCTATAACCGAGAAGGCATTGCCTTTAAACCGATAAACTCACACAAACCAAGCACACTACATGATACAAGAAGAAGGTAAACTATATAGTAAAAAGAGTGTGTACAGTAAGTAAAGGGGATGGAATACAAGCCCCACTAGAAATTACAAGTAAAACTGAAAATAGTTGCTGCGAACACCCGCCAAGGATCCTACCGGAAGGGTAGGTACAGCTCTCAAACAGTCATCTCTAAGTATGTCTCATCTAACGTTCCACCTCTGAGTGGCCTCCTGTCCTGACACCCTTAGGCTCGATCAATGTTTTCCATCCTCTACACAATACACAACAAGGTACAGGCATAGACCGTGCATGGGTGAGTATAATGATACTCTATAGGGACCTCGAGACCCCCGAAGGTCTCTTAGAATCCACAAAGGATAAACCACAAAGCAAGAACCCAATTAAAAAGCATGAAGGAATAGTCAACCCTACTTATTAATATGCCATTACATATACATATGTTATCAAGTGTACCCATCCCTTTCACGAGGAATCATAAGGCCCAACTCTCTATCCAAAAGAACAATTATTCCATGGAGGAAATAATACCACGAAGGTAACACCATGAAGGTAAGTTACACTAAGGTAACTCCACATAGAAGAATACCATGAAGGTATCACCACACAAAAGTGTACCAAAAAGATAAGAATCATCGCACACCAGGTATAACTTCTGTACAGAAGTATAGATGATTAGTTGTATTACTAGATTATCTTACTTCATCAAGAAACTCTGCTTTTGACCCACACAGGATTGAAGATGACCCATACATGTTCTCAAGACGAACCACAAAGGATCAAGAGATGAACCACACAGGATCGGTATGTGTTGTCCCACACAGGATCACTAAGTGCTGACCCACATAAATTGGTATGTGCTGAACCACACAGGATCGCTAAAGGATGACCCACACATGATTGGTATGCGCTGAACCACACATTATCGTTGAGCACTGACCCACACAGGATCTGAAGATTCTTCAAGTACACCAGCCACTGGGTTCCCGCACTAATCATGCCTGATTCCGGGTTGTTCCTCTCCCTAAACCATCGGTTGATACTAAATCTACTATTAAGTACCATGAAGAAGTATCCCTAAGGTCTGTCACGTCAAAAGGAACCCAATATGACAGACGGTGTGCTAATCGGACGCCCGGTCTGAAAGTTATTAACGTTTCCGCTCCGAGGGCCCAGTTGGATTCGAGTTCGATCCAACCCATCCATATTCCATCTTTATCAAAAAATCAAGTTGAGTATAAAAAAAGGACCACCTTGATCCAAGGATTCTAGTGATATAGACAGTTTGTCAAACAGACTCTCGATTCTCAGGATACGGGAAAAAAAGTGTATCAGGGTCTAGAAGGGCATGGATCTGGTCTGACCTAGTTCAGGTCCGGCCTGGTTAGCCTGGGCTGCAGCGGGTCTAGCCCGATGGGCCATGGTTCAGACCGTCCCATGAAGGGGGAGGCCCGGCCCAGCCTGCTGGGTGTGTTCCATGGTCGGGGTGGCCCCATGTGGTGGGGTCCACCCTAACCACTACCCGTAAGGGGAGGCACTCCCCCCAGGTCACCCGAATTGAAGCTAGAATGTTCGTTTCGCTCTTCTGGCACGCAGGACCCACCAGTGGGGTCCCGCTCAATTTGAGGCAGCTGACTGGATTCTCAGCCTGTCCTCCTCCCAGCGGCACAATGGTGCCGCTGTCCTCCATGGCTAGTCAGTTGATGGCCGCCCTCCGACCTCCGACCTCCACTGCAGCCAAGCGGCTGTGGTCTCCTGCTCTGGCAGCACGGATTCTCATTTCCGCTTCTTCACGTAGCCGGTCGACGTACCAACCACCACCCAGATCTACCAAGGCTGATGGGCCGCGACTTCCTGGTCATCCAGCGTTGTAGATGGGCACCGCACTACCTCCATGATGTTGGCTGGTGTGTTGGTCGTTGTCCTCCCACTACAGTGGCTTCCTTTGTTACCGACAGCACAGATGCGCGCTCCCCTACTTCCACATAGCCGGCTGGGTTCTGGACACAACCTTTCTCTACCACAGTCTCCTTTGGAAGCACGGTTGTGTCCCCACCGTCATCTCGGTCCAGAAAGAACAAGTCAACAATAAGGATGCGGAGGGATCAGGCCATGTTTGTTTGGCCCGCAACCTCCATGTTAGACCAACAGAAAGTGGCTTCAAGAAGAATGTTTCAAACATAAAATCATGATGGAAAAATATAAACACACCCCTACCTCGATCATCCATTGGAGGTGTCGTGAGGAGAAAGATGATGATGGTGGCTTCGGCATTCGTCGCTCCCAAAAGAAACTTCTGATCTGGGCTCAAATATCTTCCACATCAGAGGTTCGTTATTTGTTAGAGGATGTCCTTCCGAGTTCTCCAAAGCTCTCCCATTTTCCAATGATCCCAACAAAAAAGGATGAGGATCCAACTCTAATTTAGATAAGATTATTATTTCAATTAAAGTTTTCACATTAACTAAATTAAAGTTGGAACATTAATTGGGGTAATTCCAAGGGTTATCTCACATTAATGGGGTGTTCAGGTGGTCCCCACTACCAAGTATTCAAAATGGAGGTTTCAAGGAAATAAAATAAAAGTTTTTGTTTTATTTTGTTTTTATTATTTTAACTATCCCATGAAAATCCAAAAAACTAACTTCCACCCTCGACCTAGTGCGGTCGAGGTGAAGGACTCCTTAAGCGAATATAAGCATCGCAAGTTCAATGGTGTCCTTAGATTTCAATTCTGAGCTCCGGTTCAAAATTTACAAAACGCCACTCATGCGTTTACTGAAAATACCTAAAAAAGGGCAAAAATTCATTCCGGGCATACCGGGCCTTGGAATCACGCGCCGTCAATTTTTGCGGACTTGTAATATTCCCATATAATTAATGAAATTACATGGTAAAATATGAGTCTTTACATTCTCCCCACATTAGGGCATTGCATCCCCGAAATCCATAACATAAACGAGGGAAACAAGTGGGGGTACTGAGTATGAATCTTAGCCTTCCACTCCCATGTATTCTTCTGGAGGTTCATGTGCTGCCAATGTACGCGCACTAGAGGGATCGACCACCCATGTAGGACTCTCTCCTATCGATCAAAAATCTCCACTGGAACCTCTGAAAATGTTTCCCCATCTTCGATGTCTAGCTCGCCCCATTCAATGATGTGTGAAGGATCATGTGGGTATCTCCTCAGCTTTGATACTTTCAAAACGTCATGCACCCAGTGCAACTAATATGGAAGAGCTATGTGGTAATCCACCTTAGCAACTCTACTAAGGACCTGAAAGGGTCCGATGAACCTCGGGGTAACATTCCACCCAAGCCAAATCTCTACAGTCCTCATCGAGGTGAGACCCGTAGAAAGACATGGTCACCATCCCCAAACTCTAGAGGTCTCTGTCTCCTGTCAGCATAATACTTTTGCCAGGTCTGTGCAGTCTTCATCTACTCCAGGATTATCTACACCATCTCTGTGGTAGCCCATACCATCTCCGGTCCCACGAGTGCCGAAAGTCCCACACAACGGTGATCTGCATGGTCAACCGTACAATGCCTCGAATGGTGCCATATCGATGGTGGGATTATAGATTTTTATTTACGCAAACTCCACCAAAGGAAAGTGATCCTCCCAACTATGACTGAAGTCAAGGACGCAAGCACGCAGCATGTCCTCAACGGTCTGAATGGTCTACTTTGCCTAACCATCCATCTAAGGATGGAAGGCGGTGCTCAACCGAAGTTGTGTCCCGAGCGCATCCTTCAACTACTTCCATAGACAGGAATTAAAACGTGCATCACGATAAGAGAAAATCATATATGGAAACCCATGAAGGCAGACAATATTCTATATATAGAGGCATCCCAAGCCCTCTACTAGACCCTTCTCTCTGTTGGTAGGAAGTTGTCTGACTTGGTGAGTTGGTCAACGATCTCCCAGATAGAATCATGTCCCTTGGACGTCCGTGGAATTCCTATCATGAAGCCCATTGAAATTTCATCCCAATTCCACTCTGGCACCTCTAATGGCTGAAATAATCCTGTTGGAACCTGATGTTATACCTTAACTTGTTGACAAGTGAGGCATCATGAGACAAACTTTGCTACATATTTCTTCATTCTCGGCCACCAGTGCTGACGCCAAAGTTCCTGATACATATTCGCCACTCAGGGATTTACCGCTAGATGGGACATATGGAACTCCCTCAACACTTCCTCTTTTAGCACCACCAGTACTATAGAACGCCCTCTGAAGAGGATGATGTGCTCCCCACCTTCAAAAAATCCATCAGGTGCCTATCCTATGGATATTTGATCACATCGCGCCTTGAAGTCAGTGTCCCCAAGTTGCACCTCCCTAACTCACTGAATGAATGGGGGAGTGACTGTCAGAGACTGAAAATATGATTCTCTATATCGATCCACATAGGATATCTACAAAGTGGCTAGCTATTTCGTCGCCTCACTCAGTAAATGTATACCAGATCTCATGCTGACTGCATCTGCTACTACATTTCCCTTCCTAGTAGTATAGACTATCTCGAAGTCATAGTCCAGGAGGAACTCAAGAAAATGTCATTCTCTCAAGTTCAGGTCCTTCTAATAGAAGATATTCCCATGACTCTTATGATGAGAGTAGACTATAAAAAAAATTCCAATCAAGTAATGTGGCCACATCTTCAAGGAAAAGACCACTGCTACCAACTCCAGGTCATGGGTAGTGTAGTTCTAATCATGTTGTCTTAGAAGTCGTGAATCATACGCGATCACTTCTATCTCCTATATCAGGACACATCAAAGCCCAGTCCCTGATGTGTCGTAGTAGACTACATACCCAACACCCTCCTCTAATAGCCTCAAGATGGGGGCACAATTCAGTCTCTGAACCAGCTTCTATAAACTCCGTTGGAATCTCTCCAACCATATGAAGGGTTTCCCCTTCTTCGTCAATGCTGATAAGGGTTCCAAAACTCTGTAAAAGTAAGGCACAAACCTATGATAGTAACCGGCCAAACCCAGTAAACTCTGCACTTCCATCCACACCTAGGTGGCACCCAAGAAAGAACAACCTCAATTTTCGCTAGACCCACCACAAATCTAACCTCTGAGATGGAGTGTCCTATAAAGTGGACCTTCCTTATCCAAAACTGGCACTTCGAGAGTTTACCATAAGGTTGGAGCTCTCGGAGTGTGTCCAAAACTATCTGAAGATGATAAGAATGCTCTTTCTCTATAGCTAAGTATATCAAGATGTCATCGATGAAGACTACCACAAAGCGATCGAGGTATGGATGGAAGATCCTATTAATGAGTCCCTTGAACACTAATGGGGATTTGGTCATGCTGAATGGCACAAATAGGAACTCATAATGGCCATACCAACATCTGAAGGTCGTCTTCTGCACATCCTCATCTTATACCCTGAAATGGTGATAGCCTGATCTGAGGTCTATCTTTAAAAACCACTGTGCTCCCCTCACCTGATCAAAAAGATCATAAATACTCAGTAATGGGTACTTTTTCTTCATAGTAACCTATTTCAGGCACCAATAATCCACACATAGTCTCAAACTCTCATCCCCCTTCTTGGCGAACAAAATCAGGGCTGCCCAAGGAGAAACACTAGTCCTAATGAACCCCTTTCTCTGCAACTCCTCTAGCTATACTCATAGCACTCGAAGCTCTGTGGGAGCCATCCAATACGATGGTGTTGATATCAGTGTTGTCCTAGGGTACAATTCGATATAAAAGTCCACCACTCTACGTGGAGGTAGACCTGAAGCATCATTAGGGAAAACATTAGTGTACTGGTCCTACACTACATGATAGCTCATACTCTCAACATTAACTGCTCTGAGGGTAAGTCTAGCCAACTGATGTGTGATCGGCTGCACCCTCCTCCGGGAAAGTCCATCCTATGCTGCAAAGGTTCCCTTCTTGCTAGTGAAGGAAAACCCGGTCCCATCCAGGTGGACACACCACACTATGTGCCTAATATAGTCGATCTGAGCATGGACTGTGGATAACTAGTCCATACCTAGATGATTTCGTAAGGCCTCGATGCCGCAAATAGAAGATCCTAGCCAAAGCTATCACCCCCTAGAGTAATCTCACTCTGCTGGAACTAGTGTATAATCATTGAATCTGCTCCTTTAGAATTCTCTAGCTGTAAGGATCGAGCAAACAGCTCCATCGGAATCTCTGTGCTCTAAATGAGGGTCGTGGCCATAAAAGAATGATTGGAACCTATGTCTATAAGTACTGAAACTAAGGTGGAGTAGAAATAGATCGTACCTCATATCATCTTCGGAGTACCGTGGTTTTAGGACTCAGCTACCTGAAGCTGATCTCGTCCCTATCCACCTGCTCCATGTGGTCGGGGTAGACCACCTGGTGGTTATGGTGGTAGAACCTCGAATCTCCGCCCACCACCTGTTGCATGGCCTACTCCACTACCACATGTTCCTCTTACCTAGGGACCTCCTCGATCGAATCTTTACTTCTGCCCAGACAGTCCTCCGACCATGTTCTAGTCGTCTAGACGACGGGTTGGGCAGTCGCGAGCCATGTGACCCTGACCGCCACACGAGTAACATTGCATGTTCCTCGCCTGTCCTACTTTGTCTTGAGATACCCGCACCACTTACCCTCTATTCAGTGGTATTCCACCTATAGGACTGGTCCTCTTGGACCTCTGCATCATCTTTCTTCTGCCAGCTACAGATGTCTCTCCTACATAGCATCCAGTGGTGGGTCTCACTACTGGTGACTTCTCATCAAGGAAGCTATCCACTAAGAGTGCTCACTCCAACACCCCTGCCTACATCGAAATGTTGAGAGAAATCATTGAATCTCTAATCACCCGTCTAAGCCCCTACTCGAAGGTCTGGTCCCTGAAGAAAGGGTCCTGCACCATGGTCGTGGTGTAGCACAAGAGGTCGGTGAACCTCGCTGAATACTGAGCCACAGTCATGCTACCCAGTTGTAAGTGAAGAACTCTTGTATACGCAATGACCATAGGGTCGCTGGGACGAACTCTATCCTGAAAAGGCTCTCGATGTCCACCTAGATGAGAGTCACTTCGACGTGAACCTGGAGCATCAAGCTCCACCATCTACCTGCTGCTGCCCAAAGAAGACTAGCGGAAAGGATCACCATGACATCAGATGGTGTCCCTACCAATCGAAAAACCCTAACCACAGCCTCCATCCTATCCTCAGCCGCCTGTGGATATGTCTCTCCTAGGAACCTCAATGCCCTATAGTGTTGGAACTCATGCAACGCGCTCAAGAGGTGTGCACCCTCTGCTACTAGGGCTGGTGGCATTGGTTTCCCAACGGGTAGTGGTGCATCTCGTACATCACCTGATGGTACAACTGCCATTAGAGGTCCCTGCATCGAAGCCTCATCGCTCAGTGGGCTGTCATCGTGTACTCTACCTGGAACCCTTACTGGCTGTCTGCGTGGAGGAATCCTAAAAGAAACAGGTGTTCTATAGTAATAAGTTATACCTAGTGAGCTGACTCAAATAGATCACAAATAAAACTTTTTTAAAACACACACACAACCAGTGTTTTTGTGCACTGAGTTGGAAATCAGAAGTCAGGGTCCTAGTGTATGGATACGTCGATTGCCGCCCCAACACTGGATTCCCCAAACTGAAAACCACACTCATAACACTTAACATAATTTCCGATTAAAAATATCAGAGTCCATGTTCTCCGGTAGAACCAAACTCCATTGATACCAATTTGTCATGAACTGTCCCCTGAGGCCCATGTCGTTACTACCCCAGGCTCCCCTTCCATAGGCTAGGGCCTGGCGACTAGCACCATAATGGCATATCCCTAAAATCAGGATGGAATTTCCTTTAAACCTGTAAACTCACACAAACCAAGCACACAACATGATACAAGCACAAGGTAAACTATATAGTAAAAAGAGTGTGTACAGTAAGTAAAGGGGCCAGAATAAAATCCCAACTAGAAAGTAAAAGTAAAACTGAAAACAGCTCCTGTGAACACCCGCCAAGGATCCTACCTAAAGGGTAGATACAACTCTCGAACAGTTTTTTCTGTGGTATATCTCGTCTAATGGTCCACCTTCGAGCAGCCTCCAGTCCTGACACCCTTATCCTTGATCAATGTTTCCCATCCTCTGCACAAGACACAACAAGGTGCAGACATAGCACGTGCAGGGGTGCGTATAACGATACTCAGTTGGCAAACCAAGACCCCCGAAGGTCTCTCAGAATCCACAAAGGATAAACAAGAATGAAAGACCCCAATTACAAAGCACAAAGAAATAGTCAACCCTACTTAAGTATATTCCCATACATATACCTAAGTTATCAATTGTACCCATCTCGCCCATGAGGAATCACAAGGCCCAACTCTCTATGAAAAAGAACAACTATTCCATGTAGGAAGGAATACCACGAAGGTAACACCATGAAGGTAAGTACCACTAAGGTAACTCAACACATAAGAATACACTGATGGTATCACCAAATAGCAGTGTACCACAAAGGTAAAGACTCAGATCACACTAGGTATAACTTAAGTACAGAACTATAGATGATTACCTATATTTCTAGATCATCATATTTTGTCGAGAAGCTCTGTTGTTCACCCACATAGGATCGAAGATGACTCACACAAGATCTGAAGATGACCCACAAAGGATCTGGAGATGACCCACAAAGGATCTGTATGCGCTGACCCACACAGTATCGCTGAGCGCTAACCCACATAGGATCGGTATACACTGAACCACATAGGATCACTGAGCACTGACCCACACAGGATTCATATGAGCTAACCCACACAGGATCACTTCACGCTGACCCACATAGGATCTGAAGATTCTTCAAGTACAACCAGCCACTGGGTTCCCGCACTAAGCATGCTTGATTCTGGGAGGTTCTGCTTTCCAAGCCATCATTCTATAATTCATCTACTACAAATTCCCATGAATAAGTATTCAAAAGGTCCATCATGTCATAAAGAACCCAACGCGACCGAGGTTGTGTTAATCGGACACTCGGTCGGTAATTTATTTGTGTTTCCGCTCCGAGGGCCCAGTTGGATTCAAGTTCGATCCAACCCGACCATACTCCAACTTTATCCAAAAATCAAGTGTAGTATATAAAAAGGACCATCTTGATCCAAGTATTTGGTCGCCATAGATGGTTCTTGAAATGGACACCCAGTTCTCAGGATATGGAAAAAATGCATAGCTTTGTCCAAATGGGCCCGGGTCCGGTCCGACCCGGTTCAGGATGACTCAACCCGGTTCGGGCTTCCAGACCCGGTCTTGGTCTGGCTCGGTTGGCCTGGGCTGCGTCAAGCCCGTCCAGGCCCACCAAGGGGGTGGCCCGGCCCAGCCCACGACCAGGGTGGCCCCATGTAGTGGGGTCCACCCTAGTCACTACCCGGAAGGGGAGGATCTCTCCCAGGTCATCCAAATGTTTTGATGGACCTTTGGTTCACTCTATTTTCATGTCGGACCTGTCGGAGGGGTCCTGCTCAGTGTGATGCGGACAGCTAGATTCATGGATGGTCCTCCTCCAAGCGGCGCGACGGCGCCGCTGTCCTCCAAGGACGAATGGTTTTTGGCCACCTTCCGACCTCCACCATGGCCAAGCGGCCGCAGTCTCCTACTCCGGCAGCATGGACGCAGTCCGCCACTTCGCCACGTGGCAGGCCGACGGGCCGACCGCCACCCAACTCTGTCGTGGCCTAGTGGCTGCGACCTCCTGGTCATCCGGCAGCACTGACACGCGTCGCCCTACCTCCACGTGGCAGGCCAGTGTGTCGGCCGCTGTCCTAACACCGCTGTGGCTGACGGGCCGTGACCTCCATTATAACCGACGGTGCTGACGCGTGCCGCCCCTGTTCCACACAACCGGCTGGGTGACGGCCACCACCTTTCTCTACCACGGTCTCCTTCAGTGATGTGGTTGTGCCGCCACCATCATCGCAGTCTGTGAATAACACGTCAACAATAAAGATGCTGAGGGATTGGGCCATGTTTGTTTGGCCCTCACCCTCCACGTTACACCGATAACAAGCATCTTCAAGAAGAAATTTTCAAACATAAAACCATGAAGGACAAACATAAACACACCCCTTACTCGATCATCTATTGGAGGTGTCATGAGGAGAAATACAATGATGGTGACATCGATGTTCGTTGCTCTCGTAAGACGCTTCCGATCTGGGCTCGAACGTCTTCCATGTCGGTGGTTCGTTCTTCGTTGGAGGATGTCCTTCCGAGTCCTCCAAATCTCTCTCGTTTTCCAACAATCCCAACCAAAGAGGTTAATGAGCCAACTTTAATTGAGTTAAGATTATTAATTCAACTAAAGTTTCCACATTAATTAAATTAATTGTGGAACATTAATTGGGTGAATTCCAAGGGTTAACTCACATTAAATGGGAGTTCGGGTGATCCCCACCACGATGTTTTCAAAATGGAGGTTTCAAGGAAATAAAATAAAAGTTGTTTTATTTTATTTTTATTGTTTTAACTCTTCCACGAAAATCTAGAAAACTAACTTCCACCCTCAACCTACTGCGGTGGAGGTGAAGGTCTCCTTGAGAAAATATCGGCCTTGCGAGTTCAACGATGTCCTCGGATTTAAATTTCGAGCATCAGTTCAAAAGTTACAAAATTCCACTCACGCGTTTACTAAAGGTACCTAAAAAAGTTCATAAATTAATTTCGGGCACACTGGGCCTCAAAATCACGTACCGTCTATTTTCGTGGACTTCTTATATTCCCATATAATTTAAAAAACTTACATTGAAAAATCTGAGACTTTACATATGATTTAAGGGGAGAGGGTCTACGGTGAGTGGGTACTAAAACAAATTAAAACGAATTGAACAAAAATATAACTTTATATACATAATCATCCATAATATGCACAACAAGAACTATTTTTTCATCCATATTCATCCATAACTTCTTCAATATCAAACTTGAAGAGTCATTCAGTAAAAAAACATTAAAAACACAAATAACAATTGAAATTCCTATAAATTTTATACCATTGAAGGTTTTTTAGGAACTTTATAAAAATAATGATTAACAGTGGAAATCCACATGATCAGAAAAATTCACTCTAGTTAGAACCCTAACCAATTAAGTATATTAAACTCAATAGAAGAGCATAGAGAATAAAAGAAATGTATATAGAGCTATTTTTGAACAACCCTTACTCAAATCATGGGACTTTTATATACCTCTGATGCAGTCTATGAAAAGATGAAAAGAATATGTAATCTATTTACTCTTTCAGTAAGCCGAAATGAGGAGGATGAAGAGTTTTGGGTGGATTCGTGGATTTGGAACATGGGGGGTGAATTTGGGGTGGGATAAGGGGGCTGAAAAGGATAGGGCGAAGTATTAGGGGGATAAGTATAAGATATGATTGAGAGATGTGTCTATGGGGGAAGAAATAAGGGAGTGTTCAGGTATCTAGAATACAGAATGGAAAATGTGGGATTTGGGGTGGGTTTGGGGTGAAACGGGGAGGTGGAAGATAAGGGAGAGGAGAGAAATATTGAGTTTTTGTGGAAGAATGAGAGGTGGACACGTATGTTTGGATAACTCTAGAATAGAAACTTGTATATGGAGGCACATTCTATAGTATAGATAATGGATAGATATTGATAAAAAAATTTAACAAAGGGTTTTTAAATATTTGTGATTTAGCACACATAATGGAATGTAATAATAATAATATTATTATTATTATTATTATTTGGTGTGGGGTTGTCTTACAATGATCAATTAGATAAATTGATTATGATTATTTACTAATTGTTTAACATGTTTTATATAATCCTCATTATATAATTTCTAGGGTTATAAGAATTTTTGTTCACAACAAATCCCCCTAGATAATTCTGTAAATAAAGAAGATAACTCTCTAAGGAATGCCCTCAAAAACCAAAAATAATCATTTTCCTTCCTCTTAAGATTGAGAGAACTAGAAAATAAATCTTTCAATACAGAAAGATTTATTTTTACGATCGTCATGTAACAATACAAGTCACTTGGTTTCTCCATGATGGCACTCAGAGTTCCAATGGAGATGTTCTAAGACTCAAACAGAATGTGTGCATACAACTAGAGAAATTATTATTTTGATTGTTTCCCACAATGATGATATGTGATAAACTTCTTAATAGTTTATAAATTAAAAAACAATATCAATCAGAGTTGATTATTGTTAAAAATTAATTATGAAAATGTTTTCTTTAAGGAAATACAGGGGTTTCACTTGTCATTTTTTTTTGAATTTATCCATTAAAACTGAAGAAAATCATTGTTGGGCATGGAAATGACTGCTTATACTACACCCAAAAACCTTCACTTTCTGCCCCTAATTCAAATTTGATCCATCTAGTCCTTGATGTTATTTTGGATGTGTTAATAGTTGCACATATTTATAAAAAAATTAGTGAATGATAATTTTCAAAAAAAATATCACGGTAATTTTTTAATATTTTTGTCTATATCATTCGATTTAATTCAAAAGTTAAGGAAATTAAATTTTATTAAAATAAAATTCTAAAAAATAAAATTATTCTTGATTGAAATCATATATCATTAAATGTGATTCGTTTGGATTATGGATCCTTCAGAAAAAAAATAAATGTAAACAATAAAAAATTATATAAATATTTATTTATTTTCTATTAAAAAAATTCAAATGTGACTTTTTTAATAGGTGTGTTCAATTGGTTGAATTTCTTTTATGATTTTAAATATTCATCCTCCTGTAAATAAATTACATTTTCATACAAAGGAATTCCCAAATTCCTCATAATTCATAGCGGTTGTTCGTGTTTCATTAGACAACCCTTTATATTTTATTTTATTTCATCATCGTTGTATTTTAATTTTTTTTATGATTTTTTTAATTTAATTGGTTTGTGTAGTAATTTTACATAAAATAAATTCATGAATGTTTTCAAGAAAGTTAGGTATATAAAATTAAGAAGGAAATATTATTTTATCATGTATTTTAAAACCTTCCATTAAATCATAAATATAAAAATTAATACAAATTCAAAAAACTAATTTATATAATGAATACTAAATATTTCAAGATATCATAAATAAAAAATTAAAATTACACACTTTGATTTCGGTATCTCACCATCCTACAAAGTAGTAGAATACAAATAACCAAAAATCTAAAGCAATGAGTTCTGAAACCTCCTTCAAAAATAATAATCATTAAATAGGATTATATGAACATAGAAATAATACCATAATCAAGGGAATATTTGATATTGATATAGAATATAAAGGAAAGATAAACCACATTCCAATCTATTGTAAAAAGAGGATAGATGTTATTGAGAATGTCAAGGTGATTACTTTCTATGAATTTTCTATGGAAGGAAGGAATCATAGGTTAGAATCATATTTTTTTTATTGATTGGTCACCTATTGAATTGATGGTGCAGGTCAAGAGTTTGGAATATCGGTTATTAGGTTCCTGGTAATCAGAAGTCATCATTGCCACCATTAGGTGTGGCATGTCAAATTAGATCACAAATACTCTAAATAAAACATTCAATTAATGGTCGAGTTCATTAGTGTCTCCCCTATCTTAAATGGTGTCACTACCACCATTCCACACACTACATCCCCCTATCCACCTCACAGCCTGATACAGATGAGGTTTCTGGTCACATGTTTTGGCAAGTCAAACTTCTATAACTACCTCTATATAGATGCCTTACACAACAATTCATATTGGTAATGTGTGGTGTTTGACTGGGTAGAGTTGTATAAAGAGGGGAAAGTCTTATTCCCCATCCATGGAGATGAATTGATGATCCCGGTAGGGATGCTGCATATCACACTGGACTGGAAAGAGGTGACATGAATATGGGAGCATTGTATCCAATCTTCCTTCCTGTATGTGGTCAAAGAGTACATACAGGAGTGCCCAGTCTTCATTTTTTTCAAATAGATATGGTACAATGTAAGGAAGGAGCTAAGGTTTCAGTAGGTCAGTGCTTGGATGGCCCCAGACAATGCATGGTGGAGGTATCTAATGCAGAAGTTCATTGGAAATATTTTCTTCAACGCCATCTATGAATTTTTGTTATTATGGTAGAATGATGTTTCACCTCAAAAAAAATAATATCAACATCTGTTGAGAATAAACTGAATCAAAAACATAAAAACCCTTGTAAGAGTAGGAGGAAATATCGAAGTGAACAGAATAAAGAAACCATGAATCCTAGGAAGTGATATAGGAAGAGGAAAGTTTAATTCAAACTAAATATTGATACCAAAAAACCTATGATGAAGGGGGGAGGAGGCAAGTTCAGTCCTGATAAACGATTAGATTGTAACATAAAACACATACCATATTGTTATGTTTTAAACATAATCCCCTAGAAGGAATAACATTAAATGAATCATAAAATATAATGAGGATAAAAAATTCATTATATTACATTTCAAAGGGTTTTTATATACACCACATAAAAAATACATTTTCATTACATAACATATGTCTCAAAGAAGGTAAATTGAGACAAAAATACCTTACTGCTTGAGTAATTTTTAAATCATAATCCCCATGAAAGAATAAAATAAATAGAAACATTAATTATCATGAAATGAGTTTGATTAGTGATATATAATTTAATATCATAGTATATACACCACATAAAATTAATTATTGTTGAATTTTCCATATGTATCTCTGAAATAATAGTGAGACTAGAAAACCCATTACATTATGTCTTGACTTCTATCATACTCTTTCAAACCTCCTATCTAATAAATAATAATTTTATTATGAATATATTACATAACCATATTCACATATATATCAAACCACATATTATATTCTTATGACCATATATTACTTGTTTATTAACAATTCAATGTTAAAGTTACATTTTGGGAAATAATCACTTTTTCATTCGTATATATTTTCATTTGTTATTTTTGGTCCTATTAAATTTATCATGATTTCAAAAACTCTATAATGTTTATCATGGTATAAATATCATATATATTCGATATATATTTATTTATATTAATCCATAATATTTTGTTATATAAAATGATATACAACATTCATGGAGACGGTAGGTCATGCGTACGCATGAATGCTGTTTTCATTTTCTTCTCGGATTGAATGAAGGAATGAAAAATAATATATTACCATTAAAAATAATATTCATTTCATATCTTTCACATATTTTAATTAAAATCATCTTTATTACATTCCACGTAAATCATGAACGAATCACATCCCTTTGTAAGGTGGTAGCCCACCGTACACACAAGCGACATTATCATATTCCCACAAAATGTAAAGCATGAACGTATGTGTGATATAATAAGTAAAACAACAAAATAATACCCTAAATATCATATCTAAATAATAAATCATTCATTATTTCCAACCTTTATTGGTGTTAATTTAAAAAATGGATGACATCAGTTCATGAGGCGGTAATTCGTCGTATAAATGAACAATGATTTTTGTAAACCATTTTATGGAATTGGATATGGTTGTAGGATATTACCTTAACATAATAACATCTCAATATATTTAATATATTTATTTTATTATTTCAACTTGTTATAATAATAATTAAAGGAGGTGGAGGGAGAAATAAAACAAAAATGGTGCTTGAATCGTTAAAAAGCCTATAATTTATACTGAATCTTGGATATGATTAAAGATATGTCAAAATCTAAAAAATTCATGAAGTGAAGTCCTATGGAACCCATAACCAAGTTTATTCTCAAATTAATCTCCACTAGAGAAGGTATTTTCTTCCATAATGTGGCATTATCTTGGCAGAGGGGAACATAGGTGGCCCGAAACCCCTGTATCTCCTCCTTCATCTCTGAGAAGGCATAATAGAGCCTCACACAGGGAGAGATATCGATGAAACAAACAAGAAACCACGATGAGAGAGAGACATAGCTATGAATAAAGGCCTGGATAGAGCCATCATGGAATGCCATGGAGTTTCAGGCAGGTCAGGTGGTGGCACAATATTACAGCCACATGGATGACCCAGATGAAGCTAACAGTTCAAGTAACTGAACATGGGATAGTGCACGAGATAGGTGGCCCAACTTGAGTTAAATAAAAGTGGCATAGTGGATCAAATTTAAGGAATATAAACATAGTTGAGGCAACCCAGGGTCATCAGATCTATCTTTATCAACTGTCTAGATGAACCCGTTGTCCAGGTAAGGAAACAAAAACACATGGTATGCAAATAATTGGGAAATGGGAAATAAAACCAATAAAATTAAAACCCCCATGAAAAGTCCCATGAACCATCAAGATCATATTAATCCCATAAAAAACTAAAACATCCTAAATTAAATTTGATAAAAACATATACAAAGCTGTAATGATGGAATTTAAATTCAATAATGTAGGGTCCATATACAACATGGATTAACATGGACCTTTTTAAAATCCACAAATTACAATAGTAATAATTTTAAGGGATGTGATGACGATTCTTTTATTGAAATTTACTAAAAACTATTTGATGATTTTGTTGTCATTCATGAATTCATTAAGACTGTTCAAGAACCTCACAGTAATAAGAACCTGGTTGAAGATGCGATTTCTAGTAGAAGGTGAGATTAGACTATTCATGAAAATATGTACTAAATGTTGATAGAAGACGTCGAATAGCTAATAAAATTTTCAGATTCTTCCTAGTTGATTTCTTATGATAGTACAAATTGTGTTTCAATTGTAACATTGATTAATTATGTAGCTTTTAGCTGTAGACACTTGGCATTTACACTCTGAGTCTGATGCCATGATTTGTAAATTTTTCATATCTTAACATAATCATTTTAATTTTCCAAGTGTTTTTTTACAATCATACAAAAGAGATATGACAAACTAATTTTTTTGGAAACTATAAGGTTTTCCTTTTATACTATTTATAATTTTTCAATGAATTGATTTTTCTCTCTATCCCTATCTCCTAGCACAACATTATTTTAGGGTTCATGATGATAAGGTAGTAGAAGTGTTGTTGGTGGGAACACGGGTTCAATATCATCAGTGAAGGATATGTCACATTTTGATTGAAAATTTTCAAAAGGTATGGGGAAGGTCTCATCCATCTCGAATGATGTCGAATTTAAGGTATCAAACCCTAACTCTCTAGTTTAATTTCCATAAAAAACCCACAAACTGAACGGTGTTAAAGTTGGGTAATTGGGTGTGATCATTGTATGAATTTAGAAGGTGATGAACATGGAGTCGTGAATTTGGGTACACATAATTATTCTAATACTAAATAATTAAATAAATTAATTTAAAATTTCCAAATAAAGATTTTAATTCATAATAAAAAGAGGAACTCACATTAAAAAATTAAATATAATCATCTAATAATAAAAAAGGGTATATTGAATATAATATTTAAAATTTTAAGCGTATTTATAGTTTTTTAATTCTAAACTATATTAATATCATGATGGAAATAGGATAGTGGTATTATAATATATAAAATTGATTAAATTAATTATTTTTAATTTATTAACTAAATATTTTTAAATAACAATAAAATATTTTCCCATGTATAATTTGTAATTTTGTTTTCAAATATATGGGATTGTACTTGGGATTGAGGTCCATCTCCAATTTCCCCATAAAAATTATTTTTATGTTTTTGGAGTTTAATTTTCTAATGAAATAATATTAAATAAAATTTCAGAATTTATAGGTATCCCCAAGTGGTTTCCATGTGGTGTGTCAAAGGGAGTAATAAATATATAAATTATAGATACATATTTTATTTTATATGTTCTGTTCTAAGTTAACTTGGATAGATAATTTTCCGAGTTTAAGGTTTTTTATAAGAACGTTAATTTTAATTACATTTAATATTAATTTTAGAAAAAATAGTCTATTTATTTGATTTAAAAATCAACTCATGATTTAATTTTATAAATCAATGAAAATAGAAAAATTATAATATTTTCAAGGTGGATCTTAGCTCCATCTTTTATGTGGTTTCAATGATTTTCACATTTCATAACAATTAATTTATTTGAAATAAAATTACCTTCAGATTAATTTTCAAATGGATCTCAGTTTCAATAATTATTATATTGTAACATTTTTCCCTTCTGAACCGTTTTAATGTTGGTTGTTTTATCTATTCAGTAAATTTAAATTAGTGTTCTCAAAATATTATTATTTAACCACAAATAATAATAAGAAAATTAAAATAGTTTTCATTTTTCAAAATAATAATTATTTTTTACTATCAATAATCATGATAAATTTAATTATTTGAGAATAATAGATTACTATTTTAAATAAATAATTAAAAAAATAATATTCTATTATTAATTTTTTATGATAATTTTATAGGGAGTGATAAAATATTGATGAGATGTTAAATTTTAGGATATTAATATTAAATAAGTTTTTCACTAATTTAAAATAAAAAATTGATTGATATTAATTTTCATAATAATTATTTATCACTCTTTCAATATTAATGATAAACATATTTTTTATATAATAGTTATGGTTAATTCATATTATTTTTAATTATTTATTTAATATATTAATTTATAGATATTTTTTTATAATCATTGATTTACGATAATTTTATATTGCATGAAGTGCGGTAAAATATTGACTAAATATTTTATGTCACGTGTTTTGAGGTATTATTTATTTTTAAAAAATTAAAATATTAACATTCATTTTAATAATAACTATCTTTTATTCTATAATTACTAATGATAATTTTATATTGCATGTAATTTTTTTAAAATTTCTAAGATTGTACTAGGGATTGAGGTACATCACTGATTACCCTCCAATAAAAATCTTATTTTTTCTTTTTTTTGGGGATGAATTTTCAGATAAAATAATATTAACTAACCCATTATAATTTTCATGGTTTTATTTTAGAAAAAATCCATTATAATATTACATAATTGGGTTAGGCTGGTCATATACCAGGTTGTGTGTTAAATCCTGAATGTGACCCTATTATTAATCAGGCTATAAAAATTCATATATTTAACCCTTTATCAAAATAAATAGTTCTAATAAAACATTTTTATTAGATCGGCCTAGTCTATATGGGTGGGTCCCTTGACCCATGTATAGTAATATTATCAATATATTAAATTGAGATTTAAAGAAATAATTAATTTGTAAATACCCATAATTGAGTTCAAAAAATTAATTAATTAGTAATTTTTTGTAATTATAAATACTAATATCCCTATTTTAAAGAGTGAACAATTACATTATTTTACTTTTGAATTTAATTTAATTTTATATATTTCATTAAAAAAATTATTATAATATTTTCATCATTATTTTCATTCATCTTTAATTATTATGGGTTATAAGAAATTAGGGTGAAGAATATGTATTTACCTACAATTTAGAGTGTAATATACACATAGACCTGTTCATTAAGGTTTGGAATGATGAGAGATATAGAGAGATAAGATCATCTCGATTTCCCCTTCTTTGATTTCCCAGAATTAATTATGTGCCATAAACTTATAAGGAAGAAGACCCATTTTTGGATGGAAATGTATGATTTGAGAAATCATTCTTTTCATTCCAAAGAATATGATACAGTAATTTTTTATTATATTTTTTTTATGAATTAAAAAAAAATTCATTTATATTAATATATTATAAAATAAAAAAATTCTTCACATTTAGTTTTCTGAAAACTTATAGATTTCAAGGGATGTGATGAATACATGGAAGTTTGGGGCTATAATATTGTATTTTTAGTCACTCATGAAGAACAAACTCTAGAAAGAAGAAAGGAGTGTAAGGCTTTTAATGGTGGAGGAAATTGTGTTTTTCTTAAGGTACACTCGAGTTGCGTTGTAGTCGGGTGCTTCAAGTTGTAAAAAGGAGATTTTTTATGTTTATTCTGAATTTATTTTTAAATGTATAGGTAAAAAAAATTCTATGTTAGAAATGAGATAGACCCATAGATCCATTCAAATTGATTGAAAGGCAGAACACCCCCACCACCTTTTCCCCAAATCAGTGACATAGGTAGCATGGGGTGGCCGCCTTTTTCTTAAAGAGAAAGTGAATGGTTCTTGGGGGGGCTATCTTTTGTTTTAAATTAGGAAAAAGGTACCCCCACCATTCACATAACACCCTATAAAAGGTCACCCTCCCCCATCCTCCTTACTAAAAATTCAACTCATCTCTCTACATTTCAATATTTATCTATCTAGAAGAATTATTCTTCGTGCGTGGTGGATCCGATGGCAAGAAAGAAATCCAAAATTTTTGTTAAGTGTCATTTAGAGGTATTTTTTCTTATTTATTTTAAATTTATTTATTTAATTTAATTTAATTATTTTTAATTAGTTCTAAATATGTTATTTATTAAGTAGTTTAGTTAGTTCTATATAGTTTTAAAATAATAGTTATTACTAGTAATGATTATGTATATATTAACAAATGAATAACTTAGGATTAAAAAATATATAATGATTAGTTAACAATAATTAACTAATGAATATCATATTATTGACTTATTATTAAGGAATAATTAATTGAGGATTAAGTCATGTCTAACTAATGATTACAAAAAGTTTAAATAATAATTTATTAATGATTAAATAATGAATATGTATTGATTAAATTATGATTTAATAATGATTAAAAATTGATTAATTAATAAAAATATAAAGTAATGATTAAGTACTAATTAAGGTATGATTAAAGAATGAATAAATAATGATTAACTAATAATTAAATAATGGTTAAATAATTATTTAATATTGATTAAGTAATGATTAATTGATTAAAGAATGATTAAATAATGATTAATGGTTGATTATACATTGACTAAAGAATGATTAAGTAATTATTAGGGAATGATTAAAGGGATATTAAATAAGAATTAACTAAAATTTTGGTAGAATAATGAATATATTCTCATCTAAGAAATAAAATCCTTGTCTGGATACTATAAGTGGATGCGGCTCTGGCATAGATGTACCTTGGAATAACATCTTAGATATGTTATTAGATGGCCCAAGCTTTTAAAAATTCAAAATTTATGTATATCCCTTTGGAATATGTTATTAATATACCACGTGAAAATAAGCTGGATTTTACCTCACTTTAAATGTCAGTCTCATCTCTTTCAAACTATGTTCTGTTGAAAAAAATCATGGAATTTATTATATATTGTAATGTATTCCTGTGTTATTTATTGTGTTTGTTCTTCTTTGTTTCACATTATATGGTCATAATTATCATTTTCTAAATGATAAATAAACTGATTCTATATTTTCTTTTCTTTTTTACCTCATTTTCAAAAACATTATATGACTCGTCTTCTAATAAACATTTATATAAAAAACAATATTTTCATATTTTAGGGTATAAAAATGTTTTTCTAAATTTTAGTATAATAATGATTATATGTTCAACCATCATTATCAATATTAGTTACACAATAATAATATTGATTAAAAAACATTTTTGATGTAGAGAGTCATGTTTTTGTGTCTACTGCTATGGGAAGGTTATTCAAATAGAGAAAGGATCTTTTTATAGTACACAAAAAACAATAATTTTTAGTACATATGATTTTGTAACCCTATGTGAACTTCAAGATAGAATTTTTGGTCCCTTAAATATAGGATCTAATTAAGATATCAAGTGAATGAGCTATAGAAATTTGTAATTCCTCAATACACTTTAGAATCTACCTATTCCCTTGGTTGCTGATGCCTAGTCGGTCCAAGCATTAAATTTATTTTTCTGGTGGTCATACGGTAACATGATAGAGTTATATTTTAATGTTTCTACATTAAAACAAAAAAATCCAATTGTATGAAGACATATAATGACAATAGTTGTTGCAGATGTTCTACCCCAAGAAATTAAGGCTATTCCATATGATGCGGAAGAGGAAAACATAGAAAATATCTCCGATGTAGTTGGGGTCTGGCTTAGTGGTAAGCACCACATAATCCTACATGAAAAATGGGGGTTCAAAACCCATTAGGCACAGGTTACTACAGCAGTACTGTAGCAGCGGCGATATTGTAGATCGGTGGGTATTGTAGCGGCGGCAGGGAACTGTAGCAGCGGCGGTACTGTGGGGGTACTGTAGCAGTCGGGTTACTATTCATAGAATGGGTATTGGGCCAAAATATTGGGCCTACAGGCTATGTAATGGGATAAAATCCCACTGGGCCTTCGGGCTATGTAATGCGTCTCCCTCTACCCAGTTAAAAGAGGTCTTTGATTTTCTTTAATAATAAATTGAGGCTTTGGCCCCAAACTTTAAAAAAATAGACAATATCTTAGATATACATGTAAATTTGACTTTTGATAGGGATTTTTTTAATGGTGTAATAGACAGAGAAAATAGTTCTAATGAGGAGGTAGCAATAGATGTAGGGGAGAATGTTTATAGAAATTCAGTAGTTTTGCAATATCCTCAACCCACAATAAATTATCCAGCACTCTTGGAGTCTTGGTCGGAAGCAATGGGATGTGTGCATGGATCCAACTACAAATTTCTCACACCTACAATAGAGTTTTATAGATTTTTAGTTTATAGGTTTAGTGATTTGGACAAAACATTATATGTTGGAAATTATTTTCCCAAAAAATATGCATTGAAAATATACTTAAATGATTTGACATTGAGAGGAATTGTAGATATTTAATTAAGGAATCATGAAGTTAAAAATGCATCATATGGTGTGACAGGAATGGGGATGATTGTTGATTTTTCTTGAGAGAGATTCTAAGCATTGCATTTGGTGGTTGTAGAATCTCCAAGATTGAGGCTGCTCAGACTTGTGTTCATCCAAACATGACGCAAGATCATACCGCATTGGATGGTGAATTTGTGTCATCTGTTTTTGTCGAGATGATTAGGATCTATGAAGATGTTCCGGTATCCCTTGTTCAAGAGAGGATACAACAGAAATTCAGTTATAAGATCTCAAGTAATAAGGTATAGAGAGCAAAACAAAAGGCAATTGTAATGGTCAATGGTTATTGGAATGAATTTTATCAGGTGTTTTAAAAATTTCTATCCATATTGAGACACAAAAACCAAGATTATTTCCATATTAGTAAGTAAAAACATGTGTCTCAAGATAACTGACATGATCCATATCATGCCAAATTACATCAATTTTTCTGGGCATTACTCCCATATATTCCCACATTTTGTTTTTGAAAATAGTTCATAATTATTGATGGATTGTTTCTATACATAAAATACAAGGGTGCATTGTTGATTGTGACAACCTAAGATATAAATTGTTCACCTATTCCTCTTGCCTTTTCCATTGTGGAGGAGGAAAACTACAAATCATGTAGTTGGTGTTTGGCGTTTATCAGTAACCATTTCACCAGCATTTGTGGTGTTTGATTGATATCTAATCAGCATCAGGTAGTCAATAAGGTAATCAATGTGGATCCTGATACATGGAGACTTCCAAATGCACATCATTGGTACTGTATCAAACACTTTGCTGGCAACATGTGAAAAATATTCCATAGATAACCTATAATAAAGAAAATCATTAGTCTTAGTATGAATTTTATTTGTTATTTTTTACTATTTCAACATAAATATGAAACCAATTTATGTGAAATATGATCACTTCTCTGTAGCATATGATCCAGATCAATGGTGGTTTGAATAATGTTTTGAACAAATCCATAAGGCTGACCAATAATTGTATGATTATATGATGTGTATTCAACATGAAAAAAGGGGCATTGGCATATGATGAGGGGAAGATGTTATAACCCATGACCATAAACATTGTCGAGTGCATCAATGATGTCTTCAAGGGGCTTCACATGTTACCTATGACTTCCCTAGTTCAAGAGAAATTATATAATTGCGTTAAGTAATTTTTTGATATACAAAAACTAGTATTGGATGTAATTCAGCCTGGGAAAAGGTATGGATGGCACATTCAATGAGATATTTAAAATAATGTTGAAGAAGCTTGTGGTTATCATGTCTTCCTTTTCTACCAAGAATACTCTGAATTTCAATTTCAAGATCATTCAGACCTGATCACCAATAGTGTTGGTGAAAAAACATGTGTATTACTAGAAGTGAGGTAATGTAAATGAGGAAACTTCTAGGGATTATGGTTTCCTTGCGCACACACCATCACAACATGTGCCACTGTGATCATATCATGGGAAGCATATGTTGATCCAACGTACTGTCCAGACACCATTGTTAAGTGTGACGTTGCACAATGGATTACTATTAGGGAGTTTTGATATTTCCCAATGCTTGAGACCATATGGTAGTGATAGCTAACATCAAATGGTATCATAAAAAAGGGAGACCGATGTCTATTAGGATGCAGGATGAGATGGACGAGCCTCAAGAACAATAGAAAAGTTTGAGATGCACCATATGTCATCAAGAAGGGAATAGCCA
Organism: Viscum album; assembly: GCA_963277665.1. Taxonomy (NCBI): domain Eukaryota; kingdom Viridiplantae; phylum Streptophyta; class Magnoliopsida; order Santalales; family Viscaceae; genus Viscum; species Viscum album. The sequence goes on from OY728160.1 coordinate 1,553,633,410, forward strand.
GAAATGATTCAATAGAATTATTGGATTGTGTTCACACTCTTATCCAAAATTATGTATTATATCCAATGTGATCTTCTCATATTGTTAATTATATGGTGTTAATATTTGATCCTTTGTTTTTTATAATTTTATGACATCTCTAAATACTTTTACAATAAAATGACAATAAGACTTTCATATTCACATTAAAAGGAATATAACAAGTTCATTTTATGTGCAATTACCACATAATCAATATTTCCATGACTAAACTATAAATCATTCAGGTGATCCAACAATCGTGAAACATACCATCATGTGGGAAATCATATATGAATTAAAAATCAAACCATTTTTTAATAAAATTTTAGGTAAAAAAGACAGAACGTTTATAAATATATATATATATATATATATATATAATACCCTTATATTTCAGGAAAAAAACTTCATAAAACAATGGGAATAAAAATGTCATGTCTTACATTCTACAGGTCATAACATTTTACTAACCATAATTTCATATTTAAATTTTTCACTTGAGGATTATTTTATTTTTTACACAAATATGGAGGATATTAGACTACTTACTAAGAAGGCTACACATGTTTCCCATGCCCTGATAAAGGCTCATATGGTTTGAATGATTATGGTACATCGAGCACACCATCATCACCACATGCTACCTCCAGCCACCATTATACCATACCTATGACATGTTGGCTTCTACAACATTACGGTATCCGATTTCACATTATTTGATCATCCCCATCATTCTTACCTCCTAGAGAGGTGGATACTAGAGGCACACACATTCCACCAGCCTGAGGGAGATATGACCATCACCCTTTGGGACGTGGCATTCCTTCTTAGTCTTCCAATTTAGGGGAAGTAGTTATTGAATCCACCTGTGTATACTGACCATAGCTTGTTCATAGATTTATAGGGATTGACATTTTTGTTGATGATGATGATACAAAAGGTGGGTCAATATCTATATGCTCACATGAGATGAACTTTGCACAGTTACCCGATGACTCTAATGAGAAAACTGTTTTGTTTCATGCCCATGACTTTATATTATAGATCATTAGAGGGACATTATGCACTGATAACTCAGGTAATCATGTGAACATGATGTATCTTGGGAAACTAGAGAGTTTTTATTAGGTAGGGGCATACGGTTAGGGATAAGTGTTCTTAGATTACACGTACTGAGCATTATGCACGGCATACCATGAAGACCACATGGATCTCAGGGAATGTGTCATTCTAATTCAGATGTGGGCATCAAAGTGCATCTCCTCACACTTCCTAGATCTTTCTGGTCAATCACTTCCTAAAGTGGTGATGCATGAAACTCTTTATGAATGCTAGTATGATCACATATGCCTATTGGTATCTAATTCTAGTAGAAGTTATTGAATTTAATTTATTATTATTTATCACTTTTGATGTGTTATTTTATAGTTGGATTCAGAAACACAACTTTTTCAACCTTCTGACACACCATTTGGGTGTATAGCATCTCAATTTAGATAGAATCCAACCCAATGAGGTAAGTATATACAATATATCATTAACTCAAAAATTTAATAATATCATATTTTTTTGGTTCTTAGTAAGGAACCCTTTTGAAAAATATCACATGTCATTTCAGATTTCATGGTTTCCATACTGGCATTTATTGTTATGGTTGCCTGCATACTGCATTGCTGAACTTCATGATTCTAGGGTTGTATAGCTTCTCATTCACATTCATATTATTGAGTGGAAACATCGTGATAGAGTAATTTTCTAGTTTAGTTGTGTTCAACCCATTACATTTTCACCGAGACAGAAATGGAAGCCTCATGACTTGAAGTTGAGGTGGATGAAGGATGAGGACTTGAACTGATGACATTCCATGTATCTCGACTTATGGGGTAGACAAGAATCACATCATATCCAGGGTATACCTATGAACTGATTCCATCTTTTAGAGTAGGTCGAGTATGAGTCATGGTATAGACTGGAGTATATACTATATTTTACTCGATGCGGTATAGGGATTCATGTTATTGTTAGTCAATAAATTTCCATTAGTTTTTCTATTGAACTATTTTCAAATTCATTTTTAATATATTTGCAGCATAATAGAGAAAATTATCTTATCTACATGAGTGATCCAGAGTAGGAGGGGGTTTCTAGCGTTGAAGCGATCCATAATACAGCACTGGGAATAATTCCATCTAATCATGCTATTCATGATAGCATCTTCGATCATCCACCCAAGAGAGAGTAGGTTATTTCTCAGGGAGTGGAGGTTCTGAATTAGTAACCTCCTCTAGAAGCTCCTGAGGTTGAGGACCCATGAAGATTACAACGTAGATCACATCATGTTTCACATGAGGCCTCACATGTTCCACAGGAAGAGGTTATCCCTCTAGCATTTCATCCTCAATAGATTATGGATGTGCGTCAAGTGGCATGAGATCCGTATTTCTAAACATTATATCCATAGTTTTCTCTATCTTGGGTTCTTGATCCTTCATTGCCAATATGGTTCCCCCCTACGAGGATGGAAGTTCCTTCTACTAACCTAGTGGTAGAAGGATAAACTGTGTAAGAAAACATCCCATAGACACCTCCTCCCATTTAGACACAAGAAAAGTATGCGACGGTCGATGTTCCAATACCTGAGGATCATCCCTCTCAAAGTAATCATACTCCACCCCATCACAGAGCTCAACTATATTGATATAGGCGTACCATTTTCACACCACCATGTTGGATGGAACCTCACCATTGACATTGATTGTACACATTTATGTATATGTTTTATGTCTATTGAAATGAATAAATTCATTTTACTATCAACCATTTTTACATGTTAATCCACTATTTCAATTTTCATTTATATTTTAGTCACATTTCATGTTATATAAGCTTTTAATGTTTTCTACTTCAAATGTTGGAAAAATATTAAATTTCAAGTATGAAACCTTAAAATCATATAAAATATAAACTATAAAAACAATCTGAATAAAATTTCAAACATAGCCTATGTATCTAAAATGTTTTCAAAAAAATTATAGATATAATAAATTATTGAAAATGAAATGAATTTAAGAAAACAATTATAAATACCATTGTAATGGTTTAAAATATTACTAAAATTTATTTACAATAATATATTAATGAAGTTGGAACATTCTAGTTTCAAACTAACCTTATATATTGAACCCTAATAAAATGAATTATTTCTTCTCAAGCTCCACCTTTTACAAATATATTCTAATTCTATAGAATAGAATGAATTACAAAATCCAAAAAGGGGGTAATATAACATAATAATAGTCATGAATAGAATAAATAAATATTTAAATATAAGATCGCTTCCAGTCCTATAGAAATGGTGGATGTATAAAAAATCCATAGTTCACAAGTACTTCATTCAAGTCACACATTTCTTTCATACGAGTTTTATTGAATCAAATGAATTGAAATATAGAAATAAAACAGTACAATAAGTATATAAAAAACCAATATATATTTATATATTTATATTTATAATGTATATATTTATAATAAATACTAATATTATTTTTATGTAATAATTAAAAAAATATTATTTAACTAAATGAAATAATGAATAATAATCGGTGTAAGTGACTTCTAACAAGATACAAATGAAATGTAACGATTAGTTTATTTATATTAGAATGTAATGATATATATTGAAACATACTTGAAAATATAACATAATTGAAAATAAAAATATCATAAATATAACAAGTAAAAGATTATTTACATGTTACAAAAGTTATTGCTTAAAAACATACCATATTCACTTTAAAATATTTATGAAATAATTCTAAACAACATAAAACAAACATAATATATATATATCATAATATAAAACATATATTTAAAAATGTAAAAATATTTCTAATTAAATTAATTTTTTTTATTTCTACTGAAAGATGGTTTTCCCCCCTCTGACAAAAAAAAATTTAACCTAGGCATATTTACAAAAAACAAAAAATACATAAAAACTCCTGGAGAAATTCATGGTCATAGGTGTAGTGGGGACTTATTCAATGGAGTTTGAAAATCTACCTGATTATAACAAAAAATGATTCATCATCTTCCTCAATCCAGATTATGGACCAGAAAATTGGTTCTTGGACATTGAAATTTGGATTTATTCATTTATTATCATTTTTATTGAATTTGGTATATTTATTTTTTATTAATAGAATCATTTATTCCATTGGAATCTTTGAGTACGATTTCATTAAGGCTCATCAAACTAATAACTCAAGTGGGATTCATATCATCAATGGATGTTTGATAAATCGTAAGTCATTCATATATTAAATGTCTAAAAAGCCTACTATTAGTTTTCCATGATAAGGATTAAATTATTTTCTATTGTTAGGGGCTAAGTTGATGTGGTAGTCCTTGTAATGGTAGGTCATACCCATAGACACCCTACTCCAAGGTGGAAGGAAGTATCACATGACCCACCCACAATAAGAAAAACAACAAGATTCGATCATAATAAACTCTTCAAAAAGAAAGAGATATTCAACAATAAAATAATTACAAACTGATGGGTAAAGTATCATGAAAAATCCACAATGGGAATAATAAAATATAGAAAGATAAATAAAATAGGTTATTTATGTGGTGTGGACCACTTTAGTCTTACTCCACATCAAGAACTCCACTTGACATCCTTTATTAATATTTGGTAAATAAATACTAACAGATAAAAATAAGGATAAAAAAATGTTAAATCACAATAAGAAGAATAGGCCGAAATAACTAGAGGAATGACTGAATCCCACACAAAGATGAACAAATAATCAGTTGAAATGTAATACAAGGAATAATTTAATCATGATCATGAGAAACCGAGCCTAAACACCCTTACCTAGGTCAGACTCATCTATAGAAGAACCCTCTGTGATTTTTTTGAGCCAATTGGTCCACCACAAGAACGCAAGAACCACAATCCTAACACAAAAATAGTCTTCTTAGAACCATCAATGAATAGTGTCTCCAAATAGATCCACCAATGATATCTCACTCTATGGATTATCTTCTACCATTTCTTGATCTCTCTTGGAATTTTCATTTGTGAAATTTTGATTTAATCTCCCTTGGTATTAGTAGTGTCCTCAGGCATTGAAAACTAAAGGAACAACTATCATAGTGACAGAAATAGAAAAAATAATATGACATAATAGATAAACCAAACAATAAAAGTCAACTGAATAATATAATGATATTAGGAGAATAATGTAATGAAAATTATGAATGTAACTAAATGTCACGCTAAAATTAATAAATATAAAAGACCAAGATCATATAAATAAATTCAAAAGACCCTACTCCCAAAACCTATGATGGTCTCTTCTCCAAGCTTCATCCCATCCAGCAATCAAAAATAAACAACAAAGTCTTGTACCCTTGTCCATACTTTTATCCATGTAATCTTTTGATGTTCCAAACAAAGGCCCAAATAGGGTGTTAGTATAACTCAATAGGTCGATAGCACTGTGTCTTAACAAAACATGTATGTTCGTAAGGGCATGATATAAAGTGATAAAATATGAGTATTATTTAATTAATTAACATAGTATGACAATAAACCTACTTCAGCACCATGTCAGAATATCTCTAAGCATGTATCATTACCATGACAACTGTAACCACAAATCCATGGCATAATTGCATAAGCAGAAAAATTCCCTATGTATAATCATTTTAGCATAACTGATACAAACCCTATATGAATTTCAGTATAAGCTAGTTAAGCCCTCTATATAACCATTTTAGCATAACTGGAATAGTCCCTTTACATAATAATTTCATCATAACTGAGAAAATCCCTCTATATAAGAATTTCAACATAACTGGGAAAAGCCCTCTATATAAGAATTTCATAATAACTAGGTTAAAACCTATATATAAGTATTTTATTATAACCAGGCTAAGAACTATATATAATCATTTTATGATGAAACTAGGAAAATACCTCTATATAAGAATTATAGAATGAATCACAACATAATTCATAATTGAAGGAATTACACAACATAACAACATAAGACACAATTGTAAATACAACCAATTTCCATTTTTCATTAAATTACTATTTTATTCATCAAATTATATCTTATTTCATTATGATGAGAGGGTATAAACCCATCTCATATAAAATTATCACCAATCATTTCAATAAACAAGTACTTTATTTTCCAAGGTGAATTTATCACAAGAAATCACTTGAGGTCTCATGTCATGCCAAAATGTATTTAAATCCAAAAGATAGTTTAGTTTTGTTCAAGGTTTGGGTCACCCTATAGGTATACATAGGCTAGGTATCAACACTATTGGATCTAAATGGATTCAATGATTTTTTTCAAACAAATTATTATCATCTGTATTTATTTTTTTATTTAACACTCATGTTGTGTCAGTGCAATCACATAATATTTCACACACTTAAACAATAAGAAATAGGTCATAGGGATTTCTTCTAGACCACATACCTTGTTTGAGATATCAAATAAACACTCTCAATATGGAATACTAATGAAAAATTAAGGATAAGGTGATCATAAAGAAAACCCTTGATCACACAAACATATAGATCAAAACTTGATTCAATGGTGGTTAAGATATCACACCTCTATAATGAAGAATAGTTGATGAATGATTAAGACATAAGATATGGAACTCACTAGAGATAAAATGATAGAATGTGATGTATTAAAGAGAAGGAATAACTCTATAATCACTTGGAGTCACCCTAGGGTTTGAGAGAGGAAGCTTTATAGATGATGAAAATAAAATCATACATAGAGCGTGATTTAAAACTGTTGTTCCTAAGATAGTTACGATGTGAACCCCTTTTACAATGTGAATTTCTTGATTTATAAGATACAAAAAAACAAATTACCTTACGATTAAATAACCCAAATCACCCTTTTCATGATGTGAACTGATTTCATGGGGTGTAACTGCTTCATGCTTTGAACAGATCATGACATGTTCCTGGCAACATGCCACATCGTGTAACATGTTCACGATGTAAAAGTGTCCCGATAAAAAATATCATCCCATATTCTATATAAGAAACATGAAACACATCTAAAGCCTTCCAAACCCTAAAATTACTCTCATAATCACTGTGACACATTTATACCCAGACTATATTAATTTAAAAAACATACATCCCCAATTATTAGGTCATTTTCCCCCGAAATATCTCTCCACCCACAAAGAAAAGGATCTACCACCAAGGTTTTACGAATAGAATTAAACCCAACTAAAATAGGTTCAACCAAAACTCAAGAGGGGAATACATAGAAAATATAGGCCCTCAAACCAAAAAATCACAAGTAGAGCCAGTCTTAAGAACATATAAGAAAGACAAACTAGAGCTACACCTAATCAATATTAATGGTTTCTATACAGACTTAAAGAATCTAAATAGTATCGCAACTAGGGTATACCACATTATTCTGGGATATAGTATCCCTAGATATATCCTTAGGTTAATTTCACTTAATGTGGTCAGTCTTTCCACTGTGATAATAATTTGAATTCCAAAACCAATTACCACCCTTCTTATCATTTCTTTCAACTTTAGTTTGACCCTTCACATTGAGCAACTCAGTACCAGACCTCACCCCACATACCTCCATCTTCAAACCATGGATGATTTTAAGATCACTAGATAAGGAAACTAATTTCAATTCCTCTAAAGTGAAATAATCTCTACCATAAATTATAGAATCTCTAACCATATTGGAAGAATCATCCAAGGAATTGAACAATAAAAAATTCTGGTCCTTTCCATTAATATTAGAATCTATATTGGCTAAATATCAAACTATCTTATTAAAGTTATCTAATTTAGTCTTTATGGAGGTTCCTAAGACCATTTTGAAGTTATAAAGATACATTTTATTTTGTAACCTTCCTAAAGGTAACCTGTTCATATAAATATGTTCAAGATTTAACAAGATTGCATAGACAAAATTATCATGGACCACTTCTTGCAAAACCTTATCACCTAGGTCCAACAAAAATAGGGAATGATCTTTCTCGATAACATTAGGATCAATAACCTCAAAATAGGTCAAGGTATATCCTATAACATAAATATTGGTGATATTCCTCTAAGTTCATTCCAAAGAATCATCATGTCCACTGTGGAAAAGAATAACAACCATCTTAACTCTCTATAAATTTAAATAATTATCTCTATCAAGATTGTCAACCACTATCCTAGTTGAAGACATCTTTATAATTGATAAGCATGGATCAGATGCCACTGTTAATGGTAGTTAAACCCTATAAATACCCTACTCAATGGTGTGATGAAATATCACATGACCTAATCACAAAAAAAAATGGGATTTGAGAAAAATAAATTATTCAAAAAGTAAGATATTTTCAAAAAAAAAGAGAAAAATGATGGGCATAGTATCAGGGAAAATCCACAACAAGAATAATAAAATTAAAAAAGATAAATAACACATGATATTTATATAGTTCAAACAACCTTAGTCCAATTGCTTGACAATAGAACCACCTAACATTCTTAATTAATTTTAATCAAAAAAATAATGGAATCTAACAATAGAGATACAAAAAAAGGGGAAAAACAAGAAGAATAAACCGAAATAATTAGAGGAATGACCCATTACCATGTTCACTAGAACAAAAAAGGCATTGATAATCAAGTCACTACTAGAATATTAGGCATTGAATCCCCCTGACACAGGCGACCGCCTCTGGCAGTCGTTGTAGGTACCCAATAGAAACCGCCAATGGCGGTCGCTGCCCTTTGTAAAAACAACATAGGGCTTCGGCGCCCCCCACCCTCCCCCCACCGTCGCCCTCGACCTACCCCCCCCCCCCACCGTCGCTGCCCTCCCCCACAGCCATGCCTTGATGCGCTCCCCGCCACCCGCCGCCGCTCGTTGGCCTCCGCCCTCCGCACACCCTCCCCCATCTGGCCTCCTGCTATGGCTGCCCTCCGCCCTCTAGCTATCCTCCACTCCCCTCTGGCGTCCCTCCGCCCTCTGGCCTCCTCCCTCCGTCCTCCGCCCCCTCCGTCTCCTACCCCTCTGACCTTCGACCTCCGCCCTCAACCCCCTCTCCCCCCACCCACCTCAAATGGCCCCCGCACCCCGGATAGCCCCCACCCCCATCGCACCCAGGACATCCCCCCCCCACACCCTGGAAAGCCCCCCCCCCCCCCCCCGCACCCTAGACATCCCCCCCGCACCCCAGACACCCCCCCCCCCCCCCTCACTGCCCGTCCCCCGTCCCCTCACCGCCTCATCTCCTCTGGCTCCCCGCCGCCGCCGCCGCCCGTCCCCTCCCTCACCACACCGCCATTGGCTCCCACTCCCCTTCACTGCCTCTCCTCTCCCTCACAGCACCACCTTCGGCTCCCCTCCCTTCCAGGTTTGGGTCGCAATCAGGTATGACATGGGATTTCACTTACATTATTATTTTATCAATGGTTCATAAACAAATGATTAGTATTTATTTTAAATATAGTTGATTTGAAAAATGAAAATGTAATAAGTATTGTGGAAATGTTTGTTATACAGATATTATTATGGATAAGAGTTGGATTGATCTTCCAAATCGAACGTCTAGAGAATATTTCAATGGAATTATGCAGTTTATTGACTTCACCGGAGGATTTGAAAGTGACTATATTAGTTGTCCATGTATAAAATTTTCTAAAAGATATAAATTCACACGAGATACTGTGACGAAGCACCTATTCATTAATGGATTTCTGAAAAATTATAAGAGTTGGACTCGTCATGGATAAGAATATGTTCATTGTCAAAATACAGATGCATCACAGATGGATGTTGATGTAAGGATGAATGAACCAATGCATGAAATGCTTATTGAAATGGTACGTGGGTTTGATCCTGAAGGCATTGACATCCATAGTCTTGAGTCCGGTGAGATAAATCTTCGCTCTGGTTCAGATCGTGATTCGAGGAGGTTTTATGAAGCACTTGATGATGCGAAAATAGAATTATATCCTCGATGAACTTATTACAATAAATTGTCGTTTATTATGGAGTTGTGGCATCTGAAGACTTTGAATAATTGGTCAGACACATCATTCTACATGCTTTTATTGTTATTGAAAAAAGTTCTTCCAATCGATGCTAAGATTCCCGAGTCATATTACTATTCTTGTATGTTGACAGAGAACATAGGATTTACATATGAGACCATAGATGCATGTGAAAATGACTGTATTTTGTTTAGAAAGGAAACTGCCCATTTGGATATTTGTACAGTTTTTGGTGCTTCTAGGTGGAAAGAGAATAGGAGAAATAAGACTCACCAAAGTCAGATTGCGATACAGGGGAAACTGATTGTCATAAAGAAAATGTTTTACTTTCCCCTTAAACCGAGGTTGAAAAGATTATTTATGTCATCTAAAGTTTCTAATTTAATGAGATGTCTTGCAGAAAGAGTTCATGAAAGTGATATGTTAACCCACTTGGTAGACTCTCATACATGGAAGGATTTTGATAAGAGACATCCCGACTTTTCTAAAGATGTCCATAATGTCCGATTGAGATTCGCAGCAGATGGTGTTAATCCATTCAAGTCTATGGTTGGTGCAACTCATAGCACATGGCCCGTGGTGTTGGTTCCGTATAATCTTCCTCTGTGGCTTTGTATGAAGCAATAATTTATATTACTTTCCACTCTTATTTATGGACCTAAAAGTCGAGGGGATAAGATTGATGTTTACCTTCAGCCATTGATTGATGAGTTGAATGAATTTTGGGGCGATGGTGTGATGACTTATGACTACGAAACGAATGAAATGTTCAAACTGCATGCTACTTTATTGTGAACAATCAATGACTTCCCAGCATGTGAAAATTTCTCAGGAAAGAGTACGAAAGGGGAATTTTCTTGCCCTTGTTGCAATAAAAGTAAAAAATCTATATGGCTCAAACATTCCAAAAAATGGGCATACATGGGTCATAGGTGTTTTCTCCCCCCTCAGCACAAGTTCAGAAAAGTCAGAGTGGCATTTGATGGTTCTAGAGAGTTCATACCAGCACCAAAGATCATGACATGAGTCAAAATGTTATCACAGATTGAGGAAGAAAACATCTGCATGGTATATGAAATTCAGGATTTGGTGGCTCCTCCAGTACGTAATATTCGTGCTGCGGGTAGGCAGCGCAGTCACAATTGGAAAAAGAAAAGTATTTTTTAGTCTTCCGTATTAGAAAACTAACATGCTAAGGCATAATTTGGATGTCATGCGCATTGAAAAAAATGTTTGTGATAACATATTGTGGACCATTTTAGGTGTCAGTGGAAAATCAAAGGACCATGTTAATGCACGTCGTGATTTGGAAGAAATGGGTTTAAGGAAACAGTTGCATTTACATTTAGCTGAGGGAAACAAGGAATATATGCCTAATACACAGTATACGATTACTACAAAGGAGAAAGAGACATTTCTTTCCATTTTGAAGATGGTCATGGTGCCTGATTGTTACTCTTCTTATATTTCAAAGTGTGTGAATCTGACGATCAAGACATTGCAAGGGTTGAAAAGTCATGACAATCACATACTACTTTAGCAGTTGATTCCAATCAGAATTTGTGATTGTTTATCCCCCAATGTTGTTCATCCATTGATTGAGATGAGTGATTTTTTTAGACAGCTTTGTTTAAGAAATCAACGAATGAGTGATTTAAAAAGTCTGCAGAACCGAATTATACTTACGCTTTTTCACTTTGAGAAACTCCCCCCCTCCTTTTTCGATGTTATGGTCCACTTGACAGTGCACCGAACTGACGAAGTAATGTTTGCTGGTCCAGTGTAATTCAGGTGGATGTATCCTATTGAACGGTATTTGAGTACATTGAAAATATGTGTACGCAACAGAGCTCATCTGGAGGCATCAATAGCCAATGGTTATTTGATGGATGAGTGTACTACTTTTTTTGTAGAATATCTTATGGATGTTGAAACAAAATTAGATAATCCCTCTCAGATTCATGATGGTATGGTTGGAGAAGGAACCACATTTGATATGGACAACATTGAGTGGATACAATCACATCGATATATCTTGTTCAATACTCCATCAGTTGCACCATTAATGTAGTAAGTATATTATCAATGTGCTTGTATAACTTTTACATGTTTTGTTTGCATAAGTTGATCATTTAAACATCGCGTTATCATTTGCAGGAAACACATTAATGATATAAAAGAAGAGATGTATCGGGCGACTGAGTTGCAAATTCAACAATCTCATTATGCATCATTTAATGATTGGTTCAAGGATTATGTATGTATAAATTGATTTTCATTATGAGTGAAGTATTATAATAATTTCTTTATACATATATCAGTATTAAATTTTATAAATTATGTAGGTTCGTAAGTAGAGGGAGTTAGGGGACCCCACGCTAACTAAAGTATTTATCCAACTGGATGAGTGTCCATCTATAACGGCTCTTTGTTATAAAGCTATTGATGCTAATGGTTTTCTATTTCGCATTAAAGATGTTGACAACAAATGAGAAACAAAAAACAGTGGCATCGATTGTCCATTTGACGATTTTGGTTATTATTATGGTCAATTGATAGACATCATTGAAGTTGTATACACACATGGTTTGAAGTACATATTGTTAAAGTGTAATTGGGTTGATCCAGTGCATGGATGTAAATTCGATCAATATCAGTTTTTTTTGGTGAATTTTAACTATATGTTATACAGAAATAATGAATGAGTTGATAATGAACCTTTCATTTTGACATCACAAGCAAAACAAGTATTCTTCGTTACTTTGCCTTCAGATCCAAGTTGGAAAGTTGTTGTCAAAATGTCTCGGTGAGGAGTTTTTTATTTGAAGAAGATGAACCCGAGACTATTCCGTTAGTTTACCAACAGCTTGATCAACATACCATAGTTTAACATGAAGAAGATATTTATTGGGTCAGAGCGGCTGTTGAAGGATAAACGGTTGATTTTCATGCTTAATGAAAGGTATAATTGTTTTCCCGCTATTCAGTATTGAATGTCCTAGGATATCATAAATTATCTAACCATTTTATAAATCCTTGTAAGTTTTAATCCTCACTTTTGGATATTTATTTAGTTATATATATTTAGGGTGATTTTACTCTTGGTTTATTGATGTTATTGTCAGTGTATCATCCCTTTGAGGTATTCTTCATCTGGTTCATGTGCTGCTTGAATTTTTATTAATTCTATCTGAAATTTGGCGATGCATTGACTGGTTTTGTACATAATTTGTATATTTGTTTTGTTAACTTTAAGATTTTTTAAAATTCATTCACAACTAATTATTCAATCCATTTTTTGTTTTATTAAAAATTGTACAAGCTTTATTTTTTTAAGAACAATCCAATTTATCTTTTAGACACTTTGGATAGTCCCCTTACTAAAGTTTTCTAAGACTGCAGGCATGTCAGGGGAAGAGGCTGCAGATCCACATCATCTATCCGAGGCATCTATGACTCAGGGTCAAGGTATGCTTGAATGTCATTGTCTCTATTTTTAATATAATTGATAAACATATATATATATATATAACATCTATCAACATATATATAAAATTTCAACATGGTCAGACTCGATTGCTTCTTCCTCTCACAAGAGAGGCCCCGATCGTGGAATTTTATCATGGAATTCCGACACGACGATTGATGTTTCATTTGATGAGGTATTTCATCCTGTGGGACCGAATTCCCCTGCATTTATTCGTCAGCTGGGTCATATCATACGTGACCCACATTGATTTCCATTGACCACGCGTGACTGGGCTTCTATCCCTCAGGACACATTAGATCGTCTTTGGAGGGAGGTTCAGGTAAGAAGACCATTTTACATTATTCTCTATGTATAAACAATACTAATATGTGTGATTTATTTCTTTATAGAAAAATTTAAAAGTATGCCCCGAAGAGTTTCGGCCCGTTTGTATGAGAACATGTTGTAAGATGTGGAAAGACTATAAAGGAAAAGTGAAGAGGGACCACTGGGTACCAAATGTGGGTGCCCTAGACATTCTGGAAAAAGTCTCAAGAGGTGTCCTCCCAGCTCAATGGTATGACTTAGTTTCATACTGGTCTACTGAGGGTGTTTCAGTTTGTATATTTATTTTGGTGTATATATATTTTCAATAATGTGTGATTTTTTTGAAATTTGAATGAATTGAATGTAGGAGGTGTCAGCACGCCATTTTGAGAATCGAGCGTTGCAGGGACCACCTCACAGGCTCGGGACTCGTCACGTGTCTCAGATCCGACATGAGGTATTTATTATTCATTTTTTAATTTATTAATTAATATGGTTTTTTGTTTATATTGTATTCATATACAGTTGCGGGAGCAAGGTGCATCGACTGATAAAATGTCAGTGTGGATGAGGACTCGTGATCGCAATGATCCAAAGGCTGCAGCATTGATAGTAAGTGCTTGTACTTACCAACACTTACATAAATCTATATATTAACATATATATGTATATATATTTAAATATTTCATAGGCTCAATTTGAAGCTGAGTTAGAACATCTGCCAGAGGACCATCGACAGCTTCCCATGCGAAGGGATGAGATCTTTCATCGAATTATTGGTCAGGACAGGCATGGATATAGTTTGACCTATGGAACAGGGATTCCTCATTCTGTAGTGTCACGCGCTACAGTTGTCGGTCCTGGTGTTGCTCAGATGACACAACATTTGTCAGATTTCAAGGCACGGCTGCGCGCTTCCGAGGAGGAAAATGTGCAATTGACCGCTGAGGTTAGAGCACTGTTGGAATATGTGCGTCCAGGTGATGGTGCAGGGGATCATACGACGTAATTTTATACTATATTTATTTATTTAATTTAATTTATTTTTGTTATGAAAATATTCATAATGTTTATTTGTTGTAGGCCCCTGGCCCACTGGATAGAGGTAGCAGTGATGACCACGTGTGACGCATCATATTCATGAGGTGTGTTTTTGTTTTTACTAGTGGGGTTGTTATTGATGTATAAGTTGGGATTCTAATGAGATTTTTTGTGATTTTGGGGTATCATGTTGGTCTAACGCAATTTTTGTATTATGAAATGTGATAATACCTTTGAAATTATTTTTATAAATGAAGTACATTGGAGCCTTTGTTTCCAAGGTGTAGTGTTTAGTATTGGGCCTTTTCCTTTAAAATTTTACATCCTTCCATGTTTTATTTTAAATTGAGTATACTGGGACTATTTAACAAAGTATTGTTATAGAAAATTAGGGTGGAATATGATTGATCCTATTTAGATCAAACCCTACACCCCCACCCCAGACAGCCCCTCCCCCACCCCCGTACAGCCCCCCCCCACCCCGAACAGCCCCTGCACCCTCGTACAACCCCCCCCCCCCACCACCACCACCATGCACCCCCCGGACAGCCCCCCACCCCACCCCGAACAGCACCCCCACCCCCGTACACCCCCCTACCCCGGACAGCCCCCCAGCACCCCCGTACAGCCCCCCGCACCCCCCCGGATAGCCCCACCCACCCCAAACAGCCCCCCCCCCCCCACTCCCACCCCCGGACACCCCCCCCCCCCACCCCAGACAGCCCCCCCACACCCTTGTACAACACACACCGCACCCCCGGACACCCCCCCCCCCTGGGACAGCCCCACCGCACACCCGGACACCCCCCCTAGATAGCCCCCAACCCCGTACAGCCCCCCCCCCCAACCCGGACAGCACCCCCACCCTGGACAGCCCCCCTACCCCGGACAGCCCCCCCCCCCCCCCCCCCCGCATGCGTACAGCCCCCCTACCCCGAACCCCCCAGACAGTACCCCCCACCCCCGTACACCCCCCCCCACCCCGCACCCCCCGGACACCCCCCCCCCCCCACCCCAGACAGCCCCCCGCACCCCCGTACAGCCCCCCCTGCACCCCCCGGACAGCCCCACCCACCCCGGAAAGCACCCCCCACCCTCAGACATCACCGACCCCCACCCCGGACAGCCCCCCCAACCAGGACAACCCCCCCCCCCCCCACCCCACCCCCGTACAGCCCCCCCCCCCCCCCCGGACAGCCCCCCCCCCCCCCACCCCCCTACACCCCCCACCACCACGTATAGCCCCCCCCCCCCACCCCCCCCAGTACAGCCCCACCCACCCCGGACATCACCCCCACCCCCATACAAACCTCTCGTACCCCCGTACAGCACCCCGCACCCCCGTACAACCCCCCCAACCCCCGGAAACGCATTTCCGGAGTCATTAATCCCAAAAACGGCGTGTCACAGTCGATTTCAAAGAAAACAAGCTTCGAATGACCTGAAACCGCACAATAACAATAGGAATATTATGCGTGAGATGCGGGAGGGGACATCATGTCCATCGGACGTGCGGTGCGCACAGTACGACCGAATGTGTCATTTTCAGCAGTTCGGCGCGCTCTAAAAGGGCGCGCTAGGTGGTCAAAACCACCCGAATGACCTCGGAATGCCTCGAAATTAGAAGAAAACAATTGCGGAGTGAATTGTGAAATGGTCGAATAGAAGGCATGTTAAGCGGAGGTGTCGTTTGACCGCAGTGACCGGAAACCTGTTTCCGGAGTCATAATACACCAAAAAGGCATGTCACGGTCAAATTCAGAGCAAACGTGCTCTGAATGACCAGAAACCGCATGAGAATGATAGGAATATTATTCTTAAGATGTAGGAGGATAGGGAACATTCATCGGACGTGTGGTGCACATGGTACGACTGAATGTGTCGTTTTCAATAGTTCGGCGCACTCTAAAAGGGCGCGTTGGGTGGTCAAAACCACCCAAACGACCTCATAATTCCACGAAATCAGATGACAACAACCGTGGAGTGAATTTTGAAATGTTCGGATAGAAGGAACATCAATCGGAGGTGTCGTTTGACCATGGTGACCAGAAACGCATTTCCGGAGTCATAAAACCCCAAAGTGGCGTGTCACGGTCGAATTCAGACCAAACGTGCTCCGAATGACCTAAAACCGCACGAGAATGATAGTAACATTATGCATGAGATTCAAGAGGAGACGGAACATCCATCGGACATGTGGTGCGCATGGTATGACCGAATGTGTCATTTTCAGCAGTTCGGCGTGCTCTAAAAGGGTGCGCTGGGTGGTCAAAACCACTTGAACGACCTCAAAATGACACGAAATCAGACAACAACAACCACGTAGTGAATTGTAAAATTTTCAGATAGACATCACTTCAATCGGAGGAGTCTTTTGACCATGGTGACCAGAAACGTGATTCTGGAGTCATAAAACACCAAAACGGCGTGTCGCGGTCAAATTCATAGCAAGCGTGCTCCGAATGACGTGAAACCGCACGAGAATTATAGGAATATTTTGTGTGAGATGCAGAAGGAGATGGCACATCCATCGGACGTGTGGTGCGCACGGTACGAAAAATTGTGTCGTTTTCAGCAGTACAATGCTCTCTAAAAGGGCGCATTGGGTGGTAAAAACCACACGAACGACCTGAAATGACACAAAATCATACGACAACAACCACGGAGTGAATTGTAAAATGGTCGTATAGAAAGCATGTCAATCGGAGGTGTCGTTTGAACGTGGTGACTAGAAATGCGTTTCCGGAGTCATAAAACACCAAAACTGTGTGTCACGTTCGAATTCAGAGCAAACATGCCCCGAATGAACTAAAACCGCACGAGAAATATAGGAGTATTATTTGTGAGATGTAGGAGGAGACGGCACGTCCATCGGACGTGTGGTGCATGCGGTATAACTGAATGTGTCATTTTCAGTAGTTCGACACGCTCTAAAAGGGTGCGCTGGGTGGTCAAAACCACACGAACGGCCTCAGAATGCCATGAAATCAGACGATAACAACCGCAGAGTGAATTTTGAAATGGGTGGATAGACAACATGTCAATCGGAGGTTCTGTTTGACCGTAGTGACCGGAAACGCATTTCCGAAGTCATAAAACACCAAAACGGTGTGTCACGGTCGAATTCAAAGCAAACGTGCTTCGAATGACCAAAAACCACACGATAACGATATGAATATTATTCATGAGATGTAAGAGGAGGCGAAATGTCCATCGGACGTGTGGTACGCATGGTACGACCAAATGTGTCGTTTTCAGTAGTTCGGTGCGCTCTAAAAGGGTGCACTGGGTGGTCAAAACCACCCAAACGACCTCAGAATACCACGAAATTAGACGACAACAACCGCGGAGTGAATTTTGAAATAGTCAAATAGACAGCATGTCAATTGGAGGTGTCGTTTGACCGCGGTGACTAGAAACGCGTTTTCGGGGTCATAAAACACCAAAACGGCGTGTCACAGTCGAATTCAGAGAAAACGTGCTCCAAATGACCTGAAACCGCATGAGAACGATATGAATATTTTGTGTGAGATGAGGGAGGAGATGGCATATCCATCGGACATGCGGTGCGCGCGGTACGACCGAATGTGTCGTTTTCAGCAGTTCGGCGCGCTCTAAAAGGGCGCGTTGGGTGGTCAAAACCACCCGAACGACCTCAGAATTCCGCGAAATCAAACAACAACAACCTCGGAGTGAATTTTGAAATTTTCGGATAGACGGAACATCAATCAGAGGTTCCTTTTGACCGTGGTGACCAGAAATGCGTTTCCGGAGTCATAAAACACCAAAACGGCGTGTCACGGTCGAATTCAGAGAAAACGTGCTCTGAATGACCATAAACCGCATGAGAACGATAAGAATATTATGCATGAGATGCATGAGGAGACGGAACATCCATCGGAGGTGCGGTGCGCGCTGTATGACCGAATGTTTCGTTTTCAGCAGTTCGACGCGCTATAAAAGGGCGCGATGGGTGGTCAAAACCACCCGAACAACCTCAGAATTCCACTAAATCCGACAACAACAACCGCAGAGTGAATTGTGAAATGGTTGGACAGATGGAACTTCAATCTAAGGTGTCGTTTGACCATGGTGACCGGAAACACGTTTCCAGATTCATAAAACACCAAAACGGCGTGTTACAGTCGAATTCAGTGAAAACGTTCTCCGAATGACCTGAAACCGCACGAGAATGATAGGAATATTATTCGTGAGATTCAAGAGTAGACAGCATGTCCATCGGATGTGTGGTGCGCATGGTACGACCGAATGTGTCGTTTTCAGCAGTTCGACACGCTCTAAAAGGGCACGCTGGGTGGTCAAAACCACCCGAACAAACTCGGAATACCACGAAATCACACAAAACAACCACGGAGTGAATTGTGAAATGGTCAGACATACGGCACATCAATCGGAGGTTATGTTTGACCTCAGTGACCGGAAACGCGTTTCTGGAGTCATAAACCACCAAAATGGCGTGTCACGGTCGAATTTAGAGAAAACGTGCTCCGAATGACTTGAAAGCGCACAATAATGATAGGAATATTATTCATGAGATTTAGGAGGAGAAAACACGTCCATCGAACATGTGGTGAACCCGTTACAACCGAATGTGTCGTTTTCAGCAGTTCGACGCGCTCTAAAAGGGCGCGCTGGGTGGTCAAAACCACCCGAACGACCTCGGAATGCCACGAAATCAGACGAAAACAACCACAGAGTGAATTGTGAAATGGTCGGATAGACGACACATCAATCAGAGGTTTCGTTTGACAGTGGTGACCGGAAATGCATTTTCGGAGTCATAAAACACCAAAACGGCGTGTCACAGTCGAATTCAGAACAAACGTGCTATGATGACCTGAAACTGCACGATAATGATAGGAATATTATGCAGGATATGCGGGAGGAGACGTCATGTCCATCGGATGTGCGGTGCATGCGGTATTACCGAATGTGTCATTTTTAACAGTTCGACGCGCTCTAAAAGGGCGCGCTGGGTGGTCAAAACCACCCGAATGACCTCGGAATGTCACGAAATCAGATGACAACAACCACAGAGTAAATTGTAAAATGGTCAGATATACGACACGTCAATCAGAGGTGTTGTTTGACCGCAGTGACCAGAAACACGTTTCTGGAGTCATAAAACACCAAAACGGCGTGTCACAGTCGAATTCAGAGCAAACGTGCTCCAAATGACCTAAAACCGCATGAGAATGATATGAATATTATGTGTGAGATGCATGAGGATACGGAACATCCATCGGACATGCGGTGCGCGCGGTACGACCGAATCTGTCATTTTCAGCAGTTTGACGCGCTCTAAAAGGGCGCCTTGGGTGGTCATAACCACGCGAATGACCTCAGAATTCCACAAAATCAGACAAAAACAACCTCAGAGTTAATTGTGAAATGGTCAGATAGACGACACATCAATCGGAGGTGCTGTTTGACCGCGTTGACCAGAAACGCGTTTCCAAAGTCATAAAACAACAAAATGGCGTGTCACGGTCGAATTCAGAGCAAATGTGTTTGAAATAACCTGATACCACACGAGAATGATAATAATATTATTTGTGAGATGCATTAGAAGACGGAACGTCCATCGGATGTGCGGTGCGCACGGTACGACCAAATGTGTCGTTTTCAGCAGTTCGACGCGCTTTAAAAGGGTGAAATCGGTGGTCAAAACCACCCGAACGACCTCGGAATGCCATGAAATCAGACGAAAACAACCGCGGAGTGAATTGTGAAATGGTTGGATAGACAACACATCAATCGGAGGTTCCATTTGACCGCGATGACTAGAAACACATTTCCGGAGTCATAAAACACCAAAACGACGTGTCATGGTCAAATTTAGAGAAAACGTGCTCAAATGACCTGAAACCGCATGATAACGATAGAAATATTATTCGTGAGATGCAGGAGGAGACAAAACTTCCATCAGACGTGCGGTGTGCGCGGTACGACCGAATGTGTCGTTTTCAGTAGTTTGGCACGCTCTAAAAGGGCGCGCTGGGTGGTGAAAACCACCCGAACAACCTCGGAATGCCACAAAATCATAAAACAACAACCGCAGAGTGAATTGTAAAATGTTCAGACAGATGGAACGTCAATAGGAGGTTCCATTTGAC
This sequence comes from Viscum album, assembly GCA_963277665.1. Classification (NCBI taxonomy): domain Eukaryota; kingdom Viridiplantae; phylum Streptophyta; class Magnoliopsida; order Santalales; family Viscaceae; genus Viscum; species Viscum album. The sequence goes on from OY728160.1 coordinate 1,553,654,480, forward strand.
CGCGGTGACCGGAAACGCGTTTCTGGAGTCAAAAAACAGCAAAACGGTGTGTCACGGTCAAATTCAGAGCATACGTGCTCTGAATGACCTGAAACCGCACAAGAACGATAGTAATATTATTCTTGAGATTCATGAGGAGTCGGCACGTCCATCGGACATGCGGTGCGTGCGGTACACCCGAATGTGTCGTTTTCATCACTTCTGTGCGTTCTAAAAGGGCGCGCTGGGTGGTCAAAACCACCCGAACGAGCTCCTAATGCTACAAAATCAGACCACATCAACCGCGGAGTGAATTTTGAAATGCTCGGATAGACATCACATCAATCGAAGGTGTCATTTGACCGCGGTGACTGGAAACGCGTTTCTGGAGTCATAAAACACCAAAACGGCGTGTCACGGTCGAATTCAGAGCAAACGTTCTCCAAATGACCTGAAACCGCATGAGAACGATAGGAATATTATTCTTTAGATGCAAGAGGAGAGGGAACATCCATCGGACATGCGGTGTGCATGGAAAACATTCATTTTAAGGCAACAAAAAACACTTTCCTAAACTAAATCAAAGACTCCAAAATAAGAAAAACAAATTCAAAAATGATAACATTTCTTAAATTTGAGGTTTTAAATTATTAGAGCGCCCATGAGATGTCAGATTTCATTTTATTATATGTATATAATAACTGAATAAAGATGTCAAATTTACGTTTATTTTATTTATTTTTCTTTGTATCTTATTGTAGGTTTTTAAAGGAGATGGTTGCGGATCGTTGAAGCATGTATATCATTTATTGTTTATGTTGATCTTGATGTTTATTGTGTTTGGATTTGTTTTTCATTTTTTATGATTTATATGGTGCTTTATTATTTTGTATCATGAATTTTTATTTTTTAAAAAAATTACAGTGTAGCGACCGCCAGTGGCAGTCGCTGTAGGCCGAAGTCTCGGCCACCTTCAGCGACTGCCAATGGTAGTCCCTGTTGGACAGATTTTCGTCCAGCTTCAGTGACCGCACCGGCGGGCGCTATAATCCAGAATTCCATTCGGCTTTAGCGACCGCTGCGGTCACTGTAGTCCGACAGCGTCGGGCCTAAAGCGACCTCCATTGGCGGCCATCGGGCGGTCTCTACAGGCCAATAGTGATCGCCAATGGCGGTCACTATAAGTGGAATTTTTAGTAGTGAGTATTGGGAGGAGTTTAGTTAAAAACATGAGAAACAATACCCAAACCCCCTTACCAGGTTTGAAATCACCTATATAAGAACCCTCCATGATTTTTTGTAGCTAATCCATCCACCACAAGAACTCAATAACCACAAGCTCTACATCCAAATGGTATTCCGTGAACAAGCCACATATGGTGTCACTAATCAAATACACCAATGAGATCTCTCTATCTAGTTCATATTATTCCCATTCTCAATCAATTTCAGATTTTTCTTCTTTGATATTTCTATTCTCTCTCACTATTTGAACTAGCATGGACATCAGGCACTTAAAACTGATGGAAAAAAATATGTAAACAATATAAAACAACATTGTGACATGTGTTCAGTTTAAGATCTTTTAGAAGAAGTCATTATAAAAAATCCTTAATGGTTAGAACTATGCATGGGTCTTCATATGTTACCTCTCATAAATATCAACTTGGAACTCTATGTAATGGTCGATTCCCCACTATGTAAGGGTGTACTAGCTCATAGAATGGATCTACATAAGGTTTGACACCTGCAACTTAAGGGTCAGAACATGCTATGTAAGGTTTATTCGATTGAAATGTTATCCTTGTAAGGGTATCATGGTCCTCACATAATGATAAACATACAATTCTCCATCTTGAAAAAGGGTAGACCCATGATCTTGTTAATGAAGTGTGATCCAAAAAAAATGCCATGTAATGGTAATGTTTTCATGACCCATCCTAATGGGGCCCAAACTGTGACTACCCCAAGCCCCCCTCCAATAGACTAGGGTTGGTGACCAATTATTAGTAGGAATATCACTCAGATGGGAGGCCTTAGTCTAATGTACATGTATACATGCACACACCTCCAAGCCCATAAAAAGATGAAATGTAAACAACTGATAATCATGCATGAATACATCTAAAATATAACCATAAAAGTATGAAAACAAGTACTAGAAAGAAAAACGGCCCAAATACAATCCCATCATAAAAAAATTGAAAATAAGTACAACATGTATTGTGTGTGAGGAATTATTTAAATGTAACTATAGTAACACACCTCGATCTATGTTGTTCACGAAGATCCACATATTCCCAATCTCTCTAGGACTCTATCAAAAGGTCAGTCATATTCATAAGATAAGACATATGTGGGAAAATCCCCTGAAGTGGTGAGTATAAAAATATCCAGTAAAACACCCGGAAATCACTAAGAATATAACATCAAAAATAACAATAGTCATCTCATCATAGGTATACAAAAAAAACGTATATTATAATAACATCCAAATATAATAAAAAATATACACAAAATCTCAAGGTAAGGTCGTGATCATAATGTTATCCTATGATTCCTTTATGAAGGTTCCACGTACCACTAGTTTGGGATAACACAATCCATCAGTCAAATAGCACTAATGATGTCTATTAGAGATGTCATGCTCATCAGGTCTTATCATAATAAGAACATGTTGAAAGTCGAATGAGAATGACATATAGATGGGGATCAAACCTAAGTCCATAGGGTATACCAACAACATAATGTGGATTAACCTAGTAAGTAGAGGATCGACACCTATATAGTGCTGGTAAAGATGATACCTAAAACCCCACTGAGGGAAATGATTAGGATAGAGGATCCCACCCGGGGCCTAATAGAGGGATTCCTACAACTCTATCCCAGACTAAAGTTCATATTAAGGGATCAATATCCTATGTATTGGTCCTACCCATGTACCATGGCATATGACAATGTTTGTGTCTGAGTACAGAGCATGTCCTAGCCTATGTACTCTTGATTGTGTCAATGTACAACTGGTCATGTCCATGTATGGATAGCCAGGTCTTCATCCCTGTACCTCCATGTGTAATATTTGAGTCTCCAGGTAAGTTTCAAATGATGTGTGACATATTTCACACTACGTGTGATACTTTTCTTCTTCGTGAAACCCTAACACCGCATAGGGGGTCCCACATGCCATGTGATACCAGATGACATTTCATATATCCTAGAAATTCTAGAAACCTGTGATTCTTCCTCACACATCGTCATCTACCCCGATAGTCTTCAATCTAGCCACAAATAATTCTATAGAGTGTGTATCGGGTCCAACTGATCCTTGCAATCATCACTTGTTGACATCCACACACCAAATCATATGGGAAAACCCTCCATCACGTCACTCGGTCACTGCATGTCAAAAATTACATGAGGAACTCTAATTAATTCCCAGTCCATCATTATCATCATCACATATTGATCATGTCATCAATCCAAAACTAGATATGTGATAACTATCCATTGCTCTAAGAAACTAGTGTGCAAAAATTGTTTATCTAATATTTTTCAATCCCCCAGCCAAAAAAATATTGATGATGAATTCAATAATAAAGGTGGGAGAAAATCAAGAAATATTAAATAGATGAATGAACTTCATCCATTTTTGGGTTGGCCATGATCTATTTCCATTATTACAATGAATGAAGATCCACAATAAATATTATCAATTTCTCCAAATAATGCCCCAAGATATGCACGTACCCGCAATATGATCAAACCATGAAACAATCTACTGGTCAATTGATTTTAATTCTACATATAATAAGAAAATAAGGATAAATACAAAAAATATATCCTACCTCATGGTGTATTGATCATTGATAAAGAAAAACCCTGCATCATTTTTTTTGGCGAGATCCTCGAATTTCATTTCACACCGATCGATGATCCATGATCCGATGTCATTTTCATGAGAATGATCCTCCAATTCTCTCTTCAAAAGCTTAGGGGTTATGCATCCAACCCTATTATTTCCTCATAAATATATATTTATAGGAAAAAATAGGTTATGTAATATTTTATTAAATTAATTTTTTTAGTCAATTAATTTATTTAAACATTCGCCCATTATCACGCCTAACATGAACGTCTAATGTGTTCCAAGGTTATGTCCTGCCTAGTGTGAAAACCATGCCCTGAAATCAATGGTGGTGATATATTTTTGATATGATCATACATTTAAAATGTTTTCCACTTTTTTAGGAAAACTACACATTTTTTATATTTAATATATTTATAAAACTAACTACGGGCACACCAGGCGTTGATATCACGCCATATTAGTGCCTAGATCCCAAAATAATCCATATAATATCCCAAAAAATACATGTAAAAATCAGAGTCATTTCATTCTCCAAAGCTTGTGGATTTATGTCATGTATATCTAAACAAAAGACTACATAATGATATGTGGGTATTGAGAAAGAATCAGGGACTCCTGCTCTCCGAATCTCTAATGAATATTCCCATGTTTACACCAGACACACACTAAAGAAATTTATATCTCACCAAGGATTCTCTCCTACCAATCCTCAATCTATACTAGGTACTTATAAAAGTTAGTTCCATTCTCGATGTTTATCACACACCATTCGATAACATGTGACATTTCATGCATTTACCTTCTCAGTTGTGACAAGTGAAAGATGTCGTGTACCTGATCTAATTTTGGTGGTAATGTTATGTGGTACACCACCTTCAAAAATCTACATAGAATCTGGAAGGGTCCACTGAATCTTGGAGATAGAATTCCACCCCAAACACATGGTCTCCCTCCATGAACTACAAAGGATTTAATCATCAGTTCGCATAGGACTTCTAATGGCTTTGTGCATTCCCCATCTTCTCCTGGATGATATGAACATTCCTTTTAGTGGCTCGTACCAACTCTAGGCCCATATGAGTTGACTCTCTTGGGTTGGTCTAGCATAGTGGTGACCTACTCAGTCTCCCATATAATGCCTCAAATGGTTTCATACTGATGGTGGAATGATATTTTTTGTATGAAAACTCTACCAATAGTAGGTGATCCTCCTAACTGTGGCCATAGTCCACCATGAAATCTCACAGTATCTACTCCAATACCTAAATGGTCCACTCATTCTAGCCATCAGTATGGGTTTGAGATGCTTTAATCACATGTAGCTAAGTCCCAAAGGCGTCCTATAATCCCTTCCATAACCAAGGTGTGAATAAATAATCATGGTCATAAATGGTCGTGGAGGGAACTCTATAAAATTATACTATATCCTACAAGTAGATGCATCCAAATATCTCTACTAAACTCTTCTCCTGAATAGTTAGGAAGTTGTTCAACTTGGTGAGTCGGTCTATGATCATAGAGATTTAATCATGTCCCCTGGATATACGTGGTGACCCCATCATGATGTCCATGGATTTCTCATCCCACATCAACTTTTTCACCACAACGGGTTTATCTAAACCTACTGGAACCTAGTGGTCATCCTTCACTTACTGAAATTTAAGGCATCAAGAGACAAGATCTATATCTCCCCTCTTCATCCATGCCCACAAAAATTCACATTAGAGGCCTTGGTACATTTTCACTTCACCTAGATGTATGACCAATGGAGATGTATTAAACTCCCTTAGAACCTCCTATAATATCATTACTAGTACCATTATGCATCCTCTAAAAATAAATACATGCTCCCAATATTCAGAAAATCTAACAGGATCATGTCTGGTGGATAACTGAGTATATAGGGTCTCATAGTCAGTATCCCCAAGTTGTGCCTTGCTGACTTATTTTAAAAGAGGATGAATAACAACCATTGAATTTAGGTAAGATGATCCATCCCCATCCACAAATAATAACTTCAATGAGGCTAACTAATCTGATGCCTCACTCAGAAACTGTGAACAAGATCTCATGTAATGGGAGTCTACTACTACATTCCCCATCCTATGAGCATCGAAAATATCAAATTCATAATCCTCGAGAAGTTATAACCATTGCCTCTATCTCAAGATAAGATCCTTATTAGAGAATATACACTTGAGACTCTTATGGTTATAATATATGCTAAACCACTCACCCATCAGGTGGTATCACCACATCATTTATGAGAGGACTACTGTTGTTATCTAAATATTGTGAGTCACATAGTTATTCCCATGTCATCTCAACTATTGTAAACCATAGTCAATAACTTCCTACCTCTATATTATAACACTTCCAAGATAGGTCTCGTATGTATCATAGATGACTAAGTACATGACACACTCCTCGAGAAATCTACAGAAGGGAGCACTCACCAATATCTACCTAAACTTTTTACAATCCTACTAGAACATATCTTTCCACATGAAAGGATACCCCTTTCAGGTAAAATATGTCTAGGGAGATGATATTCTTGATAAATTATGTTTGAATATATTATAGTTGTATTCCAAATCAAGAAATATACATAACCCTATCAAAATCATGGGTGGTTCCCAAGATAAAATTGTCTTGATCTTTTATAGGTCCATTTCTACACTGCATAATGAGATAACATGTCCCGGAAAGTGGACCTCCATAATCAATAATAACAGTTCAAGAGCTTCCTGTAAAGATGTTTCACTCAGAGTACATCCAAAACTACCCTCAAGTGCCTTGCATTCTTGTCCATGGAGGCTGAGTATACTAGTATATAATCAATGAAGACTACCATGAAGTTGTCTAATAACTGCAAAAAGATATAGTTTATGAGTCCCATGAACATTTATGAGGTGTTCATCAAACCATATTTCATCACCAAGTACTCATAGTGACCATAACAATATCTGAATGTCATCTTTGGTATATCCTCAACATGTACTCAAAATTGGTGATAGCATGATCAATAGTGAATCTTCGAGAACCATTGTTCCCCTATCACCTGATCAAAGAGTTCATTGATCCTAGGAAATGGATATATTTTTTATACAATCATCTCTTTTAGGTGATAGTGGTCTACAAAAAACCTCAAGATCTCATCTTCCTTATTGGTGAATAATACAGTGTTTTCCCAGAGTGAAATAATTGGCCTAAAAAACCCCCTTCCTATGAAAGTCCATAAACTACACCCTCAACTCATGAAGCTCTATAGGATCCACCTGATATGATAGAGTATATATTGAGTCTATCCTGAGGTGTAAAGCAATGCAGAATTCTATCTCTTGATGGGTATGTAACCCTAACACTTCTTCAATAAAGATTTCCTTATACTTCATCACCATTGTAGGAAACTAAAAACTCATAGCATCTACTACACCAAGGGTTATCTAGGAAACTGATGAGTAATCGATTGTACCTACATATACTTGAGTACATCATGATCTTACTAGGTTTTCTTTTCACTAACAAAATAAAACCTAGACCCATCGTTATGGACACATCGCATCATCATCATGAAATAGTATATCTTTGCATGAAATGTAGATAAATATTCCATACCTATGATGATTTCATAATGACAAATCACTGTTACAAAGAGATACCAAAAGAAACTCTCACATCCAAGAGTCAGTTCACACCATTGGTACATGTGTGTGATCACTAAATCATCTCCAGTCGGAGTCTCCACATGAAAGGGTTGAGCCAAAGGTACAATTTTCATATCTAAGTATCGAACCAAATAATTGTAAATAAAGGAATGAATCATACATGAGTATAATAACCTCTATCTATACTGACTAGATCCATCCTTTGATCTATCAACCACAAAATATCCCTCTTGGGTTTGCCTCATAAAATTGTATTGAATGACTATGTCCCTGAGTCTATCGTCGGGTCGCTTCTGCTTAATTATCTCCTCCCATGCACCCACTACTGGAAACAACTGTTTGTTTCTTCTCATCTAGGAAACACTTGACCATAAAATCACTCTCTAGAACATTATAAAAATTATGAATTCATAGAGGATTCAAGATAACTTGGATGTATCTGTGTAGTCCTCACTTGAAGTTCCAAGCCTGAAATAACTAATCATGTTCCACATTCATCTAGTACCAAAATATGTTATTGAACCTCAATGAATAATCAACCACATTCATACTACCCTTGGGAAGCTATAAAATCTCTTAGATGCACATATCCCTCAAAATATCTGGATAGAACTCCCCTTTGAAAATTAACTCGGACTCTGACCATAATGGAGTCACTTCATCATACAATTGGGTCTCTAAGACCCACCATTGTTCAGAAGATCCATGAATATGGCTCAATATTAGGAATAACATATGGTCTAAAGGTTTCCTGGAAAGATGGAAGACTTGTGTCACCACCTCAAGTCATTATTTATCCACCTATGCATTGGGTTCACCTCAAAACCTGAGGGGTCACTATCACTGAAACTCATGAAGCACACTCATTCTATGCTCCTCATCCTCTAGTACTATGAGTACCATCTTCTGCTCGATATGTTGTGGTATGACTAGTTCACCACTTGATGGTAACACCTTTTAAATAGTTCCCTGTATCAATGCCTCATCACTGAGGTGATCATCCTTATGAATCTGATGATGAATCTTAGATGGAAAACATTATGGTTCGATCCCAAAATAGACAAGATGTACCATAGTCAATGGGTATATCTAGATATCTTAATAAAGAAGTACATGGAATCAAAAACCCATTCCTATATGATACATGTAGCAATATTTTCCCTACAACCAATTTCGACATGTATAGAGTCAACAAGAATGTTTTTTGTGTCCTAGGGTATAGATACATCAGTCAGCCCACCAACACTAGAGTCCCTAGCCTAGGATCCAAACTTGAATCACTAGATATTGTTATCCCAAACCAATCCCAAATAATATGTTCCTAAGGTAGAAATTACTCCTCTGATACAACTCGGTTATGACTCTGCACAATGGGTCCCAAACCATGACTACCCCAAGCCCACCTCCAATAGGCCTGGGGTTAGCGACCAGCCCCGAGTAGGAATATCACCCACATGGGAGATATTATCCAAATATACATACACACACACACACACATAGACATCTCCGAGACAATAAAATTCTTAAGTGTAAAAAATTAATAACAATACATTATTAGATCTAGAATCCCACCATCGAAGGTGCAACGTAGAAAAATAAATGGGTCATGGGAATTCTCCGGATTCTATAAGAAAAAAATCCATCTTTATCCTTATTCCAAATAAAGAACCAAAAAATGGTTCCCTAGACCTTTTAATTTTATTTATTCATTTATTACCATTTTTTATTGAATTTGGTTTAATTATTTATTATTAATAGTTGGTACTTCTGATGATATAATCATTTTTCACATGGGTGTCTTTCAATAAAATTTCATGATGGATCATCAAACTAATAACTAAATATGGATTTATTTCATCAATGTATGTCTAATAAATAAAAATTCTTTTATATATTAAATTCCAAAAAAACCTAATATTATTTTTCCATGAGAAGGATGACATTTTTTTCTACTATTGATGTTTGTTTGAGGTGAAACAAAAGCATGCAGTGGTGGGTGATATATTTAAATTTATTTTAAAATTTAGTTATCTAAAACCCTATGTGGGGATCTTTCACGTGAAATATATAATTAATTTATTTATAACTAAAGATAATTAATACCGTGTCATATTATAATTTCTTTGATGATATTGTTTATCTTTCGAAATATCCTTTTTAGGTTTCCTTCATTGTGATATGAGGAACCAAGGGTATAATCCCTCTAGAAATGATCCACACAGGCTCCTTTGATCGATGATCAATACAAATTGATTTCTGGGTGCAATTGTGGTGAATCAATTTCCTTTCATCATTTATCTAGATAGGGTTTAGGTCAAAATATTATTTAGTTTTGAATTAGCCCTTAAATAATATAATAACCACCATAAAACCTCATTCCACAACATATTATTATTATTATTATTATTATTATTATTATTATTTTATGGAATTTTCTAACTTGCACAGTGATGAATATTATTTACCAACATGAAAATAAATATTCATCATCACGCGTGGTATTTGTCTATTCAAAATCATCAGAATTTATTGAATACCCAAATAAAATATTTTATTCTCTTAAATAAATATTTCATTCAGAAACAGGTGAATAAATATTTAATAAATATTGAATAAAATAAATATATATATTTTATTCACAATCTATAAAATAAATATTTAATTTATTTATTTAATCAATAAAACATGAATAAAATTATTCCCCAATCCTGAAAATAATATTTATTCCATTAATTAAATTCAAATATAATTTAATCATGATCAATAGAAACACACTGTGTGTCCCTCTAGGATTCTATATCATTGGCATTAGGAATACTTGCCTAAATTCAAGGAATTCTATCTAGTAATGGGTTAAGGAAACAAAGAGAAATAACTTCATGTTTCAATGATGAAATCTGCATATGAATGATCATTGTGTAATATAATCCTATTAACACAATATCTCATCATGAAGTTTTCACATATGTGTCATCATCCTATGTGATCAATGCCAATTTCTTTGACTAGTTGAAATTAACATCGTCACACCATGAACATATAATTTAATGCGATAATTGTATTTCAAAAAATTGTTGAGTTATCAAATTTCATAAATATGGATGATTCAAATCCTTCCTCGCCTTATTAATTAACAACATTTCATTCATGACATGCCCAATGTATATAACTTCACCACGAACTATTATCATCATTGTTTATGAAATACATCTAAGTGTGTGATTTATATAATACATTAATAATAGTCATAAATTATAAGGACCATTTCCAACACTTATATATAGAAATATCTAATAACACAAAACCACGTGGATTTCCTATTGGGGGTATGTTCTCACAATCTACGATATTGGGGATTAACAAAATCAAACTTCATGAAAAATGCCACATCCACTTACTAGTACTCACACCTAATAATCCATTTACTATTTTCCCTATCATAGTAAGTTATCTAACTGTAGAACTATATTTAAGAGATGTCATCATAGCACCTAATGGTTCACATTATAATGGGGAACTGTTATGACCTTATCAATGTGACAAATACTATGAAACATTATCACATGAATGTTATAAAAAATAACAATCAATATGTGAAAATATATTTAAATTAATATTCACTTATTTGAATATATAATTAATCTAATGTCTAAAGTAGTTAGTACTAGGGCCCCATCTACAACAAACTCACACTTTCAATAGAGACAACTGTTAATGACTAGTCAGTATTCACATGTTAAACATTTTTTCACTGAGTATGGAAATAACTTATAGGACTACCATGTTTCCATGGATAGGGTTGGAAAAGACACATGTCTATGTTGTGAATATGTTTACTGAAACATTACTATCATGTGAAAATCCCTCAAGTAGTTATATAATTGAGTATCCACCTCTTATTCCCATGTCAAAATCTTGACATCCTGACAAAATCCATTGTCATTGATTATTATAAAATAATAAATCTATTTATTTCATTTATAACCCAAACCTGGAATAGTATGTTTCTAAACCACTTCTTATGCTACATCTAAAACCCCAACAAATTCAAATATTGTTGATAAGGAAACTTCTTGTTGTAATATGTTTTTCATTAATATTATATTAACCCCCTTTTATGATACTAGATCAAATTTAATTAAGTATATACATGATTTCAATTCCCTTGATCAATAGTATTACCACTTCTCCAGATACCAGTAACTCATCCAGTTCTTCCTTTCCAAGTATTGTTAGGTAGTCCTGACTGAAATTCTATGTTGTTATGTTGGATCTAAAGGATATTCACATTTTATGATTAATGAATCATTAATCCAAAACATCAGTACATATAATGGCACAAGAGATGAATTCCTAGCACTTAAAATTGTGAAATTATTTTAATCTCTATAATATCTTCCAATGTCAATTCATATTCTACTAGAAGGATTATATGACAATAACAATTAGGTGTTGAATTGTTTCAATTTTTCTTTTTCAATACTTTTTTAATATATGAATTATGACTAGATTCAACAATCTCATGGATTTATTTTGTAGATATTTCTCCCCAAAACAAAGTTCCTACATTAAGTCATACTTATAGAAATCTCATTCCTTAGTCTTAACAAACTATTAAGCCCTAAATGTTTTCCTATATGTTATCAACATATTTATATTTAAAAATAAAATTCTACCACTATCCAGTTAGAGACACATGTCACTAATTTGTTTCCAAATAAATACTCTATAATCACTATACATGATTTGTTCATAAAGGAATGTATAAAATCCTTATATCATATTGGAATTAATTGATCTCACTAACCATTTTAGTTTTTAGTATTATAAATATATCATAAGGTCTCATTTTTGGAAACATCTTATGGTAATCTTCCATAAGGAATCTACTAAATGAGTTTTCCTTGAAAATAAATTACCTATAATGATGATCATATAAATATGATATGGAATGTATAATTTAAAAAGGATTTTACTCATGATGAGTAGTGAATATGTTTTTTATAGACAAAACCTTTCAAAAATCAATCATGATTTATAAGTACCATCTTGTACCATCAATTTCATGTTTCTCTTGAATACTCACCAAAAGTATAAAGTCTAAGAAATATTCAAAATATGGAGTCCCTGAATCTTGATACATGGATTCTATTACATTAATTTATATGTATACATTTAGACCTTATCATATTACCATGTAATAATAATTTGAAGGAATTATTATTATAAAATATTAATACAACTGTCACCATTTATGGTGAACATAAACCACATCTTTAGTTATAAATTCCTACACAGTATGTTTCTTTGGAACTATTACTCCCACTAATCTCAATGGAGCACAATATTCCTATGCCAAATCATGTTTATATAGAACCTTAACCCATATAAGTTAAGTCTACTCCCACTATATTTAAATTTATAGGCTTCCTATATAGAAATATAACCAATCTTGACTTGAATTTAATATTCATAATGGCCTTAGGATCAATAACTCGGATGCATCTTAGTGTTTTGATGTTTATTTTTATCTAAAGTCATCTTTTAACAAATGGTTTTCAACAAAAAAAATTTGTGGTGTTCTAATTGATACATATCATATCGCATTTTTATAGGACATCCACTAGAAAATATAGTAGGCATATGGTTTTTTGTAAAACATCTGTTTACCAAATATGTCTTGAAAGGGATCATGGAAGTTTTGAAATATATATAAGACTCGCCATTGATCTCCCTTTTACTACCATTGTGACATTTATGTATACAAGAAAATGAGATTTATATACAATAAATGATTACTTGGAAATGATATACACCGAAAATCTAGCACAAAGATTACTTTTACCGAGTTCACTCATTTTCTTCACTGAAAAATTCTAAAATTTATCATGAAGTATATGAAGATACCTTTAGCTTTATAATAGTTCACATGTATATGCAAAACTAAATTCAAAATTTGTATGATGTACCAATATTTAAAAAAATTTCTTAATCATAAACATGATAAGTAGTTTGTCTATATATCTAATATATTATCTTAATTGAGACAAAAATACATTATTAGAAATAAAAAAGTCAAAGACTTTCAATTTTATTTGAAAAATAATTATCATTACATAATCAGGTAAGAGACTTATATTTTATATTCATTATTTATTGAAATTAATATTTGTGATCCAAGAGTTACTACTCTGTTGGATTATTGTTAATGTACCATAAAAATTTGTTCCAAAAATAAATAATGACTCATTTTATCAAGACAAATACATGGATAAATGTTTTGGTAACCCTTATTACAGACTTGAATCAATCAAATCTAATAATGAGAAATAGTGAGATCCCCTTGGATGACATTGGAATCACACTCTCTCATCTCCATTTCAGTTCACTCTACAACCTTTATATGTTTATTGTATTTAAATACATGTTTTTTGTAATCATATTTTATTTAATACAAAAATTGAAAATAGAAACTTAATGGATATACCTGAAGTGGTTGAAACTTATTGGTTATTAAATTAATTTCAAATTTTTTCCATTTTCCATTATTTCCATATAATTAGAAAATAGCCTCCAAATAATTCTTCAACCAATGAATATTTTTTCTCTTTAAAGGTCTTAATAAAGGATGTTTTGGATTTATATTATATACGGGATGCTCAACCTTTTCATTCAAATTTTTTACCAAAATAGGAGAAGGAAGAGGTTTCAACCAAGCCTTATTTTCTTCATGAAGTATGGAAAAATGTTTCCTGAATGACTTATCCATTTCATTTATCCAGGATTGAACAATTATGGATAATTTTGGTAGTAAGGAAAATAAGATAATATCAATAGGAAATTTATTATCCATGTGGAAGCACAATTCCACTTACTGATCAACATACCCCAGCATTTTGAAATCATGATCTGTAATGTCTCTGATTTTCCATGTATTATTTTTAAATATTATATAGAATTATTTCGTGACCGGGCGCGAAAACGGAACATAATTCCGAGGCCCAGTGAGCCCAGAATGGTGGTTTGAACTTTTCTTAAGTTAAGTGAGTCGGCACTTGTGCGCGGTAGTGGAAGTTTCCAAATAGATGCCCAGATTAAAAATATGAGGGCATCGTTACGTCCGGGGCGACAACTTTACCTAAGAACGAGCCTAACCTCAATCAGCGCAGGTCGAGGGAAAAAGTTAATTTTTCATACATTTTAATTAAAGTAAAATAAAATAAATTTTCATGTTTATTTTATTTCTTTTATAGAAACATATACTACAGCATGGTGATGGGGCAGTTGTTTTAGTCATTAATGTCATGTCATAATGACTCGGAAATAGCAACGCTGACTCATTAATGCCGCAGTGTGATGGGATGTCAAATACCTTTCCCTTTTTTTACATTGGATAATTGATATTTGCTCATTGGCAACGATTGAGAAAAATATCTTGAGAATCCACGGAGCGTTGCAGTAAACTCTCGGTGACAAACGACGATGGATCAATGCTGCGAAATGTTGTGCCAACAATGTTGGAGGATCTCGAAAACGATGGTAGCATGGCCTCTGAATCGGTGATCGATCCCTTCATGAGCTAGGGGTTTGTTATTTGAATTATTTTCCCCATTTTTTATTTTAAACTAAGAATGCGGATCAACCCTGAACAAGTTGATCTACAGATTTTTACATTCTTACGGGAGGGTTTTATTGGGGATGACTCAGGGAATTGATCCAGGTTGATTATTATTGTTGATTTCTACTCTATTTAAGCCTACTAATGGGAGCGGGCCAAGGTCATGACGAAATACGGTGGAGGTTAGTTCCTTCATTTGTTTTATTGGATTTCTTCCCATTTTCCTTTCTCCATATGTTCTTTGTGTTCTTCAAGGGGCGACAAACAACAGATCACTGCACATCTGTTTTGCGACAAAACAATCCCAAATTTAAGAATCGACACCACAACAACCTTGCGGAGGTACGACGATGATGGCGGACAACGAATCGGACTAGATCGGGAAGGGCTATTCTTCGAGTGTTCTTTATGAAGATAGATCATTTCATGTTTTGGAGCTGATCGGAGGTCCAAAAACAACGGAATTGGGTTCGTGGTGTCGGGAGACCAAAACCTAGGAGTTTCGTGCCAATTGGACGACCAGATCGATGAACGGAGCATCGCCGGAGGCACGATGGCGGAGGTCCCCATTTCTGGAAATTTCCAGAATATACGGCATGTACTTCTGAAGAACACACCATGTAGTGATGGCGGTGGTGGATAGGGTTTTAGGGATCAGAGAGGAATCACACTGCATGTTGAACTTTCCCCGAAGCTCGGCGTGTTGAACTTTCCCCGAAGCTCGGTGTGTATTTTGGGAATTACATGGACAGGGGATAATCTACATGGCTTTAAAACACGGCGTGTACATCATGGTAGAGGCTGTTACACGGGGCTCAGTGTGTATCCAAGGGGGTACACGAACATGGGATGGAGTACACGACCGTGTACCACATCACATGGCCAGGAGAGGCCAGTAATGTGGGTCACCCCGTGTACCGATTACACGTGTTGGAGTACATGGGTTAATGACCGTGTACGGGCACATATACAGCATACAAAAAGCCAACCGCAATCACTAGGACATGGCGTGTACACCGTACTACATGCCGTGTACTCAGTTTTTCTACATGACCAGCCTTACGACACAGTCCATTGTACACGGGAAGTACCTAGGGTCAGACAACACAGCGTGTAACGTTTCTATAAATTGTGTACTTTTTGGAAAATGGCATGGTCCTCTTGTTCACCGTATCTTGGACATATTTCATTTGGGTCAGTGCCCCTTCTTCTCATTCCCTTGATGTTCATGCATCATTTCTTTTTACAGGAGTATGATCCCTTTAGCAGGACTTTCTGTGATAGAGTCAGGCATCCATCGGAGAGGCCCGGATCGAGATCCTCTATCCAATCTTGACCCTAGGTAGAGTCCGACATCGACGTGGGAAACTCCACTAGGCGTTTATCCTTTACATAGAAGGTGAGTTTCAGATTAGTCGTGGTATCCGCCATGGCCCTAGAAGTGATCCTCATCTGTGTATCGTGATCATTCCCACTCAGGAGTGCGTCTCCCGTAATGAGTGCACCTATCTACCATAACCTTCTCACTCAGGAGTGTGTCTCCCATAATGAGTGCAACTTCATCTCGTGACACTTTCTAATGAACATTACTTCTCGTACGGATTTCATCAGAGCTATAAGACTCGTGGAGTGTGTTCTCCTGGAACGAGTGCTTCATGGAATCTTCAAACTGAACCCCAAGCTGGGGGTATGCGGTTGTATTACATTTCTCTAGACTACGGGTCTGGGTTTTGAGTATATCTGGTTTGTGCTATATGTTCTGTAGACATATATTGTGCATAGTTGACTGTACCTTTACTTTGTGTACTGATTTGTGGTTTTCGGTGTCCTCTACTGAGTATTGTTATACTCACCCCTGCATGGGCTTTGCTCAAACGTGTGATGTATTGTATAGACGAGCAACCTTTTGACAGATTCCAGGGTAGACTAGGACAGGACAATGCTTTTAGATTTCCCTACAGTCTGAGGCATTCCTACAGCTATGAGAAGCAGTCCCAGTACCTTTTGTGTTTACAGGTTAGACTTTGTAGTTTTCTAACTTTTGTTTTGGTGGGCTTGTATTCTGGTCCAGTTTACTTTCAGTACTTTACCTTTCGTCGTACTCTGTTGGTTGGGTTTAGTTGTATGCATGCATTTTTTGTTCCTGAGTGTCTTTACATTTCAGCATTTGTGGGTTTTCATATGTGTGCATGTGTACAGGTACATAGTCAATGCCTCCCATGATTAGTAATATGCCTACACGGTGATAGTCACTAGCCCCTGGCCTATTGGAGGCGGGCTTGGGGAGTCACGACATGGGCCCCACTAGGACGAGTCATGACAGAGTGGTATCAGAGGTGGTCGGTTCTACCTTAGGACCATGAGTCTGTGAGATTTGGTTTGGGGCAATGGTGTTAAGTGTTACAAGTTCGGGTTTCAGGCCAGAGACTATAGTATTGGTGCGGCGGCTGACGTATCTATACACCAGGACTCTAATAACCTGCTTTTCGACTCGGTTCATGAAGACACTGATTGTGGGGAAATAAAAGAATGTTACATTCATTATAGAGTAATGGGTTGTGTTTTATATATCCTTTGTGTTAGCTATCCAGATATAATCATTGACCATGGTACATCTTATTTCATTTTATGATGCCTCCGCGAAGCATACCCACTAGGATTTAGTAGCGTGATCACGAGGATGCCCCCCTCGGTGACGAGGCTTCGATACAGGGGCAAGTCCCCCATGTGTTTCCACCAGCTGGTGAACCTGCTATGCCACCATAAGTGGAGCCGCTCGTGGTACCTGCGGTACTGACCAACGAGGAGCGCAGGCTTAGCGTGCTCCATGAGTTTCAGAGATAGAGACCCCTCAGGTTCCGAGGTGAGCCCAATCCTCAGGCGGCTGAGGACTGGCTTGATGTAGTGAAATGAGTTTTTTGTCTAGTGAGGACACCAGCAGACCCGATGGTGATCCTAGAAGCGAGCCTTCTTTAGGGTTCAGCGGGATGGTGGTGGATTCTGACCACACAAACTCACGATGAGGAGACTCTTCCATGGATGGAGTTTGAGAAACTCTTCAGGGAGGAGTTATCTCCAGTTATGCTAAGAGTAGTACGTATCCAAGAGCTTCTCTAGCTCTAGAAGGGCAGTATGATAGTAACTAACTATTCATAGAGGTTCACCAACCTCACCCAGTACTCAATGGATATTGTCAAGGATCCATAATTCAGAGCTCGGACCATCGAGTGAGGTCTACGGCGGGACATCCAAGCTAATTTCGTGCCTCTATGCAAATCAACTTATGCTGGAGTGCTCGATTGGGCCTTGGTGATCGAGAGCTTCTTGGCAGAGCAGATATAGCCGACAACAGTCAGTAGCAGGCAGACAGGTGTGGAGACACCGACAGCAGGGATTCGGCATCAGGCACAGGGATCTGGACACGAGAGGCATCATAGGAGGACCTAGGACAGAGGATTGATAATCCAGGGCTCTCAGGCTAGATCCAGTCTGCCTAGGGAGAAGCAATGCTACGCGTGTGACGGTAGGGGACATCTCGATAGAGATTTCCTGACCCGTCAAGCTATTGACAGGGAATCGGTGGATGGACGAATGAGTTAGAGGCAGAGAGTGGAGCAGACAGACCCGCCAGGTGGTGGACGTGGCAGAGGAGCAGGGAGAGATGTGGGTGGTGGCATACGTTTCAACTTACTTCCACCACCACCCCCAGGAGGCCCTCACCAGGCTCAGAGAGCTGGAGGACAAGGACGAGGATAGCTACATGTGGTCATGACTTACGACCCAAGGGCTTCAGGGATGATTAGAGGTACGGTCTGTATCTTTTGTACCTTAGCTTCCATACTTATAGATACAGGTGCCATTTATTCCTCCATAGCCACGTGTCTTGTATGAAACCTCAAGATTCTAGTAGAACTATTGACTCTATCTTTACGCTTGGATACACCTACGAGGGGAGAATCGACAATCCCGCACCTTTCCAGGCAATGTGACCTTACCCTTGGAGGTGAGAGTTTTGGTTGGAACCTCTTGGTGGTAGCATCGTGGCCTTATGAGGTCATTATCCGTATGGATTGGTTATCTTCGGTCCATGCCCAGATTGATAGTTTTAAGAGAAGAGTGTGGTGTGTCTTCCATGACGGAATGAGGTTTTCCTTTTTCAGAGAAAGGGAAACCCAGGCAGCTCAGAATGAGCTTATGCATAAGAGGGTGCAGCCAATCACTCATGAGTTGGCTAGCCTTTCCCTCAGAGCAGTGGATGTTGTGAGCTCCCAGTTCCTAGCAGTTTTGGTGGAGTATGAGGACATCTTTCTCAAAGATGTACCAGGATTACCTCCCCACCAAGAAATCGACTTCTGCATCGACTTACACCCTGAGACGGCACCGATTTCCTCATCAGCATATCGGATGGCTCCCATAGAGCTTCGTGAGCTGAGGGTGCAGTTGGAGGTTTTTCAAATCAAGGGTTTCGTGAGACCCATCGTTTCACCCTGGGCGGCCCTAGTCTTGTTTTCCAAGAAGGCAGGCGGGATTCTGAGGTTGTGTGTGGATTACTGGCACCTAAACCAGGTGACAGTGAAGAACAATTATCCACTATCGATAATCTATGACCTCTTCGATCAGCTGAGAGGGGCATAGTGGTTCTCGAAGTTTTACCTTCAATCAGGCTATCACCAGTTACGAGTACGGGACGAGGGTATACCAAAGACGGATTTCAGATGACGCTACAGTCACTATGAGTACTTGGTGATGCCTTTCGGCATGATGAACTACACTACAGTTTTCATGGGACTGATGAACCGGATTTTCCAGTTGTACTTGGACCGGTCCATAGCGGTCTTCATCGACGACATCCTTGTGTACTCGGCGTCAGAAGAAGAGCATGTGAGACACCTGTGGATGGTTCTAGACGTACTTCAAGAGCACTATCTTTATGGGAATCTCTCAAAGTTCTAGTTCTGGATTCAGGAGGTCCACTTTCAGGGACATGTCATCTCAGCAGATGGAGTAGCTGTAGAACTAGCCAAGGTAGAGGTTGTGTTTGCATGGGAGCCACCTCAGAGCGTAACAGAGATACGTAGCTTCCTTGGATTGGAAGGATATTACTGGAGATTCATTCCTGACTTCTCTCGTATATCAGCATCGATGACAGCCTTGACCAAGAAGGGTAAACCCTTTGTATGGACAGAGAAGTGCCAGCGGGATTTAGATCAGTTGGGATAGAGTTTGACGAGTGCCCCAGTCTCCAGATCTCTGGAGGAGGGTGTTGAGTACATAGTTTTCTGCGACGCATCAAGGACTGGGCTTGGCTGTGTCCTGATGTAGAGGAAGGTAGTGATTGATCAGGGTTCATGACAGCATATTCCACATGAGCAGAACTATGTGACCCATGGTCTTGAGTTGGATGTGGTAGTCTTTGCTTTGATGATTTGGCGACACTACCTTGTGGGAGAGCGGTTTATCATCTACTCTGACCAAAAGATCCTCATGTACATATTTTTGAAGAAATATCTAAATCTGAGGCAGAGGAGTTGGAAGAGTTCCTCCAGGATTATGATTTCTAGATCATCTATACTCCAGGGAAGGGGAACAAGGTGTCAGATACTCTTAGTAGAAGGTCGAGCTCACCACAGTTGAGTGAGGTGACACAGAAGTTAGCCACGTTGCATCTATCCTTCAGGGATAGGGAAGATGCAGCCTACCTACAGTTGATGGTTGTCACCCCTCCACTCTTACATCGGGTTAGAAAGGCGCAGCTAGGAGATGTCGAGTGTGTGGCTTTACATAAATAGTTATCCACAGGACATGATCCTGATGGATATTCACAAGGTGGGGACCACGTACTTCTATTTAGAGGACGCAATGTTGTACTAGTGGCATTGTTTGAGGAAGTCATGAGAGAGCTCCATACACACCCCTTGGTGGTACATCCTGGAGTGGCGAAGATGTAACAAGATCTTTGGCGATAGTTCTGGTGGTCAGGAATAAATAAGGTAGTAGCAGAGTCCGTTTCTCGATGCCTTACATGCCAGCAGTTGAAGGCTGAGCACCAGGTTCCGGCGGGATTAGCTCACCCCCAGGAAGTTCCAGAGTGTAAGTGGGATGGAATATCGATGGACTTCATAACATGCTTACCACGGATGTCCAAGGGGCATGATTCCATCTGGGTGATCGTTGACCAACTCACCAAGTCATCCCACTTCCTAGCTATCAGAGAGCAGAGTTCCGTAGAGAGCTTGGGATGCCTCTATGTGAAAGATATAGTTCGGATTTATGGAGTCCCCTCAAAAATAGTCTCAGACCAAGATTCTTGTTTCACATCTCGGCTGTGGAAGGGATTTCCGGAGTCTTTTGAAACTCAGCTATGCTTGAGCATAGTGTTTCATCCCCATACATATGGTCAGACGGAGAGGACCATTCAAGTTTTGGAGGATATGTTTTGGGCCTGTGTCTTGGACTTTGGTTGTAGTTGGGAGGACCACCTACCACTGGTGGAGTTTGCGTACAATAATTGCTACCACTCCACCATTGATATGGCACCATTCGAGGCCTTGTAGGGGAGACCCTTCCGGTCACCACTTTGCAGGACCGACCCCAGAGAGTCAGCACTCATGGGTCCAGAATTGGTGCGAGCTACCACCAAGAAGGTAAAGATCATCTGAGTGTGGATGAAGACTACAAAAATCATGCAAAATATTATGTTGACATATGATGGAGACCTCTGGAGTTCAAAGAGGGAGACCATGTCTTTCTTCGGGTCTCACCTCGATGAGGGTTACAGAGATTTGGCCAAGGTGGAAAGCTATCTATGAGGTTCATCGGGCCTTTCTAGATACTATGCAGAGTTGGAAAGGTGGCATACCACCTAGATCTACCACCACAGTTGCATCGGGTACATGATGTCTTCCACGTGTCGCAGTTGAGGAGGTACATGTATGACCCATCAAACGTCATCAACTGGGGTGAGCTGGATATCGAGGATGGTGTGACCTTTGCTGAGTACCCAGTGAAGATCGAGGATTTTCATGAGAGGATCCTTCGTGGGTGATCGATTCCCTTGGTGCACGTCCGGTGGCAACACTAGAATCTTCAGGAGAGCACACGGGAGCGAGAGGCCCAGATCCATGCCCAGTACACACATCTTTTTGAGTAGCCTCTGTTTTGGATTTTTGGGGATGTAAATCCCCAAGATGGGGAGATTTTAATGTCTTGGATTTTCCGTGTATTATTTTTAAATATTATATGAAATTATTTCGAGACTGGTTGTGAAAACGGAACATCATTATGTGGCCCAGTAAGCCCAGAATGGTGGTTTGAACTTTTTTTAAGTCATGTGAGTCGGCACTTGTGTGCGGTAGTGGAAGTTTCCAAACGAATGCCCAGATTAAAAATCTAAGGGCACTGTTGCGTCTTGGGTAACGAATTTACCTAATAACAAGCCTAACCTTGACCGGCGTAGGTCGAGGGAAAAAGTTAATTTTTTGGATGTTTTAAGTAAAGTAAAATAAAATAAATTTGCAAGTTTATTTTATTTCTTTTATGGAAACAACAGCTGCAACGCGGTGATGGGGCATTTGTTTTAGTCATTAAGGTCATTTCATAATGACTAAGAAACAGCAATTCTGACTCATTAATGTCACAGTGTAATGTGATTCCAAATACCTTTCCCTTTTTTATTTTGGATAATTGATTTCTGATCGTGGGCGATGATTGAGAAAAATCTCTAGAGAATCCGTGGAGCGTTGGAGTAAACTCTCAGCGACGAACGATGATGGATCGAAGCTGTGAATAGCTATGCCAAAAAGGTTGGAGGATCTCAATGATGATGGTAGCATGGCCTCTTTGCCGGTGATCGATCCCTTCTTGAGGTAGGTGTTTTTTATTTCAATTCCTTTCCTCATTTTTAGTTTTAAACGACGAACGCGGATCCACCACGAACAAGTTGATTCGCAGATTTGTATGTTCTTGCGGGAGGGTTTTATTTGGGATGATTCAGAGAATTGATCCATGTTGATTATTGTTGTTGATTTCTACTCCGTTTAATCCTACTAATGGGAGCGAGTCAACACCGTGATGAACGACGGCGGAGGTTCGTTCCTCGATTTGTTTTATTGGATTTCATCCCTTTTCCCTAACTCCGTACGTTCTTTGTGTTCTTTGGGGGCAATGAAAAATGGATTTTTGTGCATCCATTTTGTGAGGCAACGATCCAAAATTGAAGAATCGACACCACAATGACCTTGCGGAGGTGAGACGACGATGGTGGATGACGAATCGGACCGGATCGGGAAGGGTCGTTCTTCGAGCGTTCTTCACGCAGATAGATCGTTTCATGTCTTCAGAGCTGATCAGTGGTCCGAAAACAATGGAATTGGCTTTGTGGTTTCGGGCGACCAAAACCTGGGAGTTTCGTGCCCGATCGAATGGTGGGATCGATGAATAGAGCATCTCCGGAGGCGCCACGGTGGAGGTCCATGTTTCTGGACATTTCCAGAATACATGGCGTGTACTTCCAAAGAAAACACAGTGTAGTGCTAGCGGTGGCAACTAGGGTTTCAAGGGTCAGAGAGGAATCACATGATGTGTGACCCTGGTAACACGTCGTGTTGAACTTTCCCCGAAGCTCGACATGTATTTTCGGAAGTACACGGACACGGGATCATCTACACGACTTCAGAACACGTCGTGTACATCATGGAAGAGGCGGCTACATGGGACCCAGCATGTATCCAGGGGGTACAAGGACACAAGATGGAGTACACGACCGTGTACCCCATCACACGGCTAGGTGAGTCCAGTAACGTGGTTCACCCCATGTACCGATTACACTGGTTGGAGTACACGGGTTGATGACCATGTACGGGCACATGACCAGTGTACATGAATCAAACCCCAATCACTAGGACACGATGTGTAAACCATACTATACGTTGTGTACTCAGTTTTTCTACACGATCAGCCTTACGACACGGGTCGTTGTACACGGGCAGTACCCAGGGTTAGACAACACAGCGTGTAACGTTTCTACACACCGTGTACTTTTTGGAAAATGTCATGGTCCTCTTGTTCACTGTATCTTGGACATCTTTTGTTTGGGTTAGTGCCCCTTCTTATCGTTCCCCTGAAGGTCAGGCATCATTTCGTTTTACAAGAGTATGATCCCTTTAGTAGGAATTTATGTGATAGAGTCAGGCATCCATCTAAGAGGCCCGAATCGAGATCCTCCATCCATTCTTGACCCTAGGTAGAGTCCAGCATCAACGTGACCAACTCCACCGAGCGGTGATCCTCTACCTAGCAGGTGAATTCTGGATGAGTCGAGATATCCTCCATGGCCTTGGCAGTGATCCTCATCTATGAATCGTGATATTTCCCACTCAGGAGTGTGTCTCCCATAATTAGTGCATCTAACTACCGTAACCTTATCACTCCAGAGTGTGTCTCCCATATTGAGTGTAACTTCCTCTCACGATGCTTCCTGAGAAATAGTACTTCTCGGACGGACGTCATCAGAGATATAAGACCCGTGGAGTGTGTTGTCTCAGAACGAGTGCTTCGAGGAATCTTCGAACTGAACCTCTACCTGGGGTTATTTGTTTGTGTGACTTGTCTCTAGACTACGGGTCTAGGTTTTGAGTATATCTGGTTTGTGTTATATGTTTTGTAGACATATATTGTGAATAGATTACTGTACCATTACTTTGTTTACTGCTTTGTGGTTTTCGGGGCCCTCTTCTGAGTATTGTTATACTCACCCCTGAACGGGCTTTGCCCACACGTGTCATGTCTTGTGTAGATGATCAGCCTTTTGACAGAGTCCAGGGCAGACTAATAGAGGACCAATATTTATGAGTTCCCTACAGGCCGAGGCATTCCTAAGGCTATGAGTGGCAGTCCTAGTACCATTTGTGTTTATAGGTTGGACATTGCAGTTTTCAGACTTTTTTTTTGGTGGGCTTTTATTCTACCCCAGTTTACTTTTAGTACTTTACCTTCCGTCATACTCTGTTGGTTGGGTTTAGTTGTATGCATGCATTTTTTGTTCCTTAGTGTCTTTAAATTTCATCATTTGTGGTCTCGGAGATGTGTGCGTGTGTATAGTTACTTAGGAAATGTCCCATGATTAGTAATATGCCTACTCGATGCTAGTCACCTGCCCCTCACCTATTGGAGACGGGCTTGGGGAGTCACGGCGCGGGCCCCACTGGTACGGGTCGTGACATGATCAATAGCTAGATTTCCTTCTTCCGGTTTACACTAATATAGTGCATTAAAAATATTTTTTATTTCAATCCTTTCCTTATCTTTATCAATATAAATAAAATGAGATATTTTGGTGTCATCATCAATGTGTTAATGTTGTATCATCAACTCTCTGTACATAATTGATAATAAAATACAATGGACCTAAGAAACATCCTAAAAAAAATTTCAGTAGGCTTCCCTTCCACCATTGCTCATATCCTGGGATGGAATAATATGAGCGATGGATTCCAACACATTGTACAATTTTTTTGATAATAATGCATCAGATAAATTATTTTACCATTTTTAGAAATTTGTATTTATAATGGAACACCCTAAGTTAAGGAATGATCTCACTGATTTTTTGGGGTTTTCTTTCAATTTTCGTAAATAATTAAAATAGTTGATTAGTATTTAACTTGATCAAAAATTATGTGAGAAATGATAAATTTATTTATTTTTATTAAATCTCCCACAATTTTATCAATTCTCAATATCCCCCAACAATGAACTCAGAATTTCAAGTTACCAGAACATTCTAATGGAAATGATTTGTATTACCTATCTTAATGATCCAAACATTAGGCATGGAAACCATAAGAAGTGGGTATGTAGTCTTTTTAATGACGAGCCTATGACTCCTCAATATATTTAGTGGACTCCCTGATCCTAAAATTCAAACTTTCATTTCCTCAACACTTACCTCCAATTTGTATGGAACAAAATTTGGTTGTTAATCTAAATAAAACTTCGGTTAAGTCAACCAAAACCCTTATGAGAAATCTCTAATAAAATTAAGTGTCCAAACCATGTCCATGTGAACATGTATTTCTATGGTTTCATTAAGAATCAAGTAATGGAAGGTGTAGTTTGACATAATATTAAGTTGAGGGATTTTAATTTACTATTTATAAATTTTATTTTTCATTATCTTTCACATGTATTGTTAAATATTAAGGGGATTTTTCTTAATTAATTAACAATGTCAAATAAAGAATTTATACATAATCCATTTATTTAAATTCATTCTTTTCACATTAATTTATTTATTTATGTGATCATGGTCTTCAATCCATAAAATAAATATAGTATATAAATATATGAATAAATAATTAAATGACTCATTAATGAACATATCTAATGTTTGATTTAAAGAGAAGACATTAAATCAACCTATGGCCTTGGAAAATAACTCTTGTTGTTGGTCTGGGCAAGTGTCATTCAACCTATCAACCTATGGAACACCTAGGTTGGCATCTTTATAGTTCCATCTTGAACTACCTACATGCTCCTTTGTAAACTCTATTAATTAAAATTATTTATAAGTCACACATAGGTGGGGTAAATAAAAGGATTAGATAAAGTAGTATTATATAAATAACATTCGACACATAGGTCCTACCAATATTTGAATTCTACCCTATACCAATAGTTCAAAACCATTTGTATGGGACAAAGAACCATTGGTATAGCATGTACTAATGGTTATCCAAACCATTGGTTATATGGCAATTGGAAAATGCTTATACTGATGGTTTTTAGAGAATCACTGGTATAGGGTCAGTAGAATTTTAGTTTAACCAACAGTTCCATGTAAATTATTGGTATAGGTCTATAGTAATAATTTTGAAACCATTGGTATAGACCCCCCCCCCAGTTCCCAGACCTACAACACCCCCACCCTACACACCAAACATAAAAAACCTTCTCAAATGGCCAAAAACCACCAGAACCTACTCAAATATCCACCAAAATCCACTCCATCACCCCACCTTAGTCAATTACCTAACAAATCTAGCATAACAGACACAAATATCCACCATAAGCCACACCATCACCTAGACACGGTCAATTAACTGCAAAAAAATACCAACCAATATACAAATAAGGATAACACAAGAAAAAAATTAATGCACTCAACCAGTGATAACACACATTAAAAGAATCAAATATATGCATTCTTACCTAATCATCAAACATAAAATATCATAAATATTAGTCAAAAATATAAAGGGTAAATCTATCCATCATCACCATCACTATAATTTTTTTTCATCCTCACCATCATCCTAGCCCTCATCCTCATCGTCAGTCCCACCACCATCCTCACCATCATCCTTGTCATTGTCCTCTCCATCATGCTCACTATCACCATTACCGTCACCATCACCAGGAACATAATAATCCCAAACACCACTAGAACTACTTCCCTATGAACTATGTAATGTATGAATCATTGATATATATGCATCATAATCCATGGTGATTTATAGTGGAAGTGGTGGACATAATACTTCCAGAAATTTCATAAATTATTTTCTCACCCATTGATTCCATTCATGATCCTATATGGAAATTTTTTTCATCCTTTTCTACCTTATCATAGGCCTATGTTTCACATGAATTAGATTTTTAAAAATCTGTTCTATGAGAATAGTCACCTGAAGTGGTCCAATACTTCATCGAGACAATACTCTTCCTGGGTCGATAGCATACTCTACCATGGTACCTATCTCCCAAAACCTAATGTGAGTGATAATTTGGCCCAATTTTGTCAACTTTCTACTCATCTAGGTCCTCAAAAAAGCATTGTTATAAATATAAATGGGCTATTAATTTACAAATTAGGTATTAAATTTTTAAATTAGAAAATTAAAACATACAATATTTTGTTGTGTTGCTTCATTTACCACACTTCCATATTTTTTCTTCCTACTCGACCAAAAAAAAATTGAGACGCATGTCCTTAAATATTCAAAACCCCCTATGTAATGACATTGAATGTAGAAAATCATAATTGAAAATAGTCTATTAATAATTAATTTCAAAACTGAAATTATGTTGATATTAATTCTAAATGAATCTGAAAATAAAACCATATGGTAGATGAATTATAGTGAAAATTTAAAACTATTTTTTTCCTTAAGAAAATAAACAATATATAATTCTTAAAATATGAAAATATTTCATGTCTCAAACACTAGTATTGGAAAATATTCATGTTCATAAACTCCCTATGCATACCATTTACTTGGGTAGTGGAATATATTAGAACTCTTGATAAATATTTTGAGCAAAGTAAGTGTTCATTTTATGGGTACTGTCGGAAATATGGAATCCTTAGGAACATGGAAACAGGATTTTGGTTTAATTTAAAATAATTTAGTGACTCTAGAGTATTGGGTATAAAATGTTTCAAGGGGGTGCGTCCTCTCAAAGGAAAAAAGTTCAGTAGAAATCTTGAAAAAAAACAAATACAGAAATCTGAAAGAATGCATTAGAAGTATATGTCACATGGGTAGGACACCTCTACAGAAATAAACATGATCTAAAAAATACATATGAATATTCAATAAAACCTAATGTTAATATTAACTATTAAAAGTATAGACATTTAATAAAATGATCAGAGGTTGTATAGGTTCATGACATACTCACAAACATAACAGTACTAATCCTGAAATTTTAGTACACACTAAATACATTCAATAATAAACTAAGTGATACATGATTATTTATGTAGATTGATTAGAAATGGAATGAAATTTGGAGGAAATAAAATAATGATCAAATCCTAATGAAAAATTATAAATGAGTGTCGTACCTCTTTCCTCTTAGGGTTCGACATCATAGTTTTCCCCACAGTGTGGAGGTATTTCGAAACAACTTTGTTTTTTATTTCTTCCTAAATCTTCCTAGAAAATAATTTTCAGAAATAAAAAATATTATTAATGAAAATCATGGTAATTATGATTCAGAAACATCAAATTTTATTAATACAATGAACATATTACTCATTTAAAAAAATCAGTTCTCGATAATATTCTACCAAACAGTCATTCATGATAGGTGTGGCCTCTAAATCCATATCAACTCCAGTATTCCATCCATTATACAGCTCGTTCTTATATAATCTCTACAACTAACCTAATTACTTGAGTCATATATTACTCTAATCCTTAGAATATGAAAATTTGTAATGAATATAGAACCAAAATGTTAATTTATATAAATACAATAATAATATAACATTTAATCCAATGAATTTTCTTACCCATATTTGTGCTGAATCATTATCCTTTAGTTCATTTCATAGGTGTCACTGAGAGAGTGTCCTGACGATAATGATGTTATAGTATTTGTAAATCAACGCCATAAAACTTCTTTATTCTCACCCTTTTTCTAAAAATTTGATTGTACTCATTGTACTCCATCATTATTTGTGTTTGGTAGTTCTAAGATGCACGCATGCGTATATTCCCATTCCACCTATCAAAAGATCCTTTTGTTAATGGAAAAAACAAATATTATATCAATACATATTACAATGAAAATACATTGTGGTAAAAATACTAGGGTTTTATAAATATTCATGAGGCAATCTAATCAGTGGGAATCACTGGATACCCAGGCTATAAAGTAACATTTAATTGTACAGATGGAGTGGGACCCAATGTATTCTCTGGGGGCTCAAAATGTGTTAGGGCAGAAGTTGAATGAAAAAGAATACAGAAGCTCGGTGATATGTAAGTACAAGGAAAATGAGATGGAATGAATGTTTTTTAAAATACATAATGTGGATGGGGATTAGGATCCATCATCAGATAAGGGTTGATAGACAAGGAGGATTATATGAAAATTGATTCCAATACATAGGTGGTCTAAATATCTTGTGTTTCTCTAACGACACTATGGGATCAGAATTTGTTTTAGATGGTATGCCCGCAGATGTTATGGGTTGTGATTAGGTTTGTCGAGTGGAGTGTGTAGCTCTAGTACACCCCCCCGGTATCATCTTCCTATGCACATGTACTACTAGGATGGTCAAATAATAACTATCGCCTAGGAGGTGGATCCTGATTAAAAGTTAAAAATAGAATTAATCACATGATATTATATGTTATTGATATATATATATATATATGAAATAAAATAATCCCAACATGAACCAAAGGAGGGATTCCCATCTCCCTCATTCAGATACTATTTTCTATCGTCCTTTTTATTTGTATCTTCTATAAGATTTTCATTTCTTACATTTGAAAAAAATGGAACTAATT
Source organism: Viscum album (assembly GCA_963277665.1). Classification (NCBI taxonomy): domain Eukaryota; kingdom Viridiplantae; phylum Streptophyta; class Magnoliopsida; order Santalales; family Viscaceae; genus Viscum; species Viscum album. Next base: position 1,553,684,915 of record OY728160.1, read on the forward strand.
ATAAATCCATAACTAATGTGTAATATAAAAAAGTAACAATTTGATACCTGAAATAATTAAGGAATACCAATTTTCAAACCAAATAATGGATGTGTAGTGATATAACAAAATCATTTTATGTTTAGTGGGAAGAGTATTAAAACATAAAATACATGTCGTAGAAAAATCAATACGTTCAAATTTACTTGTCCGCAATGGGTATGATATAGTTTTCTTCAATTTTTAATTTCATCCAATTCAATTTTGGTTAAGTCATTTAGTTTATTTTGGTCAATTGATTAGTTTATTAGTCTATTTTTATTTTTCTTAGGTAATTTGTTTCATTTTGATCAATTTATCAGGTCATTTTACCATTTTAATTTAACTTAGGTCATTTGGTTCATATTTTGGGTTAGTTCATTTTTTTCATTTTTTGGTTAAGTCATTATTTCCAATTGGTTTTGTTTTCCATATTAGTAATTTTAATATGTAAAATTTAATTCATCATGTTTTTGTCCCAATTTAATTATTTTAGTTTTGTTTGGTTTGTTAATTTCTAATACATTTCAATTAAATCTTATAAAATGAAACTCAAAGAAAAATGAAACCTTTATATATTGAAAATGTATAAAGGTAAAATTGGATACAAAATATTTGTAAACAATAGGAATTAAATTTGAATAGTACCAACCTTAAAGACCCAAGTCAAGATAAACCAAAATAACAGAGAACATTTATGGGTGATTCTATATATTTCCCACCTAACTTTATTTTCTCAATAAACTCTAAAAATTGAACAATTTGAGTCATCCTAAGTAATAAATTTATCTTGTCCAATGGGAGTTGAAATGGTGTTTATTCCATCATCACCATCATCAAAAATATGTATTAGGATTACTTCAAAAATGGCACTAAATTCTAGCCACAGATTATTTTTCACATAAAAACCTTTTTTCTATGTTGATGCTGATATATATGGCTCATCGGTAACAATAGTGCGAGTCATTTCAATAACTTGGAATCTATAATCATCAATAAATATGGCATGTATTTTTCTCAAATACCCCATACTAAGATACATTTTCAAATCATGGTATAATATTCAATGAACTGACATAATAATATTTTAGGGCAATTACCATAACCCTTTCATGTTATGTTCTCATGATCATTGCTTTTTGAGTGATAATAAATATATCCCATTGGTCACAACTGATTTTCATTCACGAACCATGAAATTAGTACCAAATCCAAAGCTCTTATTTCCACCAAGATGGAGTTAGAATAAAAAAAATCAATACCTGAAATATAAATTAATATTAAAATTAATTAAATATTAATTTTATTAATTTGTTATAGTAATACTTCTACCTTCAATTTAACAATAAAGAAAATGATTCAATATGAAAAGTCTCCCTCCTTGTCAAAGATAAGTAATGGTGCTTTCTATTTATCGTTTATTTATGTTCCTCAATCAAAAAAAGTAGAAATAGTTTAATAGATATGTAAAATTACATGAAAATTGATAAGTTATAAATGTTCGATTTACTTACTTTATGTGGTCATCAAAAAAACCATAGTTAAATAAAATTGTTTGATTTTCCATCTCTTTCTCTTCAAGGATTAATTTGGTAAATGTATATTATTCAGGAATTCACCCTATTTGGGGAAGTGATGGAAAATTAGGATCAATTTTATCATAATCTTCTTTTTCATTTCTCATTGGTATGTTCTGTCTCATAGTCCCATGAAAAAAATACATTGAATAGAAATCCATACATTCTTGAGCAAAGTAACCATTCATGATAGAACCTTTGGGATAATTCATATTCGAGACATAAGATTTCAATGTGTACATATTTATTTCAATTGGATACATCCATTGAAAAGAAATTGGTCCTTCAATAAGTATTTCGGTTGGAATATGGACATTTAGTTGTAGCATGATTTTGAAAAATGATGGAGTAAATATTTTCTCTAGATCACACAAAATTAAAAGAGCCTCTTCCAAAAAATATGAAAGATATACTTAGAAAAATTATTATCACAAATATCTCTATAAAAATGGAACAACCAAATAACTAACACCCTACATTTTTATTATAGTATATGATGGATCTCTATTGAAAACAACTCATACAGAAGAATTTATAATCATGATCCTTCAAATATTTTAGCTTCAACTCTCTCCTGTTGACCCATTTTAATATGTTTCTCAAATATCGATCATGAATTGTAATAGTCTCTAGTACTTCCATAATATTATTTTTTTCTATTTTTTTTGTCACATAAGAAGCACATGGAAGTTTTCATTTATTTTCATACATACACAGAGGATGCAATTCGAGTCTGATACCCTAATCCATTAAGTCACATTCTGATTGTAAATAATAATTTTTATTTCCATTGACATTTAGAATAATGGAATGATAAAATTTCAAATATATTATTTTCAATGTGCATTACATCTAAGCAATGACATAAAAAATAATTTGACCAATAAGGAAACTCAATGAAGATACTTCTCTTCATCCAATTGTAATCATTTTTTAGTGGAAACATTATTACTCATTCTTGACTTCATCTAAACCTTCCTGAATGTAAAACTAAAATCATTAAATTCATTAAGCACTTAAATTACATACATATGTTGAGGTAGATTATCAGTCTCTATGGTATTTTCAAACCATCAACCATTATTCCTATATGGATGGTCCATTGGAATGAATCATCGATGTACCATAAAACTAAAACTATGCAGATATTTATGTCTTCTGGATCATGTATTCTTCATAAAAACATGAAATTATAGTTTTTCATTTATATACCCTCTAGACATCATTCCATAGGATGGAAAATTATTTATTAAACACATAAGTGCAGTAGGGATCTGAAATATGCCTTTCGAACATGATTCATATATCTGGACACAAGCATTCCAAAGTTGTTTTAACTCTTTTATTAGAGGCTTCATGTATAAATATATATCATTGTTAGGATTAGAACGTGCATATATTTGTATATTCATGAAATTGAAGGGTTTTTTCATACACATCTATGGAGGATGGTTATAAACATGTATGAAAACTATCCATTTGATGGGGGAAGTAATAATCTTCCTAAATGGATTAAAACCATCACATGAAAGACCCAACCTCACATTACACATGTCAACCTTAAAATGAGGATATCGAGCATCAAATGTCTTCCATGAAAATCCATATGTACGATGAACAAAATCTTTATTACCCTTCCTTATCTCGATATCACGCCATCTCATTTTTATTAATATTTCATCAAAAATGAAAATATTTTAGAGTTTGGGGATCAATGGAAAGTTCCACAATACTTTTTGTGGAACACGGTATGGTGTTCCCGCACCATTTTACTTTCATAAGGATGTGTTTCATTTTATAAAATCATTTCGCTCAGCAGTTTCCTCCTATAAAAAGCCACAATCTTTTGGGAAAACGTGATTTTTTTGAAAATTCATATTCCTCAACTAACATCCATGCCATATAATGGTTTGAGGGAATATATAAATAATTTGGAAGTAATTCCTTAAAAAGTTTAAGAATATAATTGATGAAAGTAATTGAAATTTCATACATGGTTTTCCCATGTAATAGTCAGATTAAAATTTTTTTCCTTTTCATTTTACCACATTAATAATATACTAAAGTTGTGGAAGCATCATTCATTTTTTTAATTCAATCAACATCATAGTTTTCATTACATGCATCATGTGTTCTTGTATTTAAGTCTTCTTGGTCCGTCATTCATTCTTTCTCATTATGATGAATAAATGGAAATAGATCATATAAAAAATTCTCTAATCCAGTCCTCTCATTTGGATCATGAAAATTTTGAGATTGTATTTTCTCCCTATTGTGATACCATGCATATGAGTTTGTTTGAAACCCATATTTTTATATGGTAGCTAACTTCTTCATGAATTAACCAAGTCTTCTAACTCAGTTATAACATGGGTAGTGTATGTGACCTCTATCTGAAGAATTGTTAAAATGAAAAATCAAAAAAAATCTCCAATTTGTTTTGAAGATCGCTTGAGATCTGATCAGTTTCATACATACAACTTCTATTTGTTCTATAAAAGCATTTATATGTCATGTCATTAATGAAATATGATTGAAGTTAAATTGAAAATATATTTAAGGAAATGAAAATTTTTCATTTATTTGAAACCATAACTAAAGAACTAGTCGATATGAAAATCAAAAATATAAAAGACAACTGAATACTATATATATACAATAATATAAATACTAAACCATGATATTGATTAAATTATATAAATGGGTAATAATTATATATAATTCAACACAAAATTGTTTTTATAATTGTTGTTTTTAGTTTTTATCTTATTCTATTCACTTTTTAACTAATGTTATTCTTATTTAATAAATTCATGTATGAAATATTATTTCTTCAAGGTAACCATATTCTACATAATATAGTCACGTGGTGACTTAATCAATATTTATTACAATTTAAAACAAATTTTATTGATAATATAAATGTTCCAATTCGTTTATTGGCATGAGATAGGGCCCCATATGTTAGGTAAATAACTAGTGCACTTGGACATGCCTACAAAGTGATGACTAGGTCATTCTTAAAGAGGTATTTTCTTCTCTTACAAGATAAGTATCCATTCAAACCAACCCTCTTAGTATTGTATATTTTTCTATATGTGTGGTCTCACCACATTTTGAAATTGACCCTTTTCGAAATTAATGAATTTTATATTTTATGATGATATATATGGTGTTGAATTGAATAATGTGCCCAATCCATCAAGGTTAAAGTATTTAAATATAGTAATATGTCTTATGGAATATAAATACATTGGTTTGTTATTTAGATGAGATACAATTGAGTGGATAAATAAATGAGTCATAAATGACCTTGAAATAGGTACCTTGGTGACTCTCCCTTTAAATTTGGTCTGGAGTGGGTTCATTTGATTCAATTTAGTTTTGTTTTGGTTAATTCGATTTAATTAGGTTTATTTAAATTTCGTTTTGATTAGGTTAGGTTAGGTTAGTTATTATTTATTTGGTATAGTTTGATTTATTTGGGGTTGTGTATGTTCAGTTTAAGTGCATATGGTTTGGTTCAATTTCATTTGTTTCAATTTGGGATAGTTGGATTAAACATGGGTTAGTTTCATTTAAATTAGATCTATTTTATTTGGTTTAAATCAATTCTATTTTTTCTATTCAAATAAATTATATTTGGTTAGTTTTGTTATGTTTTGAAATGGTTTAGTCCAATTTGGAATAGCTTGGTTCTATACATGTTGGGTCATTTTGGATAGGTTTAGTTCAAATATTTTCATTTATATTTTTTTTAATCAGATTGGTTTAGTTTAAATATATAATATACTATAATGATGATGGATAAAATGTGGCTAATATTATAGATTTGTATGAGTCATATGACTAAATTTACAAGTCCTTAGGTACTTTCAAAATATAAAATTGGTCTCATTGATTCATATATGTTTGACTGATTTAAATATGTATAAGAGAAATTAATGTTACATTTCATTAATATGTGTAAATATTATTTAATGTTTTTCATGAGTAATATAAAATACCATTTATGTCATTCCTTTATGAAATTTTTATAATTATAAAGTTGAATGACCGAGTAACTATAATTTATATTCCAAATATGAAATTCATATCAAATGATTATTATGTAATGCTTCCAAGATAAAAACATCATTATTTCTTTTATATCATTTATTTAATCTATGATTCGATCAAGCTAATATTAGATGGTTTGTATGATGTATTCCATTTCTTAAACTAGGATTTCTAAATGATAATATATATAAATCAACATTTCTGATCAATTTTTATTATAATTTGTTTGCTTACTGATATGTCCTAAAGTTATTTTTATACCAAAAAATGATATTGGATTCTATCTAAAACAATCATAAAGAGTATCTCTCCCTAGAGAAAATGAGGTTCAATATAGGTTGAATAGTTTAGAAATATATAAATATTAAAATTAAGAAATTATTAATTAACTAAATCTTCAAATTAAATGTGAATATGACTGTGTAGTTATTAAATGAATTGTGTATCAAAATGTATTTTTGATCCTTGATGAAAATGAAATAAATTTATATTGAGAAATTATCTATGTTTTATATAAATAAGATTTAATTTTTTAAGGTCAAGGGTTAAACCCTCTTTATTGAAACCAAAAATAAATAGAACCCTTTAAATAGAAATGGGTGAAAGGGGAATCCCAACCACGATAGGCGAATAGCCATCAGAAAAAATGAACAAAAAGCCTAAACAAGGTCCCAAATGATCAAAGAGAAGAAAACGCCATGAAATTCCATAGTTAAAGCCTCGCCACCCCTCCCTGTTAGCTGATGAATCATTGGAAATAGTCAAGATGAAGTGTCTCCCCCTCTGCCAAGAATATACATCATAAAAAAATGTCGGGGATGTCGAGAATCATTTCACAGAGCTGAGTCACACCCAAGCATCCAAGAACCACATCAAAGTGAGAGGTTGTAACAGAGAAAAAAATAAGCACATCACGCGGCCAAAAGATACATAAGATTGATTCTTTAGTAATTTATTTAATTATTTAATTTGAAAATAGGTTGTTCCAAACCAAACAATGTTTCATCAGTATGAATTTAAAATAGAAATATATATATTGGACTGAACTAACTGGAACCAAAATGAAGCAAAACAAAAAAAATAATGAAACAATCCAAAATTGAATAGAACTAAACCAAAAAGAACCTAACTGATCTTAAATAACCCAAACAGACATGAATCGAATCTAAAAAATCCTAAATCAAACCAAATTAATTAGGTTCAAACTAAATTAAATTCCCACAAAAAAAATTCTACTGTGGTGTTTTAGATCGAAAATAAAAATAAATTGGATGGTTGATAGAATACCTGAATTATTTGGAACCAGTTGATTAAAAATATAATAATAATGAAATAAAATCAATAATATAGAAGTGATCTCCGCATCTTGGGCTGGGATGAAAGTGGAATGCCAGCTGCTGCTAGGGTTTAGGATTTGAAATTTATGGGAGGAGGGGAGGGGTGCCTGTGATGTGTATTTAGGGAAGAGTTGTGCCAATGGTTTTTTTAACTGTTGGCATAGATATCAGTTATCCCAATGGTTTATTAAAACTATTGGGATAGGATTCATATAACCATCTTATCCCAACGGTTAGGCCAAACCATTTGGATAGGTCGGGTTATACAAGCGGTTTTTGCAAACCGTTGGTATAGTCCCATGGGCATAGCCCACATTTACAGTAGTGAATAAAAAATGGAGGGAGGGATGAAACACAGACAATAAAATTAATATAATAATTAATATTTAAAACCCATGTAATAAATTAAATTAAATTAATTCCAACACATAAAATGGTCTTAGTCTCTCTCATGAATAGTTATACATACAACACATACACAAAATTAAACTAATTAACATTCATTTATAATTCATTTTTTATTGTTATGATAAATATGCCTTCATTAATAAATAAATTAATTAATTATATTTCATCTTAATGACCATCTAAATCCTATTGAAGATTACCATCATTAAATAATTAATGGAAAATAAATGGAAGAACCAATTCTTATATATTTTTACAATAAATCAATTGAGCATTAAAAATTTGTTAAAACCATTATTAAATTGAAAAACAAAAAAGGTGATAAAAATAAGTTTTTAATTCTAAAATTGTAAATTTAATGTAATTTAATTCTTCCATTAATTAAGAGAGTACATGGTGTGTACTATCGAGCTACATGTTGTGTATCTTGATTGTTATGTATTCAGGTTACAGACATGGGGATTCAATGTGTTAACATGGATGGACTACACGGTGTGTACAAAAGAGATACACTCCATCTATATACATTCCATGTGCCTAGGATAAACCCCTTTTTATAGGTGTTTATCTCAACTAGACTACACATTATGTACATTCCAGCAACATGTTGTGTATCGCTTATGTCATTTGCCTACTATTCTCGTCAAATGGCTCATTGTGTATTCCAAACATGGGAAATTATGAACTACATGTTTTTTACACTGAATACTCATCGTTTATATCCTAAATTATCTAGTATTTTAGTCTCATGTGGTTTAACCATGTATAATAACCACATAGATTGTGTGATTTACACTGCTTACTACACAATGTGTATGCTGATTACATGCCATGTAATCCAACATCTTGTGTGCTAGTTTGTCTTGGTCTACACATTGAGTGAAATAAATTCACCATGTGTAATTAACTACTCATAGTTTTGTGAATCTCTCATCACATATGAGTATAGTACATATGGGAACACAACATGTACTCTGACTACACAACATGTAACCTAGTTTTACAAGAAAAAATTTGGCACATCCCGATGGAATCTCTGGTCATTCTTCATCAGTTCTTATACCATTATGAAATTAAATACTTCACTGACATGATTAATATGTCAATAACATGTTAATTAAAATTATATTAATTAAAGAATAATATTAAATGAAAACATTCAACCATGATTTTATATATATGAATAATAAAAAAAGTAATTATAAATTTAGAACATGTATGGTCTCATTCCACTTGTTGGTTTTTGAATGTAATGGAAGATTGAGGTGGTAGGTGATATATTAAAATTTATTTTATTATTTAGATTCATGAAACCCCGAGCAAGAATATTTCATGTAAAATTTATAATTAATTTAATTCGATCTAAATAAAATAAATACCTTGTCTTTGGATTCTTTCTTTGATGCAGTTGTTGATCTTCTGAAAGTCCCTTTTCAATTTTCTTTTGTTATGATGTGAGAATCCAAGGGTAGAATCTATTTAGTGGTGATACACGCATTCTACTTTGATATCTAAGAAATTACGATTAATTTCCAGGTGCAAGAATGGAAAATAAATTGTCTTTTGTCATTCGTGTTGATCAGTCATCCTTCAATCTTGAAGGAATGTCTCTTGTGTTTCTCATTCTTGAGATGGAGAGAGTAAATGGGATTTGAAAGAGAATTCATTTTGTATAATAATTATCTATATCTCGATTAACCCTTCACAAAAGACATGAATTTATATTTATAAGGATTGGGTTTAAGTTAAAATATTATTTAATTTCATACTGGCTCTTAAATAATATAATGACCATCATAAAACCCCATGCCATAAAATAATATTATTATCATTATTATTATTTTATAGTCTCCATTAACTTGTCCAATTTTGAATATTATTTATCAACCTAAAAATAAATATTCATCATCAAATGAGGTCTTAGTCTATTCAAACTCGTCGACATTTATTGAAGACATGAATATAATATTTTATTCTCTTAAATAAATATTTTACTTAAAAAAATAAATGAATATTTAAGAAATATTCAATAAAATAAATATATATATATATATATTATTGAAAATCTGGTGAATAAATATTTATTTAATTTATGAAATAAATAAAACATGAATTAAATTATTTCTCAGTCTTGAGAATAATATTTATTCCATTAATTAAATTCAAATTGAATTTAATTGACATCAATGGAAAGTGTGTGACCCACTAGGATTATTTCTTGTTGGCATTAGGTGGACTTAACTAAAGTATAATATTACTATCTATAAATAGGTCAATGAACCTAAGAGAGAGAACATAATGTCACAATGATGAGATCCCCAAACAAACACTCACTGTGTAATATAATCTCTTTATCATAATATCTTGTCAAGAAGGTTGCACATCTGTGTTATCAACCTATGTGCTCGATATGTATTTCTTTGACTATCTAAAATTAATTCCATTACACCATGGACATGTAATTTAATGAACCAATTATATTTCAACCAAAGAGATTAGATATCATTATCCATTATGATGGAAGGGTGAAATCCTTCCTTGACATATTAATTAACAATAATTCATTCATGACTCAACCAACGTATCCAACTTTTCCATGAACTGTTATCATCAGGGGTTATGAAATAAATCTAAGTTTGTGAGTCATAACATGAATTAATAATAATCATAATGTATATTTACCATTATAGATGTTCATAGATAGTAATATCTGATGAAACCAAGGCATGCATAATTCCTACTAGCGGGTATATTCTCATAATCTCTCATATATGAGATTACCAAATAAAAACATCATGAGAAGAAGCCTCATCCACTTATAAGTTCTCGCACCTGAAAATATATTTACAATGATCCATATAATAGTACATTATCTAACTGTAAAACTATATTGAAGAGATATCCTCATAGAATCTAAAGTTTCTCATCATAGAGGGGAACTACTATGACATTATCAATGTGACAGATACTCGGGGAAGTTATCATATCAATGTTATGTCGATTAATAATCAATATTTTATAATATATTTATATTTATATTAAATTATTTTAATATACATGTAATAAAAAGTATAATGTAGTTGGTTTTAGAGAAGAAACTCCAATAATTAGGGGATATGTTGATGTGGTATTCCATGTAATGGGAGGTCATCCCAGGAAACACAGTACTCCAAGGTGTGGGGAAATATCACACAACCCACCCACAACATGGAAAACAACAGGATTCAAGTCAAATAAATTCTTCAATAAGAAATATATATTCAACAAAAAACAAAAGAACAAAATGATGGGAAAATATCAAGAAAAATACATAGTAATAATAAAAAAATGTAGAAAGATAAAGAACACATGATATTTACATTGTTCATACCACTTTAGTCTTACTCCATAGAAAGAACACAACTTTAAATCCATTACAAACATAAAGAAAAGAAATAATGGTATCTAAAAATGGGGAAACAAGAAATTGTAAATGAATCAAGAAGAAAATATTGAAATAACTAGAGGAATAACCCACGCCCACATGCATAGTAATAAACAAGAAACAAAAATAAAATTCAAGATAGCCTTCAATTAGGAACATAAGAATCCACTCCCCAAACCCCCTAACCGTGGTCAACCTCAACTATATAAGAACCCTATAAGATTTTTTATCTGATTGATCCACCCAGAAAGCACTATAACAATGATCTCTACACCGGAGCAGAATTCTTATAACTATTTGTATATGGAATTTTCAATCAGATCCACTAATGAGATATCACTATCTATGTATTATTCTACCCTTAATCAATATTACTTAGCTCTTTATTCTTTAAGATTTTGATTTCTCTCTCTCGTTTCATTATTAGGCACCTCAGGCACTTAAAACTGAAGTATAAAATCCTTCTAAAAACCAACAATAGCATCAGGACACATGTTCGATCGAAGAGCTTCTAGAAGAAGTTGTTTCAACAAATCCTGAATGGATGGAACTTTGTAAGGGTCTTCATAAGATTCCCTACAAAAAGGTTAAACTATAACACTACATAATGATTGATTCCTCACTACATAATATTAGACTATTTCTATATAATGGTTAGAACTTACTACATAAGAATTTTCCCCTAATATGTAAGGACACATCAACCGAAACCTCATCCAAGTGTTGGTATCACGGTCATTGCATAAAGTTATGCCACAAACACTCTAACAAACCTAAGGGTAGTGTAAATACCCAAACATATAATTCATATATATTATATATTTTTAGATTAATATTAAATGAATTTAATAATTAAACACTCAAGGACTATAATAGTTTAGTGTCATTAGAGACTAAAAACACAATATTCTTATTTTATACAATATATTTAAAATATTCCACCAATATATTCTCACATAGTGGACCTTTAGAGATAGAAATAATTAACCTTTCATCATAACATGAGGAAGGAAACATAAGAAAGGGTGATCTCAAATGATTAGTATGGGTAAAAATAAGATATATCAATCTATGATCATATGAAATCATAAGATAAGAACAAGGGTATGTGATCATGAACATAACTTATGAATATAATACCCAACATATCATAGATCAGAAACATCAATCATGGAATAAAAATTTATCATTTCTGAAATCATGGACCATAAGAGTGAGAAATCATCATAAGTCAATCAGGAACCATAAATTCATGTTATAAAAGTGTTTCATCGTCATAAATAATGAAAACCATTTCATATGTCAAGGTTAACTAATAATACCATCAACATAGAGGATCAGGAATCATCACATGTTTACTATTTTTGATAATTACACACATGTTTTCCATCGTGGATCATGATGCACCTCTTTCCAATAGTGGATCCAAACTTACTTGTTTCTCATAGTGGATTAGGAATCACCTCTATCATATAGTATTTCAATCCCATTAACATTTATTCCATTCTTATCTAATGATATATAAATATTTACCCAATATATTGGATGGAGATAAAGGGTCCACCCATCTCATAATTAAAACAACACTTATATGTGTCAAAATATCCAAAAATGATCATCATATCATCACATCATAACCCGTGTAAGGAAAATGGGTTTAAAAAACATTTCATTGATTCACCATATCCTAACCAATGAAAAATAAATTGGTTTCATTAAAATTTGACCAATAAAAATATTATCCTTATAGAAAGGTATTGAGGATGGTATCATTCAATATTATCCCCCATAATGAATAAGTAACAATAAAGGATGTCACATCAGATAGAAAATTAGTTTCAAATATCACTTGGATCATTTATTATGGAATATAGCATTTAAAATTATAAAAAAAAATTAAAATATAAAAAAATTAAAATCATTTTGCTCAAATATAACCTTAGAAACTTATAAAGGAATATTTAAAAATCATTAAAAACGTTTCTTGAGGAAAATATCATTTCCTCTTAGAAAAAAAAATTAAAACATAAAAAAAAATTAAAATATTTTTCTTTGGAAGTAAACTTGTAAACTTACAAAGTAGTATTCAATGAAAATAATTTTCAGTATGGCACGAAATTCTATTCATATAATACATGTTAAAACAAATATTCCTTTCATATTTTTTGTAAAATCCAAATGGGAATTTTTAAAAAATTGACATGATGATTCCTTAAAAAATTTATAAAAATTAAAAAATGGGTAAAAATTTCTATAAATTTTTTATAATAATGTTAAAAACTTTTTTTAAACCATTTTTAGAAAACATTGTTTTGGAAGAAAAAGTGTTTTCGACCGAAGGGAGAAATAAAGATGATTTTTCTTAATAAAATTCCTTTGAAATATTGAGTACATTAGGAAATTATAATGGATTGGAATTATTAATTATCTATAAATAACTTTAGGAGAATAAAATAAATGAGTTTCATTAGATATATATCACAATATTTCATCATTGGAATCATAATCATGAGCAATCCTGATAGATAATGAGATTGTAACATAAACCCCTTACCAAATTGGTAACACTGAATTGTAATCCCCATAAAAGAATAATGTTAAATAAAACTTATAATATAATGAGAATAAATAAATTCATGATATTGTATTTCGATGGGACTATATATACACATCATATGAGAATATAGGTTCAAAACATAACAAATGTCTCAAATAAGGAAAGTTGAAGAAAAAATCTATTATCGCTTTGGTTACTTCTGAACCGTAAATGCCATGAAAGATAGATCCTTGAATGTATATTTAAATCCAAATAATATTTAGGATAATAGTAATAAAATAAATCCCTGGGAGGTATATTCAAAACATAAAATAAATGGGTGGTGAATATTGAACATGTCTCACGAAACAAATTGCAAGAAAAAATACATTACCTTAAGTCTTTAATTCCTTCGTACACATTAAAAAATACGATATAAAAAAAATATTTTTATTATATAAATATATAAATAACCAAAATTATATATATCATACCATATATAATTTTCTTATGACCTTTTATTAACTGTTTATTAATGATTCCATGTTAAATTCACGTTTTAGGCAATAACTACATTGTCTTTCGTATATGTTTTGATTTTTTACGTTTGGTCATATAACTTTTATCATGGTTACATAAAATAAAATATTTTAACAATGATATTAATTTCATATATTTTAATTATATATGTTATGATATTATTCTATATGATTTAGTGATAGAAAATGAAATACACCATTCATGGAGACGGTGGATCGTACATATGCAAGAACATTGTTTCAATTTTCTCGACTGATTAAAATAAAGAAAGGTAAAAAAATATATTAAAATTATAGAATAATTTATATCTCATATATATATATATATATGTATGTATGTGTATAATATTTTCATTAAAACCATCCTTATTACCTTCAATTTAAATCATTAATGAATCAAATCGCTTCTCGAGGAGGTAGTCCTCCGTACACACGAGCGACGTTATCGTATTACCATGGAATGGAAATTATAAATTTTTATGTGATATAATAGTTATTTAAGCATAATAATATAATAAATATCATATATAAAAATTTAATCCATCATTATATCTATCCATGAGAGGTGGTGATAGAAAAAAATAACATTGATTCGTAACGCGGTAGTCCGCCGTACATACAAACGATGATTTTAAATCCCATTAGATAGAAGAGGGGATGGATATAGGTCATAACCTTAAAAAATTATCATTATATTGGAGATATTTACATTATTATATCATCATGTTTTCATAATATTTTATGGATTTTGAGGGAAAAATAAAATAAAACGTCAGGTGAGGGATGTTACCTCTTCTTCAGACAACGTCTTTTAGTTTAAACCAAATGGATTACTATGTTGGATTTATAAACAAAATAACGATTCTAATATGATAGTATGGAATTAAATAATACATTTGGTTATGTAATTTCCAAACCAATGGTTTTTGGAACTGTGAAGGGGAGAGGAGATGGGGAGGCCTTTTATAAGTGAGGTCAGTGGTAAACTAATAGTTTTTGAAAAGAAAAAGGTGTACCAATTTTTTCACATGAAAAAGGACCAAAAATGAACCTTTATCTATAATATAATACATAAGGTCAAAATATTTCTTGAAATAGGTTTTTTACAAGTTTTGAGTTATTTTTAACCCTTATATTTTTAGTTTAATCCCTCGATAAAGCCATTTTTATATTAACCATGATAAATAATTTGTATTGTTTTTACTATTCATTGTGGTAAAAAATTTAGTTGAACATATTATATAATATAATTTATTCTGATTCCAAATATGTAATCTATTTTTATATACTCTATTAATCATTAATTGGAAATTAATCCCACAGTCTTGATGAGAAAGCATTTTTCCAAAGGGAAAATGTTCAAAAGTTATAAAACATTATATAAAAAATCAATATTAAATTTATTACAATGACCAAAATTAAATTTATAGATATATAATTGAAATATTTTTACCTTTAAGACCATTTTTATGTTTCTAAATCCTTTAAAAGAAATAAAAAATTCTTAACAAAAAATAATATTTTTCCCTGTTCATAAAAAAATTAATCTATTCAGAAAATTATAAAAAACTCACCCTAAGATAATTTCGACATTATCATTTCAAAAATTATGTTTATTTTTTCAAATATAATTTATAAATGTTTCAAATTTTAATTTTAAAATAATTTTGTAAACGGTGACAAAACACCTTTTTTTTTAAATCCAACTTTAAGTGTCAAAATTAGATTTGTTCTTATCTATTGTCTAGAGAACACATGAGATGAATGTTAAGTAGTTTATTAAATATATAATTTATAAATTCCATTTAAATAATTCATCAAAATTTAATTTTTTAATTTTTTGAGGTAAAACACATTTGTTGGAAAATAAATAGTTTTTCACAAATATATTGCCTTTATTTTCAAATAGTTGTTATTTTAATTTATAATTAATTATTCCCCAAATAATTTATTTTATATAAATGAATAATCCATATATTTTCATAATTTAGTTAATCATTTTCATACCTATCATTCCTGCGACTAGTTGATAACTTTCATTTTAAATAATAATATTTTAATAGTATGTACCATTTCATTTAAACTCGGTTTCTCATGTAACACAAGATAAACATAGTGTTATGTGTAAAAAAAGATAAAATCAATGTTTTTTGTGGTGGAAAATATCGAGAAAAAAATTAAATATATTTGAAAAATTAATATTTCACAAAATCTTAGGGTGATACATTCTACCCCCCAAAATAAATTTTTTCCATGGAATTTGAATTTTTTCATAGTAAACAACTATTTAAAATTTGAAAATACCTTTTTTGGAAACCCACAATGTAAAAAAGATCTAATAAAATTACTCTTGAAAAGAGTGAAAGAGATGTGTGGAGTTCATCTGGAATAATACATAATAGAATTCCAAATAGGATAACATAGGTGGTATGTGAAAACATGGACATAAAAGAGAAAACTATCACCCAAATAATGATGGGGAGGGACAGAGAACAAAGTCAGGTGAAATTTAACCAACACATATCCATAAATCCATGATAGTTAAAAAATATCATTCATTCATCAGAAATGAAGTTAAATTTTAACATTTTATTTAAAAATAATTTTCCTAAAGTTGGTTAATCCTCATATGAGGATATACTTACTTGATTTCATTCCATTTTATATGCACAATCTCATCATTCGGTTGTGTTCCAATCAATTTCCACTTATTACCTTAATCCAGGAAATTAAGATGAAATTTGTTTTATGACTAAAGCACTAGAGGATCATAATATCCATAAAAGAATGATAATTAATTCCTTATTTCACTAGTTATTATCGAAAATAAAATTGATAGAATAGGTTATCCCATAAAATCCAAATTTTAACTTAATCTATTCTATGAATAGTAAACCTTATGTCTCTTTCATGTTTGGTAGTTATTTAAATCCAAACAATTAAAAATAAGGTCAAAAAATTTTCAAAATTAACTTATCATTAATCCCATAAACAACATGAAGTAGAACTTAATTTCAGATAAAAAATATGTGAATTCATTGATCATATATTCTCTTAACACTGCTATAAACTAGGCCTTTAATAGTGTCAAAAATGGCATTTATCAGCACAAGAGAAGAGTTGACTACTCGAGTGAGATTAAAAGCCCTGTACTTTTATCAACGCTTTTTGAGGTGCTGATAAAAGGGTATACTATAGTGTACTATAAAAACACACTATAGCATCAGTGTAGTGTTCTGTAATAGTACACCATAGCACTAAAAATACCATGAAATCGTTAAAATCAATTATCAATACATAATTTATATGAAAAAAAATTAAAAACAAATAAAAGAAAAAAAACTATATTATATATATTTCAATCATTGATTTATAAAATTACAGAAGTACAAATTATTACATACATTCAAAAATAGTAGTCATCCTTTTTTTATCCTAACCCCAGTTCGAGTGACAAATGAACCTTTATAAGAAAAAAATCTCCTATTAGTAATAATATATAAGAAATAAATTAACAAAAAGTGTTAATTTTAAACTGAACATTGAGTCATACAAGGAACTTTGTGTATCATATTGAGTTGCAATTGATTCTTTCACGTCCCACCACTTCTTATTCATATTCAAGCATTATCTCTGTGAAAATTCACTAAATAATTTTAAGATAAAAATTATATGTAAATTAATTAATTAATTGAATATATAATGATGATAAAATAATCTACGCTCATTTTCTCGATTTTGGTGATGCGATTCACGTTTTAAAATAAAATGATACTTATATATTGAAAAGACACACTTGGAGTCATACTAGTCACACCGTGAATCTAACTGAGGTAAAAATAATTCTAAAACCTCTCAAATGACTTATGTATCATTTTCCTAAAGTATCATAACAATCCAAATGTGTTTTCTCCTTTTTGATTAGGTTGTTTGTCGTTTTTATTAAAATGTCATTTTAAATAGGAAACATGAACTTTGACACATACCGGTCACATCGTGTGTCAGTTTGAAGTGATAATAATTCCAACTCATCAAAAATGACTTATGAATCCTTCTACAAAATTATACGGAAATCCAAGCATGTTTTCTCAGCTTTTAGTAAGTGACACTTTTCAACTAAAATGTCGATTTTAAACTAATAACGGACACATTGAGTCATACTAGACACATCATGTATCAGATTGAGGTGATGATTATTTATACATGTTACAAAGAACATATCTATTATTTTAATAAAGTATCAAAAAATATTAATGTGTTTTATTGTTTTTGAAGAGGTTAGTTGTCCTTTTTAATAAAATTGATGTAAATTTTAAATAAAAAGATGCACTTGGAGTCATATCGGTCACACCATGCCTCGAAATGAGGTGAGGATAATTCTTACACATCCTAAATGGCTTAAGGATCATTTTCCTAAAGTATCAAAATAATATGAATGTGTTTACGTGGTTTTGAGTACATCACTTGTATTTTTTACAAAAAAAATCCTTTTAAATAGGAAACATGTACTTTGTCTCACACCAATCACATCATGTATCAGTTTGAAATGAGACTAATTCCTACACATAAAAAATAATAATGAATCAATGTCCTAAATTATCAAGAAAATATGAGTGTTTTTATTAGTTTTTAGGGAGTGACATTTTTTTTAACTAAACTGTCGATTTTAAACTGATAACAGACACATTAAGTCATAACAGGCACATCATGTATCATATTGAGGTCAAGAAGATTCCTACTTTTCAAAAATGACTTATAGATCATTTATCTAAATTATGAAAATAATATTAATATTTTTGATCAATTTTGAGTTGTTCAGTTGTCATTTTTACTAAAATTTATGTCAATTTTAAATTAAAAAACCCATTTGGAGTCATACCAGTCAAACCATGCACCATATTGAGGTTAAGATGATTATTACATGTTAAAAATTACTTTTGAATCATTTTCATATTGTTTTAAAACAATATGAATGTGTTTTCTCAGTTTTTATAAGGTCAGTTGTCCTTTTTAATAAAATTCATGTAAATATTAAATAAAAAGATCCAATTGGAGTTATATCGGTCACACTATGCGTCATATTGAGGTAAGGATAATTCCTACACATTCCAAATGGATTATGGGTCATTTTTATAAAGTATCAATACAATGAAAATGTGTTTACCTAATTTTGAGTACATCACTTGTATTTTTTTACTAAAATGTCATTTTAAACTGGAAACAAGCACTTTGACTCATATCGATTACATCATGTATCATTTTGACATGATACAAATTCATAAAAATCACAAATGGCTTGTGAAGAAATTTCATAAATTATCATGAAAATATTAGTTAATATTCTGGGTTTTCGTTGAGTGACATTTTTTTAACTAAACTATCAATTTTATAATGATAACAGACACATTGAGTCATACCAGCAACATCATGTATTGGATTAAGGTTTTGATGATTATGACATGTAACAAATTACTTATGGATTGTTTCCCTAAAGTATAAAAATAATATGAATGTGTTTTATTGGTTTTGAGTAGGTCAGTTTTCCTTTTTACTAAAATTTATGCCATTTTTAAACAAAAAAAAAGTACTTGGAGTCATATCGGTTACACCGTGTGTCATATTGAGGTAAGGTTGATTCATATATGTATCAAATGAAATATGAATAATTTTCCCAAATTATAAAAATAATATATATTTTTATCAGTTCTTACTATGTAACTTGTTTTTTACTAAAATAACATTTTTAACTAGAAACACGCACTTTGACCCAAACCGATCACATCGTGTATCAGTTTGACATGAGACTAATTCCTACACATAAAAAATGACTTCTAAATTTATGTCCTAAGTTATAATGAAAATCTGATCTTGTTCTATCTTTTTTTAGTGAGTGAAATGTTTTGACCTAAACTGTCGATTTTAAACTGATAACTGACACTTTGAGTCATAGCGGTCACACCGAATGTCGAATTAAGGTTCAACTAATTTATAAACATACCAAATAAATTATGGATCGTTTACCTAAATTATAAAAATAATCAGAATATGGTTTCTTGGTTTTGATTATTTCATTTTCCTTTTTACTAAAATTAATGTTAAAGTTAAATAAAATGAAGCACTTGGAGTCATTCTGGTCACACCATTTTTCTGATTGAGGTAAGGTTGATTACTACACATCCCAATGTCTCAAAAAATCCTAAATACCAATGTAGCCAAATTTCCATTGTCTTTTTATGTCAAACATATAACACTACATATTGACTAGATGTTCATAGCCAAAAAACCATTCTCATTATTGAATATCAGAAGAGAAGAGTATGTTAACGTGCCTATTATATAATGATAAGTTTCCACAATTGGTGTTTGAGATTCCTCTACGATTATATATTTCAACAATGATAACAGTTTTTTGTATAAAAAATTGAATCAATATATAGTGTTGGCAATTTGAAAAATAAAGGAAATTAAAATGGGAAACACTGTTACACTGGTAGAAAGAATAATTTGACCTCTTTTGTGGCTTGTTATAGATAGTTGAAAGAAAAATATGACTTCCTAAAAGATATTTGTAAAAAACTAAATAATTATTTGATAAAATTAATAAGAATTTTTTTTACAAATAGTACTTAAAATGATGAAAAAATTAATTAGATAATTTGTAGGAATTAACCTTTCCATGATGGTTGAATGCATTCTTGACGCATTTTCTTATTATCATTATCTCAATTTTAGGCTCAAAGTTTAATCCCTCATGAGTATGAGTAGATTCAAACAAACCATCCCACCATTAACAAAAGAATCTTCTTTTATAAGAATAAAATTATTATATGAGTAATACTAAAAATAAATAAATGAAGCATAAATATGAAATGATACATTATTTCTATAGATAATGATTTTATTGTGAAAAAATTATTGTCCATAGGGATATGAAAATGGTAATGAAATAATGATGATAAAAATTATAAATTGATCTCTCCAAATAGTCAATCAACGAGTGAGGAGGATGAGGATAAAATAAGATACATTAGATTGAAGCCTTGAATCATTCGAGATAAACTAAAGATATCCCACTAGGATCATAAAATATTCATTTTGTACAATAAATAAATAAATAAAAATAATATATTCATTATCAAAGGTTAATGTTATCGATAATTATTATAAGGGAAACTCAATATTTGATTATATCATTGAATTTCAATATACTTTGTAGAAAATGGATAATTTAAATTAAGAAAATAATTAATCCACTATGGTCTGTGTTATCCTCTACATTCATCCAAAGGTGAATGTTATAGATAATTTTCATCATCATCGGCTCATCTTACGAAAAATTATCATTGAACTATATTTTTCAACACTCATCCTCCATCTCTGGTGGACATGCACATTTGTTGTATGAAATACTCAAATCAAAAGTCATCTATATGATCACTACTACAATGATTAGTATAATAATCATAAAAGAGATGGGGGATGAGTCCTAAGAAACAAATTAGAATAAAAACTTTTTCGGAGATGAATGTGATGAGGATAACAGTTATAATCTATTGCTTTCTCTAAAAGGGGAAATTCTTCCCATTTGTGAGAATTACAGGGATTTTAATTAGAGATTCATATGGGTGTAAACGAAAGAAAATTTTATAGAAGGATCTATTTTGGATGGATTAAAGTAAAACATACATAGTTTTTATTAGATGTGTGATGAATTAAATGAAGTTATTTCTAGTAAGTATTAATGAGTGGGTTATCATTTCAAATATGGTTATATTTTTATCAACTGCAAAAAAAAAGCAAGGCTGGAATCAATGAAAAAAATTTCATTGGTGATCAAAAAGTATATCTTAAAACTGGTGGGAGTAAGACTCTACAAAAAAACTCATTTTTAGTAAAGACTAGATCATTTAGAGAGGCTCATAAGGATGATAATTGGATCAAATCTATGCATGAGGAGCTTGATTTGAATAAGAAAAATGTGACATGGGGAAGTGTTGTAATGTTTGAAGACATAAATGTTATCAGAACAAAGTGGTTGTTTAGTAATAAACACATTGACTATGGAAAATTGGCCCAAAATAAAGAATGGTTAGTTTGAAAGAGGAACTCCTAGATCAAAGAAATTTATATTTATGATAAATTTATTCTAATAACATAGTGGGAAACTATTTTAATTTTTTTGGATATTTTAATGAAAATGTAGTTAAAAGTATACCAAATGGATGTCAAATCTAGGTTCCTCAATGGATTTATTAAGTGGGGATTACACATTGAGAAACTAGATGGGTTTATTAAGTATAAAAATGAGAGAAAGGCCTTCCAATTAAATAATTCTTTGTATAAGATAATGAAATCTCTTAGGGCCTTGTATTTAAGGTTGGATCAATACTTAAGAAATCTTGGTTTTTATCGACGTAGAGTTGATCACACCCTCTACATCAAGATGGAGAATGATAAAAGGATGTTGGTACTCATATATATCAAATACATAATATTTTAGGATTGGAAAAACTACAATGAAATATTTGTGTGGTTAATATGAGGTATGATATTGAGTTATCTATGATTGGTGAAATATTTTCCTTTGTTTATAGGTGAATCATGGAAATAATAGCACATTAATTTCTCAATAAGAATTTTAAAAAGTGGTTCCCAAGCTATTTGCAATGGAATATTCTAAAAAAATGACAAAACTGGCTGAAATATGGATGAATTTTTCAAAATTTGATGATTACAAATAGGTAGATGTTATGTAATATTGTAATTGGGAATCTATTATACCTCACATCAACATGAACCAACATTGCTTTTGATATATTTCAAGTCGCACTATACCAATGTTGTCTAAAGGAGAGGCACATGCTATCGAGGAAGAAGATATTTCAATATATCTAAAAAACAATGAATGTTGGGTTGTTTTATTATAGGATAGTGCAATTTGACTTATTGGGATACATGGATGTTGGATGATAAGGTAAAGTGGATAACCAAGTGAAATTTGAGATTTCGAAAAACATGGATTCCGTTCGAGCCTTAGTTTGGTTCAACCATTGAGTCACTCGAGCCTTGGATTCAAGCCTGGGAATAGATGGAGCCCTGATTATAGCTTAGATTATGGTTTGGATTTGACAATAGAGAGATCTGGTAGCTAGTCTCTTCAGTACACAACTTCCAATGTTGTGAACTTGTTCTCAATGGTTTGAGTTCTTAAAATAGATTGTGACACTTTTATCAGCGCTTCTAAAAAAGCATTGGTAATGATACCTTTTAGCAGTGCTATGTTAATAAGCGCTGATAAAATAAAACGTTATCCACACTAAAAAGTGGAGATAAATACTTATAATACTTTTTAAAAAATTATAATTATTTTATATAATTATAATACTTATATAAATACTTTTTATAAAATAATAATTTTATAATTCTTTGAATATATATTTATTTATTTATGATTATATATATACTTTTTTAGAAAATAATATTCATATAATTATATATATTTATACCACTATATATATTTATATCATTATATATACATATATTAAATATATTCATTATTTAAATAAATTTATTTTAATTTTATAAATATTTATTTATAATTATATAAATACTTTTTAAATAAATATTATTTATTTATTTATAATTATAAATGTATAAAAATAGAAAATATAAAATTATAAATATTTTTATTTATAAATAATTTTTTACAAATATACTTTTAACATTATTAATGAATATTTAATCTTAAGTTCATGCAAGTTAAAAATCAGTAAATTTGATTAATAAAAAATAGTACAATATTGAGATTTTGTATAAGAATGATAAATATAAATTATTAAAAAAATGTGTATATATTGAAATAAATATGTATATATATTGAAAATAATAAAAAAAACATACTAAATAAATATATATAAAATAAAGAATATAAATAGATTAAATTTCCAAAAAAAATTCATGTGTGCGTAAGTATATGAAAATTAATTAATTATGTATCTGTAAAATCAATATAATTTGTTTGAAATATGTTAAATTTAAATATCAAACAAAATTCAGTTATATTTATTACTCGATGAAATCAGTCTGTATTTTTAATTCATATTAATTTTAAATTATTAACAGTTATTCACTAAATATATTACTATATAATGTAAATCATAAATAATATTTTTTATTATATAAATCATATTTATATACATTCATATATATCTATATATCTAATATATACTATTTATTATCATTATCAATAATTATTTAATTAATAAAATGTTTAATATTTTTCTCAAATTTCTTAATTTTAATTTTTATTTGTTTGGTTTTTATTTCACATATATCAATATATTTAATATATACTATTTATAATTTATATATAGAATAATCAATTTATTCATTTTTATCAATAATTATTTATTTAGTAAAATTGTTAATATTATTTTAGTAATATATTTTTTATTCTTTTTTTATTTAATTATTTCATTTTATTCATACTTTTAACAGTGCTAAAAAATCACTCATAAAGGATTATTTTATGGGTGCTAAAAATAAAGCGCTAATAAAGGGAGTCTTTTAACAATGCTAAACATAAATAGTTGATAAGGGACATGCTTTATCAGTGCTAAATAAGTACACTGATAATGGATTCCTTTTATCAACACTAAAAAAAATGCACTGATAAATGGAGCCTTCTATTAGTATTAGAAAAAAAAAGCACGGATAAATCGTACCTTTTATTAGTGCTTGTTTTAGTGCTGATAAAGGGTACCTTTATCGCCACTTTTTTCTCACGTTAATAAAGGTCATCGCTTTTAACAGCCTATTTTGTAGTATTGTAAAACATGGTAATATTTTAATTACAATAAAACCATAATGAAAACATACCTAATTTCAAAAATTAACTCTTTACTAATTCCTTAAATAAAATCATAGATTATAGAATATATTCCCCAAATCCGAAAATGTTGTAAATTACATCAATGATAACATAAAACACATTTCCATAAAATCTTTAATGAGTTATAAGGTCATCAATACTATCCCATTTAATTTATTTATATCCATAATATCTTTATCCAAACATCATTATCTAAACATCAGGAACATATTTAGGGTTCTCTTCCCTTAATAACTTGTTTTTCAAAATAATATCACCCTACCTTTAGATCCCTTTTCTGGGTCACCTGTACCATTCAAAATATTCTTAAAAATACATAAATAAAGCTAATAATAAAAAACCCTTATATATTTCAGGATTCATATAACATAATTCTTGAATCCAAACACATAAACACTCTTGTCATTCCACTTCATTCTTAAACCATTAACAAGTCTTTGTCATATTATTCCTTAACATTTCTTTCCTTTCATATTCCATTTTCAATCTCATCATCATCATAAATATAACCATTACTCATAGAACGTTCCTGATTCTCTTCATGATAATTACCCTTAGTAAATCTATGAACATAATTCCCATACTTTCTACATTTGAAACATTCAATCGTCGATGATATATTATGAAGACCATTATTCTCATCCATTTCATTAACTAAAATTAACATTTTTCCTCTATAATTACCTAATTTCTGACCATATTCTCCAAACATAAGACTTATTCTCATTCCTTTTAGGAATTCTCTTGAGTTTTTGTTTCTTCATTTTATAAATATAGGAAACAGAATATTCTTTTTTCTATGGTATCCACCTCCCGAACTCTCAATGAACTCTATCCTTCTACACTTTATTGTGTTTGAGGGTTTGTTAAGGTTCAATTTTTTAAACATATATCATGATAACTAATTAGGAATAATCACAATATCATTTTGTCTATTTATCATTCCTATTGGTTTCTCATGAACACATTGTTGATCACATTAAACATTAATCTCAATCCATCTAGTTCCCTCCATTGGCTAAAACAAAAAATCATAGTGTGAACAATATTAATTATAGTGTAAAATCACATAATCATGTAAAATTATTTATAGGATGTCTAAATAAGGACACATTATTTTCAATCTATGAAACCTTAGGTTTAACAGAGGTTATTAATGTTCATCATATATTCAAATTCTTCATGATGGATAAAAAAGAGTTTATGAATTTCTAAAGCATATCCCCCATGAGTGACAAACAAGGTGTGTAGAAAGCCCATTTTCATGCACCATGTGATGATCGAGTCTAGCTCAATGCCCCCTTTTTAGATTTTTCACCCTAGGTACCTCAATACCAGATCCATATCCACTTGTAATATCCAAACATAGATTTAGTTTCATGTAAACCACTCGTTCTATCCTTTACCAAAATTCCAGAACATTTTCCTATACTTTGACACATCCTTAGAATTGTCCTTTGATATATACTTAGAAATATATCTAGGGATGTCACTAATTTTTTTACCATCCTAGTTTACAAAGGTTAAGTAAACCTATCCTCTGATACAAGCTAGAAAGACCCAATCTTCTCAAACATATATATTACATCTTTTTATATGAATATTCAATACATATCATAAATACATGCTCAATGACCATAATATTTTAGTGTCTATAGAGACTAGAAACATAATATTCCTATTTCATGAAAGATCTTAAACATATCCCTAGATATCTTCTCACATAGTAATCCTCTTAGGAATACTCTACCTATCACTTTCATTGTAACCTAGGAAAGGAAACGTAATAAAGGGCGATCTTAGATTCTCTATATGGGTAATTATAATATAAATCAATTTATTATCATATGAAGGAATAAGATAATAATAAGGTTATGTGATCATGAACATAACATATGAAGTTCATACCCAACCTTCCATAGATCGCAAAAATGATTCTTGGAATAAAACATTATCATTTCTGAAAACGTGGCCCTTAAAAGTGAGAAATCATCATAAATCAATCATGAACCATATTATAATGTCATAAAAGTGTGGAAACATTATAAATATTGAAAACCATTTCATATTTCAAGGTTAAATACCAAGACCATCGACATAATTGATCACAACTCATCACCTTTCTCCCATTATGGATCAAGATTCACTTTTTTCCCATAGTGGATCAGTATGCAATTGTTTCCCATAGTGGATCAGGACTCACTTGTTTCCCATATTGGAATAGGACTCACCTATTTCCCATTTTGTATGAATCCCAACATATTGTTTCCCATTTTTATCTCATGATATATAAAGCTTTATTTAATGCATGGGAGAGATATACAGGTCTCACCAACCTCATAACGCAAACCATATTTATGTGTGCCACAATATCATAAAGTAGAAATCACATCATCACATCATATCCTATATAAATAAAACATATTTCATAAACATTTCATCAATTCACTATAGCATAACCCATGAAAAAAATGGGTTTAATGAATACTTCATCAACATAAACATTAACCATCTAGATAAAGATTAAGGATTATATCATTAAATATTATCCCTAGTAAAGCATAAGTAACATCAAAGGATGTCATCATATATGGAAAAGTATTTTGAAAGATCACTTGGGACATTTCATGAGGAATAAATAATTTCAAATTTGAGAAACCCTTTTTAAAACATAAAAAGTTTTGAAAAAAATTAAATAACCTTGGAAAGTTATAAAGGAAGCTTTAAAATTCATTCAAAGAACTTCTTTAGAAAAATATCCATTCCACTTTGAAAAACATTTTTCAAAACATAAAACATATTGAAAATAATTTTATTTAAAAGAAAAAATATAAATATTATAAATTAATATTTAAAAAAATAATGTTTATGATGGTAGGACATTTTTTTATTTTCATACATGTTATAACAAAGATTCCTTTACCAATTTCAGTAAAAGAAAAATGAGCATTGTTTGGAAAATGACATGAGGATTCCTTATAAAACATTTCATAAAAAGTAAAACATTGTTGAAAATTTATTTAATAAATCATTTTAATAATGTAAAAAAAAATTGAAACCATTTTTATTAATCTTGTTTCTGGAAGAAAAAGGGTTTTCGATCGAAGAAATAAATAGAGACAATTTTTCTAAAATATTATTTTGAGCTATTGAGTATATAAGGATAAGAAAATGAAGGGGAAAAAATTTTCTCTCAAAATAACTATATCATAATAAAATAAATTATTTTCCTTAGATATATATCATAATATTTCACCATTGGAATCATAATCATGGGCAATTCTGATAAATGATGAGATTCTAACATAAAAACCTTACCACTTTGTTAACATTGAAGCATATGCCCCATGAAAGAATAAAATTGAATGAAACTTATAATATAAAGAAAATAAACGAATTAATGATATTAAATTTCAATTGTATAGTATATACACCTCATAAAATAAGAGAAATGCATAACATAACATATGTCTCAAAGAAGGAAAACTGAAACAAAAGTCCTTTATCACTTCAGTAACATTGGAACTGTAAATCCCATGAAATATAGATAATTAAATTGATATTTAAATAAAAATATTTTCCATGATAATAATCATAAAATACATTCTTGGTTAGTATATATACCACATAAAAGAAATGGATGGTGATAATGGCATGTGTCTTACAGAAAATAAAAGTGAGGTAAAATCCCTTACCATAAGTCATGAATTACTTCATACACATTAAAATCTCATGTATAAAAAACATAATTCCATTAATGGTATATTTAAGAACCATAAATATATATATATATTTCCGAATATTATTTTCTTATGAGCTTTTATTACCCATTTTTAACCACTCAAATTTAAAGTCACGTTTCGGGAAATAAATGATTTGTTTTTCGTGTATGATTTTATTTTTATTTTTGGCCCTCTAACTTTTATCATAATTAAAAAATAAAATAAATTTAAAAATTATATAAATATTACACATATTCAGCATATATTTTTTTTATTAGTCCATACAGTTTAGAGGTAGGAAATGAAATACACCGTTCATGGAGACGGTAGACCACACGTACACATGAATATTGTTTCCATTTTCTCAACGGATAAAAAGAAATAAATTTAAATAATATATTACCATTAAAAAATAATTTATATTTAAAATATATCACATATTTAAATTAAACCTATCCTTATTAAATTATATGTAAATCATGAGTGAATCACATCGCTTAGTGAGGTGCTAGTTCGTCGTACACACGAGCAACATTATCGTATTCCCTCCAAATGAAAAGTATAAAGTTATATATGATATAATAATTAAATAATTATAAAAATATAATAAATATTATATATAAAAATTTAATATATCATTATATCTATTCATTATAAGTGGTGATGGAAAAATAATAACATCAGTTCGCGAGGTGGTAGTCCTCCGTACAGATGAATGATGATTTTGTATCCCATTTGATGAAAAAGAATATAGATATAGGTCCTGAACATGACATAAAAAAAATATAATTATATGTAAGATACTATTTTTATTATATTATAATGGTTTAATAATAATTTATTGATATTGAGGAATAAATAAAATAAAATGCTCCGTTTGGGATGTTACCTCATCTTCAGACAACATCTTTTTCTTTGCACTAAAAGGCTTCTTAGGTGTAATTTCTGATTAAAATATGGATACTAGGATGATAGGTTTAAATAATGTATGTTATTTGGGTAGTTAATTTCCAAACCAATGGGTTTTATATGTGTGGAGAGTTGAGGAGAGTGGGTGGCCTTTTATAAGTGAAGTGAGTAACACACTTGTAATTTTTGAAAAGAAAAAGGTGTACCCACATTTTTCACAAACCAAAAGGCTAAAAAATATACCATTATATATAATATAAGATATAAGGTTTAAATATTCCTATCTAATGGTTATTTTTATGAGTTTTTTTTATTTTTAGACCTTATATTTTTAGTTTAATCCCCAGTAAACTCATTTTTACCATAATCATAGTAAATAATTTTTACTATTTTTAACATTCATTATGGTAAAAAATTTAGTTAAACAAATTATATAATATAAATTATTACTATTAAAAATATATAATTCATTTTCATAAACTCCATTCACATAATCGAAAAAAATTAATTTAAAATTAATCCCATAGTCATGATGGGAAAGTAGTTTTCAAATGAGAAAATGTTCAAAATTTTAAACAATATATAACAAAATCCAGTATGAAATTAATTATAATAACCTAAATTGGTTTTGTATATATATAATTGAACTAATTTTACCTTTAAACCCATATTAATACAATTTAGATGTTTTTAAAGTATTTAAAAGAAATATAAATTCATAACAAAAAACCAGTATTTTTTATTATTCATCAAAATATTTATATTCTTATTAAATTATCAAGAATTTTCCCTAATATAATTATGAGTTGTGGATTTAAATAATGATTTTTATTTTCTAAAATAAATTTTATAAAATTGGGAAAAAAATATATTTTTAAAATAATTGCACAAAAGACGACAAATCTATTTTTTTTGAAAAATAGAATTTTAAGTGTAAAGTTGGATTTATTCTTATATATTGTTGGGAGAATACATAAGATGAATTTTAAACATTTTAATATATACATAATATTTAACTTTAATTAAATTAATTCACCAAAATCTTCTTGTTTAATTTTTTTAGGTAAAACATGATTGTGTGCCTAAAAATAGTTTTTCAGAAAATAAATTTTTTATTTTAAAATAGTTTTTATTTCATTTATAATTAATTAATCCCTAAAAAATTGATTTATATACATGTTTAATCCATATTTTTTCATTATTTAATTAATCCTATTCATACCCACCATTCCAATGACTCGTTTGTAACTATCATATTTAATAATAATATTTTAATAGTTTGCCGCATTTCATTTAAAATAAGTGTTGTGTTTAACACAATATAAACTCATTATTTCATGTAATGATAGCTAAATTCGGTGTTTCATGTAATGAAGAATATCAAAAATGTTAAATTTATTGGAAAAAAATATTTGCCAAAATATCAGGGTGTTACGTTGTACCCCCCTTAAATAAATTTTGTCCTCATAATTTGAACTTGTGCTCGTAAACATGGGTTTATCAATTGGAAATCCATTTGTGGGAAACCCACATCGTAAAAAGGTTTAATAAAATTTACTCTAGAAAAATCAGAAAGCTATATACGAAGGTCATCTGAAATAATACATACTAGGTTTCCAAATATGATAAAATAGTTGGTAAGTAAAAATATGGGAATATAATAGAAAACTAACACCCAAATACTAATGTATGGTGATATAGAACATGGTTAGAATAAAGTTAAATACCACAAAACCTTAAATACATGATAAGTTAAAAGACATTACATTCATTAAAAATTAAGGTAAATGTTTAAAATTTTATTTCAAGATCCTTTTCCTAATGTTAGGGAATATTTATGAGAATATATACTAACATGATATGTTTTCATTTTATATGAACAATATGATCCTTTGGTTGTGATTTAATCAATTTCCACTTCATATATTACACCAAGAAATGAAGATGTTTTTGTTATTCCTATAGCACTAGTGGATCATAAGATCCATGAATGAATGATAATTCATGTCACGAACCATCCTCGGGGCCCGTGTCGTGACTACCCCAAGCCTACCTTCCATAGGCCAGGGGCTGGCGACTAGCACCAAAGGCATAAATCCTGGTAAAAAGGGAAGGCATTGCCTTTATAAAAGTAAACAAACACAATAGAGTACGCAAGATGGAGTAAAAAAAAGTAAAATGAGTACAAAAGTAAGTGCTGGAAAGTAAATGGGCCAGAATACAAAACCAACTGAGAGTACAATACAACTAAGAAAGAAAGTGCAACAGCTAAAAATTAAAGCATCAACCACCGAGTCATCCTCCAGGAATCCCACCTGATGGGTGGGTACAGATAGTCTCATCGGTACCTTGGGTTCGTCTGTCCACTCCGTGTACGTCCCGCCAGGTGGTCCACCACCAGATACCGTCCGGCTCCACAAGCCTCGACCACGATCAGGGATGTCCATCGTCTGAATCCAACACAATGTAGTGTGGGAAATTCCCGTGCAGGGGTGAGTATAAAGATACTCCTTAGGGACCCCAATACCCCCGAAGGTCTCCCAGAATCCATAATGGTTAAACTACATATGAAAGATACAAACACGAAGTATCAACCAACTCTACTTAGGTATATTCCCATACATATACCTAAGTCATCAATCTCAGTATGACTCCAACTTCCAAGCCCATTCACAACCATTCCACACAGGAAAGAAGTCAAGCATACCAATGATAATGATTGAAAGTCACAACTAAGCTCACATAGGTATTCTACTCACGAAGAGGGGTGGAGATGATTAGATGTAGCCTCTAAATCATCTCCTCTGCCGAACCCACGTAAGATCCAAGTACAGAATTCGTTGTTGTCGTACCCACATAGGATCCAAGTATAGTAACCATTGTTGTCTAACTTACATAAGATCCAAGTACAGTCATCATCACTGCCGATCCCACGGAGGATCCAAGTACAGTCGTCCTTGCTGCCGAACCCACATAGGATCCAAGCACATTCATCATCGTCGTCACAGTCGCAGCTAGCTCTAGGGTTCCCGCACACAGCGTAATCGATTCTGTTAGGGTCCGCTCCATGAGTAAAAGGGGGTCAATACATCAACAATCACGAAGTCTAGAGTTGATGTATCCCAAAGTTCCGACTCATCAAAAGGAACTCAACGCGACAGACGATGCGTCAAACGGATGCCCGGTCTGAGAGATATTGGTTTTTCCAATCCAGGGGCCCGGTTGGAAATATGCACATTCCCAACCTAGTCGTTTACCAAAGCTCTCCAAAACTCACTTAGAGTATAGCAAAAGGATCTTCTCATCAAAATAATCCCAGTACCGCAGACGGCGCGTCAATCGGACGTGTGGTCTTTAAGTTATTCACGTTCAAGTGAATAATGGGCCCGACCCGTTTAGCCCAGTGGACCGATGGGTCGGGTTAATCCAGTTTGACGGGTCCGATCCAGCAAGGGTTTCGGACTGGCCTGAAGGGAAACACAACTCGGTCCGAAGGGGCGCGGCCTGGCCCGAAGGGGCGCGGCCTGGTCCGGCGAGGCGCGGCCCGGCCCGGCTGGGCGCGACTGGGCGTGGCCCGGCTGGGCGGGTGGCCCGGCTGGCTCGGCCAGCTGGCCAAGCGGTCCCGTGGGGTGGGGGATGCCCAAACCAGTGGCTCCTTAGGGCGTCGCCCTCCCAAATAGGTCGGCTAGGCCGGTCGGGCTTCTGGCGCATGCGGCCCGCACGGGCGGGCCGCCGATCTCCCAGCGTGGCGCCCTCTTGGCACTGCGGTCCAGCTCCGCCTGGCCGGTTCTTTCACCGAAGTGTCCCAAGATGTGGGCCGCGATTCCACCCGTACAGTTGGCACGATGGCACCGGCTTCCTTCTCCATGTTTCCGGCATGGTGTGACAGCGTCATTCTTTTTCCGTCTCCGGTTTCCAATTCCAAAGGGATAAAGTTCCTGCGGAGGGTCTTCGGGTTGTGTTCGTTCGGCCCATGCCCTCTATGTTATATGGTAACACATCACCAGGAATAAACAAGATTCACAATGCACTACCAAACAATTTAATTTTCAATAAAATTGAAACAATTCACCCTACCTCAACAATTGTCGACGAATGTCAACGTCGCGGTTGACGGCGTCACGAGGTGAGGATTCATAGACGTCGACGGAGAGCGTCCGAGGAGAAATTGGCATCTCCTCACTTGTTGCGGAGGAAGAAGAAAATATTGGAGGAACGGGGTGCGTTTTTCACCAAGAGGAAAGGTCTTCGTCGGAGAAGAACCGTTCTTCGTTGAGGAAGATGTTCTTCAAAACTCTAGAGTTCTCCCCCAAATTCTCTCACACAACAATTTCCAACCCCAAATAAAATAAGGCTTCTACTTATTTTATTTAATCTTGTCATGATTTTCAAAATTCAAAAATAAAATCCCCTTAATTAATTAAATGTAGATTAATTAAGGTGTGTGTTGGAAAGAATAAATGAGGGAGAGATGGGAGAGGAAGAGTTACTCAAATAAAGGGGGAGTTAAAAATTAATGTAAGGGGTTAAATGAGTTTAGGGAATGTGAAAGGTTAGGGATCGTGTGGGACCCACCTCACAAATATCCTCACATGGGTATTTAGGTTCTTATGGGTCCCACCCCAACTCCCTCATGTAGGATATAACCACCTTACAAAGAAAATAAAAATTGTTCCACAATTTTTATTCACTTCTTATTTAATCCACAATCTTAAACTCTCATCCCGTGCAAAATCAACTTCGGTAAAGGTCCCCTTAAGCAATTACTGGCGTTGAAAGTTTATCGGTGCCCTCGGATTTTGATTCAGAGCACCGGTTCAAAAGATAGAAAAACCTGCTCGTTCGTTTACTGAACGTACCTGAGCTAAACTTCGTAAATTGATTCTGGGCACACCAGGACTCGGAATCAAGTGTCGTCAGAAGCCACGGACTTGTAAAATTACAAAGTATTTAAGAAAAAAAAATTCCTTAAAATTTCTGGGTCTTTACATTACTCCCACCTCATGGATTACATCCCTGTAAAGCTATAACATAAAATAGGGGAACAAATGATGGTACTGAGCATGCATTTGGGCCTCCCGCTCTCATGTGCTCTCCTGGAGGTTCTTGTGCTACCAACAAATGCACACAAGAGGAATCGACCATCCACGTAGGACCTGCTCCTATCGATACTCGATATCCACTGGGACCTCCTCAAATATATCCCCATCGCCGATGTCCAGCTCCCCATGATCAATGATGTGAGTCAGGTCATGCACATATCTCCTCAGCTGAGACACGTGGAAGACGCCGTGCACCCGGTGCAACTGAGGTGGAAGAGCCGGGTGGTAAGCCACCTCTCCTACCCTGCTAAGGACCAGGAATGGTCCGATAAAGTGCGGAGATAACTTTGTTCCCCAGACAAAACTCTGTAATCCATGTCGAGGTGAGACCCGTAAGAAAACTTGGTCGCCATTCTCAAACTCCAGTGGTCTCCGCCTCTTATCAGCATAGGACTTCTGTCTGCTCTATGCAGTCCTCATCCGCTCCTGGATAACTTGCACCTTCACCGTCATAGCCTGAACCATCTCTGGTCCAACGAGTGCTGACTCCCCAGGGTTAGTTCAGCACAGAGGTGATCTGTAAGGTCGGCTGTACAATGCCTCGTAAGGTGCCATCCCAATGGTGGAGTGGTAGTTGTTGTTGTATGCAAACTCCACCAAGGGTAGGTGATCCTCCCAATTGTGACCAAAGTCAAGGACACATACATGGAGCATGTCCTCGAGTGTCTGAATGGTCCTCTCTGTCTGGCCATTAGTTTGAGGGTGAAAGGTGGTGCTCAGGCGTAACTGCGTCTCAAATGCCTCCTACGACCCCTTCTAAATCCAGGAATTAAAGTGAGCATCTTGATCAGAGACGATAGACGATGGAACCCCATGAATCCGTACGATCTCCTGAATTTAGAGGCGTCCCAATCTCTCTACTGAGCCCTGCTCTCTGATCAGAAAGAAGTGGGCCGACTTGGTGAGTCGGTCTACAATCACCCAAATGGAGTCATGTCCTCTGGAAGTACGTGGGATCCCCGTCACAAAATCCATGGATATCCTGTCCCACTTCCACTCCAGAACATCTAAGGGATGTACCAAGACCAATGTTACCTGGTGCTCCTCCTTTACTTACTAGAAAGTGAGGCATTGCGAAATGAATTCTGCTACAGCCTTCTTCATAATCGGCCACCAGTGCTGTCATCTGAGGTTCTAGTACATCTTTTCCACTCCTGGATGTACCGCAAGAGGGGAAGTGTGAAACTCCCTCTGCACTTTCTCCTGCAGTGCAACTAGTACCAAGGTATGTCCCCTGAAGAGAATGACTTGCTCTCCTCCTTCAAAAAAATCCATCAGGCGCCTACCCTGTGGAAATCTGAGCACGTCGCATCTCACAGTCAACGTCCCCAAGATGTGTCTCTCTGACCTGCTGAAGTAGTGGAGGAGTGACTATGAGAGATTATAGGAAGGATTCCCCATCTCTATCCACTAAGGATATCTATAAAGCGGGTAACTGCTCCGTCGCCTCTCCAAGTACATGAATGCCCATTCTCCTGCTGAGAGAATCATCCACAATGTTCCCCTTCCCAGGAGTATAGACTATCTCAAATTCATAGTCTTGGAGAAACTCGAGCCATCGCTACTATCTCAGGTTCAGGTCCTTCTGTGAGAAGATGTACCTGAGACTCTGGTGGTTAGAGTAGACTGTAAAGCGCTTTCCCATCAGATAGTGTCGCCACATCTTCAAGGAGAAGACCACTGCTACTAACTCCAGGTCATGGGTAGCATAGTTCTTCTCATGCTGCCTCAACTATCGTGAACTATAGGTGATCACTGCCCGCTCCTGCATCAGGACACACCCGAGTCCGGTCCATGATGCATCGCAGTAAACTACATACCCTACGCCCTCCTCCAGTAGCCTCAAGATGGGAACACTGGTCAATCTCTGTCTCAGCTTCTGAAAGTTATGATGACATCTATCTGACCACACGAAGGGTTTCCCCTTCTTAGTCAAAGCTGAAAGTGGTGTTGTAACTCTAGAAAAGTCTGGAAAAAATCTCCGATAGTACCCAGCCAGACCTAGGAAACTTCGCACCTCCGTCACACTCCTAGGTGGCTCCCAAGCTATTATTGCCTCGATCTTCGCAGGATCCATAGAAACTCTTGCCTCCAAGATGATGTGCCCCATGAAGTGAACCTCTCGAATCCAGAACTGGAACTTCGAGAGATTACCATAAATGTTGTTCTCTCAGAGTGTTTCCAGTACAACCCACAAGTGGTAGGCGTTCTCCCCCTCAGTAGTCGAGTAAATCAGTATGTCGTTGATGAAGACTACGACAAAACAATCGAGGTAAGGCTATAATATCTTGTTCATGAGACACATGAACATTGTTGGTGCGTTGGTTATACCTAAGGGAATAACCAAGAACTCATAGTGGCCATACCGACACCTGATGGTCGTCTTATGCACATCCTCATCTCGAACTCTGAGTTGAGGATAGCCTGATATGAGGTCTATCTTCGAGAACCATCGTGCTCCCTTGAGCTGATCAAAGAGGTCGTCAATCCTTGGAAGTGGATACTTGTTCTTCATAGTCACCTGATTCAGGTGATGGTAGTCGATACATAGTCGTAATCTCTCATCTGCCTTCTTGGAGAATAAAATTTGGAGAAGCCCAGGGTGGAACACTGGGTCAGATGAATCCATTTCCATGTAAATCCTTCAGTTGTACCCGCAGCTCACGAAGCTCGGTGGGAGCCATCTGATATGCTGAAGTATATATCGGTGTTGTCCCAGGGTACAGGTCAATATAGAAGTCTACCTCTCTGCGAGGAGGTAGTCCTGGAACGCCATCAGGGAAAACGTCTGCATACTAATTCACCACAATCGGAAACCTCGGACTGCGCACATCAACTGCTCCTAGGATGAGACTAACCAACTGATGGGTGATCGGTTGCCCTCTCCTCTGCGTAAGTCTATCCTGCATTGTAAAGGCTCCCTTCTCTTCGGTGAAGGTGAACTTGCTCCCATCTGTGCGGACACACCGCACTTTGCGCCTAATATAGTCGATCTGGGCATGGACAGTAGATAACCATTCCATACCTAAGATGACTTCATAAGCCCTCGATGCCGCTACAAAAAGTTCCCAGCCGAAGCTCTCGCCTCCTAGAGTAACCTCACACTGCCGAAACCAGTTTATAATCATCGAGTCTGCTCTCGTAGGAGTATCTAGACATAAGGATCGAGCCAACGGCTCCGTCGGAATCTCCGATCTCCGAACAATGGTAGCGGCAATAAAAGAATGAATCGATCATGTGTCAATAAGAACTACAGAAAGGGTGGAGTATACACATATAGTACCTCGAATCATCTCAGGTGCACCATGGTCATAGGCCTCGACTGCCTGGAGCTGAGCATGCCCCTATCAGCCAGCTCCCTATGGTCAGGGTGGCCCTCCTGGTGGTGGTGGTGGTAGAGCCTCGAAGTGTCGTCCACCACCTACCGCTCGGCCAGCTCCTCTGCCTCATCCACCTTCTCCCTACGGACCTCCATGGTTAAACATATGCCTCTTCCTGGGTGGTCCCTCCACCGTCTTCTGCTCCTCTGCATGGCAGGTCGGGTAGTCACGAGCTATGTGGCCCCGCCCGCCGCATGCATAGAACTGACTGCCCCTCGTATGGATGGATCTGCTCTGTGTGCCCCGCACATCCAAACCAGTATCCTGAGGTCACCCACCTGATGATCTGGTCTGGTTGGACCTTTACGACATATGTCTACTACTGGCTGCAGAAGACTCCACTACGTGTCGCCCTGCAGTAGGCCTCGCTGCTGGCGTAGGCTCAGAAAGAAATCTTTCTACAAGAAGGGCTCGCTCCAGTACTCCTGCCTACGTCAGAATGCTGAGGGAGATCATCGAAGCACTGATCTCATGCCTTAGTCCCTGCTCAAATGTTTGGTCCCGGAAGAATGGGTCTCGTACCATATCTGTGGAGTAGCGTGAGAGGTCGTTAATTCTTGCCGAGTACTGGGCTACTGACATGCTACACTACCGCAGCTGTAGTAACTCCTGGATGTGCACCGCACGGAGGGAGGCTAGAACAAACTCTGAGCGGAAGAGGATCTCGAAGTCCGTCCAAAGTAGAGATGCATCGTCGTGCACCTAGAGCATCAGGCTCCACCATCTACCTGCTGCTACGTGCAAGAGACTCGCGGCAATGATCACCATAAGGTCTAATGGTGTCCCTACCAATTTGAAGACTCAGACGATAGCCTCCAGCCAATCCTCAGCTGCCTCAAGGTCCATCTATAAGGCCCCGGCCTTAAACCTTACTTAATATTGAATTAAATGAATAATTCACATTGAGGATCTTTTCAGGTTTAGAGTTTTAGAGAATTAGGACATAACTATTACATCTCAAAATATTACAAAGTAGACACTTCTACTAAGTTTCTATAATATAAAATAAAAACTCTTAAAAAGAAACATGTCTAGTTCCATGTTTTATATAGAATGAATATACCTTGATCCCATCCTTGACCCTACTCCACAATAAGTCGTATGAAAAACATTTCAAAAAAAACTTGGGGTGAGCATAACAAGCTCAGTAAAGGATACACAAAGAAGGAAAACTGTTAGTTTTTCAAAACAACAAGTAAACCATGAATACTTTACCAAAGTAATAATTTTCACCTTTATGAAGTAGTAAAAACTCCTCACTGAATAAAAGACTATTACTTACCCTTTTGTGACCAAAATATTACCATAAAACCCATACAAGGAACACGTAATATAAAAAGGTAATTTGGGACATAAACATACTTAAATGGAATAACCATATGATCTACTTCCACACATAATGGAATAGCCATACGGCCGACTTCCATACCCAATGCATTGGAGGTTATAACATAACCACCCATCCTAGTATTCACGGCACCACCCATCATATGGTTTATCACGTAACCACCCGTCAAATTTCCAAGTACCATTATAAAATTATAAGACATAAAACAAATATAATGGATAGAAAACATTTCCACACTTTGATCAAAATATATCACATAAATATATTGACAAAAAAAATCCATTATAAAACCCATTTTCAATACCAAAATACATAAAAGAGTATATGGTATTTATTTCATTTTAAAAACATTACGTCTTATTAAGAAAGCCAAAGACCAAATAATACTCGCAGCGGCAGAAAAGGGTCTTGTCACCACATACGTTAAAAGAAACATTCATTTTTGTCATTTAGTAAAACACTTCGTAGAAAAAGATTACTTTTGAATAAATGTAAAAGTAAAAAGGGGTTTATACACTGTATAAAAGAAAGTTGTGTATAAAACAAAATATGCCTCAATGAAAGGAGATTGAGACGAAGTCCCTTAGAAAGACGGTTTCCTTTGATTAAGGATAAATCAATTACATAATTATGTGTGACAAAAGAATACACCAAATATAAGTGGATATTAAGTTTAAAACAATCAGATTTCATTCACACATATTCATAGAATGAAATATTTTAAGGAGTACAAGTTTATCCCAAAGAATAAAAATTGGGTCAAGAAGTTCCCTTGCAAAAATTCGACAGCCTAACGGCGTCACATCAAAATTCAGAAAAAGAGTTGATGAGAGATAAAAAGGGTATCTCATCACTTGTACATAAAATTTACATCAATAAGGATATATAAGAACATATCCCAACATAATAGTATGTGAATTAAAAGACATAACAAAAGAAGTCTTTTAAAAATAGGAGGGTGAAAGGTTCCCTTACCGACTTGGGTAACTTTCAAAACGTACACCCCATTAAAGAAGGGTCATAAAATGAATATGTAAATACCAATAAATGAAATTATATTACAAAAAGAGTATAATAATGGGCATTACATACACAAATAAAAGGAAATGGTGGCAATTGTAGCATAAATCTCACGGGACTAAAAGTGAGATGAAAAATCCCTTACGAAAACTTGGCAGCCTAACGGCGCCATTTAAAACTTCCAAAAATGGATTGATGAGATCAAATAGGGTCTCTCATCATATTAACATAAAATTTAAATAAAGAGGAATATAAAATAACATCCCCCAACATAACAAAGAGGAGATTAAAAGAAGGGACATAAAGGAGAGTACTTAAAAATAAAGAGAGAGGTAGGATCCCTTACCTCGTATCTGACTTGACTCAATCGTTCTTTAATCTCCTGAATAATAAACTTGAGTTAATTTCTACTTGATTAAGAACCTTTCTCAATTTCATTATTCCTTTTATATCACTTATTACCATGTCATTAACACTATGTAATTATTTAAGTTAATAACGGTCATTTTAACGATCATTGCTACTTGAGTCAAAAATAAACTCTTTATAATTACAAGTTTGATCATGGGGTAAAATATCCATTATATTAAGAATTATATTAATTATTTAGATATCATATATATAATATATATCCATTATATACATGAATTTATAATATTATATAACATTTAGAGGTAAGAAATGAAATGCATCGTTCATGGAGATGGTAAGCCATACGTACGCATGAACGCAACTTCCATTTCTATTTCATATTTAATGGAATTAAAACATAATGATACATAATAGTATTATAATTCCAGTATTTTATCATATATGATATCATTAAATATATCCTTTATACATACCACATATGGTATTAACGAATCAAATCACTTTGAGGGGGCGGTAGTGAGCATTTCCAAAAATGAAGATATCGTGTTTACCCATAATGGAAACCATAAAGGTATGCCATAAATGAAAAATAAAGAATCTTAGGGAAAACATAAACATATTATATATCATATATAAATA
This sequence comes from Viscum album, assembly GCA_963277665.1. NCBI lineage: Eukaryota > Viridiplantae > Streptophyta > Magnoliopsida > Santalales > Viscaceae > Viscum > Viscum album. The sequence continues at coordinate 1,553,726,196 of OY728160.1, forward strand.
TATTGACATCTTAATGGACACCTTTGAAGGTGTTAAAAGAATATTGAACAATCATCGTTTCATGAGGCTGAAATTCACCATCCACAGAAACAGTATGTTATTTAACCATTAGATGTAGGTGTGTGTAATTTTAGCGCAAATAATTCTTATAAAAACATCCTAGTATATTTAATATACTGGTTTTGTTACAAAAGAAATTTATAAAAAGGGTTTAGGGGGTTGGAGAAGCAAAATAAAACAAAAGAGCACAAGTGAAGACGTTACCTTAAAATCGGGTAACTCCCTTTGGTTTGTACCAAAAGGGTTTCTTGAAGAGATTAATTCCTACGTTAAGGATTCTAAGATGAGGAGAGGGATGTGGAGAGACAAAATGATCATATATTGGCCGATCCAAAGTCTTGAGAGGTGTGGGTAAGGTGGTAGAGGTGGGGGCCTTTTATAAGAGGAGAGGAGGGGCACTCTTGGAAAAGTATAAAATGTTACTTTATTTTCAAATCCGTTTTAGATTTTAAAGGTCCCACATTGATGTATTTCGAGGATAAGGTGATAAGAGTTCTAAATCCACTCATCCAATATGTTTTTGACATTTGTAGGTCTTAGATTTTACATTATCTTTTCATTTTATTTAAATCGTTAAATAATGAGGTAATCGCTGCATTATCATGATGTCATAGATAATTTAATTTATTTAATGTCTAAAAATTATAAAAAAATACTATGATGTAGGAAATATTTTTAGTTTTCCAATTACTATTTATAGTCAAAAATATGACTTGTATATCCCCATGTAAAAATTGTTTTAATAAAACAATACATGTTTGTGTCATTTTTACTTTTACTTTAAATAAAAGGCATAAATGTCATTATCTTACCCAAATGGCTCCATGGGGTCCCAAAAATCGACCCATGGGTTGTCTTGGTCGGCAATGACTCATCCAATAGGGTTAGGACAAGTGTCAAGATATTTTCATTTTATTATAATATCATTTTTACCTTAAATCACACTAATTACCTTAAATCGCGGTTAATAAAACTTAAAAGTTACTTTTCATCAAAAATTATTTTCATCTCATTGAACCAAATTTTAATTAATAATAAAAATAATTTAAATTTGATTTTTGAAATTCAAATCACAGAAGTGGTAAATTTCCATTTAAATGAAAAATCAATTTTTGTAACTACCACTTTGTGGTTTCACTATTCATAAAAAATTAAGGCTTTTCAGAAAAATACCAAAAATTCACCCTAATATATATTTGATATTCTGAATTCAAAAATGATGCCTATTTTACAAAATTTATAAAATAGAAGTTGAATTAATTAATTTTATAATTAAATCCCGCTGTCAAATCAAATAGCGTGTTTTTAAGAAACAATATCTATCAAAAGATTGACACTCGTTTATGTCCAATCTCAAAGTGATATTAATTACAATGACCACCATTGGATTAAATGGAAAAAATATAATCTAATTACACTTTAAAACAAATTCAAATGATAACCTAATAATATAAATAAATTAGATTAAAAATATTTTTTGAATTAAAATACAACATTTTTCACTATTCATTAAAAAATGAACTTTATCGGAAAAATACCAAAAATTTACACAATGGAAATTTTCATGTCCCGATTCTAAAGAAAAATTTTATTTTGTCAAATATAACACATAAAATTTCCAAAAAGTGGATTTAAAAGAGGTTCTCCATCAAAAGGAGGTTAATCGACCTTTTAAAAAATATTAGAATGTTTACGCTTAAAATTGGATTCATTCACATTTTTAATCCTCTAACATTTATTATAAAAAGTAAAAATATTTGACAAACATATATAATCATTTTGTAGTTAGTTCTGTTCATTCTCTTCTTTATAACGGCTAGGTGTTAACTACCATTTAAAATAAAATTATTTTATTATTAGAGTGCAACGTAAGATTTCATAGGAACTCATTGTTGTGTATTGGGTAATCCATCGAGCATAGCATTCCCTTTAAATTCATATTAAAATTTTATTCAAAAATTGGGATAAATATAAAAATTTCATATTCTTTATTTACCTGGGGTGTTACACCATCTCTCCATGGAAACTGGGTGGACTCTGTTGCTGAAATTTGTGAAGTGCACTCAGGCGACGTGCACTCTCCGCAGCTGGGGCTGGTGGTATCGGTGGCCCAGCGGGTAGAAGTACCGATGGTGCCTCTGTTGTAATGGGGCCCTGCACCGAAGCCTCATCGCTCAGTGGGTTCCCATCCTGCACATAACTAAGAACACTAGATGGCTGCCCTCGCGGGGCCATCCTGAAATGTAACAGGTGCTCTATGGTTAATACAGTATACCTGGTGAGCTGACATAAAGTAATCACAAAGAAAACTTTTGAAACACATATGAAATCAATGTTTCCATGCACTGAGTCAGAAATCAGAAGTCTGGGTCTTGGTTTATGGATATATCAGCCGTTGCACCAATACTAGACTCCCTGGACTGATAACCACACTCAATACCCTTAACATTATTTCTCCACAGAAAGAAATTATTAGAGTCCTGAGTTCTTCGGTAGAACCGACTCCTCTGATACCAATTTGTCACGACCCGTCCTCGAGGCCCATGCCGTGAATACTCCAAGACCTCCTTCCATAGGCCAGGGGCTGGAGACTAGCACCAAAGGCGTAAATCCTAGTAAAAAGGGAAGGCATTGCATTTATAAAAGTAAACAAACACAACAGAGTACGCAAGATGGAGTAAACACAAAGTAAACTGAGTACAAAAGTAAGTGCTGGAAAGTAAATGGGCCAGAATACAAACCCAACTGAGAGTACAGTACAACTGAGAAAGAAAGTACAACCGCTGAAAAGTAAAGCAGCAACCACCGATTCATCCTCTGGGAATCCCACCTAAAGGGTGGGTATAGATAGTCTCGTCGGTACCTCGAGTCCATCCATCCGCTTCCTGTACTTCCCGCCAGGTGGTCCACCTCTGGATACCGTCCAGCTCCACAAGCCTCGACCACGATCAGTGTTGTCCGTCGTCTGCAACCAACACAATGTAGTGCGGGTAGTGGTCATGCAGGGGTGAGTATAACGATACTCAGTAGGCACCCCGAGACCCCCGAAGCTCTCCCAAAATCCACAATGGTTACACCAAAAAGGAAAGATACAAACACAAAGTATCAACCAACTCTACATAGGTATATGCCTATACATATACCTAATTCATCAATCTCAATACGGCTCCAAATTCCAATCCCATGCACAACCATTCCACACAGGAAAGAAGTCAATCATACCAATGATAATGATTGAAAGCCAAGACTCAGCTCACACAGGTATACTACTCATGAAGTGGGGTGGAGATGATTAGATGTTTCCTCTGAATTATCTCCTCTGCCAAACCCACGTAGGATCCAAGTACAGAAGTCGTCGTTTCCGAACCCACATAGGATCCAAGTACAGTAACCATCACTACCGAACCCATGTAAGATCTAAGTATAGTCTTCATCATTGCCGATCCCACAGAGGATCTAATTCACCCTACCTCAACAATTGATGATGAACGTCGGCATCGCGGTTGATAGCGTCGCAAGGTGAGGATTCGTAGACGTCGATGGAGAGCGTCTGAGGAGAAAGTGGAATCTCCTCACTTGTCACGGAGGAAGAAGAAATACTTGGAGGAACGATGTGCGTTCTTCGCCGAGAGGAAAGGTCTTTGCCGAGAGGAAAGGTCTTCGTCGGAGAAGAACCATTCTTCGTTGAGTAAGATGTTCTTCAAAACTCTAGAGTTCTCCCCCAAATTCTCTCACACAACAATTTCCAACCCCAAATAAAATAAATATTCTCCTTATTTTATTTAATCTTGTCATGCTTTTCAAAATTCAAAAATAAAATCCCCTTAATTGATTAAATGTAGATTAATTAAGGTGTGTGTTGGCAAGAATAAATGAGGGAGAAAGGGGAGAGGAAGAGTTACTCAAATAAAGGGGGAGTTAACAATTAATGTAAGGGGTTAAAGGAGTTTAGGGAATGTGAATGGTTGGGGCTCATGTGGGCCCCACCTCAAAAATATCCTCACATGGGTAGTTAGGTGCTTTTCGGTCCCACCCCAACTCCCCCATGTAGGATATAACCACCTTAGATATAAAATAAAAAAATTTCCACAATTTTTATTCACTTCTTATTTAATCCACAATCTTAACTTATCATCCCATGCAAATGAAACTATGGTAAATGTCCCATTAAGAAATTACCGGCGTTGCGAGTTCATCGGTGCCCTCAGATTTCGATTCCGATTACCAGTTCAAAAGATAGAAAAACCCACTCGTTTGTTTACTGAACGTACCCGAGCTAAACTTTGCAAATTGATTCGGGGCACACCGGTCCTCGGAATCAAGTGTTTTTAGAATCCACAAACTCGTATAATTATAAAGTATTTATGAAAAAAAATTCCTTGAAATTTCCGGTTCTTTACAATTCATTACTTATTTCACTATTTATTATCAAAAATAGAATTTTTAGCATAATTTATCCAATAACATCCAAATTTCAACTTAATCCCTTCCATGAGTAGTCAACCATAAGGATATTCTGTGTTTTGAAAAAAATTGAAATCTAAACATTTCTAAAGCTCACTAAATATTCAAAATAAACTTAAAATTAATCCCCCAAAATAATATAAAGTATATCTTAATGTCACATGAAAAAAATGTGATTACATTGCTCATATACTCTCCTAAAATAACATAGTATCTTTAATTACAATAAAGCATTAATGAAAACAAATATTCATTAAAAAATTATATCTTTCTTAATTACTTAAATAAAATAAAAGATTATTGAATATATTCCAGAAATCCAAAAATATTATAAAGTCCATCATTGATAACATAAAACACTTTTTCATAAAATCGTTAATGAGTTCCAATTTCATCAATAATATCTAATTTACTTTATTCATATCCATCATATATTTATCCCAACATCATTATCTCAAAACTAGGAACATATTAAGGGTTATCTTCCCTTAATCATTTGTTTTCCATAAAATATCACTATGCCATTAAATCACTTTTCTGTGCCATTAATAATATTTAGAATATTATTTAAAATCATTAATAAAAATATTATATTGAAAAAACCTTATTTACTTCATGATTCATATAACTAAATTATTTAATTTCAATACATAAACATTCCAACCATTCCACTTCATTATTAATCCATTAATCATGCTTTGTTGTATTATTCCATAACACTTCTTGCCTTTAATATATCATTTTAGTCTCTCCATCATCAGCAATATAACCATTACTCAAAAAATCATGTTGATTCTCTTCATGATCTTTCCCATTAGAACATTTATTTTCAAAATTCACATACTTTCCACATTTTAAACAACCATCCATCGATAATATCTTAGGAAGACCATAATTATCATCCATTACATTAACCAAACTTTTCATTTTTCCTCTATAATTACTTTCCCTATTACCTTATTCTCAACACATGAAACATATTATTTTTCCTTTGAGGTATTCTCTTTAGTTATTATTTCCACATTCTCAATATATAAGAAACTAAATATTCTTTCCATTATACTCTCCACCACCCGAACTCCCAAATAACTCTATCCTTTTTTTATTTGGTGAGTCTGAGGGTGGGTTAAAGTGAATTTTTTTGATCATATATCATGATAACTAATTAGGCATAATAACAATATCTTTTATTCCAGTCATCATCCCAATTGGTTTCTCATCAACACTATGTCTATCACATTCAATGTTAATCTAGTTTCTTATAGTTATCATTATTGACTAAAACCAAAAAATAATAGTGTGAGAAATAATAATTATAGTGGGAAACCACATAATCATATAAAATCATTTATAGTATGTCTAAATATTGACAAATTATTTTCAATTTATGAAAAATTAGGTTTAACTTATGTTATTTGTTATTATCATCTCATCAAATTCATCATGATTGTTCATAAAGAGTTTGTGAATTTCCAAAGCATATCCCATGGGAGTGTAAAAATAGGTGTGTAGTAACTCCCATTGTCAGGCACTATGTGTCAATAGATTCTAGATCAATAATATATTTTCAGAGTTATTACCCCTAGGTACCTATGTTCTAGAGTTTCATCCAAATGTAATATCCAGTGATATGCTTTAGTATGCAAGTGCGGTATTCGTTGGAGAAAAATCCGGAAACACAAGTGTGGGAAGTGGGAGAAATGAAAATTAAATAAAGTGAGAAAGAACTAAAAGGGGAAGGGGCTGATCAATTAGGACCCCAAGGAGACTTCACCCTAAAAACTCTAATTATAAATCACCACAAAGGTTGATCACTCCTTTGATAAGACTTACTTGCATTCATTCAAGAACATAAGAAACAAAATCATCACAATGCTTGAAAACACTAAAATATTAAATTTACCTTTAAGGGGTACAAGAGGTGGCTATTTATAGCCAAATGAGAGGAATACATGCCAAAATACTTATCCCACAAAATTCTAAAGCATATCCCACGAATTTTAGTTTGTTTACACATGTCCATGGATTTAGGGGATAAGATATCTCTAAAGAATACTTTTTGGAACCACCCTAAAGACTTTGAAGATTCCCACTATGACATTAGAGACATGGGGCCCACAACTTTTGAATTTGGATATTTCCTTCATGCAAGTGGATTAAATTTCTTGAAATCATTCGGGTGGGACTTTTAGGTTCACTTTTGGGATTTAATAAGCATAATTAAAGGACCATTTGCTCCTACCATTCATGCATGTTGGTCCTCCTCTTGTAATTTCAAAATGAGGCCATGTAAATCCTCTTTCATCTTCCTCATTCTTCCTCTAGTCATTGGGCCACCAATACCATACAATGGGTCTGGTTCATTAATGCTTCTTTCACCATCAATGCCCTGATCGCCCTCAACTCATCGCAGTATGTGTACACCATGATTCGCATCATCCCCTCCCTCTTCAAAAGGATTCGTCCTCAGATCTACATATTCAGAAGGAGAGAGGTCGAAAATATTAAAGGTAGAACTTAGATTTCCATAACTGTTGGGAATGTCAATCTTGTAGGCGTTATCATTGATTCTTTCTAAAACATGAAATGGAACATCTCTCCATGGTTGGAGTTTTGGTTTTATTTGCTCTGGGAACCTTTCCTTCCTCAAATGCACCCACACCAAATCTCCGGGTTCTAGTACAACCTTATTCCTACCCTTGTTTGCTTGCTTCTCATATTGTTCATTTCATCTTTCAATGTTGGCATTCACCTTGTCATGTAAATCCCGAACAAATTTGGCCTTCTCATCACCTGCAAGATCAATAACCTCATTAGTAGGCAATGAAAGAATATCTAATAGAGTCATTGGGTTAAATAAATATATAGTATCAAAAGGTGAGAAGCTAGTAGTGGAATTCACTACTCGTTTGCATGAAAACTCTATGTGTGGAAAACATTTTTCCCAATTCTTTAGATTTTTTTGAATTATTGCATGCAAGAGGGTAGAAAGAGTCTTATTCATCACTTTTGTTTTCCCATCAGTTTGAGGATGTAAAAAAGTTGAGAACAATAATTTAGTTTCCAATTTATTCCACAATGTCCTCCAAAAGTGTCTTAGGAATTTCACATCCCTATCACCTGCAATGGTTTTGGGCAGTCCATGTAATCACACAATTTCTTTGAAAAACAAATCTGCTATATGTATACCATCATTAGTTTTTGAGAAGCCAATGAAATGGGCCATTTTTATGAATTTCTCCACAACAACCAAAATGATATCCTTTCCCAATTAGGATTCAAGCAATCCCAACAAAAAATCTATAGAGATGTCAATCCAAGAATGTGATGGAACGAGCAAGGGGAATACAATCCATTAGGTTAAACCTTGTAATTTGCATGCTTACAAGTGAAACAATTAGCACAAATTGAAATAACAGCTTTTCTCATGCTTGGCCAATAAATATGTTCATGCAAAGTAGCTAGTGTTTTATCAACCCCAAAATTCCCCATCAAACCAGACCCATGAGTTTTTTTACAAGAAATTCTTGAGTTGAAAAATTTGGAATGCACAATTTATCCCTTTTGAAAAGAAAACCATTATTTTTTTAATAGTATTTAAATCCATGTTTTTTACAAGATGTCCAAATTTGAGAAAAATCTCCATCATTTTCAGACATTCCCTTTAGTAACTCAAGTCCAAGTAATCGAGAATGATGAGAAGTAAGAAGTGCATACCTTCATGAAAGAACATCGGCAACTACATTTTCCTTACATTTTTTGTGTTTGATCACATAGTGGAAACTCTTAATAGATTCCTTCCAAGATGCATGTTTCTAATTCAACATTCCTTGGGACTTCAAATACTTAAGGATTTCATGGTTAGAGTGAATAATGAACTCTTTAGGCAACAAGTAATGTTGCCATGTTTCTAGGGTTCTTTTCATAGAATGAAGTTCTTTATCATAAGATAAATAATTTAATGTTTCCCCATTCAATTTCTCACTAATGTAAGCAATTGGACACGACTCTTAAGTCAAAATAGCACCAATACCAACTCCTGATGCATCACACTCAATTTCAGAAGACTTTGGTGAAATATGGAAGCCTTAAAAGGGGAGCATTAACCAATTTTTCATTGAGTGTGTTAAAAGATTTTTCTTGTTTTTCACCCCATTTAATGACCACATGTTTATTTACAAGTTCATTATGAGGTGCAGTGATGGATGAAAATTCCTTTACAAACCTCCTATAGAATCATTCCAATCCATGAAAACTCCTAACCTCGGTTGCACTCTTAGGTGTGGTCCACTCCTGAATTGCTTTGATCTTTTCATCATCCACACTAATCCCTTCTGACCCTACAACAAAGCCAAGAAACACAACAGAATCCATGAAAAAATTAACATTTTTGAAGATTGTCATAAAGCCGGTTTTCTTTAAGGGTCTTGCACACCAAACAAAAGTGTTTAACATAGTTGTCTAGAAATTTTCTATACACCATGATATCATCAAAATAGACAACCACAAATTTTCCAATGAATGAATGAAGGACATGGTTCATTAAGCTCATGAATGTAAATGGTTCATTAGTTAAACCAAATGGCATAACTATCCACTCATATAAAACGAACTTAGTTTTAAAAGCTGTTTTCCACTCATCTCTTTCATTCATTCTAATTTTGTGGTATCCACTTTTAAGATCAATTTTAGAAAACAATGAGGCCCCATGTAATTCATAAAGCATGTCATCAAGTCGAGGGATGGGATAATGGTACTTACCTGTTATTTTGTTGATGGCATGACAATCCACACACATTATCCATGATCCATCTTTCTTGGGTACTAGGATCACTGGAAATTCACCTGGACTCATGCTTTCCCTTACTAATCCTTTCTTCCTGAGTTCTTCAACTTGACATTGGATCTCTCTAGTATCTTCTGAATTAGCTCGATATGTTGGCCTGTTGATAATTGCAGCACCAAGTACGAAGTCAATCTGATTCTCAATGCCTCTCAACGAGGGTAATCCATCTGGTGTTTCTTTATGAAACAAATCACCAAATTTCTACAGTAAAGATACAACATAAGAAGGCAAAGAATGGTGAATTTAATTAGTTGCAAGGTAATCATCCTTACTAATTAGTAAGAACACTTTACCTCTCAACAGAGAACCTTTCACCTCACTTTTTCTAGAAAATAAACTCACCTTCAGCTCAACACTCTTGTTTTCACTCTTATTTTCACTCTTGTTTTCAACTCTTTTATTTCCCTCAATTTTTTTTCTTTCACTCAACACCCCGTTTTCACTCTAGATTTTTCCAATCTTCTCATTCTCTCTATTTTTTTCTCTTTTTTTATCTCTTCTCATAATCTCTATAAATACTTATATGGTCTTCATAAGCTTAAAAATGCCTCAATGGTGTAAGAATAATCATCCTCCCATTATACTCAAAAGAATATCGATTGGGGTATCCATCATGTGTGACCCTCCTATCAAATTCTCATGTTCTTCCCAACAAGATATAACTAGAATGCATTGGAACAACATCACACATCACCTTGTCTCGATACATTCCAATATAAAATGGAACATGTTCTTGCTTAGTCACTTTAACATCACCAATATTATTTAACCATTGCAATCTATAAGGCCTAGGATATCTAGTCGTAGCCAATTCCAATTTATCAACCATCAAACCACTTGCTAAATTTATACAACTACCCCCATCAATAATCATACTACATACCTTATCTTTGACAAGGAATCTAGTATGAAAAATGTGCTCCCTTTGGTCTTGATCTTGTTCTCCTTCAGTTTGAGAACACAAAGGATGCCTTGCCAGAAGCATTTCTCCATGTACAGGGCTTTCTACTTCCACATCTGAATTATCCTCAAGTGATATAATTCCATCTTCGCTTGAGCTAGCACTAAGAACATCTCCATTGTCCCAAATAATCATTGTCCTCTTTTTTGGGCATTGTGAGAAAATATTTCTAAATCCTTGACATTTAAAACATTTTATATATCGTGATTTGGAGACAACCTTACCCTCCATTTTACCTTTGGATTCTGAGAAGAATGGTTTTGGTTTAGGCAACTCCTTTGGATTAGTTTTGTGTTTTGTTACATGCTCTTGTGGTTTGGAATCTTTAAACTTGAAAGAAGGTCTAGAAACATTGCCTTAAGATGTAGGGTGCATCCTTTATTCCTTTACTTTCCTCTCTGCTTTTGTAGCCATGTGAAGTGTATCCTCAATGTCCAAGTAGTGGTGCATGTCCAGTATGTCCTGAATGTCATGGTTGAGGCTATTCACAAACATTTCCATGGAGGCCACTCTCTCCTCATCAATATTCTCCTGAATTATAATGATCTCCATCTCTTTGTGATACTCCTCAACACACATGGCCCCTTGTTTCAAACCCTGCAACATGAGGAACAAATCATGATAACAGTGGATAGAAATGAACCTCTTACGCATTACAACTTCCATCTCCTCCCAATTGCGGATGGGTCCTTCTCCACTTCTTCATCGACTCACTTGTAGTTGGTCCCATGAAATACTAGCATAGTCGGTGAATTCCACAGCTTCCAACTTCACTTTTTTTCCTCTGAATAAGTGTGACAACCAAAAACATGTTCGACCTTTATTTCCCATTCCAAGTATGTTTCAGGATCATTCCTACCTTGGAATGAAGTGATCCTCAGCTTTACTTCTCCAAGAGTATTGTCTTGCCTCCATGGTGGTTGATTTCTCCAAACTGGTGAATCATGAAAATCGGACAACTCCTCTTCTTCTCCAATAACCCGCCTCCTCGTTGGTGCTCCAGAATTGAAAAGAGATTGAAGTTTATCCATCCTCGCATTCAACCTTTTGAATTATTCTTGTACAACACTCATGAACAACTTAATGTCTTCTTCATTGGTGTTACTCAACTTCTCCATTTAGGAATCTTGTGAGAAAAATTGAAATGAAAGGAAAATGGACCCCACACACTCTTTCTCTATTTTTTATCTCTCAAAAGGTTCCTCACACTTTCTAGCACAAAAACCCAGTTCGTACAAGTTTTCTTAAATAAAATCAAGAAGACAACTAGTACAAGTATTCAATTCATGGAAATCTTGAAAAATAAAAAATTTTAGTAGGGTTTGAATCAATGGAGTCTAAGAAATATGGAAGGTAAATGGGTGAAATAGTTATAGAAGAAAGTTGGATATGGATGAAGGAAAGAAGATGATGGATAATAAAATGCAATCAAATTTATAACTTATGAGAGAATGCAATGTTTCAAATAAGTAGCTTATTTTTTTTATTGATTTTTTCTTCTTTTTTTATTATTTTTTTATTTTATTTTTCTTCTTGTTTTTTTTCTACTCAATAAACAAGAATTTAGATACAAAGAGTGCACTTTTGGAGCTCAAAGTACAAAAAATGAAAAATGTATTAACCTGAATGCAATAATATAAATGGTTGAGATAACATGATCTTCAAACACAAATAGAAATCTTCCATGGAGATTGTTAGATTTCACAAGAGTAAAATTGTAGCATGGATAGATTTGGCTATATCTCCCAATATAGGCGTCAGATTTTAGTTTTTCCAAATCGAGAGGAAAGATGAGATTCTGAACTATTAAAATAATATATTATACATCCAGAAACTCAATGAAAAAGCAGACGAAAATGTGGAATAAATTTCTATCCAGAATTGGTGATGGCTGGAAATGGAAGGAGGGGAAGAAAAAAAGATGGGAGAAATAGAAATATGAAAGAACCTGGTTTTTGTTTCATACCTATGATACCAAATGATATGGTACTATATGCGAGTGCGGTATTTGTTGGTGAAAAATCAGGAAACACAAGTGTGGGAAGTGGGATAAATGAAAATTAAATGAAGTGTAGAAGAAATAAAAGGGGAATGGGGATGATTAATTAGGACCCCAATGATACTCTCCCCTTGAAACTCTAATTATAAAGAACCACAAAGGTTTATCACTCTTTTGATAAGTCTTACTTTCATTCATTCATGATCACAAGAAACAGAAGCATAAAAATGCTTGAAAACACTCAAATTCTAAATTTACCATCAAGGGGTACAAGAGGTGGATATTAATAGCCAAATGAGAGCAATACATGTCAAAATACCTTTCCCATAAAATTCTAAAGTCTATCCCATGAATTTGAATTTGTTTACACATGTATATGAATTTAGGGGAAAAGATATATATAAATAAGACTTTTTGAAACCATACCAAATACTTTGAATATTCCCACCATGACTTCGGAGACAAGGGGGCCATCACTTCTGAATTTGGTGATTCCCTTCATGAAAGTGGATTAAATTTCGTGAAAGCATTTGGGTGGGCCTTTTAGGTTCACTGTCAGGATTTAATAAGTGTGATTAAAGGCCCATTTTCTCCTCTCATTCATGCATGTTGGGCCTCCTCTTGTAATTTCAAAATGAGGCCATGAAATCCTCTTTCATCCTCCTCATTCTTCCACTTTTCATTGGGCCACAAATCTCATCCAATGGGTCTTTTCCATTAATTCTCCTTCCACCATCAATGACATGATCACCCTCAACTCCTCGCTGCATTTGTGCACCATGATTTGCATCATCCAGAGAAGGGGTATAATTTCTTGTAAACCACTCACTCTATCCTTTACCAAAATTCAATGACATCTTCATATACATTGACTCATCCTTAGACTTATACCTACACATATCCCTAGACATATACTTATAAATATCCATAGGTATCTCATAATTATTTATTCTCATCCTAGTTCCCAAAGGTTAACTAAAAATATCATATCATACCAACTATAAATACCCAGCCTTATCATACATAGATATTATATCTTTTTAGATAAATATTTAATACATTTCATAAATACATGACCGAGGACCATAATATTTTAGTGTTTTTGGATACTAGAGACAAAATATTATTATTTCATGAAATATCTTCAACATCTCCCACAAATATCTTCTCTCATGGTACTCCTCTTAGGTATACCCAACCTAAACCTTCCATTGTAGCCCAGGGAAGGAAACATAAGAAAGGATGAGCTCAGATGATGTGTAATATTTAACATAAGAGATATCAATCTATGATAACATGAATCCATAATATAATAATAAAGGTATATAATCATGAACATAACATACAAAGTTCAAAACCAACATGTCATAGATCATAAACATGATTCATGACATAAAAGTGTATCATTTGTGAAAATGTCACCCATTAGAGTGATAAGTCATCATAAATCAATTATGATACATAATATCATGTCAATAAAGTTTAAAACCATTATAAATATTGAAAAAAAAGCATATGTAAAGGTTTTATACCAATACCATCAATATAGTGGATTATATCTCATCACATTTTCCCATTATAGATTAGGATGCACCTACTTCCCATAGTGGATCATGGTGCACCTATTTCCCATAGTGGATCCAGAGTCACTTGTTTCCCATAATGGATCAATCCCGTAAACTTTTTCCCCATTATTATCTCATGAGTTTTAAATTATTACCCAATTAATTGGTGGGTTATATAGGTCCCACCCATCTCATAATGAAAAAAAGTTACGTGTTCTACTATATCATAAAACAATAATCATATCCTAACATCATATCCTGTGAAAATAAAATGACTTCAATAAACCATTTATCAATTCACCATATCATAATCCATGAAAAAATAAATTTGTTTCATAAACATTTCATGATCATAAACATTCACATTAACCATCTAGGGAAGTAATAAGTATGGTATCATTCAATCTTATCCCCAATAAATCATAAGTAACATAAAAAGATTTTATATTTATTAAAAATGATTTCCAAAGATTACTAGGAACATTTCTTGGGAATATAAACTTTCCAATTTGAAAAAAAAAACTTTTTAAAACATAAAACATTGTCAAAATCCTTCTCTTTAAAAATAACCTTGGAAACATATAAACGAATCATTAAAAATCATTTAAAACATTTCATGAGGAAAATATACTATCCTATTTGATAAAAAAATTAAAACTGAAATATTTTGAAAATAATTTCATTTCAAAATAAACTTGAAAACTTATAAATTAATATTAAAAAAATAATTTTCATAATAGTGGGAAATTCCATTCATGACGTACATATTAAAAACAATTTTTTCACATTTTCAGTAAAATCCAAATGGGTATTGTTTAGAAAAAGACATGAATATTCTTTTCAAAAAAACTATAATAATAAATACATGGATATAATTATCATTAATAAATCATTTTAAAATTTTTAAAAACTTTTATTCATATATTTTTTAAATACATGGTTTTGGAATAAAAAGGGTTTTCAACCGAAGAGAGAAATAAATAAGATTTTTTATAAAACCATTATTTTTAAAAAAATGAGTAAATAAATAGAGTAAAACTAAGGTAAAAAAATTATTATATATAGATAAACATAAGAGAATAAAATAATTGAGTTTCTAGAGATATATATATCATAATATTTCATCATTGGAAGCATAATCATGATCAATCCCAATAAACGATTAGATTGTAACATAATACTCTAACAACTTTGGTAACTTTGAATAATAATCCAAATGAAAGAATAACATTAAATGATACTTAAAATATTATTATAATAAATAAATTCATGGTATTACTTATCAATTGGACATTATATACACCTCATAAAATAATATAGGTTCATAACATATCATATATTGCAAAGAAGAAAAAATTTGACAAAAATCCCTTACTGATTTTGTAAATTTTGAATGATAAGACACATAAAAGATAGATACATGAATTGATATGTAAATATAAATAATTTTCAGGTTAATAATCATATAATAAATTCATTGGTTGTATATATACCACATAAAATAAATGGGTGTTGAATATGGCAGGTGTCTCAAAGAAAATAAAAGTGAGATAGAAATCCCTTACCTTATGTCTCGACCTCCCCCATACATGTTAAAACTACCATTATAGTAAATATTACTTTATTATAAATATAATATAGATCCATAATTATATATATAATACAATATATGTTTTTATTATGACATTATATTACCTGTTTTTTAATAATTCCCTGTTAAAGTTTCATTTCAGGCAATAACTGCTTTATTTTTCAATTATGTTTTGATTTTTTATTGTTTTTCCTCTTCATTTTATAATGAGTACATCATCTAAATAATTTTATACATGATATAAATATCATATATATTCAATATAATTATTTTTATAGTAGTCCATAAGATTCGGAGATAGAAAAAAACATTGTTCTTTAAGATGGTAAGTTGTACGTACACATAAACATAGATTCCATTCTCTTGAAGGATTGAAATAAATAAAGGAAAATAATGTATTAAAATTAAAAAATAACTTTTTATATATTATATATCACATATTTTCATTAAAATAATCCTTATTACCTTCCATTTAAAGAGTGAATGAATCACATAGCTTTGCAAGGAGGTAGTCTGTCATACACATGAGCAATGTTATCGTATTCCCACATAATGGAATGTATGAAGGTATATGTGATTTAATAATTATAGAAGTATAATAATATCATAAATATCATATCTGAACATTTAATAAATCATTATATCTAGTCATGAGAGTAGGTTAATGAAAACAAATAACATCAGTTTGTGAGGAAGTAGTCTATCGTACAAATGAATGATGATTTTGTATCTCATTTCATTGAAGAGGAGACGGATATAGGTCATTTCCTTAACATAAAAACAAGTAATTATTTTTAATATACTTATGTTATTATATATTTGTGGTTTAATAATAATTTATTTAGGTTGAGGAATAAAAAATTAAAACTCTCGATTAGGGATGTTCCTCTTCTTCAAAAAACATCGTTTGGTATTCACCAAAAGTATTCTTATGTTGGATTTATGTTGAAAATAAATATAATAATATTATAGGCTGGAATTAACTATTCTATTATATCAGTTTATGTCTAATCAAACCGGTTTTTTATGTTTGAAGAGGAGAGGTGAGGTTGTGGCCTTTTATAAGTGAGGTGAGTGGCACACTTGTATTTTTTGAAAAGAAAATGGTATACCCATGTTTTTAAAATGAAACAAGGATCCAAAATGGACCATTCTGGAGACTATAAGATATAAGGGAAAATATGGTCATCAATTGGGTGTTTTATAAGTTTATGTTCGTTTTTAACACTTATCTTTTTAGTTTAACCCCCCAATTATCCTATTTTTACCTTAACCGCTGTAAATATTTTATACTATTTTTACTATTCATTATGGTAAAAATTTAAGTTGAAATTATTAGATAATATAAATTATTATAATTACAAATATGGAATCTAGTTTTAAAAACTCCAATTATAGAAGTGGAAAAAATTAATTTAAAATTAATTGTGTGATCACAATGAGAAAGCAGTTTTGCAAAGAATGTTCAAAAGTTTATAATGTTTTTATATAAAAATTTAATATTAATCCTATTCCAATTAATAAAATTGAATTAATAGATATATTATTGAACTTATTTTAAAACATAAATAATGTTAAAACAATTTTTATGTTTTTGAATTCATTAAATTAATTGAAAATTCTTAACAAAAAATAGTATTTTTAACTATTCATTGAAAATTTTATCTTCTCCGAAAATTATCAAAAATTCACCCTAAGGTAATTTTGAAATTTTGAATTTAAAAATTAATTTTATTTTTTCGAATAATTTTTCATAAATTGGTAAAAAATTATTTTAAAATAACTGTACGAAAGGTGAAAAAAACTACTTTTTAGAAAAATACAGTTTTAAGCATAAAATGGAATTTGTTCTTATCTATTGTCTAGAAAACACATAGATGAATGTTACAAATTTTACTGAATGTATAAAATATAAGTCTCCTTAAAAGAATTTATAAAAAGTCATTTGTTTAATTTATTGAGGTAAAACATGTTTATGAGCATAAAAATTGTATTTTTAAGAAAAATATTTCCCATATTTTCAAATAGTTTTTATTTTAATTAATAATTAATTGGTCACCAAAGAATTAATTTTATATACATGAGTAATCCATATGTTTTAATAATTTAGTTAATCATATTTATATCCACCATTCTAATACCTAGATGATAAATATCATATTAAATAATAATTTTTTAATAGTATGTCATGTTTCATTTAGACTTCGTGTTTCATGTGACACAAGATATACATAGTGTTTCATGTAACACAATATAAAATAGAAGTTGTGTGTAATGAAAAGTATCAAAAAGATTAAATTTATTTGAAAATAATATTTCAAAAAATCATAGGGTGTTACAGGTTAACCCATGCACACGTAATGGGTCATGATCCAAACACATGTTATATAAAGGTAATGCGGTCGATACCCTCTCTATATAAAGGTAAATCCTTTAATATATAATAGTATCTAATCCCACATGTCAAGGTAAATCAGAGAGAACTGATGTTATGTAATGGTATAAAAAACACTACGTAAAGGTAAATCCTTCAATTCAAATCTTACTTGAGGGTACAAAACCACATACTTAAGGCCTAGCCCTAAAAAATAAAAACTATCTAAGGGTAAGATAGAAATTATATAAGAATAAATAACCTAACTAAAGGGTTAAAAAATACTCATGTAAGGGTAACATAAAACAACTAGAATACATCCAAACTGAATTCTAAGAAAAATAAAACTAAAACAACCATGAAATATTATATAACATGTGATTATTTGTGGAATAAAAAATCATAGTCCAAACATTTTAATTTGAAACATAAAAACTTATCAAATTTAACAAATCTCCACCTTAAAAAATAAGGTGTAAAAACACAGTTCTGATGTTCTTATAGGCCTATACTAGCATAACTTGTGTGTTGTTTTGGATAGTTTTCGCTAAGAAAATTCCCTAAGTACAAACCTAATAGGCCTAGAATTACTAATTATATATTATGTACCATATTGGTACAATTATACCTATACCTTCACATATACTGCTAAAACCTGTTAAACCATGCTCATAAATACAAAAAAATCAATGAAATGTCATTAACAAAACACATACCTTCACGTACCCGAGTTTTCAAATCACATTCCTGCAACCATTTACACATATTCCATCACATATCTCAGTAATATCTCATGTGCTTATAAGTAACCCAAATAAATCAAAGTAATGTCCAATTCCTCAAAACGAAATAAACATGGAAAAATTACAATGTAGAGTAAACCAAATCAAAAGTGAAACAGTTCTAAAATTCAATAAGTAGAAGTATCATCAAACACATGATAAGAAAATATAGAAATATAATAGAAGATAAGTCTCCACCAGTTCCCAAATATCTCAAAAAACCAACCATACCCACACCCTCTCTTCCAACTGGATCCCCCAAAAAATCACATGCAGATCCAATCCTAGGAATACATAAGAAAGAAAATATAGAGCAACATATACTCTATACCAAGGGATTCAACAAAAACTCAAAGAACCTTGACACTATCACAACCAAGGTATAGAACATTTTTATGGACCATACTACCACTTTATGTTTCCTCAGGGTAGTGTCTCTTAATGTGGTCATTCCTTCAATAATGATAGCACATAAACTTCCTACACCAACAACCATCCTTATTATCTTTTTTTTACATTTAGGATGATCCTTCACATTAGGAATCTCAAGACCGGATCTCAACCCACCTTCCTCCATCTTCAAACCATGTATTTGAAGAACACTAAATAAGAAAAGTGATTTCACTTCCTCCAAAGTGATTTAATATCTACAATACATAATAAAATTTCTAACTAGATTGAATTATTCATCCAAGGAATTCATAATAAAACAAGTCTGGTCTTCATCATTAATCTTAGTATATATATTGGATAAATTTAACACCACCTTATTAAAACTCTAAAATGAGTCAAAATATAGGTTCCTAAGACCATTTTGAAATTAAAAAGATGAATTTCCATTTGTAAAATTCATAAAAGGGACCTATTCCTATAAATATGCTCAAAAATCAACAAGGCCACACTGGAATAAGTCTCATAGATCACTTCTCATAAAACCTTGTCACCCAGAGTCATCAATAATATGGTATGGGCTTCCTATAAAACATTAGGGTCAATATCCTCAAGAGGTCAAGGTCTCTCCTGTAATAGAAATATTGGTGATATTCCCCCTAGATCATACCAAATCATTATCATGTCTATTTTGGAAATGAAGATAACATGTCTTAACACTTAATAAAGTCTATTTATTCTCTCTATCAAACTTCTCAACCTCTGACCTAGTCAAAGACAACTTAGACTCGATAAACTTGGCTCTAATACCACTTGTAATGGAAGGATATCCCAAGTGAAACACTACTCCAAGGTGGGATTCAATATCATACGACACACCCATAATAAGAAAAACAATAGAATTTTATCCAAATAAATTATTAAAAATGAAATATATATTTAAAATAAAGAAATAAAACCCAATGGGAATGGTAGCATGAAAAATTAAGAAAGATAATATTAAAATTCAGAAAGATAAAGAACATAAAATATTTATATGGTTTGGACCACATTGATCCTACTCTGTGATAAGAACACTATCGAACATCCTTTATTAATATTAAACAAAGAAATAATGGTAGAAAATAATAGGTGTACAACAGAGTGAAAATTAAATAATAAGAACAAAAAAAAAATAAAAAGAGGACTGACCCACTCCCATGTGTATAAGAACAAACAAGTATAAATTTTCCAATATAAGGTTTAATACAATCAAGAACATGAAAAACTAGGCCTAAACCCCCTTATCAGGGTCAGCCTCAACTATAAAATAACCCTCCAAGATTCATTACAGATGATTGATCCCCTATAATAACTGATGGACCATGATCTCTACACCATAACAATATTACTATAACCAGACACATATGTCATCCCCAATCAGATCGACCAATGAGATCTCCCTCTCTAGATTGTCTCCTACCCTTTTTCGATCTCACTCAACTTTTTAATTTTTGAGATTTATATTTTTTATCTCTTAGCATACACATAGACCTATTTAACTTATAAATGAAGTAATGAGTCCCTCAAATAACCTAAAATTACCTTGGGACATGTGTTTAGTCAAAGATCTTTTAAAATAAGTTTTTGAAATAAATATTGAATGGATAATACTATGTATAGGTATTCATAAGTCTCCCCGTATAAAGGTCGGCCTATCACGCTATATAAGGGTTGATTCCCCACTATTTGAGGGTAGTTTAGCAATACATAAGGGTAGAAACCCACTACATATGGGAAAACATCGACTGTGAATGGGTCCATTGACGAAAACCTTACCCACATAAGGGTATTGTGGCCCTCATGTAAATAGTAGCCTCCTGTTCCATAGGTCGTGTAAGGGTAGACATGAACTCACGTAAGGGTATCACACTCCAAACACATTCCATGTAAAGGTAATACGAATGCTACCATATTTACATATAGGTCAGTTCATGCCTACGTATGAGTAGACCATCCCCCACTTAAAGGTAAGTCACACATAACTGATGCTACGTAAGGTTACAAAAACCCCTACGTAATGGTAAATCTAACAATTCAATGTATATGTAAGGGTATAAACCTTCTTATCTAAGGGTTATCCCTATAAAATCAGAACCACACAACAGTAATACATCCCTAGAATAAGGGAAAATAACCTCTAGTAAAGCTAACACAATACTTACATAAGGGTAACATAAAATAACCAGAATACTTCCAAAAAAGTTATAAGCAAAATAAAACTAAAATAAGCATGAAAAAACATAAAACATGTGATTATCCATGGAAATGAAAAATCAAAAGACAAAACATTTTAATTTTTAACATAAAAACATGCCAAATTTGATATTCCATATTCAAAATCTAGGTTCACACATCACGGATTCGCCAAACAAAGGAAAACAAACATCGTATAAGAACCCATATGATAGAATAAGTGTAATGAAGTGTACCATACAAAAGGTTTGAAGGTATTTAAAAATATTTCATAAAGATATTAATTATGTTAATTATGAGTTGTATGGTCAACATTTAAATTATCATAATGGGATATTTTTTATTATAGTTAATGTTTTATGAGGATATAAGAGTAATTTTTGTTCTGAGATCTAAGGACGTATCTTATAAAGATCGTTTGACTCCTATATTTTAAGAAGTTTGAATGCAGTCATGTATTGAATATGTTATGATTGGGAATCTCAAAACATCAGTTGGAAGTTTGAATTTGATGTTTGTGCCTCTCTATATAAACCTAGAGGAACTGTGTGTATCTAAATGGGAGCTGGTGCGATGAGAATATGTTTTTGTTCAAGTGATTGGTGGAAAATGTTATTTAGGTTATGAACAATGCTGAATAAGTGATGTTTCGTAAGAAAGCGATGACTGTGAAAATTTAGAGTAATTCTTATTTAGGTTAAAGAATAAAATAAATAGGTACCAAATGGATCATGGGGAACTATACGAATTGGAAGCATTGGACGGAGCAATATTACATCAGTGGAAAGAAAGAAGAAGGGATCCGGTAGATACTGGATAGAGTTTCCTTATTAATTATTGATTGAATGGGTAAGGTGAAGAAGATGGTACTATATGAACATTATCAAATAGACAACATATAATGAACATTATCATACGGACAGTACTAGATGAACAGGTTCTAAAAGAAGAAGGAGAATAAGGGATTAGATAAACTATCACCAGATAAACCTGTATCGAATAGATAAAACCAGATGAAAAAGATCATACAAACAAGTTATGGATGATGGAAGAAGATAAGTTAGAGGAATATTTTTTTCCCTTTTTTATTGTTACTGTGCAGGTACCATTGATAAAGGAAGAATGAAAAGGCATCACTCTGACATCAAACTAAAGTCTCAACAGGTGTAAGGATTTCTAAGAGTTAGAAAGTAACTGAAGAAGTTGGATACTATCTACATAGGCAGTATAAAAAACTAGTGAGGAGATGAAACTATGACAATGTCATCACCAGTCTAGAGATTCATGATTATTTTTATCCCCCTATAAAAATTATAGGGAACCACACTTTGGATAAAATTTATTTTCTATCCAAACCACTATAACCATGTATCTCATTATAGTAGAGAATTTGTGTTCTGGTTATCACCATACTTGATAAAGACTAGCTACTCTTATTGAGTTGTGAACCTCATAAAAATATATTATCCCATATTTTACTTGATTTCATATACTTTCACATAATAAGGAAGAGACAATAGAGGAATTGATATCCTAATAGGTTTAAGAGGTAAATGGATTAATGTTATAATTGGTTAAAAAGATACCAACACTAATTAAAACCCTACTACTGTTGAGTGTATCCTGAAGTGGTCCTCTCATATTAATTAGTGTAGTGTATGTAATGAACTATATATGAAGTTGTATGTACCCATACACATCATTAAATTAGAATTTATTACACATACATGACTGAAGATGGTGACTCTTAGGTGAGGATACATGTTACCCTTCCAATTAAAACTGAATTCACCATTCTATAGTGATTTTTCTAGAGGTCTCACCTTTATGTGATGGTCATATTAACTTTACAACGTTTTGTAACTTAACTTTTTGTAGAATATTCCCCTAAAATTAATATAGTAGGTTCTGAATTACCTTGATGCGACTTGTTTAATTTAACTTTCCACATCTTTTTTTATTTTTACTAGTTTTCAGGTTTTCATGGCTCCTCAAATTTCATCCATTCTCTAGTGATTATTGTTGGGTCATTTCAATAACCTTTTACTCTCACATGAAATTTTACACTAGATTTATTTGTTTCAAAGATCGATTGATTGAGTGTATTTTAGAGAGCTTTTATTTCTTGAGAGATATAAAGAGAGATAGAGGTCAAAAGGAAGTGGTCTAATATCCCTAGTTCTTAGATCATCAGAGAAGAAATCAAGTGAAGGTTTGTTTTTGGAGCTTTCCCTAAGATACCAGAGTTGGAGTGACCTATTAGAGCCTCATGGTGTGTAATCATTGATAATGATGAATCGGAAAAATTGAGATGAACCTAGACACTTGATGCTGATGATTTCAAATCCTTTCAAATATATTGTTCGTCAAAAATGTTTCAACAAAGCTCTATTAAGGGGCTCTTGGTCTAGTTTCTGTTTTATTTTTGGAATTCTTGAAATTTCATATCTTCTAAATTTTGTTTCATTTTGTGCATCATGTACTTTATTTATTAGTGTATTTTCTATTTCTTGTACTCCCATTTATTTTTTACAGTGAAAACGTTTGATTATATTGCCCCATGAATATAGTACAATTAGTCAAATTAGTAAATCTCTATCTATTTTACTAATTTATGTTTTTATTTCTTCGAACATGAAATCGTCGCATGTGTTTAATCGTAATTCAACCTAGAATTATATATTCATACATTGAACATTTTTTTGATTCATGGTTCTTGAGTTTATTTGAATTCAGTTTTCCTTGTTTGTTTAATCACTGCATATTGATGTTGTATTCAATTGTTCTTTCTATCGGATTTCATTTTATGCAAGAAACCAATTATCATTTAAGAAATGTTTATTCTCATTTTTTTTCATTCGGGTCATTTGAAACACTAGTAATGATTTTTATTTCTCTTTTATGAGAATTATTAAAAGCATGAGTCATGTAATTGGCACTGATGATGTGATCGTTTTCCCTAATTTGTAATCATTTTACAATTACGAGTGTTTGTAATTTCCATTTGAACATGTTTCCTATTTATTAGAATGAAGTTCAATTTTTTCACCGTCAAATGTTTTGTGTATCATATTATGTGTACCAAATTTAAATCCATTAGGAACTTAGGCAATTGGATGCATATTTCCCCTACAGTGCATCTTGCAATATTTTAAAATTAAATACTTATATTTCTATTGGAATTATGGGCTCTAATTATATGATAAATTTCATTATGAATATATAGTAGGTCACGATATTATGTTTTGGTGTTGATGAATATGTATATATTATGTTAAAATTATTAGTCAATCATTTTAAAATATCATGGAAATATATTGAGAATGTTAGCCTAAAAAATTAGTTAATTCATAATCTAATAGAAAAAAATTAAAAAATAATGTTTTAAAAATTTCTTAATTAGAACAAAACTAATATTAAATTTTTTTCTTTTTGTGCATAAAAAACATATCCTAAAATTATGAATTTATTTGGTTTTTAGTCATATGATACGAAAACCAATCTGGACCACCATTTAGGATGACTCATTGCATTATGACTGTTTTGGAAGTAAAATAAATGTATGTAATCAAAGAATATTTTTGTGGATCCATTAAAATGAACGATCAATTTGTATATAATTTTTTAAAAAATAATGTATCTCAAAATGATCATTTAGTGGGGAATAGTATCTTATTTTTTTGTTATTAAATTTTAAAAGTTTTTTAATATTTTCCATCATATGTGAAAATTTCATTTTCATAATATGGAATGCATGAAATACTCTCGATTCCCAAAAAATTTTCATTCTCTTTTGGACAACCATATGCATTTTATTTTAATTTTGAATCATTTCATTTCATTTTTTATTATGTTTTTATTTCATCTTTCAATTAGTTCAGGTAAAAATTTATTATAAAAGAAATATAATAATATTTGAAATAAAAATAGGCTTCTAAAAGTAAAGTGAAATAAAAAAATATGTAAAACATTTATCATAGTAATTAATAAAAAATCCAAAACATATGTGATATCATGAATACTAAAACTTTCATGATATAATAAATATAAAATTAAAGACACATTTTGATTTACCATTCAGTTTTATCGCATCACCATCCTTCAAAATAGTAGAATTATAATCATGAACCATCTAATGAAATGAGTTATAAAATCTATTACACAAATAATAATCATTCAATTGAGTTTTATATACCTGAAAGCAAGATGAGAAGCATGGAATTTCTTTAAAATGATATAGGATATGAAGAAAAGATCAAAAACATTCTAAAAGAGTATAAGAAGAGGGTATATGTTAATGAGAAAGTCAAGGGGATTACTTGCTCTGAGTTTCTTGTGGACCACATGAATCATGTGTTGAATCGTGTATTTTTCTTGATTGGTAACCAATTGAATCCATAGTGCATGTTAAGAGCTTTGAAGTGGGATTCATAGGTTCATGTCACTTGGGAGTCATTGTCACATGAGAAAACTAGGTGAGACATGGCATATTCGATCGCATCATCTATGATGAAATCTTCCTGGGTATCGTCGAGTACATCGGAATCTCCCCCATCTTATATGACGTCACCTCCACCAAACCCCACCCCATGTCCCCGTTTCTGCCCCATGTCCTAATGCAGCTAATTTTGCCGGCTGGTAGTCATAGTAATTCGAGCTTCCATTACAGCCTCTACATGGGCACCTTCTATTATAATTTTATTCATAAAAAATAAAAAGAATTTTTTTGGTTGGACTCATATTTTTTGGAGGTGAGGATTGATGAGGTGGAAAAATCTTTTGGAATCCCATATTGGAAATGTGATAAAACCCTCAAAGCTCTTCCCTTTTAAAAAGGGCAATGTGATGTGATTTTTCTTTATATATATATATATACCAAAATTATTTTAAAAGTATTTTAAAACATATATATTTTTAGTAAAATGTTTTATTACATTATATATATATATAATAAAATAAAAAATAAAATAAAATAAAATATTTTATAAAAATCGACTAATTATGAGATTGATAGTGGTGATGGGATTTCAAAATTCATAATTTCATTTGTTTCCTCCTACAAACGTTTTCCTTGTTTCGATGGAATCGATGTGTCTTTTGATCAAAATGGGAGATCGAATTAGTGTGAATCACACCAGTTTTAATCTATAAATAAATGGGATGTCAGTATCATTTAAATTAATCTCTTCAATATAAAATTGTTTTGATATATTCTTCCAACATTGAATTTGTGTTGCTATCATAATTTACTGTTTGGAATTCCCAAAATATTTGTGAAATCCTTGAGGGAAATTTCCATTGAGAATCCTACACCAACAAGTGAGGGGATACAAAACCCTATTGGACAATGAATTTCAATCACGTGTCAAGATTCATAAAAATATTCAATCTTCTGAGTCTTCCTTCTTATTTATATACAATCAAAAGGGTTTGAACTAGTCAGAATTGAGAATATGGATTCAAAATCCAATAAATTCCTAAATCAATACAAGTTTAAGCATGACCATTTTGAGGAAATGTTATATTTTTGGATATTTAAAGTAACTGTTTTTATTATTAATTTAAAATAAAAATCATTGTTATGAGTTTTAATAATAATTATTTTCCACTCTTTCAATATTAATGATAAACTTAATATATATAAAATATTTTTCATTAATTAAAATTTTATTTAAAGATTTATTTAATTTATTACTCTATTAAATAATTTTTATATTCTATGATTTATGATACTTTTATACTACATGTAGTATGGTAACATTTTGATTAAATATTTTAATTCAGACATTCTATGAAAATTATTATTATGAAATTAAAATAATATCATTAATTATTATAATAATTATCTTTTATTCTCTAATTTCAAATGATAAATGTAATTATCATAAATGAATTATGGATTTTTTTACATAAAACATTTAATTAATATCTATTTTATTAATAATTTTCTATAATTATTAATTTACAGAAATCATATTTTCTATATTTTCTATAGTTATTGATTTATAATAATTTTCAATTGTTATCGATTTATTAAAATAATTGATACACTGATTGATGTTAAACCAATAATCATTAATAATTACTATCAAATAATCAAAAATTATTATTATCATTGAAATACAGTAATTAAATTGATAAATAATTATTAAAAAGTTACAATTATTACGATGCATTACCAATAAATCCATTTTTGGATTATTTTCCATTATAAGGATTGGACTTTTTGGGTTCAGGCTGGAAAAAAACTGACCCATTTGTTAATTAGGCTTGACATTACCTACTTAAGCCTTATAAATTTATTAATCCGCGTTTGAAGAAAAAACATACATGTTGGGTGTCACGACCCGTCCTCGGGGCCCGTGCCGTGACTACCCCAAGCCCGCCTTCCATAGGCCAGGGGCTGGCGACTAGCACCAAAGGCGTAAAATCCCGATAACTGGGAAGGCATTGCCTTTATAAAAGAAAACAAGCACCACAGAGTACAAGCGGAAGAAGTAAACACTAAGTAAAAACTGAGTACAACAGTAAGTGCGGAAAGTAAAAAGGGGCCGGAAATACAAGCCCAACTGCAAAGTACAACTCGAAAGGGAAAATAAAAACTGAAAAGTAAAGCTGCTATGCCGAGCTGTCCACTGGAAATCCCACCTGAAGGGTGGGTACAGATAGCTCCTCTGCTCCTCAGGTCCCACCGTCCGCTCCGAGTATGTCTCGCCCAGTGGTCCACCTCCGGGTACCACCTTGTCGTCACGTCCACCTCTGGGTACCGCCTCATCGTGAGGTCCTCCTCCGGGTACCATCTCTTCGTATAGTCCACCTCCAGGTACTGTCCAGTCCTCGAACACTCGGCTTCTGTCCGCACTGCCCGTCGTCTGCAACCAACACAACGAGGTGCGGGCATAGCTCATGCAGGGGTGAGTATAACGATACTCAGTAGGGACCCCGAGACCCTCAAGGTCTCACTAAACCAACAAGGATAACCACAAAGAAGATCTCAACAGATAACCTCTACTTAGATATATTCCCATACATATACCTAAGTTATCAAGTAACCCATATCAATCATGAGGAACACAAGGATTGTGAAATCAACGGATAACCACTACCCGGGTATATGCCCATACATATACCTAAGTTAGCAAGTGACCCATCTCAATCATGAGGTAAACGCAAGGTCAAAAGTCTCAGCTCAAACCAGGATTTTCATTATCGAAACCGTAACTGCTGAAGAGCTCCGTCTCTGGAGTGTACAGTGGTCCTGTCACGACTCTGAGGTACTGCTCACTAACCTAAGACTACTAAAGAACTCCACCCATCGAGTACTGCGGGCCAGCTGCTACAACCAAGCGCTCCCATGTGCCGCTACAACCAAGCGCACCTCTGTCGTGGGTCTGCCGCTACAACCAAGCGCTCCCATGTGCCGCTACAACCAAGCGCACCTCTGTCGTGGGTATGCCACTACAACCAAGCGCTCCCATGTGCCGCTACAACCAAGTGCAACTCTGTCGTGGGTCTGCCGCTACAACCAAGCGCTCCCATGTGCCGCTACAACCAAGCGCACCTCTGTCGTGGGTATGCCGCTACAACCAAGTGCTCCCATGTGCCGCTACAACCAAGCGCAACTCTGTCGTGGGTATGCCGCTACAACCAAGCGCTCCCATGTGCCGCTACAACCAAGCGCAACTCTGTCGTGGGTCTGCCGCTACAACCAAGTGCTCCCATTTGCCGCTACAACCAAGCGCACCTCTGTAACACACCGAGTCGTTCAATCAACAGTAATCGGGTCTCAGCCAGCTACACGGTCTCCGTACTCCGCACGCTCGTCACTGGGAGGGTCCGCTCCACGAGCTACAGGTCGATACTCCAAGTATCTCAAAGTCCCATGAAGAAGTATCTCAAGGGACCGCCACATCATAGGGGTCTCAACGCAACAGACAGCGCGTCAATCGGACGCCTGGTCTGTGAGTTATTAGCCTTTTCGTCCCAGGGGCCCGGTTGGTTTTGTGAGCAAACCAAACCCGGCCGTATCTCAAATGTACCCCGAACTCTCATAGGGTAAACTCATAGGGACTGTTTCTCAACGCGATCACGAATGCCGCTGACGGTTCGTCAAACGGACGTTCTGTCAGAAAGATATCAGCTTTTCTGTTCCAGGGGCCCGGTTGGATTTCGGTGCGATCCAACCCGGCCACTATCCATCTACATCCAAAACTCGGGCGGAGGATGCCAAAAGTTCTGTATCGTCAACAGGAACTCAACGCAATAGACGGTGCGTCAATCGGACGCCCGGTCTGAGAGTTATTGGTTTTTTCGTCTCACACTCACCTTGAGAAACTTCCCAGGAGGTCACCCATCCTGATCACTACTCTAGGCCA
This sequence comes from Viscum album, assembly GCA_963277665.1. Classification (NCBI taxonomy): domain Eukaryota; kingdom Viridiplantae; phylum Streptophyta; class Magnoliopsida; order Santalales; family Viscaceae; genus Viscum; species Viscum album. The sequence goes on from OY728160.1 coordinate 1,553,755,838, forward strand.
AGCACGCTTAACTATGGAGTTTTAACCACGTAGGCTCCCGAAAAGAAAGGTGCACCTTGAGTATAGTATACCGAAACGACCGTCTCGATCCAAGGATCGCGTTGCCGCTGACGACGAGTCGTTTGGAGGCCCGTAGCCCAAGATACGGGCATTTGACCAAACCGCTCGGTAAAGGGGGTTTCGGGCCCGGGCCGTCCCGGCCCGAGACCCCCCGGATGGCCCGAACCGGGTCGACCCGCCCCGGACGGGGTCGACCCGGCCCGGCACAGCCCGGCCCGGCCCGGCGCGGCCCGGCCCGGCGCGGTGCGGCCCGGCCCGGCGTGGCCCGGCGCGGCGAACCGGCCAAGCGCGACGGTTCGGCGCAAGGCAGCGCGCAAGGCGCGCTTCCAGCGTGGCCAAAGGCCGAGCTTGCTGGAAACGGGGGGCCGCCTGCCCCCCCCCCCCCCCCCCCTTTGTGAAACCGGCCCCCCTCATAATGGGGGGTCAAATAACTGCCCGGGGGAATTAAATTCCCCCGGTTTCCACCAACCCGGCCGGCCCGACCTGGCCGGCCGGCTTCTTGTCAACAGGACCGGCAAGGGCCGGTCCTCTTCCGTCTTCCGGCACTGGTGGCCCGGCTGGCCGCCGGTCATCACGATCCGCCGCGGCCCAGAACTGGCTGCGGCATTCGTCATCCGGCGCGGTGCGACGGCACCGCGCCCCTCCGCCGTGGCACCAATCCGGTTGCGGCGTCTTCGGTTTCCTTCGACGCGGTGCGACGGCGTCGTGTTCATGATAATTCTTTCAACGGCGCGGCGCGACGGCGCCGCGCAAAAATTTCTGTGTGATTCCCGCGTGGTGCGACGGCACCACGCTATCTCGTTTCATCCGCAAGAAACATTCAAGAACAAAGGAGGGGGTTTCGACCGTGTTTGTGCGGTCCGGTCCCCCTCTCGTTAGACGATAACACTTAAACGTTCATCCTCAAGTTTGTCATGCTAGAACCAAGAACGGAAAATAATTAAATAAAGCAACAACAAACCCCTACCTCGCTTTTCGTTATGTGTTGACGAAGTCGAGGAAAGGCGGCGGCGATTCGTCGACATCGGAAAAGAGAAGCTGTTGACGACGTCGGCGTTCTTCGTGAAAGGCGCTCCCTTCTTTATTCTGGAAGGAGTGGGAAGGAGGCATCCAAGAAGGGATCGACGTTGGAAACTTCACGTTCTTCTTTGGAAAAGACATTCTTCGTCGAGAAGTCGTTGTTCCATGTTTGGAGATGTCCTTTGTGTTCTTCGTCGAGGGTGGAATTCTCTTCAATCCTTCCATGACTCTATCACAAAGATTTAGCCAACCCCAAACAATAAAACAACACACCTTATTATAGGGTTAGCTTAATGAATTCAAAATAATTCAAATTCATTAAGTTACATCCTTCATTAATGGGTGGAGAGGCTCCAAAATTAATGAAGGTGGAAGTGAAGAGTCACATTTAATTGGGGGGGTTCAAGGGAGTTAAGGAGTTTAAGGAGTTAGGAATTTGAGGGGTTTTGGCACATTATGTGCAAGGGAGTTTAAAGGGGGTAGAAGAGAGTTAAGGGGAAGGTGAAGGGTTGGGGATCGTGTGGGCCCCACCTCACCTTAATCCTCACTTGGTTAGTTAGGAACTTGTGATTCCACCCCAACTTCCACACTTAGGATATAACCACTTAAGAAGATAAATAAAATTTGTAACACAAATTTTATTTTTCTTTACACTTAAACCACAACCTTAATAAAAAACTGCTCCCAAGCAAACGCAACTCCAGTAAAGGCATTCCTAAGCAAAAACCGGCGCTACGGTTCCATCGGTGCCCTCGGAATTTGATTCCGGGAACCGGTTCAAAAGTTATAAATTCCCGCTCGTTCGTTCACTGAACGTACCCGAGCCAAACTTCGGAAATTGATTCTGGGCACACCGGGCCTCGGAATCAGGCGTTGTCAGAAACTGTGTTCTTGTAAAATTCCAAATAAAATTAAGAAAAAAAATTTCCTTGAAATTTCCGGATCTTTACATTACTCCCATCTCAGGGCTTTATGTCCCCGTAAAGCTTCATCACAAACTAGGGTCACAAAAGCGGTACAGAGCACGCATCTGAGCCTTCCGCTCCCATGTGCTCACCTGGAGGTTCCCGTACTGTCAAAGGAAGTGCACCCAAGGAATCGATCATCCTCGTAGGATCTTCTCCTATCTATTCTTGATCCCCACTGGAACCTCCGTGCATGTCTCTCTATCATCGAAGTCCTACTCCCTGGGGTCGATGATGTGTGAAGGATCAAGCACGTATCTCCTCAATTGAGTTACGTGAAAGTCATCGTGCACCTGGTGCAACTGAGGTGGATGGGTCAAGTGATAAACCACCTCGCCTACCCTGATGGGGACCTAGAAAGGTCTATTGAACCTCGGAGATCTCTTGCCGCCTCGGCTACATCTCCATAAACCTCGTCGAGGTGAGACCTGTTTAAGAACTTGGTCGCCATCCTCGAACTCTAAAGGTCTCCCTTTTTAGGATAGAACTGAAACTCAAAACTCCTGCTGCCACGAGGGTAAGGTTGGCCGACCCAAGAATGATCGGCTACACCCTCCCATGCACGAGTTTATCTTGTGCTGCCCTGGGTTTCCTTTTCGCCGACCAAGGAAAACCCATCCCAACGTTTGCCTAATACCGTCAATTTGAGTATGAACAGTGATTGCCAAATACATACTCAAACTAACGTCGTAAGGCCTCGACGCTGCCACCAAGAGGTCCTAACCGAGACTCTCGCCTCAAGGGTCAGATCACACCGTCGGCGTAAGTGTGACTATCGAGTCTCCTCCCAAAGGTATCTCCAGACGTGAGGGTCAAGTCAACAGCTTAACCAGAATCTCTAGGTCTGGGACTAGATTCATGGAAGGAAGGGATGATTTGTTTCGATGCATGTGGCTACGGCAGCTAGTAGAAGATAAATTCCGCACTTCGAATCATCCTTAGAGCCCCTTTTTGGTTGCACTCCATGACCGCAAGTAGCTACCCTCTTTCCCTGCTCTCCAACTCCCTGAGTCTAGCGGGGACTACAAAGGCGGGTGATGGTAACATGTTGAAATGTACACCACCACGAGCTGCTCTCCAAGCTCTGCCTCCATGTCTGCTGTTCTGCAGATTCATCTGTCCTTAACATTTCCTCTTCTTGAAACATTTTACATGCCCAAGTCTCCGAGACTGGTGTCAGTTTCCTGCTTTCCAAACTTCTAACATTCTCTGGCTGTATTCGATCAGCAAAGAATTCTCAACCACAAAGGTTCCTTCTAGCACTCTAGCCTAAGTAGAAATGCATAGAGAAAAGGTGTTGGCTCGAAAGCCCTTAAACATACCATGCTCAGAGGTCCGACCTCTATTGCACTGATTGAAACGCTTCCATCGAGTACCCGATATGTTCGGTACGCCTCTGTCACGACCCGCCTTCACCAAAAGGAGGGAAGGGTCAGCAGATTGCCAGGCCCTTCCTTCTTTAAGTTGAAGGAGAGATAATGACCCCCGAAACCCGCCTTCAATAGGTCCCGGAGTGGCGACTAGCACCAAGGGTATAGGAAATTCTCGCAAATGGAAGGCATTACCCTTTTTATTTTATAGGATTGAAAGATAAGGAGGAGAAAACCCAACAACACCAAGATAGGAGAAAAGTAAAGCCAAAAGTAAACCATTCCCACATGCATGTTTCAAAAGTGAAAGCCACAAAGTGCAAAAGATGACTACAAGGTAAGTACCAAAAAGAAGAGAAAGACAACTGCAACTGCTCCAAAAGTCCGAGCTAGTAAGGTCCTGCGTGATCCCTGAAGTCCTCCTGGGAACCTGAAAGCAGTTTCATATACGTAGGGTGAGCATACAAGTACACTCAGTAGGGAAAACCAAGACTCTCGTGCACAAGTGGGGGAACGTACTAAAGTCCCGTGAGAAAGAGTAAACCAAACACCTAACAAGGCAAACTATCCATCCCAAGCCTCACCAAGGTTCGCTCCCCAAATAACGCAAGTCAAGTAATATATATGTAAGAGCACATCGATGTTTGGGTACCCCGCGCCACTTTCCCACTGGTTATTGAGACATCCTACGCATCAGACCAATCCCGCCATTCTCACCGCAGTCCCACTGCCACACCCGCCCGCACACACCTGGGCCACAACCACACGCAGTCCCACTGCCAAATCCCGCCCGCACACACCTGGGCCACAACCACACGCAGTCCCACTGCCAAATCCCGCCCGCACACACCTGGGCCTCAACTGTCACAAGTAACCATGCCTGCAAACACCTAGGCCAGAACAACCACCGCTACGCCCGAAGACACCTGGGCTAAAGAATCCACTGCCACGCCCGAAAACACCTGGGCCTCATCCCGAAGACACTTGGGAAACCACCTGCCGCACACACCTGGACAACCACCACAACACCCTGCCCGATGGTTCTTGGGCTAATAATGGACTTCAGGCCATCACAGCCTGCCCGAAGGTACTTGGGCTATCCGGGAAAGGGAGCAGAAAAGGAGCTAATAACCAGCCACTAAGGATAGTGTTGGGAAAAACACCCTTCCCCCATAAATGGGGGTGTTCGGCACTAAGTGCTCAACTTGGGTGGGGCGCGAATAAGAAACACAAAGCTACAAGTATAGATATAGGTAACAAACACTCACCCAAAACTTAGGTTTTCCTAGCCAACCTACAGAACACAACACCACAACGTCCGAGTCGAAATTCACGACCCTTGCCCACAAACCATCTTTCCCATTCTTGTTTCACGTTCAGTCAAAAGTTCAATTAATTTTAAGCACTACTGGGCAACTACCATAAGCATAACCAAGGAAAACGTCAAGCATAGATCAACCAAAACACTCACACCTGGTTCTGTCAACAGAGGATCTCTCCCCAGTTTGTGATAAAAACCCACAACCACTGAAACCATGCCAACAGGAGATCACATCCCCCAAATTCACACAGCCACCGAGAGTATAAAAAGAACGGGGGATCCCATCCCCTCCCACATTTCCAGCAAACGGCCCGAAGGGAAAACAACCAACAACCACTACCAACACGAGTCAGGGATTTTCAGATTTAAACGACTTAACACACTCCACGATTTCAAAATTCCATGTGTTCTATCCGTTAGTTATCACAAAAGGGGTTGATCCTGGTGCTTTCAATTATTCAGCCGGGTATACGTGATTAACCAATTTCACAGCAGGAGTTCACAATTCCAGCAACCCATTTAAAACATCACGAGGGGATTCAAGTGCACACACACGACCACCAACGGCCTCAATTTTCAGAAAACATAGACCAGTACAACAAAAGGGATGATCACTAGATAAAGCATAAACAACGATCACGACCCCTCCCCTTCTTTCTTTAGAACTTTGTTTAGTATCTCCATTAGGGTTTGGTTCAACCAATTTCATAGGAACAAAAGTAACGCCCACCCCGCATGATACACAAAAGTGAGAGACGAGAGAAATTCCCTACTTGTTGATGGATGATCGACGTTTAGGCCGGGGGCGCGGAACTTTACGGATAACGACGCGGCGGTCCCGATGCACCAGAAGAGTCACGATCGAAGAAGGGGAAAAACCACGGCCTAACCCTTAATTATAAGGGCTGGGGACGGTTGAGATGAAAACACAAAACCACGGAAGACGAGGGAGTCGTGGGTTGACCACGTGGCTTGACTCATCATTAATGGCGCTGGGTGGTTTTAACTGACCCATGAATTAATGAAGCATTTAATTAAGACCTTTGCGCGCGTTTCGGATTTCCAAGATATTTTTAGCAAGGAAGAATAGGGTCTAAAACCCTATTTGCGAAAAAGGAACATTACTGGAACAACTGGGCAGGGCCGGTCTCACCGATCGGTCTCACCGATCGGTCTCACCGATCGGTCCCACCGATCGGTCTCACCGATCGGTGTCACCGATCGGTCTCGCCGATCGGTCTCACCGATCGGTCTCGCCGATCGGTCTCACCGATCGGTCTCACCGATCGGTGTCACCGATCGGTCTCACCGATCGGTGTCACCGATCGGTCTCGCCGATCGGTCTCCCCGATCGGTCTCACCGATCGGTCTCACCGATCGGTCTCACCGATCGGTCTCACCGATCGGTCTCACCGATCGGTCTCACCGATCGGTCTCACCGATCGGTCTCACCGGTCGGTCTCACCGGTCGGTCTCACCGATCGGTCTCACCGATCGGTACCCCGCAAGGAAACCGGATTTTTGGCAAAGGAAGGGACTAAGGGGGTTCTGGGTCTTCACATCAGATACCTCTTGAACGATTCTCGTCCTCGAGAATCAAACAAACTAGAAGGAAAGAGAGGATCCGAACAACCATCTTCGAAGATACCTCTTAGGAGTGGACCCCCGCTAGTTGGAAATACTCCCTGTCATGAACCAAGCATCACACCACGCCAAACCGCCCGGTCATGTGGGTTTGGGGAGTTCCCCTCCCCCATGTCAAGACATTATCCGCTTTGGGCGGCACTGACTCGCCCGCACGGGTTTAATCGCATCCACCTTAATGCGTCCTGATTAGGGGTCGGGTTTCCCCTTCCCTTCAACCGGGGCTTCCCACACAAAACAGAGGGAAGGAACCTAGCACATTTCATAGCCAAAAAGGTCAAACGTTCTGTCACAACTGGCACCAAGGGTTCAAAACTCAGAACAACTCGGGGTATTGGGCACGCATCTGTGCTTCCCTCTCCCACGTACTCTCTTCGAGGCCGCCATGTCTCCACAACACACGAACCAGGCCGACGGTTCGTCCACGGAGCACTTTCTCCTTGCGATCCTCGATTCTGACTGGCCGTTCCTCGAAGGTCGCGTCTCCTCCCACGTCTAGCTCTCCCCAGTTGATGACATGAGAGTCATCATGTAAGTACTGACGAAGCTGGGAGACATGGAAGACGTCATGGACCCTCTCCAACTGAGGTGGTAGGGCCAGCTGATATGCCACCTCGCCAACTCGCCTCAGCACCTCGAAAGGTCCGATGAACCTAGGGGAGAGCTTACTCCCCTTTCCGAACCTCCGCTGCCCCCGTCGAGGGGAAACCTTCAAAAACACATGATCTCCCACCTCGAACTTCAGGGGCCTCCTCCGACGATCAGCATAAGATTTCTGCCGATCCTGAGCTGCTTTCATCCTCTCCCGCACTAGCTGGACTTTCTCCGTGGTGCTCTGCACTACTTCTGGTCCAAGAGTACCAGTCTCACCAACCTCTGCCCAGCATAAGGGTGAACGACATGGTCTTCCATACAAAGCCTCAAAAGGAGCCATGCCGATAGTAGAGTGAAAACTGTTGTTGTAGGCAAACTCTACTAAAGGCAAGTGTCGTACCCATGATCCCCCGAAATCCAGAACACATGCTCGCAGCATGTCCTCCAAAGTCTGGATAGTCCGCTCTGTCTGCCCATCAGTCTGAGGGTGAAAAGCAGTGCTAAGGCGTAGTTGGGTGCCAAAAGCATGCTGTAACCCCTTCCAGACTCGTGAGGTGAATCGAGTGTCCCGATCCGAGACGATCGTTTTCGGAACTCCATGCAAACGCACCACCTCATCCACGTACCTCTGTGCTAAGGTACTCACGGGTCCCGACTCCTTGATAGCCAAGAAGTGAGCAGATTTTGTCAATCGATCCACCACTACCCAGATAGCATCATGCCCGCCCTGAGCTCTGGGTAGTCCCGTGACGAAGTCCATTGAGACGTCGTCCCACTTCCACTCGGGAACATCTAGAGGATGCAACAGACCACCAGGAACACGGTGTTCAGCCTTCACCTGCTGACACACCAGGCATTTAGCCACGAACTCTGCCACTGCCCGTTTCACCCCGGGCCACCAAAACTGTCCCCTCAGGCCTCGGTACATTTTCGAAACACCCGGATGTACCGCCAAGGCTGAGCTATGGAACTCATGAAGGACTTCATCACGCATCACCTCTGGAACAAACAACCTCCGATGAAAGAGCATCCGATGTCGGCTGTCCTCCGACCATCCTTCCGGGGCGTTCCCCTGATCGACACGATCCCGCAACACTTCTACCTCAGGATCTCCCCACTGAGACTCTTCCACTTGCTGCAACAAGGAGGACTGTACCGTCATCTGAAACAAACAGCCTCTAGTACCTTCCACCCTTGCATCCAAGTGCAAGGCAGCCAACTCCCCCATTGCCTTCCAAGCATCAGCAGATTCCCGAACCACCTCCTGATGCGGCTTCCTGCTCAGGGCATCAGCCACAACGTTTCCCTTACCTTCAGTGTATGAGATCTCAAAGTCGTAGTCCTGGAGAAACTCGACCCACCTCCGCTGTCGCAAGTTCAAGTCACGCTGGGAGAAGATATAGCGCAAGCTTTTGTGGTCGGTGAAGACCACAAAGCGCTCCCCAAAGAGGTAATGTCGCCACAGCTTTAATGCGAACACCACCGCTGCAAGCTCCAGGTCATGGGTGGCATAGTTCCGCTCATGGGGGCGTAGCTGCCTGGACCCGTAGGAGATCACCCCTTGTCGCTGCATCAATACGCACCCCAGGCCCTGTCCTGAAGCATCACAGAATACCTCATAGGCCATCCCTTCTTCTGGCAACCTCAACACTGGGGCACTAACCAGTTTTTCTTTTAGGTAGCTGAAGGACGACTCACATTGCTCGCTCCACATGAAAACTTGGTCCTTCTTGGTCAAAGCCGTCAAAGGGGCTGCTACCCGGGAGAAGTTGGGTACGAATCTCCGGTAGTAGCCTGCCAGTCCAAGGAAACTCCGAACTTCCGCCACATTCTTGGGTGCTGCCCAAGAAACAATTGCCTCAACCTTTGATGGGTCGACTGCTACTCCCTGCTCAGACACTACATGTCCAAGGAAGTGCACTTCTCGCGCCCAGAACTTGCACTTTGACAACTTCCCATAGAGCTGGTGCTGTCGTAGGACCTCCAAAACTGTCCTCAGGTGCTCTGCATGGTCCTCTTCTGACTTTGAATAGATCAGGATATCGTCGATGAACACCACCACAAACCGATCCAGGTACTCCCGAAAGATGGAGTTCATAAGCCCCATGAACACGGCCGGGGCGTTCGTAACACCAAAGGGCATGACCACGAACTCGAAGTGCCCATACCTGCATCTGAACGCCGTCTTCGGGACGTCGCTATCCTTCACCCTCAGCTGGTGGTACCCGGATCGCAGGTCGATCTTCGAGAACCATCCTGCCCCCTTCAGCTGGTCGAAAAGATCATCTATCCTCGGAAGGGGGTAGCGGTTCTTGATTGTTACCTGATTCAGCCTCCTGTAATCAATGCATAACCTGAGGCCACCATCTGCCTTCTTCGCAAACAAGACTGGGGCACCCCACGGTGATGCACTTGGACGAACATAACCCCTCTTCATCAGATCGTCAATCTGTATCCGCAACTCCCGTAGCTCCGAAGGTGCCATCCGGTAAGGAGCCATCGAGATTGGTCGAGAGTCGGGCTGCAGGTCTATCCCGAACTCGATATCACGTCGAGGGGGTAGAGTCGTCACCTCCTCGGGAAAGACGTCCATAAATTCACGAACGATCTCTGGTACTTCCACCATTTCCGCATCTGTTGATTCTATCGTCAGTTCGGTCAACAAGGAGAGGAGAGGTTCCTCCCTCCTGTTTCCCTTCGGACAGCTCCGCTCACCGGTGAAAGTAACACGCTGGCCGTCCAAACCGGAGAACACCACCCTCCTTTGGAAACAGTCGATGACGGCGCACACAGAAAATAGCCAGTCGATGCCTAGGATGACATCGTACGGCCGAATCTGTAGCAGAAGGAGGTCCTTAACCGACTGATGTGGCCCCAACATCAGTCTACATCCCCGACAAACGAACAGCAAGTCGATCTGACCTCCAACTGGTGTGCTCAACACCAGGGGCACTGGAAGTCTCTCGGCATCTAGACCCAAGGCGCGGGCTAGACTGGGTGCAACAAAGGAGTGCGAAGCTCCGGTATCGAACAAAGCATAAGCAAGAGTGCTAAACACACTGATCGTACCTCGAACAACCTCTGGCCCTGCTGGAACTGTTGCTTCTGCGGCGTGTAACTGTCCACGCCCAGCTCCCCTACCCCTCGGCTGTCGGCCACCTCCCCGACCACGCCCTGGTCGAGGTCCCTGGGGAGCGCCCTGAGGTCGGCCTCCCCCTCCTATGTCTGTCTGCGGAGGAGCGGGAGCTCGCTGTCCCTGCTGCTGCTGCTGGAAGGGTCTGGCTGGGAACTGCTGCTGCTGTGGCGGATGCTGGGGATGACTGCCACTGCTGTACTGCACCCGATCGGGGCACTGACTCCGAAGATGTCCAGGGCTCCCGCAGATGAAGCACCGTGGTCCCGAGCCTGAAGGGAAAGAACGTGGGCCAGGGGATCGAAACTGAAACTGCTGCGGCCTGCTCCCTGCGGGTCGGAACCTGGAGGGTCCCGATGCTGGGGGCCTGGTGCTGACGGCCTTCCCCTTCGATGGTCCCAGCTGGATCCCTTCTCGTGACAGTCCGCCTAGAGTGTGCATTCTTTCCACCACTTCGGCCTTCTTCTGAACCTCTAAGTATGTCGGAAGGGTAAAGGGAGTAACAGCATACTGGAGGGAGGGTCGGAGCGCCTCCTCCAAACGTCTTGCCCGAGACTCCTCATCGGGAAAGAGGTCTGGAGCAAAACGCAGGAGGTCCTTGAACTTGATTCCAAGTTCCCTCACGGACATGCTCCCCTGCTGGAGGGAGAGTAGCTCCTGTCTCTTCTCCGCCTTCATTGTCGAGGAGAGAAACTCCGCCCGGAACTCCTTCTCGAATTCCGCCCAAGCAACCTCAGACTCTTTCCTACTCCCCAGGTGAAGCATCCACCACTGACGTGACGCTCCTCGCATCTGGCTAACAGCCAGAGGAACCCAGTACTCTGTCGGGGCCCGAATCAGGCCGAAGGCTATGACTAGCTCCTCCAGCCAGCCTTCCGTCTTCATGTCGGAGGTGCTGCCCTCATATTTCTCGAGGGCCTGTCGCTGAAAGGCTCGAAGAGTCTTCTGCCACCGGTCGTCCTCTTCCTCCCGATCAGCTCTCTGCTGATTGGCCAAGGTAGTCTCAGGAGTCTCGATCGCCTGTACCACACGTGGTCGCCTTCCAGGTGCCATAGCTGCAAGGTAAACAAGGAATGCCTAAGCCCAGTAGTGCAAGGAAAACCGTTCTCAAAACTTATTAAGATTTAATTTATTCTTAATTTCCCAAGACATCCCAGAAACACAAGAACACAAGTCATTTATGATGCATGTACCTTTCCTAGGGTCTCTACCCTGCAATCAGTGTGGCTTCACTTGGTCGTTCGGTAGGTCCAGAGTCCTTGCATCGGATCACGGGGGGCCCTAAAATCCCGTGCCCTAGCCGGTCCTCCCTGGCCTATTTCACGCACCAAGGTCACCCAACGCTGTTGCCTTACCATCCCATGAAATCCTCACTGTGCCTAACTCCAGACTCCGTCCTATCTCTCAACCTCTCCTTTGATACCATTCTGTCACGACCCGCCTTCACCAAAAGGAGGGAAGGGTCAGCAGATTGCCAGGCCCTTCCTTCTTTAAGTTGAAGGAGAGATAATGACCCCCGAAACCCGCCTTCAATAGGTCCCGGAGTGGCGACTAGCACCAAGGGTATAGGAAATTCTCGCAAATGGAAGGCATTACCCTTTTTATTTTATAGGATTGAAAGATAAGGAGGAGAAAACCCAACAACACCAAGATAGGAGAAAAGTAAAGCCAAAAGTAAACCATTCCCACATGCATGTTTCAAAAGTGAAAGCCACAAAGTGCAAAAGATGACTACAAGGTAAGTACCAAAAAGAAGAGAAAGACAACTGCAACTGCTCCAAAAGTCCGAGCTAGTAAGGTCCTGCGTGATCCCTGAAGTCCTCCTGGGAACCTGAAAGCAGTTTCATATACGTAGGGTGAGCATACAAGTACACTCAGTAGGGAAAACCAAGACTCTCGTGCACAAGTGGGGGAACGTACTAAAGTCCCGTGAGAAAGAGTAAACCAAACACCTAACAAGGCAAACTATCCATCCCAAGCCTCACCAAGGTTCGCTCCCCAAATAACGCAAGTCAAGTAATATATATGTAAGAGCACATCGATGTTTGGGTACCCCGCGCCACTTTCCCACTGGTTATTGAGACATCCTACGCATCAGACCAATCCCGCCATTCTCACCGCAGTCCCACTGCCACACCCGCCCGCACACACCTGGGCCACAACCACACGCAGTCCCACTGCCAAATCCCGCCCGCACACACCTGGGCCACAACCACACGCAGTCCCACTGCCAAATCCCGCCCGCACACACCTGGGCCTCAACTGTCACAAGTAACCATGCCTGCAAACACCTAGGCCAGAACAACCACCGCTACGCCCGAAGACACCTGGGCTAAAGAATCCACTGCCACGCCCGAAAACACCTGGGCCTCATCCCGAAGACACTTGGGAAACCACCTGCCGCACACACCTGGACAACCACCACAACACCCTACCCGATGGTTCTTGGGCTAATAATGGACTTCAGGCCATCACAGCCTGCCCGAAGGTACTTGGGCTATCCGGGAAAGGGAGCAGAAAAGGAGCTAATAACCAGCCACTAAGGATAGTGTTGGGAAAAACACCCTTCCCCCATAAATGGGGGTGTTCGGCACTAAGTGCTCAACTTGGGTGGGGCGCGAATAAGAAACACAAAGCTACAAGTATAGATATAGGTAACAAACACTCACCCAAAACTTAGGTTTTCCTAGCCAACCTACAGAACACAACACCACAACGTCCGAGTCGAAATTCACGACCCTTGCCCACAAACCATCTTTCCCATTCTTGTTTCACGTTCAGTCAAAAGTTCAATTAATTTTAAGCACTACTGGGCAACTACCATAAGCATAACCAAGGAAAACGTCAAGCATAGATCAACCAAAACACTCACACCTGGTTCTGTCAACAGAGGATCTCTCCCCAGTTTGTGATAAAAACCCACAACCACTGAAACCATGCCAACAGGAGATCCCATCCCCCAAATTCACACAGCCACCGAGAGTATAAAAAGAACGGGGGATCCCATCCCCTCCCACATTTCCAGCAAACGGCCCGAAGGGAAAACAACCAACAACCACTACCAACACGAGTCAGGGATTTTCAGATTTAAACGACTTAACACACTCCACGATTTCAAAATTCCATGTGTTCTATCCGTTAGTTATCACAAAAGGGGTTGATCCTGGTGCTTTCAATTATTCAGCCGGGTATACGTGATTAACCAATTTCACAGCAGGAGTTCACAATTCCAGCAACCCATTTAAAACATCACGAGGGGATTCAAGTGCACACACACGACCACCAACGGCCTCAATTTTCAGAAAACATAGACCAGTACAACAAAAGGGATGATCACTAGATAAAGCATAAACAACGATCACGACCCCTCCCCTTCTTTCTTTAGAACTTTGTTTAGTATCTCCATTAGGGTTTGGTTCAACCAATTTCATAGGAACAAAAGTAACGCCCACCCCGCATGATACACAAAAGTGAGAGACGAGAGAAATTCCCTACTTGTTGATGGATGATCGACGTTTAGGCCGGGGGCGCGGAACTTTACGGATAACGACGCGGCGGTCCCGATGCACCAGAAGAGTCACGATCGAAGAAGGGGAAAAACCACGGCCTAACCCTTAATTATAAGGGCTGGGGACGGTTGAGATGAAAACACAAAACCACGGAAGACGAGGGAGTCGTGGGTTGACCACGTGGCTTGACTCATCATTAATGGCGCTGGGTGGTTTTAACTGACCCATGAATTAATGAAGCATTTAATTAAGACCTTTGCGCGCGTTTCGGATTTCCAAGATATTTTTAGCAAGGAAGAATAGGGTCTAAAACCCTATTTGCGAAAAAGGAACATTACTGGAACAACTGGGCAGGGCCGGTCTCACCGATCGGTCTCACCGATCGGTCTCACCGATCGGTCCCACCGATCGGTCTCACCGATCGGTGTCACCGATCGGTCTCGCCGATCGGTCTCACCGATCGGTCTCGCCGATCGGTCTCACCGATCGGTCTCACCGATCGGTGTCACCGATCGGTCTCGCCGATCGGTCTCCCCGATCGGTCTCACCGATCGGTCTCACCGATCGGTCTCACCGATCGGTCTCACCGATCGGTCTCACCGATCGGTCTCACCGATCGGTCTCACCGATCGGTCTCACCGGTCGGTCTCACCGGTCGGTCTCACCGATCGGTCTCACCGATCGGTACCCCGCAAGGAAACCGGATTTTTGGCAAAGGAAGGGACTAAGGGGGTTCTGGGTCTTCACAGCCTCGATGAATTCTCAGCTATCAACACGTCGTCCCGCCGAAACTGTAAAAGTTCTAGAAAATTCTCGGCCACCTCTTCAAGCCAGTCCTCAGCCGCCTATGAGTCAGGTTCATCTCGGAACATGAGGGTATCTGAAGTTAGAACACATGTAAGGCAGTAAACTTACATGTGTCACCTACCGGTACCGCCGGTTGTAACTGCTGACCAACAGGTAGTGATGTATAGCTGACACACTACCCAAAGGCACTATCTCAGGCATCGGTTCACGTACCGAAGCCTCATCACTATGCGGACCATCCTCATGGTCATTCACTGGAAAACACTAGTGGCCAAGTCCACCATCCACTCTACTGATGTCTCAGCTAGGCGGAAAACTCTAGCAATCGCCTCCAGCCACTGCTCTGCTGTCTGGAAATCTGCCTCGCCTCGTAACGTCTGAGGCCTCTACTGCTGGAACTCGTGCAATGCGCTCCGCCAGCGTGCACAGTTTGCTAGTATTGACGTTGGAATCTGCTGCCCAACAGGTGGTGATGTACTGGTACACCACCCGAGGGTGCCAACATAGTAAAAATGGCCCTACACCAGAGCCTCGTCGCTCGGTGAGCCGTCATCGAGTACTCTCTCGGAACTACAACTGACTGTCTGCGTGGAGACATCCTGAACAGATGCGACACGGTCAACATCTTATACCTGGTGAGCTGACCTGGTTTGAGCTGACTTTAAAACTTTGGAAACACACACACAATCAGTGTTTTTGTCTACAAAGTCGGAAATCAGTAGTCAGGGTCCTGGTGTACGGATACGTCGGCCGCCGCACCAACACTGGACTCCCTGAACTGAAAACCACACTCGGTACCCTTAACACTATTGATTCACAGAAAGAAACATCAGAGTTATAAGTTCTGCGGTAGAACCGAACTCCTCTGATACCAATTTGTCACGACCCGTCCTCGGGGCCCGTGGCATGACTACCCCAAGCCCGCCTTCCATAGGCCAGGGGCTGGCGACTAGCACCAAAGGTGTAAAATCCCAATAACTGGGAAGGCATTGCCTTTATAAAAGAAATCAAGCACCACAGAGTACAAGCGGAAGAAGTAAACACTAAGTAAAAACTGAGTACAACAGTAAGTGCGGAAAGTAAAAAGGGGCTGGAAATACAAGCCCAACTGTAAAGTACAACTCGAAAGGGAAAATAGAAACTAAAAAGTAAAGCTGCTACGCCGAGCTGTCCACTGGAAATCCCACCTGAAGGGTGGGTACAGATAGCTCCTCTGCTCCTCAGGTCCCATCGTCCGCTCCGAGTATGTCTCGCCCAGTGGTCCACCTCCGGGTACCGCCTCGTCGTCACATCCACCTCTGGGTACCGCCTCGTCGTGAGGTCCTCCTCTGGGTACCATCTCTTCGTATAGTCCACCTCCAGGTACTGTCCAGTCCTCGAACACTCGGCTTCTGTCAGCACTGCCCGTCGTCTGCAACCAACACAACGAGGTGCGGGCATAGCCCGTGCAGGGGTGAGTATAACGATACTCAGTAGGGACCCCGAGACCCTCAAGGTATCACTAAACCAACAAGGATAACCACAAAGAAGATCTCAACAGATAACCTCTACTTAGATATATGCCCATACATATACCTAAGTTATCAAGTAATCCATCTCAATCATGAGGAACACAAGGATTGTGAAATCAACGGATAACCACTACTCGGGTATATGCCCATACATATACCTAAGTTAGCAAGTGACCCATCTCAATCATGAGGTAAACACAAGGTCAAAAGTCTCAGCTCAAACCAGGATTTTCATTATCAAAACCGTAACTGCTGAAGAGCTCCGTCTCTGGAGTGTACAGTGGTCCTGTCACGACTCCGAGGTACTGCTCACTAACCTAATACTACTGAAGAACTCCACCCATCGAGTACTGCGGGCCAGCTGCTACAACCAAGCGCTCCCATGTGCCACTACAACCAAGCACACCTCTGTCGTGGGTCTGCCGCTACAACCAAGCGCTCCCATGTGCCGCTACAACCAAGCGCACCTCTGTCGTGGGTCTGCCGCTACAACCAAGCGCTCTCATGTGCCGCTACAACCAAGCGCACCTCTGTCGTGGGTATGCCGCTACAACCAAGCACTCTCATGTGCCGTTACAACCAAGCGCAACTCTGTCGTGGGTCTGCCGCTACAACCAAGCGCTCCCATGTGCTGCTACAACCAAGCGCACCTCTGTCGTGGGTATGCCGCTACAACCAAGTGCTCCCATGTGCCGCTACAACCAAGCGCAACTCTGTTGTGGGTATGCCGCTAAAACCAAGCGCTCCCATGTGCTGCTACAACCAAGCGCAACTCTATCGTGGGTCTTCCACTACAACCAAGCGCTCCCATGTGCCGCTACAACCAAGTGCACCTCTGTAACACACCGAGTCGTTCAATCAACAGACGTCGGGTCTTAGCCAGCTACACGGTCTCCGTACTCCGCACGCTCGTCACTGGGAGGGTCCGCTCCACGAGCTACAGGTCGATACTCCAAGTATCTCAAAGTCCCATGAAGAAGTATCTCAAGGGACCGCCACGTCATAGGGGTCTCAACGCAACAGACGGCGCGTCAATCGGACGCCCGGTCTGTGAGTTATTAGCCTTTTCGTCCCAGGGGCCCGGTTGGTTTCGTGAGCAAACCAAACCCGGCCGTATCTCAAATGTACCCCGAACTCTCATAGGGTAAACTCATAGGGACCGTTTCTCAACGTGATCACCAACACCGCTGACGGTTCGTCAAACGGACGTTCTGTCAAAAAGATATCAGCTTTTCCGTTCCAGGGGCCCGGTTGGATTTCGGTGCGATCCAACCCAGCCACTATCCATATACATCCAAAACTCAGGCGGAGGATGCCAAAAGTTCTGTATCTTCAACAAGAACTCAACGCAACAGACGGTGGGTCAATCGGACGCCCGGTCTGAGAGTTATTGGTTTTTTCGTCTCACACTCACCTTGAGAAACTTCCCAGGAGGTCACCCATCCTGATCACTACTCTAGGCCAAGCACGCTTAACTATGGAGTTTTAACCACGTAGACTCCCGAAAAGAAAGGTGCACCTTGAGTATAGTATACCGAAACGACCGTCTCAATCCAAGGATCGCTTTGCCGCTGACGACGAGTCGTTTGGAGGCTCGTAGCCCAAGATACGGGCATTTGACCAAACCGCTCGGTAACGGGGGTTTCGGGCTCGGGCCGTCCCGGCCCGAGACCCCCCGGATGGCCCGAACCGGGTCGACCCGCCCCGGACGGGGTCGACCCGGCCCGGTACAGCCCGGCCCGGCCCGGCGCGGCCCGGCCCGGCGTGGCCCAGCGCGGCGAACCGGCCAGGCACGCCGGTTCGGCGCAAGGCAGCGCGCAAGGGGCGCTGCCAGCTTGGCCGAAGGCCGAGCTTGCTGGAAACGGGGGGCCGCCTGCCCCCCCTTTGTGAAACCGACCCCCCTCATAATGGGGGGTCAAATAACTGCCCGGGGGAATTAAATTCCCCCGGTTTCCACCAACCCGGCCGGCCCGACCTGGCCGGCCGGCTTCTTGTCAACAGGACCGGCAAGGGCCGGTCCTCTTCCGTCTTCTGGCACCGGCGGCCTGGCTGGCCGCCGGTCATCACGATCCGCCGCGGCCCGGAACCGGCTGCGGCCTTCGTCATCCGGCGCGGTGCGACGGCACCGCGCCCCTCCGCCGCGGCCCCGCTCCGGCTGCGGCGTCTTCGGTTTCCTTCGACGCAGTGCGATGGCGTCGTGTTCATGATAATTCTTTCCACGGCGCGGCACGACGGCGCCGCGCAATAATTTCCGTGTGATTCCCGCATGGTGTGACGGCACCACGCTATCTTGTTTCATCCGCAAGAAACATTCATGAACAAAGGAGGGGGTTTCGGCCGTGTTTGTGCGGTCCGGTCCCCCTCTCGTTAGACGATAACACTTAAACATTCATCCTCAAGTTTGTCATGCTAGAACCAAGAACGGAAAATAATTAAATAAAGCAACAACAAACCCCTACCTCGCTTTTCGTTATGTGTTGACGAAGTCGCGGAAAGGCGGCGGCGATTCGTCGACATCGGAAAAGAGAAGTCGTTGACGACGTCGGCGTTCTTCGTGAAAGGCGATCCCTTCTTTATTCCGGAAGGAGTGGGAAGGAGGCATCCAAGAAGGGATCGACGTTGGAAACTTCACGTTCTTCTTTGGAAAAGACATTCTTCGTCGAGAAGACGTTGTTCCATGTTTGGAGATGTCCTTTGTTTTCTTCGTCGAGGGTGGAATTCTCTTCAATCCTTCCATGACTCTATCACAAAGATTTAGCCAACCCCAAACAATAAAGCAACACACCTTATTATAGGGTTAGCTTAATGAATTCAAAATAATTCAAATTCATTAAGTTACATCCTTCATTAATGGGTGGAGAGGCTCCAAAATTAATGAAGGTGGAAGTGAAGAGTCACATTTAATTGGGGGGGGGTTCAAGGGAGTTAAGGAGTTTAAGGAGTTAGGAATTTGAGGGGTTTTGGCACATTAAGTGCAAGGGAGTTTAAAGGGGGTAGAAGAGAATTAAGGGGAAGGTGAAGGGTTGGGGCTCATGTGGGCCCCACATCACCTTAATCCTCACTTGGTTAGTTAGGAACTTGTGATTCCACCCCAACTTCCACACTTAGGATATAACCACTTAAGAAGATAAATAAAATTTGTAAAACAAATTTTATTTTTCTTTACACATAAACCACAACCTTAATAAACAACTTCTCCCAAGCAAACGCAACTCCAGGAAAGGCATTCCTAAGCAAAAACCGGCGCTACGGTTCCATCGGTGCCCTCGGAATTTGATTCCGGGCATCGGTTCAAAAGTTAGGAATTCCCGCTCGTTCGTTCACTGAACGTACCCGAGCCAAACTTCCGAAATTGATTCTGGGCACACCGGGCCTCGGAATCAGGCGCTGTCAGAAACTGTGTTCTTGTAAAATTCCAAAGAAAATTAAGAAAAAATATTTCCTTGAAATTTCCGGATCTTTACATTGGGCCTTAAAATATTACTAAATTATATTAAATTATAGATAATAATTATTGATTTAATATAAAAAATACAAAATATCATTTTTCTTAATATTTATAATATAACATAAGTGGGTTAGGCAGGTCACATACCTAGTCGCATATTAAATCCCTAATGTGGCCTTATTATTAAACATGATTTAAAAAGTATTATGTTTAATATTTGAGAAAAAAAATAGTTCTAATAATACCTCTTTATTATATCAGTATTTTTAAGAAGGGTGGGTCTCATAACCCAAGTACATTTATATTATCAATATATTCAATTGAGAGTGAATAAAACAATACTTTTGGACGTTCCAAAAATTATCTTCAAAAATGAATTTATTAGTAATTTTTTATAATTATAAATAATATTATCTCTATTTTAAATACTGTGCAATTACATTATATTATTTCTTCATTTAAATTTGTTTTTTATATTTTACTAAAAAAATATTATGATATTTTCATCATTGATTTCATTTATCTTTAACCATCAAAGGCTATTGGAATTCGGGGTGAAGAAGGTGGTTTTACCTACTATCTAGAGTGTAATAAACACATGGACTAGTTCATTTGGGTTTGAAAGTATGAATGATGTATAAATACTGGATCTTCTGAATTACATGTTCTTTGATTTAACAAACATAATTATGTGTTATAAATTTATAAGGATGATGACCCCTTCTTTCTAATTGGTCGGTATGATGTGAAAAATCATTATGTTCTTTCTAAAGAATATGATAAAGTAATCATTTATTTTATTTTATTTTATTTTATGAATTGAAAAATCAATTCATTACTATTAATGTATTATCAAACATAAAAAAATTTCTATTGGATTTTATGAAAAAATATAGATTGAAATGGATGTGATGAATACATGGAGGTTGATTTCTACAGTCTGGTATGTGCAGTCACTCAAGTAGAAAAATTGTAGAATGTTTAAAGGAGAGTATGATTTTAATGGAATAGAAAGTTCTATTTTTCATGATGGAGAGATTAGTTGTGTGGTAGCCATGTGCTACCAGTGGCAGAAAATAATAGTTGGATTTTAAGTGGGAACTCATTCAATTTGGCATGTAAATTCACCAGATTCTGAGAGAAAATAATACATCTTCTTCCTTAATCCAAATTAAGGACTGGAAATCTAATTACCAAGACCTTGAAATATGGATTCATTCATTTATTACCTTTTTTTATTAAATTTGGTATAATTATTTATTATTAATTGTTGATATCTGTGATGGTAGAATCATTTGTCACATGGGCACCTTTCAGTAAAATTTCATGAATGCTTAATAAACTAATAACACAAGGGGGATTTATATCATCAATGGATGTATAAGAAATCACAATTCATCCATATATTAAATGTCTAAAAAACCTAATATTAGTTTTCCATGGGAAGGATGGATTTTTTTCACCTATTAGGGGTTATATTGATGTGGTGGTTCCTATTCAAAAACTAGGATCCACTAATATTGGATTCATTAGATGTAGGAAAACTATCAAACATATGAGAATACATCATATGTAATAAGTGTAATGAGGCATACCAACCATAAGGTTATAATTTCTTTATGACGTTTTCATAAGATATTAATTGCAACATTTTGGAGCTAGATGATCAATACATTAATAATCACAAATGAATCTATGGGTTTAGTATGAACATTATATGATTATAAACAATGGAAGATAACCCAAACATAGAATATTTTTCTTCAAGAATAATAACATATAAAAATAATATAAAAATCATGTAACTTAAATTCATGAACAAAAGTTATTTTTATCTTCCTTCATGGAGAATATTTAAGGAAGATGACGAGATGAAGTGAATGTAAGAACCCTACCTCTGAGGTAATACACCAACCAATGGATACAAAAATGCTTCGTGAGGATATCTAATTTCCAAAGTGGTCCTAAAGCCATTTTAAAGAGATAAATGAAATTATGGATGGAAGAGAAGCTTGATAGAGTATTCACAATTATTGTAAATTCATACCTCCAACAAGTGGATTCCATCCTCTCATATAGTCGAAGCTCAAGTCTCCTCTAATTAATCATATTTCTTTTTAATATTCAGGGTATAATTCCTTGAATAGTTTCAATAAATTAAATCAAAGCCTATAATAAAATCATAAATTTATTGTAATTGATGAAAACATTCATGTATAATAATAGTAAATATATATATCATATATTTTTTTTATTCTTATGCATTGTATTAATGATAAATATATATCATATATATTTATATTTATATTACATGCATTAAACAAACATGTATAATATGCACAAATTAAATATACACTAATATATATAATATCTAATATATTATATGTAAATATATATCATGCATCTTATGCATGTGTACATGAATATCATGAACACATATTTTAGTTCCCACCCAATAATCTCTCACTTGCACTAAAATCCCATAAAGACTTTATGAGAAACTTCACAACTCTTTTTGAATCCATTCAAACTCTTTTGGATATGGTTTTTCATGAATTTTTTTAATTTTCAACAAACCCCGTTGTCCAAATTTTTATCCTTATCTAAATACCTAACTTTGTGACCCTATGTGGCTTATTAGTGTTTAAAACAACTATGAAATCTCAATTTCATATATGTAAGAAAAGAATTTTCTCTAGAAAAGCATCAGTGGTACTCAAGCTACTAAATGGTTTGGAGTGATCTCCATCAAACATACTCATATCTCTATATGAACAAGTCCACCATAAGATGTATTATAAACATTATATGAACCCTATATAATCTCTATTTCATGACATTGAGTTACCATTATACATGAAATATTTCAATCTAGTATTGGCTTATTATAATATCATGGTTCTCTAAAAAAAAGGAACCAAGTGGATAAATAATTCACATGTCATTCATAAAATGGATTAGTATATAAAATGTCACTTATCGATGTAGTTGAACACATAATATGTGAAACAAATATGAAATCCAATGTATTTACTTAGTCAAATTCAATCAAGGGTCAAATTTCTTTTCTAGTTATACAATTAGACAAATCACATCTTGGTTGTACTCTAACCTATGTCAAGATGAACAATATACCCAACCAACCCCAAATTAGATAAGTTCATATATTGACTTCCATAAGTAGGGTATTAATGTATAAGTATCTCACCAACATTATGTAAAAATTATTATTAATAATATTACACCCCCTAAGTATATCTATGTCCATATGATATTCATGAGATATAATTTTTAGGATAGATCCATGTAATAAGTCTCTACTTATTACCTCATGAACCAATTCTTCATATTTCATATACAATCCTTTTATTATAGATATAAGAATCTATTCAAATTAACCTTTACAAATCATCACATCCCATTGTACTCCAAGATGATCATATGTTAGGGAAAACTCAAAAAAAAAATTAATTTTGGGGATATTTATCATTCAAACATTCATGTAAAGTAATGTTTCACCATCCATGAGTGAATGATAAATGGATAATGCCCTTATCATAATTACATGAAATTTTTACAACCATTACAGCCAATCTCATAAGAGAATCTACATTACTTTCATGTTGATTTTATTGAATTTTTTTTTGAATATTACTTCCATATGTAATTCCTATCACATCTCAATGTTACCATCAGATAAAATACTCCCACTAACCGCTTAGTGAGTAACATTTATGAAGAAAGATATTTTGAATAATGGTGAGCCTTAGGAATCATATTCTTTATGTTTTAATGGTTGAAAA
Source organism: Viscum album (assembly GCA_963277665.1). Lineage (NCBI taxonomy): Eukaryota > Viridiplantae > Streptophyta > Magnoliopsida > Santalales > Viscaceae > Viscum > Viscum album. Next base: position 1,553,779,023 of record OY728160.1, read on the forward strand.
TATATTCAAACTCCTTAAATTCATAACATCAAATGTTATAATGTTATCTTTTGTGGTCTACTTAAAACTATTTCTAAGTACATCAACATCATCCATGGAACCCTTTCTATCAAAGATTTTCCTTCATATATTTTTTAACTAATGTAACTATTTACATTATCATTGTAACATACCATAAAATTATAAGAATTTTTTTCTTTTTTTCTTAATAGTTATTTTTCATAAATAATTATTTAATATTATTTTTTAGCAATTTTTTACCTTAAAATTGGACAAATATTAATTTGATATTCATATTTACTTTGTAACCAATATTAAAAAAAATTAAAATTAACCTTTTAATTTATAAGTAATTTTATATCTTACTTATACAAAACATTATTGAGATTATATAAAAATATATATATTTATCCTTTTAATAAAAATGTTAAATTTATGGTTAGTATTTTTTTAGGTTCTTGTAAATATATAAGTATATATAAATATACATATATAAAAAAAATGTTAATATTTATATGTGGAAAACCGAAATAATAACAATGTACATATATATATGTATGTATGTATATGCATATGTCTAATTGATAATAAAATTTATGGTTATGTTTATATATATAATGTTATAAAATTGTATTTAATATATATATATATATATATGCGCAGAATATATATGTATATATATATATACTTTTATATGACATACATATATATATACACACTTATATAAGATGTGGATTGTATAAATAAATGTCTTGTGATATATTTTTAAGAAGTTGATAGTATAAAAACATAATAAAATGAATATATTTTCTATGTGGTCTAATGATTGAGTGTTTTAAATTTATATATATATGGGAAATAAGTGTGTGTGTGTGTGCAGTGTGTGTTGAGAAAAGAACCAAAAACAATATATGGTAAAATATACATTTTATATCAGTAATTACTTAACAATAATGGAATTAAAAAACAAAATAAAAAAAATTAATAAAAAAAATTATTAAATTTCATAGTGGTCAAGGTACCCCAAAAAGAAAAAAAATATGTGTGTGGTGGAAGGAATCCAAATATATAAATATATATAAATGTTATGCATATATATAAATATTTAGACATATATACACATTATATATATGTTAAAATATTTTTAAAAATACTATATATATATATATATATATTTGTGTGTTTGTGTGTTACATATATATGTTAAAATATATATATATTCATTATAAATATATATATGTGTTAGAATATATATATTTATATATATTGTTGTATATAAATATATGTCTATATATATATACATATATATATCATCTTGGAATGTAGAGTAAAAAAATAGATAAACATTTGGGATGTGTGGCATGGATGGAAATGAAAAGAAAAAAGAGAAGGAGAAAAGATAATAAGTTATCAATGTTATATTAAAATACATTTTTCATAAGTATATTTTATAAATATATATGTTATATTTTTATTCTCTCCAGTATATATATATATATATTTATTTATTTAAATGCACATGATAAAAAAATTCCTTAAGGGTGAAGGAATTAAACGAGAGATAATAAATAAAAAATATTATTTTTCTTAATTGGAAAAAAACATGTTGGAAAAATCACCAATATTTGTAAGTCTATACAAATAGTGTTTAAAAATAAATAAATAAATAATTGATTTCTTAAACATTTAAGGCCTATAAATATTAGATTTACCTTAGGTTCTATAGCTAATTACTCACTGCCAGACTCCCTAAAAAATATGTGAGTTGCTCTAGTTGTAGAGATAGTGTGAGGGTGAGTTTACACTTTGAGGAAGGAGGGTCGGCTTGGTTTCAAATAAGAGAGATGTTTTTTCATCAGTTTGAGTTAAGGTATGTTTTATTTCAAAATATTATATCTTATGTATTACTTTCAAAAACCCTTTTTTTGTAAGTGTGATTTCTTTTAAAATCATTTAAAATCATGGTTTTCCAAAACCTCTTCCATGTAAGGGAGTTATTTTTGAATAATTCTATTTTTCAAAATCTATTATTTTCAAAATTATGTGTTTCAAAAATTAAAACATCTTTTAAGATGGTTTTCAAAAAATAAAAGGTGTTTTAAAATATTAAAGATATCATTTTATGTGAAAAGTGTCATTTAAATATTATGGATGTTTCAAATATGTATACTTATTTCCATACATTATATTTAATTCTAATATTCATTAATATAAATAGAATCATGTGGAATGAATAATTATTCCTTTACATGAATTGTCTTCAAAGTATTGTCTATAAATTATTCTTTTCTCAATTTTTTTTCTAAAAAAACGGTGTTTTCAAAAAGAGTGTTTTAGAAAAAGTATATTTGATATAAAATCATTTTCTTTTGAAAATAATTTATATATTTTACAAAATTATGTTTTAATGGAAATTAAATGATAAAATAAACCCTAATTTTTTTTATAAAACTCGACACTTGGCTATCAAACGTGATTATGAGGAATGGGGAGTGAACTCATAGCAGCAAGAGAAAATTATCCAAAAGTGTTAAAATCAGTTTCCATACGGATTTCTTAAGGGTTTAAAAGTATCACTTTATTTCCATTAAAAGTTATTATTTTCAAAAATCTTGGTTTTTGAAAACCTAAAGGATAAATCTATTTATTTTCAAAGGATATTATGTTTTCAAAATAATATTTTCAAAGTATATGTATTTTCAAAGTATTTTTAAGATAATTTTCCTAAGCAATATTTTAATCTAACTAGTTTAATATTATATATATATAAATTTTTTGATATAAAGTAAAAGTGTTTTCCAAATAATATTTTCAAAGAAATAAGTATTTTTAAAGGTGTTTTCTATATATTTTGAAATCCCTAAAAAATATATTTTTTAAATGTTTCCATAAAATATTTATATTTTATATAAAAATTAAAAAAACATAAGAGTTTTCAAATAGTATTTATAAAATTATTTTCATAAGTTTTCTAAAACACCTCACTCGGAAATTTTATTCTCATGCTACATTTTAAAAATATTTTTTTACAGGGCCATTAGAGGTTCCAAAGGAGTTTTTCTTCATTAAAGAGCTAGTAAAAGTTAATTAAAGATAGTTATTTATTTATTAATTGCATAAAATCTGATATGTTGAAATACTTTTTATTTTTCCTCCAAACCCTATACTAGAAAAGATCCTTATTTTTTAAAGAACTATGTATTTTTCTATTTTTATTCAAAAAAGATACATCATTTTTTTGTATCAGATATTGAAGTGAGGGTCTCAAGTCGCTATAGTTGGTAAAAGATGTATTTTAGTAGAAACCATAGAAACTAAATTTAGGAAAACATATATTATGGATTATAACCTAATGATAGACTTTGAGTATATGTATATAATAAAATCCAAATGTTTTGGTAAGGTAAATATTATGTTGTTTTTCCTGGAAATACATCACTTTCTGGATACTAAAAGTGGGTGTGGTTTTGGAATAGATATACCTAGGGTTAATAAATCTAAAAAGGGAACATTGGGCTCAACCCTATTTTCATCTAGTGCATGCTAATGGGCCTTACCGTGCACCTAGATTGACACTAATATGTGATATGCTTAGGATAATTCACATTCTCCTTAAAGAAGATAATGAATAATATAAATGGATGAGAAAAATGAATGACCTAGGTTAATACTAAGATTTATAATAGTATAAAATGGATTTCATGATTTAAACATACAATAAATGGTTATATGGTTTTCCAACTTTGATTATTATTTCTTACACTGTGAGTTTTAGATTTAGTCCACGGATGGAATCCAAAATAATTGTGTTAACATTTCATATGAAAGAAAAGGCAGTAATTGTGAGTAAATAAATGGGATGATGATTTGAGTGAAATATATCATGATTGTACCTGATCAGTTATGCTGAAATATGATTAACAATATATACCTTAATCAACCCTTGGACTCACCAAAGAAGATAATGAGGGAGTTTGATAAGATCTCGAGTAGTGGAGATCATGGAGGAAAGAACACTCAATTTACTTCATGTTATAAATGTGGAAAGTGACACCTAGGAAAGTGTCTAAATGTAATAGGAAAATTATTTTTATGTGGGAAATAAGTATATAAAGAAAATATTTTCTAGGGAAAAATGAATATTACGATGGAATGGAATGAGTCTCAAACTAGGGATCCATTTACAATTCATCATATTAAATATGGAGAACCTTGGAATTTTCTGATCCAATTCCCTCTTCTTAAGGATAAACCCTAGACCATGGAAGGAAGTATGTGGAAATAAAATGGATGAAGTATTTATATATTAGGCTGGTATTTAAAACCTTAGTAAAAAGGTTATTTAATAATTAATTTTATTTCAAGGATGTCTATCATACTTTTTTGGGGATTTTATAGGAATTATATTAATATAATTTAGAAAATGGAAAACCAACATGATAGGTGAAAACCTATCACATTTTCAAGGGTCCTGGGGTGTGAACCCATTATCGAGTAATGATAAGGGTTTAGTTCCTACCACTTGTCTACATAATTCCCTGGTTAATATGTCATTATTTTTAGTTAAATAATTTGAAAAATAAATATTAATGATGAACTAGTGGTGTCACTTTTTTGTTTTAGATATTAATTTATTATATTGGTAACTTGTGTTAACCATATTGGTTTTGGAAAATATTTAGAGACATATGAAAATACTTTTCACTCTTTTATGGAACATAGGATCTATTAAAAGTGAATTTTAATGCTTCAAGCATAAAGAAAACATTTTTTGATATTCAATTCTTAGAGTAAGGTATGAATTGGAAATTTATCAAAGAAAAAAAAAGGATGATATTGGGATTGTAAAATAGAAATGTATCAAGTAATTATGTTTTATTATATTAATAGATACTAATATAATTATTTAACTCTAGGAAAAGGATCTAGAAACAAAAACAATTGTCCTATCATCATCTTTTTTGAAGATATCAAGGACCTTTTACACACTTTTGGTTATAGATGTGTGGGAATTAACTTCATCCTAACCATTTTATTTATCACTCTTCATCATTAGTTGGGTTTTATTATCCTCTACCATGTCCATGATTTCATTTACCACCTATGTTCTCCTACTTGGAAACACCGTTATGTGATTATTCCAAATGACCTTTCTACTTCCCTTTCGATATTATTAAGAGGTTGTTTTATTAACCCTTTTATGATGTGGGGTTTTCAAAAATTATTTTTCTAAATGTAAATCCATGGATCACTACGATTGTGTTTAAATAGTTAGGCTGAAATTTATCTAATGTGGGGATAATTTAACATCATTAAATTCTAAAATAAGAACATTGTTTTCTAAAGAACACCAAGCATAGAAGAAAATATAACACCCTAGGACTTTATGATATATTTCTTTTGTCAATCTCATAAATATATTTCATTACATGAAACACTGATTTTAACGTATGCTACACACAACACAGATTTTAGCTTACATTACATGCAACTACAAGTTTAAACAAAACATGTCATGTTATTTTAATATTATTATATAATGTGATAGTTGTCACCTAGACATTAGAATGGGGGTAGAATATGATTAAATAAAGTATGAAAATATATAGTTAAGAAAAATTCTTTTTTTATTTATTTATTATAAATAAATTAATAATCATTTAAAAGAAAAATAAATGCTTTCTAAAAACTATATTTTTCTAAAAGAATGTTTAATCACACTTTGCACACCTAATTTGAAATTAAATTTTACCAATTTTAGAAATTTTATCTAAAAAATAAAGTTCATTTTTCAATAAAAATACAAAAACTATCCTCGAGTGTGATTTTGGTATTTTTTTGAAACTTTTCATTTTTTTATGAATAGTGAAAAATACGGAATTTTAATTTAAAACTGCCATTTTGTTTAAATTAGTGATAATGATAAATTATATTTTGAATTTTTTTAAAGAAATATTAGTTCATTTATATATCAAATGGTCTAATTTATTTCATTAAAATCATTTTTATATTTTTATTTTTATATAAAAACATTGTAAACTTTTGAACATTTTCTCTTTGAAAACCTTCTTTCTCATCACGTCTGCATGGTTAATTTTAAATTAAAATTTTCCGATTATTTCAATTGAATTTTTAGGAATTCATATTTTGAATCAAAATAATATATATTTATAATAATTTCAACTTAATTTTTTACCTAAATGAATATTAAATTCAGTAAAAATTAATTATAGTCGTTAAGGTAAAAATGGATTTACTGGGGGTTAAACTAAGAAGATAAGGGTATAAAATAAACTAAAAACATTTACAACACCCATTTTCAAGAAATATTTTGACCTTATATATTATATTTTATATAATGGACCATTTTTTAATCTTGTGGAATGATAAAAACGTGGTTTGTTTGAATCATTTCAAAAAATTACAAATGTGTCACTCACCTCACTTATAAACGGACACCCTTTCTCCTGTCTTCTTCAAAAATTCGTACCTATTTGGATCATCCAAGACCTACCAAAATCACTTCCAAACATCCCTAACCTCATATTAGAAGCCTTATATTGAGTATAAAGATACACTATGAATTATTTAGTGCAAACCTAGAGAGGATACCTGAAAAAGAGGTAATGCTCTTCAATGAGCGTCTTTATTTAATTTATTTACCCACCTAATTAAATTCTTATTAAACCATGATAATATAATATAATAATTATATTCCAAATATTTTTTTAATAATATTATTACCTAAATCCATATCCACTTCAATCAAATGGGTCATGAAATCACCATTCGTTTATACAGTAGACTACCGCCTCCTGAGCCAATGTCATTAGTTCTTCCAATACCACCATTCATGATTGGGTATGATGATGGATATACAGTATATATATGATATTTATAACATATTTATACCTATTTATTCATTATATCATATATATATATATATTTATCTTCCATTCTATAGGAGATACAATAATGTCATTCATGTGTACGGTGGACTACCGCCTCACAAAGTGATGTGATTCGTCTTTCAATAACACTTCACATGAAAGATTATAAAGTTAAATTTAATGATTATATGTGATATAAATTACATAATTATGTTATTATTGACATATTTATCATTATTAAAATTTTATATATCATTTTTTTCTTAACTTTTCACTCACTTAAAGATGATATCATCTTTCATTTATGTGTGGACTACCACCTTCACGAAGTGATGTGACTCTAATTTTCAACCACAAAACACATGGTTGATATATCTATGTATATTATATGATATATATAATATTATTATAATTATGTAAATATAATATATTACATACCTTTTCTCCATAATTATTATTGGAAAATGGAAACATTACTCATGTGTAGGTATGGCCTGCAATCTCCATAATCATAACATACATTATTCAGAACCATATTTCATGATTTATTTTAAAGGTAAAATTGATGTAAAAATATGATAATTATTTCATTATTGTTATTATTGAGTATATATAACTATATAATATGCACAATAACCTCAAGTTTCATGATAAATAAGGAATGTGAAAACAAGGCAACTAACATCCAAAACAATGAAAATAACGAATGATTATTAATGAATGGGTGATAGGATGTTACAAAATAATAATATATAATATTATAAATATTAATATGGTTATTATGTAAGATAATAACACTTTTCAAAAAACTATACAAGATGTTAAATTATGATCGATCAAAATGAGGTGTGAGGTAAGGGATTTCTTAACTCGATTTCCGTTCATTGGGTTAAACTTATACTTCATTGATTATGTCATTCTAATATTATGTATATATTGAATTTTGATTACCATATTTTTTATTTCCACTTAAATTATGTGTATTTATAATTGAGACACATAATATATTCATTGAATAATCTCACTTCAATGTTATGATCATTGTAATGGTTTATTTCACAATCTCATTATAATCAAGATTGTTTATTCTTCGATCATTTCCTAATAAACCCATTTCATATTCTTATCCTTTATCTATTAATGTTATTTTCAAGTCTTAGTGATATTTTTTTGACTCTTTATTAATTAAATTAATTGAAAAAATATTTTTACAAAAATCTGACATCATTTCTCTCTTCGGTCGGAAATCTATTTTCTTCCAAAACCATGTTTTATAAAAAAAAATTGAAATTTTTTTTAACCTTTTAAAAATGATTTATTAAATGAATATTTTCCAATTTTTACTTTTTTAAAAAAAAGTAAAGGAATATTAGGTTTTTTTCAAAATAATTATCGTTTTTATTTTATCAAAAATGTGAAAGGAGTCTTTTTATTGCCTTCTGAACAGGGAACTTTCCTAACTATTTAACAATGAAAAAGGAATGTTCTTTTTAACTTGTAAGGAATGTAGGAAATTACCTTCCATAATGAACATAATTTATTTGAATATTCTATTTAAATATTATGAGAATATTTTTAATTAATATTTTGTTAAAATTTATTTTCAAATAAAATTATTTTTAAAAAAATTATGAAGTTATTTTTGACCAGAAAAATATATTTTCCACAAGAATTTTTATAAAGATATTTTTATGGTATTTCTATTCATAAAAGACAAATATCATTTATTCTTACTCTAATGGGTATATATTATATTTATACCATCTTTATTCTTTCTCTATATGGTTTATGATAATTTTGACCAAGGAAAGTATTGACATTCACTTCCTTGATTCATTTTTGTAGTCATTAAATTTCTCTTGAATTATTAAATTTTCAATGGACAATAAATTTATCTAAAAAGTAAATATTATTTATCATGGATATTATTATTTCTTAAATCATATATCACTTTTACATATTGTTTCTCACTTTGTGAGTTATTTGATTGACTGTGGAAATATTGATAAATCTGTATCTTTTACTCGATATGGATATTTTTTTGATAAGGCTCATTAATCAGGAATAAAATAGATTATTTGATATATGAGAAATGATTTGGACATGTAACACATAATTGGGGAATATTTATAGAAAACCCCTCGATCCATCAATAAGTCCCGTGAGATAAAATCAGTTTTCCAAACTCTATGAGTTTATACACATTAATTTTATAATATCTTGTGAAAGGTCTTCATATTAGAGTTATAGTTTGAAAAACCATATCGATTTATACCCAGTAGTTTTTAACCAACTTTTGAAAGTAATTGATGATACATGTATCATGATCCCTAAGATCATTATTTACAATAATAAATCATTTCCTTAATTAAGAATTCAATTATTATTATCCATGATATATTCACAAGGAAATTATCTATGGGTGCATTTCATTCTCAAATTATTGATTAAATGAATTGTGTTTTCAATTATTTACCTTTCCATATTCATTATTCCTAATAAATTGATGAATTCAAGTTATTTATATGGTAGTTGTGTTTAGTTTTTTACCTTCCCATATTAATTATACCTTATTCAGTTTTTTAAATGGCATGTGTGTTTAGTTATTTATGTTTCCATGTTAATTATACATATTGACTAATGATAGCTTCTATTATACTTAAAAATTACTATGAGTTTGATCTAACCATTATTTTTTTTATTTACCATGAATCCATGAAGCATACTATGACTGATATGAAAGGATATGCTAGATGAAATAATTTTATTCGAGAAAAAATTTATGTTATAGTTTTTGTTTTCAAATGTAATTTTGGAATCATGTATGTATCTATTTTACTAAAACTACTAAATTATTCAGTACTTCAAAATGAAATTCCTTATATATTATTCTAGTGTAATATAAAATACACCTACTATGGGATATATGGGTCAAGGTCACTATAATCACTTTAATAGTTCATTCTAAAATATTTAGGGATAAAGTGATATCCACATCATTATGGTAACTAATATAACTCCATACATTTCTCTTTCCCACCATACCCTAAACTATTTTAGGATGCCAAGTGGTACACATTGTGTATTGTCTAGTATAAACCTATAAGGAAAAGTGATTTTCACCTATTATAGAAACTAAATGTAACTCTTTACATTTTCCTTTATCATCACACAGCCTAAATATTTAGGATATTATATGAAGAATCACTATAATCATAGACCATTATAATGCTTTAGTTAATAATGATATTCACTTTGTCACAGTAAAAAAAATGTAACTATTTACATTTTTCATTACGATCGCATATCCTAACTCATTAGGATATATAGTAAATAATCACAAAAACTAATCTTGATACATTATTTTATGTGTTATCATTGAAATTATCTAAGTTAAAACATACCCCCACTGTCCTCTTAAAGACTATATTCTCTTTGGAATATATTTATAATATGAAACACAAACTAATTTTTGTTTTAGTAAATAAAATTTATTTCCTTTCAATAGAATTATTAAAAAAATAAACTACTCTTTCTATATCATATAGGTTATTCTATGTGTTTGTAATTTCCCATTTAAAAAGAATATTTTATTAAAATATCTCATTTATGAATGGTGGGAACACATTCCCACATATTTTAATAAACATATACATAAAAACTTTTTTCTTGACAAACACTTTTATCCAAATATTCTCCTCAAAACATATTATATAAATCCATAGAATCAAAAACCATGTGTGTACATTTTATCATCTTATAAAAACTCTTTTTTATCAAACTTATTATATTATCACATAAGATAAATAAGATGAAGATACACATATTTTACTTAGATTTATTGAATAATGATAAAATATTTTACATTCACATGTAGAAACTCTTTTCTTTATGAATTTAAAGTACAATCTCAAATAATTATTCCTTTAACTTTGAACTTATAACAAACCTAAGCACAAAATCTCAGATATAGTGCTAAAAACACCATCTTTACATTTCTATATTTGATATCATTAAACATGACCCAATTTTAACACTTAAAAACGTATACCATCTAACAAAAATATTGGATCACTAACATACCAAAGTACTATTTAGGTTTAGAGTTTAACAATATTTGGAAAAACTATTTTACAGTGTAAATTTCCACATAGTAACCATTTTTTCCACAAAAAAATATCTTTATAAAGACATGTTTTCCCATTAAAGGTCGCTTCTGTATCTAGAAAATAGACTTTATTAACTTTTCTACTAATCCTTAAGCCCTATGAAAAATAATAAAAAATGGGTGATTAGAAAAAAAATCTCTGTAAAAGACATAAAATTAAGAAATCCATTAGTCCGGTGAAAAAATATGAAAACTCCTAAAATTTTTACTATTTCCATATTATTATTTTAGTACACACAATAAATCATATTCACATGAAAAACATACTTTTTTATCAAATAATCCTTTAAATATAATATAAATAAATTATAAATCAATTTTTGGAAACATAAAGTATAATATTCATAACCCATGTTAAACTTTTTTCAGAAATAATTGGATTCTAGTTAAATCAATAAGAGAAACCACCCTGGTTAACTCCCTCTTTCTTGTCTATAGAGACAAAGAAAATCCCCCTGTATATGGAGAGCTATAATGGTGTTCACCCATAATATAAGTTATATCGTTCTCACCTTTTCATCATATATAATGCTCAAGTAATATATCATGAATAAAACATTTTCTTCTTACACCATTTCATCCTAAAACCCCTGAAAAACTCTTTTAAACCTACATGCAAAACACTTTTAGATATCAAAATACTGTATTATTTTAAAACCCAATTTTCAAAACCAAAATACCCAGACCAAAAGGTAAAGTGTGATTTTATTTTAAGAAATAATGAAATATTTTAAAGTAATTCAAACATCAAATAATGGTTACATATGAGAGAAAAAACAATTTACACTGTATATGTTAAAATAAAAAATTCCTTTTTACTTTTTATTAAAACATTACACAAAATGATTCCATTTGGAAAACCTTTGAAAGAAAGTCAAAAGTGATATAAAAATTTCCTTTTTAATTATTTTATGTCTATATAAAAATATTGATACATTAATTTTATCAATATGAATGTGGAATAAAAATATTTAAAAAATAAATCATGAAAACATTTAAAATGAGTTTGTTAGTTAAAGTGTCCCTTACCTCAATGATAAATCATCATTTATGTTCTTTATATTTCCGAATAACAAAATTGTGTTAATTATTTTCTTTATTATTATCCTTTTATAGGTTTATTATTCCCACTATTTTATTTATTTCCATTATATATTAAATTGCTTAATCAATTATTTTCAGGTCCTGCATCTTAATGGTATTCAGATCATATATCTAAAATGAATTTGGTTGGTTGACTATGGACAATGAGTTCATTATTAAATAATATCTATAATAAGAGTAAAGTAATATTTTTCATTTTTATGCATCAATTTTACTTTTAAAACCAATCATTAAAGATGGTTATGAAAAATGAATTGTGTTATAATCATGGGGATGTTTGGTCTTAGGCACACATGAGAAACATTTACATTTTTCAATGATCATGAATGAAAGAAGGTAAGTATTAATTTATATTTACATAATTATAATTATATAATAAATAAAAATTATTTCATTAAATATACTTATATATATCATCTATGTGACATGGTGATAGAAAATAAATAGCATCACTTCTTGGAGGTGGTAGTCATCGTGTAAACACAAACAAAGTTATCAATTTTCAACGGTTGGAAAGGTAAGAAATTTTAAGATATATTATATTTTTATAATGATAAATATCTAATAAACATCATATATATACATTAAATCCATAATTATAACCATCTATGAGTGGAGGTTATGGAAAATTAATTGCATAGATTTGTGAGGTGATAGTTCTCCATACACACGAACACCATTTTCATTTCCCATTTAATGGAAGAAGAGATGAATATAGGGAATTACATTAACCAAAATATACCAGTATATTGAATAGACTTTTTTTTTATTTCATCATGTATTATGAGTATTTTAAAGTGGTAGAAGAAGAAATAAAATTATAACCTTCGGTAAAAGGATATACCTCTTCTTTATAAAACCTTCTTTTTTTAATCATTAATCCCTATAAGGTTAGTATTACACAAAAAATAAGACCACTTGAACATGGGAAGGGATTTTATGAAGTGATTTGGGTTGTTATTGGCTGAGATAGACAGCTCAAATGTTGGGAGGAATATAGGAGACAACGTTCTCAATTATAAGTGACGGGAGGTGTATTCTTGTAATTTCTCAAATGATTAAATAATATTTAAATATATATCATAATCATATAAATTGGAACTAAGGCACCCCAAATTTATATATAATGTGTTTAGGGTATAAATAAACTCAACCGATCAAATTTATACAATTTCTGTATTCATTTTAATCCTTATCTTCTAGTTAAACCACTAAAAACTCATTTTAACCATAATTGTGACCAAAAAACCTTTTAACATGATAACATAATTATATGAAAAAAAAGAAATTAATAATTATAAAAAAAAGTGAAAAAAATTATTATGAATTTTGAATCCATTTTATCATGTTTATATTCTATAAGTAGAAGAAATCACTTATTAAATAAGAACACAAAATGCATGAGAAACTGTTTTCTAGGAAAATAAACGACTAATGTGTAAAAATCATCTTACTTTGAAATAAAGTAATAAATCAGTTTCAGTGAATTTTTTTAGATAAATAAAAAAAATTAATTTATTTACACTTTTGGAGAAATCAACAACTGAATGGTATCTTCCAACCATTCAATTAAATTCAGAGATCCAAAAGCAGTTTTTAATTTGAATAAAATATAATTTATCTTCTCAAAAGTCAATCTTTGGTTCCATAAATCAAAATAATATTCTGAAATAATTTATTTAACTACATAAATATATATTTTGTTTAAAACCAATTATCCAATAGGATAATGTCAAATTTTTAGGTAATTTTTTGAACCTTATCTCTTTAGTTTAACTCCCCCCTGTTAACCCTTTTGTCAATTATCGCGATATCGATGTTTTTTACTCTTTAGGGGTAAAGGAAGTTACTTTAAAAGGAAAAATGGCCCATATATGATCCATTTTTAAAACTTTCAACCATATCTCATTCAATTTTCAGAATATAATATTTTTATGAATTTTAAATCATTTAATAAAACATTATTTATTATAAAATATATTTCATATCTATTTTGAAGCTATTCGTTTAATTTGAATTTGAAAATTACATGAAAAAAAATGAATTAAAATATAATCCTTTCACACATCCCTAACATGTTTTATTTTTCTAAAAAATCATGGAACACAATATTTATTTCAAATTATTCTACATTCAATATTTTTAAAATCATTCTTTTATTTTTTTCTATAAAGAGAATAAATATTTTATCAGTGTTGTGTAGGAATTTATGATAATTATTTCATCCCTAAAAGTTATAAATATTTTAACATGATAAAAAAATTATCTTTCAAATTACCAATTATAACTGAACATGAGTTTTTTTATCCCTCCTACAAAATATCATAGGTATTAAAAGTAAGAGAGATATTTTTTACATTAAATTTAAATAAAATAATACAAATATTGTGATTAAAGGAAAATGTAAATAAATTTACATATTTTATAATATTTAATGTCTAATTTACAAAAATAAATCAAATAAAATAAATAAAAGTCTTAAATAGATTTTTAGGCCATATCATGTTATTTTTAACCTTAATTTCTCAATTTACCTTAACCAAAGTAACAAATATTTACTATGGTTATGATTCATAATGAACAAAAATAAAAGGTAACAAATTAATAAATACGGACCACCTAATTCCAAATATGGAATCAATTTTTTAATATTCAATTCATATAATTGGAATAATTTAATTTAATGTTAAAATAGAAAAACACGATGAAAAACAGTTTTTAAAAAAATGCCTTTTAAGTATACAAATACTTTTATTCAAAATTCTAGTAAAAAATTAATTTTAAATACCATAATTGGACTATTTTTAATAAAAATGTATTAATTAGTTTTTAAAACTAATCTAAAATATAATGAAAAAATATATTTTTTTTAACAAAAATTAGTTTTTTTCACCATTCATTGAAAAATAAATCTTTTTCGAAAAATACCAATATTTCAACATAATATAATTTTCATGTTATCATTTCAAAAATGAAATAATTTTTATCAAAGAAAATTTATAAAATTTATAGAAATTAATTATCTTATTTTTTCACAAAAATAAATACTTTTTCTAAAAAAACTTATTTATGAAGCATAAAATGTCCTTACTAGAAAATTGAGTTCTTATTTCCTAAGAATTAATCAATAAATTTGTATTCATTTGGTCCTTTATATATATTTCATTATGCAGTTAGTCTTATTAATTCCCACTAATTCAATGGCTAGGTAATAATAATCATATTTAAATAATAATGTTTTGTGATTTGTTTAAGCTTAGTGTTGTAGGTTGAATATATTATCGAACATTGCACTACTTTAAAAAAATAAAGGTATAAAATTCACCCATATTTAATAAATTTTATCCTCACAATTTTAACTCATGCTTAGTAATCGAGGGTTTGACATTTGAAAATCACTTTGTTGAAATATCACATTTTAAAATGGCTTAATAAAACTTCCTCTTGAAAACTGGGAAAATGAAAGTCGTGTGGAATAATACATAACAAGGTTTCAGAATAGGAGAATATTAGTGGTAAGTGAAAATGATTACATGGACTAAAAAATTAATGTCTAAATAATGATGAATAGTGACATATATTATTTATCACAATAAATTGAATGATCATGAGAAAGATGAGGACCATAAAACCATAACCCAATGAGTTGTGAAAAAGACCATCGATTCACCAGAACTGAAGGTAATAGGATAACATGTTTGTTTCAAAAACCTTTTTTTAAAATCTAAGGAATTTTTTTAATATCTAGATGAAGAAAATAAGAAAATATACATACTTTAAAAGTATAATTTCATCCTTTAATAAATTTTCACCACAATATAATCCTTTTATCTAAATTTTGAGTGTTATTGATGAATTTTTCATGCTTGGAGTACTAAAATCAACTTTTAATGGATCATGTAATCTACAAAAGTAAATTTATCTATTCCTATTATATTTAGGAATTAACTAATACCAAAATGGTTATAACAATATATGATAATTATAAAAATGAATAAACCTTTATATGAAGAAACAATACATTGATCTCCAAGATTCAACAGTAATATCCAATGTTCAAACTAAATCATTACATAAATAAATATCCCTAAAATTATTTGAAATATTCCATTCCAATATTGAAACCCAAATATTATAATTATTTTACGTCAAACTCTTCGAAGATAAATTTTACTATTATCTCAAAATAACATAAATCAATCTTAAAGTCACATATGAAAAAGTATATGCCTGAATCATATAATCTCCAGTATATGATAATCATTTCTATAAATAATATGATTCACCATAAATCCACATTAAAATCATATATTATTATAAAATATAATTCAACTTTTATTCCTGAAATAAAATCCCATAATATTATGTTTAACTTAATCATATAACATTCTAAACAATTATGATGAACATCCTCAAAAATAACCTTAATAACTTAAAAATTAAATATTGTTTTCACCTTCATGATTATCTCATACCATTTAGATTACATCCCTCAAATGTAATATAATTCTTCCAAAATAATCCCAAACATTAAATCTAAGAGTTACATATACCACAACCCAATAAAATATCTCCCAAAATATCATTAATCTCCTTAAAATCCCATCACTTAAAACCTCATAAGGGGAAAATAAGCTTATGAACTTATGATCAACTTTAAAATTATAATCCAATGAGTTTAACCTTAACTATAATGACCCGAGATTAAAATACGTGTACATTACATTACTTTAGATTAATACTGTCCACATTACAAAAATACATGCCTGATGACAGTGATAGTTTAGTGTCTTTGGAAACTTGGAAACATAATCTTATAACATGATAAAAGATCATCAACATATCCCTTAAAGATATTGCACTTTTATTAATCCTAATTAAAAATTTTCTTCATGACCTAGGGAATGGAAAAATAATAAAGGGGTGAGCTTAGATTCTTAGTAAGAGTAAACAAGGGAGATATGTAATCATAACATTAGCATAAGGGTATGAGAACATGATAATAACATTAGAAGATCATACCCTTCATATCAAAGATCATAATAAAGATTCATGGTATAAATATTGGTAGTTCATAAGACATTAATCATATGGTAATCCAGAGCATAATCTATAAAAACATAATAGAGGAATAAGACATGGAATTTTGAAATACACATGAGCATAAAAAATCCAATGTCATGGCTACCAACAAAGACCTTCAAAACGTGTTAGTATTGGGATAATCACCCATGTCCCTACTTCAGTTTTGGGATTCCCTCTTGTGTACCCTATTATTTCAGGATTAATATTACCTCTTGTGTACCCTCTTGTTTCGGGCTTGGAATGCCCTCTGATATAACCTCATGTTTATGTCTTGGGATTCCCTCCTATGTATCCTCTTTTTTTGGGCTTACGATGACCTACCATGTGCCCTATATTTTTTTATTGGGATGCCCTACCATATACCCAATTTTTTCAGGCATTGGATTCCCTCTCATGTACCCTTTTATCTCATAAAACATTTATCATTACCCAATTAATTGGGGGGAGATATTGGTCCCACCCATCACATAATTAAATCATACATGCATGTGTCATAAGATAGCAAAACATTCATAAAATAATGACCTATAAAAAGATATGGGTTTCATATATATTATATCATTACCCATGAACTGAAATGGGTATTATAAAAAATTTATCCTATCATAAATTTTGAAAAATGGATAGGTTTCCTAATAATTTCATCATATAATAACTTGTGAAAGGCAGCAGATTTCATAACCGTTTTATCATGGTATTACTCATGGTTGAGAAATAGATTTCATAAACAACATTTCATCTTAAAATAAAAAATTAAAATAAATAATAAGAGTGGTTTCCTTTGATCATCTCCCATGTTAATAATAAACTATATCAAAGGATGTCAACTTATGTGGGGAAAGATTTTGAAAGATCACATGAAGCATTTCTTAAGGAAAATGACATTTCTTTCAAAATTACTTATTAAAACATAAATCATTTTCAAAATAATTTTTCTTGAAAACCTACTTGAAAAAATCTAAATTAATATTTTAAAAATAATTTAAAACATTTCTTGAGGAAAATATTCTTACCTCTTTGAAAAATTATTTTTTAAATCATAGAACATTTTGAAAACCTTTTTCTTTGAAATATCATTGAAAACTTATAAATGAGACTTTGAAAACAATTTTAAACACTTTAAAGCATAAAAAATTCTTCAAGATGTTTTTCCATGAAAATGGTGTTAAGAAATATTTTAAAAAAATTAAAACATTTTTATAATACCTGGTTTGTGAATAAAACATATTTCCAACTGAAGAAAGAAATAAAGTCATATTTTATAAAATTATTAATTATATTAAGTGTCAAAGAGTGGGAAAATTTACCATTATATGAATATATAATGAATAATTATATGAGAATAAAATTTATAAGATCTCTTTAGATATTTATCATAATATCTCATCAATAGGAGCTTAATCATAATCTATCTCGTTAAATGGTGAGATTGTAACAATAAATTGTTACCACTTTAGTAACATTAAATCATAATACCCAAGAAATAATAACATTACATGAAACTTAAAATATCATTAAAATAATATATTAATGATATAACATTTCAAAGGGAAGTATATACATCTCCTAGAAGAATATAGGATCATAACATGGCATGTGTCTCAAATAAGGAAAATTGAGACAAAATTACATTATAGATTTGGTAACTTTTGAACCATAAAACCCATGAAATATAGATCATAAGATGGATATGTAAATACAAATAAATTTAAGGTTAATTATTATATAATTCATTCATTTGTATTATATACACCATATAAAAAAAGAGTGGTGAATAAGGCATAGGTCTGGCAGAAATAAAAGTGATACTAGAAATCCCCTAACTACTAGAGTAACTTTGGAATAATGATACCCTTGAAGAAATTAAAAAAATTAAAAAAAATTAATATCATGAAGTAAAATAAAGTCATTATGTAACATTTCATAGGTAATTATACACACCACACACACAAAAAGTGGGGAATATAATATATATATCACATAAAAAATGTGAGACAACAAAACTCCTACCTTAAGTCTTGAATTTCATTATACACCTTCAAACCTCCTATATAATTAATATAATATTATTATACATATACCACATAACCATATTATTATATATCATTCCATATACGATTTTTTTAGGACATTATATTACCCTTTTATTAACGATTCCAGGTTAATGTTATGTTTCGGGTTATAGCACTACAGGAAAAATGACCTATACCCAGGGTTCAAAATCGTGGGTATAGACCCAAAAACCATGGGTATAGCATATACCCACTGTTTTGAGAACTGTGAGAAACTGTGGATTCAGGATAGGTCCATAGTTTATACCCACGGTTTGGACCGTGGGTATAGTTTTCTTTGCCACTATGTCAAATATTTGTATCCATTTCCATGATGTCAAATCATTTTACCCACAGTTTTAAAAAAGTGGGTGTAAAAAGTTCAAAAAAACCACCTGTAGGTGTTAAACCCATGACCAGCACTTCTGACTCAATGCGCCTCACCAATTTGGCTACAACAGTTATGTTAATGTATATCTGTATTTTTCTAAATATATTAATATGTTTCAGTTTTAAGAAAAAAGATGGCGGTGGGTTTTGATCCCACGTCTTCCTCTAAAACTCCCCAGCAATTAACTAACCAGGCTATGTCGTGTACTATTATGTTTTTATACATTTATTTAAATATATTAATCTCGCTTTCTGTATTAGAAAAAAAATCTGGCGAGATTAGAACTCCTGACCGCCAGAACTACGATACAACCACTGACCAACAGATCAACTCTGTTACTATGTTTTCATATTTGTATCTAGGTAAATATATTAATTCAAACAATAGGTATATGAGGGAAACCCATGGGTATAGGTTTTCCCACCAATTTTTTCTATGTCCCACAGATTTTGTTTTTGTCACCATTACGCATGGAAGCTATACCCACTGTTTTACAAAACCATGGGTATAGGTCTTCAAAAAAGAAATTATATACCCAGGGTTTTTTCAAAACTGTGGGAATAGGCCTTAAAAACACCTATACCCACGGTTTTTTCCAAAACCCTGGGTGAAGGTGTTTTTTCCCCCACGGTTTTGGGAAACTGTGGGTATTGGTCATCAAAAAAACTTATACCCATGGTTTTGAAAAACTGTGGGTATAGGTTCATATTCTACACCTATACCCACGGTTTTGAAAAATCGTGGGTATAGGGATATTTTACAGTAGTGTAGCCACTTCATTATTCATATATATTTTCACATTTTATTCTTGATCCTCTTACTTAGATCATGATTTACTAATTTAAGAAATTTAAAAATGATATAAATATCATATATATTCAGTATATAAGTGTTTATAATGGCTTACAAAAGACAAAAATATTAAATTGAATACATCATTTAGGGAGATGGTAGGTCGTACGTACACATAAACGTTATTTCTATTTTCTTATCGTACTAAATGAAGGAAAGTAAATGAAATATTTGTGTGTCTATATATTATCATTATAGTATAATAATTATATCATAAATATTATATAAATTTACTAAACCCATCCTTAAAACATTCCATGTAAAGTGTGAATGAATCACATCGCTTTGAGGAGGTGGTAGTCCACATGTCCACCAATGAAGTTATCGTATTCCCACAAAATGTAAAGCATGAATATATGGGTTATATAATAATTCCATAAGTATAACTAAATCATAAATATAATATATATCATATAAAAAAATAAATTAAATCATTGTTTCCAACCTTGAGAGGTGGTAATATAAGAATAAAAGACATTGGTTCGTGAGGCGGTAGTCTATCGTACACACAAACAATGATTTCATATCCCATTTGATGGAAGTGTGTGTGAGTGTAATTAATACCCTTATCATAAAAACATATCAGTATAATTAGGATAATTATTTTATTATATAATCATGTAATAAGAATAATTTAGGGGATGTATAAACAAATAAAATAAAAGTGTTTATTGAAGGATGTTACCTCTTCTTTGGGTAACTCCTCTCAGTTTGCACCAAAGGGATTCCTTGGTTGGATTTCAAAAAAAAGAGTGGACTCTAGGATTGATTTGTGGAGTTTTTTAGGATACTTTGGTAGGTTTTTTCTAAGAAAAAGGTCTAGATAGGTGTGAATAAGTGAGTGGTGAGTTCCATTTTTAAAGTGAAGGAGGAGTGGCACTCTTATAAATATAGAAAGGTAAAAAATATTGAGAGGTTTCCCTTACATATTTTGCCTAAAATAATTTTTCAATTTATATCCAATAGGTTAATTGGTTTAAATATTTATATCTAATGGATTTTGGAAATGTTTATATGTTATTTTTCCCCTTGATATTAAATCATAACCATTAAGTAAACTCATTTTTACCTTAATCACTATAATCAATTTTAATTACATTCAAAAATATTTTTGTTAAAAAATGAAGTTAACCTTATTATAAATTATAAATTATTCTGATTCTACTATGGAATCCATTTTTCATAATTATAAACACATAATTTTCATAAATTAATTTAAATTTAATCTCGTAGACGTGTCGTGAAAGTAGGTGTTATAGTGAAAATGTTTAAAAGATTGAAATGTTTTCATATTTTATTTCAATTTGAAATGTGTTATAATGACATAAATTAGATTAATTGATGTATATTTTATCTAGTTACACATTTAAACCAAATTAAAATATAATTTTACTATATAAATAAATTATATGAAAAAGTGGTTTAAAAAATAAAATATAGTGGTTTTCACTATTCATCAAAAAATGAAACTTCTTAGAAAAAACAATAAAAATTAATAAAAAGTAAATTTTGATATTATTATTTAAGAAATGAAGTTAATTTTTTAGATAAAAATTATAAAATTTTCAAAATTAGATTTAAAACGGGTTATCCATTAAAATGTTGTAAAATTACTTTTTTGAAAAATACATCTTTTTATTCATAAAATTAGATTTATTTGTATATCATGTCTATAAAATATATTGGATGAGTGTCAAAGAAAATTATTTAATATATAATATATAAATTTTATTAAAATATTCTTTAAAATTTCTTTGTATAATATATTGATAAAAAATAGTGTTTATAGATAGAAAATAGTTTTCTTAGAAAATGAATTTCTTTATAAAATTTTCAAAATAGTGTTTTTATGTTTGGATTCATCCCAATCACAATATCTATGATTCATGGATAGGTGACTGGATAAGCCTTTATTCAAATCCATCTCTATGAAAATAATCAACTCTACTCCACTGGAATCCCAACCCTTAGGGTTTCCCAGCAAAGTATAACCCAAACCAAACATAAAAAACATAACAACACTAGACAATCCAAGGGAATCCCGCTATAGTGTGAAATTATCCATTGAATAATCCTGATTCACTCATTACATGTTTTCCTTACACAAGATAATCCATAGGCACCCCATTATGGTGTGAAACTTCCTAGTTGGACAATCGAGGTCTTTACAAGTGTTTCTTTGGATGGAATATCACACTTAGTATTTGAGGGGTTTCCTTTTAAGGTCCCACTATCTTCTCTTGTTTTTTTGTTTCGGCAGGCCTCTATCAATTTAGTTTTTGGAAATACCTATTCCATCCATCAAATTAATGTGTCCCCAGCACATTAATGTATAACTCTTTAAACAACCCACAAGTCTATGTTAATTATTGTAATAGTGGGTTCCCTATACCCAACTAATCAGTTATTTTCAATTAACATTTCATGTATACAATTAAATATGCATGATGCATACTTACCATTATAGTGTAGACATTAATGTGTACACTAATTAAATGGTAATGTCCATAGATTAATTATCATATCAAAAGGTTATAGTAGATCCCAGGCTATAATGAGAACCTCAAGATATTATTACATTAATCTTAAACATATGTCATATGGTCTAGATACATCATATTGATTGAAAAAATATGATGTATGACTATCAGGTGATGGGAGCTCATAAGCATTGAGACTTTTTCTCATGAAGTTTGAAAATGATGATCATTGGTAGGTGAGATCATGAGGATATGTCTTCCAATAGGAACACTAAATGTTTCTGGTTTCATTGATTATTCCTATATATGGACATGTGTATTAGTCTCTTAACTTGATATCATTATCAATGTGTTCCATTTTATTAGGTACTTTGATTCAAGGAAAACCCATAATAATTAAATCATGGTGAGGTGGATTTTGTTAGTTGCGTCGTCGGTGGTATGGCATTGGTTGAATGATCAAGAGAGAAATTTTTCACTTCCGAGTTGAGAAAGTAATATATCGAACTTGATGGATCAGGATGGTAGTGCCTTCATACAACCTTCTACAATATAGTTTAAGGTAATTCTATCTGGTTATATCAACAATCAATAAACAAAAATGGATAATCACAAAAGTGTGTGTCATGCTTTATGATATATTGAAAGACAAAGAGATTATATTACACATAGCATGTTCATAGATTGTTTTTTGTTGATCTGACTATTCATTGTCTCTTTGGAGGCCATGATGGGTTTCTAGACTCCCCTCTTGATCTATGAATATTATTCACTACTATCAAAATAATATCCTAGAGGGTCACACACAATAGTGTATTAAAAAATATGCCCTATTTTGGTGAATAAGTAAATATGACATGGTGGGCACCATCGTGGGGTCTGATTGTTGTCCAAGTATTGATGATCACTAAAGAATAAATAAATTCATTATTATTCGAGTACACAATAATTTGGTTGAATTTATTTTTCAAAAGTATCCATGAGGTATTTATTGAATATAAGGAAAATATTATAGAACGAATATTATTTTATTATTTGAAGTTTGTTTAAAATTAGCTGAAATTACGAGTTGAGTTAAATGACTTAGTTTTATCAGGTAATATATTTAATATATATTTCACTTAAGTGATAAAATATAAATAATATTTTTTGTATAGTTTAGTTATTCATAATTATTTATTTATTTCTTATTCAGTGGGAGTTTTATTTTCCTGGGCCAGGGAACCATTTTTGGGTATTTTAACCTCCCATTAGTTAAGAAGGAGAGAGAATCTAATTGAAAAACACTGTTTATTCCAATAGAATTAGATCATATATCTCCACTTGCTTTATAGAGAGATAAATTCTTCCTCTGAGCATTCGATCCAAGATCACCTTCGATAAATTAGAGGCACTTGATCGTGGTGATCATCGCGACGCCGAAGCATTCATCAGTGTTATGTGACAAAACACAGAATTCAATGAACAGAGAGTGTGTAGATTATCAGATCATGTTTGGATCATCTAGAGAGATTTGGATTCAGATCCTTTGAGCAACAGTCACCATCAACTAGCTCTAGTCAAGCGTACTTTGTTTTCGAACAAGGTGTTAGTTCAATTTAATTTTTGTGCTCTATTTAATTCATTGAGAACATCAGACTGTGTCGGGGCTCGAATCACTGAATATGGAAAGTTCTGTCACTCAATGATAAAAATTTAAAATCTACATCCCACCAGCTTCCACTGCACACCTTGGTACATTATTTGTTATTAGATAGAGCGCATGAATTTTCTGAGCCTGGAAAGTTATATTTTTATTAAGTTACGTTTAGGGTTTAAATTTGGTCCCAATGGATCCTCAAATGACCAAGTTATGGAAATTTAATGATTTGATTCAAATGGACCACAAGATTTTTATTGATTGTTTGTGGTGAATTTTTTAAGCGGACAGTTATACAGTGGTTGGAATAGTGTTTTCGGTCACCCGCTAATTCCAAACCATTGTGGAAGTCAAGTATTATAATATTAAATTTTTAGGACATCTATTATATAGGGTGTATAATGTTTTTTAAATGGAAAAAAAGCCGAAAGGGATACATAAATGTCTGGTTGCCTGATTATAAGGCAAAACATTTTTTTTGAAAAAGGGGTGGTCTGCACCTTGTTGTGTACAGACTTTAAAAAAAATGTCAAAAGAAAAATGGGGAGGGGTTAGGCATGGGTTTGAGGAAAAAATAAAAAACAAAAAAAATATCCAAGGGCCAAGGCAACTTCCCCTGCAAGCAACCCAGCTCCTTCCTCCAACCCCTCCTTCCCATGTGACTAAGCATCGGACCACCCAAGCACCACCGCCTCACCCTCTCCAGCTTCCATAAACCGCTGCCATCGCTCCGCTCCCAGAGTGCTTCTCCCGACCACTACGATATCTTGTAGTCCCTTGGTCGGCCTCCAAATGGAAATCAGGATTGACTCCCTCCGTCTAGTACCCCCATGGCCTCCTCCTTCGTTGGCCACACTGCCGCACATGGCCTGGCCTGCTTGACCACACTACCACCGTTCGACCCTACCAGGCAGCCACTATAGATCTCATCTGAATTTTCCACCTTCACCACTTCCCAGTCACCTGGTGAAGACACTGTCAGGACACGACCCACTTCTTCCATCTTCTATGCACGTTTTTGTTGATGCCAACCCTTGCCTGGATCCCCAACACCGTTACTTCGGGTCGCAGAGCGAGCCACCCTGAGCGCGGAAGCACCCTGTACGTACCTCAAGAGTGTTGGCTATACAAGCCGAGAAATATGAGAGGAAGAATGGAAGAGGTAGAAAAATTGGCACACGGCACAAAGAAGCTTTCAAGCTTTGTATTTCACACAACTTCACAATTTTTCACAATTGAAATTTCAGGCTACAATTACATCAATTTATAGACCCACAACATTAAATGCCTAGCATTTATGTTGGTAAAAAAAAGACCAAAACACAAAATACAGGGAATCTATGACGGTACAAGTAAAGACCAAAATACTAAATGCAGAGCATTTATGACGGTACAAAGATATACCAAATCTTTAAATGAAAAGCATTTAAATTTATTCAAAGAAAATAAATGGAGGTTGACCCATGGAAGAAGAAAAAAATGTGTAAGTAATAAAGGACGCCGCAGGCAGCTTTGACTCATATTTTTGGTTTGCAATTCCAACACTCCCCTTCAAACCAAAACCGGCTTCATTCCGAGCATCATTCTGAGTCTTTTGAATGCATCTGACAGTAATACCTTTGTGAAAATATCAGTCACCTACTCCGTATTATGACAATATTCCAATTTTATCGTTTTCTGCTTCACATGATCTCTCAAAAAATGGAATCGGGTATCAATATGTTTGCTTCTTCCTTGCTGCACCGGATTTTTGGAAAGTTCAATTGCCGAATTGTTATCCACATATATCACTGTGGATCCATCATGCAGATGTTGCAACTCCTTCAGCAGATTTATCAACTAGATTCCTTCACAAACAGTGGATGATGCCGCCACGTACTCTGCTTCACATGTAGACAAGGCGACCACACTTTGTTTCCTTGAATCCCACGTAAAATCAGTCGATCCAAGAAAAAATACATACCCAGTGGTGCTTTTTCTTTCATCTTGGTCGCCTCCCCAGTCACTATCTGAGTATCCATGCAGATTTTATTCTTCATTGTATGGATAAAAAGACCAAAATCCACCATTCCTTTAACGTACCTGAGGATACGTTTTGCCGCTAACCAGTGGGACTCTTTTGGTGCTTCCATGTACCTGCTTAGAAGCCCAACACTATAGAAAATATCAGGCCATGTGATTGTGAGATACCTCAGGCTTCCAATTAGACTCTTGAACAGAGTCGAGTCAACACTTCTTTCTTCTCCATCCTTTGTCAGTTTTAAGCTCATTGCCACAGGTGTGTTTACAGCATTGCAATTAGCCATGTTGAATTTTTCAAGAAACTCCTTAGCATACCTCTTCTGAGAAATATAGATGCCTCCATGTTGTTGTTTTACTTCTATGCCCAGAAAGAAGGACATGAGACCTCCGTCTATCATCTCGAACTCCTTGAACATAGCCTTCTTGAAATCATTGAACATCTGTCGACTATTCCCTGTAAACAGCAAATCATCAACATACAAGCATGCAATGATTATATCGCCACGATCATTCTTCTTGATGTAAACTGCATGCTCATATGGACATTTGGTTAAGCCGTTCTCTTGAAGATAGCTGTCAATGCATGCATTCCAAGCACGAGGAGCCTGCTTCAACCTATAAAGAGCTTTCTTCAGTCGATACACTTTGTCTTCCTCCCCTTGCATAACAAAGCCTTCAGGCTGGTCTACATAGACCTCTTCCTCTAGAATTCCATTTAGGAATGCAGACTTCACATACAATTGGTAGATCATCCAACTGTGATGAACAGCAAGAGAGATAATCATTCTCACAGTGTCAAGGCGAGCAACCGGAGTGAAGACTTCTTCATAGTCCACCCCATACTTCTGTTTGTACCCTTTTGCTACGAGCCTTGCCTTGTAGCAATCGATTTCACCATCAGCATTTCGCTTGATCTTGTACACCCATTTGACACCAATGGATTTCTGGCTATTAGGAAGTGTGGTCAGCTCCCATGTGTCATTTTTCTCTATGGCGTGAATTTCTTCTCCCATATCCATTCTCCAACAATCTTCCCTTGTGGCTTCCTCAAACGTCAGAGGCTCATGATCTTCATACAGACAAAAAAGATTTACCTCTTCAGTTTGTTCATAAATGTCGCTTAAGCTTTTCATCTTTATGGGTGCCATGGGTGAGGATGAGCTCGCCAAATTTTGACTTGATGGAGTCATTTCAGGAGTGATGGAATGTCCTCCTGGACTCCTGTGTACTGATGATGTGCCCGGGGAAGGTTTTGCTGGCGTTTGCTCCTGATGATCACGCCTTTCTTCAGGATCTTCTGTTTCGACTGGAATCTCTTTGTTTGGTTCTTCATCATTCCATTTCCAAGATTCTTCCTCACTAAAGACCACATCTCTACTCACCACTAATTTATTGGTTAGTGGATTGTAGATTTTATAGGCTTTAGACTCTTCACTGTAGCCGATGAAGATGAACTTTTCACCACGATCATCAAGCTTCCTTCTTCTCGCTTCTGGAACTTGAGCGTAGACAACACACCCGAAGATTCTTAGGTGTGCTACGCTCGGTTTGTAGCCACTCCATGCCTCTTGTGGTGTCATGTTTCTAACACTCTTGGTTGGACACCGATTGAGAAGATAGGCAGTACATGCCACTGCTTCCGCCCAGAAGTTCTTTGGCAAGCCTTTCTCCTTCAGCATGGTCCTCGTCATGTCGAGGATGGTGTAGTTCTTCCTTTCTGCAATGCCATTCTGTTGTGGCGTGTAGGCTGCAGTGTATTGCTGTTTGATGTCATGTTCCCTACAGAAATCTTGAAATGCATTTGAGGTGTATTCTCCACCTCTGTCAGATCTGAGTACTTTGATTCTGTGGCCACTTTCAGTTTCAACATGAGCTTTAAAAGTTTTAAAGACAGTGAAAGCGGAAGATTTTTCTTTGATGCAATACACCCACAACTTTCTATTGAAATCATCAATGAAGGTAATAAAATATATATTACCTCCAAGTGACGGTGTTTCAAGTGGTCCGCAGATATCAGTGTGAACCAACTGAAGTGGTTCCGTTGCTCTTCTAGACACTCCACTTGGAAATGAGTTCCTTTGTTGTTTGCCGAGTGTACACGCCTCACACACATGATTTGGAACTTCAATTGTTGGCAATCCGCGCACCATGCTTGATGAGGATAGAAGTTTAAGCCCACTAAAATGAAGATGTTGAAATCGTAGATGCCATCTCCATGAGTCATTCTTCATGAGCCCAAAGAAACACTCCTCGGCCTTTGTGTTGATATGCAGCGGAAACATGCGATTATTCCCCATTTGGACTTGAGCGACAAGTCTCCTGTGAGCATCTCTTATAGACAAAAGAGAATTTTCCAAGTGTATGACATACCCCTTCTCAAGAAGTTGGCCGAGACTGATGATATTATTTTTCATACTTGGTACGTAATATACATTAGAAATGTAATTCGACTCTCCATTCTTCAGATAGATTTTGATCTTACCTTTGCCTCTCAAAGGTACCTTGGATGAGTCTCCAAAACTCACGTCCCCACGAACTTGTTTGGTGAGTTCCTCGAACAGTTTTTTGTTACCACTCATGTGGTTGCTTGCACCCATGTCGAGATACCAAACATCGGGGCGTTCACATGCCTTTTCTTGTGCGAGGAGGAGTGTGGTACCTTCTTATTCATGATGAGATGCTTCATCATAGTTGGATTGTTCATCATGATCCACTTTGCTCCAACAATCAGACGCATAATGCCCAAATTTCTTATAGTTGTGGCATTGAATGTTCTTTGTGTTTCCACGACCATGCGTGAATCGTCCTCCACCATTCCCTCTTCCACGAAAGCTGGTAGGATTTTGTTGCTTTTGTTGATGGCTTGGATAATATCCACGCCCTCTTCCTCCTCTGCGATGACCACCTCGTTGCGTGTGACCATTTTTTTGTTCTTGTAGAGTCAACTTGGACTCCAAGGCATGCTCTATTGTTGAACCGGTATTCTTTTGCATCCGTTGTTCGTGCACTTGCAACGACCCCATCAGTTCTTCAATGGACAGTTTCTCCAAATCCTTTGATTCTTCGATTGCCACAACCACATGATCAAACTTGTTTGTGAGAGATCGAATTGATTTTTTGATAACTCGAATGTCCTCCACTTTTTCACCATTCCTTTTCAAATTGTTAAAAATAACAATTAATCTTGAGAAATAATCGGAGATGCTCTCACCTTCTTTCATGTGCGTCGCTTCAAATTCCGCTCTTAATGTTTGAAGACGTACCATCTTCACTCGATCAACACCATTGAAGATGGTGGCAAGGATATCCCAAGCTTGCTTGCTTGATGTTGCTTCGGAAATCTTTTCGAACGTTGATTCATCCAACCCTTGATAGAGGAGGAACAACGCCTTGTTGTCTTTCTTTCTTTGATTTTTGATGGTCGTCATTTCTTCATTCTTGAAGACAGCTTCTTCCGCCATAGTGGGTACAAAATACCCATCGGTAACGATCTCCCAAAATTCTTGTGACCCGAATAACGCCTTCATTTGGATGCACCACCTTTCGTAGTTGTCCTTAGACAGCTTCGGAACATGCTGCTGGATTGCGGCCATCTTAAAAAAAATTGGAGGATCTTGGTAACTTGCCTCTGATACCAGTTTGTTGGCTATACATGCCGAGAAATATGAGAGGAAGAATGG
This sequence comes from Viscum album, assembly GCA_963277665.1. Taxonomy (NCBI): domain Eukaryota; kingdom Viridiplantae; phylum Streptophyta; class Magnoliopsida; order Santalales; family Viscaceae; genus Viscum; species Viscum album. The sequence goes on from OY728160.1 coordinate 1,553,809,385, forward strand.
AAGAGGTAGAAAAATTGGCACACAACACAAAGAAGCTTTCAAGCTTTGTATTTCACACAACTTCACAATTTTTCACAATTGAAATTTCAGGCTACAATTACATCAATTTATAGACCCACAACATTAAATGCCTAGCATTTATGTAGGTACAAAAAAATACCAAAACATAAAATACAGGGAATCTATGAAGGTATAAGGAAACACGAAAACACTAAATGCAGTGCATTTATGACGGTACAAAGATATACCAAATCTTTAAATGCAAAGCATTTAAATTTATTCAATGAAAATAAATGGAGGTTGACCCATGGAAGAAAAAAAATGTGCAAGTAATAAATGACGCCGCAGGAAGCTTTGACTCATATTTTTGGTTTGAAATTCCAACAAAGAGAACCCCCTGCCATGGTATCCTCTTCATGATTCCACTACACTCTCCACCAGGCTTCCATAAAGACGTCGCCAGTGACTCGGGGGGAACCCGGGTGTCGGGCCGTGAACCCCCTGTCGGACAGAGCTTAGTCACAAGCGGCATAAGGTAACCCATCTAGTTTGACCCAACTTCTCACCTAATGAGCTTAGGAAGATCTTCTACCAAAGAAAAACATTTCATGGGGTCTTCCTTTGCTGGAAAGGGATTGAGAGTTGGAAATGAAAACCATAAAGGCATATGCGGTTTCTTCCCAAGCATATTTTATTTTCCATGCAGCGTGTATTCTCTGTACACATATTTTCCCCGCATTTTTTCTCCCCATGTGTTTGTTTAATGTGGATGTTTCATTAATTTAATATGACCATTTAATGTGACTATTTTATTTCTTTAATGTGTCCATTTAATTTGACTATTTCATTTCCTTGTAAATTCCTATAAATTGTTTGTATTTATAGTCTGAAAAAAAAACGAGAATTACAAAGCTTGAAATCCTTTGTTGAATTGTGTTCCAATTTCTTCCTCTCTTATTTCCACTGCTTGTATATCCATAAAAATGGTATCATAGTGCTGGTTACCAAGATCCTCCAATTTTTTAAAGATGGATGCAATCCACCCCGCATGTTCTAAAGCTATATAAGGATCTATGAGAGGTGGTGCATCCAAATAACGATGTTGTTCGGATCACAAAAATTATTGGAGATCATCACCAATGGGTATGAAGTACCCACTACGGAGGAAAAAGTTGTCGTCACAAATGAAGAAAATATGGCTCTCAAAAATCAAAGGAAGAAAGACAACAGCACGTTGTTCCTCCTTTATCAAGTGTTAGATGAATCAATGTTCGAAAATATTATCAAAGCAAATTTAGGCATGAAATCCTGAGATGCCCTTTGTACCATATTCAAGGGTGTTGATTCAATGAGGCATGTATGTCTTCAAACATAATGATCGGATTTCGAAGCGGCACACATGAAAGAAGGTCAGAGTATATCTGACTACTTCTCACGCTTGATTGTTATTATTAAAAATTTTAAAATGAATGGTGAAAAAGTGGAGGACATTCGAGTTATTGAAATATCACTTTGATCTCTCACAACCATGTTTGAGCATGTGGTTGTGGAAATAAAATAATCATAGTATTTAGAGAAACTTACCATTGAATAATTGATGAGTTTGTTGCAATTTCATGAGAAACTAATGCAAAAGAATGTGGGTTTAGTGCTGGAGAATGTCTCAGAGTCCACGTTGGCTCTACAAGTAAAAAATAATGGCCAACCGCAACACGGCGGTCATCGTGAAATAGGTATAGGGCATGGATATCATCCCACCTATCGACAAAAGCAACAAAATTTTACTAGTTTTCGTGGAAGAGGAAATGGTGGAGGTCGATTCATGCGTGGTTGTGGAAACATAAAGAACGTCCAATTCCACAATTGTAAAAAAATCGGTCATTATGCTTCAGAGTATTGGATCAAAATGGATCATGATGAACAATCCAACAATGTTGAAGCATCTCATTGTGAATAAGAAGGTACCACACTCCTCCTCAGATAAGAAAAGGCATGTGAACGGCCCGATGTGTGTTATCTGGACACGGGTGCATGCAACCACATGAGTGGTAACAAAGAATTTTTTTAGGAACTCATAGAAGAAGATCTTGGTGACATGAGCTTTGGTGACTCATCAAAGGTACCCAAGATTGAAAAAGGAAAAATCAAAATCTATCTGATGACTAGTGAGTCAAATTAGATTTATAATTTTTATTACAAACCAAGCATGAAAAATAATATAATCAGTTTTGGTCATCTCCTTGAGAAGGGGTATGTCATACACATGGAAAAATCTTCTTTGTCTATAATATATTCTCGTATGCGGCTTGTTTCTCAAGTCAAAATGGTGAAGAATCGCATGTTTTTATCGTAAATTAACACAAAGGTTGAGGAGTGTCTCTTGAGAATCATGAAGAATGACTCATAGAGAGGGCATATGTGCTTTGGGCATCTACATTTTAGTGGCCTTAAACTTATATCCTCATCAAGCATGGTGTGTGGTTTGCCAGCAATTAAAGTTCCAAATAATGTGTATGAGGTGTGTACACTCGGCAAGCAACAAAGGAACTCCTTCCCAAGTGGAGTGTCCAGAATAGAAAATGAACCACTTCAGTTGGTTCACACTGATATTTGTGGACCACTTAAAACACCCTCACTTGGAGGTAATAGGTATTTTACTACCCTTATTGATGATTTTAGTAGGAAACTCAGGGTGTATTGAATCAAAGAAAAATCTTCTACTTTTACTGTCTTTAAAAATTTCATATCTCCTGTTGAAGCATAAAGCCGTATAAAATCAAAGTACTTAGATCTGACAGAGGTGGAGAATACACTTCAAATAAATTTCAATATTTCTATAGGGAACAATGCATCAAACAACAATATACTACTGCCTACACGCCATAGTAGAATTTCATTTCATAATGGAAGAGATGCACCATCCTCGACATGATGAGGACCATGGTGAAGGATAAAGGCCTACCAAAGAGCTTCTAGCCAAAGGCAGTGGCATGTACTACTTACCTTCTAAATCAGTTTCCAACTAAGTGTGTCGGAAACTTGACACCACAAGACGCATGGAGTGGCTACAAACTAAGCATGGTGTACCTAATAATCTTTGGGTGTGTCATCTACACTCAAGTTCCAGAAGCAAGAACAATGAATCTTGATGATTGTGGAAAAAAAGTGCATCTTCATCGGCAACAGTGGAATAGCCAAAACCTACAATATCTACAATCCACTAACCAAAAAAGTAGTGGTGAGTAGATATGTAGTCTTTTGTGAGGAGGAAATGTGTAAATGGAATGACAAAGAATAAAACAAATAAATTCCAGTTGAAAAAAATATTATGAAGAAATGCATGATCATGAGGAGAAAACGCCTACTACACCTTCCCTAGTAACATCATTAAAACATGGAAATTCAAGAGTATGTTCCATCACTCTTGAGTGGAATCCATCAAGTAAAAATTCTTTGATCTCATCCTCACCCTTGGTGCCCATAAAAATGAAAATATTAAGAGACATCTATGAGAAATCAGAAGAGGATAATATTTTTTCTTGTATGTAAATCATGTGGCTCTGACGTTTCAGGAAGCCGTAGGAGAAGAATATTGTAGAATCACTATGGAAGAATAACTTCATTTACACTGAGAAAAATGACACATGGGATCTGACTACACTTCCTAAAAGTCAGAAGAGCATCATCATCAAATGGGTGTACAAGATCAAGTGAAATGCTGATGGTTAGATCGATCGATACATGGAAAGGATCGTAGAAAAGGGGTACAAACAAAACTATGAAGAGGACTAAGAAGAAGTATTTTCCCCTATTTCTCTCCTTGACATTGTGAGGATGATTATCTCCCTTACTATTCATCACAATTGGATGATATACCAACTAGATGTGATGTCTGCATTCCTGAATGGACTTCTAGAAGAAGAGGTCTATGTTGACTAGTCTGAAGGCTTTGTTATGCAAGGAGTGTAAGACAATGTGTATCTAATGAAGAAAGATCTGTATGAGTTGAAGAAAGATCCATGTGCTTAGAATTCACGCATTGACAAATATCTTTGGGAGAATGGATTCACCCAATTTCCATATGAGCATGCAGTTTAATCAAGAAGAATGATCATGGAAATATACTTATTGCATGCTTGTATGTTGATGATTTTCTGTTTATAGGGAACAGTCGGACTTTGTTTGATGAATTCAAGGGAGGCCATGATCAAGGAGTTTGAGATGACCGACGAAGCTCTCATTTCCTTTTTTGTGGGGATAGAAGTAAAGAAACAACATGGCGGTATCTATATATCTCAGAAGAGGTATTCCAAGGAGTTTCTTGAAACATTGAATATAACCAACTACTACACTGTGAAAAATCCTGTAGCAATGGGATTAAAACTGAAAAAATATGGAGAAAGAAGAATCATTGACTCGACTTTGTTCAAGAGTCTGATTGGAAGCCTAAGGTATCTCACAATCACAAGGCCTGATGTTTTCTATAGTGTTGGGCTTCTAAGTAGGTACGTGGAAGCACCGAAAGAGTCACACTGGCTAGCAGCAAAACAAATCCTCAAGTAGGTGAAATTAACAATGGATGTTTGTCTGATTTATCCATACAATGAATAAGAAAATCTATATGGTTACTCAGACAGTGATTGGAGAGGTGACCAAGATGAAAGAAAAATCACCACTGGGTATGTATTTTTTCTTGGATCGACTACTTTCATGTGGAATTTAAGGAAGCGGAGTGTGTTCACCTTATCCACATGTGAAGAAGAGTACATGGAGGCACCATCCATTGTTTGTGAAGTAATCTGGTTGAGAAATATGTTAAAGGAGATAAAGCATCTGCTAGACGGATCCACAGTGATATATGTGGATAACAAGTCAGCAATTGAGATTTTAAAAAATATAGTGTAGCAATGAAGAACCTAACATATTCAAACCTGATTCCATTTTTTTAGAGATCATGTGAAGTAGAAAATGATAAAATTTGGAGATTTTCATACTATGGAATAGGTGTCTGTTATTTTCACAAAGGCATTACCGACAGATGCATTAAAAAACTAGAAATGAAACATGGGATGAATCTTATTTTGGTTTTAAGGGGAGTATTGGAAATGAAAACCATAAAGGCATATGTGGTTTCTTCCCAACCATCACGTGTTTTACATGCAACGTGTATTCTCTATATGTATCTTTTCCCCCACATTTTTTATCCCATATATCCATTTAATGTGGCTGTTTCATTTATTTAATGTGTCGGTTTAATGTGGTTGTTTTATTTCATTAATGTGCCTATTTAATTTTATTGTTTCATTTCTTTTTAAATTCCTATAAATTGTTGGCAATTTTTGTCAAAACAAAATGTGAAATACAAAGATTGAAATCCTTTGTTACATTGTGTGACAATTTCTTCCTCTCTTTTTTCCACAGCTTGTATAACCAACATTGAGATGGTTCAACATGGCTTGTAATGGTTGTATGATGGTTTTTGAGGCTTAGGTAATTATTAATATAATAAAATTTGAATTTATTTAATTTTTTTGTAGAATAATAATAATAATTTTATTATTTAAAAAATTATTAATTTAATTTCGTATAAAATTAAATTAAATTATTTATTTATTTAATTCAAGTATAAAAATTAAATTAACCATTGAATTGAATGAAAGTAAATAATTTTATTTTGATTAATTCATTTAATTTATTTAAATATCCCTCATACTTTAATTTATTTCATTTAATTTTTTTATCACACATTGCTTTTACCAGCTAACTATTCTAGAGAAATTAACCAACCTTTCATGTATGGTTTATTTTATTCAATTATTTATTACATTTGTGTGGTGATTATAATAATTAATTAGTTTTATTGATGATCTATGCATCATTATTTTTTATTCAATATGTACAAGGATTTGTGCATCCATTAGTGTTTCGGTATGTATATTTTTCATCCTGAGTTCCCCTCGCTTATGTGTCAGTATTATTGAACTATGAAGATGATATTGTATGTTATGGACCATACCAAGTTAAGAAGAAATCAAGACAAGAAGTGGATACACTAGACAGGGGATGAGCTACATCCAGAGTCAAGCTACGACTCAAGTATGATACCCCTAGATATTGGTTGATCTATTGTGTTAAAATGGATCAACCAATATTAGATGCTCAAGACTAGTCATGTAAATTTATTTACATTATTAATTTTTTTATTTTATAAATTTTTATGACAATGGGAAACTCATAAAATAATAAACAGTAAAATGCATAAATACATGATGAATGTTTTTATATTAATGTTTAGTTATGTTCAAGAAAACATAGAATGAACAAATTAATATAAATATATCACATCCATTAAAAAATATAAAAACAATCACAGAAATATTAAGTCATTAATTTCCATCCATCATTTGAATTTGAACAAAATTGAGTGTTTGGGGTGATCATCAGCAAAATTTGAGGGTGACTCCTACTACCAGGGAGTTCATATGAGAGTGATGGGTTGACTTACTTAATGTTGGTAGCAAATAAGTAGTCAAATATATCTTGTTTTAGATTTGGAGGTAATCATTGAGTAAATAAATTTTATGATTTAAGAATTCAGGACTTCACTAAACAGATCAAGGAACCATGAGTTCATGTGGTTGGAGAATATAGATCCAACCTAGAAACTGTCGAAGTGGTGGCATAGCCAAATATTGTAAACTCTGAGGGTAGTTTCAAGGATCCTTGAAACTTGAATTCTCCAGAAATATAATATTTTCATTCTAGTTTATAGGGTTTATAGATTTTTATAAAAATAGTGGATGAAATTTAAAGATTAGACTACTTAGTAATGTCTAATTTGGTAATCAAGATAAAAGAACAACATGCTATATTTTATTTTTTTGAAAATGGGAATTATTAAAAAAATACATTGGGGTAACTGTTGGACAAAAAAATGTCTAAACTATCATGAATTTTCAAGTAGTGGTACTGGTTCTTTCACATAATCCTATGACATCAGAAATTCAAGGTGTTGGTCTCTTCAAAACCGGATAATCCACCTTAGGAAATGTGGGTATTAAAATTATTATAAGAGAATCTTGTATGGTGAATATGATGGTTATTTATAATGTTATCATTACCAAATTATGTGATTTGTGGAAACAACATCAAGACATGGATGATTTTACATGTTGTCTCATCTCAGAGAATCCTGTAAGGAGAAAGTGAAGGGAGATATGAATTAGTGATAATTTCACTAGATATATGTAAATGTTAAAGGCACATTTTGATCTTTCAAGACCTCTCAATATTACATAATTTTCACCTAGTTACTCTAGTTTCGTTTTAGATTATAAAATGAAAAGTTTGGAGAAAATTCTTTGTTATCTTTTAGGTAAGGGTCACCAAGTCAATAAGAACTTACCGAAAGTTTTTGTTCTTATGGTTAACAAGTTGAAAGATAAGGAAAAAGGCCAATGGAAAGTGTTACGTCAAAGGAACCTTCATAACATCCTTAAAAGAAGAGGTATTAAATAGGATTTTATTTACTATGCATGTCATGAAATAATTATATTGAAGATTAAATTCTATAAACTAAATTAAAGAAGCATGTAATCAATTCTTCTTCATGTATATTAATCAATTTGAAGTAATGTTTCTATTATAATTTTTAGGTATTAAATACAATATGCCAATTACATATATGTATTTAAATATATTAACCAAGAAAGTAAATAAAGGTTACTAGAGGAAACCAATTACACATGGGTGTTCTCCAAGGGGTTGAGAAAGGGTAGTTCTTAAATTAGGGGTGAGAAGTACAAAAATTCTATATTTCCATGTTTATTGATTCTAGTTGAACTTTTATTAATTAAAACCAAAACATTTACCATACATATCCTTTGAACACAAGGATAAATTATTTTATTTAAAGAATTAATGTTGTCTGTGGTGTTTAATACTCAACCAATGTTTCAGTAATACATGAATCAAAGTCAATTCAAGATGAATATAAAATGTAAGACTTTTATACCCAGTTATTGCAAGATTATTCTTTGTCAAGTAAAACAAAAAGTGGACATCAAGGATATAAATAGTATGGTATTTAAACTAAGTAGATATAAACACCTTAGGTATTATTTATGTATATACATATTTAGTTTGGATAAGGAAACCATTATAAATAAAGGTAAGACACAAAGCTTTGGGAACTAGCTCAACTAGAGAGCATGAACTATTCCAAGGGCAAGCCAGTGGTAAATATACATCATAAGATTACTTTAAGTATTTATTATGGAATATCAAAATGAAGTATGTTATATGCATGTTAATAATATATAAGATAATCTGGGCTTGTATGCTAAATAATATCTTGGTCAAGCATTCATCGATTAATATAATGTAGTGTGGAGTAATTTATAAATGCACATCACCTTATCCACATTAAATCAATGATGCTAATAAGGAGGATTGATGATGAGTCTTACATGTTAACATTGATAAAAAAAAATGTAGCATGTAGCAATCCCTAAACACACATTTCCTTATACACATCAGATTCATGATGTAAGTAAAAGGAGTATCAATGTTAAAACACATGAGTATCAATGTTAAAACACATACATTGCAGAAACTTCCATTTTTCGAGACATTATTTGCAAAACATTAAATTATCCCATAAAAATATATTAACTATAAATGATAAATGTATATCATATTAGTTAAAATATTATGGAAATACATTATGTCATAAGAATGTGTGTTTAGATGCAAAGAGTTTGTTAGGACATAAACAAACTTGCATCAAGAGAACCACAATGTTCATCTAAAGTTGTTGTATTAAATTTTTCCAAGTATATTAATTAAATCCTTAAGATAGAAAACTGGTAGTAAAGTTATAGACTATATTCATATAAAAGGGTTCATATATATATTTGATATAGTGGGAGAAAGATTTACTTGGGTTTAGTCGATTCCATAGATGCACAAATAGTTGAAATATGAATGAGTTCCAAAAGAGGTGTGGAAGATAATGTTCTAGAGGATCATACTGAGTAGGAAGGATAAAATCATGGTTATTGTTTTATATTCACCATAGCTAGTAATAAATTATTCATTGAGAATAATAATTCCTACAAGTAGGAAGTAGGTGGAAAATAGCTAAAATTGCTAAGATCAATTAAAATTAAAAATGGATTCCATGTATAAAAGTACAGGGGACTTATTGTTTTGAATACTATGGTGCGTATTCAAGTGATAAAATACATAGATGGTACATGTGTGGTACATGTAAGGCTTAATTGTTAATACCAAGTCATTATGACTAAATCCAATAAAATTTTACTTGTCATAGATAATTTCCATGATCGTTTTATTGACCATTGGATGTAAAAACAACCAATAGTGGAAGGTGTCTATACAACATAACCTGAAAGAGATTGTGACACCATATGATGCTAATAAAGGCTAAAGGATACTCACATTCAGGCCATGATTAAAGTAAGGATCAATATCTTAGAGTATTCATTTTGAATGAATCTTTTCCTTGTGTTTGATAGAGGTTAGTAGGATCACCATTTTTTTTATGTAAAATATCCTTGCTAACATATAGAAAGCCAAATATTTGTCTTACAGGTAGTTAATATGAAGATGAAAGTAAAAATCTAGTGATTGGATTAAATTAGCAACTGAGGTTCTAGGGAACAATATCTACTATAGTAGATCAAACAGTTTCTTAGACCTAATAAATAGTGCATATACTAACATGGTATTGAAAAATACAATATAGAACAATTCGGGGGGAATTATTACTAGTGTCACATGGAATATATTTCTCCAAGAAGAAATGAATATTCATAGGAGTAGATTAAAGTGGTGAGTTGAATTGATATACACTTCTATGATGGATCAATCGTCTATGCCATGATATGTACAAGAAATGATATTCCCAACATATACTTTATGGTTGGAAAATACCAGTTATATCTATTAAAACTACAAGGGATGTATTAGAAACTATCCAATTGCACATAAATATGTACAATGGATATGTACCTGGTATGTGGAGAGAAAAATACACTAGTTTTACTGGGATCAAAACTAGTCTTCCTTGGATTAATGTGATCTAATATAGTAGTCATGAAAATTAAATCAGCAATAGAAGATCATAAAATCTATTGGTATCCATGTATACAAATACTGAGTACATTGTTGCTTCTATGGTAGCTAATAAGTAGTGTATAAAATGAAATTATTTTTTCAAGTTCTTGGAATCACAACTAGTAAGTAATGTTTTGTCACAATGATAATTCTTTTACTCATACTAACCAAGATGTTAGGTTATGACAGTGGACCAAAGGGATATACTCAGGGATGCCATCTCTTGAGAAGTATTAATCAAGAAAGAAAATTCATGTATAGCAGAATATCCATGCAACGGATATGTGGAAGTCCCATAAAATAAATCCATGACTCAGCAAAAACAAGATCTTAATCATGTGACAGATAACAAGGATGGTTAGAAAGTTGGATCTAGTTCAAGTGGGAGCATTGTAATAGTGGGATACCTAGACCCAACAAATCAGTACTCTTTGATTACCATTTAAGGTATATAGTTTCATATGAATGATGTATACTTACCATTAGAGTGTATACATTTCTTCATCCACTATCTAAATGGTAATGTCCATATATTAATTGTCATTTAAAATGGTTGTAGCATATTCTAGGATATAATGAGAACCATAAGAAACTATGACATTAATCTTAAACAAATTTCATATGGTCTAGATTTATCATAATGACTTGACACAGTTGATGTCTAACTATCAGGTGGTGGGGGATCATAAGCATTAGGAATTCTTCTCATAAAGTTCGCACTTTGTGATCTATTAAAGGTGAGATCATGAGGACTGACCCACTAATAGTATCACCACATGTTTCATGTTCCATAGGTTGTTCTTATATATTGTCATGTGTATTGGTATCATGACTTAAGATCATAATCAATATGTGCCATTTGATCATGTACTTTGATGAAAGAAAAAACCATGATAATGAAATCATGATGAGGTAGCTTGTGTTGCATGAGTAATTAGTGGTATGGAATTGGTTGAATGATCAAGATATAATTTGTCACTTCTGAGTTGAGGAAGTAATATCACGAGCCTGGTTGATTAGGATGGTGTTAGATTCATAAATCCTTGTCCATGTTAGTTAATGGTTAGTCTGTATGGACATATCAACAAAAAAATAATTGATGATGACACAAATGTGCATTCTGCTTTATGAGGTATCGAAAGACGAAGGGATTATATTACACAGTGTGTCTCCATAGGTTGGTTGTCATTACTATGACTATTACTTATCTCTTTAGGGGGATTGATGAGTTGTTAGACTCCACTCTTGGTCTGTAAATACTATTCACTACTACCGAGATATGGTCCTAGAGGGTCACACACAATTTTTTGTTCAATAATCTTCCCTATTCTACTGAATAGGTAAATAAGACGTGATGGGACCCACCATGGGCTCTGAGGGTTTTCCAAGTATTGATGATAACCGATGAATAAATAAATTCATTATTATTTGTGTATTGAATAATTGGGTTGAATTTATATATTAAAATTATTCATAAGGTATTTAGTGAATAAAGGAAAAATATTATATGAATGAATATTATTTTAATAATCCAGGTTCGTTTAATATTAGTAAGAATTACGAGTCGAGGTAAATGACTCAATTTTATCACATAATATATTTAAAATATATTATAAGTATGTGGTAAAATATATATGACATTTATGATGCAGTTTAGGTCATCATAATTATTTATTTATTTCTTATGTCATGGCCCTTCCCAATGGGGCATGTGCCGAAACTCCCCAAGCTTGTCTCCAATAAGCCAGGGGCTGGTGACTAGCACCAAGAAGGCATATCATTGACATTAGAGGCCTTAATCATATTACCTATACACATGCACACATCTCTAAGACCATTCAAATGCTGAAATGTAAAAACCACTAAGCAACTATGCAAGCATACATCTAAATCCTGTAATAGAGTGCGATAGGAAGTAAAGTAAAGTAAAAAGAGACAAATACAATCCCACCACAAATATTTGGTAACACAAGTCCAACATAAAAGTAAATGTATTGGTATTTTTGTCTAAAATCCTTAGGAACACACCTCATTATGTCTAGTCTCACTAAGAACCATTTGGTCCTAGTTTTCCTAGGACTCCATCAAAATATCCATAATTTGCACAAAACATGATATGTGTGGGAAAAGATCATAAAGGGGTGAGAAAAACAATACTCAGTAGGACACATCGAAACCAAAAAGAAATAAAAAAATGAAATATAGTTAGATCTATATAGGTATATTTTTACAACAAATATAAGAATATCTATATATACTCGAGCCAAGGAACATAATCTAGAGGTACATCACAATCATAATATACCGTCCCTAGGATTTCAGCACAAAGATTCCATGAAGCACTCATTTGGGAGAACACACTCTTGAGTTTAATAGTACTAATAATTTTTCTCCAAGAGGTATTGTTCGTTGGGTCTTTCCATGAGAAAGATACATGCTAATAGTCTGAAGAGAATAAGATACAAAGATGAGGTTCACTTCCAGGGCCATGGGGTGATACCAATAACTCCATCTAGATTTACCCTGCTAAGTTGAGGATCAGAGCCCATGTAGTGTTGGTCACGTCGATACCATGAACTCCCCCCATGGCATGAGGATGAATAGAGGATCCCACTCCATGCCCCTTGGGGGGATTCCAATGACTATATCAAGGAAGTACTACTGAAGGGATTGTAGTCCAAAGAGTAGGAAACGATTCATACCTTCTTTCAAGGAAAGTATAAGGGGAACGAAACCTAATGAAACTTATCCAAGATAAAGAGGACAATATATTCAAGCCATGTAGAAATGGGTACACTATGTATAGTAAGGGCACACACCGTGTCACTTGACCATATGTATTACCCATGTAAATGGCCTATGCCATCAACCTGTGTCATGTGGGGGAGTACATGCCATGTAGGTAACTATTGTACTCCACCTTGTGTCCATGTACATCTTGACATACACGCTGAGTATCTGGCGAGTGACAACACACCTTGTAGGATGGGCCACACACCATGTGATACCTATCTCCTACCTGAAACCCAAGCCTCCACCAAGGGGGGGGGGGCACATTCCATGTAATCCCAGATTACATACTATGTAGCATGAGATTTTAAAGAATACTTGGTTCATGCACCAGTCATCTTCTACATTTCTTTTAGCCACTTTTATGGCCACGCCTTGCAGGGAAAATCAAGGGGGAGTCTCACCCGATCCATTCCATCACTGATATACTACTTCCAGGTCCTCAATATTCTGTGAAAACAAGATCATATATATTATTTATTGTGCACTGAAGAACATGAAATTGGAAACAATCATCATTCAATCCACTTCTGCAACAACCGTCGCACATCTGTCGAGTCATACCGATGCCAAATCTAGGATTTTAGATCATTGCACCAAGAATCGGAAGTGAAACGATCAATCATTCAATGAAACGTCGAACCATGGGGAAAAATGAATAACATCATGAAGAACACTGAATTAGGGGATACAAGAAAAAATCCAAACAAGAGGAATGAACCTTGATAGATTTTTATGTCGATCTCAGTCCATCGTCATTAGAAAGAAAAATGAATAATCAATATCCACGAAGAAATATACTGATAAACACCTCAAATAATCTCATCCCACATAAAAATAGATCTGCATTTCAATATATTCATGGATTGGTCCACATTCATTGAATAAATTAATAACATGGAATTAAAAAATTGAAACACACACCCTACCTTGATTTGGTTTGATCAAAAATGAAGAATAGTTGTCACATAACATTCGTTGATGATATCCATCGAATCTGAGGTTGCGCTGATTGATAGATGCATAATCTATCATTGTTCACTTGAGAGGGTTCTCCAAAGCACTCCCTAGAGATCCTCTAGCATATCCAGGGTTATGAGGTTAACCCTATATTTCTAATATAATCATATATTTGAATTATATTAAGTTGCTGCACTGGAAAAATGAAACAAAATAATTTTTATTAAATTATATTATTTATTTTACGCCCACAACAACTTTTTCATAAATGATCTGTACCAACCAATGTAAAGTCATGCCAAGGGTAAAGGCTCCATTCTAAACTCAACTATGCCCTCAGATTTCTGATCTGGTCACCCATTTTGGAGTTATTCTACTTTTTTAGGAAAATTGTGCACACATGCTATTTAATATATTTAATATATTTCAAAAATTTATTCCAAACACATCGATTCTCTAAATCGCACACCATCTCAGTGCCTGGTATCAAAATTAATCTATATAATATTTAAAAATAATATATAAAAAATCTGAGACATTACATTCTTCCCACCTTGGGTCTTTACATCCTCACAAATCCAAAACAATGGATACTCAAAAAGATGTGGGTATGGAGCACAAATCTAAGCCTCCCACTCCAAAGCTCTCTTCTTGAAATTCGTGTTCTTCCACCGGACACGTACCAAAGGAATTCATCACCCACAATGTATCATCTCCTATAGATCCTCAATATCCACTAGGTACTCAGCAAAAGTCTCTCCATTATCAATATACAGCTCACCCTAATCAATAACGTGTGATGGTTCATGAATGTACCTCCTCAGTTACAACATGTGGATGGTTTCGTGTACTAAGTATAACTACATAGGTAGAGCTAAGTGGTACACCACCTTGCCAACTCTAAACAATATGTGGAAACGAATGATGAACCACATAGATAGCTTGTCGCCTCATTCAAATCTCTATAATCAACATTGAGGTGAAACCCGTATGAACACATGGTCTCCTTCCTCAAACTCCAAGGTCCTATATTTCCTATCATCATAATAATTACGATGGATCTTATAAATTTTCATCCACTCTTAGATTATTTGTACCTTTTTTGTTATATCTCACACCAACTCCGAGCCCATTATTGTAAACTCGCCTAGATCAGTACAACAAAGTGGTGACCTACAGGGTTGCCCATACAAAGCCCAGATTCGTACTATAATGATGGTGGAATGGTATTTTTTTATGTATGAAAACTCCATTAGTGGAAGTTGATCCTCTCAAATATAGCCAGAGTCTAACATGTAAGCTCAGAGAATGTACTCCATAACATGAATGGATCTCTCAGTCAAACTATTAGATTGTGGTTGAAATGTTGTGCTCAAGTGTAACTGGGTCCCAAACGTATTTTGTAATCCATTCCACAATTGGGATGTAAATTTATCAACATGATCATAAATAATCATTGATGGAACTCTATGGAGTTGGACTATCTCTTAAATGTAGAGGCATCCTAATCTCTCTACTTAACTCTGCTCTCATATAGCAAGGAAGTGGGCTGACATGGTGAGTCATTCAAAGACCTCCAAGATGAAATCATGTCCCCTAGATCTATGTGGTAAGACCATTACATAGTCTATAGATATCCAATCCCACTTTCATTCTATCACCTCAAGGGGTTGAGGTAAACCCACTAGAACTTGGTGTTCATCCTTCACTTGCTGACAAGTAAGGCATCGAGAGAAAAACTCTGAAACTCATGTCTTCATCCTAGGCCACCAAAACAGACATTAGAGGTCCTGGTACATCTTTTACACACCTAGATGTACCACTAAAGGGGATGTATGAAACTCTCTTAGAGCATCCTACCACAATATCACTTGTGCCATAATGTGTCCCCTGAAAATAATGATATGATCCTCACCTTTAGAAAATCCTTCATAAGCATGGCTTGTGGATATCTGAGCATGTAGGGTCTCAAAGTTGACATCCCCAAGATGCGCCTCTATAGATCACTGTAAGAGTGGAGGGGTGAAAAACATCAATTGGAGGTAATATTCTCTATCTCCATTCATAAAAAGATAATTTTAACGAGGCTAACTGCTTTGACTCCTTGTTCATCAACTACGAACTAGGTCTCCCACTGGGAGCATATGACACCATGTTCCCCTTCCCATGACTATAGAAAATCTCAAAGTCATTGTCCTATATTAACTCTATCCATAACCTCTATCTCAAGTTGTGATCCTTCTAAGAGAATATATGCTTGAGACTCTTATGATCAGAGTTGATGATAAACTGATCACCAATCAAGTATTGTCACCATATCTTTAAAGCGAAGCCTACTACTGCTAACTCAAGATTATGGGTCATGTAGTTCTGCTCATGTAGTCTGAACTAGCATGAACCATGGGAAATCACCTCTTTCCTCTACATCATAACACAACCTATCTCGATTCCTGATGCATCACAGAACACTACGTACTCAACACCTTCCTTCAGTAATATTAAGATAGGAGTGCTCGTCAAACTCCTCCTCAACTACTGAAAATCCTTCGTTCACTTCTATTTCCATATGAAAGGATTCCCCTTTCAATTCAAAGATGTTAGTGGTGCTGATATTCAAGAGAAATTGGGTATGAATCTCCAGTGATAGCCTGCCAACCCATGGATTCTCTGTACTTCCATCACACTCTTAGGTGGCTCCCAAGATAACACAACCTCAAATTTTGTCGAGTCTACTACCACTCTATCTACTGAGATAATGTGTCCCAAAAAGTGGACCACCTGATTCTAGAACTAGATCTTTGTGATATTTCTATGAAGTCGGTGCTCTAAGAGTATGTCCAAAACTATCCTTATGTGTCTCTTGTTCTTCTCCTCAAATGTCGAGTGCACAAGTATATCATCGATGAATACCACAATGAACTATTCTATGTAAGACAGAAATATTCATTTTATGAGTCCCTTGAACAATGCTGGGGTTCCCTTCATGCCAAAGGGAATCACCAAGTACTCATAGTGACCATAGAAACATCAAAATTCCATCTTTAGTATATCCTCATCCCATAATCGGAGTTGGTGATAGCCTGATCTATGGTCAACCTTCAATAACCATCATGCCCCTATCAACTAATCAAAGAGGTCATCGAACCTTGATAGTGGATACTTTTTCTTCGCAGTCACCTGATTCATGAACCAGTAGTCTACATATAACCTCAATCACCCAAATGCCTTTTTGGAAGAAAACAACTGAGGCTACCTAGGTAGAAACACTAGGTCTCACGAAGTTTTTCCTCTAAAAGTCCTCCAACTATACTCTCAGCTTGTAAAGCTATGTGGGGGCCATTTGATATTCTATCACACATATTGGTTTCATCCTAGGGTGTATATCAATGAATAATTATATATCTCAGTGATCTGGTAGACCTAGAACATCTATTGGAAATACATCCTTATACTCCACCACCACTGTCGAAAACTAGGAACTCATAACATCCAATGCACCAAGGGTTAGGCTAGCCAAATGATTAGTAATAAGATCCACCCTCTTATACAATATTCTATCCTACACTGAATGGGTTTCCTTTTCACTAATAAAAGAGAACATAGTTCTGTCACTACTAGCACACCACACAGTCCACCAAAAATAGGAAATCTTGGCATGAAATGTAGATAACCAAACCATACCAAAATGATGTCTTAAGGCCTCGATGCTACTTCCAGGAGATTCCAACAAAAATACTCACCTCCAAGGGTTAGGTCACACTGTCGATATACATGCATGATCTCTAAGACATATCAAGTAGGAGCCTATAATCATAATTTTTGAGTCAACAGTTCAATTAGAATCTCTATGTCTAGCACAAAGTATGTCGTAATAAACGAATGACTATAAATTATGTATATTAGTATTGTAGCTAAAGTAAAAAAAGATGCAGATCGTACCTCAAATCATTCCTGGAGCCCCTAGGTCATAAGCCCAGACTGCCTGCAACTACCCCCACCCCTATACCCTAGCTCCCTGATCCAGGTGTGCACCACTGGGGGTGGTGGTAACAAGACGAAACATCAACCACCTATTATTTCTCTCCCAACTCCTCTACCATGTCTACCACCCTATGGATCTTCCCGCTCCTATTGTTGCCTCTATCTTAGGGGTTCGTCCATAGTTTCACTGTTATCTTTATGGTGGGTCTAATAATCTCATATGAGATTTTCCCTTCCGTAACATGAGTAACACCACCTCTCTCTAGGATGACTGGACCCACCATGTGATCCCTAAACTGCAAATCCTCTTTCCTCGGACCTCCCCCTAAAATGTCTCACAGGGCCAGGTCCCTAATATTTATGTCAACTCTCTCTATCATGGTATCTTCGCTACATTCCCACTACTGAATATTATTGGTTGTATGTGCTCATCAATGATGTTTTTGACACTAAAGCTGGCTCACGAACCCCCAACATAAGTAGGAATCCATACAGGGATAATACTAGCTCAGATGTCTCTACACAAAACATTCTCAATGGTTTGATCCCTGGAGAATTTATCTTGAACTATATACATAGAGTACCTTGAGAGGTTAGTAAACCTCAAAAAATACCCAGTTGGTGTCATACTTCCCTGTTGGAGTTTCAAAAGCTCTTAGATATTCATATCCCTCAGTATAGCTAGTGAGAACTCTTCTGTGAATATGTGATCTGACTCTATCCCTGAAAGAGTCACCACATCATAAGTCTAGCTAACCAAACTCCACTATTATCCCCCTATGATATTAATAAGTCCCACCACATTCACTATTGTCTGATTTGTGGGTGTCTTGACTAGATAGAAAACTCAGGTCACCACCTTAATCTAGTCCTCAGTCGTAGGAGCTCACTTCCAGGACAACCATCTGATCTGAGGGTGTCCTGACTCGATGGAAAACTCATGTCACCACCTTAATCCAATCCTCAACCACATGTGGGTCAGCCTCACCTTGGAATCTGAGGGGTCACTGTCGCTGAAACTCATGAAGTGTGATTTTCCTATGCACCTCATCCGCTGGTACTACGAGTACCATGTGTTACTCTACAGGGGGAGGTATGGATGGTGCACCACTAGAGGTAACATCTCAGGAACTAGTCCATGTATCAAAGCCCCATCATTGAGGGGGTCATCCGTGAAATCAATCTAATAAATCCTATCTAGAATACATCATGGTGGAATCTAGAAAGTAAACAAGATATATTGTGGTCAATGAGTTTATTGGGGGAGATTAATCAAGGACATTGAAATAGCAACCCACTCCTATATGATACATATACCATTTTTTCCCTACAACCAATGTTCTCATGTACCAAGTCGAAAAGAAGGTTGTCAGAGTCCTAGTGTATAGATACGTCATCCACTACACCAAAACTAGTGTCCATGGACTAAAAGCCAAACTTGAAACAAGTAACATTGTTGCCCCAAAAAAATCTCACAGAATCTTGGTCATAAAGTATAACCGAACCTACTTTGATACAACTCTATCATGACCCATCCCAATGGGTTTCATGCCACAAATCCCCAAGACCACTTCTACTAGGCCATGGGCTGATGGCTAGCACTGAGAAGACATGTCACTAACATCGGATTCCTTTGCCTAAGTACATGTACACACACACATATCTAATACCATACAAATGCTAAAATGTAAAAAACACTAAGAAACCATGCTTGTATACATCTAAATCACATAAATATAGTATTATAGGAAGTAGATTAAAGTAAACAAGGCCAAATACAATCCCACCAGAAAGAGTCTGTAACACAAGTACAACCTGAATGTAATGGTATTGGGACTGTTGTATGAAAGCCATAGGAACACAACCTGGTCTTTCTGGTCTCACTAAGCATCATCTGGTCCTGGTATTCCTAGGACTCTATCAAAAGGTCGATCATTTTCACAAGACATGACACATGTGGGGAAATTCAATGCAGGGGTGAGTATAACAATACTCATTATGACACCTCAAAACCACAAAGCAATACAATAAAAGAAATACAATCAAGTCTACACTGGTATATATCTAAAACATAAATAAGAATATATAGATATATTGTAACCAATACACACGATCTATAGGTAAGTTAAAACCATAATATAATATCCCTAGGATTTCATCATGAAGATTCTAGGATGCACTCATCCAGGAGAACACACTCTGTAGTCAGATAGAACTGATGACATCCTTCTGAGAAGTACTACTCTTCAGGTCTCTCCATGAGAAAGGTACATGCTAATATCTGAAGACAATAAGATACACAAATGAGGATCACAATAAAGGCTATGGGGTGATATCAAAAATTCCAACTCGATTAAACTTGCTAACTAGAGGATCAACACCCACGTAGTGTTAGTCACATCAATACCAAGAACTCCACCTAAGGCATAAGGATGAATAAAGAATCCCACTTCAGGCCTCTCGGGGGGGGGGGACTCAAAAAAATCTATCCAAGAATTCATACTGAATGGATCATAGTCCTAGGAGTAGGAAATGATTCATACATACCTTTAGGGAAACGATAAGGGGAACAAACTGTAACGAAACTTGTCCAAGATACGGAGGACTTGAAATTCAATCCATGTAAAAGGGGTATAGTGCGTGTAGTAGGGGTACACACTATGTCCCTTGACCCTAGGTACTACCCGTGTAAATGGCCAGTGTCATCAACCCATGCTGTGTGGGGGATTTCGTGCCTTGTAGGCAACCTGTGAACTCCACCCCATGTTCTTGTACTTCCCAAGGTACATGCTGAGTATCCGGGTATGGACTGCACACTGTGTTGGTTGGGCCACATGTCCTTTGAAAACTATCTCCAACCCAAAACCCTAGCCACATCTAAGGGGTCCCCACATGTTGTGTAATACTAGATTACACACCGTGTAATGGGGGATTTTCTAGAATCCTTGGTTCATTCTCCAGTCATCTTCTCCATTTATCTGTCCACTATTCCAGCGGCTCCATGGAAGGAAAATCAAGGGGGAGTCCCACCAAAGACTTTCCATCACCGATCTACCACTTCCATTTCCTCGATCCTTTTAGAAAAAAAGAACAAAGTTATTATTAATTTTACTCCAAAGAATATGAGATCGGTACCATCCATCATTTGATCCACTACTGCAAACACCATCACACCTCTGTTGAGTCATACCGATGTCAGATCTATGATTTCATATCATTGTTCCAAGATTTGGATGAATAATGATATATTGTACAAAGAAACATTTACCCATGGGGAAAAATGAAGAATGTAATGAAGAATGTTGAATTAGGGTAGAAAATAACAAATTTGAAAAGGTGGAATGAACCTCGATCAATGTTCATTTCGATCTCGGTTTTTTGTTATTAGAATGAAAAATGAATAAACAACATCCACAAAGAAATTTCCCAATAATCCCCAAAAATAATCTCATCCCACATAATGATCGATCTGCAGTCCAATATATTCATTGATTGATCCATGCTCATCATAGAATTCAGGAACAGGGAATAAACAAATTGAAACATGTTCCCTACCTTGATTCGGTTCGATCGCTGATGAAGAACAATTATCATGTTGCGTTTGTTGATGAGATCTGTTGAATCTGAGGTTTCACCAATCAATCGATTCACAATTTGTCATCGATCGCATGATAGGGTTCTCCAAAGCACTTACTATGGATCCTCTGGTATCTCTAGGGTTATACATCTTACCCTAGATTTCTAACATAATCTTATATTGAAAGATGATTATGTTTCTACATTTAAAAAACAAAATAATTTTTTTATTGAATAATTTTATTCATTTTATACCTATGACAACTTTTTTCGCAAACGACACACGCTGGCCAATGTTAAGTCATTCTTATGGTAAAATTGACATTATGAACTCAATGGAGCCCTCTGATTTCTGATTTGGGAAATTTTTTATGATGTATTCCACTTTTTTAGTAAAACCACAAGTGCGTGCTATTTAAGATATTTGATATATTTAATATATTTCAAAAATTTATTCCATACACACTGGCTCTAAAACTTTCACGCCGTCTTAGTGAATGGCCTCAAAATTAATCCATATAATATTTAAAAATAATACATGTAAAATATGAGACATTATAGCTTACTTAGTGGGAATTTTATTTTCTGGGGTCGGGGAACCCTTTCTTGTATTTCAAAGTCCCATTATTTAATCTAGAGAGAGGAGATCATTTCAATGTTCTATTCATTCCAATGGAATGGCATACTCTCTCTCATCCCAAATTATATAGAGTTAAATTATCTCTTTGAGAATTCAACCCAAGAGCACATTCAATAGATCAAAGGCACGAGATTGAGGTGATCATCGCAACACCAAAACATTCGTCAGAGCTCCACATTAGGACCCAAAATTCAATTAATGGAAACAATACGGATTCTTGGAGTGTTTTTTGATGATATATAGGGGTTAGGCTTTGGATATTTTAAGAAAGGGTCATTGGTGATGTGATGTAGTAGAGCGTGCTTCATTTTCAAATAAGGAGTTTGTTTAGTTTAATTTTCATGCTCTATTTAATTCACGTGAGATATTCAGACCATACTGGGGATCAGATCGCTAGATACGACATGTTCCATCATTCCAATGATTAAAATATAAATTCCCCAGCCCACCGGCTTCCACTACACACCCAATTATTTACATTAATCACAAAAAAATAGAAGTCAAGTACATTCATAAATATCCAAATGCATCATAGTCATAATATACATAAAAATTTTATATAAATACATAGAGTTATATGGGATTGAAAAAATCCGTATGAGTAAGCCCAGAGCAATATATAGCCTACCTCATTCACTTTTCTAGCTAAGACACGCCTCTAGGAAAAAAGGTGGTCTGACCCCAAACCGCTATACTTATGGAGATTTAATCAACATTGAATTTAATTCCTGAAAACTCTAACACCTAATATGCACAAACTACACCCAACATCTGTTCTCAACCTCATAACTACATCAACAAACTATGGTCAACGTAGATGAAAACTAAATTTTTTGATATCAAACCTAACTTGATATCAAAGGCTCTATCTTAAAATAAATTTATCATATACTTGGTCATACAAAATATTCACATTTCATAAACAATTTACTAAACATGAATTTAAAGGAAATTTAACAAATAAATAAAAAATTTATTTATTTTCCAAAACAAGAGAAATTTAGAAACAATTACATAAATAAATACTAATTATAAAAAATTTAAAATGTATATAAAATATAAAATTTTAGTATTTAATCCAATATTAACCTCTTAAAAAAATTATTTATTGGAATTTATATGATATTCCAAAAATTAAAAACATTTTATAATTAAATTTCTATTATATAAAAATATTATATCATATTAATATCAAATATATTTTGTAATTTATAAACACTTTATAAGACAACTCTTATGAATTCTAAATAAACCATTTATTTCTAAATCATAAGGCATGTCATTTAATTTTTCAAAAGGTATTTTAAAGTTATAAAATTTAATATTTGTTAAAAATGTTTCATAATAATTTATTTAATTAATTATAAACAATGTTTAATTAATTTATTTATTTATAAAATATCTATAAGTGAAATATCCCCAAAATACTTTTTAACATGATTTATAAACAATTTATAAACTATAAAATCATTAAATAAGTTTAAAACAATTTTTTAACACTTTTCTAGTAAACCTTATGTATCACCCCTACTCGGAAAAATGGTATCCCTTCATTACCCTTATGAAAATACTATGCATAAAGTTAACTTATTTTTTAAATATCATGCATAAAATTAACTTCTACCTTTATCCCTCCATACCTATGAGTGAAGGTAATGTTCTAATTACCATTATGTAACTCCCTTGCCTAAAGGTATTACCTTTACACAACTCATTTTCATAAGGGTATTATGTATTTTTTACGTGCTTTGTAAAGGTAAGTATATGTGACCTTTACACATCTATATTACCTTTACATGTAGGGGTAAAAGTGCCGATGAACCTTATGTAAACCTCATACATAAGGGAACTACCACATTTTCATAACACACTTTCATAAAAGTGATAAAAAAGTCACCCTTACATAGACCATCTGTATAAGGGTATCACATAATGGTATCGTGCCAATATACCTTTACAAAATGACTCATGTAAGGGTAAATACATATCTACCTTTAGGGAACCTTCTTTCATAAGGGTAAATTAAATTTTACCCTTATACATCTCCCTTAATGATTTGTAATCGGTTTCTAGTTTTTCAAAAATGTTGTTTTTCATTTTTCATCAAAATCCATTGAAATAAACACATTAAATACTTGAAGGAACTTCCTCATATGCCACATATGGGTTTCATTTAATCATATAATTATCATATGAATTGAAATACAACCAAAACATAGGATTTCTATCTTTAATAAAAATGATGTGTGACTAGTACAATAAAAACAAATCACTTGGAATACATGAACCTCAACGCTTTCCATATTCCTTTGTGGATAATGACTAGGAAAGATCACAAGGAGTAGTGAACATAAGCACCCTACCTCTGAGTGAATACGTAGGACAATGTATCCATGAACACTTCGTGGGGAGACTCGGTATCTAAAGGGGTGCTTTCATATTCTCAAAGAGATAAAAAATCTATGGGAGGAAGAGAAGTTTGGTAGAGGCTTTAGTAGTATCACATACATATACCTCCAATGGAAGGATTTCATCCATTTATATATTTGAATCCCAATGCCCCTATAATACATCATATATGTTTTTTCCATTTGGGGTATAATTCATTGAATGGTTTCAATGAATTAATGAAAATAATTCAATCTAATCATAGATGGATTGTGACTGATGAAACCATTTCAGATAAATAGTAATATATATATATATATATATTCTTATGTATCGCATGCATAATAAATATATAACATATATATATATATATATATTATACACCACATACATGAAATAATACATGAATATTAGGCACATATTAAATGTACACTCATATATATAATGTACAATAGATTAAATATAAATACAACTCATGAATCACATGCATGTGTACATGCATATCATGCATGTACATTTTAAACCACATCCAATGGTGATGACTGTGATTCTAGTCAATATTCTGAGAGGATAGAAGAAGAATATTGATGCTGAAATCTAAATAAGTTTCCCTTGAATATTGGTCGACTCATATCTTTTAGGAAGTCTAAATGTGGTCGAGCATTGAATAAGTTCTAATATAGATTCTCAAATTTTTTGTGGAATGTTTAAATTTTAAGTTCATGACTCACCCTATAAACCTAGAGTAACAATTCCTATATAAAGGGGAGATATTGTGATTAGAATGCATATTTTTTTGATCAATTAGTTTCTCAATTTATTGTGAATTTGTGTAATTCTAAATAATTGAAGAGTCATATGTAATTTCTAACCATGAATCTTAAAATAAATTATAATTTGGTTTGAAGCATTGGATGAAGAGATACCGGATGGAGTAGGGGTACTAGATAGATTATAATCACTATATGGGGAAAAATTGCATCATATAAAAGAAAGAATAAGGGATCAGTTAGATTCCAAATGAAGTTTCCTTATCCATTGGTGATCAAACAATCATCGTAAAGAAGAAGGCACTAGACAAACATCATTGGATGGACAACACCAAACAAAAAATAATTATAAGGATATTACTAAAAAAGGCTCCACAATAAGAACGAGGAGAAAGGATTTGATGAAATTTCACAAAATAAACTTGCATCGGATATATAAGATCTAACAAAAAACTTCTAGATGAAGGAATAAGAGAAGAAAGTTCATATCTTAGATTGTTGTTGTGAAAGAGAGTTTCTTGATCATTAATATATAGGCAACATTAATAGAGTAATAATAATAAAGTAGCATTATTCCATCCAATTAAATTATCAACAGGTGGAATATTTTCTAGGTGTTATAAAGTAACTAATGAATTTGGAGACTATCTTTGTAGATAATATAAAGAACTTGTGAGGAGTTTCAAGTTGGATGTAGTCATCAACAATCCATGAATTCATGATTATTTTCATCCCCCCTAAAGTGTAGGGAACCACGCTTAGGATAAGGATTTTTTTTATAGTGCAACCACTATAAATGGGAAACTCATTATAGTGGAGAATCAATGTATTATTCATCACCATAAATGATAAGGACTAGCTACTCTTATTGAGCAGTCAAATTGAAAAAATATTTTTTTGTCACCTTTTACTAACTTTCATATACTTTCATGTGTCAAGGAAATGATAATAATAGAATCAAGATCCTAAAAAGTATAAGAAGTAAAGGGATAAAAAATAATAATTTGTTAGAAGAGTGTTGAGTATATCCTAAAGTGGTCCTGCCATACACATTAGTGAAGAAAGGGTGATAACCCTTACATGATGTTTTATTTACCCATACACATCATTGAAATAGAGGTTCTTACCCTTAAACAAGAAAATATGATGAATATAGCACAATGTTCCACGTTACCCTTACAATTTAAACTGGATTTACCCTTTTATATCTTGTCTATTGGAGGCATGGCCATTACATGGTGGTTGTATTACCTTTACGAAGCATTCTAGCTCACCTTTATGAAATCAATGCCCATTAAGCTCACACTGTGGGATCCAGATTACCATAACATGGATGGTTTAGGTTACCCTTCTACATGTTTTGTTCTTTTATTTACTCTAGTTTTCAGGTTTTTAGGGCTCATGAAATTTCGTCCATTCATTTGTGATTATTGTTGAGTCTTTACAACAACCTTCGACTCTCGTGGGTATTTTTACTATCTCTTTCACTACTTATAGGATCAATTGATTGAGATGCTTTTGGAGAGATCATCTTGGTTGGGAGAGATTGAGAGAGAGAGATAGTGGTGAGAAGAAAGATGTCTGGTGGCCCTAGTTCTTAGATCGTCATAGGAGAAACTGAGTAATGGATGGTTTGTGGAGCTTTCCTATAGATCCTAGGTTTTTTGAGACCCCATAGTGGCTTGTGGTGTGTATTCTTCAACAGTGATGAACCTAGACAACAAATACTAACCAAGAAACTCATCATCGATGATTTCGAGGCCTTGTAATGAGATCCTTCTTTGATAAGGGTTTGAATAAGCCCTGTAAGGGGATCTCACTCCAGTTTATGTTTTCTTTGTCGATGTTTTGTAATTTTTTATCATCATAATTTTATTTCATTGTGTTCATGTTTTACTTTCTTTATTCGCATCTCTACAGATTCTTGTACTCTCCTTTATTTATTATAGTGAAAACTCATGATGATATTTCCCCATGGACACAGTTCAATTAGTCCAATCACATAAATCTCTTTCTTTTACTACTTTTCTCCTTTATTTATTAGACATTGAAATTGTTGCATTGTTACTTTCATGATTAAACCTAGAATTAGATATTCAAGTGTTGACCATTATTTTAGTTCTTGTTTCTTTAATTTATTTGAATCTTGTTTTACTTGTTTGTTAAATCAATTTATATTAATTTTGTATTCAATTATGCTTTCTATTGAGTTTCTTTATGTGAAAAAACACAATTCCGGTTCAAGAAATTGATATTCTCATGTTTTTTGGGTTTCGTCTATTAGAAATAACTATACAGATTTTTATTTTTATTTTATAAGAATTATTGAAAGTGTATGTCATGTAATTGGAACAGTTCATGTGAATTTGTTCGCTTCTTTGTAATCATTTTATAATTCATGATTTTTGGAATTTCCATTTGAACATGTTTCTAAGATTTTTTTCATCATTGTATATCGACAGTTTTGGATTTTTGAACCAAAATTAACCCCAATGGGATCCTAGGCCACTGAATTCAGACTTCCCCTATAGAATAGCCTATAATACATTAAAATTAAGTACTTATATATCCATTATAATTATGGGCACTAATTATAGGATAAATTTAATTATGGATATAAATAAGGTCATGATATAATGTTGTTGTGTTGATGATTTTGTATGTATTATGTTCAAATTGTCAGTAAGTCTTTATAAAATATGAGGGATATATATATAGAATGTTAGCTTAAAAATATGTTAATTCACAGTCTGAACCAAATAAAATTTTATATTAATGATTTAAAAATTTCATAATTTTAACCAAACTAATATTAAATTATTTTATTTTTATGCACAAAAAAATGACCTCAAATTATGATTTGATTTTTTTCACATGATATTTAAACTAATTAAGTCAACCATTAAGGCTTACTTATTAGTATTACAATAGGTTTGGAAATAAAATAAATGTAAGAAATCAAATAATATTTGTGTGACTCATTTAAAAGGTGTGGTCAATTGGTAGATAATTTTTTTTAAGTATTGTATATCTAAATGATCATTTAGTGAGAAATTGTATTTTTTTTGTTATTAATTTTTAAATGATTTAAAATACTATCCTTAATATGCTAAAATTTCATTTTTCATAATATGGATTGCTTGGACTACTCTCGAATCCCAATAATTGTGTATTCCCATTTGGGCAACCATATGTATTTTTCTTTATTTTTAAATCCTTTAATTTGATTTTTTCTTTATTAATTTTTATTTTATTGTTTAATTGGTTCATGTACAAATTTCATATAAAAGAAACATGATAATATTTCCAATAATTTTATGCTTATAAAATGAACATGAAAATAGAAAAAACATGTATCACATCAATTAATACAAGATCAAAAACTTACATGATATCTTGAATCCTAAAACATTCATAATATCATAAATAAAAAATTAAAAATAAACATTTTAATTTACCATTCCATTTTATCCCACTTTCATCCTTCAAAATAGTAGAAAACAATATGAGACATTCACACATTTTGATTTATATTTCTAAAATATGTTGCAGAAATAAGAATCATGAAATGTTGTTCTATAGACCTAAAAACAAGATTAGATGCAAGAAAATGTTTGATGATGTTATATGATAGAAATAAAATATCAAACACATCCCATCAAAGTATAAGAAGAGGCTATATGTTAATGATAATGTTTATGTGGTTACTATTGTGGGAGAATCCAGATCTCAGTACAAAAATCACCAACTAAACAATTTTTTAGAAATATGATGAAACAATGGAAGTGAAATCTTATTGTAGAACAAATACAAGAAATCAGGACATGAGATTTTTTATGTAGAAAAATCCTCTGATTTGGGGGATTAAAAATCCATGGGAAAACTCCAAAAATATCCACTATGAATTAGAGAGTACAAAATCCAATTAATTCCTGAACTTTAATTACAATGAGAGCATAGAAAAACCTGTGGGAAAACCACACCCCATTACGCCTTCTTCACTATGAAAATATTTTTGGTCAAAGCATAATGATTAGTGATCCATATGGAAGAAAATGTCACCATTCTGTTGATGAAAGGGAACTACCTCAGGGATATTTATGAGAATATGTGTTATTCTTACACTGTCTTCTGACACCCGGATGATTTTTCTCTCTCTCCTAGTCTCTCCATCATGATGTGCGATTGATCATTAACCAGGACATTCTACCTGATCACTACAGTTATGAATACATTCAATACATGGCCCCAATCTACAATTTCATCACTGCTACCTCACACCCATTCCATATCAATGTGCTGCACATGATACCACAACTATAGTATCCCATTACATGGAAAAACACTTTGATAAGGAGGATTAAAAACCATTTGACAATTATTATATATCCATTATGAATAATAGAGTACAAAATCCAGGTAAATATAGAAATTGAATTACAAATGATATCATAGAAAAACATGTTTAAAAACCACATGCTGATATGACTCTTTCTTCTCTCTGATAATCATCTTGGTCAAAACAAAATGCTCAAATATCTATCTAAAACAAAATTTTCCCCTTATATCGATGAAACTCCACTACCTCAGTGATGTATATCTAAACATGTGTTAACCTCACATTGTCATGTGACACCCAAAGGATTTCTCTATCTCATGATCTCACCGTCATGATATGTCACTGATCATCAATTGGGACATGCCACCTAATCACAACAATCAAGAAGACTTTAGATACATGGGCCCAATAAACAATCTCAATGATGATGCTTCTCACTTATTCCTGGTCAATGCACTACACATGATACCAAAAGATGGAATCCCATCACATCATAGGTCCACCATTGATGTCTATTTCACCATTACTGATGATCTGCATGGGCTTCTACAAATGTGGAATCCCCTTTCCCCTTGATCTCCATAGACTACATCTTGATCCGCTCTCTCTCCATTTATCTCCACCAACTGTATCTTCTTTTAAATCCTTCACTATTTCCTTTTTCAAATAAAGATAAGATATAAAATATTATATCAAAAATTTACAAAACACCCGATCTCTATCATGTTATGAATCAAAAACTTATATCATCTAAAAAAATATAAAAGATATATCTCCCCATGAACGGAACATGATTCCTTATCTATGTGATAGGATAAAAGGTATCTCAAATTCAAAAAACTATCTTATCTGAAATTTGGATACACCAACTGAATGAATCCTATCAATATCCCCCTTCAGTCTATCGGTGTAGATACCATCCAACAAACTCAGTTGGACTGAAAACCTATTGGCATCACACCAGCCATCATCCTATGTGAAAAAAATTATGATTCCCTTGTTCAAATTTGATAGAAACATGAAAGGCCCCCCTACAAAAGAAATCTGAACACTAAAGTCTTCATCATACCTAAATCTACACTTCCCTATAAAATAAGACTAAAACTATAAATATATGGCTCCTACATAATTTTGATCACCACACAACCTAGATCACCCACAAAAAATTCTCCCCCAACTCAAAATCATGAGCAGCTAGCACATCACCTCAATATTCAATTTTATTTCCTTCTTCACTATTCTCACATTTTATAGAAAAGAATTTGGTGTAAGACCTGAAAAACCTCTCTTGGACTTCTTGGTTTTTCAAACCCCATTATTCCACACACACCATCAATCCTCTATACAATATCAAAAATTCTCACTCAAAATTGAAAGCGTGAACCATCACCTTTGATACCACTTTTTGGGGGATAATCTCAATATCAGGGTGAAAATCCATTGCGAAACAATTTGTGAGAAATGTGATGAAATAATGGAAATGAAATATTATGTTAGAATAAATAAAATAAATCAACACGTATGATTTTTAATATGGAAAAAACCTCTGATTCAGAGGATTAAAAACCCTCATGGAAATGGTGAAAATATACAGTATGAATCAGAGACTACGAAATCCAAGTAATGCATAAACATGAATTGCAATGAGTTCATTTAAAAACCTATCTGAAAACCATATCTCAATATCACTTCTTCTATCTAAAAATAATTTTGGTCAAAACACAATGCTCATTGATCTATCTGTGACAAATTTCACCCTTCTCTCAATGAAACGCCAATACCTCAAGGATATTTATCTAAACATGCATTATCATAGCACCATCTTGTGACACCTGAAGGATTTCTCTCTATCTCATTATCTTTCCATCATTATGTTTCACTTATCATCAACTGGTACATGCCTCTTGATCATTGCAATCAAAAATACTTTAGATATATGGCCCCAATCAAAAATATCATCGTTGTTGCTTCTCACATGTTCCATGTCGATATTCCACATGTGAAACCACAAACATGGTATCCCATCACATCATAGATCCATCGTTGATGTCTTGTTCTTTGTAACTAATGAGCCACATTTCATATCACAAATATGGAATCCCCTTTCTCCTTGATCATTGTGGAGTACATATTGATAAATTCTCTCTCCATTTATCGTCACCAGTCATATCTCCTTTTAAATCCTTCACTGTTTCCTTTTTCAAATAAAGATATTATATAAAATATTATATCTTAAATTTTAAAACTCCTTTTATATGTAATGTAAATAATGAAACACTTATCTCATCTAAAAATATATAAAATATATCTCTCTCTTTTAAGAACACATACATCATTATCTATGTTATTGGATAAAAGATATGTCAAATTCAAACGGTTGGTGAGTGGATGGCCCTGATTAATGCATGGTGGAGGTGTTTGGTGTAGAAGGTGGTCATAGATAATTTTATCCTCATCATAAATAAATTTCTTGTCTTTTCAAAGAAATATGGTGTGCCTCAAAAATAGTAGCAGTAGCTGGTAAACATAAACTGAGTCTAAAACATCAAAAACCACAAAATATGAGGAGAATGAAAGTTCAAAGAAAATGGAATCAAGATAAAAAGACACCTAAGAAGAGGAAGAAGCGGATTCAAGTTAAAATCAAACCAAATCATGAGATCAAAAAACCCCTGAAGAGGGGGGGGGGGAAGAGGAGGTGAGTTCAAAGAGATGGAACAACTTTCCTAGAATGACCACGAAAATGAGAAATAAGAGGAAAGTTGTAGGGTCCTAGTTCTTATACAAAACCTAAAACAGTTATTTCATGGTTGATTGATGATAATAAGATCTTTCCTCAATCTAAAGTGCATTTTTGTAATAGCCAAAACTTTGCACAAAGGAGATTCCCCCAAAATGGGATCTAGTGCCAGTGTTTCTAGAATATATAAATTACATGTCTAGTATAAACTTTGATATTATAGAACAACTTTAATCCTATTATTTTAATTCCTCCAACATTTCATTTCATAATAATTATAAATATTCTAGATAATGTCATCTAAGTACCAGAACATAATTATGTTAAAAAATAATACACATATAAATTTGTTACATTTATCAAATATATCCAATAAAAATGAACAAAATAATTTTATAGAAATATATAATTAATATAGAGTCCAAAAATAGAATATTTCAATAATGTCTTGAGAACAACTATCTTTGAGTTGATTTTATCAATAATTTCTCATAATAATGTTCTTTTAATTAGATAAAATTCATCATAGTTTGTGATTTTGTTATATGGTAATGGAAACACATCTATTATTGGTTTAATATTATAATGTATCATCTTCAATAATCACCTTATTCACAGATAAATGATATAAAACCATGATAAATAATAAATAATTTTCGAATACCAGAAAAAAAGCAAATATTAACAATTGAAAAATTCTGCTTCTACTAACATAAATAATAATCTTATAATATTTTTAGACAATCAATTCATATATTTGAATTAATAATAAATTTTAATAAATAAATCACATTGAAATGAAAATTAAGTATGTATAAATAGTGGGAAAATCACATTATGAAACAAAAATATATTGGGCTCCAAAATAAATCAATGATGTGGGGAGAAAAACTTAAAAATGTATGTTCATAAAAGAAATATGGTCAACTGTATACTAAATATACATTACAATAGAATAAAAATTAGTCAATATGGAAGATTGGGGGAAATAGAAATTCAAAAATAGAAATCCATTTACAATGGTAGATTGGGCGGAATTAAAAAAATAAGGATCCTATTACCTTGTAATGGTATTGATATTGTTGAGGATCATAGCTATAAGGGATTTAGTGAGAAGGATATTCTATGAAGAGGGTAGAGGTTCGAGAAAAAGGAAGTTAAGAGAAGAAATTGAGCATCGAGGGATGAACAAGTAATTATGAATGATAAGGTATTCCTAGGAATGATAGCTATAGAGTTTTGATGGATATGTTGGATGAAAAAAAAACTAACTTGAATAGAATTGAAGTCCGATGAATGTGATCTTAAAGAGTAAACATTGAATGGATGAATTTAATAGTAGTTAAAAAGTCATGGTTATGATTTGAGAGAAGAGGATTGAGGGTGAGTGGATACTAAAATAAATATAAAAGGAATTGAACAAACATCTAACTTTAGATTCATCTTCATCTATAATTATCCATAACATGCACTAATTTTTGAATCCATATTCATCCATATTCATATATAATTTATTCATCATATAACATAAAAAATACATCAAAAAAATATTTTAGATTACTAATGATAATTGAAATTCCTAGAAATTTCATACCTTCAAAAGAATTCCATGAACACTACACTAATTTGGATTAATAGTGTTTATCCACATGATTAAAAAAATTCACTATAATGGGAACCCTAATCAGTTAGGTTAATTAAATTCAATGGAAGATCATAAAGAATAAAATAAATTTATATCAATCTATTTTTTAATGGTAATCACTCATTTATTTGTCCTTTAAGGTACCTTTTATGCAATCTGTACAAATATGTCACATAAATGTCCATTATTTCTTTTTTCGGGAAGCTAGAATGGGGAGGAGGATGAAGAATTAAGGGTGGGTTTAGGGATCTATACAATAAATGAGCTGAATTGGGGGTGGGATTGGGGGATGAAACAGGGATGATGAAGAATGAAGGGGAGATAACTATTAGATATGTGTGAGAGATTCATCTATATAGCAAGAAATATGGGTGGGTTTAGGTATCTGTAATGCGGAATAGAAAAGGTCAGATTTAGGGTGGGATTCAGGGGGGACAGGGAGGAGGATGATAAGGGGGAGGAGTGAAATATTGAGTAGCCATGGAAGAATGAGAGGTCAGCATGTATGAGTGGATTTCACTAAAAATGAAATGTGTAAATGGAGGAAAACGATATTGTTGAGAGAATTTATTTATATTGATATATTTTTTTAACAAATGATATTTAAATATCTATGTTTTAGTGCATGTAATGGAATATATTATTATTATTGTTATTTGGTGTGCTGTTTTCCTAGAATAAACAGTTAGATTAACAACATATGTTCAATTAATAATTGTGTAACACTTATTATATAATATTGATTATATAATTTCTAGGGTTATAAGAATTATTGTCCACAAAAAATCCTCACTAGATAATTCTCTCAAGAAACAATAAAACTCTCTCAGGAATTGTTATGATAAACTTATAATAACACAAGGCACATGGATTCTTCATGCTATCACTTGGAGTTCCAATGATAATATTTCAAGATTCATAGAGAAAATGTGGATACCAGTGGATAAATTCAACTTTGGATTTTTCACCACAATGACGATACAATAGAAACTACAGAATTGATCATCAACAATGAAAAATTATCATGTCAAGCTAATTCTTGTTAAAAATTAAATATGAAAAGATTTTATAGTTGCACGAGTCATGTTTTTTAGATTTATCCATTGAATCTAATGAAAACAATTGATGGTTATGGACCTAACTTCTTATAATGCACCTAAAAACCATCACTTTCTACCCCTAATTCAATTTTGATCAATCATTTTCTTGATGATTTTTAGGACGTGTTAATAGTTGAACATGTTTATAAATGAATTTAGTGAATGATAATTTTGAAAAACAATCATCATGGCCTTTTTTATGTTTTTTCCATTATCATTTTATTTAATTTAAAATTAAATGTAATTAAATTTTAGTAAAATAAAATTCTAATAAATAAAATTATGCCTGATTAAAATCACATACCATTAAATGTGATTCATTTAAATTATGGAATATTTAGTAAGAAAATAAATGAAAACAATAAAAAATTATTTAAATATTTATTTATTTCCAATTAAATAAAATTAATATTTGACTTCTTTAATATGCATGTTCAACTGGTTGAGAAATTTTTATTTTTTATGATATGAAATATTCACCCCTATACAAAATTCTCCTTTTTATATCACGGAATTCATGAATTTATCCTAATTAATAGAGATTGTGCTTGTTCCCTCAGACGACCATATATATTTTGTTTTATTTATGCATTATTTCATTGTAATTTTATTATATGAATTATTTATTTTAATTGGTTTATATAAGAATTTTAAATAAAATAAATGCAAGAATGTTTTCAAGAAAAATTGGTTTATAAAAGGAGTAAGGAAAAATTATTTAAAAGTGCCTTTTAAAACCTTCCATTAAATCATAAATACAATAATTAATACAAAATAAATAAACTTACTTGATACCATGTATTAAAAATTTCATGATATCATATATAAAAAACTAAAAAATATACATTTTGATTTGCATATCCCAACATCCTAAAAAACAGTAGAATTCAAATAATCAATTATCTAAATTAATGAGTTTATAAATCTATTGAACAAATAATAATAAATTAATGGGGTTTTATGGACATGGAAACAAGATTGTATGAAAGGAATTGTGTGATGTTTTTATAGGATAATAAGGTAAGATCCAACTCATTCCACCATAGTATAAGAAGAGGTAAGATGTTAATAAGGAATTTGATGTGATTACTTACTTAGATATTATTATAGACCACATGAATCATATGATGAATCCTATTTTTTTCTTGATTGATCACCTACTAAATCTATAAAAACTATAATTTTTTATGTTATACATTTGGATATTATATGGATTATTTTTGGAGTTATTTTATAAAATGAAGTGAGATTCTGAATCTTTGTGATCCAAAAATAAATTTTTAAAATACATTAAATATATTGAATATCAAGAACACACTGTTTTCCTAAAAAAGGTAAATAATTCCTAAATTGAGGATTATATCAGAAATATGAGGCTTTATTTGAGTTTAGAGAATGATTTTTACCCTAGGCACAACTTAACCTTGGAGGGCATTGAACATTAAGGTTGGGAATAGTTATGGGATGATTATTAAATAAATAAAATAAAATAATTTATTTCATTTCATTTATTCACCACAACTTAGTATGGTCTATAAATATGTTGTTATGAACAATTTGTAGGGTTACACACATAACCTTGTAAATTAAGAGATAGTGTTGGAGGAGAGAATTCTTGGCATACAACATTGGATCGTGTCAGGATTGAGGATCATTATGCTATCAAGATTCAAGGATATTGCCAACAACAATGAAATTGATTCATTCTTTGTCAGAAACTGATCTAACTCAAGGTATTATGTTTGTTTTATATGGATTTATTCCCATTTATTTATTCCTATAAAGAACATGAATCAATCAACTAATGAATTGATTTGCGTATTGTGCATATTTTAGGTATGGTATAGATATTATCCGAGATTGGGGGATTCTTTGTTTATTATATAATCATCTCTTCATTCTTCATTATAAAAAGAATAATCAAAGCCAACATGAATATTGGTCGAGGTTCATTCCTTGAGTTTTTTGTGTTGTTCATCCTCCCCCCAATAGTTGTTCATTGTAGTAAATCCCTTTGTCCTGTGGTTTGATGAATACCCAGAAATGAATCTTTGGGAACCTGTTTCTTAGCACAACAGATTGATACTATAGATTCAGGTTTCAATTGATCACGAAATTAAGCTAAATTTATGGATTATAACCAAATTATATTCCTTATTGTGACATTTTTCATGAGGTGACTGGGAGATTTGATAGAATTGTTTTCCCATGCGGTTTAGTGGCTGGATTCTGGTGAGCGGTGATAGTAAGGCTCAGTCAAAAATGTTTTCTGATAATCAGCATGATTTGAGGGTAGATCGGAGGTCGGAGGAGTAGATGATGATTTTTGAAGTAGATCTAAGATTCTGGAAAACCCCAGGTTACTCCACATGTTATCCGGAATTACAGGTTGTGTGGGACCCCCTGTGTATCGTTGGGGTTTTTGTGTAGAGATAAGTACCACACACTATGTGACTCATTCATATGTTATGTTTCCCTTATATAACATATCAGCATGTAACTAGGGAGGTACACACACATAGATATACATGCATGTACATGACCAGCAGTAAACTAATGTGGTCAGGAGTACACAAGCTCAGACATGTCATGTACTTGTACACTGATACGATCATAGACTGTGATATACGAGTGGAGCCCAGTGCTGAAGGGACAAACTGTGTACTTACCTTATATTCCATGTACTAACACGTTCATGTCATGGGGTATGGAAAAAACAATTATTTACTATGTTCAAATACAATATAGTTGTTAACCTAGGTTGTCTCCAGAGAGTAGTTCACAACCATCATGTTTGTCACATTAAGTTTGAGAAAGATGTGGGGTTGTTTTGGAAATGGGTTGGTTTTGAAAATAAAGAAACAAAACACAGAAAGAAAAAAAGTAAAATATTTAAAAAAATTAACAAAACATGTGATTAAAAATATTGATAAGAATTGGGTGATTAGGTTGGGTTTGGTTTTCTAATTACAATTCCATCATTGTTCCATTTTATTCAATCCTTTTCTACTATATAGATTTAAGTGATATTTCACAATCACAACCTATCACTCCCTTGGTAAATGGTGATGGTGAGAGTAAACCTTCCCAATATCTCAGATTGGTCTACTATCCTTCCTATGTGTGAAACAGATTTAGAAAATATCCACAATTGAGTTAGGAAATCCCCAATCGGGTCTTGTTTATCCCAAACAATTAAGAATATTCAATACCCATGCCACACATACTGACGATCACCGAGTACTTCACCCCAAAGCCATGATATATTCCATCGTATATCGATCAAAACCTAGTGGAGGTAGATTATGATCATTTTCCAAAGCTAAAATCAATAATGGAATAAAAAACCAAATACAATCTCACTTGATACTAAGAACTGCTAAATGAAATTGAAAACAACTTTGTAGAAAGAGAAAGAGTTTTTATTAAATAAATTAAAAGAACTCATTAATTACATAAATAGAAAACCTATAATTACCCAATCACTCATAATATTTACCCTACCATGTTAAGGGTATTTGAGAAGAATGTGGAAGAATAGTACATTACAAAAAAAATAATGAAAGAAAAGAGGTAAAAAGAAGAACAGAAAAAATATCCTCCAGAATCTATCTTCTAGGATTTTAGCTTCGGTTCTCCCACTATATGGTCGAATCATGCTGAGATCCCTTCTTATTTTAGGTGATTAATAGAGTTTTCCATATATCTATTGAGTTTCAAAGAATTTGGAGTAGTGTGAATGATGTTTTGTCTAAAATACTTGAGATGACTTATTCTGGCCGCCAAACACTATTCCAACAACCCTAATTTTACCATTTTAAGGTCGGTCTTAATCTAATAATTTCTCCATAAAATTTAATTTTAAGATTCCTCATCAAGTTGGATTTCAAACCCAACTAGAAGAACCCCATTTGGTGGTCGGTATCCTGAGATATGGATCATTGAATGAGGCATGGTCCATTCTGCCGACCAGATTTTGTGTTCACATTGACCGATTTGTTTTTGTTTGGTGGATTTCGAATTGGCTCTGGGTCCAGCAGACTTATTTTTACCCCAAGAATCATGTAATCCTATAAAAAAGGAACCATGTGAATTAGATGAATATTGTAGGATTTATTCTCTAATTACAGAAGATACATAAAACTATTTAATGTCTACAATTAACCACTTTTCACATTTAAGCTCAAAACTCACCAAAAAGATAAAATGATCCACAAAAGCTCAAATTGGTTAATTTGAAGGGATTAAATCATTTAAAAACATAAGAATAATTATTAAAATGTTAATTTTATCTTGTAATCCTTCAAGGATGTCTTGGAGACCTTGTCTCTTCATCTCAGACAAGTTTCATTAGGGTGTGTTCCCTTGATCCATTCCCTGTGGGTTTAGTATAGAGTCTCATCCAATGTATATGATTGTGATACCATATATGGAGCTTTATTTTTGGATAGAGATGTTGTAATCACTTCATGATTCCCAAACTGAGATTTTTTATCATCATCATCATCATTAACATAGGTGAGGTTCTTTGTATCATTGGGACCAACACTATACAGGAATCGATCCCCTACTTTGTAGGTTAATCCGAATTGGGTTTTTGGTATACCCCATGAAATTGTGTGTTATCCCCATCTTTGTATCATTCTCTTTAGACCTATAGCTTGTAATTTTTTTAGATATATCTAATGATCATGACATCATGGATGGGAACAAATAGTTTTATCTGAAACATGGAGTTTGATCTCCTGGATGATTGTTATATGGAACCTTCTAACAGGAATCCTAGGCTGGCAATATGGTAGTGATCTTACATGAGATTGTGTGTCTACTATGAGTATATCTGGATGTTCTTGTAATATATTTCATTGACATATACCTGTTATGATTTGACTATTGTTCTTGATGATATATGATTAGTGATTTGGGGTGTCATCTAAGGTATTTTTATACTCACACCTGCATATAATTTTTCCACATGTGTCATGTCTTATGCAGATGACTGACCTTTTGAAGGAGTCCTAGAAGGACCATAACCATGCGTAACTTAGTTATCTAGACATATTTGGTTGTGTTCTAGTGGTTTTATTGATAACATTCCTCACCCACATCACAGGTTGTGCTTTGTTTCAGTTTCTTTTGATGGTCTTATATCTAGCCCCTTGTTGTCTAGTACTTTTTTCATACTCTAATA
Organism: Viscum album; assembly: GCA_963277665.1. NCBI lineage: Eukaryota > Viridiplantae > Streptophyta > Magnoliopsida > Santalales > Viscaceae > Viscum > Viscum album. The sequence goes on from OY728160.1 coordinate 1,553,849,645, forward strand.
GTGGGATTTTATATGTATGAATACATTTTTATCGATTGTTTTACATTTCATCATTATATTGGCTTATATATGTGTGTTTGTGTGTGTGTTTACAAGTAAATTAGGATAAGTCCTTCCATTATGTGATATGCCTACCTAGTGATGGTCACCATCCCTTGGCTTATTGGAGGAAGTATTGGGGTAGTGATGATTTTGGCCCCATTGGGCTGGGTCATAAAAGAGTGGTATCAAAGGAGTCAGTTCTACCTTAGGAATGAAGTCTGAGAGATTAGTTTGGGGAAATAGTGTTACGTTTTTCATGTTCATCTCTCAGACTCGGGACTACAGTGTTAGCATGGAATCCAACATATCCATACACCAGGACACTGATCACCAGCCTTTTAACTCATCACATATAGACATTTCTTATAAGGAAAACATTGGTAGATACATCATATAGAAATGGGTTGAGGTTTACATGTCCTTCTTGAGTTATCTCTCTATATATAATCATTTACTATGGTATATATTGTCATTTCAGGATACCTCCATGATTATTTCCCTCTTGTATTCTGCAGTAGGGTCATATGGATGATTTGCTCAGTGATGAGGCTTCGATATAGAGACTAGATTAGGAGGTGCTATCAGGTGGTGTACCAGTCTTACCACTACCTATCAAGTATAATATGTTTCTAGTAGTTCTATAAAATGAGTTTCATAGTATGAGAACACTTCATGATCTTTTGAAATAGTTAACCCTTAGATTTAGGGGTGATCCAAACCCACAGGTGGTTGTGGATTGACTTGAGGCAGTGAAGTGAGTCTTCCCTATTTTCAAGAAATCCGCAAACCAAATGGTGGTCCTAGAAGAAATCATTATTTGTGGATATATAGTATGATGGGGGGCTTAGTTACCCATTCATACAATGAGGTGACTCTTACATGGACAAATTTTGAGTTCCCTTTTAGAGAGGAGTTTTCTCCAGCTATGTTGAGGGATGTGAACATATAGGTGATTCTAAAGCTTTAGTATGGTATTAAAACTATGGAATATTATTCATAGAGGTTTTCCATCCTCTCTTGGTACTCAATGGATATGGTATGTAATCAGTTATTTTATTCTTTCACCTTCGAGTGAGTGCTACAAAGATACAAACAAGACAGTGTGATACCTTTATGCATCCCAACCTGTGTTGGGGTGCTAGAGTATTATTTGTTGGTCAGGGTTTTTATGTATTATTAAACTTAGATAGTTGGTGCTGGAAGTGGGAACACAGGAGCTGAGACTTTAGTATTCGGGTGTCGATGGTAGACACATAGACCTAGATGTGCCTGATGTTTTAGGAGGAGATCCTATGATAGAGATTCTATGGTTCAGGGATCATGATAAGTATCTAGTTATCCTAGAGAGATGAGGTTCTACTCTTTTGATGGTGGGGAAATCTCACATGGGATTATCTGACCTGCCATACAACTGACAAAGAGACGGTGGATGGGATACTAGGCAGGGATAGTGGAAATATCATGTAGGTCTGTAGGGAGACGGTTATGGAATAGGAGATGGTAAATTAGCTGGATTTGGTCAACGATATGACTTGTTTCCACCACCACCCCCATGAGGTCCCCATCAGACTCAAAGAGATGGTGGTTAGGGGTGAGGCTAGCTGTAGGTAGTCGGGGCTTATGAACTAGATGATCTAGGGATGATACGAGGTATAATATTTTTCTTTTATACCTTAGTTATAGTACTCATATACACAGGTGTGATTCATTCCTTTCTTTCCACTATTTTGTTTTATACTTAGATATTTTTGTTGAGCCCTTGGCTTGGTCCTTATTCTTAAAGGTTCCTACTGTAGGTGAATCAGAAATCACACACTTCTATTGATGATGTGACCTAACTCTTATAGGTGAGATTTTATTTTTGAATATCTTTAATGAAGTGATGGTGCCTTATGAAATCATCTTAGGTGTAGACTAGTTATCTAGATTTCATGCATAGATAGATTGTTTTAGGTAGAGGATGTCGTGTGGCCATGGTGATGGAATGACGTTTTCCTTTTTGGTTGAGAAGAAAATCAATGCATAGTAGGAATGGGTTGGGAATATGAGAGTGTAGTTGATTTCTCACTAGTTGTCTAGCATGACTCTTGGTGTAGTGGATTTTATGATCTTTCAATTTCCTATAGTGGTGGTGGATTATGAGGACGCCTTTCCTGAGTATGTGTCGGGCTTACCTCCATGCTGATAGATAGGATTATTTTTTTATCTATACCCTAAGATGGACTTGATATCAACTCCAACATATCTGATGGCTCCTATAGATCATCATAAACTGAGGGTTCAATAGGAGGATTTGTAGAAGAAGTTCTTTTTAATACCTAGTGTTTCACCCTAAGTAGCCCTAGTATTTTTCACCAAGAAGTTAGATATGAGCTTGAGGTTGTGTGTGTATTACCATTTCCTAAACTGGGTGACCATATATAATAGGTAACCACATCCTAGGATCAATTACTTCTTCGATCATTTGAGAGGGGCATGATGGTTCTCAAATATTGAACTCAGATCTGGCTATCACTAGTTGTGAGTACGAGATGAAGATATACAGAAGATGGATTTCTAATGGTGTTACACTCAATATGATTACCTTATTATGTCGTTTCACATAATGAATCCCCTACCAGTTTTCATGGGAATCATTAACTATATCTTTCATAATTTATTAGACCATTTTGTGGTAGTCCTCATCAATGATATCCTAGTGTACTCAACGTTTGATGAGAAGCACATGAGACACTTCAGGACAATCACAGATGTACTCTGAGTGTATCATCCTTATAGGAATCTCTTGAAGATCTAGCTCTATAATCAGAAGGTCCAATTTTTGGGACACTTTATCTCAGTCGATGGTGTGGCAATAGACATGGAAAAAGTTGAAGTGGTGTTATCATGGGATCCACCTAAGAGCATGACAGAGGTGTGAAGCATACTTCGGTTTGTAGGATACTATCATAGATTAATACTTAGTTTCTCCAAGATATCATATCCCTTGATATATTTTACCCAAAATGGGAATCCGTTCATGTGGAAGGATAGGTTCCAACAGGCATTCCATGAGTTGAGGTAGAGATTGAAGAGTGCTCCCATATTGAGATTTATAGAGGAGGGTTTCGAGTGAATAGTGTTCTATGATAAATCAAGGACTAGTCTTGGTTATGTTATGAGACAGAGGAAGGGGATGATTACCTATGTTTCACATCATTTGAGACCACATGAATCAAAATATATGCCCCACAGTCTTGAGTGTGAAGCAGTAGTCTTTAGGATGAAGATGTGGTGACACTACCTGATGGGTGAGCAGTTTGTCATCTATTCTAACCATAAGAGTATCAAGTATATCTTCTATTGTAAAAGTATTAACATTATATATAGGATATGGCTATAGTTCCACTAGGATAATGAATTCAAGATTTTCTATAATCCTAGGAATGGGAACATGGTAGTAGATGCTCTCTGCATGAGATCTTGTTCGCAATTGCCGAACGAGGAATCAGAGTATTTGACCTCATTATAGTTATTAATTTTTGATGGGGATGAAGTATCTTACCTCTAATATGTGGTTGTTACCCCTCCTCCTTTATAGAGAGTCAGGTAGGCACATCTTGGGGATACTGACTATGAGATCATATCTACTCAGATATCCCCTAGACAAGTTCCTAATGAATTTGATGAAGATGGGGAGAATATCATTCTTTTCAGACAATGGGTAATTGTTACTGTTACACTGATGGAGGAATTTTTGAGGGATTTTCATAGTTCACCCTTAGTGGTACATCCAAGTGATTCAAAGATGTACCGGGACATTCAGAGGATGTTCTGGTGGCTAGGGATGGAGAAGGGATTTGTAGAGTATGTCTGTCGATACCTCAGTTGTCAGTAAGTGAAGGCTGAGAATTAGGTTCTCACAGGTTTATCTCAACCCCTTGAAGTTTCATAGTGGAAGTGTTATGGTATTTATATCAACATCATGATGGTTTTACCATGTATTTCCATAGGAAACAATGTCATATGGGTGATCATTGACTGACTCACAAAGTCAGACCACTTCCTAGATTTATGAGATCAGGTTTTAGTATTGAGCATGGGGTTTTTTTATGTTCGGGAGATATTATGAGTCCATAGAGTTACCTTGATGGTCATTTCATACCATGATTATTGATTCACATCCCTATTATTGAAGGGTTTGCATGAGTCCTTTGGGACTCAGTTGCATTTGAGCCCGATGTTTCACCCCTAGACTGATGGCCAAACTGAATGAACTATTTAGGTCCTAGAGGACATGATGTGGGATTTTATGTTGGACTTTTTCCATTGTTTTGAGGATTTCCTATCATTAGTGGAGTTTTTTTACAACAAAAACTACCATTCCACCATTAGTATGGCACCATTTGAGTCCACATACTGGCGACCCTTCAAGTCACCACTATGTTGGACTGACCCAGAAGAGTCATCACTTATGGGATCAATGTTCTTGTGAGACGTGATAGAGAAGGTTCAGATCATCCATGAGTGGATTTGGACTTCACATAGCCATCATAAGTCCAATGAGGTCTCATGATGAAGTACTTTAGAGTTCGAGGAGGGAGACCATATGTTCTTGAGGGTCTCACCTCGATGTGGGTTCTAGAGATTTGGTCGGGATGACAAGCTATCTCTAAGATTCATTTCCCCTTTCAAGATACCGTGTAGAGTTGGAATGGTGGATTAATTCTTAGCTCTACCACTACAGTTATACCGAATACATTATTTCTTCTATATGTCACAGCTAAGGAGGTACGTGCATGGCCCATCGCATGTTATCTACAAGGTCGAGCTAGACATCGAGGATGGAGATAATTTTTTAGAGTACCTGATAGAGATTTAGGATTCATAGGAGAGAATACTCCATGGGAAAAATATTCCTTTAGTGTGTGTCTGATGGTATCATAGGAATATTCATAAGAACACCTGGGAGTAGGACACCTATATGAATTCTTAGTACCCACATCTCTTTGCGTATCTTTTTTTTTTTGATTTTTGGGACAAAAATTCCTAAGGTTGGGAGAATTTAATGACACTAATTTTTCCATGTGCTACTTTTGTATATTATATGAATTATTTTCATATTTAGGCACTGAGACAACATGATATTCTAAGTCCCAATGAGCCTAGAATTAATTTTTGAATAATATTAAATATAATAAATATCATGTCTATGAAATTTTCCTAAAAAAGTGAAATAAATTATAAATGGAGGGTTGTATCAGAAATTATAGGCATCCATTGAGTTTAGATCATGTGTTATACCCTAAGTGAGACTTAACCTTAGAGCACATCGAATGTTTGGGTTGAGCACAATTGTGGGAGGATTATTAAATTAATAAAACAAAATTATTTATTTATTTTTTCATTTATTCACAATGACCTATAATGGTCTATAAATATGATTTTATGAACAATTTTCAAGATTATCCACATAACCCTGCAAATTTAAAGAGATCATTTTAGGATATCCTTCTTAGAGGATGACATTAGATTGGATCAGGATTGAGGATCATTGTGCCATTGGAATTCAAGGATCTCACTAACAACAATGACGTGGATTGGTTCTTCATTAGTGATAAATCCAACATGAGGTAGGATATTTGTTTTATGTCGAATTATCCCTATTGATTTATTCCAACAATGAACATGAATCAATAAACTAATGAAATGATTAGAAAATCATGCGTATTGTGGGTATGGGATAGATATTATCCAGGATTGGGGTATTCTTTGTTGATTATGTTGTCATCTATTCATTCGACATTCTAATAGAAACAAATTGAGGCCAACACAATCATTGGATGAGGTTTATTCCTCATGTATATATTTTTTTACACCCCCCCTCATTCTTCATTCATGTAACATCTTGACCCTGGAACCACTAAATGGTTCCCCATGCCAGTTGGTCACATGGACTCAAGTGTGCCTCCCTATAAGCTAGGGGATACTGACTAGCAGCGAGGGTCCAAAAATGGAATAGTGTGGAGACTATACCCTCATGGTCATAGAATCACTCTGGTGTAACCATAAATAAATCTACAGTCAAGAGTAGCAGTTTAGATAAAAGATAGGTTAGTGGAAGAAAAATACAATAACTAATAAAATGATATGAAATGATCTATTCCAAATAAATGAAATTACTTGTCCATGTGTCTACATAATCCAAAGAAGTAAATATATAGTAGGTGAAATAATACAATACATGAAATAAGAAAAGAACAAACATCCCAAAGGCTATATCCATGAGCATCCCGATCTCGGGGTTGGTCCTATGCTCTTAACTCCCAGGTATAAGCTTGACATCACTGTCCAATGATCCAAGTCCTACAACCATTGAGGTTTGTTCAGGTACCCTATTGTAATGGATGCTCGAAAAAGGTTTGAGATATACTTAGAAGACCATCCCCCAATGGTTTCTAATGCTAACTAATATATGAAGATATAATAATTTAGTGTGTAGGTATGAAAGGTAAGGAAATAAATAAATAAATGTAAATAGGTCATCTTAGGTTCCTCTGGGACACCTGGCTAACCATTCATGCTTCATCCTATGCCAGAATATCCCAAACCATGGTCGACCAATGCTAATATAATATATATATATACTATTAATATTCTATAACAGATGCATGGAATGATAACTAGTGCATCATAAAAGTAAAGTATAATTATAGATTGAACCTAAGAATGTTATTTGGATTTGTGGATGCATCCTTTGCTTTAATAAATTAACATTCTTGGAATGATATAGAAGGAATCTGTAGAATTTAAATGAACATCATCTTGGTCCTATCCAAGTTGAAATGTAGAGAGGAACCTATGTATCACACCAATATCACTACAAGTACCCAACACTATAATATTCCATCCAAGGTGATCCATAATAACATCCCATGTATCACTCTCAGAATGGTGTAAATCATGACCCTATGAGCTGATTCCTAGTATCTCACATAGGGGACCAAGTATTGCTCAAGGCATGGTATAACCATCTTTCCAACAAGTCCATCCAAGGTAACTCTCCTTAGGAACTGATTTCTCTCATGGATAAGTAAAAATCTTCTCAGAAAGCCTATCCAAGGCATCCTATAAAGAATCCATGTTTCTCTCCCAGTGTTATACAAATCAAGTAAATTATGATCCCATCCTTATCATTTTGTAAATAGGTAACCCAAGTATCACTTAAGGTATATACGATCTCAAACATCTTATGAGCCCATCCAAGGAATTCAGAAAAATGGAACTCAAGTATCGCTCAATGAATACAAATAAAATTTAATCATTTAAGTTAAATTATAAAAGTGTTCATAATCATAAACATTCCAACACAACTCCAGTATACAAAAAGGATCATGCTCGTCTTCCATTTTATTTTAATAATAAAAATGTCCATGTACTTAAGAACTCTATTCATCTCAATTTGATTGATAATTATAAAGAAGTTTATGGGAAGTCCACGCCAATATGAGTCCTACTACCAAGAGGGTCCAAGTATGACTAAAAGTAATAGGTCTAGGTTAAAAATTCATAAATACTAAACGCCCTACATGAAAGGGATATAAGATAGGATAATCTAACATGTATTCCAATGTAGTTAATTAAGTTGTTTTAATAAGGAGGTATTCCACAACCACTTAGGAGATGGTTTAGTCTCTATGGAAAATAATATAGTGGAGCGTCACGTCCTTCCACATCCCAATTAATCAACCTATTTACATTTTATAAGATATTTCACCTCAAAAGGTGGTTTTATTAGAAAAAAGTTCATTAATTAAAGGCATTCAACGAACACCCCCATAAGAAGTGGTCAAAACATGAGGTCAATGACCTTAAATGATGCTAATTAGATATAAAATGGATACTAGAATTGGGGAATTAGATTCTACATATTTAATTTCATATTTAAAGATTTCACATAGAAATACTGATACATGGCACAAAAACTCAATTAATAAATAGTAAGACCATAAGGGAAAAAGATATAGACCACTTACCTTATACCAAGGATGGTCCACTTATCCAATATTGATCCTTGAATCTATTTGGTTCAACAGAAACTAAATAAAAGGAAAAACACCCTAAAAATAGGGTGACTTAGCTCATATGAATATAGCATGGGGGGATGTTAGGAAACCAATGAAAGGGTCAGTAGGAACAAGGATATTAATAGTAACCATCCAAAAAGACTAACAACAAGTGATTCTGACATCAGATAGAGGTGATCTCTCCATACCTAGGAGAGGAGAGGAGGAGGAGCTCGAGTGGATCCATGTTGTGAGCATGGAGGAGGAGAAAATATAGGAGAGAAATTAAAATGAAACAGGGGGAAGTGTAAATTCACCCTTTTATAATAACTTTTATGGTTTTCTTACACAGCTGGTCAAACTATACACCAACCATGCATGGGATACTGCCTATGAGGGGAACTGGAATGGTTCATGCACATGATTTGGAAAACCATGTGGAAACCATAAAATCCACCACTATCATGAAACTTTAATCAGCCACACGGTCATGATCCTTATATCACATTGTTAGTCTAAATCATGAAAGATCCTTATATCTACTAAATCAGCTACCTGGTTTCACCTAGTGGCCCACACGGTTTTAGAAAAACCTTGTGCCCTTACCAGTTCCTCCTGAATTTGAGTTTCTGGGGCCCAGTGCTCCTGGATCTTAATGGGACACCCAAGGAACCCACAAGTCATTAAACCAAGTCTAAAAGAAACATATTTAAGTTCTCCCACAATTCTAATTACATTATGAATATTATTTTACAATTGGTATGTCCACCAAATGTAAAATTCAAGTTCCTTTGTAAAATCACATCTAGTCCAAAAACAATGGATGCAACAATCTCCCCACCTTATAAATTTTCATCCTCAATATGCCATGGGGAAAAAAATACCCATCCTACTCATGTCATGAAGTTTCATACAAATGGTCACATTTTATTTCCAAACACCCAATGCACCTCCAAGCATAACATTAGTTATACAGTACATAAGATGTTAAAACTCGATCCAAAGTTAAAATTCAAAACTAAAACATCGATACGGTTCTTGTTGGTTATGGTAACAGTGGATGTGTGCTTTGGTGGTTTATATATTAAAATTTATTTTCATAATCATTTCCTAAAACCAAGAGCGAAGATCTTTCACATCAAATTTATAATTAATTTATTTAATATCTAAAGAAATAAATACCTGGGCTTAGTAACATTATCTGTTGATGATTTTTGAACATTTGAAATTTCCTTTATGAATTTCCTTTATTGAACTTGTGAGGATCCAATGGTAGAATCCCTCTAGCTGTTATCCACATGTGTTTCAATGGTCTCTGAGAAATGCCACTCATTTATCGGGTTCTAGCACGGAAAATTGAATATCTTGCATTATTCTTTATTGATTTCTCATTCTTCAGTCTTGAAGAAATTATCTCTTGGGTTTCTCATTATTTATAGGAAGATAAGAGGAGAATTTGAGAGAGAATTCATTTAGTGAAACAACTCCCTATTCCCAAACATGGAATTAGTTTTGAATGAATACACAATAGGAATAGTCTTCTATTTATAGAGCTAGGATTTCACATACAAAATTTAATTTCATAACCGCCATTAAATATAATTCTAACCATTAATGTAATCACATGCCACATAATAATAATTATAGTATTATTATTTTGTGGGGAACCAACTTTCAAAAAATAGAAAAATAATATCTAATAACTCGTAAATAATTATTTTATCAACGGACCCAGTCTTGGTCAATTTGAACTCATCTTGTATTTATTGAACACATTAATAAATATTTTATTCTATTAAATAAATATTTTATTCTCAAACTAGTAAATAACTAGTTATTAAATATTCAATAAAATAAATAAATATATTTTATTCACAATCCAGTGAAAAAATATTTATTTAATTTATGTGATCAATATGACATATATAAAATTATTACTCAGTCTTGATAATAGTATTTATTCCATTAATTAAATTTAAATATAATTTAATATAGACCACCAAAACCCCTTAGTGTGTGACCCTCTAGGATTCTTTCTCATTGGCATTTGGTGGCCTTGCCTAATGTCCAAGATTACTGTCTAACAATGACTCAAGGAACCCAATAGAAAGAACTTGAAGTCACAACGATGAAAACCACATATGAACGCTGATATTATATTATAATTCATTTGTCACATTATCTCATTAAGAAAGTTTCATGATGGTTTCATAAAACTATATGCTTGATACATCATTCTTTGACTATCTGAAATAAACTCATCGTTACACCATGGACATGGAATTTAGGATGATGGTTATACTTCAATCAAAGGGAAAATATAAAAACTTCCATAAATATGGAAGGTACACATCCTTTCTTGACATATCAATTAATAACATGTCATTTGTGATGCATCAACATACCCAACTTTACGCCAACATATGGTGTGATAGTTTTCATTATCAAATATAAGTGTTTGAGTCGTGAAATGCGTTAATGATAATCTTAATGTTTAAGGACCATTAAACATGCTTGGAGATAGGAATATCCAATTCTACCAAAACATGTGGAATTCCTACTTGTGGGTCTATTCTCATAATATCCCTTCTTGGGATTACAAAGTGTGGACTTCATGATAAGAAGTCTCATCTACTTACGAGTACTCGTTCCTAACATTCTATATACTAAGTTTTCCATCATAGTATGTTATCCAATTGTAGAAATATATTAAGAATATTATCATCACACTTCAATTTTCTCATAATAGAAGGGAACTACTATGACTTTATCAGTGAAATAAATACTCTAGGACATTATTACATTACGTTCATGCAAAACAATGAACAATATATAATAAGATGTTTAATTTAATATTTAATACATCAAATATTCATGTAATCAGATTACAAATAGTTGGTTCAAGGACACCAACTCTAACAATCTCCCACATTTATTAGATCCAATTTCATACGACTTTCAGTCCACTATACCTCAAATGATCGTCATGTTTCTGTTGAGTCAAGGCTTTAGTCCATGGGTCCTCCACATTGTATTCTGTGGAAATATTTCTCACTAAAAATTCTCCTCTCTAAGAAAAAATCCCTCAAGAGAAGATACTTCTGAAGTATGTGCTATGTCTATTGATGTGACCTTGGATCTATTGTGAGATCCACCACTACGGTATTATCAAAATAGAGTGTGATGCGATCTTTACTTCTAGGTACCATGTCATGCTCTTGGATGAAATTTCACATCCAAACCTCTTCATTAGCTACCTAAAAAGCTGAAATATACTAAGAATATACTATAGAATCTACGACCATGGCCTGCTTTGAGATCTTCCACCTCACAACACCTCCATTCAATGTGAAAATGTATCTTATTGGTGACTTCATGTCATCTTGATCGGTTTAGAAACAAGAATTTGTATATCCTCTAATGACTAGTTCTTATCTACTACATAAACTAGGAACATATCCTTAGTGTGACTTAGATACTTAAGGATAATATTTACTATCATTTAATGGTGGTCACTTAGATCATCTTGATATCTTCCTACCACACTTAATGCATAGGTGGAATCTACCCTATTACATAGCATAACATACACGACTAACCCAATCATTGATGCGTATGGAATCCTTTCCATTATATTTCATTCCTCATGGGTCTGAGGACACATTTTCTTGGAAAGATAAATGACATGTGACACTAGAAACAATCCCCTATGGGATTGTTCCATACTGAATCTCTTCAGTATCTTGTCTATGTATGTACTTTAACTTAGGCCGAGCAACCTCTTGGATATATCACAATGGATCATTATCCCAATAATATTCATTGCCACGCCAAAGTATTTCATGGAAAATAATTTATTTAACTATGCCTTAACCGACTATTAGACTGGTATTTCCTTTCCAATAAGTAATATGTCATAAACATATACTATTTAGAAAATGACAGCACTCCCACTAAACTGTTTGTAGACAAAAGGTTCACATTTGTTCTGTATAAAACAAAATTTTGTTATAGATTCATTAAAATTAATGTTCCATGACTTGGATGCTTACTTTAATCCATAAATTCATTTTTTACAGCTTGAATATCTTATTGGCATCCTTTGGAGTCAGAAAACCTTTAGGGTGTTTCATGTATAAATAATTCTAAAGGTTCCTATTAAGGAAGGATGTTTTTAAATCGGTTTTCAAAATCTCATAGTCATCGAAACCCCAATGGAAAGTAAAATTCTGATGGATTTCAGAATTGAAACTAGTAAAAAGGCTTCATTGTATTTAATACCTTGAAACTATTTAAACCCTTTTGAAACTAGTCGTGCCTTATAGATACTAAGTAGTCCTTCCATGTATATTTTCTTCCTGAATACCCATTTTAAACCAAAATTCTTTACATCCACTATAGGATATACCAAAATATAGTCTTTGTTTTGGTTTATGTCATCCATTTCAGAATTCCTGGATTCTTGCTACTTGGCAATATCTATGCCACTTACTAATTCCTAGTATATTAGAGGATCATTGTTATCAACTAATAATGAGTCACCATCCTTGGTAACAATAAAACCATACCATTCTAGTTCCCTAACCTACCTTGTACTCTTATGTAGTTCTTGTGTCTCTGAAAAAATTTCTTCTTCCATGGGGCTTTGTGGAATCTGATCCTATACCAACTCTTGTGTGCCTTGATCCTGTACTTCATCGAAGTTTATCTTGATCCCACTGTCACTTTTAGAGATGTTCTCTTTCTCAAAGAATATTGTCTTTATTTCTACTATAACCCTTTTTTATGAGGGTTTTTATAGGTAATATTCCCATGATTACTTAGGGTATCTAATAAAGGTACACTTTTTTCCTCAGGGTGGATGTTTATTACCTAAACAGGCCTCAACAAATGCTTCGCTTCCCCAACACATGTAAATTCAATAACATCATTTTTCTTTCACTCCAAAATTCATATAGAATACCATTTATTGATTTAGTTGGTACTTTTTTAGTATGTGTGTCATTGTTTTTAATGCATATCCCCTAAAGGATAATGGAATACTTGCTTGACTCATCATTGATCTCACCATGTCCAAAAAGGTGTGGTTCCTCCTTTCTCTTACACCATTACACTGAGGTGTGTAAGGAGGAATGAGTTGGGATAGGATCCAAAACTCCTGTAAGTAATCAATGAAGTCTTGATTAAGATATTCTCTACCTCAGCCTGAGAAAATTTTCTTAATATTTTTACCAAGTTTTTTCTCGACTTCATTCTTGTATTCCTTAAATTTATCAAAATAATCTGACTTATACCTCATTAAGTAAATATATCCATATCTACCAAAACCATCAGTAAAAGTTTTGAAGTGTGACTACCCAACCATTACTTCAATAGGAAAATGGTCCACACACATTGGTATAAACTAATTCAAAAATATCTTTAGCCCTTTCACCTTTTCCACTAAAATGGGATTTAGTCATTTTTCCTTGTAAACATGTGTTACATACACCAAGTGGTTTTAGTTTCAAAGAATCTAAATATCCATCCTAATGTATTTTTTTCTAGCAATTTTAATTTAAATGACCTAGCTAGTGATTCCAAATTTGGGTGTGGTATGATTCATGTGAAGTAACTTTGTTATCGATTGCCTTTACTAGGTTCATATAATCCAACATTTAAAGACTGTTATGTAAATGTGACTTACCATAAAAAATTATATCTTTATAAAAAAAGAAACATTTATTTCAAAATTTGAAAATGAATTCAACTGCATCTAGTCTGGATACATAAATAATGTGTTTGGTAACTGAAGGAACATAATAACAAACAATTAAAACCAAGATCATTCTAGTGAGAAATTTGAGGTGGTAGTCCTCGATAGATACCACAACAAGTTTAGTTCCATTGGCTACTCGTAGATCTACCTCCCCTTGATCGGTTTTTCTGAATCTACTTAGATAATGCATTTTAATACATATGTGAGCACCACAAGTTATATCTAATAAAAAATTTATAGAAATAAATAAATTACACTCGATTGGAAATGCACCTGAAGCTTTCACTTTCTTCATTAGCTGGGTTCATTTTTTATTTTAGTGGCCCTTTTTCCACATGATAAATAGACAACATCATGTTCCCTTACTTCCCCAATATTCTTATTATTTTTGGAAGGGTGTGAATAATCTTCAGGCATAAAGCTATTTTCTTTCCCTTTTCTTTTGTTCACCGTAAGAAGAGAAGGTTTTCCATGCTTCATATATTTATCTACTTGGAAAAGGAGGATAAGAAGATCTGGTAGAGACTTCTCAATGTTGTTCAGATTAAAATTCACAACAAAACTAGATAATATCAAATGGAATGATTACAAAATGAGATCGTCACCAAGTTTTTCATGGATTTTAAACCCTAGAACCTCTATGTTCTCAATGTAACCAATGAGAATGACAATGTCAGGCCCACTTAGTGAACCCTATACAAGATTACTCTAAAAGAGAACCTTGGAAATATCGAACCGTTCCAAACTAACTCTTTCATGGTAAAGACTATGGAGGTGCTCAAGCATAATTTACACAACCATGTTTTCATGAGACTTCATGAGTTCACTAGACATAAATGAAAGCATCAAATATTGAACATCAACTGCATAGTTCATATATTTTTCATAGACTAGGAACTCTTCATCACTCACCTCTTAAGTAGGCAGAGCAGGCATTGAGGAATCTAGCATGTAAGATTTCTATTCATGGTGTAGAACAACCTGACGGCGTCTAAAAAACTCCTTGAAGTTTCTTCCAGTGAGGACATTGTCTTCCTCCAATATTGATCATAGGGATACTGAGCTTGTCATTTTATTCTCAATTAAAATATCATATTATTAGTACATTTCATGATTATAGATTTTGTGAGAAATAATTAATTGATTTTATTAAATATCCCACTATTTGATCAAGTCTCAATATCCCCCACCATTGAACTTGGAATGTCTAGTTTATAAGAAATTATAGTGGAAATGCTCTATATTACCCTTTTAATAACCCCAACATGGGATAGTCAATCTATATTGAAGGTATTTTGGTAGGATAGTCTTTTCCAACTATGGGCTTGCACCTCCTTGATCTGTTGAGTGGACTCCCTAATCTAGAAATCCTTACTTGGATTTTCTCAACACATGCCTCCAAATTACACCATGTCTAGCAAGGGCTACACCTCTTGACAAAAAATGGTTAAGTCAACCTGAAAATTTCATAATAACTCCCCTTATTAAAGTAATTGTCCCAATAAGGGTTATTCAAACACATAGTTATATTGAGTTTTGTTCCTAATAAATTAACAGAATACTTAGTCTGAATTAATATTAGATTGAGGAATTTTATTTTATTATTCATAAATTTTTATCTTGTTTTATCCTTCACATGTATTGATAATATTTAAGTGGTTGTTTACATAATTAATTAACCATGTTTGGATAAAACATTTATTCATAATCAATTTTATTTAAAATTTGTCTTTTATATTAACTCATTCATTTATGTGATTGTGGTCTTGCATCAATAAATATAATATTAATGCATTAGACAGAAAATAATTAATTAATTAAATGAACCAATCATGAGCTACTCTAATGGTTGATTTAAGGAGTACACATTATATGAACCTATGACATAGGGGAAATAAGACCTTATGTCAGACTTGGCATGGGCTTCAACATTCCACATGTCCACTTATGTATCATCGATTTGGCATCATTATGGTTTCATCTTGAAACGTACCCAAGTTCCTTGGGATGATCCATTAATTACAAAAATTTATTACTCACACGCAGGTGCGGGGAACCAAAGTATTGATTAAAGGGAATTACATAAATATCCTTGGACATGGAGGTCTTAAATAATAATGGAGGGAGGGCTGACTCGCATGCCATATTTTTATTTAATATTAAATAATTTCAAAACCATGAAATAAATTTAATTAAATAAATTCCACCACATACATAGGTCTTGTTCAAGCTCATGAATGGCCACACATGCGACGAATACACAAAAGTAAACGGCTAGCATTAATTTCCTTATTTGTGCCGTATATTATTTAAGAAAAATAAGCTTGCATTAATTAATTAATTTATTTATTTATTCCCTTTAATATTATTGATAATCCGATCTTATTTGGTGATACTCATCATTAATGTAATTTTTGGAAAATAAATTGCAGAACCAATAATAACATATTATTTACAATAAATTAATTGAGAGTTTAAAATTATTTAAAACCATTATTAAATTTTCAAAAACACAACTGTGTGCTAATCAATAAAACAAGGTTTTAATTATACAATTTCAAATTTAATTTAATTTAATTTTTTTTTCTATTAATAGGAGTCTACTTGATGTGTACATATAGATAAATTCCATGTACCTCAGTATTCGTTTATCCAAGTCACACGTCTGGGGATTCGGTGTGTTGACTCGGCTAAATTACATGGTGTGGACTTGTCAATTACACATCCTATATCCACTTGTCATGTTCCATGTTGTCTGGGTCAACATACGGTGTGCAATAAATGAACCACGTGTAATAAATTACTTAGCACATCTAGATACAATGTACATAGCTGTGAAACATATGCTCTATCCACATGTCATGTAACCCAGTTTTACAATCCATTGAATTAGAACATCCCAATGGAATATCAAGTGGTTATTGATTTGTTCATAATCCATTACGAAAATGAAACACTTAAAAAATGATTAATATGTCAATAACATGTTAATTCAAAACTGCTTAAATAATGAATAACATGAAATAAAATCTAACCATAATTTCTCATAGATCAACAATCAAATAAATAATTATAATTTTTAACATAACCTTGATCTGATACCACTTGTTGGTTCCAGGCATAGTAGAAGCATGTGTTGGTGAGTGATATGTTAAAATTTATTTTAATAATCATTTCCTGAAACCTAGAGTGAGGATCTTACACAAAAAAATTATAATTAATTTACTTAATATCTGGAGAAATAAATACCTGGTCTTAGGAAATTTCTTCTTTGATGATTGTTGATTATCCGAAATAGCCCTTTCGGATTTCCTTTGTTTCACTTGTGAGGATCTAAGGGTATAATCCCTATAGCGGTGATCCAAATGTGCTTCAATGGTCTCTGAGCGATGCCAATCGTTCATTGACTACTAGCAAGGAAAATAGAATGTATTGCATTGTTCATTCTTGATAGTTCATTCTTTAGTCTTAATGAAATTATATCTTATGTTTCTCATTATTAAGAGGGAGAGAGGAGGAGGAGTTTAGACAGAATTATTTGCGCCTAATAATTCTCTATTCCCAAATTTGGAATTTGTTTCAAATGAATTACATAATAGACATAGCAGTTTATTTATAGATCTAGGATTTCGGTTACAAAATTTAATTTCATAATCGCCATTAAATATAATTATTAACATTAATTTAATCCCATTACACATAATAATAATAACAGTATTATTATTTTATGGTGCGTCAACTTGTGAAGAATGGATAAATAATAGTTACCAACTTGTAAATAATTTTTTATCAATGGACACAGGCTTGGTCCATTCGAACTCCTCTTGTATTTATTGAACACCCGCATAAATATTTTATTCTCTTAAATAAATATTTTATTCACATACTAGTAAATAAATATTTATTAAATATTCAATAAAATAAATATATATATTTTATTCACAATCCGATGAATAAATATTTATTTAATTTATGAGATCAATATAGCTTAAATAAAATTATTCCTCATTCTTGATAATAATATTTATTCTATTAATTAAATTCAAATAAAATTTAATCTAG